>OX352773.1:140040049-142440049 GCA_947095535.1 Poecilobothrus nobilitatus | reverse complement strand
ATACAAGAAATTGTGTAGTTTTTGCGGCCCATATGCGTCTGTCTTAGGGACAGTTTTAAAAATTCAATTTGGGGAGCTTTTTTCCGTAACGTCAATATTCCTCAAATTTTGGCAAATTTTTTCGTTTTAATTTTTGAGGATTAGTTTCCTAGAACCAAAAGATAAATGAGCATAACATACACATTTATAAGGGTTTTTACAAAAATATATAAAATAAAATAAAAATTCAATCATCGAATATTTCTGAGAAATGATAGATCCGAAAAAATATAAAGAGAAAATAATTCAAACTATCATTTATTATTTTTATTTCTAAATAACTTATTAAAAATTATAAAACTGCCTAAAGAGTAACGACTATAGTAAAGTATTTCTAAGAAATCTCTAAGAAATAGGATAATTTAGGAGATATATTTTTTGTTATTTAATATTAAAAGATTAGGGCTTCAATTAAATTTGGTTCTATTATAGTTAGATAGCATTTCAGAAGTATTAAAAACCCATTTAAAAATTCAATGGGTTAAGGGTCAAGTTTAATATATTTCACTATATTAAACAGAATTTAGCTTAACTGATGTTCCAGTAAATTGCAGTCCTTTTCGGATATCATGATTTCAATGAAATAAATGAGATATAAAGGTGTAATTCAACATTTAGACCATTAAATGAGATATAAAGGTGTAATTTAATTGTTTTAGTATTTATTTTGAATACTAGTAATATGAATTGGGGTCTACTTCACTTTTAATTTAACTGTTATAACGCATAACTATAAAATTACTAAATTAAAAGTGAAGTAGACCCCAATTCATATTACTTGTATTCAAAATAAATACTATAACAATTAAATTACACCTTTATATCTCATTTAATGGTCTAAATGTTGCATTTAAAGGCCAGGTAAACTTAAAAAATGCATAGTTACATATGTACCTTGTTCTATATTGATCGATTAAATATTGATAATAACAGTTATACTTATACTTATCATAAATACATACATGCATTAAAACCAGAGTTGGGGAGTCGGAGTTTTCTTATTTTATACGAATAAAATAAGAAAATTTAATAATATTTTGTGTTTAATTAAATCGCTCTTATTCGTTAAAAAATTGTATACAAAAAAAAATTAAGGATCTGCAAAATATCAATATTTAATTTACCCATTTCTAAAAATAATATTTTGTTGCTACTTCTGTCAACTGCAATAAACTCACACACAATTATAATATTATGTAGTTTCCTACATACTATATATGTATATAATTATTTTATTATTTTGAAACAGTTTTAAGTTATTTATTCTTTGTTTTAGTTTTGTGTTGGAGAAATATTATAAGAATGAATTAAATAATTTACTATTTCTTTTTTATTTTATATTGTTAATTTAAATTCATACATAATTAAATTTCAATTGCAATTTAAATTATTTAAATTATATACTATTTTCATTATATAAGTATTACAGGTTTTTAAGGTTTTTAGGTTTATTGTGTGGTATATGTTAATTATACAGATTTATAAGGCTAACATTATGTAAAACTTGTTATATGATATTAAAGAGTCAAAGTCAGAGTCGGTTTTAGAGGTGAAAATAAGTTTTTGATTTTGAAATTAGTTTTAATTCCCGACTTCCCAGCCATGATAAAACTATGATTAACACCTAATTTGCACCTAAAAGATTTGTGTGGTCGCACTTTCAATCGCAGACATCTGTTTATTTTGTATCGTACAATAATCAAGTACATTTATTTACATACAATATACTCAATAAAGAAGAAGATCAAATTATATCTTTCGTTTAGATTTTTAAACGTTATGATTTGTGAATGATTCATTTTTGTATGCAATTATATTTTTGGTAATATTTTGGTTAATTATCACATATGGAAATTGTATTGTAGAAAGGTACTTTTCAAAAGGTAGAAAGAAATTGTATTGTAGAAAGGTATTGTAGAAAGGTAGAAAGGTATTTTATATTTATTTTATCTGAGCAATTAGCTTTGCTTGTTTTATTTCATTTTTATTAATTTAAATTAAAAGGTTTGCCTTAGCCTTAAAATGAGGAAACGGCAATTTAGTTTGCCATATTGATCAGCGATTACTGCACTGGATAAATATACGGTAAATTGTATGTGTACCATTAGGAAAGACTTATGACGGCACGTTAGCCGCATACATACAATTAGTTAGGGAAAGACATTAAATACATATATATAGCATCAAAATTATTACACTTTATACACTACAAATATATATTCTAGAAATACAATTTTGTCTATTTGATATTATATTGGTTTTATATTGGTCCAATTTAAAACACACATACATAATATGTACTTTTATTTTTAAATATTACTAAAAGATCTAATTAACCGCTATTATTATTTAAATACAAGTATAAAATACCAAAATCCATATATGAGTTATACTTTCCTAATGGAAAAGAATTTTACATTAAAATTTTAGATTTGACAACAAGAAAAGTCTCTATTTCAAATCAATTTCTTTTATATTTTTCATATATTTTTAGTAAAGCGCATGTTTCTCATTTACCCTTAATAACCGTTATTTTATAACAAAAATACATATAGAAAGTATTTACATTAAAAAAAAATGAAGGAGAACACCAATACAACATATTTCTCCATAAATAAAATGGATATTTATTATCTGCCTTTTAGATATAATTTAAAGATTCAAAACACACCAAAAAAAAAAAAAATTATCTAGCCGCCATTATTTTTTCATTTTCCAAAAAAAAAATTTTCAAGCTAAAAATATAATAGCAAGTTAAAACCTATGTAACGGTACTTTTTTCTATTTTATTTTTATTATTATTATTACTTTAGTATAGATTTGTTGCACATACATACGTATATAATTTCAAACAAGATAATGCCACTTTAATTTACCAATATTTTCTGTATTTTTTATGAAATTTATTTGAGGATGGAATGAAAAATAAAAAATAAAAATTATACATAATATATCATTCGAAAAATTTAAAATGTTTTTTAATTAAAGCAAAAAGAAAAATAATACATAATAACAAAGTGTGAATTAGTCTTTAACATTCTATTATTGATATATATAGGGTGTTCAAAATTGAGGTATAATTTTAATTTTAATAAAAAAAGACTTTTTTTTGAAATATTAAATATATTTTTATTTTAATTTATTACAAATAGGTTCCGGTTAATAATGAAAAATTATGTCGGCCAAGTGGCCCCCTCTACTACTTCGGCAGGCTTCCAATCTTTTACCAAAATTCTGAATCACGTTGTTCAATAAACTGTTCTCAATGGTTGAAATCTGCTCGATAATGTTGTTTTTAAGCTCTTGAATTATTGTGGGATTATTGCTGTACACTTTCGATTTCACAAAACCCCACAAAAAAAATCCAACGGTGTTAAATCGCACGATATTGGTGGCCACATCACTCCTCCTCTACGAAAAATAATGCGATCTTCAAACTTTTCCTTCAAAAGATCCATTGTTTCTCTTGCTGTGTGGCGAGTGGCACCGTCCTGTTGAAACCACATATTCTCTACGTCCAAATCATCAATTTCCCGCCACAAAAAGCTTCGGATCATCTCCCAAACGATTTCCATTGACTGTAATCGCATTTCCATTTGCGTTTTCAAAAAAATATGGTCCGATGATTCCTCCTGACCACAAACCACACCAAACCGTAACTTTTTGTGGATGTACTGGTTGCTCTAAGATAACCCTTGGATTCTCTTCACCCCAAATGCGGCAATTCTGTTTATTGACGTAGCCATTGAGCTGGAAATGAGCTTCGTCGGTGAAGATTATTTTGTTAAAAAAAATTCTTATTTTCTTCTTGTTTTTCGATTGCCCAAGAAACGAATTACCGACGAATGCATGGTCAGTTGGTTTTAATTCTTGCGTCAGCTGGATCTTTTAAGCCTTTAAATGGAGATCACGATGCAAAATGTTGAATAATGTGGATGGTTTGATGTTTAATTGCTGCGAACTATGACGAATGGAAGTTTTTGGATTTTCTTCAACACTTCTGCTCACAGCTGCTACATTTTCGGTTGAACGGTAACTACGTTGATAAATGTTGCCTCTGTTATCAAGAACAGATCCAGTTTCTAGAAATTTATCAACCATCAGCTTGATGGCACGATTTGTTGGAGCATTTTCTCTACCAAATTTTGTTCGAAATTTCCTAATTACATCTTGAAAACTTTTACCATTTTCAAAAAATGTTATAATACATTGTTCACATCGTGTACATTGTTATAAAACACATTGTTCCTTCGTGTAACGTTCTATATTAACTAACCGGAATGTATTTAGAATATACCTAAAGAAACCTCGTATAAAAATTCGAGGTAGAAAAAAAATGGCGGCAAAATCAAAATGATACCTCAATTTTGAACACCCATTATTAGGTAAGATTAAATTTTTGTCTTTTTCTTAAAAGAAGTTACTTGTACTTGAATTACTCTACAAATCAAGAGAAATTCTGTACCATCTGTCTATTATGAAATAATTAATAGCTTTTGACCGAATATTCTAAATAAATAATAAAGAAAAAGATATCTAAATTATATTTCTGTATATTTATATTTCACTAAACCAGGACATGTACCCGAGGACAGAATTCTTTAGCTGATACATTACATTGTTTGTACACAGCAGATTTGCCTACAACAAGAAGATTTAAAATATCTTTCATTTTAGTTAATGGCACTTCCCGTTAGTTTTGTTATAAGGATTCAATAAGCCTCCCCTCAAACTATAGTAAAATATGGATAAAATACAAGATTAGAAAAAAAAAAATGGAAAATAGATGTACATTTTTATCACAAGATACAACAAGATGTCAGATTGTAAGATATAAGAGTTGATGAAAAAAGATGGTAACAAAGGAAAAAAAAAAATAGAAAAATTATTTATGTAAATTTTTTAATTTTGTTTTCTTCTTTATTCAATTTTGATTTTATTACATATCTTGAGAACAATATTACAGAATACTCTTTAGAATAGTTTTAATCCAACCGAATACATTTTAATGCTTTAATAATTAACTCATTCTTTTTTCACTTGTTCCATTTTTAGTTGTTTTTATTTTCCCTAATTTCTGTCAATACTTTATAACTTTACCAAATGTGATAAATTATTAAGATAACTTGTAAGAAACAAAAATAAAAACCAATATATAAATAACAAAAATATAAAAATAATAAAAAGAAATAAATTTCAAAATAAGAAAAATGGACAAAGATTAAACACATACTAAAACAAAATAATAAACAAAAAATTCTTATTGTAGCCAACAAATAAAAGGCAAGTAAGTTAAAATTGTAGAAAAACAAAGTGAAAAGTATGCAAACAACAAAGAATAACAATAATATACAAATAATATAAAATAAAATAATAAAAGTATACAAATAATGGGCAAAATTCCAATGGCTCAGGTGTTTTCTAAATCAACCGCTAAATCTTTTGCTCAGCAGTTCATCTTTTTTTTTCTCTTCTTTAATGTTCAACAACAAAATAAACTGATAAAAATAAAAAAATATACTTAGAAAATTTTTTAAAGATACAATCTCTATTTATTTTATTTGCAGGATTTTATCATCCGAGGATGTTGTAATGCAGAATTCGATACCAAAAAAATATTTTTTTTTTCTTTTTACGAGGGTTGGTGTAAATTTCGAAAGACACCAAGTTCCTACTGCACGTCGTTCCTCAGGGTATAGTGTTGAACTTTAATCAACTAAAACCACAAAACCAAATTTTAGGATGGAACTTTTAATACAAATGTACAGTTTGGTTTTGGGAATGGGGATATGGGTAGGGTGATTGGGGAAATTAGAAATAGGGAATTTGGGATTATGGAGGATAGGTAGGAAAATTTGGAGGGAAATTTTGAAGAATGATGTTAATGTTCTTCTTAAACTTAAGTAAATCGTAAAATTTGGAGAGATATTTTGAAGAATGATTTTAATATTTTTTTTAAACTTAAGTGATTTACTTTACAGTACACATATGAATTACCAACTTTAGGAAACACATGTGATGGTATATGGTACAAACGGGACGTGCACATGACAAAAGAATTTCCATAAGCTGCATTTCGCCTATTGAAAGTAGAAATGAGCTTCTGGTAGAAATGAGCTTCTGTTGCACTCCTTGTTTTTTGTTGGAGAACTTTGAGTGGAGGCATTAACTGTTTTATTTCTTGGAAACAGGTGTTAATCCCTACGAGATATCTGTAAAACAAGGTCAGTGGTCCAACTGTATGACGATGACTGAGTGTAGTGTATTGAAGTTACATTGGGGTCGTTGATAAGACGAATAGCTCTGTTGTGCACATTATCTAGATAACCCAGCGCTGTTTGAGGGCCTGCAGCCCAAATCTGTGCATTATACTCAATTTTTCGCCTAATGTATGTTTTATAGATATTGAAAAGAACAGATGTAGAAAAGAATGTTTTATTTTTGATGCTTATTTATATATTTTATAAAAGCTCTTCGATTGTGAAATAAATTAAAATTTTTTTACTTTATGATACTGTTGCTGAGTATTTGGAGTTTAAAAATACAAATCAAGTTTAAATACAAGTTTAAATTAAATTAAAAGAAAAATATACGAAAACCAATTAATGGGTCACAAAGCAATTATTATAGTGTGTTAAAGTTAACTACCAAAACTCAAGTGTAAATAAATTTATTAATAGATTTGTAATAGATATAAATATATAATTTATTTTTCTGAGTGTGCATTTTTTCCCACAATTTGTGTAAAAACAAAATTATTTATTTTTTCAACATAATTTTCTCCTTATTCTTTATAAATAAACTTTAATAACACTAAATAAGATTAAGAGGAATAGCACCAAAAATAAATCCATTTTATGGGATTCGACAATAATAAAAAAAACAACATAAGAAAATTATTTTTTTTTTTTCAATAATTGAGAAAAACTGCAGAAAATTTCTAAATGAAACTAGAAAATAGATAAACCTTTTTTGTCAATTGGAATATTAATCTTTCTATAAATAAAAACAAATGGAAGAGAATGAAAAAGAAAGGGTGAAAAAAGAAAAAAAAAATGGATTATAAGAAAATTTCTTTTGTTTTTGTAAAAAAAAAAAAACTGTAAATGATTTAAATTGATAAATACGACATCTTTATTGCCCTTTTCGATTTTTATAATTTTTATAGCCAATTTAGAAAATGAAAATTAAGATAAATTGATTCTAATTATTTGTAAAACTAGTTAAGTTCATTTTCTTTTATTTTAAATTGTTTTTTCCTTCCATTTTGTTTTTGCATTGATTAAATTAAAAGAAATTTAAGTTTATAATGAAAAATTATGCGATAAATTATAATTTTTGAAATTTTTTAATTTTGCATTCAATTTAAATAAATAAGAGTAGAATCTTTTTGGTTGATATAATGAATGTAAAAAAAGGAAACAAATTTTTTTAAACGAATGAAAGCAAAAGGAAACAAATAAAACGAGAAATTTCAAAATCATTCAAAAATTGAGGTTATTTAATTTTAGTATACGTTATAAGTTATTTTTCGAATATTTATGTATGCAGTTTAACAGTTTTGCTCTTTTTATTTCTTTTTCCGCTATTTACTGTTTCGAATCTTTTGAAACATAATGTCGTAAACATAATTCGGGCGGGCATCGGGTTTTCCGCAGTCAAATTATAAAAATACATGTATTTTGACTCAAAGTGACATAAGGCAGCAGACAGCGGAAAGCAGAAAAATGGTTCTTGAAAAATAAATTATATTTCTATTATCGACCGTCGTAGAATGACAAATAGGTACAATAATTGTTAAAAAAGTTTTATTTTTTTGTTTTTATAGCTTTTAAAGTTAGTTTATAATATTTTAATGTTATTTTATATTTTTTCCTAATTTTTCACTTGCATCCATTTTTTTTAAACAAAATATTGTAAATTTCCCGTCGGAAATTTGAGTGGCAAGACGATTTTTAACGATGATACCGCTGTCCGTCGCCGCTGCGCATCTGAATTGTGTTTACTACATAATTAACGCTTTGACAACTTGAAATTATAAACAAAAAGAAATTCTTCTTTTAGAAAAGATAGTTTATTTTTAATTTTGATGATTCTGTTGTTCCAATAAAAATTTTTATTTTTAAGTGAAGAAAGCGTGCATTGTGTTTTCACCTTATAAATATTCAAAATCATTAGGAAAAGAAAATTTAATTTAAATTAATAAAGTTAAATTATAAATTTAAAAACTTAAAATTATTTTAAATTATTGTTACTATTTTTTTTTTGTACACTAAGTTCATGATACCATTTAGCTATCAAATAATTTTTGTTGTTTTTTGGTTTGGAGGAAAATAATCCATGTTGAGTATCTAATATACATTTATGTTTTTTTTTTTAAAGGGAAACACAAGAGAGTATACTGCGATCTAAAGATCTATTGTGCATTTACTGCCCCCCGTTCCTACGACATTTAGGGAATTAGAGGCAGTAAATACACAATTTAGGAGATTTATAAAATCTTAGTATGTTTTCGAGAGCTATTTTGGCCAATTCATCTGTTGTAAGAAATCCTTTGCCTAGATAATAAAGTATTTTTCTTGCTATTCCGTTGTAAATGCTCCGTTGTCTCTGCTGCATTTTAACAGAGGCGGCATATATCATCTTCAGCTAGTTCCATTTTCTTTAGGTGGTAGTTTACAGGGCTGTGACTTATAATGAGACCTACACAGGTTCTGATGTCTTTTTTGCTGAAAGTCAGTGTGTACTTAAACGTGGAAGATTATTCCAGTAGATTCTATTGTCTTGCTCTATCGTATCGTATCGTATAGAGCAAGACAATAGAATATTTATCGTATACTTTTATGTACGTAACATTGTCTACACCCTTTTAAACATCAGTTTCCTTACTTAAAAATTGCTTTCTTGCTATGTTCCTTATTATTATAATTTCTTTATGTAAGTCTTATTGAATGAAATTATTAATTGATATGATATTTCTTCTTTAACCATTTTCAATTTTAGGTTCTGCCTGATGAAATTACTTTGCACATTTACTTTACTTTCTTTAGAGGCTCTCTAAAGTTAAATGGTGTACTCGTCAAATTTCGAGTTACACTTATAAGTATGACTGAATTAATAGTGTTTCTTAAAAATAAAATTCTGATTCAAACCCCTTTAACCTATATAATTAGATGAAAGCCCTACTTGATTACGTAATATATTGATTAGGGAGTAAGGATAGGAGAGGAAACAATAGATTCACCTATTATTAATACTGTTTTTCTTTCAATACCGAAGTCATCAGTTACAATATGCAGTATATAACAAACTTCCTGCATCAGATATTAATTGAAGACAGCTTCACTTTCCCTGCAGCTATTATTTTTAGTATGTATTAATTATTATTATTATTATTACGATTTGCTACAGAGTCAAGGCTATCAGTGGTCTACAGCATGCAGTAGAATACTGCACTTACTCAAAAAAAATTTTATAATCGCAATACACAATTTTAGCTGGAAAAGGCTGATCTGCACAAATTTGTAAAAAAAACACCTCCCATATTGAACAAACAAAAATAGAACTCTAATAATTTGATTATTTTTCTGTTTAAACTTGAATTTTTTAAGTACTTAATATGAAAAGATAAGCCCTTTTTCATACGTTGGTTAGTTAATTTACATGCCTGCGCTTTAGAAATCTATTAAGAGAGCACAATTAGCACAGATATCCCCACTTGTATTTTTGATCATCAATTATGTTCTATAATAAGCCTGTAGAGTTCAAAAATAAAATTAGTTTTCCAATTTTACTTTAATATAACTAACTGGTTTATATCTGAGAAGGTAAAACGTCTCTAGATTTCCTATGTGAACCTAGCTAGTGCCGAAACTTCGCAAAAAAAATTATGTAGTATTCTCCATTCCTTCCTTTTTGCTGCTTCTACACTATGTTTTGAAAGTAATACCTATTCCAGATTAGATATTCTTTTGTTTTCTTGTTTTTTTTTTTTAATTTGGCCACATTTTTCTTAATGTTTTGCAGATGCTATTTGATTAATATTAAATAAATTTTATTGCTTATTTAAAGTCCATTAAATAGTTAGGATTTATTTATTTAAGTAAATATTTCACACTAGTAAAAGCTGATTTAGGATTTTTTGGTAACTTTTGAAGATTCCCACCTTTTTTTACAAAGAAAACGAAAACAAAAAAATTTAATTTTATTCAATTATAGTAAATATGTTTCTAAATTTAATTTTCTAATTTTGGACAAATATAAACCAAGAAATGAATCAAAATCCTATTTAATTTCACAATTTATATTGAAAAAATAAACTTTATAATTTTTTTTTTGTAACAAAAATTATTGTTTATATTTTTAATTCGCCAATTATTACTTCATTTTTAAACTAATAATATAAATATAATAAATATAATTTGAGTTAAAAAACAACACAATAAAATAAATTAAAGGCTAAAAAAGAAAGAAGAAAATCATAGAAACTAAAATTAACACATATATTAAATAATAAATATATTGTAAGTCTATTATAGCATTAATAGACTTATATATAGTATATCATTTTTTAGACAATAATTTAGCAATAATTTTTCCATAATTATTTTCAATATAATTTCATCATCATGAAATCTAAAAATGGATTTATATTAAAGTAAAAAAACAAAAACCGATGATATACCAATCACGATTTCCTAAAATATTTTTTATTAAAACAAAACACACTTTAATCATTCACTCTTAATTCGGTTTTTTTTTTTTTGGTTATTTGATTTCAAAGTGTTAATTTGAAATTCATGAAATTTTTTATATAAAAAAAATATTGAAAAAAAAAAAAGAAACAATTTTGTTATTTTAATTTTTTTTTTAATTAAAAATAACCACCAAACAACTAATCAGTTTTATAAATAATAATGATTTTTTAAACATGTGCTCAAAAGAAATTAAAAAAAATAAATAATATTGTTTTGAATTTTTTAATTAAAATATTTTCTAACAAATATTTTTTAACTGGGCTGTCCTTAACTTAATGTCTGCCTATTTTTTGGGAATATTCTATTCACATTATATTCAGCAGCAAATTACAATGGGTTGGTAATACTATAATTATAGCGTCAATAAATAAATAATTTTTATCTATATATAGTTAGTTCTGTTCTGTTTAAGTTTCTTTCCCTTCAACTTATTAAAATTAATGCTTAAAATATCTTAAACCTAAAGAATACTAAAGTTTTTAACACAAAATACACCAACTCATGGTTGTTCAATGGTTCAAAATATGAAATACTTCTGCTTTATATTGAAATAAAAATATATGTTACCAAAAAAGTTATGGTAAGAAAGAAATCAAACGACATCACTGTCTAAATAAAAACGAACGTTGAAGACAGTTCCATAGTATCAAATAGAAGAGAGGACATCGCGGACACAGCTAAAAACATCCCGTTGTTACACTAAAATACAAAAGTGAATACATGTGCAGTTGAAAAAACAGAAATGAAAATAAAACAAATATTAATAATCTTTATTACGTAGTTGTTTTTTTAATGTTTAATTAATTACACCCCTCAATTTTCAGATTATAGTAAAATTTAATAATTTTGATTAAATACAAAAATGGGGTAAATCGAAAAATCCATGTGATATAAAACAAAATTGAGTAAAGAGTATATTTACGGTAAGTTCACATCGGATGCATGCATCCAGATGCAAAAAATATTTCGGTTACATTTCGTGTACTCTTCGATAATATTAACGAATATTTTCCATCCAATGACCATTATTCATCCACTCGTTCACGAAATGCAAAACTGCGACATTTTTATTTTGAAAGTTTTATTTGAAAGTACCTAGTAGGCTAGTATGTGTATATTGTTTTGGCATTTTGATGAAAAAATTTTTTATTTACAAAATACAAAATGTTAAACCAGAGAAAATTGTTATTTTATTTAAGAAAAAGTTTTAATTATTTTTTTTCTGATTTTTCTTCTTTAATATTAACTGCAACCCAATAGCAACCATTGTAATTTTTTTCCTTCTTATTATATTCATCTTCAAAATATTTCAAAATATTTAACGTTTAAAATTTTTAACGTCAAATACAGACGTAAAAAACAAATTTGCATCTTGTATGCATGCTTCTTATAGAATATAGAGGATGCAAAGAAGAGGTTTGTTCTCTCTAAATCGATGTCCAATACAATCAATTCATTTGGTATATATAAGTATCACAGTTTCGAATCGTGTCATTGAATTGTAGCAAAAAATTTGTAATATATACCATACTTAAATAAAATGTGATAATAATTATAAATATAAAAATAAAAATAAATAATAATTACACTAGATTATAATCTAGTACAATAGCTAAAGCCAAGCAAGCAAACAATTATTAATGTGGAACTTTATGGTTACCTTATGATTCTTAAAGAATTGAATTCTATCATCAATTATTATTAGTTACAAAAAATGCAAGTACATTTTAAAATTCATAAATAAAAAGTTATTATAAGTACAAGAACAAAGAGTTCATTCCAATTTATATATCACAAAAATACATATGTATATGTATCTATCGAATAGCACAGTGGTTATGTATAAGACCATTCGCTAGCTTTCCCGTTAAAATTTCACTCAGTTCATATCAAAATAAATTTAACACTAGATTAAAAGTATTTCACTAGTATTTCCTTATTACATCATAATGAAACAGGTCTTGAAAATTTTATTCGGAAAATATAAAATAATAACAAAAATATATACTCGAATTATAATAATATTTAAAAAGATTTCTTTTTAATTTAATATTTTTTGACCAAATCGCTATAATTTCTCTTCAAAACTTTCCAAAACAAGTTTCTCCTAAGCACAGTGAGCGTAATCATCGCACAGAAATACTACTTCATAAAATAATAAAAATTAAACATAATAGAAAGCAATACAAATGATTATAGAGAAAGTGACAATCCATTTGTCATCACACATCGCGCAAAAGTTCATCACTTCTAATTTTAACGCTAAATTTCAATTTCAATTTTAACAACTAATTAATTGTTACTTGTCATTGTACATTGTTATTGTTATTTGTTTAAATTGCTATAAGTGATTATCTATTCTTAATAAATAAAATTTAAGTAAACCAAATTGACCAAAAGATCTATAATTATAATTTAGTAGTTTTCAGCCACACACTACGTATTATGAATTCCGTTTCAAGCTTTGAACATCAGTAACTACATCTTTTTTACGATTTTTCTACTATAAAACCTATTCGTAATATTAATAATAAAACATAAAAAACAACACATTTCATATTTACATTACAGTAGTATGGTATGTACCTACGTAGTCGGTAGTAGTAACAAAACGTACACAACAGAATAACAAAAAAAAAAACAAAATTATAAGAGACATTCTCACTTACTGTCTTTAAAATTGTGTATCTTTTTTCCTTTGGCTAGACTTTAAGACTTTGGCTATCCGCCTATATATATGTATTGGACTTTAACTTATGCATGTATAAAGAAAAAAATTTAAAAATTGATAAAAATCATCATTTATCACAATATGTATTGAAATTTTAAATAATGATGAATGATATTGATCTGATATTAATAATCAATATGTAACTAAGTAAGTACATGTATGATCAGCGGACAGAGTATCTTTAAAATTCAAATATATAATAGTTTTCGTTTTGTACTTTTCTATAAAATTGTTGCTTTTATATATGAGTGTTTGTATATTATTTGAAGCGATTAGAAAACTTTTCTAATTGTATTCTTTTTTGAATTCAATTTCTTCTCATATAAGTAATTAAATTTTAGTATGCAGCAGTTCTTACAATCAAAATTAAATTTGAATAATTTTTTATTTTTAAATATTTTGTATGTCAATTTTATGAAGGGTTACCATTTGTACAATTGTGGTAATATTTGTACGGTTTGCTCGTCCTGTGTACCATGTATAGAATCTTAATCAAGGATTGTACGCCAAATATACGATCTTTTCAGATTTTAAATTTTTTTACATTAGTGCAAGGTAAAACGAACAATGGTAATATTGTTACAGACAACTTGGCTTATAAAAAAATTTAATTAAATTTTGCTTCAAACTTTGTTTGTGCATTTTACGAATGTTTTACGAATACCTATTCTGTTGTTATTCTATTTCGAACTCAATAAATAAATAGAGATAATAGTCCTCACTCACAATACCAAATAATCTAAATATACGTACACCAACTACAGGCTCTTTATACAATTTAATTCTTTTTTGGCATTATTTTAAAAATAATTTCAGTTAGTGTTTTGACAAATTTGATTTTGCTTTCTGATTTTTTACGGATTGTACTTTTTCCATAAATTCTATTTTTCTAAACTGAAACTGTCTATTTATGAATTGGGATTCAACATAAAATTTGATTACACATTAACAGGGGTCCCTAGTATTATTAAAATTTAGAAGTAAATATACTTATAAATACAAATATTTGATATAAATAATTTATTATTATTTTATTTTAGTATACTTTTTTTTTATTTTATGCAAATTCCTAACTCTAACGCTTCAACGTTTTCAATTGTACAATGTTCTTAAAAAATTTCATAACTACATTTTTAAAGTTCATTATGCACGATGCACGATACGCTCTGGAATAGTTTGTTACATAATATATTGAACAGACCTAATCTACTTTTTGTATAAATCTATTTTAAATAAATTCTTAAAATATTTTTTTTTTATTTATTTATTCATTTTTTAGCCTAAATTATTAACAATTATTCATCAAAAAATTATTTACAGGATATAATAATATAATACATAAATAAATGTTATAAAGTATAAATTCAATATTTTTTATAAAATTTGCAATCCATTCCATTTATTCTATTTGCACATAGAGCAGGAGGTGATGGGGAGCATCACAACGAACAAAAAATTATATAGAAGGGGAGTTTATTCTGGACGCTTTCCGTGATATGAGGGGTTAAAAATTTTAAGCAACTTTTCATAAAAAAATCTATAACTTTTGAACCGCTTGCTATAGAGAGATAAAACAAAATACATTTTGTAGAGTAAGTTGTCAGTCCTCATATACCCTCATATACCCAACAGTTATAAAGTTATGAAGGTTCAAAATAATTTAAAATGAAAAAAATATGTTTCAAACTCAATTTTCTGGGATACTTTTTATAGCATATTTCGAAACAGCTTTTCAAGCCCTATAATTATTACCTAATAACTTTTTCTCTATCTTAAACCGTTTTGTAGATGTTAAATGTTACTTTTGTGAATTTATCTTTGTTTCGTAATTTTTTAATATGCAAAGGTAATTTGTTAAATAGACGATATGAAAGAACAGAATAGAAACAACGATACAAAAATGCATGATGACTTGGGACTTCCATAAAAAACAAATTATTTGTTAATAATCTATAAGAATTAGAAAATCTACTAAATAAATACCCAGATCTGACAAAAAAAGTTTTCAATACCTTGTAACTATATTTTAGTGTCTTTAAAACCGATATCAGATAATATTTATATATGAATAAGTATATAATTCTAAATTTTTCTAATTCTGACAATTATATTAACGGTAACAAATTTATTTAATTCTCACAAATATATTTTATATTGATTTAAATTAAAAAAATATTATTTCTTCTTAATTAATTTAATTAAAAAAATAATTAAAACTATTAAAAAATAAAATAGGAACGGGTAAAATATTTAACTTAATCTAATAATAATATTTAAAAATATGGAACAATGGATTATTTAAATTGATTTGAAGAAAATTTTAATTAAAATATTTGAATGTTTTGAATTTTGATAACTGTTATGGAAAATTTTTACTATTTTATAATATGTGTTAATTTTTTATATTTAAAAATATTTATTTTTAAATTTTAATAATCGCAATAGAAAAATATATTTAAAAATATTAATATTAAATTAATAATTAAAATTAATTGATAAATGGTCATTTAATAAAAAAAAAACGTCGCACTATCCTTTGATTTTACTTAAAAATATTTCGTTAAATTTAAAAAAGTTTCATGTTGTTTTAAAAAAAAAGAAAACCTATTTATCGAAATTAAATTTTTAAATTATAATTTTTGATATCTTTATTTAAATATGTTGTGTTTTAAATTAAAAAAAGATGTACTAGTTAATATTATTATTCTTATTCATTTTAAGCATATTATAAGTTTTTTTTTTATATTATATCGTCCAGATATAAATATCTGCTGATATTTTTAGGACCCTTTTGCCTTTAGCATGTGGGCCAACTCGGTACAAGTATTCAATTATAATTATCTTTATTATTTTGTTTACATTATTTTATTATATTTTATATATTATTTTTGACCTGACCAGGATTTTGAACCCGAGACCTTTCGCCTGAAAAACCGGTGACTTATGCACATGATATAATCCTCTTGAAATAAATTTGAAAATAAATCTTGTTTTCAAGTTAAATTATAAAATTCTTAAACTTTTTTGTTTTTTTAACGTATTTCTCTGCCTCATAAATGTGGACAGGAAATTACACAGCCTTTTCTGTTCAGGCGTGGCTGTAAATGTCGTAAGACGGAATAACTCTCACGACATGTGTGGGATTCGAACACATACTCCCTCGGTATTTACAGCTTATTTTATACGCTCTTACCGACTAGGCCACCCAGGCCCCAAATCTTAAACTGTTATTCTTCTTAAAATTATAAAACTCATACGTTTAGAACATTTTTAGCTAGCTTCAAATAAAACTTTATAAAATTTTTCTTTAAAAGAACTTCCTTACGTAACAAAACAACACCCATTAACGGCTTCAAATATTACTAAATATAAATGGTTTAAGCTCACGTTCTACAGAATATTTTTCTCAATCTGAAAAAAACCAAAACTTAGAGATAATTCCATAAGTATTATTTTTTTCTACTTTAATTTATCATTATTATTACCCAAATTTAGTTAAACTTTATGACGCTTTAGTTAAACTTTATGACTGTCAAACGCTTGAAACTATATCGTACAACTACTAATTTAATGTCTAATTTTTAAATATATTCATAAGTTACCATAAAACAAATTATTGTATTCGATACCACTTTTGGTTCATAAAGTAAAAATACAAAATTAAGAAGTAAAAGAATAAAATGCAAGAGTTTAAACGCATTTGAGCTTTTGTCAAAAACTTAAAGGTCTAACACTATATTTAGAAATATTTTTAAAACGATTTTGAGATATTATGTATATGCGATGACAGAAACATGGCTAACTTCATCGTTCACAAATTTGAAGCTATTTAATTCTTCATATATGTAGTTTATAGTAAACACATATATGAAAAACAGGACAATGGAATAAATAGTGATATTTTTCCTAAAGGAAGAAGGATTAAATTGACATTTTTAAACTCTGAATTCCTTATTGGAGAAAAAACCGATGTTGGTACACTTAAAAATATATATCTCTTAATTTGTTACATTCTTTCAAACTCTATTTAATAAATTTCCATTTACTTTGTTAACTTTGTTAATTATGTATTAGTTACGTATTATGTATTATTAATGTGTTAGTTAGTAGATAATCACAAATTGAAATGGCGGCAATTACAATTCATTTAAAAGTTTTTTTTTCCAATGAGTTTAAACCTACGTAAGTATATAATTATTTCTTTTTAGTTAAAGGATAATCAAAAGTTCATATCAAAAAACATCATTTAATAGTTTAATTAATAAAGGAAAATGTAATAAAAACTTTTTTAAATAAGCTTGGATTGGAGGTGATATTTTACTAATCTCGGAAATTATTCTGAAAAGTAGTTCCAGTGCTCCTGCCACTCCTTAAGCATTTTTACTTAATTTATCAATAGCTTCAGTTGTATTTCGCTCTATTTGGAAATCGACTTTTGTAAATACAAAAGGGTTTTAAAAGCGAAATTATTAACTATCGTGCTATATAGCCAAATTACCGTCAATTTCCAACATTTTTCAGTAGTTTCATAACATTAATAATATGGAAGTACAATACCAGATTGATATATTATTTATACTGTATTTCTGATTCTGACCTCTCGTGACCTTTCGTGACCTTTCGCGAGCTCGTGACCTTTCACCTTTTCTCATCTCATCTTCATACCTATAGAATAATTCTACTTAAATTAAAAAAATTGGCCTTTCCTTCCTTTTTCGTAAAGTGGATAAAATTCTATTTGATTGCCATGAACAACAACTTGTTTTTGCAGATCGCACATTTTAACACGTTATGTAGGGAACTCAGAAGTATCTCAAGGTATAGTCATTTAGGTCCAATGTTATTATTATTTTAATTAATGATATTATGGTCTCTGCTAGTGATAATGATACAAAAATATATGATAATGACATGAAAATTTTCAAAATTGGAGGACTTCATGAAACTCTCAAAAAAAAAACTTCGCAAAATTTGTTTTTTGCTGGTGCTCTAAGAATAATCTACAACTTATCGTTAAAATATATGCATTCATGGTTTATTCTCATTGGTGAGATTTTAGATTGAGTACAATTAATTTGGAATCGGAGTATATATTTTGAAAAGCATGCACTATAATAATATTAAAAAACTTATAAATAATAATAATAATAATAAAACGAATGGTAATAATAATAATCGTAATAATAATAAAATGATAAAATATAGGACCCAATATAATATGCATTAACACGATATTATTTAACACCGTTTCATAACTTAGTAAATGAATCTTTTACTCAAAATCTCATCATAATGATATAAACTGAATACATATATTTTAGTACATATAAACGTTATATATATAACATACAATCGTTTTATATACTACCTATATATATATACCTATTTTCTTTATTACGCAAAAGTAAATTTTAATCGTTTAGTATTTTATGATGATGTTAAATTACATTACAAGGACAATTTCAATTCCAAGAATATTTTCAAAAAAAAATTTTTTTTTTTTTTTTTACTTTGAGATCTTTGTCGGCATTTTAGTTTCTTTTGTTTCTTTTTCTACTTCCATAAAAATTCATATTTTACTAAAATATTTAAAATATTTCGTTGAATTCAAATTTTTACTTTTATAATATCATACATATACGACTTATTGTTAATGGTGTTTTGTTTTATTTTTTTAAATTTTGTATAATGATATCATAAAATAATTTCGCGATTTTAAAAGGATCGACAACGTAGTAACAAAAATTCAAAACTTATTTTTTTTTTTAAAGGCAAGAAAATATTTATTGAAATTATCTATTACCGGGGTGGTAATAAATTCATAAAAATATTAAAATTTATAAATATTTTACTTTTTTATTTCGGCAACTCGTTTAATGTAATTATTGTTTTTCAGGAAATTTACCAAAAAAAAAAACACAAATTTTTATTTTAAATTTTATTTGGAAACCTGTGAAATTTGAAAATAATAAGGGGTAACGATGATTAATAATAATATATTATAAGGAGTATAATAATTAAACTATACCTACATATATTTTAGCCATGAAGTAAAATGATATAATACTTTCAGCTTAATTAGATTTTAAATAAGTCATTTGTTTCAAGTTGTCGAGATTTTTCAGTATTTTTGGCCAAACTATGTAAAATATCATTTCTAAATTATTGATAATCTAATCTTCATATGTTTTACAAGCAATTTAACTACACTCTTACTCAAAGGTCACAATGTTTCAATTAAAATTTCTGTTTTGTTGAAGTTTTCTCGAATGTTGCAAAAAAAAACAAGGTTGTCTTAAAATTTACTCGAGATCTTAAGCGTGAATTTGAAAAGGTTTTAACAATAATTTAACAAAATTTTATTTTTGTCTTTAGGTAAGGATGGTGAAAATTATCGAAAAATACATGGAAGGATATCAGACTCTAATTTACTAACAACACCACAGTCGTAACTTAAAAGATTAAAACTAGTTTTAGAAATTAAACGTTAATTTTTCGCTAACTTTTATAGATATACTGAAGCTGCAAACCACTGTGAAAATAAATTACATTTTTGGCTAATTCTAGTGGGCTATTTCTTTCAATCTTCTTAGAATTGAAATTTTTTTTAAAATATACCTACTACATTTAATTTTATGTCTGTAGGATTTTGTACGATTTTATTTGTAAAATTTACTTGGGCAGATTTAAGCTTATTAAACTTAAATTCACATTTTTTGGTCAATAAAAAAAGTTTATCACTTGTTTTTATAATTTATCTAATGCTTATCCTACTGTTATAATCAGTTATATTTTCGAATCTTAAAAAATCACTAGTATAAACTAAAAATATTATAGAAGCCAAGATGTTACTGAAGATGATACCTGTTTTAGTTTGTTTAAGTGTAGAAAACTTTTAAGGCAGTTTAATTCTGGACAACCTATCAGTTAAGTATCATGAGTACATAACATAATATATAATGAGTACTTAATATAGTATATCTACATAATGTTTAGGTAATATTTATCTTAGTTGGTTATCTTAGGACTTGGTCAATAGTTGAATGTTTTTCTCTAAATCCGAACTGATAGTTTGGAATTATATTTCTTTCTTCAATTAACGGTTTCATTCTTTTTATTAATAATTTTTCAATAATGTCCGATTTTTCCGATATAATTTCATAATATCGGTTAAAGAGAAATCGGTCTAAAAGATTTTGATTCATTTGAAGGCTTTTCAGGCTTAATTATCATAATTATTTCTCGCACCTTTAAAACATTAGTCATATAATTTAGTCATAATATAACATTTCATATTGTATGTTAACAAAATAAATATAGTTTAAAGTCATGTTAATATAATTAAAGTTTAATTAAATCTATTTAATTCACACGTTAAAATATAACAGATAATAACTGATAAGAAACAGAAAAGTAGTTCAATATGAATATAATTCAATTCAATTTTTAAAATTTCTAACTTAAGATAGATAAATAGACAATGTAACGATTTATGTTTGATTTGTGTACTCTAAAAAATTGTCGGACCTAAAGAAATTCCCTACATTTTATGTAAAGGTAGTTTTTCTCATTAATAAAGCGTTTTTCATCGCATACCCCTTGTCTAGAACTGAAACAATTTAAATAAATAATTTAAAATACTCTTTGTTGGAAGACAAGTTAATATAAACATTTAAAACGATTAAGCGGTTATATTGATTTTTCAATTGGTCGCAAAGTGTTCTATATATATTATATATATTACATAAAAACCTCGAAAACCTCAAAAATCTAAAATTTTTTAGAGAAAGGTATTATATAGCTTTCAAATTTATAATTTCAGTTCTGAAGAACGTAAATTTGTGTCTTAAGAAGATAAGCTGCGCTTCGGCATACAAAGCAACAAAATAAATAAATAGTTTGAGTAGAATTCTATTTTGATAACTTGGTGATTACGAAATAGTCTTAATTGATTTAGTTTTCTATATTGATTCAATATAAATGGGAATGCAAAGATATTTGTAAATAAACAGAATAAGTAGTAAAAATAACAGAGAAATGAAACTACATTTATTTTAGATTTTAGATTTATCCTTCCTGAATTTTAAGAAAATTCACCCAGTTAATTTTTTATAATATAAATTAGCTTTAACACATTGCGTGCCAAGTGAATTTTCCTAAAATATTCGTTGTGGCCAAAGCAAAAAATTGCATTCTTTATGCCAAGCGAATTTTCATAAAATATTCGTTGTGGCCAAAGCAAAAAATTGCATTCTTTGTGGGTCATACAAATATGTATGACGTGGCCCCAGCGAAATTTTCACATAAATATTTCCTTATAGTGCCATGCACTGTTTGCTTTTTCTTTTTTTTAAATTTCTAGGATATTCCCAAATTTTTATTTTTATATCTATTCTTTTTAGAATATCCTTATTATAGTAGTGCAAAATTGTTGATATATCAATAAAAAAAAATCTCTTATTCGTGCACCCGTGTTTGCAGATAACGAAAAATACGAGCCGTACTTGACAGCACAACCATCTACAATGACACGATAACCATGTACAAGAAGCTCTTATTTATAAGCACAAAACAAAAAAAAAATTCAAATTAGAAAATTTCGAAAAATGTTAGTGGCATTGGGCATTAAAGATGAACGGCAAAGTAGTGTAAGAAAGTGTGTCCTGGTTTACCACAAATGTGCCTGGACTGTTTTAATTTACAACACTAAATGTTTAACAATAAACATTTATATAAATAATCATTAAAAATAATAAAATTAGATATAAGCTTTTTCTTGTCTATTTCCGTATATTTCAGAAAATTTCCTAAAACCACGTATTTTAGTTGTTTTCTGTTTGCCATCCAATAATTTTTCTATTGAAATTCTTATCTAGCGTCATACATATTTAAATGACAACGTTTTTTCTTGTTGAATTACCGTCATACATATTTAAATGACGGGGCCTGTTGAGAAACGTCACTGTCATTCGAATATGTATGATATGGCACTCAATGTGAAACAATAATTATACCCTAATTCCACTTAATCATGTTCCTTTGAAACATTTCTTACATCTTTTTGTTCATCTTTCATCTAGATTAAGTATATGTGAATTTTTAAAAATTCTTTTGTTTAAGAATTTTTCAAGTTTTAAGAATTTTATCTATTTTTTTTTTCGATTTATCTATCACTTCGGACAACTATTTTCCATCCGATATATCCTGTTATTCAGAATGTAAAAAAAATTTCTGAATATTTGCTGCGTGTAAATTTCTACGCTCGTTCGGTAACATTTACCATTGTGAATTGTATCTGACTAGATACACTAACTATGCATATATTATCCAAAATTAAAAAATCAAGATTCCGTTTACGATATAAAAATAATTCTTGCAACTATTTTAACTAAAACAAATCTCCGCTATACATATTAATACATAATAAATATGTATATAGTATATACGTACGTATGTATATATATATATATATATATATATATATATATATGTTGTATGTATATAATAAATCTTTTGCCATTGTTTGCAATTATATCAAAACATTAAATATTTACTTTCAAGGACGAAACATTTAATATATAATTTTTCATTTTAACTATTTGTTAAATTTTTTTTTGTTTTTGTTTTTAAAGACTGGTAGTAGGTGTTAATAACAACCTTTTAAATAAATAAATAAAGAAAAAATCATTTCGTTTAGAGTTGCTTTTTAAATTTATTAATTTTAATCCTTCTAAACGAAAAAATAAAAATAAATTATTATCCTGCCTACAAAAACAAAAATCCTTTTTACTTTAAAAAATAATGAAAAAAATTTGCTAGGAACAATGACTGGTCATTGTTAATTTAAATCATAACCTTCTATAAATTAGAATGATTAGCATGTTTTTTTGAAATTTTCATAAAATTTAAATATGTATTTCAAATTTACCTGTTCTAAAAGTCCTGAGGCTTCAGAAAAATTTAAAAATTATTTTATGATAATCCTTTTTTAAATATAAAGAAAACAAAAACCATATCAATAATCCTTTTTTGCGTGAAATTTACTAAAGGCTATTTTTACTATTTAACTTATAGTAATAAAATTTTTTTAACAAAAAAATCAAATCTTATATATAAATTATTTGCGAAATTACAAATGAAGATACATTAAAGAAAGGATCACCTATAAGTATATAATATAATACAGATCTTTATTAAAAGGATTGGCAATAAATAGAATTTAAAATCAATGAAATGAAAAAGGAAGGAAGGGTTTTAAAATAAATTGCAAATAAAACCTATTGTAAAAGAATGATAGGCGCGGTTGACTACTATATTTGATTTTTAGGAACGACATGACTTATTATTTTAAACTACTTAACATTTATTATTTTTGCAAAGATTAACATGCAAAATAAAAAAGGATAATATTATTTACTATTTAATTTTAATATAGTAAACGTGTTATTTATATTAAAAGAGGTAAACCAAGAACATCAAGCTTCTGAAAACCAAGAAAAAAAAAATTCAAAAAGATTGAAATCAGTTTTACAAATGCGATCTCTTAATTTAGGTATTCAAGATAAAAAGAGACCTAAAAAAACTAAAAAGGATTAATTTTTATGTATTGTCAATAAAAATATAAACAATTTATAGTTTAACATTTTCTATTGTTTACTCCTTTTCTTTTTCTTGTGAAAATGATTCACTCTACGACATTATTTTTAAAGGGTTGGTGTTTATTTACAGCTAAAGAGTTGTAATTTATTTTGTATTTTATTGACAGAACAAAAGTATCCTGTAATAGCAAAACTAATCGTTTATATTTTTATTTTTGATCCTATTCTAATATGATTTCGTTTTTATAATATTAATTTTATTTGCAGTAATTATTTTTGTTTAAAAATTCTTTATTATTATTCTTTTGAAATAAAGAAAAGAAGAGTTGCAAATTATTTAATTATAAAAAAAAAAAAAGTACTATAAGGATCTTGAAGCTTGATTTCAGTAGCAATTATATATTCTTGTAATAAAATTGTTTAAAAGTTTTATATTTTCGTTAATTAAGTATTTAATTAACTAAGGTATTGCATAAAGTAGAACAGTTGATATAATAATTTAAAGCACTGGTTTTTCAGCACACAAAGCATTCTCGAGTTCAAACTTCAGTCAGGGTACCACAGACTTACCAGAAAGGGAAAAAATGATTTACTTCCTCACCACAGTGTATGTGGTTCTTTAATTGTACACTGCAATGAATAATGCAGTTAATGCAGTTAATTTTTTTTTTTCTTGATCACAATAATTGTTTTTAGAAAAATCCCACCCCCATTAGTTGAATAAAAATGCTTTATAAAATAAATACAAGACTTGTAGTAGTTATAGTTTTAAAAAAATACTGTTAGACTGATAAACATACCTATTGATCCAACATTTACAAGTGATAGCTGGAGAAATGGTGATGGATAAACAAATTTAAAATATGTTGGGAAAATATTCTTATTATTAGAACTGTTCTAAAATAATTATTTTTCAATTACTATTCGGTTGGTGCTAGACCTTATCCCATACAGTTTGCTATTAATTTGACAACAAAGGTGAATGGTAACTATTGAGTCAGGTCAACTAGATATAAGGACGGTTTTCGCTTTTACTGGGGTTTAAACCTAGATGATACTCTAACCAACCAGTTGTGATTTTTTCTATTATTACAATTTTTATTCAATACCTAAATTTGAATTCCGATTTTAAGATTCCTGTAAAATTCCTGTAATTTAGCATACAATGTTATTCTAAGACAGCCAAATAAAAACGTATCTTAAAACAATTAAATAATCAAATTTCAAATAATTATAATTTTCGTACTATAGGACGATTTAACCTTCCTTAAAAGCCTTAAAAATTTTTAACTAAGCGAATTTTTTTTTGTTTTTTCAATACCGACATTTGGTATCATTTGGTCCATTCAAAAAAAATCAAAAAATTAGCATAAAAAAAAGCCAAAAAATATTGTCATCATTGACAACACATCTCCAGAATTAGCGCCAACATAATCTGGGGTATATATCATATAAAAATGTTTCATTTAAATTTTATTAAAATTTTAAAATTGCTAGAAAATTTAATTATGGATAGCATTGATAAATTGAACTTGAGAGTACTTTCTGTATTGATTTTATCAGGATTTACAAGGACTTTTGCTACAAATTTCAAAATGAACATTATAATTATATTTAATAACCCTTTTTAAGTGAAACAAGCCGTTTTACAGAATATTTCGAAAAAAAACAAAAAATAGTTTTCTATTGCCAAAAATAAGAATAAACAGATCAAAAAAAAAAATTTAGCAAAAGCAAAAATAAACTTTATTTTGTTAAATATTGTTACAAATCAGCTCTTTAAAAAAATTCAGAGTTGTTCCTTTGATTGTCTTAATCTGTTTTTATCACTGATTTAAGAAATATTCAAATTTACAATCTTATCTACAGGCTTATTCAGATTTTTTATAATAAAAATTTATGTTATCTAAATAAATTACCGTTATTTTATAAATTAACAATAATAATGTAACCTTTAAATTTAACAATCTTAACACTATTAATTTATATTCGTAACATATTGTTTAACAATCTTATCACTACATTTATATTCGTAACATATTGTAAAGCATACAAAAATTGTCTTTTAATTGAAAGATTCTAAGCGAAAAACAAACAAAACTATAGTATAAAAAATTTCAAGATACACAACTTTTATGTACATCTTTTTTTCGCGATTCATCAACTAACTCAACATTTAACAAATGAAAGATTCATGGATTGGTAACAAAGAGAACAGGTTAAATAAAAGTAAATAAATACTTAATACTTATATATATACATTTTCTTTACAACTTTATTTTTATCCTTTTTTTTTTTTTTTTTTTGTAACTAATATAAAATTTACAAAAGGATTTTTGCATTTTTATTGCATGGATTTTTGGTTTTATTGTTATTTTATACTGAAAATTTTTTCAAATAATTTTCTGCAAAAACGCGAAAAATTTCTGAAGAAAATCCCAGAAAAAAAATTTTTTTTTTTTTTAAATTTAATATCCTTTTTATGAGCATTCATTTCTTTTATTTATATACATATTTATGTGTAAGGGTATATTATCCTTTCTGAATATCCTTTTATTTTACCTTTTTTTTTTTTTTTAGTTAAAATAATTTTGCAAACATAAATCAAAAGAACGGATTTTTTTGTTTTTAAGGTACAAATTTTATACATAATTTTAGTATATATTGTAATGTATTTATTTTAATTTCGCAATATAACTACTCACTCATCTACTATAATTACAGTTTATTTTAGAAAAAGATACTTTTATTATAATTATTTGTTAGTTTTTGCAAATTTATAAATTTTTTTTTGATTTTTATTTTCATTCTTATTTTATTGCGTATTCATTTAACAAAATTAGTTCTAATGACCAAAAGTTATAAAAAATTTATTTTTCATTTAAATTTTTAAAATAAAAGGATTTCATTTCAAGGACATTTCAAATTATATATATGTTTTATTCTATATATATGTAATATAATATTATACTTAGGTTAAATATTTTTAACAAAAATATTGAAAATTGTTAGATATTGTTATTTAATATTGGTATAAAATTCAAAAAAAAAATTAAAATCTTTAACTTAAATTGGTTTTATAAAATTGGACATTGGGTATATGCTGAGAAAAGTAGTAAATTTTATTGATTTATCAACTAAATTGAAAAATTTAAATTTAATAAAAGAATTCTATGAATTATTTAAAGACCAAAATACATTTGTTTTAGAATTTAAAATGGTTTATTTAGAATGTAATAAAATTTAAATTTGATCATGTCTATACAAAACTAGTTCAAAAATACAAATTTAAAATAATATAAAGAGTAAAAACAAAAACTGCAATAGTGCTAAAGGACACATTATGTTCACATGGGAAATATGGTAAATTGAAATGGAAATATTTACATTTATATATTTTTTTTTTTTTTTGTTTTTTTGAGTAAAGTTACAATCACCATTCATTTTATATTGGGCTTTTTTCAATTTTATAGTTTGTAATTTGGAACTTTTATAATCATCTTCGACAATACGTCTTTTCTATATTAATTAAAATAATAATAAATTCTTTTTGGTTTTTCAGTGTCGAATTTGATGTTATTCTACATTATACTTTAATCTATCTTCCACTTTGTTTTTCTTTTCTTCGCATTTGCCTTTGTTAAAAATTTGTTAAACTGGCACATTAACCCACTTTAAAGGTGTTCAGTCTACTTTTTCTAAACACAGTTTTGTGTTAACTGTATTTGATTTGTAGTTTCTTTTGTCGAAACTTTTTGTCGGAAAATTTTTTGCGGAACTTTTCATCCAAATATCGAATATTTGACCTGTTACATTGTTTCATTCAACTAGATATTTCAAGTTTCGAAAGATGAGGAAACAATATTGAAAGATCTACAAATATAGAATTATTTCCCATGAAGGAGTGCTAGTGAGAGAGTGAAGTTTTGACGTTAAGGTCATAAATTTAAACCGAATTTTTAAACTGGTTGATTGATAAAATGGTTCGATCAATAAATCAATCAATAATATTTGTGGGGGGGAGTGAGGATCACAATTCGAATCCGACTAAAAGTTAAACATTTTTTTTAATCTTTTTTTTGAACTTATTCAGCTACCATTCGACATTGGATTTAAATTAATAGCAAACAATAATTAATTAACTTACAATTTTCATTTATTCCTTAAAACTCAAAGCTAACTAAATACTCTAGTGTATATAAAGCAGGGTTTAAACTCTCAGTTAAATTGCCCAAACTTATCACTCAGATAATTTGCACAAATTTACGTCAATTTGATCCGCCACTTACATTTTCAGTTTTATTTGTGCAAACTTTCACTTTAATTAGTAACAATGGAAAGTGAAGATGAGTTTTTATTAATGTACGCAGCAATGTGTATAATTTAAAAAAAAAATTTAAAACCTAAACCTAGAAAATGGCCAAAAGCCTGATTACTAAAAAAAGAATCCTTTTCTCATATAAATTTATTAAAGTAGGTTCATAACGAATCAAATGATTTTTGCAATTATTTGCGTATGGAAATGCTTAACATATGAGCATTTATTAAATTTACAATGAATAAATAATAGTAATATTTCATAATATTTTAAATATTTAATAATTAACATAACATACATACGTTTTGAATTTTATAAAACGAATAAAATTAATAAATTCATAAACAAATGTATCAGTTGATTTCATTTGCTTTGATTTGTTACGATAAGTTTGCATAACATTTACATTCTCAAATTCATCGTCCAATTTTTTTGAACTGCACAAACCTCAATTTCTATTTAAACTTTCAAACTTATCTGATAATCTGATCGATTCAGATGAATTTGTGCAATTTAACTGAGAGTATTAAGTCTGACTTAAACTTTGTAACTCAAATATGAACTTATATCAAAATATAAACAAATCGAATTGTACCGATTACAATTTAAACCTAGAACTGTCTCATGTTTGCAACTGTCATGATCTAGATCTACAATTGGAAATTTAGATTGACTACAATTATTTACACCTAAAACTGTCTCATGATTGTAATTTAAGCCTAGAATGTGTGATACGGCCAAGAACTGTCTCATATAGTAAGTGAAAAATAATTAATTAATAAGTATATAACATATTATTTTCACATCCCTTATTAAGTATCCATAATATCCTCATTCTCCTAAGATATAACTGCTTATTTCAAAATGAACCTGTAGTACAGATAGAGTTACGCTTATCAGTCACTTAAAGCTAAACAATTACCAAAAAAAAAAAACAAATAGATATGCATAAAATTAACAAAATAATCATTAATTTGAGAAAATTTATTTATTCAATTTAAGTTATTTTGTTTTTAATGCTTTCTTGTTAATACCATCATAGAACGTCAATTAAACTGCTACTCATGACGCAAGATTTTATATTTTGCAAGATATTAACGAAGTGTCAAATACATTTACCTAATTTATTAGTATTTTAAACGCAAGTGATTCTCTATAAACTATCGCTTTTAATTTTGGTACATTCTTTAACGAGCCCTATAACTATTGTAGAAATTATTATCCTGGATTTGTTTTATAGTTGAATTGTTCGCTATGAATTTTTACAAAACATTTAAAAAAAAAAACTCTTTTTTTTTGTCACCTGAATTCTATGTCTTTTTTTCGCTATTTCTTTAGTTTTTTGTTTTTGTTTTTTGTAAAATTTATTGAAAAATTCTCAAATCCTTTGGGAAATCAATTTTGCCTGGTTTTAATATGTATTGGGTAACAATATTCACCAATGTGTTTGTTTTCTTTTGGCACATAGAAATTTGTTTATTTGTTGTATTTTTGTCCTCCTTTTAACAGACTAAAAACCAATGAAAATATGTAGAAAAAAAACCCTTAAAAAATATCTTCATATTACATTTTTTTTACTTATAAAATAAAATATTAGAAAAAAAAAACGTTGAAATTTCGATGCTAGTGTGACGTATTCTTACTACAATACATACATAATATTATATTCTATTTTTTAAACTCTAAAGGTAAAACATTTTCTAAGGACATAAAATATAAAAGTACCTTTTTTATATTCCCAGAATATATGAACATATATGAATGTACATTTAAATATACATTTATTTTTTTCTGTCTCAATAATGTAAGATATTAATGCATATTTATCTGCGTATGAGTTTTTCTCTCATAAATTTAGCAATTGAATTTCCTATATACCATTTCAAAGTTCATGACTAAAAGAATATAATCCAAAAACACATTCAACTAAGAATAACAATAAATGAAATTAATAGACCGTCAGTCTAAAATATTTTAATTTAAAGATTTTTCATTAAATTCACCACATTTATACTAAATAATAATGATTCATGTTAACTTTAAAGAAAAGGATCATTGAAAATTTGAAAAAAAAGAAACACACAAAAAGTAGAAATTAGGAACTAGGAAGATCAAAAAATATATATATACTTACATATACCTATATAGTAATAAGGAAGCTATGGCCCAATAGTCTCAAACTATATATATGAGTACAAAACATAAGTGAATAAAAAATATTTAGCATTAAATGAGTTTTATATTTAAATTTTTTGTTTTATTATCATTATCAATGGTTTTGCAATTCAAATTAAACTTTTAAATAAGACCTTTGAAGACATAAAGACGTTAAAGATATTTGTTTCTAGTAACCAGTTTATTTTAATCGTTAAAATCGTGTTCAGCTTAGTAATGATTATTTTCATTCTGAAAAAGTCAATCTAAATACATCTATGAGTACCTAAAGTGAATTTCAGTCCGTTCAGTTCAATGGTTAGTTTTTTTGATTATCGAAATTTCTAAATGATTAAAAAAAAATATTATACAATTAATGTTTTAGACACTTTTTTATTCATAATTCTAAATTTTATTCAGCAATTTAAACTTATGATATCTTAAACAATAAAATGTAATTGAATTTTGTCACTACCCCAATCATTTACCTTGTTTTATTCTAATAAGATAACTCTAATTTAGGATTATATGTATTTGGAAAAACTTAACTATCTCTAGATTTTTTGTGATATCATTGCTTTGATTCACCCCAAAAAATGCAAATTAATTTCAAAAACCTCCTAAAAAGTGCAGTTGTATATGATTGTTTAGGAAATACACAATCGTCTCCAGATGCTTACTTCTTCAAAATGTTTAAGCAGCATTCTAACATATTAAATAAATTTCTTTTTTAAATTGAATAGATTAAATTTTCTCTTTCTTTATCCCACAACTTGTAAGATGGAAATTATTTGAAGCAAACTATAATCTACTGAATACAACGCTGTGTATATGATTGCTTATAAGACGGTATACCTGGGAGTAGCTTAGTTTTATGTTGTATTAGATGTTATCGCCTTCATTGATTTAGTTTTATTCAGAATTGTTAAAGTGGTTAAACTTAAAAGTAATCATGTTTTAAAGTAATTCTAAAAATGTTACATTCATTTATTCTTAGTTCAAAGAGTTTTAGGTAAAAAGTTATAATATGTATATCTACTATCGAAAACCATAAATATAGGAAAAAGGCATTTTTCCATATTTGAATTTTTTTTGTCATGATTTAGGCACAAAATAAAAAAAAAATTGGAATCCTATAGAGAATTTTGTATACTAAACGGCGTTTATCTTTTTCATTGACATTTTTAGGATCTTCATGTATTTCAATTATTCGGGACTAAAACAAAGAAAAAAAAGATGTTAACCCTTTTTTTTTCTTATGTATACATTTAGACAGGTTTTTTACTTATTTTGTTTTAATGTTTTTGTATTATTACTAGATATCCTTATTTATTCATTTTTGTTTTGTTCGTTTTTCTTACAGAACACGCATATGCGTATATTTTTAGGTTTTATTTTTCTTTTTTAGTTGAATTTAAAGAAATGGAGTTGAATAATTTTTATTTGATTTGAAAAAATATAAAAAAAAACACATTCTGTTTTTTTTTTCTCTCTGTCTTGATTAATTTTTAATGAAAATTAAGGACAATTTTATAGCCTTTTGATGTACATATACATGTACATACAAATGAAAGCATTATTTTTTTGTAAAGATAAGACATTTGTTGATAAAAACAAAAAGAAAATAAATACATAACATAAAAGTTATTGGAGCACATATACATGTGATTTAATATAATTTAAATAATTGAAAATGGGAGAAAAATTAGAATCCTTTTTATGACTGGTTTAAATAAGTTTTACATGAATTTATTTATTAGCAAATATATACTATATTATAATAGATATATACATATCCAAATAAAGGATGAAATTCAACGTCATATGTATTTGATTATATTAACAAGAATTCTTTAATATGTGTTATATATAGATAAAGTATTATGCAAATAAAATTTTCTTCATTAGAAGTTTTATAGCTTTTTTTTTATACCTATTCTTTAGCAAAAATTTTTTTTTGTATTCAATTTTCTGTAATTTTATCGTTTTTTTTTTTAATTTATTAGCATTTGAAGAAAGTAATAGAAAATTGGCAATTGCTCTTAATTTTATTTCTTTCTAAAACGAATTATGCTTTATATAGGCTTATATATTTTTTGTATACCTTACAGTGACATGTCGAAGCACAGAACATATGTTTTAAATTAATGGTCTTAGAAAGTGCCCTTTTGTATTAATTATTTCTTTATAAAAGAAATTAGTAGAATTATTCGACATTTTAAAGCGAGCATTCATTTATCAAAATTATCTCATTCATATATAAAAAAACTTTCATTTTACTCATATTATTGCGAAAAATAGTTGGCGTGCCCATCATTTTATCAGATTTATCTTAAATTATTAACTGTGATAAAAATTTATCTCCTGCTTATTGCAATGTAAAAGAAAACAACAATTTAGTGCCAATAACTTTAAGAAATGTAATTTACCATCAACAACCATTTTCTTCATGTTAAAATGACGTAGCATACCTTATGGAAATTCGTTTCACATAATATGGCAGGTTGAGTTAAAAGAACCTGACATATGGTGAAATATGGAACTATGGAACAATACATGTGTTCGCTAAAGTTGATAATTTATATATGTGTACGTTTTACTTAAATTTAAGAAAAACTCTAAAATCTTTCTTCAATATTTCCCTTCAAATCTTTCTACCCATCCTCCATAATTCTAACATTTTCAGATCATTATCTCCAGAACTAAACTATAGATTTGTATAAAGTTTCCATCCTAAAGCTTGATTTTAAAAGGGATTTTGATTAGTCAAAATCCAACACTACCCAAAGAACCAAGGTCAATTCCACTGGGTGGCAGTTCCACTTCTATAGAAAGAAATATTATATTTGTTATATATACTTACTCTTATATATGTTGCCCAATTTACATTTATAATATGTTTTCTTTTGAGTGCTGACACTCTTCGGTCATATTTTTTGGTTACTGCATTGTTATACCCTCAACCTTTTGTTATTTGTTAACTTCTGAGAAACTTGGGAGAAAATTTTTTGTAATGGAAATCCTGCGGTCCATTACAGCGTAATAATTACGTTAAGTATACTCTATCCTTGTTAATATCTGAAAGAATCAAATATAATGAACGTACGTGATTTGTGGAAAAATGTCGAAAGTCACACACATTTCAACTCACCATATATCTGATGAAAATATAATAAACTATTCTGACATGAGTAACGTTGTCGATTGCAAATATAATGAAACGACGAAGAGCGCAGTAGAGTAGACTGTGTCAACTTTGGGATACCGTATGAACGTAATATATCCTGTTTCTATAAAACTTGATCATCTTTTAAACACATTCAAGTGTTTTAGGACCGACGTTAAATACAGAGATATATTTATGTGAATTATGTATTATGTACCCGAATCTATTGCGCCTAGCTTCATTAATTTCCCAGAAATGCAAGAAGCCTGAACGGGCTGCTTTAGACCAATCAAATTTTACAAAAGTTGTTGGCATGTAACTCGACACCTTTTCACTAAATTTCAGATAGCTAACTGCAATAGACACTGATTTATTTTCATTTAAAAAGAGAAGTTGTATGGCAGCTGGTGCAATAGATTTGGCTAGGTGTCATACAACTTCACAGTTTACATAAATATATCTCGGCAGTTATAACGTCGGTACTAAAACATCTGAAATTGTTTAAAAGATGATCAAATTATATAGAAACAGCATATATTACGTTCATACGGGTATCCCAGAGTTAACACGGTCTACTCTACTGCACTCTTCCTCGTTTAAATTTAAAATTGCTTTTTTATTTTATTTCAAAGCAATAATGAATAAATTTTTTAAAAAAATTGATTGAAGCTGTCAGCCGTCAATGCAATTTAGCATTTTCTTACTCCTTTTAATTAATAAATTTTTAATAACAATAAATAAGCATTTCAAAAATTAGTATTAATTAATATTATTTTTTTATGTTAAGAAATGCTTATGTTGACAATAAATGTAATTTGTAAATTTTTATGGAATTAAGTTAAATATAAAAAATAAAGCAGTCTGAAGACCGATCTAAAACAATTTAGTTGTTTGATTTATATAAAAAACATAACCTGCACGTTCATTATAATCTTCTAATCATCTACATATTATTGTGTATATGTATGTAAGTATTCTACATTTTACTCAACTCACTCATGTTCATTATATTTGTACAAATATTTTAATATATGCAAAAAACTTCATCATATACGGTTGTGGAACAGGATTAAAATGGGGACACAAATGGCATATTCTGTCCTTTGTCAAAAATCAAATAGCCCCGGCTGATTTACAAAAAATATTATAAAATTTGTTTTTCCGTAATATTACAAAAAAGTGTAATCTAAATGTTGACACGATCTTATTTATTAAAAATTAATTTATTACCTTTTAATGATTACTTTTTAATATCTTCTCTAATTCTGGACTATACATACGTATAGGATTTGAATTGACTTTTTTGGCAAATTGTTAAGATAATTTTTAATTTATATACTATATTATATACCTACTTAAAATTCGAGACAGCTGTTAGAAAACATTTCGAAATAAAAGTAAAATAAAACAAAAAACAATTCAATTTAGACTTCCAGCAGAGTACAAAAGAAAAACTTGTATTAAAAATTTTCAAATAAAAACCAAAACAATAACTTTAACTTTTTACAAAAGATATTAAAAAAAAAACAAAAATATTTATCACTAAAAACTTCTATTAACCACGTACCAATTCATTATTTTCTAAATTAATTCAATCAAAATCGATTGACTCCTATTATTATTAGGCCATGTCATATTAAAATTAATTATCCAATAAAATTAAATTGGTTTTGGCAAGTTCTTTTTACAATAATACAAGAAAAAATACAAAAAAAAAAAAAAAAACCACAAATTATTGAACACATTTCAATTCTATATATATGTATACTATCAAATTGTTAATATATTGAACACCCACGCATATTTACTGCAGTTAATTATAACTGTAATAACTGTAACATCAATATATCCCCTTATAATACAATCAATTTTCATTTACAACATTATTATTAATGTTCATTCATTCATTCATTCATTCCATTCATTCCATTCATTCCATTCCATATTCATTCACTCATTCATAAATTCACTTTCCTTCATACATTCTTTTAATTTATCCTATAGATAGATTATCATTCATTTGAATTGACCAGAATTTGACCAAATCAAATAAAAACATTATTTTTGTGTATTTGTATTCAATTGACCGCAAAAATGATTTTCAATTAAAAACGAAACAGAACTAAAGAATTAAGAAGGGTCAGGTATTGTTATATGTATAAATTATTGTTAGTTATAATATCAGATGACATCATTTAAAAAACTTTATACATATATACGTTTTTGTAATATAATAAATACAGATGAAGCTTTTCTTTTAGACTGTTGTATTTTAGGACACAGACAACATATCATCACAAGTTAGGGGTTGCATTAAAAAAAAAAAAAAAAGAAAGAAAAATAGTAATAACAGGATTGTTTTTTTTTTTTGCACCACACTGATTTCATTTTACATTGAATTTAAATTTATATTCTTTTAAAAATAGGATATAATTTTTTTTTTATTTCGTTACAAATATTTTGTATTTGAAATTAAGGAGGGGGTTCCTTAGTTCCTAAATATGATATGTAGATGGATATGCAACAGTAAATTATAAGGGGAAATGGAAATTTTCTCTTGAGAAATTTAGTAAAAATATTTAGATAAGAATTTAACAAATTATTCTGAAAAAATATAATCTTGAAGTTTAAGGACATTAAAGGATATTAAAATATTTTTAATTTCAATTATTCATAATGTTCTTTTAAAATAGCCGGAAGCGGCACTTTTCTTTAAAATATATAACAATATTTTATTTTATGAGTTTTTTTTTTTTTTTTTTGGACATTTACTACGACATTATGTTTCAATAATGCTAATATTAAAATGTTGTTTTCATACTTTTATATTATTTATATGTTTTTCTGAAAACCATACCGAAAATAAAATGAATTTCTGATAGTATCCTTGGTGTAGTTTTCGTTGATATTCAGTAGAAAAAAGAACAATAGTTATTATATTACCTTTCTAAAATTTAAAAAATTATTTAACTTTTTTTGCCTTAATTCCCTATTTAATCCAAGTCCTTAATAACATATCCCTTCTCATTCCCTTTTCTTGCAAGTTAGGCTGTTTATCGCTCGCTCGGGAGACGATGTTAATAAATTTTTACATTACTTCCAAGTTTTTATGAGTTTTTACATCACTATCACCATATAATTCACACTACTATAAGAGGACTTAAGATGGACTTAAAAGGACTTAAAAGTTTTGGAGATTCTGACCTTCCCCAATCCTTTTCAGGGTTATTACAAAAACTACTGATAAGGTTAAAATGTATGCTTTTAATTTTACCATAATACAAATATTTATAGGCAAATAAAATACATTTACTGATTTAGTGACTTTTTACAATGAAACTTATAATATAATTAGTTTCTGATTATAACAATCTTTCGCCAACTTAAAACAACCTAATCTTAATGCCCATTATTTTATTTCTAAAAATCCATATTCGAAAAGCCATTTAAATATCACAACCAGTAAAAGTATTTTTAAATAATATAAAATCAGAAAAGAAGCTAAAAAAAAAACAAATATATAAACAAAATATAAAAAATAATTTGAGTTTCAAGCAAATCTCATTATTTTAATACATTCAACTTGAAATGTTAAGTTTTTCAATTTACGATGTAATAACTGTGACAACTTCGAAGATTTCGAATGACTGTTAAATAAAATAGCTTAATCGTCGTCGTTTATCAAAACTATATAACTAAATAAAGGTATTTTAAATCAAATGAAACTCCATTTGAAATTAACTGTTGCCAATAGTATCTGAAGAATTTATTTCACTTCTTTATCCGATCAAGTTTTACTAGACATTTAAAATATTACACAAAAAAAAACCAAACATTTAATATTGAAGCAGTTTCATGCTTTTAGATACATATCTTGTAGGTAATCGCTCTTGCTGTATAAAACAATTATGCCTTGCCTCAAACAATTCCAACGTACTTCTATATAGAAGCAACCAAGTACTCATTTCCATATGGTGAAAATTTCTGGGTGGTATGGAATTTTATTTATTGTTGGTTGAACTGCTAAGATGTGGGATAATGTTACCATCGAATTTGCTGTCCTCTGTCAGCAAAGTTCTTTTCTATAATTTACAGTAACTCAAAACGAACCTTTTGTGATTATTTATTTCTATAATTTATCCTTCAACTCTTCCTTTATATCCTTATTTATCTCTCGTTTTCGTTTTTCTTCTTCCATTTAACTAGACCTACATTAGTATAAAGGAATCAATTCTCAGTGTTTAGATAAAAAAATAATCTCCCTCTTATTCCCTCCTATTTCCCTCTTATTTTGCTACTTGCATTTATCTATAAGCCTGAATTAGTATGAAGGAATCAGTTCCTTGTTCTAATTCCTTGGAGCGCTGCGTATTCGAGAACCAAATTTGACTTCAACTCTGACTCCTACTTTTTTTTACCTCTTCAATCGACTCCTACACCGATTCTAACTCTTCAATATAACAAGTTTTACATAATGTTAGTGTTATCAAACTGCATACTTAAGGTCTTACCACACCTAAACCTAAAAATCTTAGAGAACTTGTATACTTATATAAAATGTACACTAATATAATAAATAAGTAAGCATTTACAAAAGAAAATAGTATATAATTTAAATTGTAATTGAAATTTAAATACTTATGTATTTATTTTTATAAACAATATAAAATAAAAATTAAATAGTAAATAGTAAATAAATTAATTAATTTTTATATATAAAATATAATATTCATTAACATTTCAAATAAACTCGAAACTAAATAAAGTATATAAATAACATAAAACAGTTATAAAATACATAGATAATATTACTTTTGGAAATGGATAAATAATTAATATTTTGCCAATCCTTAATTTTATGTTTATATAAAATTTTTTTTAACCAAGAAGAGCGTTTGAATAAAACACAAAACGTATTTTTATACCCTACACTTAAAGTATAGGGTATATTAACTTTGGTATGGTGTTTGTAACCACCAAAAGGAAGCGAGTTAGGTATAGACATGTATATATATTCTGAATCAGGATCACCGCCGGAGTCGATTTAGCGATGTCCGTCCGTCCGTCCGTCCGTCCGTACGCACGATAACTCAAAAAATAATGATGCTATCTTGATGAAATTTATATAGTAGGTTACTAATTACGAAAGAAAGGCTAAGTTCGAATCTGGACAAAATCCGTCCATGGGTTCGGATTCTGGAAGCTTCCGAATGATTCCGGCTTTTGGAGATAATCTCCGCAAACGAGATTATCTCCAAAAGCAACAAAGATAGAACCTTCAAATTTTGTACAATGATGTTTCTTCCCGTTCGATTTATGTCTCTGAAATTTAAGAGGATTTGGTCCATGGGTTTGGGTTTTGGAAGCTTCCGAACGAGCACCAGAGCAAATGAGATTATTTCCAAAACCAACAAAGATAGAACCTTTAAATTTTGTACAATGATGTTCCTTCCCGTTCGATTTATGTCTCTGAAATTTAAGAGGATTTGGTCCATGGGTTTTGGATTTGGAAGCTTCCGAACGAGCCCCAGAGCAAATGAGATTATCTCCAAAACCAATAAAGATATAACCTTTACTTTTGGCAGAATGGTGTTCTTTCATGTATGATTTAGGCCTCTGAAATTTAGGAGAATTTGGTCCATGGGTTTGGATTTGGAAGCTTCCGAACGAGCACCAGAGCAAATGAGATTATCTCCAAAACCAACAAAGATATAACCTTTAAATTTGGCAGGGTGGTGTTCCTTCATGTTTTATTTAAGTCTCTGAAATGTGAGAAGATTTGGTCCATGGGTTCGGGTTTTGGAAACTTCCGAACGAGCCCCAGAGCAAACGAGATTATCTCCAAAACCAATAAAGATAGAACTTTTAAATTTTTTATAATGATGTTTCTTCCAGTTTTATTTATGTCTCTAAAATTTAAGAGGATGTGGTCCATGGGTTTGGATTTTGGAAGCTTCCCAACGAGCCCCAGAGCAAATGAGATTATCTCCAAAAACAACAAATATATATAACCTTTAAATTTGGCCGAATGGTGTTTTTTCATGTTTGATTTAAGTCTCTGAAATTTGAGAGGATTTGGCCATGGGTTTAAATTTGAAAGAATTTGAACCGTGGATTCGAATTTTGGAAGCTTCCGAACGAGCCGCAGAGCAAATGAGATTATATCCAATACGAACAAAGGTAGAACCTTTGAATTTGGTACAATGGTGTTCTTTCGTGTTTGATTTATGTCTCTGAAATTTAAGAGGACTTGGTCCATGGGTTTGGTTTTGGAAGCTTCCGAACGAGCACCAGAGTAAATGAGATTATCTCCAAAACCAACAAAGATATAACCTTTAAATTTGGCAGGGTGGTGTTCTTTCATGTTTTATTTAAGTCTCTGAAATATGAGAAGATTTGGTCCATGGGTTCGGGTTTTGGAAACTTCCGAAAGAGCCCCAGAGCAAACGAGATTATCTCCAAAACCAATAAAGATAGAACCTTTAAATTTTTTATAATGATGTTTCTTCCAGTTTGATTTATGTCTCTAAAATTTAAGAGGATGTGGTCCATGGGTTTGGATTTTGGAAGCTTCCGAACGAGCCCCAGAGCAAATGAGATTATCTCCAAAAACAACAAATATATAACCTTTACTTTTGGCATAATGGTGTTCTTTCATGTATGATTTAGGCCTCTGAAATTTGTGAGGATTTGGTCATTGGGTTCGGATTTTGAAAGCTTCCGAACGAGCCTCAGAGCAAATGATATTATCTCCAAATGCAACAAAGATATAACCTTTAAATTAGGCAGAATGGTGTTCCTTCATGTTTGATTTATGTTTCTGAAATTTGTGAGGATTTGGTCCATGGGTTCAAATCTTGGAAGCTTCCGGACGAGCACCAGAGCAAACGAGTATATCTCCACTACCAAAAAGATAGAACTTTTATTTTTAGTACAAAGGTGTTCTGTTATGTTTCCTTTTCTGTAAAATTGGAAACTGATATTTGAAAGAATTTGAACCATGGGTTCGTATTTTGGAAACTTCCGGACGAGCACAAGAGCAACGAGCATATCTCCAAAACCAACAAAAGTAGAACCTTTAAATTTAATAGAATGGTGTTCTGGCAAGTTTTCTTTATGTTCCTGAGATGGATTCGATGAATTGGAGTGGCAATTCGGGTAGCTGACACAAACATCCCAAGGACTACCAATCTCCGAAAATAATTAAGATAGAAACTTAAAATTTTATACAAGGGTGTCAAGCATATCCCAAGCGGATGCCTCTTTTACGTTCTTGAAATTCGAGTTGAATAAGACAGAAAAGGGAAGAAGTTCAAGCAGCTGCCAAAAACACTTATGGATTTTTAATTTAATTCGAATTATTCAGGTGTAGGGTATTAATAAGTCGGTTGCATCGACTTACTGTTACATTTACTTGTTTCAGAAGGTTTTAAAATTTTTTTTTTTAGGGCATTTCTCATTACACAACCTTTCTTGTTCAGGCGTGGCTGTAAATTTCGTAAGGGGAATAACTTTTACGATGTACACTCACTCGGGGTTTACAGCGTATTTTATACGCCTTTACCCAATAGGCCACCGAGGCCCCAAATTTTAAAATTAATAATAATTTCTTTTCGTCGTAAGTCGCCTTATTTTGTATACGACTCTGACTCTGACTCCAACATAACAATAATGAAGCTGACTCCGACTCCGACTTCGACTCCACAGCCCTGAATCCTTGTGAACCAATTTTTAGTTAGCGTGTACAAAAAATACATAATAATTATATCTAATGAAATTCAATTCATTAAAAACAAAAAAAAATTCCCGGGAAACTAAAATTTACCACATGTTTACATCACTAATTAACAATCCACAAAACAATTTTTAAATAACAAAATGAATAAATAAAAACAAAAACAAAAAAAAAAAGAAAATGCCTATTAAAAAACCATAATCCACTTAAAAGGCAATTACAACACTTTAAGTGGAAGCTAATTTGCAAAATAGATAATATTTGTTTTTTTTTTCTTCCTTTTTTTTTTTTTATTTTAATTTTTTATTAAAAATATTCATTGAAAATATCATAACATTGGAATGCACCTTTCTTTACATCAGTCATTTTATATATTAAACGGATGAACAAACGTGGTGCCATTATTTCCTTCCTATTTTTCATTTTAATTCATTTTATAGTTTTTAAGTGGTTTTATGTATATATGAACTAAAATAAATTTTGTTCAAAGAAACTTATACAGCATATGTTGAATCTGTTGACTTTAAAATAAAATTTTAAGTGGATGTAAGACAAAATTTTTTTAATATATGTATCTAATGTGTAGTCATATATGCAGCTACTGTTTTTATTCATATTTCAAAGAAAATTGCGATATTTTATGTATACATAAAATAAAAACTAAAGAACAGAAAATAAGATGAGGTAATTTTTAACAAAAGAAACCAAATTAAACATTAAAGACCATAAAAATTAAAAATTTAATTTAAAAAAACAAAAAAAAAAAATTAGAACCTATTATGTATGTACATGAAAAGTTCTTAAAATTTTAAATGAATAAATTAAAATTATGATGATTCAAGGTTTTTATCTTCCTGTGGTGAATTTTGTTGTTTGCGGATTATACAATATGTTTATATATATGTATTTTGTTTTTATTACAATTTTGCGGAAAATTCTTTTTAAGTTTTTCTTTTTTTGACTTAAGATTTTTTTTTTTGGAAAAGAAAAGTGGCGCCCTAAATAAGGATCAATTAAAATGTTTAATACATATTTAGATTTGAAGTATCTTACGTTTGAAATATTGGAAAAACTTTGATTAAGTGTTATTTTACAAAATTTTTGAACTTTGTGTTTTTAAAAAATTGTTAAAATTCTAAAAATTAAATTAACTTTTTAAAAAAAACTGTTATTTTGCGTTTAATTTTTTTAAGGTTATATCATATGAGGATGGTAAGAACTTCCCCGGAGAACTGTAATTGGAGAAATATGTTTTAATAGTGTGTTACTCTGTCCGTTTGTTTATTTATAAAATTTGAATAATATGTAAAATCTAACAATGCTATTTTAACTATAGATAAAAAATATGATTTGAAAAAAAATTAAATCTGATAATACAGACTTTTTATTAAAAAATTTCGGATTATAAATTGAATTTTGAACAGAAAAACAAACTGGTATATAATATTCTAGAGTTTAAACTCAATCCTGTATAAAGTTTTTCAATAGGTTGATAATCCACCGTCTCAACTATAGGATACTCGTACGAACATACTTCGTTTAAATAATAGGATACTCGCACCATATTCTCCGTTTCAATAATATAAAAATTTGAACGTCTTTTATAAAATATCATATATTTTATACAAATATCAAAGATTGTATGGCTTCTATTTGAACCCACCGGAACTTTCTCAATTTCAATAGCAATAATGGCATTTATATAAAAATTAAAGGGTACAAATTTTAAAATTCTAACTCTATTAGCTTTTGAATTATTAAATGTGCGTCCGTTACTCTGCTAAATTGAATCAGATTTCAGTCATAAACTTTTCCACATCTATCTCTTCTCTTTTACAGCGTCACAAACGTAATGGAAATTTTATTATACTCTTTATTAATACTCTTAGAATTATGTTTGTAGCGGTATAAAAATTTTAGTATTGAAATTTGAAAATCAATTTATAAGGATTTAAATACATTTTTTGACATAACAAAAGATCTGAAGAGTTTTGAACAATATAAAGTATTGTCTTTGTAAGTTTAAATATAGCGTAAAGTGGTTTTCTCTAAATGATTAAAAACAAATCTTTTAAATTTTGAAAAATTAATTAAAAATTTAAACTGCTTCCAACACAGAAAATAAAGATTAATTTATTTCGTTTCGATTACATGTTAATTTTCTTCCAGTCCTGGTAAGTAGAAAACTGGTTTTTTGTTTCATACCACAATTTTTCAAAGTTTTTTTTTTAATTTTTAAATTCTATATATCGGACTAAATCGAATAATTTTTTCAAACATCAAGCACACAGTTTTTAATGAAATATAATATCTTTTTTTTTTTAAAGTCGAGGTTTCTTTTAGAACCACTTTGTAAAAGCTTTATTGTTTTCTTTTCTAGAGAAAAATTTTAATTTATAATGGTCTTAAAAATTAAAAGATTTAATGTACTATTTACGATGGCGGGGGGAAATAAAGCCTAGAGCAATAAAGCCTAATAGGCCTTATTTCAATTTCGAATGAGAAAGAAAGCCTAATTCGCGAAATTTCGCGATTTATACTTTATTTCTCATTCCAAAGTCAAAGTGTGAGCTTAAAATTATCATTTGTACAAAACACTTGATTGCATTTTTGTCTAAAATATTATAATAATAATAATAATGGGAGAATTAATTGCTCCCTTCCTGCTCCCACTCCCAATTCAAGATTTTCCGATTCTTGTCCTTTCTTCTCCCCTTCCTACTCTCTAGCGAATATACTGCGTTAACAGTTAGAGGTTTCATCCCATTATCTTGGCTAAAGGCTGTGGTGTGTTCAGCCATTAAGAATCTGACAATACCGAGGAGATGTCTTTGAAACATTCCCACCTAATCTGACTCACGGCGCAGTGGTTAAGTCACCAACCTTTCAATCGAAGAGTCTTGGGTTCAAACCCCGGTCAGGTCATAAATAAAAAATATGTAGTACTTTTATATCGTAATTAATATTAGTAATGATAACAATAATAATATTAATAATAATAATAATAGTAATAATAATAATAATAACAATAATTATAATATTTGATTGCAACCACTAATATTTACAGCCGCGAATGGAATTTAATTGTTCATTTTAATCTATCTTCATACCAGCACCAAAATAATATATTAATCAGATCCATAACCTATCTAAAGGAAACATGCAGCAAGTTTTCTGCTGACATTGAATTTAAAGATCATTGCAAACCTATTATAGCTCAACTACAACATCATTTAGAGGAGTTAGAGAACGCTAATTATTTAATTTATCAACAAAACGAAAATTCACTTAAGAATAAAAGAGCTGCTTTTGGGATCATTGGGAACGTAGCACATAGCCTCTTTGGGGTTCTAGACGAAGAATTTGCTGAAAAATATGAAACAGACATCAGTCAGATGAAAGAAAATGAACGTCACATAGAAGCATTACTTCTAAGGCAAACTTTCATATCTGATTCAACTCTAAACATAATTAAACGTGAACAACTGCATGGACATCAGCAATATCTAGCTATGAAAAAACATCTTCTTTTCAAGACGACATAAATAGAACGAAACAAATGCAGGCTTTATTTGAAAAATTTAATGCAGCCGCCTTAGTAATAACATTGGACTTAAGTAGCATGCGGCACATACAACAATCGATCCTTTCAGTCTTAACTGACACACGTCATGGAGGAATTAATACTTTGTTACTAACTACTGAACAACTAAAATTACAATTTAAAATGATACGAGAACATATTCCTAGTAATTTGAGACTACCTGATGATCAAAACCAAATCTTGACATTATATTCTTTAATGCAAGTAAGAGCACGAATCACTTCAAACAACGTAATTATATCCGTACGATAGGATCGGGTATAATAAAATTACTCCTCCGTTTGTAACACCTCGAAATAAGCGAGCTAGATATACCTTCAAAGGTATGGATCAGAAAAAAATTCTAAAATCCTAACTTTTAGATCCCCACATTTTTTTTGAAATAGAGCTATGAAATTTTAACTGCTGATAGATCTCACAAAAATATTAATTTAATTTTTAATAACTTTTTTTTGTAGCCCCACCTGTTACGGAGCTATCTGTTACGGAGCCTGTTACGGAGCTCCCCAAAGGTTCAAAAAAGCTCTATATTTAAATTGTTATAGCACAAGTTGTATAAGGTTTATCTTCATTTTGAAAACGCCAAACGATTACTACTTTTATTAGCTTTAAAAGTATATATATAATAAATATATATTTGTGGCATACGGTGTATTAATTTATCGTTATGCAAAACTCAAATTTTGCAAAATCCTTTAACTCTTCTATCTTCTAAACGATTTTGACAGAAGTTAGATCTTTGAAAATAAGTATGAGTCTATTCAGAAATTTTTTTTTGTATCACTCTCCGTTTAGGAGCTGTAAGGGGTCAAAAACTGAAACTTTCCTATTTTTAAACACCTGTAACTTGAACACCTGTTAAAAATTTTTTGAAGTAATACACAAAAATTAAAGCTTCAACATTATACTCTTATTTCTGTTAACAACTTTTTTTAATAATATAGGGTTACTTTATAATTGACGAAAGTGTTACTTGATTTTTTCAAATTTTCTAACAAATTTCAACGAATTTTTTGCATTTTCTTTTACTCGATAATTTGAAATTGTTGAGGATATAATGCGTAGTACAAAAAAATGTAAATAAATAAACAACATAACGGTTGCTTGAAGAATTTTTATTTATATGATATTGATATACATACATACTTATATAATATCATTTTTATTTACATATCGCATATGTCACTAGTGAATGAATGATAAGAGTATAGATGTATATTATATAGCGCTGTATTTACATACATATATGTATTTTATTGTACTTATAAGAAATTATTCTGTCAATGGAATATTTAAATATAATATATTATAATATTTAAAATTATATTTACTATTTTGTACTAAGTAAATTTAATATACATTTACCGCTTAGTATGAAATGGTACTATAGAATACTTGAAAAAGTTTTGGATTGATAATCGTTATGTGGAAGGTTAGAATCTGCTTTTGAAGAATGTACATATAAACATATAGTTTGAATATATGTACAACCCATAGTCCCATAGTTCTAGAAATTATGAAATTCACCCAAATTATTTTAAAATACTAAAATATTAAAAAAATAATATTCTAAGCAGAGTGACCGGCTGTGAACATACTAACGGTTCGTACGGGTATCTAAGAGTTGTCAAAGGTAACTGTATTCTTTCTCGTTTTTGAAATAAAATTACCATTGTTAGATGCAGAGTATTATAAGATATATCAGCTAATTCCTATTCCTATAACTAGGGCTAATAAGTTTATATATATTAGAAGGTTGACCTTCTAATAAGTATTTATTACTAAACGAACGTCGAGATAGATACTCACCGATGAGCGAAATTGATATAAATTTGTGCAGAACTTGGAAATCTGATCATCTTTTATGTAGATTTAATTCACCAATCTATAGCCTAACCTCTAATGTTAGTCGATGTGAAATGGAATTGTTATCATTAGAAACAAGGTTATCTCCTTTTTGCAAAATAAAGATCTCAACAATAGATATAAAATGGATTAAAATGCATACAAACAATCATTGGATTTATACTTTAGACAAAAAAAGTATAGTCGATTTAGTTTGTTCGAAAATATTGTATTGACTGGAAATGGGATTCTTCGTTTAAACCAAGGTTGTGCAATTAAACACTCCAGTATGTTCATATCATCTAGTCAAGGATTCACAGGAAATATAACATCATCTTTTTTAATAGTATCAGAAATACCACATGACATTCTAGCTAATTATTTCAACAGTTCTGAAAGTATGAATAAAGGTTTAAACAATTTGTCAATCTTAGAGGACGAAATAACATCAGCTGATATTCAATCATTGTATGCTAAAATAGAGGCGCAAAGGGGTGAAATAACAGCCACTAGAAATATAAACACCCATGATGTTCATCATTATGTAATGGTTTACATAACGCTTGTACTTATTATTGGAATAGCTATTTACTGTTTCTTTAGACGCTATAAAAGATTTGTATTATCTACACGCGAAAAAACAACTGATGCAAAAACCAAGTCAAAATCTGCAGTATCACCAACAAAAAACAACACGCCATCAATCGCTTGTGAACAGCCATTCAATTATTAATTCATTTCGTGGGGGAGAATGTTCGCAGAACATAAAGTTTTTCTTTTCTTTAACATTATAAACTTAACATTAATTTATATAATAACTTTAGAACTAACTTTAATATTGCTTATGTTGTAATTGTTTAACATACTTTTGAATGCAATTTGCTTATGATTCACCTAAATTTATTTGTAATATAATAATTTAATAAAGTTTAAAAATACCTTTAATGCTATTGTACTGACCTACATTGTACATTCATAATTTTAATTATTTTAAAATAATAGTTAATAATAGTCAGCTAAATTCGTTACATAATGTAAAGGTAATTTTTTTGTATAATTGTTATGAAAATTAAATTGTATTTAAAGACGTAGTTTTAAGTAAATTTTTCATTAATAAATTTGAATTCTAAACTTAAATAAGCGTTTTTGTTTATTTATTTTTTTGTCGTACAAACATTATAAACCACTAATAACAATAATATAATAATAATAATAACGAATAATAATAATAATAATAGATGCTACAGTAGAGCCATCTTTGGTTATATCATGCAAGTAAGGTGTTATATACTGCTGCACGTTGTAATCCACTGATGGCGCTGACTCTGTGGTAAAATAATAATAATAGTGATATAATAATAGTAATAATAATAATAATAATAATAATTAATAATAATAATAATAGTACAATAATTAAAAAGTATAATAAATAGTACAATAATAATATAACAATAATTATAATAATAATAGTAGCTACTACAGTGGGGCTATCTTTGGTTATATCATGCAAGTAAGGTGTTATATACTGCTGCACGTTGTAATCCACTGATGGCGCTGACTCTGTAGTAAAATAATAATAATATTAATAAGAATATTAATACCAATAATAACATCCGCTATAGTGACAGTGGGGGTGGCCTTCAATAATTACCTCATGTAGTAATATATATACTACTACTACATGTTGTAACTGTTGTGACTGCTTTAGTCACTGTTAGCAAAATAATAATAATAGGCGGATTCATTGTTTCCTTACAGTCCCACTCCCAATTCAATGTTTCCGTATCCATTTTCCTATCCTTTCCTATCCTTACTCCCTAGCCAATATGCTGCGTTCGCAGGTAAGGGTTTCATCCCATTATATTGGCTAAAGGGGGAAGTGGGTTTAGTCAGTAAGAATCAGATACTACCAAGGGGGACATGCTTTGTGTCTTTCAAACATTCCCACCTTCGGAAAAAAATGAGAATTTCAATGAATGGTACAATCACTAGAAAAGGAGACTCTGGAAATGGTTAATTGTTTTTCAGAACTAAGTATTTTACATACCTTATCTTAAAGTTTTCATTATTTGATTATATATTATATTCATTATTTTATTGTTCTTTTAAATTTCTAAAGTAATAAATAATACATTAATTCAAACCACAATCAAGGTGAAAGAAACATAACTTTAAACTAAGATAGCAATTTCATAACTGGTTTTATATATGCTACAAATATTTTGTAGCATGAGCCTATTTTCCTTTCTTTTTCAATAAAAAAAAAAAAAGATCCTCCAAATTTTTTTTTTTTTAATTTTTATTAAATTAAAATGAAATGGTATAATAATTTCATAATTTTAGTCTTAATATTTTTTGATTTATCGTTGAAGCCATTATCGTCAGAAGGACCGACGTACATGGCTAAACACCTTAAAAATTTGATACTGACTTTGATTTTCACCTATACTTTTTCCTTTTTCATATCTATCTCTTGCCTTTTAAGGTGTCACAAATGTAATAGCAAAATTACTATATCCTTGAACTATATACACAAGGGTATAATAATTCAAACTTTAGCTACAACCACAAAAGTTCCAGTCAAATACATATGTTAAATTCGAAAAGCTTTGTGTACACATTGAAACAAAAGATGATAAAGCTCGACAAAAATATTAAATTTGCTCTACAGCATGTGTCTACAGCATCTCTGCTAAGTGATCCCACAGTCTTTTGATTATTTGTTAGAGTATAAGACTATATGTTAGATGTAATAAATCAGTTTAATTCAAACCTTTTGTGTGTGGAGAAATTTTCAAAATGAGTACGCAATAAAGTTAAAATGCAGCTGAAACTGTTTTTTATTTACGAAATGAAAATAAACATAATTAAAAGAAATTCAATGAAAAAAAAAGAAGAAAGTTTATTGGTTTCGCGACTGGACTTAAAAAGGAGAAAATGCTGTCTTTCTGACTTTAACTAAATAGAAAAGTTAGGACCGTACCGAAATCTTATTTTTTTTTTTTAATGTTATTTGTTAAAATCTTATTATTTTAATTAATTTAAATTGTATTTATAAAAATTTCCAATAATTTATTTAGCTGGGGATTGGAAATAATTTCAGACAAATTTTAAAATTTAATTACATCTTTTCTACAAAATTTTTTTTTTTTTTGCTATTTCCACTTCTATAAAAATCATAGAGCATTACTTACATATACTTATTATTGATATTTAACTAAGTTTCAGTTTCCGGAATCATTAGTTTCAGTAAGCCGTTGATTGATCGCCTATATAGCTTAGCTATATTGTAAAAAACTTCAATACTTATGAAATTACACATTTATACCAAGATTCTTCCCTTAACTCCATCATTTTCTGTCCCTTGTGTACACATAGTTTACAAAAAGGTCAATAGCTATATTTAGATCCGAAACTATTAGAGAATGTCCTTAAAGACTAGGCAAGTACAATCAGATCTATTTATTTTTTAAATTAAACCAATTAAAACCAATCAAAATTTTATTTTAAAGTTTATATTTATTTAACTAGACAAGGACTAACTTTAAATTCCCAAATTATAAATACAAATAAACAAATTCTAAAGATAAAAACATTTAATTTGTATATTAAGAAAAAAAAACAAAAAATCTTATGATGTGTACCGGCTTTTATTAAAAAAAAATTATAAAAATTAAAAAAAAAATGTTTAAACTTTAAAAAATTTTAATGTAAATTTTTATTAATCTTTTTATTAATAACTTACATATCAATTTATAATGTGTTTGTGCATCCATGTTTTATTGTATGCAATAAAATATAATGGACATTTTATTAAATCCTACGTGAAAATATTTATTTCCTTTTTTTTTTTTGTCTGTTTTGTATAATAAATTCAGTTCAAATTCGGTCAAAATTGTTTAATCTTTTATTAGATGTAATCATTATTATGCTCCTGTGATTCTTCTTCATATTTTCTTTATTAGTTTCTTATATGACATTTGATACGAAATTCTAAAGAAAATTGAAGAAAAACAAAAAAACAACACAACATCTTTGTTACTTTTGATGTTTCCCCCAATAAAAAAAAAAACAAAAAAAAAAAAAAATTCTTTTGCAGAAGAATAAATTTAATATTAATGGTAAAAAAAAAAAAACAACAGTCAGTCAACAAATCAATGAAAATACAGGTGGGATTTTTAACTTATCTTTGTATATAATTATAAAAATCACCGTTTCAATAACAATCGTTTTTAATAGTTTCATATATTCATATACCATATATTTATTTATGATATATTATATATAAATTGTATATAAATGTATAATAAAAAGGTGTAAATTATTTTTCCCTCTGATTTCAAAACAAAAACAAAAAAAAAAACAAAATTATTCATTTATATATTAAAGAAATTAAAAAAAAAATTTTTTTTTAAGCTTCCGCCTTAATTTTTTTTCTTTTTTTTATTGTTTTTTTTTTTGATTGTTCTTAAAAACGTAATAAATGATATTTGATTTCTTTAATTGTAAATTATTTGTTAAAATAATGGTATAATTATTATTTTTAGTTTATAATACATAATGGTTCATTTTTTCTTTATGGTTTGCTCCATCACGTTAAAGCCAGTACCATATAAGTCAGTCTTATATAAGATAAATAATTTCTTATTTCCAAGCCTTAGAATATTTATATATTCTAAGGCTTGGGGTATATTTAAAATATGAGTGTAAATCTACAAAATTATAAAATTTTTAAATAGTTCAAAATAGTATATTTATCCTTGAAATGCCCAATTATAAAATTCCCAAATTCAAAGTCTCAAAATCCAAATACATATATTTTTGGGGTCCTCATCGATATTGTGAAAAAAAAATTTCTGAAAAAAAAACGTTGAATTCCTCCTAATTTTCAACAAGCAAATTTTCGACATACCTAAACATATTCTGGAAACTCACTATCCTACATTTGTAACCACCTATAGAGTCCCTCATAAATATTTTTGTGCATTCATATTTTAACAACAAAATATGAAATATATGTTTTGGAAACTTTGTATTTGGAAACTATGTAATTGAGAATTTAGGGACTTTGTATTTTGAAACTGTGTAATTGGTGATTGAAGATTTAATTCCCGTATTCAGAACGTAATTTTTCAAATTTCATTAACTCTAATATGTGACAGTCATTCATTCAACATTTCTAAACCGAAAACATGCAATATTATTGGCTCAAGAAATTTTCTAGGTTGGTATATATATATATATTCCTATATATGTATATAAAGATTAAATTAAAAAAAATGTTTAAACACATTAACTAAAGAAGGTATACACACTCACACATAATACTTACCTTAAATTTTAAAATGAATGAATCTTGCAAAAAGTATAAGTACATACAAATCACAAATTCATTATTTTTAAACGTTTATTTTATAAGCCTGATTGCACTAGTCCATAACTTTGGATTAAGAACATTTCATCAACTATAAGCCAAACTGAAAACATAGATTAGTTCTTACCAACTTTATTTCCATAACACGGATGAAATGTTCTGTTTACATTGTGTTCACATTAAAATAAAATGTTTTCAAAAAAATGTTAAAAAAAGAAGAGAAGTGCATTTTTGCTATATTGTAACATATGGTACAGACTGTTAAACAGACTAATGAAAATTAATCACAAATAATCTATATCTTAGATTCCGGACTGTTTTTATGAAGTTCTGGACAGAAAATATGAAGTTTTGCTATATTCGTCGTAGTTTTATCACACTAATAAAGGAACTGCCATTATCGTTCGATTCCGGACAGAAGATATGAATTTTTGTTATATTCGTCGTAGTTTTATCACACTAATAAATTAACTGCCATTATCGTTGCGTTACGCCATACGTTTGCATTTGAACGCCATACGTTTTGGATTTGATACGCCATTGATACGTCATACGCTTTTGGATACGCTTTTGATACGCCATATACGTTTTGCATTTGAAAATTTGGATGTCACATACAATCTAATTATTGATATTAAAGTATCCTAAGGTAGTTTTTGTTTTCTTAAATAAAAGTAAGTACCTATATAATATATGAAATTATTTAATTTTTATTCATTTTGATCAACCATCTGTCATAATATCATAAAAAAGTGGAAGCAAACAGTATACACTAAAGACAATTAGCAGAGCTATTAATTTAACTGAAAGATATTTTTTTTTTTATTTTTAATTTTTTTTTTTTTTGTTATAACCTGTTAATTTTTTTAATATTAAGGTGTATTATTAAAAAGACAATATATACCAATGTATACGTACATTTCTATATGTACGTATTAGAATAAAAATAAAAAGTTAACATTTTTTTTCTTTGATCAAAGAATCAAAATAAATCCCTGCATATACATTGTAAATTTAATAATTATTTTAAATTTAGTTACTGAAGTTATAAAAATAGATATATATATATATATATATATATATATAAATCGATGTATTATAAAAATCGATATTTTGATAACTTTATAAAAGAAAAAATCTATTAGATATGTTTTTCCTCCCGCTTTATATTTTTTCGAATAATAAAAAATAAAAATGTTCAAATGATTAACGTTGTAATAAAAGAGTAAAAATTAATTTTTGTGTAAGCTTTAACATTTTAAAATATTACGATTCATGCAAGTTCTTATAAAAGATTTAATGATTTTTATTTTTTTTTATCATAATTTCAAAGTAATAAAATTAAAATTTGATTTTTTTTAACACTTTTTAAAAAACAATTTAAAAAAAAAAAACTGTTTTTTAGGATTATTTTGTTCGTTCGTTCGTCTGTTTGTTTGTAAAGCATCCACACCGGTTGAAATAAAATGAGATTTTAAAAATTTTTCCTGACTATACAAGTGTATTTATAAGTACTAATCCCTCAACCCTCAAAAGTTAAAAAAGGGTTATTTTAAAATTGTTGTAACTTATAAGTCCAGCTCTACTGAATATTTTGTCAATCTAAAAATGGCAAAAAAATTTATAAACTAAAATAAAAAATCGCATGGTTTTTATGATTATGACATTTAGAACTTAAATTTACCGTTAAAATTTTGTAAAATAGAAATTTCAAAGGATTTTGGGCCTCCACATATAATAAACTCCCAAATATAGAAATTTAAACTTTTCGAAGAAGTAAGCTCTTTCGGAATAATAATAAGTTGCCTTCAAAAAATATTTTTACTTTTCGTAGTCACTTATACTTTGGATACCAAGTAAATTGTTCTCATTGTTTGGAAAGCGGGATAGACAACTATTTTTAAACCTAGGTCCTACGACCACTTGTATATCCCAACTCCATTAAACACTTTTTTTCACAATCTCTTATCGAGTCAGTTACCAACCCTAAAAAATCGGACGGTGGTTTCCCGACAATATCACTGACTTTTTAAAGTAACCCTCTCTATTCTACCTAAAGGATTCTAAGGAATCTCTTTCGGGATTCCTTTGGGATTCTAAAGAAATTGTAACTTGAGCAAATTCTTATTGTAAAGCGCAAAAATTACAGACATATTATACATATAGTTGAACGGTTTTTTTTTAATTATATAGGGTGGTTTCCTTAAAATTAAAGAAAATGTCTAAAATACAACTTTTGATACAAAAATTATTCACCCAGTTCTAGAATACTTTTTTCAACTATCTTTTTAAAAATGTGCATTTCAAAAAATATTTGATTTTTCATACTACCTTTTTTTTTATTCACTTCATTTTTTCGACTTTTATCTGTTTGTTATTTTAAAGAATGGTTATATGATTTAAATAGGAGACAAAAAAAAAATAACACAAGTTTGTTTTTTAGTAAATAAACAATTTTTTGGTTGAATAGTTTTAATATTTGGTTAAAAGAAACCAAAATTTATTATTTAACTTAAAAATTAAAATATCATAGATAAATTCTTTTAATAAAAAAAATGGTTATAATTTTTTCTTTTCTTTTAAAAAATCAAAGAATTACTATTTATAAATTGAATAGTATATATTTTACTAAATGTTTATTAAACGATACCGCTTTTTTTTAATAATGTGTTAAAAAAAAAGTTTTTTTTTTTTTTAGAAAACTACAAAAAAACGTTTATTATTTCTTGATTGTATGGGATTAAGCATTTAATTAAAAAAAAAAAAGAAAACAACACAAAAACAAGAAATTTGACAAATTTTCTATTTCATACAAGTAGTCGATATTCTTTTAAAGTAATTCAAAATATAGTAATTCATACCTATATCATTATTTCAAAAGTCATTACAATAACATATAATAAAAACAAGGATAATTCGACCTTAGGTTTCTTGGTAAAAAAGCGTTTACTGTTAACTGTATCACGACACTTGTTCTTATCACTTACTCCGCCCCTTTATCCGTCCCTCTGTTTATTTAGAACTTTGATTATTTTAACTTTTACACTATTTTAGATGGAAATGAAACTTTAACCATTAACAGGCCTGCTGAACATTTTTTCAATACAAATACGCCAAGTGCCCGATAATTTTTTAAGCTGCATGGATCAAAATAAAATTTATATAATATTTAACAATTTAGTATTTAAATTTACCGTAATATTAAAATAAAATTTTACAAAATTGTGATTCCTTCGTATATGTGAAACGCTATTAGTCAGCACCTTCAAATCTTGAGAGGAGGAGGATCTTTAAAAATTAATATAAGTTACTTAATTAATATAAGTTAGTTAATTAAAAGAACGATTATCTCTACTTAAAAAACAAATGAGAATAAATTTAAGTTAATAATTTATTCATAACTTAAAAATTAAGAATTTTATTTTTATGTCTACACACAGCTGACAATAGTTTTTTTCATGCGATGACATGAAGAGAGCGAAAGCGTTTTAGGAGGCTAATTTTTGAAAAAAAATTACACGTATTCTTATATGGAACTTTGCATAGGAGGCTTTGTAAAATCCTTACAACTCAAAAACTATAAATTTTTTTTGAATTTCATTCAAAGGTGGGAATGAAATTAAATCAGTCGCACATCTTTTAATATATTAATATTTTAATATAAAAATACCTTTTTAAAAAAAATTCTCCATTTTCTGTACCACTATAAAAGCTTCTTGAAAGAACTTTTAAAGAGACAATTAATATGGTACAGTTGAGGCAACAAAAAAGTTGACAAAACAAATTTTAACTTTGAATAATTAATTAATTTAACAATTTTAATTTTGAAATAAGTTAGCAAATAAAAATTAAAAACAGAAAATATTATTTATTAAATGATGAATAATTATTATAAAATAAATAATTAAATAAATCAATAATATAAATAATAAAATGTAAATAATTTTCTTATATTAATAAAACCATAATATAAATTATTTTATAATTATTTTCTTTTCACACCACATTAAATATGAATTTCAAAGTACCTATATGAAATATTCTGAGATATTTATTTGAGTTTATGAGATATTCTGAACTTGGAGGGATTTTCAGTTGATTATGTTTTCAAGGTTATACGCTTTCTCCAGAATATGTATTTAGAAAAAGAAATATAAAGATGTAGGCATATATTCTGTTTTACATTTTTTTTCCAATATTTTTCGCATTCAACAGATTTTTTTGTTGAAAGTTTTTTTTCGACAATTTTCGCTTTCAATATTTTTATACCCTACACTTAAAGTATACGATATATTAACTTTGGTATGGTGTTTGTAACCACCAAAAGGAAGCGAGTTAGATATGGACATGTATATATATTCTGAATCAGGATCACCTCTTGAGTCGATTTACCGATGTCCGTCCGCCCGTCCGTACGCACGATAACTCAAAAAATAATGATGCTATCTTGATGAAATTTATACTGTAGGTTAACAATGACTAAAGTAAGGCGAGGATTGCAAATGGGCGAAATCGGACCATGGTTTCGGGTACCTCCCATACAACTCCCAAAACCGAATACGCATATCTTCGAAATTAATAAGGATAGAAACTTCAAATTTGATACGAGGGTGTTGTTTCCTGAATCCCTGATTTGCCTAAAATTTCAGATGAATTAGAATGGTTGTTCGGGTATCTGCCACACAACTCCCAAGACCAAACAAGCATATCATCGAAATTAATAAATATAAAACTTGAAATTTGATATAGGAGTGTTCTACCCTGTTCTGATGATGGCTCTAAAATTTGAGATGAATTGGGGTGGTGGTCCGCGTGCCTTCACATACTTCCCAGGACCTAACAAGCATATTTTCGAATTTAATATAAGAAGATAGAAATCTGAAATTTTGTACAAAGGTTGTAAAAGCATGTATTTTTTTAGCTTAGGTATATTAAATACCTAACTAAAATAACTTATGGATTTTTAATTTAATTTGAATTTTTTAGGTGTAGTGTATAAATAAGTCGGTTGCATCGACTTACTGTTACTTTTACTTGTTTTTTCAATAAATCGACTCACATTCGAAATAAAAAAAATTAAAGGGAATTATGATAAGAAAACTGCTTTGGGATTTTGAGATTTTGAATTTTAGACTTTTATATTTGGGATTTCGTGGCCAACCCCAATAATTCATTTAAATTTTAAAATATTAAAAATAAAAATTTTTTTTAATTATTTACATAAACTATACAATATAATTATTATTATTAAATGAATTGTTGAAACAATAAGTATTGAAATATATTAAACATGAAGTTAATATAGTAAATAAAATATTAAATAAAAATTAAGTGTTAACTAATAATAAATACATATTTTGAAATTTAAATGAGTATACAATATGTACTTTAAAATATTAAAAACACTCAAATACTTGCTTTTTTTTCAATTACTGTATCAAAAATATTTCACTAATTTTCTTGACTTCTTTTTTTTAAACTGTCAAAACATTACTAAAAAATACAAATTAAAATTTAATTTTTTTACAGCAAAAAAGAAAAAATTCCAAATTTTATTTTGATTTTATACACTTTTAATCAAGTTCGGTACTAATTTATCAAAACTCGATATTAATTTAAAATTTCTTACTCATTCGCACGATAATTTGTAATAAATTTTAGGTTATGTTAAAAAGCTTTCAAATAACACTTTCAATCCGTCTTCAAACAAAACTTTCAAACAAAACATTCAATCAAATTCAAATCATTCAATTCAACTTTAACAAATGTCAAAAAGCAAGGGGGAAAAAAACGAAACGAAAAAATAACTCGTAATGAAAATTGATAAAAGTGGGCATTTTTTCGAAAAACAATAATAAAAAAAAGGAAAATAATAAAAACAAAAAAAAATTTTAAAATGAAATTTTACTCTCATTTGTTTGAAAAATAAATTCAAATTTTTCCATGTCATGGCCTGAAAATATTGTTAATTGTGTTCTACACTATTTTTAGATTCCTATCCTGTAATTAGGCTACCTGTGAATATTGTTTTAAAGCAATACACAAAAATTATACTTTCAATAAAAATTTAAGAATCCCCTGACTTTTCACAATTTTTTTTTACAAAAAAAAATTCCATAACAAAAAATACAAATTTTAACATAAGGATAAGAGTATTGCCACAATCCTAAAATATTTTAATTGTCTTTTTGAAGATATGCGGTTCTCTCTTTCGGTTCTCTTTCTTTCAAAAATCTTTGACTTGTTGAATATTTATAAATTAAGGTTTCGTCTTCACATCATGATACAGATATTGCTCGTACCCTTTCTCAGTTCCCTTTAATCATTTCGATCAGTGGCGGGCACTTTGTTTGTTCAGAAGAATATTTGCAGCGATATTATTTTCCGACATTCAACAGATTAGATTACTATCAACTGTGAATTATGACAATATTTAGTAAGTTAGAGTTCCGCACTAAATGAACATTTAACCTATACATTTGTATTGAGTAAAAACCGAATGAGTAGAATGAGGATTGAGGAATGAATGGAATAAGGATTAAAAAAAAATAAAAAAATTAATAAGAAAAATAAAATAATATTTACTCATTTACTTAATTTAAATTTATTTATAAGAGTATTTACTTATAAGAGTACTACTCCATATAATATACCATAGTATAAAATTTTATTTTTTCGAAATAAAAAAAAATCCTTTTATTATCCTTTTCGCTTAATTCTTGTATAATTTTATTTTTAATATTTTATAACCACATATAGCAAAATAATACAAATAAACTTCCTCGAATCGTGAACTATTATACAATGAACTATGAATATTATTTATATATATATATATATATATATATAATATTCAAAACTTGAATAAATTAAACCAATTTTTTTTTACTAAGAAACTAATATTGTATTTAACGGTTTTGTACTAATTTAAAATATTATTACTTTTCAAGGATAACGTTTAAACTATTTGTGCAAACTAATAAAAAATATTCGAAATAAAAACAAATATTAATTTTTAAAATTTACAACCTTTTTTAAATTAATAAATAAACAAAAATTCACCGTTACATAAAATAAGTACCTGTAATCGACAAAAAAAAAATACAACAAAATAAAACAAATGAATACAGTTAATTTGAAAAACGAAAGGATTTTAATTTTTTTTCTTTCCTTTATATTCAAATTTTTTTTTTCTCAAAATTTCACATTTCCTTATTGAATATCACAGTAGTAGAAAAAATATCTTTTGTTAAAAAAATTTACAGTTTTATATTATAGTAGCTGCTTTTAAACCGTTATAATTTCTTTACTTTAAATACATTATAAAACAAGGCAGAATGTAAACCAACGGTTTTTTTTAAAATGCACATTTTAAAAAGATAATACAAACTGTTTAGAATTGTGACTCTTTATCAAAATTTGGAAATTTCTTATAATAAAAAAAAATATGAAAATAGGACTTTTTTTGCAATTTTAAGGGGCTGTAAGTTCAGAACCCCCATATAACTAAGAAAAACCATTAATACACGTAAAAATATTTTATTGAAGCTTTAATTTTTATGTTTTGCTGAATTTGTACAGGTGCAGAAGAAATGTGTACAGGTGCCTAAGTTGCAGGTGACTAAAAATAGCAAATTTTCAATTTATGAGCCCTAATTACTCTTAAACAGGGCATGGTACAAAAATATTATTCTGAATTAACTTATACTAATTCTAAAAGTTCTTTCTTGTCTTAAAATTTCAAGTTCCTATCTAAAAGCGTGCCGGAGTTATGAAAAAAGAAATATCGTGTAAAATTTGGTTTCCTCATAACGGTAAATTTAAATACAAAATTTACAAAAATTGTATAATTTTTATATTGATTTATAAAGGTTAAAAAAAAATCCTGTCGAATGGCGTTTTCAGATTGAAAAAATTTTCAACAGAACATGAGATTTTAATACGAATTTAAAAATAAGGCTTTTTCAAAGTTTGAGGAGCTGGTTACATGAAAAAGTTGTTCTATAACATTAATTTTTTTAAGTGAACTACCGATGGTTAATTTTTTTTTTCTCTATCATTAACGGTGTAGAAGTTTTTGTAAATAAACTGACAGACGGACGGGCATACAGACAGACAGAGTGAAACTAATAGGCACACTTTTTAGAAATGTGCTAAAAACAAAAATATCATAAAATATATACTGTTAACATGTAATTATATCCTTTGGTATTGAAAAGATTATATAAAAAAGGATTTACATATTCATAAAAATTTCAATTATATCTGTACGTACTATGCTCTACAAATTTGTATTGTATAGTAACCCTTTCCCTTATGTTTTTCTAGAATTATTAAGGTATTATAAGTTGATCTAAATAAATATATTTCGGTTTTAGAACAATTTTAGTGCATACAATAAAAGAATAATTAGAGTAATATTTAAAATGAAGTTATCCGGTTAGTTTTTAAATTAAATGTTAATGTTTTGGTAGGTTTTTTAAATAATTTAGTTTATTTTTGTTTAACTCAAATGACCGAAACATTAATGTTTTTTTTTATAATCATAAGTAGATTAAAGTCTCTAAGTTTTATTCATAATAACTATGATATTCATGATAATGATGACTATGATAAAACATCTAAGATGTCTAAGAACATAAAATTTTTGAATAATTTAAATTAATTTTTAAGTTAGTCCTCAATTTTTTGCTATCGTGTCGTAATCTGTCCTATTAACTCCATTTTTCAAAAATATTATCCTACCATTTTTATTTATTAACCTACATTTAAAGGGTTTATTAAAATTTAACTCCTTCAAAAATAAAATTCAAAACATTTCATTAGAATCTTAGCCAATGAACTAATAAATTTTATTGGTTTATTACCGCGAAACATCAAATAATTTTAAAATTGAAATAACGCAGTTTTGAAAACCAAAAAAAAAAATTAAGAAGTATTTTTATGGCGTGTTTTTTGAATATACACATACAATTATTGATGAAAGGCAGAAAACCTACTTATATAACTTAAATTATATTATTTTCCTTTTCTTTTTTTTTTTTGTTTTTTTGAGGAAAAACAAAATATAGTAATAAATTAAACAAAAATAATTTGTTTGTAAATATTTAAAAATATTTTAAATAAAAATTAAAGATAAAACCAAAATAAACAGTTTTGAAATAATAAGATTGAAGCCCTTTTAAAATTTAAGCAATTTCATACATTTTTAACATAATTTATAATTTTTTGTGTTTCATAAATTATTTAAAATAACTTTTATATAACACGATTTTAATAAACCCTTAAATTAAATCGTCATTCTTTTCTAATTTATAAATCGAATTTTATTTTAATTAAATGAGCCCCGCGAAAAAAGTCGGCATGAAAAAATCCCCAAAATCAAATCGCATAAAAATAAAAAAATCTTAACCCAAAATATATGCAATAATTTAAAATATCCCCAAAGTTTCATACAAATTTTGGGAACATTTCCATATAACAAAATTTTATACAATTTTGGGAACAGAAAAATTAAAGGAGAAACAGTTAAATTAAGATAAAAATTCTAAATTTGCCAAGAAAAAATCCGAAATATAGTTTTTAGGTATATAGGTTTCTTTCAAGATTAAGGTAAGCTCTCTAACATGGATTTGAGACACTTTTAAAAATTCCTCAATCAGAGTGGTATCATCGTGACATAAATCTAAAGAAACTTAACACCAACTGTTTATCAAATAGATTCTCCTACATTTTGAAGATGAATTACGAAACTAAAGTCTAGTAATTTGTCTAGTAATACCTAAAAAGATTTTATTTAAAACAGAAATCATAATTTAACAATTTTTCTTAATTGGAAAATATTTTCTGGTTTTTTTTTAATTGTATTTTAAAGTCTGGTAATCTATAAATAGGCCATTCCATAATTGGATCATATCCCATAATCTAATTCAAAAACGTTTAACTCTGTTTGTTTGAATCACCTAAAAACAGGTAGGCTACCTGGTTTATTAAAGCGCTGTCTTTTTGTTTGTACCAAAAGAGAAAATAAACGTTTTTTTTTAAAGCTAGTAGATTTTTTTACAATTTAAAAAGATTTAACACTACATTTTGAATCATTCATGAATCTCTTACAGTGCTATTTCTATAATGTATATATAATCTGCAAAAACTACATCCAAGTAACTTGTAAGTAATATTTTAAAAAGCAAAATATTAAATAATTCAGTTCTTCAGTTTACAAAAAAATGACTTTGACAAACTAAAAGACAGCACAAGCTTCGTATAAAAAATGTGAAAGCCTTCTATACGATACCCAATATTAAAGGTTACCATTATTGGCTATTTTGTTGGCGATTTCAACTTTGTCCATTGCTGCTCTAAATAAAGATTTTGTTGACGCATTGAACCATATTCTGAGATTATTCAGCCAAAATATTCTTCTTCTTTCTTTATACTAAAAGTCTCCCTTCTTCCTTATATTTTGCCTTCAAGAATAAGATTAAGAAGACTATTCTAGATATCTCATTAGAATTGTAGATATCTCAATTTTTCTAGATATCTCATTACATGGGCAAAGTAGTTGAATACTTTTTTGTTTTTAATGTTTACTTATGATCAGATGTATTTTGTTTTCTTTGTTTTTAATTTTAACCCATATTTTCACTGACATTATTTACCTTACTATAAGCAGTAATTGAAGTTCTTGTATACTATATAGGTTACTATCACAAAACGGTATTTTATTTGGCTGTATGTCACTTATCTGTCATATATGTCACTTGTCTGTATTTTTATTTGCCTATACAATATCATTTGACTGTATTTCATTTTATCTTCCCTAATTACAACAATACAAAACATTTAAACATTACATATTACAACAACAAAACATTTAAAAGAGTGGGGACTACCGTTGCAAATCCCTGCTAAACAAACTATTTAAAGCCCTGATTTTGTTAGCAACTCTAAAATTCCCCTAATTATATGTTTTACATACAGTCAAATGAAATACAAACAAATGAAATCCAGTCATATAACACGCTCCCATACTCCCATGTTTAAAATTAGAATGGTGTTATCAGCATATTTTAGTATGAAAGAAAAAGCTAACATTAAGTCTTAGAGAATGTTAAATAATAAATAATAAAATATTTTAAATCTTATTTATCTATAATTATTGCCATTGTGTTCTATTTCTTTATTTAATATTATCTCAAAGTTAGATTTGGTATTAAAACTTTTATTTTAAACCAATAGTAGTCTTTCATTCTGTATAAGGATTTGTAAATAAGGTGTGGAGTATGACCTAAATATGGAAAACTATATAGAAGAAAATCTCTTCTTTCATTTTCAGAAATACACAAAATTCATTTGTTATACTAATCATATATATATATATATATATATATATATATATACTTATATTTAATGGTTATTTAAAAGAAAGCTCCCAGTCTTAAAAATACTTTTCATAAAAAAAAAACCAAAACACTTATGTACTTTAGTTTGATATGCTGACACAATCATTAATCTTTACTTATATACATAATTTTATTTAAAAACAAAATCACACATTCCTTATATATTTATGTTAAAGTAGATTTTTCCATTGAAATTTTTTTTCCATTATTTTTTTTATTCGAAAACTAATAAAATGCATTTTTCTTCTTTGTTTTTTTAATGCACTCAAAACAAAAACTTTCGATGCATATGTATAAGTGACCACATTAATTTTCACTAATATTAATTTGGTTGTCATTTTGGCACTTAAACAAGAAATTAACGATCAAAAACATAATCTCCATTAATCCAAAATACTTTTGTCTCTTTTTCTTTTCTATTTCTCTCTGTCAGCATTTTATAAAATTTTTCAATATTTTATTTCCAAGATATTAAAACGAAAAATAAAAAATTAAAAATTTAATTAGAAAAAAAAAAAAATCTTAAGAACCAAAAAATAAAACAACAATTGAAAATGAATAGAATATTTGAACACAACACTATAAAAATTTCCTCAAAATAAATGTAAGGGGAAGAAAAAAAAAAAATACTTAATTTGAATACAGTGTTAATTATTAAATGGGCGTTTCATATTTACTTAATATATTCACATTCTTAAGTAATTTTTACACATCATAATCCACATCTTTATTAGTAGAATCAGTGGAAATTCGAATATTATAAAACAAAAAAAAAAAAATTTTTTCACTTTAATGTTTCAAACAGTTTTTTTTTTTTTTTTTATTTTATGTTTTCTCTCCACCAATAAATTTTTATGGTAAAAACAAACAAATATCAAAATAAAAAGAAAAAAAAAAATGGAAGAAAAATCAACAAGAGAAAAGAAACGAATTTTAAAATTTGGACATATTCAATTTAAATTTTTATCATAATAATAATTCGAATCTTATATTAAAAAAATTTACTGTTCACCTGAAAATATGCAATTATTAATAATAAATATTGATAAATTTTTACTTCATAATTGAATCGGTTATTAATAATTTTAAATTTGTAATGAATACTGGTAAAAACATCATAAGTCAATGATTTAAGTTATTTTTGCAATAAATGTAAAATAGAGTAGTTTATATGTATTAGGCTGGGTTAATATGACTAATGTAATTTTAACAAAGAAGACTCTTAGAGTTTTGATTGATTCTAATAAAAAAAGGACTTCAACTCTAGAGAAAGTTCGAAAGTTCGCCATATGTTTGGTAATAAGAAGAACTAACCATTTAAACAATATTAGACTTTTATATCTTCATTTTTACACTATAATTTTATGTAATTGACACGGTTTAACTTAGTTTCTCTTGTTTGATTTCGGATTCCACTCAGACTATCTAACTGTTATTTATTATTCAATTAATATATAACCATTTTATTCTAGAATTTGCTACTGTTTCTTGTATAGCGGCTTTCTTGTATAGTAATAATAAAAGATTCTCTTCCGCTTTTACAATTTATGGGTTCAACCTAAACCTAAAATGATAACCTAAAATTTTCAATCCCCTAGTTAAACGTCAATACAAGTAACATATTATCGAATTGTCGTAGACTTTAGCTGTATATACAAGTCTTAACTATATATTATCATTTTCAAGAAATTTATTAAATTGTTCAAAAAACCTATACCCATTCGAAATTTATTTAATTCCTTTTTTTTTCATTTTTTGTCTATATGCACATAATATAAGACCATAAGAAGTAAGTAAGTAAGTAACTCAGCTCCCTGATATATTAAATTTTTTATATACCACCAGTTTCAAAAGAATAAATGCACTTTAAAGGAATATTCCTACAATTTTTCTACCATTTCTACTATTTATCTGACTCATGACGTAGAAGTTAAGCCGCCAGCCTTGCAATCGGGATTCATTGTTTCGTAACAATCCCTCTCCCAATCCAATATTTCCGCATACTATTGTCCTATCTCTTCATATCTCTATTCCCTAGCCAATATACTGCGTTAGCAGGTAGGAGTTTCATCCCATTATATTGACTAAAGGGCGAGGTGGGTTTAGTCAGTAAGAATCTGACACTACCAAGGAGGAATTCTTGGTATCTTTGGAAGATTCCAACCTCTCTTAGGAAAAAAATAATTGCCCCTGTACCCATATGATGGAAAGAGAATTCATTAGAATTTCTTTGTTCATTGACCTCCAGCTAGATTTATACATGTTTTATAACATAACAAACTAATGGCCAAATGATGGATTTTTGATCCTTCTAAATTGTTCTTATTTGCACTAGATTCTAATATTATATAACAGCTTAGACAGTCTAAAAAAAATCCAACAATAAGTCTCTTTTAAAAAAATGTTTAATAACTTTCAAAAACAATATGTATATGTATTATAAAATAGCTGGCAATTACTTTGATCTCAACATATGAATAAATTTTAATTGAATAGAAATAAAATAACATTCTCATGAGAACATCATTACAATCTAAGATAATATGAATGGCATTTATGCATTTAATCTGAACGACAAAAAAAAGAAATAAATTTTACTTTCACAAAAATTATTTAAATATGATATTGAAAAGAAATTCATTGACACTTGTTTTAATTAAATTTTCTTTACAACGTTTTAATTTAATTAAAAATTTCAATCACTTGAAATCAATTATAAATCAATAAAAAATTATACATACATATAATGCATTAATGCTCTACTTGACTTTGATTTAAATAAGTAAATGTAGTGAAAACCAAAATTTCTAGTCAATCAAACTGCATTTATTCAGAAAATTTAAATAGATTGACCAAAGTATGGTTTAAACTTGCCCGAAGTGCACTTTTAGTGAAAAAATTCAATGTGTTTCTTTTTCTTTGATTTTTAAGATGTCTGGTTTTTTTTGTAACCAAACTGAGTTATATGTTGCTAGTAGCTTTTACATACTTATAAGAAATCCATGACAATTTTTTGATAAATTTCATTAAATATGCTGTTCCGAAACCTCAATAAAGCATTTCAAATAGCTTTTCGTCGTCATTGTCTTGTATTCGTTTATTTTTGGTTATCAAACTTTTAACCATAAAGAAACCCCAAAAGAAATCCTCTAAAAAATTTTAGGTAATTATCATCTTAATTATACAATTTAAAAAAAAAATCGTATTGTCCGCCGCTCAAAATAATTAATCCATTTATGTAAAAAAAAAACTTTTTTTGGTTTTTAATGTCAACTTTAAATTAGTGTTAATTTATATAGGACTAAATTTCAAAAAATTTACCACAATTTTATCTTCGATAGAAAAAACCAATTGGAAACTAGATCGTTAAAAAATTTATAAGAAATATTTTAGGTTTTCTAATACACCAGAAAAGAAAGAAAAATATATAAAAGTGTATAATCATCAACTCCCAAAAACTAATGTATAAAAAATGATAAGTTTTCAGTGTGTTTACAACGTTAAAATCCACATGGGCAAAAAAACAATTCAATCATTATAAAAGCAAGCAAATCAAAATTTTAAACAAAAATATTAATTAGTTATTTTATATAAACAAATCATAAGTATATGATAAGCAATAACGAAAACGAACAAGAACTGTTGTAACAATATAATGATCCTAGATATCATGTATCCACGGCAGAATGTAATACTAAAGATGTCCTTAAAGAAGCACATTTTCCAAAAGACAATAAAAACTGAATTTCTAAATGTTTTTAGAATTTTATATGTAAGAAAATTTGGTGGTAAATCATTAGACGCTTTCTTTACATTTAAGGAAACCGTAACTAATTAAGAAAAGCTGCTTAATATAAAATATAATGTCGGTTTACTTTGAACTAATGTATATAGGTGTCTAAGTTACCGATGACTAAAAAATATAAATTTTCAATTTTTAAACAAGTCTTTAAATATACAAAAATTTTTTGTGAGATGCTAATCATCAAAGATCTCAAAATTTAATTCCGATGATATGAAGGAAACTAAATCTTGAAAATTTTTTTTCTCTAAATTGCAAAATATTGTATAATATTCTGATATTAATTTATAAAGCTCAAAAAATGTTCTGTCATTTGCGAATTTTAGATTGAAAAAATGTTAAGCAGAAGTTGAGATATAATACATTTGAAAATAGGACTTTATACAACTTTGAGGGTGGAACTACAAAAATAACAATAGTTTTTTTTTTGAGAGATCTCTTCATGGTTGAAATTTCATTGTTCTTTCTTAAACTGTATCGAATTTTTGTAAATAAACGGACAGATGGACATAGTGAAGCTAAGAACATATTTTTTCAAAAATTTTTGAAAAATGTGCTAAAAATAAGCGAAAATAAACTCTTAACGGTTCAATGAGAAGTGTAATTATCCGATAAATTTCTCAAACTAAGTGCGAATCAACATTACGTAAATAAAAAAAAAGCATAAACAAATATCGAGAAGCAAAAAACAAATAATAAACTTAAAAAGAATTATAAAATCTGAACTGTAAATGTAAGAATAACTAAGAAAAAACTAAAAACACAAAACAGTTACAAACTTTGTTAGTCATATGAAAAATGAAAAACAATAAAATCTTTTTATGCAAAGAGCAAAAAAATGTTGAGTAGGTACCAAACGTTATTCTTATTAAAAAATAAAAGAAACTAACGGATAAAGTTCCGCTAAGGCGTGATCATAGATTTAAATGAGGTCATCACATAAGGATACTTTTATCTTCAAGTTTATTTTAATTAAACCGTTACATTTTTCCCGGAAAACAATAAACTGGAACCATTTTCTACAATATTGTAAAGCATAATACTATCGTTACTACACATCTTGTTTCATCTTAATCATTACTATCGTTTCTGAGATATTGCAGTTCAAAGTGGGGATTTAAAAAAAGTAATTCCAACTTTCAAAAAAAAATTACTATACATGTGAAATTTTCGAAATTTTTAAAGACACCCTATATTTATTATTATACCGTTGATGTTCGAATGTTATAAAATGTTAACGACAAATTTTTTAATGCACTTTTCGGCCGCTAGATGGCACCAGCGCTACTAATGGCATATATATTCGGAAACTTGGAAATATAAAGTACCGTTATGTGATGACGTCATTTAAATCTATGATCACCCATTAGCGGAACTTTAGCCAAACTAACAATAAAATTTTACTGTTATCCAAACTGTATTTAAAAACCAAATTAAATGACCCTAACAAATTTTTAAGATTATAATAATAAATTTTATTACTGAAAATAGCATACATAATGTACTTAATTCCATATAAAACTGTTTCAAGCTGAAAATTTAGTCTTGGTCTCTTTAGTATCTTCTTCTTTTCTCAGATAATCAAAACTTAGTCATCCAATTATATGAGACTCTTTTAATTATGAGTAATCAAGTAATTCTGTCTTCGGTTGTCGTTTCATTTATTTGAAATATTTTTAAACCACCACACTACAATTTTTGTAAATTATTGCAATAAATTCACCATACCGTAAAACATATTTATTTTCATCCAGAGTGGTGATTACTTAGAAAAAATACTTTAGCTAATACAATAACCAATTTTATTTTTCTTATGCAATCTGATATCAGTTTAAAATTTATATACGGTCTAAAAGTTCTGTGCATTGACATTATAAGAAAAACGAATAAATATCCTTTTTTTTTAAAACGTAGAGAAAATTAAAAACGTAATTAAAGAGTACATTTCCATAGAGTCATCAGTCAATCATCTGCAAATGCATTGTAAATCAAACAAAAAAAGATATCTTAATATGGTAAATATTTTGAATAAAAAATTTCTTAGATTAAATTTTAAGGAAATGTCGTTTTTAAAAATGAATGAATTTGTGGTAGCATTAGTAATGAAAACTCGTAGGCTTGGAATTTTTATATGTTCATATTTATTTTTTTGCTTCATTTAAATGAAAACAAAACATAACTTAACTAGATTTTGTACACTGCAGTAATGTGCAGTCCATAGATTTTTAATTCGACAAAAAAAATTTTGTTAACAATTTTTAATATTTCCGTAAAAATAACCAACGTTCAACATATATTTGCGGCTTCATAAAGTATCTGCAATAATGGATTCGTAACAAAGTTACGATTTTTATTATTCAGATGGTTCAAAATTTAGGCAATTTAAAATTAAGAAATTTCTAAATTCTGAAACAAAAAAATTCACAGTATCAAGAATTTAAAAATTTGGAATTTCCACTTTTTTAATATTTTATTAAAAGGTCTATGAAAATTTTTAAAATATATATGTACATAAATGCATATGTATATAAAAAATAATTAGGAGGAATTTTAAAGTTGGTTACAAAATCAAGGTTTCAATCATTTGTTTAGCGGGGGTTTGGGGGCAGCTCCCACTATTTAAATCTGAATTTTTTCTGAATATTTGTATGAATTTTAAATATCTGATTTTTTGAATTGTCTGAATTTTGATTGCCCGAATTATAATTATCTAAATTTTGGTTTTCTGAATATCATAAGCGCTTTTTAATGAATTTTGTTATTGGATATTGAAAAAATTTAAAAAAAAAATGAACTACATTTTGTATAGTTACTTACTTTTCAAATATTTAATAAGTAACTATTTTCGACAGAGTTAAAGAATTACAATCTTGAGGGCTCAAGTGTCCTTCTATCTCTACTAAATTTAAAATTAAATCATAAAAAAACAAAACAATGATTGAATAAATATCCAAAAATTTATGGAATCTTATTTACATATATGTTGCGCGTTCGAAGATAAATTGAAACCTTTTGAACGAAAATTCGCTCTATCGCTGAATTGAACACTTTTTATAAAATTTCTTTGAATACAAACCTTGTAATATCTGGAGATAATATCTGAATTTTAAAATAATTTAATTTCTTAATTTAAATACCATTTATTAAAAATAAAAATAAATAATAAATTAATAATCAAATTTTTATTCTTTTTTTTTTTTTTTGTTTTTTCTTTATATATAATTTGTATTTTTGAATTTACTTAATTGAATTTTTTTTTTTTTTAATTTTTAATAATACTTTGTTTTGATTTTTTTTTGTAATTTATAAGTATTTTTAATAAAATATTCTTATAACTCTTTTATATCATTTTTCATTGCTAATTTCGGCATTATAGTCAATAAACTAAAGGAAAAACTAAAATACAAAAAATTTATTTAAAAAAAAATTAATTAATAACATATATTATTTAATTTAAAGTAGTTTATTAAAATAAAAAAAAATATTTTTTAATTCTTACCATAAACTTCTGAAAAATCCATATGTAACAAAAGCGAGTCGTCCTTTAATTTAAAATTTATTAAATTTTAATACATTTAAAACAAATGAAAAGAAAACACAATATTCTTACCACTTTGAGTTGGTGTATAATGTTTTAATATTGTATTTGCAACCATTAAAAAAATAGTTATTGGAACGCTAACATATGGATTCAATTCCAAGGAAGTCCTAAAATAAAAACAAAACAATTTTCTTAATCTCATTATTTAAAATATATAAAATTATGTAGTTTAAAGATCAGTTATCAATAATCGTCAAAATTTTAAAGTTTTAAAGTTACTGCATTTTATTTCGTGCTCTTAATTTTCTACAACAAAACGAATGGTCGAATTCATTTTATCGTAAAAGTTGGTAAAAGTATTTTCAGTATATATTGTTTCAAATTAAATTAAAATAAAATAAAAGAAATGTTAACCGATTCAGTACAGACAATCACCTAAATGAACATTTTAACAAATTTAAAAAATAACAGATAATATTTTTTTTGGCATATAGCAAATACAACAACCGAAAAACAATTTTTGGTTTTTTATTTTCATAAACTGACCGCTAGATCTCAAATTTTCTTCAAAAATTTTAATTTTTTTTCTATTTTAAATTCTTTTTGGAGGTTAGTTTTTTTTTTTTTTTTTACCTTCTAATAAGTGGTGCCGATAGTGCAATTCCCATTATAAAACCAAATTCCCTGAATATAGTATAAACTGGACTGTTCATATGACTTAAATACATTGGATCACGACACCATTTAAATGCCTGTTAAAAACAAAACAAAAAAAAAAAAGAATTATAATTAATTTAAATTTAAAAAAAAAAAAAACATTTGCTAATTACCAATCGAACAGACCAATGTGGATCAATATCAGCATAAATCATTATAAAATATGATATTAATGTGGTTAAACCAATACATAATAATAACATCATATGAAATTTTTTATTAGCTTCTAATACATATTGCCATATATTTGGATTTAACATATATTTAACACCAGTATATGCAATTAATGCACCAAATAAACATTGATGTAAAAAATGACAACCAAAATAAACTCGTGCCATAAACATTATTAAACATAATGATAATAATGGTATATATAATATATTTTTATATGATGAATTAACATATGCAAATGTTAAACATGATATAGCAACAATACCAGCTGAATGTCCTGATGGTAATCCAGATGTTGTTTCACATGTTAAACGATGTTGTAATATTGATGGTAAATTTTTTTCTTGACACCACCAATACGGACGATCTTCATGTATAAACCTATACACAATAAATTAATATTAATTTTAATAAATCCTTAAATAAATCCTTTCAAAAATTCTTGTCAAAATTAATAAAAAAAAAAACAAAAAAAAATAAAACTTACCATTTCATTAGATTTGATGATAACAAAATAATACTCATTATATATGTATATTTAACCATTGCATCCATACTAATTAAACCTAATATTGGTACTAGATATGATATAATTATATGTGGATTCATTTCTTCACTAACAAATTCAAATATTGGTTCAAATTTATCCAAACTGTATGGTATTATAATTAAATATTCGAAAAATTTATTAAAATAATATGAGAAGAGAAGAGAAAAAGAAGAAAAAAAAAACAAAAACAAAAACAAAAAATTAAAGGATACTTACTTTTCTTGTAAACCATGAACCAACATCAATTGATATTCAAGAAAATTATTATATATGAAAGATGCACCATCTCCAATAAATCCTAACATTTTGAAAGATATTATTTAAAATTTTTCTAAAAATTTAAATTTAATCAAAATAAATAAAAATAATAATTAAATATATTTATATATTTATAATTAATATAAACAAAATATTAAAATGTCCATGTCAAATATTATTACAACTTTATTTTGATTTTTTTTTTATTTTATTTTTATTTTTTTTTTTTTTGTTCCGGTATTTCAGGACATTCTAAGATTTAATAAACAGTAATGTCAAAATATTAAGCTTTTTATATAATAATAGCGTATTTATACCGGATGGTTTTCTGAACTTGCGCATAACTGATTTTTATCTGAAAAATTATTAATTTTCAAACTTTAAAAATTTTTTTTTTCTCTATTAAAGATTCGGTATTAAAAGATTATATGAACTTTTTTTTGAGTTTAGAGAAAACCTGACCATATTGCAAATTTCTAATTTTTGATTTAGTATACATACATACATAAGATATTTTTAGAGTTAAAACAATATGATATAAATACTTCCATATTGGATTCATGATACAACCATGGTTTCTTCGATCTTATAAGTTTTCAATATTTAATTGGAATACGCCTTGGAGCGAAAATAAAAAAGTTCGATAATTCATCACAGAATATCGTACATTTTTATTTTCTATCACAAGGGTCATTCCAATTAAATATTGACTGTATTTAAATTGGGAAGATGGCATGATCCTTCAAAAACAAGTTCTCTTCAAAGATTTGGTTCATTCTTTGACGGAGTAATAATAATAAGTAAAAAAAAAAAACAAACTTTTGGTACTAAAGTAATTTTTAAGAAAGGATAGTGAAGATTGAGTTTTCTTATAAAATAGATAAAAAGATATGGTCAACATACTGTTACGTCTTTAAATCTTTTATTGAAATCACAATTTTTAAGAATACATGAAATAAGGTTATTAAGCTGCTTTACATTAGTAATATAACCTTTATAATTTAATTTGTATAAAATGAATATTGCAAAATATGTATTCCCTTTTTACAGCACATTTTCCAAAAAAAAAATTCAAAAATTTTTCTTAGTAGTTTCGCTTTGCCGTTCGTCTGTCCATTTATAAAACTTCTATACCATTTAAGATAGAACAATGAAACTTTAACCATATATAGGTTTTAACGCTGTGAAACAATTTTTTTTATGTAACACCACCCATTATGGAGCTACAGGCTTTTTTCAAAGTTTTAAGAAACCCTATTTCTAAATGTGTATATCTAAGGTTCTATTTAACATTTTCTCAATATAAAAAAGGCAAACGAAAGGACATTTTTTAACTACAGATATTTTTCAATTTAGTATATGGTGTAAATTTACCGTTATGTGAAAATAAAATTTTACAAGAGTTTGTTCTCTTTGTAGTGTCGGCACACTTTTACTTAAAACCTTGAAATGTTGAGAGAAAAAATATATTTCGGAGCTAGCATAAGTTACCTCCGAAACTGTTTTTGAAACCTCTTCCTGTACAGGTGCCTAAAGTACAGATGACCTCGTTAAGAGAATTAACTTAGACACCTGTACAAAATTTTTCAAAGTAAAACACAAAAATTAAAACTTAAACATTATATTTTTACATGTGCTAACTAACAGCTTATCTTAATTTTATAGGATTTCGGTGTTAATCACAACTGTCAATATTGTAATTTGTATTTTCTATATCTTTCGGAAAATGTGCAACTTTATAAACTTTGAGTTTTACATTCTGCCTTTTTGTTTTTTTTTTCTTTTATTTGAAAAGAGATTTTAAAATTTTCAACTCTTTTAGAATGGTGTGAGAGATAAAATGATTCTGGTATCAAAAGTATTTCTATATTCAACTTTAGACAATCAAAATAATAAAATTTTTCTTGGTTAAACTTTAATTAATTAAAATTACAGCAATTTTTTATTAGTTTGGAAATATCATAATTATAAGTAAACTGTACCCACTCATCATAATTTTTTAAACAATAAAACTTTGGCAACATCTTTAAACTCGTTCTACAAACAATGGAAATTTGCAAACAGAAAAAAAAAGCTTTTTTTTTGCAAAAACAAAAATTCACATAAACTTTAAAATTATTTTTGAATGGAAAATAACAATTATTTATAGGTGTGTTCTTGTTTCGACTTTTTTCAAAGTTTTTTTTTTTATACTTTTCCTAGATTTTTTTAGTTTTTAAAGCTTTGTATAAAATAAATTTAATGATTTTGGTCAGGTAGGATACTATATTTAATTTTCATATTGGTTTGTGGATTTGTGGTAAAGAGTGTCCAAATAAAATAAATTTTAGATTTAATTTTTGAATTAAATGATTCTCCTTTCATTAACTGTGAAAGTGAACCATTTTAGTTTAAAATGATAGCTGATTCTTTTCGTTAAATTATTACTTCAAAATACGTCTATTTAAAAATAAATGAAATTAGTCCGTCCTATATTCAACATATAAAATTCGAACCGATTTTTTATGACTTTCTAACTTATCCGATAGATTAATCTACAATTATGTGATGGTAATCAAAAACTGTTTTACATTACAACTATTGATAATTGTAAAACACATTGATCGGTATTTCCCGTTTCCTATAATATTCTGAAGTTAAAGGAATCAATCAATTTGCATCTACTAAAGTTCTCACTTAATTCCACTCCCCAAATATCAGTTCAAAATTTCACCTAATTTTTTCCTTGCCTTTTTTCATCCTATTGCTCAGATAATATATTGTTTTATAACAAGGATAATTATCACATAATACTATAGTTATGGGAGAAGATGGTTTTAGTGGATTAAAATTCTACACTACCATGGAGGCTTAGGTTTTCTTGGTATCTTTTGAAAATCTATACCTTCAGCAGTAAAAGTAAAAGTTTATTCAGACTCGATTTTCAATTTAACACCAAATTGTAACACAATCAAATGAAAGTTTTATGTAGATCATATAAGACTCAATTCATCAAAGCTGATTTTGAAGTATGTACTATAGCTAGATTTTAAAGAATTTCCATAATTTTACTCACATATAACTACTTAAGAAATTTAATGAATTTGTTCTATCAGAGTCCAGATTACCTTTGCTTTTATTGAAAATATCTAACAATAAATTTGGTTTTTGGTGCTGAACTTATATGTGGTGATTTTATAGGGAACTTATATGAAGTTATATATTTTAAACTAAAGTAATCTTTTCCTTCCTTCATTTATATAATAATAAAATCTAGAATAATTATAATAAGAAAGAAAGAAAAACTAGAAAGTATCATGAAAAGTTAATTAAGTATTTCGGTTTATATGAATATCGTATTACTAATACTGCACAATAGTACCTATATATCTAAGCATATAACCATAAACCGCTTAACGATTAATTCAAAAAATTTCCGATTAATTCGAAATTCGTTTTTTAAGGGTCGAAAATGTTTTTATATGTGCGTATTTATTATGGGAGGGTATTAAAATCCTAAATTACCAAACTTCAAAGTTATAAAAACTTAAAAATTTCAAAAATCCAAAAATTATAATCACAAATTACATATAGTCCCACATTTCAAAATCGCAAATGTTTTATTTAACGATCTTGCCTCAGCTAACACGGTTATTCTACAAGTTTTCTTGAGGTCTTCCAACACGTAGTGTGCCCTGAGGATTTCATTCGAAAAACTGTTTGGCTAGATTTTCGTTTGCCTTGCCCAGGGTATCACATATCCATCTCCATTTCCTTTATCGGTTCTCGATGTCTACCATTTTTTACCTTTTCCTTCGCCATAGTTCTTGATTTAAAATAATGTTAAACCATCGTTACCTGATTTCAATCTGAGATCTATATAATAGATTTTATTAAAAACTAAAACTAAACCCGATCTGCGCTGCTAGCCCGAACCGCATACATAGTTAGGTACACAAAAATATTAATAAATCATTCATAAGTTTGATCCTTGATCCTGATGACATAAGTTTATAATCCTTTCCAAAAGAGGTATTTTGTTTCAAATGTTTTATCCGTTTTACTTTTAATCTTTATTATTTTAAGTAATAATATATTATATTCCTATTGGATGCTGGAAGTTGTATGGCAGCTACATGAACCACTCAGAATTTCGGAAAATACGACAAAATACGTGTTTGTTCATTTCTGTATCTGCGTATCAATTGTCAGATCGGTAAAACCTTTTGCTTTTGAAATATTCCTGATGGGCGCTATGAGAATTGTATGGCAGCTATCAAATCAAAAAAAAATCTTTTAAATGTAAAATAAAAACAAAACATTTAAAAGATTTCAAATGCATTTAATAAAATCATTAATCATAAGAAAGAACCTTAGAAAGAAAATTAGCTCATGGTCAATTTTATTATTTATATATTTAATATTTTTAAATATTATATGTATATATAGATAACGTAACTATCGGAAGCCTTAGGTAAATCTAAATTATTTTAAACATCAATTAAAATCCTACTCATATATTATGATTCAATTTAACACCACTTTAAAAATAAATAAACTTTAATTTTATTATCATCGAATGATTAAGAAAAGTTCAATGTACTATCAAAAGTTTAAAGTTAAAAGTCATCAATCAAATTTTTTATTAAAGGAATTGAAAATAAATTGAGAAAAGTAAAAAAACAAAAAAAAAAAAATCAAATAATTATTGGTAGTTTATTATTGATAGTAATTTACCTTGACAATGCAACCGAATTTAAAAAAAAACAAAATCTAATTTTAATCAAAGTAACAAATTCAATATTTTTAACTAGCGGCTATTTTTAAACTTTTTATAATCTGCAATAAAATTATAAATTAAAAGTGTTTTTTTTTTTATTTTTTTAAAACCAGTTTTTTTTTTTTTTTTACACAACATATACCTAGTTAGTTTATAATTGTAACAAATTTTTATAAAATCCAAACCACTTGATTACGCCAGAGAAAAAAAAAAAAAAAACAAAATTAAGCGATTAATTTTTTTATTTTTATTTTGCAAATCAAATTTTGTGTAATTGCAAATTGGCGAAAAATTAATCAGCTTTTTTTTTTTTACCTTTAACTTTTTTTTATTTTTACCTTCCTATATTTTTCCTCTATCTCTATAAATTTACCTTTACTTCTCTATCTATCTTTATCTTATATTTAATATTTATTTTGGATTAAAGGATAAAATTTTTATTACCAATTTTGTAAAGTCATTTTTAAGTACAGCGATTTTAAGCATTACATATTAACAAAATTAATCAGCTGACGACATCAAAAAAAAAAAAAAAAAAACAATATTGTATTTGAAAAATTGTTATAAAAACGATAAACTTGAAAACACAAAAAAAAATTTATTTTAATACCAATTAGTAATTAATACCAAATATGATCTCGTATCTGGTAACATTAAAACAAAATTTGGTAACATTCTGGTAACATAAAAAAAAAAAAAAAAATTAACAGAAAACTTTTTCAAATAAAGAAAATAATTTTAACCATATGTTTCAAACTTTCAGATAAATTTCGACAAACTTTGTACTAACTAAGAATTCTCCTTTACTATATACTTTAGGTTGTAAAGTAACATTCAGATTTTACCTACTCTTTTTATAATTAATAAAAGTAAAAGTGTCTTAAAAGATTTTTAATCAGTTTTAACAAGCTGATTATTTTCCAGCTATATAATAAAAATCGAGTTCAGAAAGCTTCCACTAAAACTAAAATATGCATTAGAAAAATCAGAATTTCAAAATACACCAATCAAATTTGATGAAAAAACTTTCAAAATTCAATTTTAGACTGGGGTTATATAAATTTAACAGTATATAACAAAATTTGCTTAACATTTTCATTGATTCATGGAATTTTTCAGATTCTTGTAGAACTTAAATTAGATTTTAAATTTTTGTTTACAGAACTCATTGCTTGCAATGTATAAACTATAGTTTTATTAAGTCTATCTACCAAGAATAGAATACCAGTTCCTGTAATAAAATGGGATTATCCTAATTGGATTAACTGCAAAATTTCTTAAAGTTATTAAATTCATCATTCTGGGTTTTCCCTTTTCCAAAATTCATCAAGGCAGATTTTTCCAAATATTATAATATATACATTAGTGCTCTGATAATATTTCCATTTTTATAAAATTTAAAAAGTAATAAATATTCTGTTTAAGACCTGACGTTATCATTCATTGATTCAAATGTAAATATCTGCAAATCTTTTGTTTAATATGTAAATATCTGCAAACTAATCTTTTTAAATAGCTCCGAAAAACATCTTAAGATATAGACTAGAATTGGAAAGGAAAATTTAGAAAATTTAATTATTGTATTGTATAGTACAGGGTATCACATTGGTAACAATTACTATTCTTTATTAAATTCATATTACGTAATTAAAATTAAATTAAATTTTGAAAGATTAAAAAATGATCATATCTCTGTTTTCTGGTTCACAACTTTAATTAAATTAATTTGAGTTTTGTATTTCTTTGACTTAGTTTATCTTACTAATTACCTCATTACTGAACAGAACATTATATTTTATAACTACAACAACCGATTAGAAGTAATTTCATATTCATTTCAAGATATCTAACTCAAATCAAAGAAATGAATGGTAAAAATGATTCACTCTAAAATGAATCAAATGAAAAAAGGAAAGTGTTTCATTTATTATCAGATTAATAGGTTTGATGATTCATTCGAAACTGAAATTTTTACATAAAATAAAATAAACTTTTTATATTTTTGTTATATTTATTATATTCACAATTTACCACAATTTTGGACAAAAAAAAAAATGCTAAATGAGTAAACAAATAACAAAATTATCACAATTTTCTCAGTGTATTAAAAATCTATTGAACTATTGTATATAAGTAAAATCATTTTATTCGAAACAATATGGGAAATTAGCACATTGTTGTGGATTAACACCAGCTGGATATAAACGTTCAGTAAATCCAGGTAATGGAGCAGCTGCTGCATGTTCAGGTCCTTGATGTCCAGATGGACCAGTACCACAATATGGATAATTTGGGCAAGAGGTTGCATCAACACCTGCTGGATATTTATCACCACCTGGTGGTGTTTTACCTACATTATGAGAACTTTCAGATTCTGGTGAATAATTTCTATTTTGTTCTGAAGCATATTGTTGTTGATGTTGATATTGATGTTGGTGTTGATGTTGAGGTTGTGGTTGATATTGATGTTGATATTGGAATTGATTTTGTTGTTGTTGTTGTTGTTGTTGTGGTGGTGGTGGTGGTGGTGGATTACGATGAATTGGTTCTGGTAAATGATTTGATTGTGGTGCTTGATAATAATCATCAGAATCAAAACGAAGATTTTTTAATGTCCATTGTGATGATGATTCTTGTGATGATGATTGATGTTGAATTGGTTGATATGAACCAGATACATGTGCTGGTGCTGGTACTGGACCAAATGATGATGATGGTAAAACTGTATTTCTATGTGATACAGGAACTGATGATGGTTGATGTTGGTATTGTTGACTTGGTGATGGTGAATATTGTTGTTGTGGTGATTGATGATGATGTTGTTGAGGTTGAGGTTGTGGATGATAATGAGGCTGTGATCTACCTATAGATGGTTCAGATGAAAATGTTCGTGGTACTGCTTGACTATTATGTAAAAATGCATTATCACAAATAGGAAAATTTGGACATTTTGCTGGATCAACACCAGCTGGAAATTGTTCAGGAATTTGAGCTGAAACTAATGCAACGAACGTAATTGTAAACTAAAATGAGAAGAAAAAAATTTATTTTTTAATTAATAATTTTGAATGGCAACAAGATTTAAAAAAAAAAAAATTAAAAATTTCCTTTGTTTAATTTTTACACATTGATTATTTTAAAATATTTAAATATAACCAGGTATAGGTATATTTGCATCACTAATAATACCATTTATTTTTAAATTATATAAATAACCTTGATTATTCTTTTAGAGGCCTACAATTACAAAAAAAAAAAAAAATCAACAACAGATATATTCAATCAAAAATTTAACCTTCAAGTATTATTTACACCTTTACTATAACAAAATATTTGATATTTCACAATTTAATTTAAATCATTTCAAATCTTAACTAAATTCTTTATTTTTTTTTTCTGTTTTTCTTGTTTTTATTTTTTTTTTTTATTTTTAGTTCCACAATTAACCAATATAGATAATTTTTTTTTTTAATTATTTCTTATTTCATTTTTTTTATTAACTTTCAAATCACTCACCAATTTTGAAATCATTTTTTATATTTTTATCTGTAGTTTCCTAATATTCTTTGTTTTAAATTGAATTTATTTTATTTTTTTAATTTAAACGTTTTTTAAAGTCTTTCAAATTTTACAATATTGGACTAAAGTTCTTTAGTTGTTATTGCACCAAAGGAAAATTCCAAAAAAACAATAAAAAAAATTATTGAAATAACAAAAAAAAAAAAAAAACTAAACTTCCAATATGTAAAATTTATGCAATTTATCCTAAACTAAAAAAAAACAAAAAAAAACTTGCGGTTTTTTTTTTTTTATTTTGTTGATTTTCGGTTACGAAGCTTTAAATTGTAACTAGTGCAATACTTATTGAAGCATATTGCTTTTATATACGCCTCATTTACTTATAAAAATATACAAAAAAAAAAATATAATAATAATAATAAAAATTATTAAAATTATTTTCAGGAAAGAGAACGAAAAAACACCTTTAGTATACACGAAAATTCTCTCAAATCATTCTTGTGCTGTATTTTACAGTTTTAATATTTCTTATAATACCTTAGTATATTTTTTTTTCTAGTCTCTTTTTTTTTTCCTCCCCTTATAATTTTGTAAACAATTACAATACCATACCATAAGTCTATGGTACTTCTTATTAAAAAAAATAAAAATAAAAATAAAAAAAAAAAACAGAAAAAAAAATCCGGTAATAATATTACAGTTTTATGAACAGGTATAAATTCTACATAGCATTTGTCATTGAAGAAATACAAAAACATACAAAATATTTGTTTTTTGTTAACAAATAGTATTTTTTATCCAATATTTTGTCTCTTTTTTCTTCTAGTTCTTTTCCCCGTTAAAAAAAAAAATTAAAAAAAAAAATTAAACTGACAAAAGAAATAGCTTAAAGGGTATTATAAATATATACTTCCTTTTATAATGCCCTTAAGGTTTCAATTTCGTTTAAATTTTTTTTTTATATTCTATAATATTTTATATAATGATACTTGTAGATGTATTACTGGTTTATGACTTAGTTACATTTTTTTTTAATTTTGGAATTTTATTTTATTTGTCTATCCAGTAAAAACTATAGGGTGCATTTTATTTCTTTTTTATATATTTCTGGTTATTAATTATAAATATAAATATAGAATTAACGATTTTTTTTAAATGTTTTTATTGCAAAAGCAACACATAACAATTTATTTTAAGAATTTTCCATTTAATTAGTATTTACCAATATGTGCATATTATATTACATATTATATGAGAAGTACAGTGGCTTCACTAATTCTTTAATCACTTTAGAAAGGAAACTTTAAGTTTTTTTTTTAATTTTTTATAAGGAATTATGTTGAAAATTAAAGATGAATGTTATATCAGACCGGATAAGTACAAAATCCACAAAAAGCAAAATCCTCAAAGATAAAATTTATACAGTATCAATATTGTCCCATTTGTTGAAATATATAAATATGTTATATGTAAAAAAGAGTAATTAGGAGGAATTTTAAAGTTGAATTTAAAAGCAGGGTTATATTATTCCAGAATATTTATATATATGTATATGTGAAATCGTTTATTAGGAGGGTTTTTATATATATTATATATTAGAAGGGATTTTAGAAATTAATTCAAAATCACAGTTACATATACGCCTTTTACAGAATAGTTACATACAATGTATACCCGAGATTCTGAATTAGGCAGGATTTTACAGTTAAATTCAAAATCAGAGTTATAAGATGTTTTCAAAATATTTATATATATGTATGTATATGTGACATTGTGCATTAGGAGGGATAAATATAATTAAAAAAAATTATTTTAAATCTACATTCGAGTATATTTTTATTTCAGCATTTTTTTTTTCAACATTTTTTTTTCGATATTTTATTTTTCAACTTTTTTCTCTATTCCCTATTCGACATTTTTAAACATTTTGTTTTTCAACATTTTTTTTTCGATATTTTATTTTTCAACTTTTTTCTCTATTCCCTATTCGACATTTTTAAACATTTTGTTTTTCAACATTTTTATTTCGACATTTTGTTTTTCAATAAATAGACCCACACCCACATGATTTTCTATGTCTAATAAATTTGACGCCCTGTGCCATCTGTGCATATGGAAGCACCAGCGCTGCATGTGTGCCAAAAACTAAAAAACCTAGCTCTATGTTATTAAAATTTATAATCCTGTTTATATATTATTGTTAAGAGTAACAGAAAATTTATATTAAGAAATAACTTTTAGGGCCTCAATTTGTGTTCAAGATTTAGTTTAATTTTCATGATAGAATTTGGTAATGCAAAATTTTATAATGCAGGATCTTGTAATGCAAGATTTTGTAATGCAGAATTTTGTTATTGCAGATTTTCTAATGCAGGATTTTAGGATTCTAATGAAGGATCTAATGCCAGAAACAAAATAAAATAATGTACCTGATTATTGATTATATTGATTATTGATTATTGCTTATTTTTAATTTTTAAATACATAAAAAACATTATTCTTTTTGGTGGTTTTATTTTTGGGGATTTTGTCTTTGGGGATTTTGACTTGGGGATTTTATTACCAATCCATATGAGACACTTTTATTAATACAAGCATTATTAAATGTGGAATTAATTAAATTAATTTTAATAGTTTGATATGCAGGCTGTTCTGCATAATTTACTCTGCAAAATGCTTTGTTACATAGCTCTAAAACGAGTCGTTCAAAAGTTATAGATTTTTTTATGAAAAATTGCTAACAATTTTTAAAGTTTCATATCTTGAATACGATGCAGAATTTTTAAAGTCCAATATCTTGAAAACAGTGCCCCCCCTTATAATTGTTTTGCTACCTTTTATTTGCCGTATCCCATCCCCAGGAAGGATAAGGTTTTAATACGACAAAGCAATTTTACTCTTTTAACATACACAAAATTATTTCAAGCCTGCTATAATCTATCAAAAATTAAATAAATGATATGTAAAATGTTAAAAGGTTCGATTAAATTAAAATTACTCGGATTTTTCTTTAATTTTAAATCATTTTCGAATATGTATAAGAAATCGTCGAGAAGTTCTAATTATAATACAAGTTATCTTTTTCAGTTTAAATGACACCATCCCTAAAAACAAAACTTTTTCCATGTTAAATAAACAGTTTCATTTTAAAAAGAATTTATTCGGTTTCTTACGTAAGCGTGTTTAGCTCGCTCGTTTACTTAAATTAATTAAACTTTTAATTATTAAATTTAATTCAAACAGCTGTTCGCATTTGTTTGGTAACGTTTATACTCGCTTTTAGATTTCTATTTTAAAGTGAAACTTTTTTAATTTTAAACCAAATTTTATAAACAAGTAAGCGAAAAAGACCAGTTTTTAAAAATTTGTTGAAAATTTATAAATATCAAGCCGATAAGTTGAACTGTTTTCAGATTCCTTTGTTATATCTATACTCATGAAAGGAGTCATGAAATGTTTTTAGTTAGTTTTAATCTATTCCTAACATGCCATTAACTACTCTAAGTTATGCTTTTTTTGAATTATATCTGAATATTTGAAGCAGTTGAGTAACTGCGGTAAATACAAAATTATAGTGATTTTTTACAATGATTGTTGGTCCATGCTATACTATACATTTTTTTTCTAATTTGAGGTCGCAGTCGAGTAAAAGTAATAAAAATTTTTTGATTTTTATTTTGATTTTCCAATTACCTACTTTCAAATACTCGTATAAAAAATATCAGATATTATTTCAATGAAAAATGAACAGCATATTTAACTCGTTTTTGATTAATTATTTCTTTTTATTGTAATCATTTTATACAATAAAATTATATGGTCGTCATAAATTATACAAGTCATTCATTTATTTCTTGGATTGATTCGACATTTCATAATTAAACTAAGTATTAATAAATGGCCTTAAATAATTCATTTTATATTCGGGTAGTAATTTACTATTTAAATTTACCGTTATGTGAAAACCACATTTTGCATGAAATTTCTTTTTTCATAACTCCGGCACACCTTTAGATAGGAACCTGAAATTTTGTGACAAGAAAGAACTTTTAGAATTAATATAAGTTTCCTTAAAAAATTTTTTCGCCCCACCCCCTGTTTAAGAGGTATTAGGGCTGAAAAATTGAAAATTTGCTATTTTTAGGCACCTGTAACTTAAGCACCTGTACAAATTTTTTTTCGGCAACACATAAAAAATAAAGTCCAACTCCAGTAATATATTTTTACATGTGTTAACGGTTTTCTTATTTATAAAGGGTTCCGGACTTACAGCTCCTCAAAATTCCAGAAAAGTTCTATTTTTACATGTTTTCTTATTACAAAAAATTTCTTAAATTTTATTTTTTAAATTTTCAAATTTTTGTGCAAATCACAATTCTAAACAGTTTGTGTTGTGTTTTGGAAATGTGCGCTTTTAAAAACCGTTGCGAAAATTCTCATTTGCAATATTCTATTCTTTCGCCTAACTGTCCTATACCCCTTATGATGTGCTCTGCATGAATATATGTATATATATTAACACTTAGTAAATCGCCAAAACATTCACAATTCATACACCAGTTTACACATATCCAAGTATTACAATTTTTAAGATTTTTATATACTGCATCCAGCATGGCTACTTTTTAAATTTATTTTTAAAGTTACCAAATTTTTTCGAAATTTACTTGATGTCTTGGAAAAGAAATTTGTCAAATAAATTGACAATGAATGGTAACAAAATAACATCGCTATAATACAGAATTTAAATAGGTGTCGACATTTCAAAAATCATAAAAAAAAAATTATAGTATACGACAGTATAACTTTTTTTTTTCAGAAGGCTGTCAGAAAATACAGAAAATGTTAGTAAAAATTATATACAATGTTTTATGTACCATACAAGTTATCTTAGTGAATCGCTACATATTTAGAAGAAAATTGTCTTCCTATTTCCTATCCTAATTTGTCAAGCATATTAAAAGTATCTTGCAATGTAAAATCACCATATTTGATAGCTATATTACTCTGTGCAAGTATTTTTTACCCATTTTAGTTAAATTTTTTAATCGAACTTTGTTTAAAAGGATGATTGAAATATAAAGTCTGCACTTAATAGACTAGACTTAATATTCGGGTCTAGATACATTATCTTAAGGATTGTATATCTATACGTAAATATGATTTATACAATGATATTTGATTTCTATACATTTTAAAATCAAGGTCATAATTTTTATTATTTTCCTATTATTTATATCCTATATTGGACAGTCAATATTTTAATTGAAAGTTCTTTTTTTTTTTTTTACTTTTCATTTTCATACAATAAAAAAAACAAAAAAACCTAATAAAAGTACCAAAACAAAAATTAATATTCAAATTAAATAAAAAAATTGATTTTATTCTTTTCTTTTGTTTCAAATTTAGCTTCTTGGTTTCTACCATATTTTAAATAAATGCCAATTTTAATATAACTATTTATTATTTTGAGTATAGATTGCGTGTGAAACTGGTATTGTTATCAAACCACATTAAAAATTAAAAAAAAAAATTAAAGAAAAATGTTGTTATATTTCACACCTTAAACTCAGCTGAAACTGAAAAAAATTCGCCGGTAGTCAAAAAAAAAAAAAAAAATGAAACAAGGAAAAAAAAGAAAATACCAGAAACAAATAAGAATAAAATTACTATTAAAAAGAAGTTATTTTTTTATATACAAGTGTACTGTTTTATTAAATTTTCTTAAATTTTTTTTTGTGGGAGAGCAGAAAGATTGTTTTGTTTTTTGTTTTTTTTTTTAATTTATTAAAGTATCTGTTAAAGCGAAGGACAAGCATTGGCGAACCCAAAAAAAAAACAAAAGAAAAAACAATAAAACAAAATTATGTAATTTAATTTTTTTTTTTTTTATTATTACTGTACTTATATAAAAATTTATAGTTGCATCTGATATTTTAAGAAAATTTATTAATTTTTTATTAAAAATTTTATACAAAGCAATTCAAACCACAAAATCTACAAGAAATTAAATTAAATTTTAAAAATTCTCATCATCACAATTTTTAAGGCTTTTTAGAATAATGAATCTTGAAATGGAAAAGAAAAAAAAAAATAACAATAAGTAAATAAAACTTCATTTACTCATGGTAAAACCTGTTATATTCTTCCTGTAATGATCCAAAAAGTTTTCCACGCCTAAATTTTACTTTAATCTAAAATAAAAAAAAAAATTTTAATTTTAAAATGCTTTAGTTTAACTTTCCCATAATCAATCCATTACTTAAATATAAGAAATAAGACAGTTTTAAGGTTTCAAAGGTGCACATTTCCAATAAGACAAATGTATTCTAAAATTGTAACTATTCTTACACCACTAGAAATCTATTATAAGAATAATGGAGAAAAACGTACATAAATCGAGATCCAACCTAGAATACTAGAAACCCTTAAATGTGGTGGGAGAAATGAACGAAGTCAAACTGCAATGAAACTCTGAGAACTTAGGTTTATCAACCCAGAAATATTGCACTAATCAAATCTAGTTTAAATTAGTCAGACGTTATCTCTAGAATTAACTCACTCTATGTGAAACAAGTAACTAACTACTTGGTGTAATCCAAGGCTTTATTATCCAATGTTTGACTATATAGAGTGAGTTAAAGAATCGAAATAAATAAGTATCAAAAAATTTCAATGAATAAAAAAATTAAACAATTTAATAATAAATAATATAATGTCTAATGTTTAACATAAGATTTTGTTTAGAGTATAAGAAACAAAAAAAAAACTGAATGAATCAAGTAAAATTGATTTTATACGTTTAACAAGTTATGATTTAAAATCAGGCGAAAAAATTAAATAAAAAAATATTTCTTTTTTATAGTATTTTATTTCATTATATTTTTATTTTATAACTTTCGTTTGATTGCCTTTGCGGTTAGCAGATTTATATTACAAGTTAAATTTAAATTCTCTGCAAAAAAAAAAATCATCTTAACCTTTTGACTCATTACATTCGGTGAAATGAACAAAAACTTAAAGTACTTTTTGTACTAAAACAAGAATAGGAGTTTCAAATTCCAGTTTTGTATCGTATTTTTACCACATTTCAAAAAAAAAAAAAGAAAATTGAAAAATTTGTTATTAGTTTTATTTTTTCCATCCTTCCGTCTGTTTTTTACAAAGCTTCTACTGCGTTTAAGCTATTGCGATGAAATTTTATCGATGGAAATGTCTCTTAAATAAATTAATATTGTAGATACTTTTTTTTTAATGTTAATATTTTTTATGTAACACCCAGCTATTTCGGTGCGGTATCCCGCCAAATTTTAAAAAAGTCTTGCTTAACATTTTTTCAATCTAAAACGAAGAAGAGTGCAGTAGGGTAGACTGTGTCAACTCGGGATACCCGTGTAAACGTAATATATGCTGTTTTCAAAAAACTTGATCATCTTTTACAAAATTTCAGATGTTTTAGTGATAATGTTAAGTACCGAGATACATTTATGTAAATTTCGGAGTTGTATGACAGCTACTCAGGCCTGTTTCACCAGCACAACCAAATTTTACAGAATTTATTGTCATAAAACTTGATCGTTTTTTGTAAGATTGCAGACGTCTAGCTTAATCAAGTTTCAAAATGTGCAAGAAGCCTAAACCCGGGCTAGAGCAACCAAACTTCATAAAAGACATACTGCCATTAAACTTGATAATTTTCTTAGAATATTTCAGATGTCTAGCTTTATTAAGTACGAAGTTATGGGGATATAAATTATTCTGATATGAAAAGAGAAATTATGTGGTGTCACAAACGTAATTGCAAATTTATTATACATTCGTACATTCATACGTTCATACGGATATATATAGAGTTGTTATTATCTTTTGGAGAATGTGCGACCTTAAAAACTTTTGGTTTTGCATTTTGCCTTCTTTTGTCCGTTCATGTAGAAATATCTAATTACTTAAGAGATCATTATAAATAAAATTTTAAAAAAATGTGCTTTCTAATTTAACTTCATCAATAGTACTTCCTTCGATTTTTAAAGCTTCTACAAAGTTTGCTATAAAGTAATGAAATTTTTTGAATGATTTCAATAAAAAAAATAGTTTTATTGCAATAGTTTTAGGCTCCATAATATATTCAAATGGTTATTTCTTTTATTTATACCAGACATTTTGCTTCAACCAAGCATCAGTTGTATTCTTTATTTTATGCTATTAAATTAACTGAAAAGTCATCGCTTACATGAGGATATTACTATAAATAACGCTAAATGTTAGAAATTTAACTTATTAATGTTATGGATAAAAATAATACACTAACTATTCTAATATAATTTAAAAATCTTAACTACCTAAAATTGCAATATGAAATGTATCATGCAGACAATGGGGGTTAGCATACTCGTACAAAATTTATTAACGTTAGTATCAAACAGCTCAGACCTTATAATTTTATAAATTAGTTTGATATATATATTTTTACCGTTATTTAAACTCACGATTTTCTTACTTTCGAATCTCTTACATCTCTTAGACGTATAATCATAGAAATAGTAAGATATAACTTACATAATATATGCTATAATTTAATCATCTTTTAGAAAATTTAAGATATCTAACTTAATTAAGTATTTTGGTACTTAATAAGCTCATCAGCGCCAGGTTGTTTGCATATCTTCGAACTTAATTAAGTAGGACATCTGAAATTTGATAAATGATGATCAAAGACTACGGCAATAGCTTCTGCAACTAACCATATTTAACAGACGTTGTTGGCATGAAACTTATAGACTCCTCAATAGACACTGAGTTATTTTCATATAAGTTGTATGGCAGATATTCGAACGCGGCAGTCAAACTTCTTCAATTTAATTAGCAAATCTAATTTTGCAAAGTTGAAATGGTAAACATTTCAAAATCTTTATCTTTGAATTCTAGCTTCTTTATTTTTTGAATTATCGTGCAGACGAACGGATAGACGTACATGACTAAATCGATTCAGAATTCAATTCTGAGCAGGGATATCTATATTTAGTTCGTGTGCTTTAAAATGTCACAAACGTAAAAATTCTTACTTAATACATTTTTAACAAGCACTCATCAAAGCAAAACTATTTTATTGAAAAAATTACAATTCGTGATTAAGCTTCTAAAAGAAAATCTGGCAAAATAATAATTTAATTTAAAATTTATTTATTTATAGTCTCCCCATAATTATAATTAGTTTTTATCCACCAATATTTTAAAGAAAATATTTTGAGTTAAACTACATATAGTTGAAAACCAGAAATCATATTGAACGAAAGTAATATCACGACAACAAATTTTTAAATATTATTTTGTTAACCAAAAAAATCCATACGTTGAAGTTCAATGATTTAGACATAAATATTAGTCCCATGGGATAAGGAATTAAAAAAAAACTAATGTAATATTAAAAAAAAAAATTAAAAACTGAATTAAAAATTAATTTTTAAAAACTATTTATGAAAAATAGTAATTTTCATTACAAGTAAAGTAATACATTGCAACGTTTTTAAGTATCTAAATGTTTAGCATTTTTGTTTTATTAATTTGTTTTTGAGGTATTAGAAAAGTAATGTGGGATACCGATAAATTAAAAAATGCAGAAATAAAAGAAATGTATCAAAACACAATCCAAGAACGTCTTCAACTGCCCTTAGAAACGGATACGGCTGCTATAAGTATCGACGAAAAATGGGAACAAATAGAAAACGCCATAAATACAACAGCGAGAGAAATAGTAGGTAATGCTCCGAGACAGAGAAATGCGGAATGGTTTGACGATTGACATTCGTTGACATTCGTCAACTTGCAATCAATATCAAGAACCAAGCAAGAATGAAACTACTACAACGTAATACGTGAACGAATCGATAAGAAAATAAAGAAAAAAGAGCAGCGGCAACTAAGTTATGTAGAAAAAAGAAAAAAAGAATGATGAAAAGAAAAATTGAGCAGATACAACATTAGATAGTTCTACAAGAACATACATAAGAAACATAACAACATAAGAAAGTTCTACAAGAACATACAAAAGGAAACTTCAGGGTACCAAGCAAGAATTAATATTTGCAAAAACAGAAATGGGGAGACAATCTCAGTAGATAGTGAATTCATGAATAGGTAGCGTGAATATTTTGAAAAGTTGTTAAATACACAAAAACAACAACAAGAGCAAGTAACACAAAGTTCCATACATACTGCAGATGTGTATGTAAGACCACCGGAATCTGTGGAGATTATAAAAGCAATAGAAAAACTAAAAAATTATAAAGCCCCAGGCGAAGATAAAATTACGACTGAACTCCTAAAACAGGGAGGAGAAATATTACAAAAAGAACTTCTTAGATTAATATGTATGATATGGATAAACGAGACGATGCGGGAGAAATGGTATGTTGGTATTATATATGCCCAATTTTTAAGAAAGGTGTCAAAATGAATTGCCAAAACTACAGAGGTATCATGATACTCAATTGTGCATACAAAATCTTATCAAATGTAATTTATAATAGATTGAGACCAATTATAGAAGACCTGATGGGCGAATATCAAGGAGTCTTCAGAAGCAACAGATCAACAATAGATCAAATATTTATCATGAAACAAAGCAATGAGAAAAGCTATGAATATAACGTTGAGCTCCATATGCTTTTTATAGATTTTAAACAAGCATTTGATAGCGTGAACAGAAAAGTAATGATGAGCACTTTGATAAACCAGGGAGTGGCAAGAAAGCTTGTTAATTTAGCTATGATGACAATGAAAAATGCAAAAGCCAAAGTATTAATCCAGGATAAAATGTCTGATATATTCAATATAAACAATGGTGTTAGACAAACAGATGCTCTGTCAGCTCTTTTATTTAACCTAGTTTTAAATTATGCTATGCTGACGACATTGTAATTGCCTCTAGAAGCCAAAGATATATGGTAGAAGCTTTTGTCGAGCTTGAAAAAGAAGTAAACAAAGTTGGTTTGAAAATAAATGAAGTAAAAACAAATTATTTAAAGATGTCAAGAGAGGAATCCAGAAGGAATCCCCAAAATATTACAATAGGGGATTACAACTTTCAAGGAGTAGAGAATTTTTCATATCTCGGGGTAATGATGCGGAGTGATAATAGCATGCAATTCTCTATTCAAGACAGAATACAAGCGGGGAATGGATGTTTCTTCGCAAACAAAAAACTACTGCAGTCAAAACTACTATCCAAACATAGCAAAATTATAATATACAAAACAATTATCCGCCCGGTTGTAACATATGGGTGCGAATTGTGGACATTAACAATAGCTGATGAAAATTGCCTTCATATATTTGAAAGAAAATTCTTAGGAAAATATTTGATGCTAAAAGATTAGAAACGGGGGAATATATAAGAAGAAACAATTTTGAATTAAATGAATTAATTAACAGCGAGGATATAGAAAGATTTGCAAAAGCTCAAGGACTAAGGTGGGCTGGTCACATAGCTAGAATGAATGATAACCGGATCCAGAAAAAGATATTTGATGCAAGGCCAGATTTTAGAAGAACAAGAGGTAGTCCACGAACAAGATGGTTAGATAACATCGAAAACGACGCAAGAAAATTAAACGCGAGAAACTGGAAAACAACTACGCAAAATCGAGATGAATGGAGGAAAATAGTAAAGAAGGCCAAAGCTTACATCGGGCTGTAGTGCCATAAGAAGAAGAAGAAAGAATTTGTTTTTGTCAATCTTTTCCTTCTTAGTTTCATTATAAAAACTAAATTTTATCATTTAATTTACAAATAATAGTAATACATAAACATATAATATTTACTTATAAAAATATATACTTATTTTCTTTACATAGTTGAATATTATTATTTTTGATTCTTAATTTAATTTTTGTAAAAAAAAAATAGTAATTAAAATTATTTTCAAAGACAGTGTGATACGTCACATGAGTGTTACATTATATTGTCAACTTACGCGATCGCTACACTAAGTGACATGTTGTCAATTATATTGTCAACCAATTGGCAACAATTTCAGTTAATAATATTTTTAAAGAAAATTGACATAAACTGACAGATAGCAGACTCCTCCTATATTAACCAAAATTGACAATTTAATAGACAATTTGTCTCTTTGTGAAAAAAGTAAAACATAAGATTTACACTTGGTAATTAAATTTTAAAAACATAAATATTTTTCATCTGTATTTATTATTGAAATATTGGAAAATAAATTTTCTCTTTTCACTCTTTTTAATCTCTGAAAAATTCTTTTAAGCATGTAAAATTCTATGGAAATTTTTTAATTTATTAAAAATGATTTAAAAACTTCTTCCGAAAGTAAAGGGTCAATCCAGACGAGGATTTTCTGCATTCGTTTTCTACTTTTTTGCAGAAAGCATTTTATTCCATACAGTTCTGCACTGGATGTCGTTACTTTTATATGTGTGTGTAAATATTTTATTTCAAAATAAGTTTTGAATCGATAGTGTATATATAAAAACATTATATGACTTTTCTGTTTGGATTTCGAAATAATAATAAAACGTGTATATATACAAAATTTTTTTGAGGCTCATAAAAATTTTTATTTGGGATTTTCTTTGGACTCATTTTTAAAACTCTAAAATTTTGATTTCAAAAATGAACACCAAAAATCCTCTCCACAAAATTAGTTTATAGGCAAGAGGAAATGAAGCGAAAGACAAATTTCCAGAAAGCGAAAGCAGAAAATTCTCATCTGGTTTGGCGCAAAGGTAAAAATTAAGAAGTAAAAATTTTAAAACCAATTTTAATACTGAGTAATATTAAAGTATAAAGTTTATAGAAAGAGTGGTGCGCAACATTAAAAAGACCGATCTCAAATTATTTTGAATTTCTCTATACCTCATTTGTTAGTTATTAGCAGGGAAGTATTAAGTTTTCAAAAATTGAGATTGTTTTCCCATGAAAACTGAAAATATTAAAAAAATAATACATAAAAATATTTTTTAGGATCTCAATATCAAGCATCAAAAGCATAGCTTTCAAAGTTCCAAATATAGGTATTGTTACGTCTACAAAAATTGATGAAAAATTATTTTAATTTTAAAACTTAATTGTACAGAACTACTATGGTTATTTATTTTGATTTATAAAATTTAGGATTTTCTGATGTTTTGATATTCTTTGATTGAAAAACATATTCAGTGAAACTTGTTATATAACAACTATAAGCACTTGAAAAAAGGCTAATACAGATTTTGAATTACTTTAAGCAATAGATGGAGTTCCATTAAAAAATTTTCTTCCAAAAATTTAATTTTTTAACTAAATTCTATGCATATGTAAAATTTCATTGTGTTATCCCAAATGATGTAGCTACAATTTTTGTAAATGGACAGATTAAAACCCGCAGGCTTTAATTCCAAAACTTTTGAAATTAACGCCCGTAGGCTTTAAATTCTTTTCGAAAAAGAATTAAAGCCCACGGCTCCTTATTCCACTAGATCGTGGGCTTTAAGTCCATTTCGAAAAAGAATTAAAGTCCACTGAGTAACACAAAGGTTACTATTATGAGTCTGTATTTCATTTAACTGGATTTTATTTGGTAACATGTCAGAAGTTCCACTGGGACTTTTGATTCACTTCAATGAGTCAGAAGTCCCATGGGACTTTTGTCTTATTGTTAAGACCTCAGGGGGATTTTGGAAGGAATTTTAGAATTAAATTTAAAATCAGGATTATACGCCTTTTACAGAATATTTAGATACACGCATATGCGAGTTTCTGAATTAGGAGAGATTTTAGAGTTGGTTACAAAATCAGGATTATAAGCTTTTCCCAGAATATGTATATAATCCTCCTATTTCAAAACTCGCATATGTATATATCTAAATATTCTGTAAAAGGCGCATAATCCTGATTTTGAATTCAATTCGAAAATCCCTCCCAAAATGTCTGACAACAAGAGTATTACTTATATACATATTTTGGAAAAAGCATATAACCCTGATTTTGTAATCAACTCTAAAATCTCTCACAATTCAGAATTTGGCACATATACATATTAGTAAATAATCTGGAAAAAGGGGATATCCCAATTTTATCCAAAACTCTTAAATCCTAATGAGTTTGTTTTACATATTCTATTATGTACTCTCTTCTTTTAATAACAAAAAATAGTGTGGGTCTTAATTCCAATTCAAAAGGAAATTAATTGAAATTAATTGGAATTGGAATTAAAGCCCATAATTAAAAGGAGTTAAAACCCGCGGGCTTTAATTCCTTGGGCGTTCTGTCGCTGCACTATACTATATAGATAAAAAATTATGTTAAATATTAATTTAAAAGAATTCAACAAAATACCAAAATTAGAGTATTTAATGTATATTTACAAAATATAAATTATTATAATTGCCGTAAATTAAATTTTAAATTGAATAATAAATAATATATACAGTCTTCTTTACAAAAAAAAAAAAAAAATCTTACCTGAAACATTCATTAAATCATAACATAAAACTTCTGTACTTGAAATCAATAATTTAAATTTAAAACTGAAATAATGGGTGGGTTATAAAAAATTATATGCAATCACATATAATTTTTTTTTATTATGTATTACATTTATGTACAAAATTATGATGCAAATCAATTATAGCGAAGAATTTTTAACGTGTGCTACGAAAAATTATATCGTTATCTTTTATAAAACAATTATCTTATCGAAAATATATAATTTTACCTTTTAAACACTTTCAATTTCAATATCATCATTTACAACTTAAACTTAAAAAAAAAAAATTTTTTTTAACTAGGAGGAATCGCAAATCAGCAAGGTTTTAGTTATTGAAATTTTTAAAACAGAAAAAAATACCATTGGTTTTTAAATATAAAATGTTTAATTTTGAAACAGAAGCCAAATTTATTATAACTAAAATCATAATTAATTTTCATTTATATTTTCAAGTAGGATGAACTTAAATATACTAGCAGTAATACCCAGTGTTTCCGGAAGTGTTTTTTTCGCTTTATGAAAGAAAAATTATTAATTTTTGTTTTTAAGTTATTTTATTTTAATTGTTATTATATATTTATAGTTGTTAGTAGTTCTTTCTTCAAAATAACTATCCAAATTTTTCCCTTCATCCTCCATAATCCCAATTTTCCTATATTCAAACACCCAAGTATTCCTTCCCCCATCCTTTTCCCCAAAACCAAGCTGTACATTATATTATTATGTATTAAAGGACCAATCCTATAGTTTGGTTTTAAAGGGGGTGGTTTTGGTTGGTTAAAGTCCAACACTACTCAGAGGAACCCCGTGCAGTTCCTTTGGGTGACTTTTGATGTTTTCCACCGTCCCTCGTAAAAAAAACAAAAAAAAAAAAAGTTAAACCTTTCCGTTTTTTGTTTTTGAGTAAATTGAATGAACGGAACAAAGAATTGGATACAATTATAATAAGGGAATCAGTAACCTTTTCATATTGACTTTTCTATTCGACAGAGTGTCAAGTGAATTTTTACAAAATATATTCAAATGCAAAGTATAAAATCGCATTTTTTTTGTATCATTAAAATATGAATGAAACGGCCTCAAGACGTAAAACTTTTAGAAAAATTTTTCTTTGTATAGTGTCACATTATTTTTTTATGAACTACACTTTTGGCTTTTTATTTAATATATTGTTTTGGTAAAATTTTACTTATTGCGATCTCTAAAAATGTATAATTACACTAACATTATCGATTATCGAATTGTAATGGTGATGATTGTGTTATGTTATTCTTATATACAAACTTTTGCTTACAGGTAGTAAGCACAACAGCAATAAGAAATAAAGAATAAGGGGCCCCGGTGGCCTAATGGGTAAAAACGTATAAAAATACGCTGTAAACACCGAGAGAGTGTGGGTTCGAATCCCACACACGTCGTAAGAGTTATTCCCCCTTACGATATTTACAGCCACGCCTGAACAGGAAATACTGTGTAATTTCCTGTCCACATTTATGTAGCAGAGAAATGCATTAACAAAAAAAAAAAACATAACGAATATGATTATTTATTTTCTTATCTTTCAGATTTTACGCTGGCCTTTTAAAGTTATAGAAATTTATATTTTGAAAAATTGAATTTTTTGAATATTGTTTTTATGTAATCAACATTCCAAAATGGGGTAACAAAATTAATCTAGTAGATTAGTAGATAACTGCAACATAAAAAATGGAAAGATAGGTAAAAAATTTTAAAAGATAAAACATAAATTGATGATAGATAGTTTTGTAATGCGGAGGATTAACAGAGCTCAATTTTATCTCAAATTCTCATTGAACGCAATTGATTTACAAAAGAAAATGTGATTAATATACGTATCGGAACAGGTAAGCAAATCATAATAACATAATCCGGAAAACTTCTTGGGCAAGAAAGAACATTATTTTAGAAACTTTAAAGTTAATCAGTTAAGCAGCGTAACGAGATAATGAAAAAACAAAAATTTTATTGGAAAGTAGTGATTCCAAAATTTGTTAATAGACCATAAAGCTTTATAATAGCTGTTCTTCAAAACTTTTAAAACATCATAAAAAATTGTACTTAATTCGAATTGTACAAAATTTTTTAAAAGGGTTAATGGATCGTTAAAGAACAAAGTACATAGTTCGAACTCCATCGGTCGAACCGTAGAGATATGTTAAACTGAATGAAAAGGGTTATTGGAATTTTCTAAACAATTACCAAATTTTCTTTAAACCCATTAAGGCAAGCAGAAATTAGACACGGTTCAGTTACTACTTTTATTTTGACAGATGGACGTACCAGAACGGGTTAAGAGATATATTGCCATATTAATGCAGCCATTTCCTATTGTAAGAAACAAAGTTTTGAGAAAGTTTGAGCTTAATCGAACGAACTGTTTGAAATCAGAATGCCGGAGCCGATTAAAAGAACTTTCCAAAAATTTACCTCAGTAGTTCTGTTACAAATTTTTTTCGACAGAATGACGAACTGGAACGGGTTTACCAGTTACCATTGTATCCTAATGGTAACTGGTAACTTAACACAATTAGTGTAATAAGAGTAAGAGTGCAACTTATCCTACAGTTTATTAAAAAGTGGTTATATAAATCCTGTTAAAATTTGTATTAATAAATAATTCACTGGGCTGCGCTCAGAAATATCGCATTTATTCTATCACTGTTATAAACCCTTTTAATTTTCAAATCTATTATTCATCAAATGATAAATCTTAATGCTTACTATAAATTATATATTCGAATCAACTATAATTTTTAGTTTATCATTAACTCATTTTGGTGTTTTAGGTCACCAATATTGTTGACTTTTCAATCAAACCATATTTACCTGAATTGAGTTTCTAACATCTAACTAATGCATACATAATGAATGTATCTTCAACGAAAACTTTATAAATATTTTAAATAAGATATAATTAAATAACTAAAAATTTATTTCATCTTTTATAGAATTTTTTAAAATTATTGTCCAAAGAACGTTTTAAATTTAAATAGGCAATATATCAAGTTATACATTTATTACAATAGATGGCTTTAATATATTCAAAACTTCTTCTAATATCGTAAATTCTAATATCGTAAATATTAAGAAAACGCGTCTTTATATATATATATAGTTTTAATTTTATAGTTTTAATACAAATTAATTAATTTTTTTTTCTCATTTTTTAAAATTAAATATTTTTCATGTAAAGTTGAATGTTTTTCATGTAAAGTTGAATGTTTTTCATGTAAATGTTGTTAATGTAAAGTTAATGAATTTTTAAATAAAGCTTTTGACACGTTTTTAACATAATTTGCAAACATAAATTTTATCAATAATTTTGAATATTTAAACGAACCAAATGCCTCTTCTTCTGTTATACCGAGTATAGATGTTATATCGAGTTCCCTGTATTGACATTGATCAGCACTTTTTTTTCTAATATATTTTATGTAATAAAAATCAATTAAGCAAATCAGACTTTGGCTTAGAACACAATTGTCAAAAAATTCCGTTTCAATTGATTCATAAGCAATTTTAAAAAAGTTAACTTTAAGGAAAATCAATAAAAATCGTTTTAAACGAAAAATATTAAGGTAAACATTTAAATTAGGATAATAAAGCTTGACTGCGATCTATAACAAGATTAACAAGAACGATAGAATGAAGGGGTTCAACAATCAAAGACAAAAACAACCCGAGGAAAGATAGAAGTTGAGTTGCCTAAAGACTAAAGTTGCCTATGGCCTATGACTAAAGTGAAATTGTACGAGTGCATAATGTACATCTTTTTCGGCTTTTACAAAAAATCAAATACTAAAAATATATGTTAAAAATAATTAAGAAAATAATTTTGTTTTTCATTAAATGTTTTTATTTTATTTACTTCTTTTCAAATATGTTTTCATTGATTTTTGTTTTTTTTTTTTTTTACATAAATTAATACAATATTCAATTTTTTGTTTTTTTATTTTTAATGTTCGCTTTTATATAAAAGCTGATGTTATATATAAATTTATTTATTAATTTAATTATGTGATTTCAATGGATTGAATAGTGAGATAATTTTACAATGAGAATGAAAATGAAAGTGAATATTAGTATATAATATTTATAAAGTTGAGATGTATATAATGTAGAAAGAGTATATATAGCTACAAAAGAAATTTGAAAGTGAACTTGGCAGTGTATTTTGTTTTTTTTTTTTTTTTTGTTTTAATTATGTTTTTAACATTAAATTAAAAAACAGATTAAAGTTCTAATGTTAAAAGGTGGCTTATTATAAAGGAAAAGTCTTCTTAAAAGAAAAATATGTATATATGTATATAGAAATTGAAAAAATAAAAAAATTAAATTATTTACATAAAGTTCAGAAATAACCCAAAAAAAAAAAAAAAATTTAAAATTAATTACAATATCTTTATCTTTTTTTAGTTTTTTTTTTTTTTTCTTTTAAAATATAAAATAAGAATTCTATCTACAAATATTATATAAAAAAAAAAAAAAAAAACAATAATAATAATAATAAACAAAAAAAAAATAATAATCATAAATATTATTATTATTTCTCTTTCTTTTTTGTTTTTTGAATTAGAAATCACTTTTAATTACAATATGGGAAATTGGGGCATGAATGTGGTGATACACCAGCTGGATATAAACGTTCTGTAAATCCAGGTAATGGAGCTGCAGCACCATGATTATGACCACCATTAACATCACAGAATGGATAATTTGGGCATGTATGTGGATTTACACCAGCTGGATATTTTTCAGCACCACCATCATGAACATGATTTGAAGCTGGTCCATGTAAAGCTGGTTGATTCCAATGTGAATTATGTGGAGCAGCATTCCAATCATTATGTTCATTATGTTCACTCCAACGATATTGACCATCATCTTCCCAATGATTATTATGTTGTGGAGCTGGTGGATTCCAATGTGAATGAGCTGGAGCATGATGTGGTTGAGCAGCCCAATGTGGTTGTGGATTATGTAATAATGCATTATCACAAATTGGAAAACCAGGACATAATGCTGGACTAACACCAGCTGGATATTGTGCTGGTTGTTGATGTTGTGGTGCAGCTGTAGCTAATGCTATTAAAGATGCAATTGCCTATTTTTAATTAAAAAACAAAAATTAAAATAAATTTCAAAATAAATAAATAGCAAAACATATATATATATTGTTTGTTCGGCGTAATTCCGTTCTAATTTAAAAAACAAAAAAAAGGATTTCACATATTAGTCCTTTTTTATAAAATCAAATAAACTTTTCAAAATTTAATTTTTATATCAAATCAAAAGAAATTTAATTATAAAGGATATAAAGAATTATTTTAAAAAGAATTAATCCAAATCAAGAATTTCAAAAGTTTAGCTATCCGATACTTAACAAAACATCTTTTGAAAGTGAAAAAAGATGCCATTATCATTATCATTGCCAATGTAAACAACGAAATGATTGTGTTTAAAAATCGAAATAATAAATTTCACAAAATTCGAATGTATCTTGTAATTCTAAATGTATTTTGTACAGCTTTATAAGGATATCCTGAATTAAGTAAATATTCAATAATCATTTAAAATAAAATCCATAAGCCACAATAATAAATTTAAAAAAAAAACAACTTTTAAATAAGAAAGTAATAAAATTTTTGGCATTATTAAAAAATGAACTAATTATTTAATTGCTTATTTTCTTAAATGATTTTTCATTTCAAATAATCCAATTATTCCTTTCAATAAATATACAATTTAATAAAAAATAATTTAAATATTTTTCGTAAATTGAAAAATTTCACCAATTTTTACACAAAAATCACAAATTTTAAATATAATGTATATGTATGTATTTTACTTTATTTTTTTTTTTTGTTTTTTAAATAATCCTTTATTTATTTCATATACATAGTTTTTATCCTTTATATGAAATTTATATCAATACACTTTTCTTTTTTTTGTTTTTTTTTTTTCAAACTTGAACAAAAAATTTACGAATCCTTTCAAAACTTTTAATAATCACTTACCAATTTAACGAACATTTTTAATATTTTTAAATATTATTTATATGAAAAGAATTAATTTATATATTTATTTTTATATTTTATATTTTATATATATATATTATATATTGGACTAAAGTTCTTAATTTAATTTTTGAAAATAATTAAAAAACCGAACTTAACTTCCAATAAAAAATTAAAATAATTATTATTGCAAAGTTTAAAATGAAACTGTTGCGAATTCTGTAAAAACTTTTTGCTTTTATATACACCCGGAATGAATAATAAATTTTTTTAATGACAGGGTAAAAATAAAAAACAAAAACAAAAACCAGAGTAATATATGTATTTGTATATATATATATATATATATACATCAAATGCAATTTTTTTTTTTTTTTAATAAAACTATGTAATAACTAAATATACATATATACATACATAATTTATTTTTACACATTCTTCTATATCTACAATTTTACTCTACTTTTTATATCTATCTCCAAGTATAACAATTGTCCGTTTACAAATTATCATGCACGTATTTTTTTTCCCCATTGAGATTAATTCAGTATAGTTTTTTTTCTTTTTCGTTTTCGTTTTCTTATTTTGTTTTCGTTTTTCTTTTTTTTTATTTTTCTTTTTCTGCACGTAAATTTATTATGTGATCGATAAAAATTTACAAATACCAATAAATATAATTTGATTGATATTTTTGTTCTTATTAAAAATCAGTTAAAAGTTATTTTCTTACCGATATTATCATAATAATTACTGTAAACAAGAGAAAAAAAAAAAAACAATAACAAAAAACAAAATAACTATTTAAACTTTAAAAACAGGTACAAAAATTGATTGCATATTTTTATACACTCTGTAAACCAGAAGAAATGATTATGATTGTTTTAATTTTATTTTAATTTTATTTTAATGTTTTTTTTTTAAATCATTTTTTTTTTCTAGATTTTTTTAATTTATAGTTGTTTGTATCACACCATCCGTCCGTTTTTTTTTTTTGCTTAAAGTTTTGATCTGGACTAAATTAGATCTTAAACGATCAACTGGATTCTTATTCCTAAATTTCCGCAATATGAGTAATGTAAATAGGAGTTTTAATGGGATACTGTTCGATCTGTAGACCTAACCAGAAGATTAGAATTTCCTTTATTTGACTTTTGCAGAAGCTGCAAAGATGAAAAGAAATAGGACAATCAATATACCCACCTTTTGGGTAAATTTCCAGTTTTTGATTTCTGGGAAACAAGAAGAAAATAAAAAAAATTCTGGGAAAATTCTTCTTAAATAACGTTTTTCGATCTGTAGGAGGTGGACTTAACTATAAATCGGCACTTTGTAATAAGCTCTAAATGATTTAATTAAAAGAAAATCTGATCTAGAGTATCACAACGGATTTAAGCTATACTGTGAAAGTGTGCATCAGCAGCCTCTTTCTACCTATCTAGGTTCAAAATTTTTACACTGTTTAAAAGAGAGCAAACAAATAGATGGATCTTATTAAAAAAATAATTTGGTAAAATATTTTTTTTATATAGCCCGCCTACATCGCATGAACCTTAATGTTTAAAAAACCTGTATGTTCAAATTGTAATAAATCAAGTTGTACTAGATCATTGCTTTTTTAATATGGAAACCTCAAACGATTATAAATTTCTTGAGATCATTAGACTATAAATGTTTGCAATTTTGTGTTACAATTTACCTTTATATGTGATATTTGTAATGATTCTAGAATTAGAAGATTCTAGAAATTTTCGACCCTTGGTATCTCTCAAATTTTTAAGGTTAAAATTACAAATTATATATCAATTTATTTAAGAGCTATTAGAATCTAAAATTGAAAATTTTGTATTTTTAGAACCTTACTCTGAACACTTGTAAACATTTTTTATAATATTAAATTTTTTTATATTATGTCAACGGCTTTTCTTATTTATGCATTATCCAAAATTAATAAAAGAATAATTTTAAAATTTTGATGCAAAAATATTCGTAATTCTACAATGCTTTTATATTAGCACTTTGAAAATGTACACATTAAAACCTCTTGTCTTTATATCGCCCCTTGTTATTTTATTGTTACAGTTATTCAACAGTTGATAATTATAACAAAAAAAAAACAAACCACTAAAAAGCTCAATTTGATCATGTTTACCGTTGTTGTTTGTGACTAGTGTGTACAATGTCAACTTAAAACCACCAACATTTGTATTTTGTTGTTGTTTTTTTTTCTAATTTTTCTTTACTGCGTTTTTTTTTTTTGTTTTACCCAATTTGGTTATTTTAGCACAAACAAACACTGGACAATATAAAGAGTAAATCTACATAATTAAAACAATACAAATAAAATAAGTTTGAAAGTAAAATGAGAGGAGAAAAATTAATATGTGGGCATAATAAGAGAGAATAGAGTAAAATCATGTTTAAGAGTACAGAAAAAGGATAAGTAATGAAGCAGATAATAATGTTAATTTTTTTTTTCGTTTTACTTTTTCTTTTAAATAAAATATTTGTTATACTTGTGTAATAATTTAATATTGAAAAAAGAAGTGTTAAAAAAATAAACAACAGAAATTGAAAGTGAATTAAATAAATAAGAAAGAAAAAAGAAACAAATGGGTTGAAGTTTTTTTTATACGGAATTTGGATTTCCAATCATTTGTTCATAATTTAAGGAGAGTAAATGAAATTATTCTTAATTCTGGTCATGAAATAAACAAATTATTTATTATTTTCTTATTAAGACGCACCTAATTATTATAATTTATAAATATCCTGAATTAAAAATTGAAAATAATTTATTAAAGTTATTAAATCAAAAAAATAAATATTCAAAAAAAAAATCTAAAAATGTAAAACAATATAATATGAAACTTGAAAGGTTTCCCTCTTAAGTCTTTTGTTTATTTAATAATAGTATTTTTAAAGAAGTTTATTTTTAGAAGTGGTGGTGTATTTTTAATCAATTTTTTATCTATTAAGACTTCTTTGAGTTTCTGGTTTTTTAATTTTTAAGGTTTCTTTAAGTAATCCTTAATTTTTTATGCGCATAATAATATCTGTGCTAATATATTTTTTGGTCGATTGATTGTTTTATTGAAAAATGTACCTTATTATTTAAGTACGTAGGTTTGTTTTGTAAAAGCAATTCAAAAATTAAGTTAAATCTTGTTTGTTCCTTGTACAAAAAAATAAAAATAATTAAAGAAAATAAAAATTCTATAATACAATTTCAAAATTAGTAATTTTTTCTATTGTTTAATTAATTTATTATGTTAATACAAATTCTATTAAGAGAGTACTCATATAAGATATTATGAAATACAAAATTAAAAATATTATATAATAAGCTATAATAAATATATATTAAATAATAATAATTTCATACAAAACTTATTGTTCTTTTGAGAGCAAGATATCCTAATAATAGGTTTTATTTACAAAGTTTTTGAAGTAACTAAGTTTCAATAACTTAAATTTCAGTACGTTTAAACAATTTTGTTGTCTCTCATTTTATAAAAGAAATACTTTTCTATTATTAATATAATGAAATTTTTAATTTTATTTGAATTCACGAAAGAACGGTTACAGAATTTCGTTACCATGTAATCAGCGATAAAAAAAAATGCAATATTTCACATTATCCACTAATCAACACGCATGAGAAATGGGTACTTCACCCATTCTGTAATCCAGCTGTTTACCTTTCAATACTATTAAATTCTACTTTACCAAATATCAAATAGAAAAAGATTAGATTAAATTTAGTGTCGACTTTCGACATATTCTTGGCATTCGTACAGATTGTCAATCATTGTTGCCAAACCTATAGCAATCTGAATATTTTTGTGTGTAAAAATTCACAGAACACTGCTTTTTGAATCAAGTCTATTAAGGGATCAGTATATAGAATCATTACATTCATACAAATAAGAAAAGATCAAATTTAATACAATACTTTAAAAATAAAGCCAGGCTTTTGATTAGTTTTTGTAAAGATAACAAAAATAAAAATAAAACTATACAAGGATGTATATAATCTACAATAATTTGACCTCCAGCAGCTATTAAGAGAGATTTTAGGATAATTTGAAATGAAAATTAGTTATAAAAATTTTAAAAACAATTTAACAATTTCAAACAAAAATAGTTAAAATTTGTTTTTACATAAATTTCATGATTAAAATTTTTTATCAAAATATATATATATATACACATAAATAGCTATTTTTTGAAAGTAGTTAATAATGAAATAATTATAAAAAAAAAACTTTCGATTTATAACAAAAGAAAATACGTAATTTTTCAAACTTTCAACTTTGAAAAATCAATGAAATTATTTTCATTCAATTCATCTAAAAGTTGAATTTTTTTTATGATAAATTAAGATAAAACAATATTCACAAATAAAATAAAAAGAATATGTTTTACACCTTATATCAATCAATCATTTGACATTCAATCATGATACATATTATATAAATTATAATAATACATTAATAATTTTCATATTAATTTAATTATATTAAATCAATTCTTAAACGTGAAATGAAAAATTGCCAAAAAAAATAAAAAATTTTTTAAAATAAAAGTAACATGTTTCTTAACTAATCACATTCTTTTGCAATTCAATTTAGTACAATAAAATTTTCGCTTAAAGCTTAATTCCTAACTCCCCCATTTAAATTTATATATTTATATGCATATTATTATATGTACATATGATACATACTAAAAACTAAATTTAAACTTGCATTATAACTTCTTATATCGTATAAATTGGGTAACAATGTGTATTTTTTGAGTGTTTTTCCAAAAAAAAAAAAAAAAAACAAAACAAAAAATAATAATAAATCTATACTTCATATAATATTTTAATATATGTATAAACTTGTGTATAAAAACCCTCTGGGCAAAAATCAATTTACTTATATTTCTTTGATATATGTGTTAAACAAAAAAATCTAAAAAAAGAAAAAAACAATGCAATATCTTACACTTAGGTGTACCTTTAATGTCAACAATTTGTTCTTTATTTTAGTCTCTTTATTTTTATTTAAAAAAAAAAAGAAAAAGAAGAAACAAAAAAAATTTTCTAAAAATATTTTGCAAACTTTTATGCTATCATTCAAGCATAATAAGAATTTTGTTTTTTCACTTTGTTTTTCTTTTGTTTTGTTTTTTTTTATTGTTATGATTTTGGTTTATTTTTTGTTAAATTAACTAATTTCATCGATTACAAATTTCTAAAAATATCATTAAGTATAAGGTGTTTCAATAGATAACCTTTTCAATATGAAAAGAATTTTAAACAAAAGTTATTGCTGTATAATGATGTCCCAATACTTCAACTAAGATCAATTTTTTTATTTTAGTTTTAAGAAGAAAATTCAAATGGAACTGTCGGACTTGGGCATGTTATGTAGCTAATCATACGAAGTAGTCAATCGTACATAGAATTAAAAGTAAATTATGAGTTTATACAAGGAAAATGAGATAAAAGAAGGATCCTTTGAAACAAATGGGATTAGATAGATAAGCCGTACAATGAGTTTGTAGTAAACTTATAACTTAACTTGTTAAGGAGAGTTATTGCTAAAAATTGAAAGATTGTTTATTTATGATTTTTTTTAACAAAGGAAACTTAAACAAACATTTAATTTGAACAAATAAAAACCTTTAATGTCGTAATTTATTTTTAAAAAAATATTTATCTTTATCTTTATGTAATATCTAGTTAAAGATGAAAAAGTTAATAGGTTACAACTTTATAAGTTAGAAATTGTAAGTTCTCAAAAATAAATCCTTAAAAAGAAAATTTAAATAAATACCACCTGATTTTTCATAATTTTCGTGACAAAAAAAAGCTAAGGAAAAGGCAAGAAAAGTAATAAAATTCTAAGAAAACAACAAAGAACAAAAAAATATTAAATATTAATAAAGACAGAGCGTAATGCGTCAATATTCTGCAGACTGTAAGTCCGCAGATGTTACAACTCTTACGGCAGAAGTTTTGAAAGATCCCCAGATTCATGTTAAAGAGTTCACCCAAATCTTGGAAAAACAATTTACTGAGATATTCCCGCCTTTTTCTTGACAGTTTGGGACAGGTACAGAATATTTTAAGATCCACAAAACCAGAGTTAAGATCCAGATTAATAACTGATCTTCAATGGCCCACAATAACACTAACCAATTATCTTATTTCATGCCGACAGAGAGTCAGTTTTTTTAAATTCAAATTCATCCAAATTCATCCGGTTATATTGCAAGTAACCGCTTTCTATTCAACTCATGCTAAGATACTATACCTTTTCACAACTTATATTTCCATAAAATTAGTTTTTTGCTTTTGTATGGAAGCTTAATAATATTTTAAAACCTCTTGGTTTCATATTATTTATTTGGCTTATTTATATTTTCTTCAACTTTTATATTATACATTAGGCCTTCTGCAAATACTAAAGATTGTAAAACAATTAAAATCTTAATCTCTGTTTATATTATATCTTAAAATAAATTTTGTCGTACTTCCTTTTCTTAATATTGTCGTACCCCTTCTTTCCTCTCCCTTCTGTTAGGAATATCTTCATCGAGTTTTTTTATTATATGCCTAAAATATTTTTTTTTTATATTTGAGTCTATTTTCTTAAAACGTTCTATTAATAGTACTAAGTTTAAAGCTACCATATATATTGCATTACAAATAAAGATAATAATTTGCAACTTCAATGTTTCCGTATCCATTTCCTATCCGTACTGCCTAGCCAATATAGTGTGTTCGCAGGTAAGGGTTTCATCCCATTATATTGCCTAAAAGGATAGGTGGGTTAAGTCAGTAAGAATCTGACACTACCAAGGGAAAAAATTCTTGGTGTCTTTGGAACATTCCCACCCCTCTTAGGAAAAAAAAAATATTGGATTATTGTGAATTGGACAATCTTAAGATTTTATTTCTGATTTTTATATTTTTTCAAAGGCATTTTTATTAATACAAAAATAAAGTTAAAGGCAACCAAATAAAATTAAACACCTAGTATTACAAACTTAAATTACTGCAAAATTTTATAAAATTGTACTTTTTATATAAATAAAACACAAATCTCGAAAGAAATAAACCACCACCTTCAGAACATTGTGTAAGAAAAATTTTTATTTTTAATGAAAAATAAAATTAAATAAAAATGAAAAAAAAAAAATAATTAAATAAGGTATGTGTAAAAGATATTTTTCAAATTTCAAATTTTTATAGTGATTTTTTTTTAATTCTTTATATTAAAAATCGAAGGTAAAACTAAGAATTAAATCATTTATTCGTAAGTATAATCAGTATTTTAATTAAATTCTTTCGTAAAATGTTTAATACAAAACAAAATAGTTAATATACAAAAAAAAAAAAAAATAATTAATTTTAAGTTTTCTTTTATATTATTATTTTTTATTTTTTATGTTTCTGTATTTTTCTTTTTTTTTTTTTTTGGAATTTTAATCAATTAATTTGATTTGAATTTTATTAATTTTATGTTTTTTCTTTTTTTATTTAATGTATAGTGGGTTTGAATTAATTTTTGTTTAATTAGATTCAAAGGTATTGATTATGAATTTTTCACATATAATTAAAAGTCATTACAGAAAATGAAAAATAAAGGTAAAATCAATCAAAAATTTTTTGTTACTAGCCCGTGAAATTTTAACAAGCAAAAATAATGGTGAATTTTATTTATTTTTTATCATTTATCTCAGTGTCAAAATGAACGGAAATTTTTATTATTTTGTTTAAAAAAAGGGTTTTAAGAAAATTAAAAATGATTTTATTTTTATTTGAATCGATTTTTAACATATAATTGACTTTTTTGCTTAGAAACTGTTTAATGGTTAAGTTAACATGGATGAATTTACCGTCAGGGCGAAATAAAGCCTAGAACAATAAGAGCTAATAGGCCTTATTTCACAATTGAGTTGAGAAATAAGGCAGGCCTAATTCATAAAATTTCGCGGTAGGTTTCATTTCTAATTTCAAAAAGAATTAAAGCCTATAGGCTATTATTTCGCTTTAGAAATATTATATTATTATTATATTATTTCAATTCCAAATTTGCAGCCGACTGTAAAATTCAAATATTTTCAACAGGTTTCAAACAATTTCTTATATTCTGGTCAGCATTGTGGTCTTCGCACCCTCTTCTTAGAGCCACTCTCGCCTCTCCATTAGCCCTTCCCTTCACTAACACGTCCGTGTCTCTGCTAACACGCCCGTGCACGGCAACTGCGCAGGGAACGCAATACGCAGCGAACCAACGTGAGGGTATAAGCCCTCATTTCTTCAAAACAATTTTTTTTTTGTTTTTCATAAGAATGTCTAAATTTTTAAAAATGTATTATTATTTTTCACAGAGAACAGTTAAAATTTAAAACTTTTGTATGGACAGCTGAAACATTATTTTTTTACCCATGATTTCAAAGTTTTTGTAATTAGGAGAGATTTTAGAGTTGGTTTCAAAATTAGAGTGGTTAGCTTTTTGCAGAATATTTAAAAATATTCTAAAAATTCTTTAATTTAAAAATATTCTAAAAATTCTCTATTCGAAATCTTTCATTTTTAACCTGTCGAACTTATTTCATTAAAAAAAAAAACTAACTGACGGACGTACGGAGTGAAATGTGCCAAAAAGAAAGAACACATATTTTATTACTTAAATTTGCTGAAATATGAGAATTAAATTATGAAAGAAAAATATTAAAAAATGTTATTATTGGAATAATAAATTACAATTGAGGTTTAATTCCATTATTTTGAAAAAATTATTAGGCCTTATTTCACTTTGGAATAAGAAATAAAGCTCAATTCGCGAAATTTCGTCAAAGTGAAAATAAGTGAAATAATGCCTATTAGGCTTTATTGCTCTAGTCTTTATTTCCCGCTGCCGTATTTACCATATGGCTACAAATGTGAGAACAATAGAAATGCTGGGAAGATACACCATGGTAATCGGGATATAATGGAATATGACAGAACAAAATAATACTTAATTTTCATTATAAAGATTTGTTGAATAAGGGATGGTATATCAACTAAACACGAAAGGGCTTCTTAGTAATGTCAAAAAAATCCTTTCGAAAGGGGTGACCTTAGCAATATTAGAATGAGGAACAACAAATATATCATTGAACAATTATGTATTTTACAATAATATTACTAGTATTTAGATTGGGGTAGCATGTTAGACAGTGTCGCGAAAGTGTTTATACATATGATGATTAAAAATCTCAGAAGGTTTTTGTAAATTTCTTTGAAATATCGATATAGTAAAAATAGTATGACATAAAATTGAAATAAAATAATTTGATTGCTAAAATAATAATTATTGATAAACACATTTTTATTATAACCAATTTTTTTTTTTTTTTTATAGTAATTCTAACCTAGATTTATAAAAATCACTTTGTTTCTATTCTAATTCTCAATATACATAATTTTACGAATAATTTAATATTTTACGTTTATTTAACACGATTTTAGTTCAGGTTAATTTCCACCCAAAAAAAAAAGTTTAAAAAATTTAATATGGCAAATTATATGATTTCCATGAAAATTTTAAATAATTTGAAATTAAAATAAAAAAAAAATATTTAGTAAAACAATAATATAATTTCATGCAATGTTTTTTTTTTTTTTATTATGCATTAATTTTAAATTTTATTACAATTCTCATTTTTGTCAGTTGGTATTTGGAAAAAACACACGAATGTGGGTGGAAGCTTATAATATGTTTTGTTGTAATAATATTTTTATTATATTTTTAGAATATATTAATATGTATATTAAGAAACACAAAAATATGTATATGTGCATATTACAAATGATTTTCAAAACAAAAGATTTAAATAAATACAAAATGTCCCTAAGACGAAACCTAAATTTTTTTTATTTGGTTATCAATTTTTTTTTTGATTTTATTTTATAAAAAATAATTCTATTTTTTTTTTTTTTAAAAACCATTTCTAAAACCTGCTATTCGAAACACTTTCTTTCGCGCCACCCACACATCTTTTTAAAATTTTTTGAACCATGTTTCTCTTCAACTTTTTGTATTATTTTTGTTTTGCTGTAGAATTTTACTTAACTCCAACGTACATACAAATGAAACAAGAAAAACTCAAGAAGAAAAAATGTTGGAACAGTGTAGTAATAATAATACAAACAATGGACAAAATTTACTAATTTTTGTAAAAAAAAAATTTTTTTCAAAAAATAGTTTTAAATAAATCATCAATCGGGAGTTTAACAAAATATCCGTTTTATTAAATTCCATTTGCAAAATCTCCTTTTTCGAAATATTCCTTTTATAAAATCGTACTTTTTTTTTTAATCTTCTTTCGAAAAATCGGCTTTTTCCTACAAAAACACATTTTTTAAGGAAAAATCTTTCTTTCACAGAAAAAATATTTTGAGAGTCTTAGAGTTAGTTACAAAATGAGGTTTCGAAAAATTTGTTTGTTAGGATTTAGGGCAATCTAATTTTTTTTTTTTTTTTGGGATTTCAATGAAATATCAAAAAAAAATTAAAAATATCCCTCATTATTTTAAATGCTTGATTGTTGCAATATATATGTATAAAAAATAATTTGAAGGGATTTTAGAATTATTTATAAAATTAGGGTTATAATATGCTCTTTCCAGGGCATAAATAAATTTTGATTTGGAAGAAAAAAAAAATATTTTTTTAGTAGTCACCAACCATCCTATATATATAAATTCAACAATATATATAATCTAGCTAGATATAAAGTTCATCTCAAGAGTTTTTCATTTAATTACGCTATAAGACTAACTGTTACTATAGGGTTATCATACATGAATATTTGTTATTATTGAGAATTAATAAGTGGAAGATACTCTACAAACTCCATCAATAATCAGTTTACAAAGAAGAAGTACCCACCCAAAAATAATATACATATTAACAAAAATTTGATTGAGTAAAATCGTTTCCTTAAAACCCTTTAAGTACAATAATAATCCAATCCATTCATACTGAAAAACAAATCACCAAAATATAATAGAAACTTTAAGTATTAAATTTAAACTGCAATATTTAGGATAATTATGTTGTTACTACAAGAAAAATTACTTATATGTTAAGTAATTTAATTAAATAAATAGGTACAATATCTACATAAAACTAGTTTTTTCGTTGCTTAAAAATTCCCATAACTATTACCTATATATATCTACATAGGTACTTTAAAAATAATTAAAAATTTTTGTAAAGAAAGAAAAAACTTAAAGATTTATTAACAATTAAAAATACTTGAGACTTTTATTTGTATCTCAGAAAATCTTTTATAACTTTAATATGGTAGTACTTTCTTTTGCTTTAAAAATAGACTGAACAGACAAAATAGATTTAAATAACCGTAAGAAAAAAAGAAAATCTTTATTATTTATGAGAATAAGTTAATTAGCGTAGCGTAAATTATGCAATTTTCTTATAAGATATAAAATTTTTATTTTAGTTATTTCATATACATGAATTATAACTTTAAATTAAAATCTTAAAATTTTTTAACCAACCAAATTATAACCTTTGAATAAAAATTTTTAATTAAAATTGAATATCTTGTATCGTATCAGTAAAATTTAATCTTCTAAATAAAATTATCATTTTGAAAATAAATTGTCCATGAATATTAAAATGAGCAGAAAAATTCGCCAAAAGCATTTTTTTTTTTCTTTTTTAAATTTCATTTTATAATTGACATTATTCAATAAAATTATAAATGCTTAAATATCAAAGATCATTCATCTTCTTTGAATATTTAAGAATTAATGAACCGTCTAATATTTTGTATAATAAATATAACAGAACAAAATTTACCTCCTACAACATTTAAAGCGCATTGTAACTGCAAATAATTATCATAAACGTGTTGTATTAACGCATGACTTAATTATGCAATCTTGATTTTAAGTTTTGTTTTGTTTTTTTTTTTTTATTTTTTTTATTTTTGCTCTAGAATTTCAGACATATTCTAAGAATGTTAATTTTATTCATTTCGTACAATAAATTTTCCATAACAGATTAAATTCATTTCAATTACAAAATTTAAAAATAACTTTACAAAATTAATTGTTACATCCTAATGTTTATAAATGATTTTGTTTTTTTTTGAATAATTTGAAAAAAAAACAACAAACATTTATTACAAATGTTAATAGTTGTCTATTTTAAAAGTTGGGTTTTAATACATGTCGATATATTGAATATTTCAAAAAACTTTTATAATATGCTTATATTTCCAATTTTCTTTTGTGTCACATGAATCAAACTTCTTTAATTTGAAATTTGCAAGAGTACAATATGATATAATGGCCTAATAACAGAAGTTACTTTAACATAGCTATTAGTTTGGCTAAATTATCTTAACGAAATCTTAGATCCTAAACTTTATATATTCCTTTAAACTTCCTGTCTAGACAATGCCGGCAAATGGCCACTTAAAGAAAATTAATAGAGATTAACGGTAGATGCAAAATTTGTCAAGAAGATGAAAATATTCCAGGACACATACTCAAAAACTGTAGAGCTTTACTCTCAGTAAAATATTCCAGGAACACATACTCAAATATGTGCACCTAGGATCATATTGCTTTAACGGAGATGAATTGCTAGCTATACCCTCTACAAATTTTTAATTTTTTAAAAAATAAAATTCAACCCTACTATTAAAATTTTTTTAATAGTAGGGTTGATAAAAGTATTTTAAATTGAACCAAAATCCACAACACGTATAATAATAGAGAGAGTACAATAAGGGGATTACATCAAAAGATTCTACTGTTACTTTCAGCCCCTTTTAAGTTTAATTTTATTTAAAAATTTATATATTTCTTTTATATTGATGAAGGCTGAGTTAATGCGTGGTTAATCACAACACTCTAGCTCCGTAGTGTGCCTTCTAAATATAGGAGAACCTATTCGGCCGGAAATAGTGTTAAGTTTCCCTAGATTTATGCCACGATAGTACCACTCTCGCGGAAGAGCTTTGAAGACTCCTCAGATCCATGTAAGAGAGTTCATGTAAATCTTTGAAAAGAAACTACCAAGATATTTCCGCTTTTTTCTTGACAAACTAGGACAGGTGCAGGGAAAGTGTTCCACGGTCTCTATCGCGTCAATTCCTCAACAAAACCTACAGTGAATATCCACATAGATACCTAATCTTCTAGCATGCCTGCCGATAAGACTATGGACCTTAATAACACCAACCAATTATCTTATTTTCGGTCTAGAGAGATCCGGTTTTCCGGACAAATTAGAACACAAGGCTCTATTTGTACTGCAAGTTGCACCTGTAAGCCACCACCTTCTGGTCAACGCAAGGAAATATTTTATATAAAGAAACAGATTTTTGAATATAAAACTAGATCTGTAGCAAAATTTTATTATTAAAGAAATTTGAAATTCCAATTCGACAAATCATATTTATATAGGAAGTTCGAAAAAGTAAAGCAAATTTACATCAATACTACAATAGAATATTTCCAATTCTTATTTTTCTTTTTTATACAAAGAAAAACCATTAATTTTTTTACCTTTTTTTTTAAATGAAAGAAAATATTTTTTTTTTGTACAACATTTATCCAATTACCATCAAAAACTGTTAGTTTAGTTATATATACACTATACAGTTACAAAAAGTTACAATTATTCACTAATTTTGATAAATCTCAAACAAATTTTGACATTAAATAAAAGCTTGAAGGAGAAAAACATAAAAAGGGGAAAAGAGAGAGGAAAAAAACGTGATACAATTATTTAAAAAAATATGCATAAATTCCCATAAAAGCTTAAATGAATCACATGCTTAGACATTCATTGTATATTATTATTTTTTTATTAGATTATTTTTCCTCCTTCTAATGTTTATTTTTTCTGTTTTTTTTGTTACACTTTTTTTCAGCACTCCTCAAAACAATATTATGGTTAAAAATTAAAGCGTTTAGAATATGTATTGCTATATAAGTACAGAGTGTTTTAAAATATGCATTACTTATTAAAATATTTTAATGTATTGTACTCTTGTACATTAATTCTTTGCGGAATAAAAAGAATTTTACTTTTTTAAGATTATGCAAACAATGAAGATTATCTTCTACCTAGTTAAAAGCACGTCTGCGACTGTTACATCATTGAGAAAGTTTTTAACTTGAAATTGTTGTGTAACAAAATCTGAAAAAAAAATAACGATTTATATGAGAACACTTAAAAAAGCTGCTTAACTCTACTTTTTAAAACATTATTTTAATATTCTTCAGAACATAAGTTATTTTCTTTAAGGCTCCAGAGCTCTAAAGTCTTTGGTTCCATGTCGCCAAACAAAAGTTTTGCTTACACTCATAAAGTTATATATTAATGGTTACCTAAACCATAAAGATTGACAATTAACTTTCTTAATTTTTTTTTTTTTTTATGGATCGGTGGAAAACTTAAAAAGTTACCCAAAAAAATTGTTCGTGATTCTGATTGAAATTCAACCAACCAAAACTATCCTATTTTAAACCAAACTTTAGATTGAGACCGTTAAAACAAAATGTACAGTTTGGTTTACGGGATAGATTACCTAAACTATAAAGATTGACAATTAGCTTTTAATTTGTAAAAAGTTTAATTAGTTTTGTGAAAAATTTAATTTACTTTGTAGAAAATTCTATATGATATTGTTAAATGTTTAATTGCATTTGGAAAAAGTATTAGTTTAAATTTATTTATTTTTTTTACATTCCATATGAATATTATTTTAGAGAATATCATTCTTTCAAAACGATCTATGGATGTATTTGCCATTTACAAGTTTTTTTTATTCTATTAAAAAATTGGTAGAATGATCTTTACCCTATAATATTCACTTTTCTATATAGCTACAAAAAATGTTTGTTATACTTTTGAAATACACTCTGTATTGCATTTTTTAATATAATATTCTTTTTATGCTTATAATCAAATAAATCTGATTTATACTTTGATTTTAAGCTCATATATATTTAAAATAGATTATTCTTTTAACTTAAAAAGAAAATATAAGTTACATATGAAGAGAGAAGAAAAAAAAAGAAAATCACATGCATGCACACATATCTACATATATACACATACACAAATATATAATAAATAATAGTTATCTACATACATATACATATATTTTATACTAAAAAGTTAGTAACTTTAAGTGATAATTCTACTGTTGAACTCCTTTAATCTGTTACAGTACTTTATAATCTATGTAATAAATAACAATGTAATTTGTGTTGAAATTTGATACGTTAACAATTATTATTCGTATAACACTACTACCACCATCCACCACCACCAACAACAACAACAAACAACAATTAAAATTAAAACTGCAATCAAAAATATAACAAAAGAATGCATATGCATGTATGTACATATGCATTTGCATTAAAATAAATTCTTATATGGATATATGCCGACATTTATATGTATGTCATATTATGTATGGATTATATTATATGAAAATATAAAAAAAAAAGAAACAGCAGCAACAAGATTTTACCGCTAATGTTCACAATGTAACAGCACCCAAACTGAAATTGAACTGAACATGTTGCCCTTGATTAGTGGTCCGGAAAACTTTTTTGTTTTTGTTATTGTTGTTTTTTCTTTTTGTTATTTTTGCTTTTTTTTTTGTTGCTTTCAATTTTTCATATCTTTAATAATGCTTTGAAATGCATTTCAATTTTTTCTCGACCGATTTAAAAAAAAAAAAATAAATAAATCGTTAATAAATTATATTGTAATCTATTTTTTTTTTTGTTTTTGTAAATAACTGCATTATTATTTAGTATGTTTATATGTCAGTTTATTTGTTTGTTTGTATACACAGAGGGATTATTGTGTTAATATCATATGGTTGATTAAATTAAAAAAAATGGTCAATTTGTGAATTGTAATATGGAATTGGAATTTTTATTTAATGGTAGTTTTGGTTTTTTTTCTTTTTATAATTGTTTTTTTCTTTTTTTTTTAAATTATTTCATTTATTTTTTCATTCTTAATATCATAATTGGTTGAATTATGATGTTTATTGTTTTTCCGTGTTCTTATTTTTATTTTAATATTTTATTCAGTTTATTTTTTGTCAGTCTGTTTAACTAATGATCTTTTAAATAAAGGTAAAAGAAATTTATGGTACATATGTATATAGATAATTATACACAGAAGCTACTCGGCTTTTTTGGGAAACACTGCAACGATAATTTAATAATACTTAATACTTATGAACTTATTTTTTTTTTTTAGTTTACTAAGATATATTTCGTTGATTTCCTGTCATAACTCATAAGAATGACACATTCCTCAATTCTCTTCTTGTTGCACCTTAGCCACAAAGTGTCTTATTTGCTTAGAGAAAGTTAAAATTCTAGAAATTTCATACCGCTTACTTGAAAAATATGCTATTTTTGAGTTTAAAACAAGTTAATATAACAGTAAGCCGATGCAACCGACTTATTAATACCCTACACCTGAAAAATTCAAATTTAATTAAAAATTCATAAGTTATTTTAGATAGTTATTTAATATAAGCTCCTGTGTGGCAGCTACTTGCTCCCAGCAATCTATTCTGCCTCGGTTATACAACTCTGTCTCTCTTATTCAATTTGAATAAACTTTTAAGTTTATTTTTTTATTAGTTTCAAAGATAATATGTTTGTAAAGGTTTGGAATGCGTCTAGCAACTGCGTCTAGCAAACCGCCATTCATCTTCACCTAAAATTTCACAAACATAAAGAAATATAATAACGTGTTTTCCAATTTGCGTGATATGATTTCTAAGTGACGTTTCGCTATTTGTAGTATGTCATGATCTGTCTTTTTTTTTTTCATTGTATTCAGTAATGTTTACAATTTCATCATGGAGAGATATACGCAAGAACAACGTTTACAAATTAATCAATTTCAACGTTTACAAATTATTCAATTTTTTTAGGAAAATCATCTTCTCCGATGAGGCGCACTTTCATTTGAGTGGTGCAGTAAATAAACAAAAATCGGTCCGTACTTCTTTCGAAATGAAGCTGGTTACTGTCAATGGAGAGCGGTATAGATCGATGATAACCAACTTTTTATGGCCGAAATTGGAAGAAGTTCATCTTGAAAACATCTGGTTCCAACAAGACGAGGCTACGTGCGACACAGCACGTGCAACAACCGAATTATTGTGAGAAAAGTTTGGAGATTCGATTATTTCAAGAAATTGTTACATTGAATGGTCTCCAAGAAGTTGTGATTTAACACCATTAGACTATTTCTTGTGGGGTTATTTGAAGTCATTGGTCTTTAGCAATAAACCAGACTCTCTTCAAGCTTTAGAAGTCAATTTCTGTACTTTATGGTTCTCTTTACTCTTCTACTTTATTTAAATTGTTTTGGAGCATTTTTGAAGCTGTATTTGAATTATTTGTAGTAGCTTAAAATAATATGTCGTCTACAAAGGTATAGCGAACAGTAAAACATTTGAAGCTAAATCAGCATTGTATTACAAGTATAGTATAGGATAGGATATAGTATAGCTATAGTATAGGATAGGATATAGTATAGTATAGGATATAGTATAGCTACTCTGAGGAACTGCAGATATATTATATATAAAGTGATGGAAACATCTATATTCGTTATCATAAATTTTACGATTTTTAATGAATTTTAATAGCGTTAAAAATGAATAATAATAGCGTTAAAAATGTATTCCTGTTATTATACAAACGTTTAAAAATTGTTAAAATTCAGACTCTGCAAAAGAGAATCTGTATATTTATGAGTTTTAAATAATATTATAGTAATAATAAGTTAAGGAATAAGTTGTTGGTTTTACTTGACATAAATTATTATTTATAATAAATAGTATAACGCCCACATATATGCTATTTTAATTTTAAAGTAAAGAGATATAAGTAATGACAGCAATATATGTATATGTAGATAGGCATGGAAAGCTAGATATTTATGAACTTACATTTGAACGTGTCAGTATTAATTTTTTCTCTGCTATTTTTTTTTTTTTTTTTTATTTATATTTAGTACAAAAATCGTGCTGTTTAATTCTAAAGAAATATGTTAAATTTAATAATTTTTTTTATATTTTATTGTGTTTTAGAAAATTTTTATTTAGAGATGATTTAATACCAATATATTGTCACACATACCATTTTTTTTCTTGCTATTTTCAATTTTAAAAATTTTTATTGTTTGTGATTTTTTAAACAGGAATCAAAAATAGGATATTTATTGAATATGTCCGTGAAATATTTAAATAAATATGAATGTATTTATTACTATAAAAAAGAAAATTAATTTATTGTTTGCTCCAAATATTTTTAAATCACGTTGTAATTTGCATTTTGAATTAATTTTGCTTTAAAAAGATTCTAATTGTAATTAGAAATTGTTAAATTGTTTTATACAGGATATTTGGCTCTCAATGTTTTACCATAATCTTGATGAATTGAGTATAATGATTTTCAAGATAATAGATTTCAAAGTGGTTTTTTTTATACCCTACACTTAAAGTATAGGGTATATTAACTTTGGTATGGTGTTAGTAATCACCAAAAGGAAGCGAGTTAGATATGGACATGTATATATATTCTGAATCAGGATCACCTCCTGAGTCGATTTAGCGATGTCCGTCCGTATGCACCATAACTCAAAAAATAATGATGCTATTTTAATGAAATGTATACTGCAGGTTAACAATGACTAAAGTAAGACGGAAATTGTAAATGGGCGAAATCGGACCATGGGTTCGGGTACCTCCCATACAACTCCCAAAACAAAGTACGCATATTTCGAAATTAATAAAGATAGAAACTTAAAATTTTGTACGAGGGTGTGTTTTCCTGAATCTCTGATATCCCCAAAATTTGAGATGAATTGGAGTGGTTGTTCGGGTACCTCCCACACAACTCCCAAAACCGAACAGGCATATATTCGAAATTAATAAAGATAGAAACTTCAAATTTAGTACTAGGGTGTTGTTTCCTGACTCCCTGATTTGTCCAAAATTTGAGATGAATTGGAGGAGTGGTTCGGGTACCTCCCACACAACTCCCAAAACCGAACAAGCATATCTTCGAAATTAATAAAGATAGAAACTTCAAATTTGATTACGAGGGTGCTGTTTCCTAAATCCCTGATTTGCCTAAAACTTGAGATGAATTGGAGTGGTTGTTCGGGTATCCCCCATACAACTCCCAAAACCGAACAGGTATATCTTCTAAATTAATAAAGATAGAAACTGCAAATTACGAGGGTGTTGTTTTCTGAATCCCTGATTTGCCTAAAATTTCGGATGAATTGGAATGGTTGTTCGGGTATCTGCCACACAACTCCCAAGACCAAACAAACATATTTTCGAAGCAAATTTACTTGAAATTTGATATAAGAGTGCTCTAGCTTGTTCTGATGATGTCTCTAAAATTTGAGATGAATTGGGGTGGTGGTCCACGTGCCTTCGCACACTTCCTAAGACCTAACAAGCAAATTTTCGAATTTAATAAAGATAGAAATCTGAAATTTTGTACAAAGGTTGTAAAAGCATTTATTTTTTTTAGCTTAGGTATATAAAATACTTAACTAAAATAACTTATGGATTTTTAATTTAATTTGAATTTTTTAGGTGTAGGGTATAAATAAGTCGGTTGCATCGACTTACTGTTACTTTTACTTGTTTTTTGTTACACTTTTGTTCAGCACTCCTCAAACCAATAGTTCATTAAAATTAAAAACGTTTAGAATATGTATGTACTGCGTATAAATACAGAGTGTTTTAAAATTAACATTAATTATTAACCCATTTTTTTTTCTTGTACATCATATTTTTAAGGAGTAAAAAGTATTTTACTTAAAGAGTATTTCTAAAATCTCTGTTTTATTACAATTGAATTAACTCATACTTAAAATGTTATTACTATTTTAAGTTGTTGACGACAAGGTGGTTGTAGCCATGTATGAAGATAATGTAAATAATGAATTCAATTCTGTGCCATCTCCTTCATAATTGAGAAATACTTTAAGGTATACTATCTCCTTCTTACAGTTAACAGCATTTTTAACTGTTAGATCATCAAGAAAAATGAATATTCTGTTCAATCAAAAATTGAAGAAGTGCTAATTTTTAACTTAAAAACGTTATATAACTAAAACTATAAAAAAGACAGAGATTTAAATGAGAACATCTAAATAATCAAAATATTAAGCAACTCAATGTTTATTTCACTTAATGTTTTAATGTTGCTCAGAACAGTTACCAGTATTTTAATCGAAACAAAAAATATATCATTAAATTTTTTTTAAGACACCATAGCTTCAAAGTCGTTGCGCCCACAATTGTAATCGTACTCCAAATGTTTTGCCTACCTTACCTATTTAAAATTTTTTTTATATATTTTTAAAAAAAAAATCGTATCTTTTTTCTTGTCTATTATAATATAGAAAGTTGATTCAAGATATTTTTATATAAAGATAGAAATTATTAAAATTATTAGCTTTCATATTTATATGCCTTAAAAAAACATCTCGATATCTTGATTGCAAAATAATAATTTTAAAAATTAAATTGAAAAACAAAATTTCAGAAATTTAAAATTGGTTGGAGTACAACATGTTTATAAATAAAATTAAAACAGATTTTTAATCTGTTTTTACATTTCTCAGTTAATTTTATTAAAATTTTATATAAAGCACTGCGGTGGATAAAAATTTAGTTGGAGTTGTCTAGGTAGTCCAACACTACAAGTTACTTACTGAGGAGTCCAGTAATGTTTGGATGGACAAAACACTCCAAAATTAACTTCATTCTGAAGTTAAAAAAAAAAAATAAGAATGCTAATGATGGCATGAATATCATTTTCAAACGCATTCACTCATAAATGAAATTAAATTTTTTCTTTCATTTACATTTTGTGTAAAACCTTAAACCTTAACTTATAAAAATGAGTTTTACGGTTTTCAAAAAACAATTTAAAAAAAAAATAATAATAATTTTTATTTCAATATTTCATATTTTTTTCATTTTTATAATTAAAAAAAATTTTTATTTGTTTATAATTAATTATTTTAAAAACTATAAAATATATAATACGAATTGCGTTAAAATAAATTAAAGTTGAAATCTTGGGTCAATTTAAAAATGAAATAAAATTTGTACTTTTATAACTCAAATTGAGGACACCCTTATAAATTATAAGAAGGAGAACCCTATAATTAGTTAGTTAAGGAGAAGAACTTAATATTAAGTATCTAATACGCACTATATCTTAAAAATATAATAATAAGCATAAGATTTAAAAAGAAAATAGTAAATAAATTTTCATATTTAAATAATTATAATACAAATTTGATTTTAGAAATTATAATTAATGAAAAATCTTATGACTTTTTTCTTTCTTCCTTCTCACTTCTATAAGGAGCATTTAGGACAACCACTAAGTCATTTACTATTCATACTTTATTAAGCTTCAGTTTCTCGAATCCTTAATTTCACTAAGTCGTTGACTAGCCGGCTATAGCTATTGTACAAGACTACTTGACGGAAATATTTTTTTTTATTTCTACGCCATCTATTATCTTATACAAGAATTATTTTTTATTATTTTATTATATATTACCATATTATGTACAATGTTACATTAATTATAAGATATATATCTACATATATACACTTATTTTTTATTTAAATATATTATATACTAATTATATATTATAAGTAAAATCTTATAATATATTAGTTTTTTATTAATCTATATGAGCCATCCGGCGTTTGAATCCGAGATCTTTCGAATGAACGGTCTTAACATACTAAATCATTGGCTGAATTTTCATACGACAAAAGTAAACAATGGAATGTTAAAATAATCATATATATTCTAGTCAAAAACGTGTTTGCTGTGAGAAAATTTTAACTAAATAATTTGTATTAGAAGGAAAGATCAACATATTAGAAAAATATAAATTTTAAATGCATCTTTCATATAATTTGGGATAATGATGATAACGGATAAAAAACTAAAATAATGAACCTAAAAGGAGATGTAAACAATCTATTAAAGAAACCATGTGAATGGCTGTGAAAATTTTAAGACTGGTTACAAGATATAACTAATTATTTTTAAAATTTTATTACTTGTAATAAAATAATCATATCTACAAAAATTTTAATTGTCTCAGATATTTGCTTAAACCAAGCATCAGTTATGTTGTTCATTTAGTGAACTATCACAATTAACTGAAAAAGTCATCAATTATAAGAATTAGTATGTTAGTAAATGATGTTAGATATTAGAAAAACTTAATACTTAATTGATTATTACCATTGTTAGTGTTAGTAACTACTTATTAATGTTAGTAATGTTATTAATGGTAATAAAAGACAAAAAAAAAAAATGTTTTCGTTTGTATTTTTTTTTTAAAAAGAATCTACCATTGCAAACATGCAAATTAAATTGCAATGAGAGATTAATCATGCAGACTACGAGAATTTACAATGCTAGTGTAAAGTTTATCTCTCAGTGTTAATTTGTTAACGTTAATATCGAAGAGCTCAGACATTGAGTTAGTCCACCTCAACATACGCGAAAGAGGTTCAAATATGCCGTAGTCTGTAAATTGATGTGACACATTAAAAAGCTCGGCCAATCCCAAATTATTAAGATTTTCTCTATACGTCATTTGTTCGCGAATATAAGAGGAGTTGATATGACTGCGAATAATCTGCTGAACGATATGATATTCGCTACATTTCAAATTCTATTTTAAAAATTAGTTTGTCTAAATTTAAGTGACAACTAAATTTGAATCACAATTGCTGTACAAATACATTTTATTATAATATTTATTTGATTCCACCATTCACCAATAACTACTGGATGAAATATAAAGTATAGTTTATTCCTGTAATTCCTATAGATCCAAATTCGATAATTTTCTCATTTTCAAAATGATTCAGTCGCACCTAACAATCAGTTCAAACTTAATCATAAATAATTGTTTAATATATAAATTCAACTAAATTTATGTCTAGTATTTATTACAGTTTTCTTTTTAGCACATTTCCAAAAAAATTTTGAAAAAATGTGCTTATTAGTTTCACTCTGTCGTCCGTCCGTCCGTCCGTCCGTCCGTCTGTTTACAAAACTTCTACACCGTTAAAGATAGAGAAAAAAAATTTTAACCATGGGTAGGTCTCATAAAAAATATAATTTTGTGGAACAACTTTTTCATGTAGCCCCACCCGTTACGGAACTACAGCTCCTCAAACTTTGAAAAAGCCCTATTTTTAAATGCATATATCTTATGTTCTGCTTAAGATTTTTCAATCTGAAAACGTCATTCGACAGGTATTTTTTTTAGCTTTGTAAATTAATATCAAAATTATACAATTTTTTTAAATTTAGTAATTATATTTACCGTTATGTGAAAACCAAATTTTGCATGATTTTTCTACTTTCATAACTCCGGCACGCTTCTAGATAGAGGCTTGAAATTTTGAGGCAAGAAAGAACTTTTAGAATTAGTATAAGTTTGCTCAGAAAATTTTTTTGGACCACCCCCTGTTTATGAGCTATTAGGGCTTAAAAATTGAAAATTTGCTATTTTTAAACACTTGTAACTTAAACACTTGTACACATTTTACTTCTGCAAGATACAAAAATTAAAGCTACAGTACTATATTATTACGTGTGTTAAAGGTTCATTTAACTTTTAGGGAGTTCCAAAGTTGCAGCTCTTCAAAATTGCGAAAAAGCCCCATTTTCAGATATATATATCTCAGGCTCTGCGTAATACTTTTGCAATCTAAAACCGCCAGAAGATCGAAAATTTTATTATCTATATAAAACAGTATCAAAATTGTGTAATATTTTGAAATTTACTATTTAAATTTACCGTTATGTGAAAACCACATTTTGCATGAAATTTCTTTTTTCATAACTCCGGCACGCTTTTAGATAGGAACCTGAAATTTTGAGACAATTAAGAACTTTTAGAATTAGTATAAGTTTCCTCAGAAAATGTTTTGGTACCGCCCCCTTTTTAAGAGTTATTACGCCTCAAAAATTGAGAATTTGCTATTTTTAGACACCTGTAACTTAGGCACCTGTAAAAATTTTTCTTCGGCAAGACATGAAAATTAAAGATTCAATAATATATTTTTACGTGTGTTAACGGTTTTTCTTAGTTATAAAGGATTCCGGACTTACAGCCCCTCAAAATTTCAAAAATGTCCTATTTTCACGTTTTTTCTTATTACATGAAATTTTCAAATTTTTGTGCAAGTCACACTTCTAAACAGTTTGTATTGAGTTTTGGAAATGTGCGCTTTTAAAAACCGTTGGTTTATATTCTACCTTGTTATTTTATGCCTCCAATTTTCAGTAAATCTGTAACTATAAAATATTTATGTATTGGAAAAGAAAATTCTATGTACTCTATGAAATTTTTTGAAAATTCTACATTATCTGCTCATATCAATCTAAGACGCCTTTTTTTTATTATTATTTCGGTTTTATACTCGTATAATGATTTACAATTTACATTAAATCTGTTCTTATCAAAACTCAACATTCATTCTAAAAATATATGTCTGTACAAAGTATATTAAAGTATATATAGTATATTTATATATATGTATATATAAATTATTATTTCTAAGTTTCAAAATACTCTCTTAATTGATTTTTTATTATACATACTAACAGATTAGATTACGAATATATCGTATACGTTTTTCTTCACTAGATATATGTATTTTAAAATTTGTATAATATATGGTGTACGTACATATTAATATGGTTCATATGGTAAAAATATAATCTTTATAATAAATATCTCCAATTATGCGAACAAAAATTCAATTAAATTAATTTAATCAATTTTAATTGTTCATAATGTAAAATTAATTACTATACGTATGTTAACTTTAGAACTAATTAAAACCAAGTAACAATAATTATTTTTTTTTTTTTTAAATTACACCATATAAAATTAAAATGATAAGCTTTCAGTATAATAATTTTCTTAAAACTTTTTTAACATATTGGTATGTAGATGTATATATAAGTATGTATTTTTTAATCAATTTAATTCACCTGTCAACATATACCATTTATCAACAATATGAAATATATCTTATAGGTAAATTAAAAAAAAAAAATAATAATTTTTCATAATTTCCATCAATTCCAATAGTTTATATTTTTTTTTTTTTTTTTTTAGCATTGAACGGTTTATTGAAGATTGCATTCTCCATTAATTAATAAATCTTAAGATTTATTGCATTTTAATGTAATTTATGACTTATATTAACAGTATATATAAGTTATCATTATTGATGTATAATTTAAATCAGTTTCACATATAAATTAATAATTTGTCTTTGAATTGTATGTAATCTCATTTTTGGGAAACATATGATTATAATCGACTTAAAAGCATCCGAATGAAATGATATTGACATTTTTTTTTTTTTTTAGTTTCTTTAGAATTAACCTTGAATTTATGCTTCAATTACAATTTAAATTACTTTTGATAAAATTCTTCATTTGTTTTTTTTTTTTTGTTTTTGTTTCATTTCAAGTTTTTTTTTTTTTTTTTTATTATGGTTAATTTACCTTGTAATGTTCCTTGATTACTTGAACCAAAGTCACAAACAGAATAACAGGGAATTAATCATGTTACAAAAACAGTAAAGAAAAAAATATTCCGAACAACCAAAACAATAACAACAACAACAAATTCAAAAAAAAACATATTGTACTCCTTTTTGGAAATTAAAATATTGTATTATCTGTTTTTCTTTTCCTTAAGCGATACAAATCAATGTGTCATGATTATCAGCATAAAAAAAAAAAAAAAATTAAAACAACACCATAACCCTCAACTGACCGACCTCTTACTAAATTATAAATACATTGAAAAAAAAAAAAAATTTTTTTTTATTTATTTTTGTCCAATTTTTCAATTATGGCATACACTTAAAAATAAAAAAAAAACCAATGATATGTAATTTAAATATATGTACCTACATTGTGTATGTATACCTACATGTATAAATAAAATAGATCATTGATCAAGCATATATATGTCAAAACTGTCAATGTTATTCTTATATTCAGCACAATATAATTATATTGTTTTAAAGAATTTAAAAAAAAAGATTTTTATTTTTTTTTGAAAAACAGAAACATTTAAAAAATCATGTAGCCATGAAAATTTGTTAACAAAAATTATAAATGAATAAAAACCTAATTATTTACAAAAGAAAATATATAATACCATCAAAAAAAAAAGAAAAAAAATGGCGCCAAGATATTAAATTGAACTTTTTCACAAAAAAAAAAAAAAAACAAGAAGTATACGTAACAAAGAATACCTCTTATATTGTTTGTTCCTCTGCAGTTAATTTCATTTTTTTATTTTTTTGTTTTTGTCAAGAAAATTAATTTCCGTTTTGCGTAATCAAAATACTTTTTTTTTTTTATTAATAACCTCACTTTTGTAAAATAACAAAAAAAAAAAAAAAACACAACAAGAGAAAATAAAGCTTTCTGAGCTATTCTAAGATTTAGATTAGAATTAAGATTATTAATATTGTTTCAATGTAGGTATTTAGATACAACAATTATAGATTTCAGATTAAAAAAAACCGTTAACAATTTGCCATTATATTTTAAAACACTTTAATCATTTAGAAAATAAATTGTAAAATAGCTACAGTCAATAGCTTAAGTATTCGACCACTTGCATTTTCCTACATGAATATCGCTCTTAGTAGTGACAAGCTTTATAAGAATTAATCGATTACTTATAGTGTTTTGGAATTAATGTTAAGTCTTTTATTTTAAGTTTTTCTTGACATTGTTTGATTTGTGAACGAAATGTCGCAAATCAAAGGAGGATAATAAAAAAAATTAAATAAAAATGAAATATATCAAGAAAAGTGTAAATTATAGGATATTATAGAAAAATATTATAGGATATATATATCATTAAATAAATATTTGAAAAACATGAAACAAGTTTTACAAAAAATTATTTTCATACTTACTACTCTACTACAAATTTGCCTTTATTCTTTAAAAATGATAAGATTCAAATACCAGGGGCATCGGTGGTCTAGTGGGTAAGAGCGTATAAAATACGCTGTAAACACAGAGGGAGGGAGTGTGGGTTCGGATCCCACACACGTCGTAGGAGTTATTACCCTTTACGATATTTACAGCCACATTTGAACAGGAAAAGCTGTGTAATTTCCGGTCCATATTTATATGGCAGAGAAATGCATTAAAAAAAAAATTTAATACCAAATTCTTGTATTAATATCTGATTCTTAGAATTCAGAAATAATTGAACTTAAAATTTCCTATAGATGGGGTCATGAATATCCTGTTTAATTCAAATAATCCCTTTTATATCACTTTTTCGCATAGAACCTTAATAAAAGTTCCGAAATAATTGCAAAGTACTTGCTTGTAATTTGTTTTATTTTTTTCAAATGATGGAACATACCGTTATCTTATAAAAGACGTATTTACAATTTTACATAATATGTATAAAAATGAAAAAAAAGTAGCTCTTTTTCCAAAATATCGTTAATTTTATAGCAGTATGTCATAATAGTGGAACTTATATTAATAAATCCGTCTTCGAAAAACGACATGGCATTAAGTTGACAGTTTTATTTGTTTTTAAGTGGAGTGCCTTTTAGGTAAGAGTTAAGTTGAAAAAAATATCAAAACCAGTCACTCGAAGGCTACTATACAATTTTTGGTTTCCTCGTAATAATAAACAAACCTTTTACCAGCCTGTTCCCATCGTGCATGCTTTCAAGTCTTTAAAGTTTCTATGTCGGACCCAAAAAATCGTTATTCAACCAGACATCCATAGAAGTAACTATTGTTGCTCCTTAGTTTCAAATTGAAAAAGTAATTATTAAACTGACGAAGCATAATAGATTCCTTGTTCCCCATTCGACACGGTTATTTCATTGTTGTCCACTTCTTATCACTAAATTTCAATATATAACAGATATTTATTGCATAAGTTAAAAACGACATAAAATATTCATAATACCTTTGATACTAATTAAAAAAAGAATGTATATACAAGCATATGTAAATATCAAAAAGAAAGAAATACCATAAAAAGACAAAATCAAGATAACTATGTAAATATCAAGTTACAATATACTTTAATAATTAATCTTACATTATATGATATCAAAAGTTTTGTCATATCATTCTGTTTACAAATTTTAAAATCTTTACACAAAAAAAAAAAAAAAATTAAAATCAATTGAATCTTTTTGATTTAATTCAAACACAAAAAAAATTTATTATCAACATATTTTTTATTCATTTATTTAATCAATCCTCTTTTATCCACCCATCCCTCTTATAATATAAAATAGTACAAGATCGACCACAATTTAAAACACCTACACTGCAATATACAACCAAATTAAAAAAATATAAATATATATTTATAGATACTTATAAGAATAAAATACATAACTACTTATATATATTTACATATAAATAAATATATATGTATATAATAAAAAGGGAGGAATTAAAAATTTATTTTCTTCGATACTATAAATTAACTTTAATAGACCTTGCGGGTGCAGTTCACTTACCAGATACTTACCAGTATATTATTATTACACCGCATTCAAAATACTTCATTTCCAAACAATAAAATTCATATTTCATCGTTATAATAATCTTTACAATTATTAATAAAATATGTATTGGTTACAAAAAAAAAAAACAAAAAAATTTATTTTTATAAAAGTAAATAAACTACAAAAAAAAAACAAGAAAAAAAAATTGAATAACTATTTAATCTTAACTTGCAGTCGAATTTAATGTAAAAAAAAAGAAATGAAGGTCATGAACAGCTTATCAAGTTAATAAAATCTATACGAGTATACTACAAAAATTTAAGCAAAGTCAGTTAAGTTTTAAGTAACAAGAGAAAAACGTGTAAATAAAATTTATTAGTAGGCACGGGGTAAAAATATAATTTATTTATTTTTATAAGAGTCCAATTGATTTTATTTATTTTTTCTTTTTTTTTTTTTAATAAAACCATTGAATTAAAAAAAAAAAAATACAGGTGATTAAAAAAAGAAACAAAAATCAAATATACTGTTGTCAGTTCTTTTACTTTTTTTTTCGCTTTCATTATAAATATTCACTTCATAAACTGATTCTTGAGCTACTGTTTTTTATTTTACGTACTCCTATTTTAAAATTTTCCTCAAAGCTATTTCTCCCTTTCTATATCTCTTGGTTTCTGTTGTTTATTATGTGTTACTGTAAAAGTCTATAAATTTCATTGACAATGAATTTTGTGAACCTCATAATTATATGTGAATGATTTGATTTGATATAATATATTAATGGTAATTTATATCGTATTATGAGCATCGAATATAGGTTTTACTTCGAGTATATATGCTTGGAAAGGGTTAATATTACAAGCCTGAATTTCATTCGAGTGGATGTCGCTTGCATGTACTTTCATTTTGCTGTACTATTATTTTGCTGTATTTTATTTTGCTGGATTTCAATTGAATATATTTTATTTAACTGGACTTCATTTACCTGTATAAACGTTGCCTAGTTAAACTATTTTATAATTTTATGTACAACGTTAAGACATGAAACTGTGAACATGTGATTTACGGTTTAACAATTACAAAGTATAAAAATCTCTCTTCGAAATATCAACATTTTTAATTGTAGTTGTAAATATATAAATATAAAAATATTCTGCTAAAGCTGGTAACCTTTATTTTATAACCAACTTAATATCATTTTTAATTCGAAATTCTCCATATAATATGGAAAAAGCGTATAACACTGATCTTGTTCCAAACTTAAAAGCCTTCCTATTTGTTTATTAGATACATGTTTCAACAACAAAACATTAAAATAATAAGGCAGACCATCTCCAAAATCCTCGCTAAGCTATTAACTGAAATCCTGATTTTGTACAAAAGTATGAAACTCCCTCTTAATTCAGAATCCCGCATATACATATTTGTACATATTTTAAACAAAAGATAGCCCTGATTTTCCATCCAACTATTAAAACTCTCTTAATTTATTACTTACATTTCAACGAGTTACCATATCAGAAGCCTATGTTTCATTTGACTAAATATCAGTTAAATGCATTTCATCTGACACGTAGTTTCATTTGCCTGACGATCAGTCAAATGATAAACCAGGCAACTGACAAAAATTCAGTCAAATGTCGTCATTACAGACAAATGTCAAATGTCAATACAGATCCCATAGGCTTAAAAATCTTGATTTAAAAAATGAAGTAAATTTTTTTTTTTATATTATATCGTCCAGATTTTCTGCCGATATTTTTAGGACCGTTTTGCCTCTAGCATGTGGGCCATCTTGGTACAAGTATTCAATTATAATTATATTTAATACTTTGTTTACATTATTTTATTATATTTTATATATTATTTTTGACCTGACCGGGGTTTGGAATAAAATTATTTTACTACTGCAATTTCTTATTACTACTTCATCGAAATTTCAATTTCCATTATTATAAATGCATGAAATGTTATTCGAACTAGTTTTTTTTTATGTGCTTAGTTAAATGAACCATCTAGAAGACATGTATATAACTATAACTATAAACACTACAAAAAATTGAACTAACGGTTCTCGCACTGATTGCCACATTTTCAATTAAAAATTTAATGATTTTGAAGTGAAAAATTGGCAAAATAGTTTTCTTTGATTTCTATATACGAGTAAGAATTACAAAACAATTTCAACTAAACAATAGCGCAGTAAAGCCTAAGCTTTGCGGTCGAAAGGTCTAATTAACAATAGTAGCTGGCTCACATATCTAACAGGGCAACAGGCAAATGGTATGTAAAATGACTATAGTATTGATACTATAAATCTGTTCAAAATAAATAAATAAATATGAGTAAATAGTAATTAAATACTTATTTATTTAAACAGCACTATAGATCATGAATGTTCTCCTAACTAATTTAAACTACTAAACATATATTCAATATAACTATTTTCTGTTCTTCTCTCCTATAAGAATTGCCAAGTATTTTTAAATGTACTAAAATAGTGTATCTTTTGTTATAGAGCATTGGATGTCTTCAAGAAATCCTTTTAATTATTCATTTAACATCTTCTTACTAAAAAGAGCATTTGATCATTACTAGATCATACCCATCAAAACAACACCATAATTACAACGAAATATATGTAGATTTCTCTCGTAAACATCTAATTCTTTACTTTACTATTCATTTCTGCATGAAATTAAAACTTTAATATATGAAATAATTTAATACTTAATTATTTAACACTATATTGAAATTTGTTATTTACTCTAAATACCAAGCTATACTATTCAATCTACAAAATCAATCACACAGAAAAGGCATCAGCCGTTTAGCTCTTATCACTAAACAAATGGCTTTAACATCTAACTTATTTAATTAGATTTCTGTTGACAATTTTTTGTTGACAAGTTAGCAAGACATGAAACTAACTTACAAATTCGTTCTGAAAAGAAGAATCTAGGATAGCATAGATTGTACCATCTTGGATCTAGGACAAATTAAATCAAAAGTTAAACATGAACTGATATAGAAATAATATTTAATATTTTCCAAAAGAAGCGTTGCATTGCACCATATTGATATTAACGACAAAAATCGGTTACATTTAATATCATAAGATATTTTTAAAATCCCCGAGGTAAGACTTATTTGCTTAGTGTTTTTTTTCCCAACATAAATATTAAAAAACAAAAAAAATTATGCAGAATTTTATAATTATACTTTTAAAACATAAATAAATATAAAATGATTATTTTTTTTAATCCTATTAATAAATTTTATGTAAAACATTTTGTTTTACTAAACATTTTTATCGATTTTTTTTTATTATGAAACTGAAATTAAAATTCTTAATACATGCATATGTATCTTACACATATATCTACTGATTTTGATTAAAAAAATCATATAATAGAAAAATGCAATAATCTTATTTTTTGCAATTGTAATAATAATTTAATCTGTACATATTCATTTTTTATTTTGTGTAGTTATTTAGATTTGAATCAATTTTATTAGTCCTATGGCTATATTTAATTTTTGTTTTTTTTTTTTTTTTATTTTATTATTTTATATTTAATCTACAGAATTAAAATATAGTCTTAAAATTATTAATATCTTTTTTTTTTTAAGATATATTATTTCCTTTATTTTAAATGTTTTGTATTAGCGATTTGTTATGGAATTTCTTAATATTATAATTAAAAAAAATTACTTTAACTTTTAATTGTTTGGAATTTAGAACAAAGAATTAGATGTTATTTTTTTAAAAGAATTTGAAAAATATTCTTAGAAAATTAGAAAAATTTTAAAGTTCTAGAATAGTAAAGTTTTATATTTGAACAAAATATTTTCAACGTTTTGTTGTTTTTTTTTTATCTTCAAACCTCTTGAGATCATAGAACTTCCTTCATTACACAACTCCTTCGAACTCAGTTCGCAGTTATTGTTCTGGCATTTTCCTAGAATATGTAAATTTTATTCAGCTCTATTGTTCTGCTATCTATGCTATCCATATTCTTCATTGCGCCATTATTCAATATCATTTCTTCTATAGGATCATGCAGATTCCATTCTACAGCCATATTTTCTGACTTTTTTCTAAGCTAGTCTTTTATACAATTCCATTTCCGTTGCATTATTTGTTTTATTACTGATTTTCTTCAATTGTTATATTCCACAGAGTATCATTTGTTATTGTTCTCGGCCAGAATACTCTGTATATGATTCCTAGACACTTATTAATAAATACCTGCAGTCTGTGTAACATTTTAATAGAAAAAACTTTTATGATTTGTTTCCTTTAAAACTTTAGCAGCCAGCTAGAGTGTGTAAATCAGATTTTACAATATTGGTATAATAGTATTTCATTTAGATTTTTAAATTGTTTAAATTGACTAAACACGTATATACAAGGTATATAATTATTTTATTTTATTCCTCAGTAATACGATTTATTCGGCAATATAAGATAATAAAAATATGGCTTAACAACTTCTTTTTATCATCAGCAAACCAACAGTTCTCAGGTTTTTTCCAATAAAATTTAATTAAAAAATGTTAGCTCTCAAAAAAAGTATAATTTACATAAATGTTAAGTCGAATGAATGCAGCTAATGAGAAAATTCTGGTGAAGTTTAAAAGACCAAGGAAGAGATTTGCTTTATTCAAATAAAGAAAACCCCTTAAACCGGTATTCAAAATTATTTCCTACAAAGAATTTCTTAAAAGCATTTATTTTAAATCCCATTTGATCGGTAAATTATTTCCAATTATTATTTGTCTATACTCCAAACTTTTAGCTTTTTAGCTAAATATTTTAAGCTGATTTGCTTTTCTTTTCGGTTAAGAACATTGAAATCTATAGATAAAAAATAAATGTTCCATTACATCACTAAACTATGTGTGGGATTTATTTCTAAACGATTTGAGTTTTCTAAACGAAATCTCAACGCAAATCTGACTCATAACGTAGTGGTTAAGTCGCCAGTTTTTTAATCGGAGGGTCTAGGGTTCAAACCCTGGGCAGATCATAAAAATAAAAAAATATGTAGTAATTAAATAGCGTAATAATGTATATCGTACAATTAATACTAATAATAATAGCTGCTACAGTGATAGTGGGGGTGGCCTTCAAAAATTACCTCATGCAGTAAGGTGTTATATACCACGGCATGATGTAACGGTTGTAACGGCTATAGTCACTGTTAGGAAAATATCTTCTAAATTAGCTATCAGCTTTGGTTATATCAAGCAGGAAGTTGTTATATACTACTGCACGTTGTAATTCACTGATGACCCTGACTCTGTAGTAAAATAATAATAATATTAATAAGTAATACCAATAATAATAGCTGCTATAGCGACAGTTGTGGTTGCCTTCAATAGCTACCTCATGCAGTAAGGTGTTATACACTACTGGATGTTGTAACGGTTGTAACGGCTATAGTCACTGTTAGGAAAATAGTAATAATAATAGGCGGATTCATTATTTCCTTACAGTGTTTCCGCATCCTATTTTCTATTCTTTCCTATTCTTGTTTTTGACGATATTCTTGTTGTGTTTTGAACATTCCCACCTCCCTTAGGGAAAAAAAAATATTGATTAATTTACTTTTTTTTCACTTTCTAAAAAGTTGTTAATGATTTTATTAGTTGGATATTTATACTTTATGGTATGATAATATAAATACTAATAAAGGTATACCAATATACATAATCTAATTAAAGTGTGTTTATTAGACAATCATTCAACCTAACCTAATCTAAACCATTGTTAATCATAATAAATAATAATTTTTATTTATTTCAAATAATTTTTTCTTAGTTTAACAATAAAATCGATTAAAATCCTAACCTTAATATATGTAAGTATTTTTATTGGACATTTTAACATTGAAATAGTTTTGAGATTAAAAATTGGAGCAAATTAGAATGTTGCTTTTGTTCTTATTGAATTTTATCTTAAATATTTTGCGTTATATGTACATAAACATTAACATGAAATAAATTATAAAATATATACAAAGTTTATAATAACTGATTAATGATTGGAGTTAATGACAGGTTTTAAATTAAAATTAGAAAACTTCTTTTAATTTATCATAAAATTTTCTTTCTTTTTTTTTTTAATTTCAAAATTTTTTTTCATTCATCCTTCGAAAAGATCATATGACCACCTAAGGAAATATTATATCTAAATTTGACAACATATGTTATATTTTTTGAACAGTGTAAAAAAAACTTTGAAAAATTTGACACTAAACAAGGTGTAAATGTTGAAAATATTTTTTTTCTATTTCCTTAAATAGAATATTATTTAATTTTATTAATTTAAAATAAATTTTCTATATTTTTTCTATATATATGGATATTATTAATTTTAAACATGATTTATACTCTAATATAATACTACTGCTATGTAATTTATACACAAACATGGAGTTTTTAAATGTCTTAGAAGTATAAAAATCATGATATATGAGTTAATGTTCTAATTAACAGAAAATTATAACATATAAAATAAAATAAAAATTAAAGAAATAGAAATAGAAAACAGAATTTAAAATCAAAATGCTGTAAAGGTGCACATTTTCCAAAAGACAATAAAAACAGTTTAAAATATACTGTAACTTACATGAGAAAATTTTCCAATTTTCCAAGAGAAAATTTTTTTCAACTTTAAGGAAGCACTATATAAATGATTCAGAAAAACTGTTATTACATAATATTATGTAAAAATATAATATTGAAACTTTAATTTTTGGCATTTTACTTTGGCAAAATTTGTACAGGTGTTTAAAAATAGGAAATTTTCAATTTTTGACCTACAAAAGTTCTTAAACAAAGAGAGATACAAAAACGTACATTAAGGTCTTCTTTCTTCTCTTTCCAATATCCTATTGAAGACGTAACTTGATTCTGAGATAACTTATGCTAATTTTGAAAGATCTTTCTTCTCTCAAAATTCCACGGTTTTAACTAATAGCATAACGTAGTTATGAATGAAGCAAAATCTTGCATAATTTTCTTTTTATATAACGGTAAATTTAAATACTAAATTGTTGTTTATAATTTTTATATTAATATATAAAGCTAAAAAAAAATGTCCTGCGGTTTGTCATGTTTAGATTCACAAAATATTAAGAAGAGTCTGACATATGCACATTTGAAAATAGAGCTTTTGTAAATTTTGAGATACTGTAGCTTCGTAATATGGGTGGGAAAAATTACAAAAAACATTAATTTTCTTAGGAGGCCTATAATTCATGATTAAAATTTCATTGCTCTATTACCGTGTAGAAGTTCTGTAAACAAATGGACGGACAGACAGAGTAAAATTAACAAGTGTATTTTTCAAAATGTTTTTGAAAAATATGTTAAAAAAGAACAAAATTACCTGAATCATAAATTATTTTTATATTTATTACAACATTAGGATATTCTTATTAAAGGTAATTAATTTTTTTTTTTTTTTTATGATAAAAAATACTACAAAAGAATTATTTTTATACCAGTAGAAAATTAAATAGAATTTTATTTACTTTATACAACATAATTATCTAACATAAACAATTAATTTAATACAGAATTATTACTGAATAAACTTAAAAACTGTAAAATAAAATATGATAATAAAAAGTTACTTATAATCATTTTTATTTTAGTTGATGGTGTTATATAATAATATAATGTTTAGTTTTTAATGTTTTTTTACATCACTTCATTTATAAATGGTGATTATACCAGATGTGTTATATTGTTTATTTCTAAACGTCAAAAAAACATCCGATAAAAATTTATGTCGAAAGCTAGAATTGGATATGCAGCCAATTATAGTAGATTAGTGAGTTTTGAATAAAAATCATAATATTTTCACTAGCTACTTCCTGGAGCGTGTCATATGTCTGTATTTCATTGGCCTGTATTTCTTGATCATTTGCCTGTAGTATCGTTTGCCTGTATTTCATTCTAAATTAAGAGAGATTTTAGAGTTGCATTCAAAACCAGGGCTTTACGCTTTTTACAGAATATTTATATATATGTATGTGTGACAATCTGAATTAGGAGGGACTTTAGCGAATTCAAAATCAAAGTTATACGCCTTTTACAGAATATTAATTATATAATATATTTTTGTATAATGTGAAATACAGGCAAATGAAATGCAGTCAAATGAAATACAGGCAAATGAAATACAGGCAAATGAAATACAGGCAAATAGAATACAGACAAAAGAAATACAGACTTGTGATAGTAACCCCTACTTCATCCTACAAGCTGGTGGTAAGTCAGTAAGTCAAGTCAAATTTTAAGTTTCTCTTTTTCTTTACAATTATGACTATATTCCAACGTCTAGTATTTGGAACGGATTAATTGTAATAGGTATATTATTTAACTTAAAGTTTTAGTTTTTTTTCTAAATTATATTATAAATACTCAAAACATAATATATAAAAATTTTGTACAGTACTGTAATATATTCATTCATTTTAGACTATAGATAATTTTTTTGAAAGAATTTTTTTTAATCAATGTTACTAAAAATATCACAGAAAGGTGTGTAATTTTATTTTTAACTTTTATAAAACAAGTTTCCAACAAGATCTAATTGAAGTTAATTAACAATTTAAACTTTAATTTATTGAAAAAGAATTCATATTCAACAATTTCATTTATATAAAACTACATAAAAATCATAAATTTTTTATTTTACTTTATTTTGGTATATATTATTAGGCGAGACTTATTAATATATCTTCAAATATAGACAAACCTCCTCTTTTATGGCATTGCATCTCAAAATCTATATATATGAAAGTCATTCTTCTGTAAATTTTCTCTTCAACCATGGGAAGGTAACTTATTAAATTTATTACTTTGGGATAGAAACTATATAAAAATAGAAATGTTTTTGGAAGCTGCAGGATTACACTCAACTTCAATTAAGGAACTTTCACTATTTCATATTTGAAATCATATTGGTATAGTCTAAATACAATCTCCGTATATTACCCAAAGTAAAGTAAAGTTCTCTTAGTCCAGTAACAATAGTTTCGTAGGAGATTCTAAAATACTGACAAGGAACCTCTGAAATCAAATTCTTAACTGAAGAAACTTAAATAAAAAATTCAACACTGCGTTACTTCAACTTGATTCAAATAGAAAGAAAATAAATCATTCACTAACGAGAGACTCAATTTCTCCCGTTTTATGAATCTTAAAGTCAGGAATTTTTTATCAAAAAATACAAATTATTAAATATATTATCTGAACTTTGGCGTAGTAGTTAAGTCGCCAGTTTTTCAATCGAAATGTCTTGGGCTTAAGCTTCGATCGAATCATATATACAGTGAAAGTGGGCAACATAAGCTCTCGTTCGGACATTTGCAGCATGGACACTCGTGAAAATTGTCCAGAATATAACTATACGAAGAAATTCCATATAAAATTGGTTCAAAATACCTATTTATGTTGTACCTGTATATCTTGTAACTTGGCCATATCTTTTTTCTTTTTATTATAAACTTTATGTAAGTATAACACCTGTAAAAGTTGGCCCTAGCAAATTTTATTATTGTAATATATTAAAATTATTAGACAATCAACGAGTATAGTGGTAACACACCATCTGTTGGCCACCCTTAAAGGTTGCTTAAAAATGCAACGCATTTGAACAACTAGTATCACTGAAATAGCAGAATACTTTATATCGTAATAGTATATTCATTGTAATATAAAAAAATAAATAATGCTTGTATAAGATAATAGATGGAGTAAACAAAATTATGCAATTTAGTGTATGGCGTATAGTCCTTCTAATAGGAGTGAAACGAAAAAACAAAAATATTAAAACCACTCTTAATAATATACGGAGTCATGTCAAAAACCTGTCGTTATTAAGAACCATAACGTGATGAGGCAATTTTAAATAGTCTTGCACAGGTTTCTGAAGTAACTCCATTTTCATTCAATTCTTTCTAAGAATTTTTGATAACAATCAAATTCTCTTTAGGAACTGACAATATAAATTAATACATCTTGCCGAAAATATTCCTTCATAATATCTGTCTATTTTGTTTCTGTCTATGTCTTTAACTATTTAACAAACTTAACACATATCGCGATAATTAATAAACAATTAATTTCAATAAAAATAAATTAAAATTAGTAAACTCTATATAAATATAAAAAAACAGCTGTCTCCACCGCTATTACACAAAAGCATCATGCCAAAGTTCATAGATTTTTCACATAATAATTTATATCAAAGCAAAATAATTTCTAATAATTAAGCAACATTTTTATACCCGTACGATAAGTATCGGATATAATAAAATTACTTCTCCGTTTGTAACACCTCGAAATAAGCAAGCTAGATATACGTTCAAAGGAATGAATCAAATCAAAATCATTGAGTCGATTAAGCTTTATCCGCCCGTCAGGACGATAACTTAAAAACTAAGAAAGCAAGAGTATTCAAATTAACACAAAATATTTTTGGATCAGTTTGTATTTTTCTTATTTGTTTGGTTGAGGAGTGTGGGTTCGAATCGCACACACGTCGTAAGAGTTATTCCTCTTTACGATATTTACAGCCACGCTGTAACAGGAAAGGCTGTATAATTTCCACATTTATGTGGTAGAGAAATGCATTAAAAAAAATAGCTGCTCCACGACAGGACCGACCGCCACTACACAAAAAGTATAATGCCAAAATTTATAGATTTTTTACATAATAATTTATATCAAAGCAAAATAACTTCTAATAATTTAACATTTTGTTTTATTCAATAACAATAATAAGCAATGAAATCGTAAAAATATATATGCATTCATTCATACATCCAATTACATTATTATGTAATGTAGGTACATGATTTTTTTTTCATTCAAAAATGTTAGAAGTAAAAAATAATAAAAACTGTAAACAAATACAAAACAAACATAAGATTAATATTGAATCTGCTAACAAAAATTTTACCGTTTAAATTTTACGTCATCAACAAAAGAATAATATGCATAGATATACGTATGTACGCATATAAATTTTTAGACAAAAAAAACAAAAAAAATTTGTTCATAAAAATTCATATGGCGTGTTATATATGAAATTTGGACTTAGAAAAAAAATTAAATAAAAGTTAAAGTTGGTCGGATCAAAAAAAATTCTATGGCAAAGTTGTTGCTCTTTACTTGTGTAAGAACTTTTTTTTAATAATTTTTCTCATAAAATTTTTCTGTTACGAAATATTCGTAAAAAACTTAAAAAGTACACTAGTTAACTACCACTTTCGGGTGTCCAATTTGCTCCAAAAGCTTAGCAATCCGAGATATTTACGTCATAACCTTAAATATGAAATTGCAAAAAAATCCGCTCAGTCGTTTAAGCTGTACACGTGCCCACAGACGGACATCATGCTAAAAAAAATTTTTACAGCCTTCTCCACACCGGAGTAGTGCATTTTTGCTAAAATTATGCATATGACGTATTATAATATGGGTCTTCACGTAAAAGTGCATCGAAGAAAAAATATCTTACTTTACGTGAACGACGAAAAAATTACAGATGTGTTGATTGGTATTTTTAAATAATGTTAGTTGGTATGGTTATCTATCTGTTATATTATATTATTATTTGAATAAATATCTATTTTTCACTTCGAAAAACTAAAATATAATTTTTGAGTTTTGATTTTGGAAAATAAATAATTTTTAAATAAAAAAAATTTTTTAAAGAATTTTTATACATATTACATTATGTAGATTTTATAGTCGAATCTATGCTATTTTTATTATTTTATGCACTCCCAATAAATTCCGAAACCAAATAAATTCTAAAAACGAAATGTCAAATTAACTTCAAAAACATATCCTCGACTTAATTTCCTCGAGCAAATAAAATATGCAATAGGATTAAGGTAGAGGATATTTTAGTCGAGGATTGGAGGATCGGTCTATATTTTTTATACAATAAACAACAACAATTTCTGTCAAAAATTTCCTCAAATCTGCCGGTCCTCCGATGAAAGATTAGTTTGCACTTTTACGTAAAGACCACTATTATGTATTAAATTTGGACTAAGAAAAAAAATTAAATAAAAGAAATTCAAAAAATGTTGTATGGTAAAGTTATTGCTCCTTTACTTGTGTAACAACTTTTTCTTAATAATTTTTCTCAAAATATTTTCGTGTTACGAAATATTCGTAAAAAACTTAAAAATGACACTAGTAAACGATTTGCTCCAAAAACTTTTCAATCCCAGATATTTACGTCAAAACCTTAAATATAAAATTTCAAACAATTCTACTCAGTCGTTTCAGCTGTACACGTGTCCACAGCCATACACACACAAACACACACCCACATAATCAAACATCACGCTAAAAAAAATCAGGCTTCCGGGGATATTTGCAAAAATCTCATGCACAAATTTTTTGTGTGAAAACAATACTTACCTACACATTAATGCATGCGGCTGGTAAAAATATTAAATTAAAATAAGTTTAATATGACAAAAGTTTGTACTATGACATACATATTATAATGGTTGGTGTTTATTAGACATTATTTATGAACAGATTTATTGAATATAAAATTTTTATCCGATTTTTATTTTCAATATTACAAAAAAAAAAAATAATATTTTTAAAAATGTAAGTAAATTAGTTCAGGTATAGTTAATTATAATTATTAATTATTATGGAAATTTTATTCAAATCAACTTTCACATGATTAATGTTTGTTTTTTTCACGTTGTAAATTTTTTTTTTTTTAAGAAGTAGTCCTTATACTTCCTTTTAATAAGATATTTTTCTTAATTTAAATATACAATGAATGGTTTTAATTTTTATTACTATAAGCTATATATATAAATTACATTGTTTTAAAATAATTAAATAAAATTATCATGTATAGATGATAACTGATAATTATATTCATAAAAAGTAGATAATGGTATATAAAATTAAAACATAGCTTTTTTTTTAAGTTGTAATTAAATGTCGCCATTTTAATAAAAAAAATTTATATATGTATACATACTAATAACTTTATTTATTTAAAAACAAAATTATAATAAAATATTTTTGTTACTATACTTAATTTCTAATAGTAGATAAAATAAAACCTTTTTGTTTTATTACTAAAAGCTAAAGATAAAATTTCAATATTAGCTGTAAAGTCTTCAATTACATATTACATAATGCAGGAAGGTGTTATATACTACAGCATGTTACAACTATCGCTGACTATCGTCACTGATTGAAAAATAGTAATAATAATAGGCGAATTAATTGTTTCTTTACAGTGTCACTTTCAATTAAATGTTTCCGCATTCTTGTCCTATCCTATCCTATCCCTACTATCTAGCCAATATGTTAATTTCTTAGCAGTTAATGGTTTCATCCTGTTATATGGGCTAAAAAGGGGAAGAGGTGGGATTAGTCAGTAAAAATCTGACGCTACCAAAGAGGTGTTCTTGGTGTTTTTCAAAAATTCCCATCTCCCTTAGAAAAGCAAAAGCCTTAGAAAGTCTGTGCAGTCAGGAGCCAAAACAAAGTGATAAATAAAACTAAACTATCGCTAGTAATCGGATTTTATCGTAATAATTATAATATGAAATTTGATTTTATCCAAAATTATGGCATTTCAGAAACAAAGAAAAATACATAATCAAAGGTTGCACCAATACTCTCCGAGAAATGTCTCAAAATTATATCATATCACATTCAACTAAATAATAAATTAATATATAGTCGTATAATCTACAATGCTACAATATAATCTACAATATATATAGTCAGCAAATATTTTTTTTAATATTTCAATTAATCAGACCCCCTAAAGCTACATCAATAGACCAGCTATAGTTTAGTAATCATTTAACGCTTAAGTTGATAAGGTCACAGGGACATTAAAACATGAAGGAAGATATATTAGAAGAATGGGATTCTTATTAGAATTTAGTTACTTCATTTTGAATTATATTTCGTAATATTTTAGAAAATTAAAAACGCATTTTTAAGCATGATATTGATTAAAGGCGAAAAATTCTTACAGTCATAATTTAATTACTGATATCTTTTAAACGTTCAAACTTCGTACCAACTGCGTTAAGATTAATTTTAATATTCATATCTTCCAATTAGAAAATTAATCAATTTGCTAATGTGCTATATCGTATATTAAGTTACAGGTAAAAGACAACGCAAAATTACAGTTCTGTAGTAAAAAAAAATGTTCACAATTTTAATGAAGACACCAGAATATTTCATATATGCCTGACAATTCAGTCGTTAAACAATTAAATTAAATATTTTTTATTTAAATGGTTAACCAAATCTTAATTTTAACATACTAATTAACTAACAATTAACATACTAATCAATCCTTTAATCTCGAGCAAATTAATTAATGAATCATTTCTTATTTTCCAATTAATTATATGGTTGTATCTATATACAACACAAAATTTCAAATTAAAATGTTTGGCACAAAAAAGCAAAACATACCATGAAAATAATTACACTTTGATATACAGGATTTTGTTTTTGTAGCCAAACGGCTTTCACTAAAATAATTCTAATACAAAATGATTATTAAGTGTCTAATACAAACTTTTCTTTCATTTAAACTAAAGACAACATATTCTACAAAAATGTCGTACAATGGTTTTTACTATAAACCCTCAATAATATAGTCATTTCGTTCAAATATTAAAACCCTAAAAATAGCACATGCCCCAATATTGAAAAATGCTTCCAGTTTGAATAAATCTTTCAAAAGCAATTTTAAATGCAAAACCAATGATTTAAAGAAAAACTGGTCAACAAAAACTAAAATGGGGCCTCGTTGGCCTAGTGGGTAACAGAGTGAAAATACGCTGTAAACACTGAAGGAGTGTGGAATCAAATCCCATACACGTCGTAAGAATTATTCCTTCTTACGACATTTACAGCCAGCCACGCCTGAACAGGAAACGCTGTGTAATTTCCCGTTCACATTAATGTGGCAGAGAAATGCACTAAAAAAAAAAAATATTAAATGAAATACAGGTTCACAAGATAAATCTGAGTTCAAGTAGAAATTCCATTAGCTCATATAATTTAATGAGTTGTAGTAATGTCATGAATGATACCAAAGAATAATGAACGTTAAACTAAAAAAAAATCAGAAATTTATCACAAAAAAAAAATTATTAAAAAATTTATTCAATTAATAGAAGTCATTAAATTATTTTTTAAAACCTATTAAATCCAAATATTTAATAAACAAGGTAGAATGTAAGCCAACGGTTTTTAAAAGCGCACATTTCCAAAACTCAATACAAACTGTTTAGAAGTGTGACTTACACAAAAATTTGAAAATTTCATGTAATAAGAAAAAATGTGAAAATAGGACATTTTTGAAATTTTGAGGGGCCGTAATTCCGGAATCCTATATAACTAAGAAAAGCCGTTAACACACGTAAAACTATATTATTGAACCTTTAACTTTCATGTCTTGCCAAAGAAAAATGTTTACAGGTGCCTAAGTTACAGGTGTCTAAAAATAGCAAATTTTCAATTCTTGAGGCGTAATAACTCTTAGAGAGGGGGTGCTACCAAAAAATTTTCTGAGGAAACTTATACTAATTCTAAAAGTTCTTTCTTGCCTCAAAATTTCAAGCCTCTATCTAAAAGCGTGCCGGAGTTATGAAAGTAGAAAAATCATGCAAAATTTGGTTTTCACATAACAGTAAATTTAAATACTAAATTTAAAAAAATTGTATAATTTTGATATTAATTTACAAATATGAAAGAAATACCTGTCGAATGACGTTTTCAGATTGAAAAATCTTAAGCAGAACATAAGATATATGCATTTAAAAATAGGGCTTTTTCAAAGTTTGAGGGGCTGTAGCTCCGTAATGGGAGGGGCTACATGAAAAAGTTGTTCCACAAAATTATTTTTTTTATGAGACCTACCCATGGTTAAAAATTTTTTTCTCTATCTTTAACGGTGTAGAAGTTTTGTAAACAGACGGACGGACGGACAGACAGAGTGAAACTAATAAGCACATTTTTTCAAAATTTTTTTGGAAATGTGCTAAAAATCCATTTCAATATTTCTATCTAAAAATAAATTTAAAAACGTTTACCAATACATATAAATATCCATTTAATCTTTAGGGATTTTTTTTTTATTTAAGAATTTTTTTCCATATAAAATTATGCAAAATTACAGAATTTTCATGTGCAATCAACAAAAATTTAAAAATTTTTATAAACATTAAAATGTATTATTATTTTTTTATTTATTTATTTTTTTATTAATTCTTATACCTTAAATGATATTTAATGAACCGGAACCTTTTAAATCTTTTAAACAATATAATCCAATTACAGTTTTAAAGTTAATATTTATAAAAAAAAAAATAAAAAATGAATTAAGTAGCACCATAAGTAACACATTAAATCATTTTGTTAAAAATAACATTTAAGAAACCGCAATAAACTTATATTGAACTAGATATTTTAATAAGATTTAATTACACGCTCATTTAGTCTAAAAAAAAATCAATAGTTTTTATCTATAGCTTTTCTAGTTCATGTATAGTTAATAAATATTAAAGCGGTAATGGATTTTATGATTGTTTCAATGGAATAGATTCTCTACCATCAACTTTGATGTCATTGATTTTTTTATTAAATTTCAAAATTTGTTTTTTTTTTTTGTTTGGTTTTTTTCAAGGTAAATTTATTTTTTTTGTTTATTAATTAGTTATTTAAACGCATAATTTAATTTAAAAATACTTGTATATCATAGCATATATGGTACATTTATTTTAATATTGATAATAGTTTTAATATTTAAAAACAACGATTTTAAAAAACTAGAACTAATATTAAAAAATCCTTAAAACCTTTAGCTGATATAGTCGACCTGTATTCAATTGCTATCTCATGCTGGAAAGTGTTATATATTACTGCATCTCATAACTGTAGATAACTTCTTCAGTCTTAGCAAAACAGCAATAATAATATGAGAATCTATTCTTCCGCTGAAGCTCTACTGACCATTTTAAAGTTTCTGCCTCTTTGTCATATCCTTTCCTATCCCTATTTTTTAGCCAATTTAATGCGTAATTCCATCCCGTTATATTGGCTTAAGAAAAAAGGAGTAGGTTTTAGTCAATAAAATTCTAATACTAGAATTCGTCAGTTTAGTCAGTAAAATTCCAACATTAAGAAGGTGATATTCTTGGTGTCTGTAACATTTCCATCTTCCTTAAAAAAACAAAAACAATATGTGAATTTTAGAAATAAAATTCCAAAAAATTTGGAATGGTATTCATGAAATTTTAATGACGCTTATACATATGTCACATATTACATTCTTTCCAGATAAAACACACTACCATTTTTCTTTCCTATTTTTGAAGAGAAGGACTAAAAAATTTAAAATTATTTTGTTTAGTAGTGAAATATTTCATTTAATTTTCTCCTTCTTTTCGAAAAATAATCGTTTTATTATTATCCCGTTCGCCGAATTATCCCGTTCCCGTTCCGAAAAATAATCGTTTTATTATTGTTCAATCAATCATAGAATTCAGTAAAAATAAACTGAGAATTTTAACAGGATTCCTGTCGGGATACTGCCAGCTAAAGACACTTAAAGAAAATTGAAATAGAAAATGACAGTACATGCAGATTCTGTCACGAAGAAGAGGAAACTCCAAGTCACATACTCAAAACATGCTGAGATTTATTCTGAGCAAGATATGTGCACTAGAAGCATATTACTTTGCCGAAGATGAACTGCCAGCAATAATCCCTATACAAATCTTTACTTTTTTGGAGGCAGTAGGGCTGATAGAAGTGTTATAAGTGAAGCGAAATCCACAACACTTTGTAACAGGGGGAGCACAATAGATCTACATTAAAATTTCGCAGTGTCATTTATACCTCTTAAATAAATCTAATAAAATTATCCCTCTGTTCGCCAGTCCATCTCTCCGTCCATTCATACTTCCATTGATCATCTAAATATAAAACTTCTCATCACTTGAGATAATTGCAAATGTTTTTAACTTTTACCCATGGTTAACTTATTAACAAACTGTAGCCGTTACATTATCCGACATCCATTATATCGTTATAAATTAAGTTTTACTTACGAATATATTTTCAATCTAAGAACGTCAATTTTTTTTTAAATATATTAATAGAAATAAATATAAATCAATTTAATTTTTAGATTTACCGTTACATGAAACATGCATTTTTTTTTAATTTACCTTTTATTTTTTAACGGCGTTCCTGAAGAGAAGTAATTGTTTTTTTATAAAAATATAAGTAGCCTTAGAACAAATTTTTGTATTACATTACATTTACTGATATAAAAACCTTTGTTCCGTCTATCCATAATATATCCATTTGTAAAAGAATTCTTATGGCAATTACTTGGAAATATTATTTTTAATAATAACTTTTTTTTTTTATATTTTTCTGATGTAGGTAATTACTATATTAATAATCATGTTGGAAATTTTAATGAACCTGTTTAAAGAATCCACTTAACTTTTAATATTTTGCTAAATAAATATTTATTGCACCAAGGTGGGTGTTTAAAATTACTAAAAAACAAGGTAGAATGTAAACCAATGGTTTTTAAAAGCGCACAACAAAAAGCGCACAATTTCCAAAAGACAATACAAACTGTTTAGAATTATGACTTGCACAAAAATTTGAAACTTTCATGTAATAAGAAAAAAAGTGAAAATAAAACTTTCCTGGTATTTTGAGTGGCTGTAAGTTCGGAACCCTATATAACTAAGAAAAACCGTTAACACACGTATTATTATATATATATATAATGTATAATATATTATTGAACCTTTAATTTTCATGTCTTGCCGAAGAAAAAGTTTTACAGGTACCTAAGTTACAGGTGTCTAAAAATAGAAAATTTTCAATTTTTGAGGCGTAATAACTCTTAAAGGGGGGGTGCTACCATAGTTTTCTGAGAAAAGCTATACTAATTCTAAAAGTTATTTCTTGTCTCAAAATTTCAGATTCCTATCTCAAAGCGTGCCGGAGTTATGAAAAAAGAAATATCATGCTAAATTTGGTTTTAACATAATGGTAAATTTAAATAATAAATTACAAAATATTGCATAATTTTGATATTGTTTTATAGATATAAGAAAAGGTAGAAAAAGGTAGGTAGAAAAATCATGCAAAATTTGGTTTTTACATAACGGTAAATTTAAGTACTAAATTTAAAAACTATATATAATTTTGATATTGATTTATAAAGCCAAAAAAATTCCTGTGGCGTTTTCTGATTGCAAAAATGTTAAGCGAAACATGAAATATGCTCGTTTAGGATGTTTAGGATGATGAGGCTTTTTCAAAGTTTGAGGGGCTGTAGTTCGCTGATGGATGGGGCTACATGAAAAAATTGTTCCACAAAATTAATTTTTTTATGAGATCTACCCATGGTTAAAATTTTTTTTCTCTATTTTTAACGATGTAGAAGTTTTGTAAACAGACGGACGGACTGACGGACGGACGGACAGACTGAAACTAATAGGCACATTTTTTCAAATTTTTTTTTGGAAATATGCTAAAAAGATAATAAATACATAATAAAAATTTATGATTTTATACAGGGTGATTCACAAGTAAGTGCCTTGACATATTCCACCCTGTAGGAAATACCGTGAGGACAACATTTTTGTAGGGGAGCTAAGTTACGGGTCCAATAGTTTTAGAACTATAGAACAATAAAGGAGGTTTGAGGCTGTTTTCTTTCTTTTGATTAAAATAACCATAACTCCTGTTCCGAACAAGATTGTGACATTCTGAAAAAAGATTTTAATAGAATGAGAAAGTAGAGATAAGTAAAAGATAATTCAACGTATCGTATATCAAATTAAAGTTTGAGATATTAGAATATATTAACACCTAAAATTTTTTTTTAATTAAGTGATGATAAATGATATTTTTTATAAAAATATTTAAATAAATTAAAATTTTTAACTTTAAAACGTTTTAGGGCAAAACTTAAAAAAAATAGATATTTAAGACCAATACATTTAAGAAATCTACTTCCTCATTCTATCAAAATCTTATTTCAGAATGCCAAAATCTTGTAATCAAAACAAAGAAAACAGCCCCAAATTTTCTTTAATGCCCAATAGTTCTAAAACTTTTGGACATACACAAAATTTGTCCTCACGGTATTTTCTACAGGGTGTTATATGTGAAGGCACATACTTGCGAATCACCCTGTATAAAAATGTTATTTATAGGATATATTTTTACTTAGCATCATTCACTTTTCTTTTACATACTATTATTTAAGCCTATTAAAAATACTATTTTACTTATATATAAAAGAATATGAGCGCTAAATGGCATAATAAGGAGAGAACATTTAAATGACATAAATTTTAAATTGGAAATGGATTTAGTTTATATTCAAGAAAAAAGTTTTAATTATAGAAAAAAGTGTTAATAATTTATTACATAATACGCGCCACAGCCAAAGACAAATAATAAAAAATTCTTTTAAAAAGTGTACTATCGCAAATGTTTTCTTTAATACTGAATAGATTAGGAAAAATCCTCTATTAAAGTTAAGACTGACAAATGGTTGGATAACTTCACAAATCTTACATATCGACCTAGAAAGAAATATTTTACGGTATTAAATAAAGGCAATAAAATAATCTAATCAGTAAAGAGCAGCTAACTGCAAATTTGTAAATGATTTATTAAATTTTGATTCTTCCTTCTTAATAATTACGAATATATTAAAAATATTTAAGGTTGCATTGCACATTTTAAATCCATTAATTTACTGGTAACGTTGAATTAAAGCAATTTAAACTGAATAATATGGGATGGTGTGTCATAATTCCAAAAAAAAAAAAATCCAAAGTTACAAAATTTCAAAATATTAAAAAATAGTCCACTAAATTAAATACATATATTCTTTGGGATTGATGATAAAGTTAAGTTTTCAAACTCCAAACTTTAAAAATTTGATTAGTAGGAGCGGCAGTCTCTACTGTGCGAAAATAAAAGCGAGAATTTGGTGGTGATAACCCCAATTATGTTCAATACTTTGGTATTAAAATATGTTAGTAAAAAAATAATTAGGAAGAATTTCAAATTTGGTTACAAAATCAGGATTACACGCCTTTTACAGAATATGTACATATATGTATATGTGAAATTTTGAATTAGGAGGAATTTTAAAATTGAATTCAAAATCAGTGTTATAGGTACGCTTTTTTCAGAATATTTTTATATACTCGTATGTAAATTTGAGATTCTAAATTAGCGGAGATTTTATAGTTGGTTTCACAATCAGGGTTTCAATAATTTGTTTAGAGTAGGTTTGGAGGTGGTAGCCCCCACTATTTTTAATGTCTTGTTGTTAAAATATGTATCTAAAAAATTATTAGAGGAGATTTTATAGTTGGTTATAAAATCAGAGTCCTACTTATTTGTTTAGCGGGTGTTTTTAGAACTATTTAAAGTGCTTCCCATTTAAATTAGAATTAATTTATTTCGCATTAAAATTAGAATTTTGGAATTTATTTTAAGTGGAATATTTTTTTGTGAAATTTTTTTGAATTTTTTGAATCCCGTACGCAACCCAATAACATAAATATAATCTAAGAAGTTCATATTGTTACTATAACAAATTATTTTATTCTTCTTCTTCAGCTACTTATCCACTACTGGATGTCTGTGATCATATTTTTGGAGATCTCTCTATCCCTACTCTTCGTACATTAGTTCTTCCATCATTATAGTTCATTGCCGGTGTTTCGATATACAACAATATCGGTTTTTATTCCATAATCTGGTATTGGGCAAAAATAAAATATAAAATTTAATAATTAATAAAACATTTAAAAAAAAAATATATTAAAATGAAAATTTAGAAAAAGAAAACCGAACATTATTTTAATTTTTATGAGAAAAATATATCTGTTAATTGCATTTTTCGCCAATAAAAAGTAATTTTAGCACAAATTTACACTTGATCTTGCTCTATTCTCTTAAAATTATTTTTTCTTTAATTGACATTCATTATTTATAATTATTATACATATATATATATATATATATATATATAAAAATATTTTTATACTCTTGTATTATATACATGACTTTTATTTTTTTTTGTGAAATTTTTTTTTTGTGTTTAATTATTATTCTAACAATTTTTTTTTTTATTTACTACAAATATTTCATTTAAAACTGGTAATTCAAGTAAATAAGTTCATATGGTTATTTAAAAACAGAAAGTTATTCATACCATTTTTAGTAGATAAATAATAAACGCAAACCTACATAACATCATACATATGTACATACCAAAACATCTGTACCGTGTAGCATAATTCAACAAAACATATGTGCGGTGCTAATAAATGTAAAAAGTAATGGAAACAATTCCATAAAATGATTGAACAGAACAAATTAAAATATATATACAAGGCTCCGCGCAATAAGATACAATAATAATTGATAAAGGCAGTTTCGTAACAAAAGTACAGGTAAGTTCAAAGTAAAAATATTAGCTGACGTCTCTCGAGATTTTCGATCCAAAGAAATACAAATTTCATAACGTGTTCGACACGTCTATCGCAAAAAAATTGCAAAATGGTCAGTGATTTTATCTGTGTTGTTGTTTATATTTTTTAAGTGTTGTAGATGTTTGGGATTGCATGTACATATATAGTACCATATAGCTCTCTTTAAAGCCCTGGTGAGCTCATTAAATGCCATTTTGGTCTTAGGCTCATATAAAAAGGAAAATCCCAATACACACTTTCTCATGGTAAAGTTCGAACAAAGCCAATGGCAACTAACATGTACGGAACCAACAACGCTGTGAGGGGTATTTTATTTATTGGAAGGAGAAGAAGGCAACATAAAGAAAGCAATATGTAAATTGTATTTAATCTGTCATTTTAAGTACAGCAATGTTTACTGAGAATAATTTTTCCGTAAAATTTTTCAGTGAAATGAACGACTCGATAATACAGCGGTTAGAGTATGAACCTATTGTCAGAAAACCCCAATGTTGAATCCCGAAAAAAGTTACCATTTTTCATTGGGTTCAAATTAATGGCAAATAAAAAATAAATATATATGTATATATCAATAATAGAAAAAAATATAAACAATGTAAAAAACAAATAATTTTAATTTGTATCTACAACTCATAGAATAAAATTATATGACGATGTAAAAAAATAAAATTGTATCGAATGCAATATGGATATGGGCATAAGGTAGATTCCCTCTTTCGTACCCTAGAATATCTTTCCTCTTCTTCCAACATGTACAAATGATGTTTTGTTAAACAATTAGTAATCAAAATAAAATCTTTCGAATACTCCGTTTTTTTAAATAATGTCCTTCGTTTTACCTATGAAACCCTATAAACCAGTTAATTACATGATTTAAAATAACTTTCTATTATAGAATAACAATTTCATTTTTTTACTTATTAAGTGTTAAGTCTAATTGCAGCATTCTCTTATTTTTATTGATTTTCATATCTCAAATCTTTCTTGCATTACATCTAATATGGTTGAAACTCTTTAATTTTCAGGGACCAGTACAGCATAAATGCAACCTAATTTATTGATATATTGATAATTTCAAATAGATTTTTGTGAGGAAAAAAGTACTAACGCAGAAGCTTTAATATCGACTAATATCACAGAAGCTTTAATATAATATAATTCAAAATTCCCTGCTACCTTTCCGCTGAAAATTTTTGGAAATCATGCAAAACCAGTAGTAGATATTTCTTACAATCTTAGCGAAACATAAAATTTACCGTTATACATACAACAGCGATAGCTTAAAACTACCTTAATTTATGCCAATGAAAATTGGTTTATCTCCATCAGGGGAATTTTTTTTTTTTCTACAATAGAAATTTTATCCAAATGTTAAGACACAAGCAATTAAAAATAAGTTGAAATTTTACTTTCAATTAAAAAAATTACATACAATACCTAGGCATTTAATTAAATATTTATTTATACACATAGTAACATAAAATTTAATGAATGCCCTGTTATGTTATTTCTGCAAAAAAAAAAAAAAAAATTGTTAAAATCAAGGTCAAGCTCAAATAAAACTGGATAAATAACATTACAGCATACAATTTCAGATCAATATTTCTGTTATGATTCGTTAATTTTCATTTTTTGTTTTTTTTTTTTAATTTTTTTTTCCTTTTATACTCTGGTTTTTTTTTTTTTACTTTTGGTTTTTAAAGAATGAGAGGGTGGGACGATTCGAGAGGATTAAAATTATATTTTACTTTTATTTTAACTTGATCTTAAATAGGTGTTGGCTTGACTTTCACGACAACTTTTTTTTTTTTGTTTGATATGTCATTTAAGATAACCGCATTTTGCCCTCCAATTCAACAGATAGATACACCTTAAAAAGAGAAGAAAAAATTATGTAGCGGTAAACAATAAAAAAAAACAAAATATATTGAATATAATTTTAAAAAACTTTTCTTTTTTTGTTGCATGTCTTGACAGATTAATGTTTTATTAATTAAGGACCTGTTTATAAATATATAATATAGGATATAAGAAAAATTAGTGAATGTACAATTTATATTTTTACAAAAGAATTATAAATGTTTTATTCCAAAGCAGTTAAAAATCAGTTATTATAGTTAATAAGTTAATGATATCTCGTTGTATTTTGTAGAATAAACAGTGCAAAAAAAAAAATTAAAACTACCACAAATCCTTTCAAAAAAAAAAAAAATATTCAAAGTTCAACTGAACTAATAAGACCAAAAAAATTTTGAAGGTTACTACCATATAAGTAAAGGAAGAATTATATAGGTTCAATCTGATGTAATATGGACATAAGACATGACATGTAAGTTATGTTATTCAAAAAATTTTTTTATACATATTTCCTTTTGCCATTAATTATTCTTGCAAATCAGGTTGCAAATTTGAGTTGAAAGAAAAAAAAGTTTTTTTTTAATCGTATTGCAATCAATACTATACTATAATTAAACAGAAATAAATATATCTATACGGTGATTCGCTTTCAATTTTGAATATTTTTATAAGATGTATTAGGAGGATAAAAACGAAACAATAATTTTAATGAAGGTGGGGTCTACTTGCCTTAGTTTATAATATAGCAAATAATTAATAAGTTTGACATACCGTATGGAAAGATCTGTGATATTTCAGCTTTCTAAACAATGTTTCCTTATATTTCGCCATCTTTCTTTCAAAAAATATAAGCATTTAAACGAAAAACAAAATTAAACAAGTACTAAAAAACCAAGGTTTTTCAAAAAAGTACAATTTCCAAAATTAAAAACTATTCCATAATAAGTTTTAGGTAACATAACATAGGTATATTGAAAATTTTAGGTACATAACATAGGTATATTGAAATAAATTAAATATAAAAATTAAAAACAAAATTGTTAAAAAAATTTGTTAGAAAAATCAAGGCACATTTTCGTTAATTTTAAGGTAACCCTATATTATTAAGAAAAGTTGCTAAAAGAGATAAAAATTTAATATTGGAGCTTTAATTTTGGATATATTATTTCAAAAAAAATCATAATTTGGGCAGGGTTTAAAAATAGGAAATTTTCCGTTTTTGACTTCTTACAGCTCCTAAACGGGAAACGATACAAAAATATTTTCTGAAATGACTCATACTTGTTTTCAAAAATACTTATTCTAACTATCTCAAAATTTCAAGTTTCGAACTTAAACCGTTTGGAAGATTGAAGGTATTAAAAATTTTGCAAAAATTAAGTTTCGTATAACGGTAAATTAAAATACGGTATGGTAAAAGTATATACATATTTATTTTATATGTATACCTAATTGCAAAACAGTTTTATTTGCAATTCAAACTTCAAAACGATAGTTTGACGTTTTTAGGTTGATGATATACCTTATAGAATTTGTGTTATAATAATTTGAACATAGGGGTTTTTTGAACTTTGGGGAACTGTAGCTCCCGTAACAGGTCGGGCTACAGAAAAAAATTGTTCGATAAAATTAATTCTTTTACTATGTCTATCAGTAGTTAAAATTTCATTGCTCTATTTCAAACTGTATAGAACTTTTGTATACACCTGGACACACAGACAAACGGACACAGTGTAATTAATAGGCACATTTTCTCAAGAGTTTTTGAAAATGTGCTAAAAAAGCACTAGTAGTTTCAGAAATATAAACAATAAGAACTTTAAAAAATCCCTTGTCTCCAATCTCCATTATCACTGAAACTAAGCGAAATAAATCTCTTCACGATCAATAAGAAGTTTTTGTTCTTTTTGACCCTCCCAAATATATCTTAAAACTATTCAAGTCTGAAAGTGAATCACTCTGTCTGTATATATATATACATTATACATATATATATAAATTCAACATACAAGTCAAAAACAAAAAATGTTTAAATTTTAATTTAGAATAAAACGAGGAAGAATACAGTTGACTTTGTCAACTCTTAGATACCCGTACGAACCGTTAGTATGTTCACAGCCTATCACTCTGCTTACAATATTATTTTTTTAATATTTTAGTATTTTAAAATAATTTGGGTGAATTTTATAATTTCTAGTACTATGGGTTGTACATATATTCAAACTATATGTTTATATGTACATTCTTTAAAAGCAGATTCTAACCTTCCACATAACGATTATCAATCCAAAACTTTTTCAAATATTCTCTAGTACCATTTAATACTAAGCGGTAAATGTATATTAAATTTACTAAGTACAAAACAGTAAATATAATTTTAAATATTATATTATATTATATTATATTTAAATATTCCATTGACAGAATAATTTCTTATAAGTACAATAAAATACATATATGTATGTAAATACGGCACTATATAATATACATATATACTCTTATCATTCATTCACTAGTGGCATATACGATATGTAAATAAACATGATATTATATAAGTATGTATGTATATCAATATCATATAAATAAAAATTCTTCAAGCAACCGTTATGTTGTATATTTATTTACAATTTTATGTACTACGCATTATATCCTCAACAATTTCAAATTATCGAGTAAAACAAATGCAAAAAATTTGTTGAAGAAATTTGTTAGAAAATTTGAAAAAATCAAGTAACACTTTCGTCAATTATAAAGTAACCCTATATTATTAAAAAAAGTTGTTAACAGAAATAAGAGTATAATGTTGAAGCTTTAATTTTTGTGTATTACTTCAAAAAAATTTTAACAGGTGTTCAAGTTACAGGTGTTTAAAAATAGGAAATTTTCAGTTTTTGACCCCTTACAGCTCGTAAACGGGGGGTGATACAAAAAAAATTTCTGAAATGACTCATACTTATTTTTAAAGATCTAACTTCTGTCAAAATTTCCAACTCAAACCGTTTAGAAGATAGAAGGGTTAAAGGATTTTGCAAAATTTGAGTTTTGCATAACGGTAAATTAAGACACCGTATGCCACAAATATATATTTATTGTATATATACTTTTAAATCTAATAAAAGTAGTAATCGTTTGGCGTTTTCAAAATGAAGATATACCTTATACAACTTGTGCTATAACAATTTAAATATAGAGCTTTTTTGAACCTTTGGGGAGCTGTAGCTCCGTAACGGGTGGGGCTACAAAAAAAGTTATTAAAAATAAAATTAATATTTTTGTGAGATCTATCAGTAGTTAAAATTTCATAGCTCTATTGCAAAAAAAATGTGGGGATCTAAAAGTTAGGTGTTCGAGAGCTACCCTAAGGCTTGGTCCAAACTCAACCAAAAAAAATAGGGAACCTACAAATTACTCCCAAAATATTTTGTGTAAATTTCAAGATTCTAGCTTTCTTAGTTTTTGAGTTAGCGTGCTGACGGACGGACGGACGGACATGGCTCAAAAGTCTTAGAATTTTTTTCTGATCCGATCCATACCTTTGAAGGTATATCTAGCTCGCTTATTTCGAGGTGTTACAAACGGAGGAGTAATTTTATTATACCCGATCCTATCGTACGGGTATAAAAATTTTATATTTAGTATATTGAAGTTGCATAGGTCGATCAAACATTATGAAATTAATTAGTATTTAGAGACATTTTAAAACTTTAACTTTCGGAAGTGCAATTTATTTTAGGAATTAAAAAAAAAAAATTTTTTTCGTTTTAAATTGAAACAAATTTTTTAATAACACATTGCACGCAACAAGTTTTGTATAAACTCTTATAAATATAGGAAATAAAAAAACATTCCTGATTTCTCTTTTTGGCTTTTTTTATTTCCTTTAATATGGTATAACTTATTTTTAATGGTCTACTCTTTTACTTTTTTTTCTTCCTTTTTTACTCTACGTTTTTTGTGACCGTTTCATTGTAGTCAAATTCAAATAATATGACCGACTGCACAAAACTTATTTTTAAGACTCTCAGAGTATGATATGACATTGATTTTCAGTTTGCAGAGAGTAGTTAATTTGTTTTGTAATATTTTACTTTTCTGCAAATTTATTTTTGAACCAATATTATGTGTTCTACTGTGAATTAGTCATTTACTTATATTATTTATTATTATGTTTGCAAATTAAATCATAATGATTTACGGTGCAAAAGACTTCATTACAAACATAATATTATACTAAAGTTTGTTTTTTATATAATTAATAAGGATTTTTTTGCAATTTTGAGAGACTGCAACTCTGGAACCCTATACAACTAAAAGAAACCGTTAACACACGCAAAAATATATTACTGGAGCTTTAATTTTTATGACTTGCCGAAAAAAACTGTGTACATGTGTTACGGTAATGGTAAATTTAAATACTAAATTTAAAATAATTGTATAATTGTGATGATTGACAAAGGTAAAAAAAATTTCTGTCGAATGGCGTTTTTAGATTGAAAAAATGTTAAGCAGAACTTTTCAAAATAGGGTTTTTTCAAAGTTTGAGGGGCTGTTGGATCGTGATGGATCGAACTACATGCAAAAGTTGTCCTACAACATTAATTTTTTTATTAGACCTACCCATGGTTAAAATTTTCTTTCTCTATCTTTAACGGTGTAAAAGTTTTGTAAACTGACGGACGGACGAACGGACAAAGTAAAACTAACATTTTTTCAAAATTTTTTTGAAAGTGTACTAAAAATAATAAGGAAGAGCTTTAAAGTTGGTTGCAAAATCAGGGTTTGAATAATCGAAGCAGGAGTTTGGAACAGCAGCCTCCCCTATTTTAAATTCTTTAATGTAGTAATATATATATATATGTATGCATATTATATATGTATGCAAAAAAAATAATTAGGAAAGATTTTACAGTTGGATACAAAATCAGGGTATTAGAGAATATTTGTATTTATGTGAATATGCCAGTTTCTTAAATTGGCGGAAATTTTATTGTTGGTTACAAAATCATGATTGTCGCCATTTCCGGAATATGTACTTCTATAATCTATATGCGATATTCGAATACGGAGAGATTTCATATTTCGATGCAGTAAAACAAAATGCAGTCAACTGAAACACAAACTCATTATAATAAACTATGCATTATACTTAGTGGGCTTTAATTCTTTTTCGAAATGGACTTAAGGCCCGCAAACTAGTGGAATTATCTCTTTTGAAAAGGAATTAAAGCCCACAACTGTTCACTACCAAAAAATTAAAGGAATTCTTTCACTGTATCAGCTCTTTTATTAAAGCTTTATTATGCAATGAAGCCTTTTAATTAATTGGCATACCTTAAAAATATTTGTAAAAATTTAAATTTCAATTAAGAATATCTTACAATTGAAAAAAAATTCTTATAATTCACATATATACGTATAACATAAAATAAATAACAATTCAAAAAAAAAAATAGATCTGTATAGATTATAAATACTCATAAAATATAGAATAAAAATTGCCTTTAAATAATAAAATGTAGGTATTATATATATTTTTTTATTTTATTTAATAAAAAAAAAAAAAAATAAAAATATTTTGTCTTAACATAGAACTCAAATTCGTTATTAAATGTTCCTACTTTTATTGAAAATTATTTAACACTACAAAATGTAGATATCGTTCATTATTGACACTCATTTGCATTAAACAACAACAACAAAAAAAGAAAAAAAAAAGTGTTTTTTAGCTCATATTTTAAAGATTACATTTTTTTAAACTGTTATCCTTGATCTGATTAAGGAAATTAAATATTTAAATATTGCAAAATAAATTTGTTCTATTTATGTATAAGTATGTTATAAGCATATAGTCGATTTTGGGGCAAATAATAATTATAATAGTAATAATAACAATAATAATAATAATAATAGTAATAATAATAATAATAGCTGCTACAGTGGAGCTATCTTTGGTTGTTTCATGCAGTAAGGTGTTATATACTGCTGCACGTTGTAATCCACTAATGGCTCTGTTTCTGTAGTAAATCAATAATAATATTAATAAGAATACTAATACCAATAATAACACCCGCTACAATGACAGTGGAGGTTGCCTTCAATAATTACCTCATGTAGTAAGGTGTTATATACTACATGTTGTAACTGTTGTAACGGCTATAGTCACTATTAGCAAATAGTAATAATAATAGGCGGATTCATTGTTTCCTTACAGTCCCACTCCCAATTCAATGTTTCCGAATCCATTTCCTATCCTTTCCTATCCCTACTCCCTAGCCAAAATACTACGTTCGCAGGTAAGAGTTTCATCTCATTATTTTGGCTATAGGGGGAGGTGGGTTTAGTCAGTAAAAATCTGACACTACCAAGGGGGAAATTCTTGGTGTCTTTAGAAGATTCCCACCTCCCTTAGGAAAAAAAAAAAAAAATAGATTTTCCTTAGCCAAATAATTTTTTTAGTTTTAGATATTTTGTTGATTGTTTCCCAAATGAGCGTTTTAATAAATTAACCCTTACTATGAAATAAAAAAATAAGTTATAAGCTTTAATAACTTAATTTCTCGTTATAGATATTTAAAATTTTGTTAATAAATTTATTAAAATTCTAGTGGACAATTAAAATCTTTAAAAAAAATTAAATGATTGATTATTGATTATTGATTATTAAAACTATTTGCTTAAAATAATTATATGCCGGTGATATAATATAACATAACAACTTAAACTTCATTACATTGACGGAAATTTGTTTAATATAAATTTTTAATATTTAATTGAAAAGTAAAATTATTGAGGAAAAATTGTTTTTGTGTTTTTGTATTTTTAAATAAAAAATTCTTTAAAAAATTCTCACAATTTAATTTGTTCAAAATCGTATTAACATTGAGTTAAATAATTTTAAAATTGATTTACCTTAAAATTAATTTTTTCGGTTTAGTTAGTTTTTCTCCGATACAAAGAAAAAACTCTACATGATATTAGGTTGGTTGATTGGGTTTATATGGCTCTTTAGAAATCTATTAAGAGAGCATAGATAAGATACAGTTTTGATACCAGTTCCTTGTATTTTTAGTGGTCAACTATTTTCTATAATCAGCCCATAGAATTCAGAAATTATTTCTTCAATTTTACTTTCGGATAATTGGTTCATCTCTAACAAGGTAGGAAATGCCCAGAATTCCTGTTTGATCCTAGCTAAGGGGGAAAAAGAAAGTGCAAAGCAAAGAAAGTAAAGAAAGTGACGTATCCTTCGTTTCTCCCTCTTTGCAACTTCTACACATTTTTATGTAAAGAATATTCATTCTGGCTGAAAGGAGAAATATGTCTTTTAACTGCTTGCAATTAAAGGAGTATATACTATGATTATTTTAGAGTCCCGCTCAGGTCCCCTCTCTTGCCCATTTGTCTGCTCGTTCGCTACCTTTAATATTGTTGTGCTCTGGCACATGTACTCTATTGTTGTGTTCTTGTGATAATTAACTACATCAAATAAAGGTATATTTCATATCTCGAATATCAATGGCTTATTATACCACTTTTTAATAAGGGTTTATTTCATTTTTCAAACAGATACCTTTTGCGCGAATACCTATACATCATTATATTTATATATACAGATAAATATTCTGTAAAAACCGTGTAACCGTATATAAACATTGTAACTAAAAATTGAAATTTTTTAACTTTTATGTATCGAAAAATTGTTGATTGGGTTAAACAGCTAATATATTTCAAATGTTTTGATAGGAATTTTATCCATTTATTCTAAAATTAAAAGGAAATAATCCCACTAAATTTTTTTTTTACTTATTTCTTACTGTTAGTGAAAATTATTTCCACCTCGATTTGTTAGAATTATTTCCCACATGAGTGTTGTAAAGGGCTCCGTAAAATAACTCCTAATGAAATAAATCCTAACATTTTTAAAGAAATAATGAATCAACTCCTAATGAAATAACTTCTAACAAAATGAAATAATTTCTAATTTAAAAATGAAATAATCCCTAATATTTTAGGTATTATTTCATTTTGATATAAAACCTAACATATAAAATAATCTCTAACATTTTAGGTCTTATTTCGCTTCGAAATAAAACCTAACATATAAATAATGGCCGTGTGAACCTACGCCCCACGAATTATGACTGCAAAACAAAACTAAAAGGCCCTAAAATTTGGGGCCATAATTTATTATGAATGTCTGTATCCGAATCCAATTCTAAAATGCCTTCTAATTATTTTTGACATTAGCCTAAGCATTAATATTCAATATTAGGGGGCATATTAAAGTTGGTTACAAAATCAAGGTTACCTCTTTTTTCAGAGTATTTATGTATTTATTTCAGTTACAAAATCAAAGTTCCTTTTTCCAGAATGATAAGATTTTAAAGTTGGATACAAAATCAGGATATTACCTTTATCGAGAATAAATAAATAAATACTCTGGAAAAAGGGGCAACTTTGATTTTGTAACCAACTTTAAAATCCATCCTAATATATAATCTCGCATAGACGAAACTAGGAAGGATTTTACAGTTAGATACGAAAGCAAAGTATATTTCCTTTTTCCAAATCAAAGATAAATAAGTTGGAAAAAGGCACAACGTTGATTTTGTGTCTAACTCTAAAATCCCTCGTATGAAATAAATTTTAGCAATTGAAATGAAATAATTCCTAACAATTTAGGAATAATTTCATTATGAAATAACTCCTAACTTTGTATGAAAAATTCTTAGGAGTTATTTCGTTAAAAATGTTAGGATTTATTTCATTTGGAGTTATTTCACGGAGCTGTTGTAAGGTTCCATATGGAGTTTATGTCATTTGAAGTTATTTCTTTATGCTGATTTTTTAATGATAAAATGCGTTATCTTTAATTAATAATTTTTATTATAATTTTTAGTTATTTTATTTTATTAAAGATTTTTTATGTCCATAATTTGAAATTTCAATAAAAAATTATGATTTCTTAAAAATTTTCTATTATATTTTATTTTATATTTTATTATAAATTTATTTTTTATGCGTTATATTTTTTCATATAATATTACTTATAACAGTTATAACAATCATTTTTATTTTCTCATAACACAACAATTATTAAATTGACGAAATAAACAGTAAATATTGGCGGCATATATATATGTATATAGGTTTTTACTATAAAATTAAAAATTAAATAATTAAAAAATACTTGGAGTAAAATATAAAATAAATGAAAAGATGAAAAATTAAAAAGAATTAGCATATCTCACAGAATGCAATGAATGAAGGGTTAATAATATTATGTATATTTATTTCATTTATTTATTTATTTATTTAGTCTCTTTCTCGCTAAAGGGCACTAAGTGCTAGTACAGAGTATATATAATAATATGTATATATATATTTATACTTATTAACAAAATTTCAAAATAACAAAATTAATATATGATATTAATAACAGTAGTGGATAATTATGATAGTTCAAGTTAACAAGAGAAAAAAATATACATTTAAAGCAAAGTTATTAAAGTGTTAAGTTAAGAATTTACAAGTTGTATTACTATTATGTATTTTTTTTTTTTTTTAATATAGACATATATATATAGTTGTTTTATTTTGTATTTCACCTTTGTACTATTACACATTTGAAGTTCAAGTGGGAGTTTTTTAATTTCTTTTATTGAGGTCGAGAATTCCTTCTAGACCATAGGAATAGTTTATATTCCTATGCTTACATTCAAGTGAACAAGTTTGCAGACCCTGTGTAGTGATAGTGTCTTTCATAGTTTCTTGTTAGTGTAGAATTTGTGTTAATTTTTCTATTTTTGCAAAATATGTAGATTTTTTAAAAATCTGTTATCCTATACCACAATATCATAATCAAAAGTCGAATGGAATATACTATAATATTCTTTTTTGTAGTATGAGGAACACTATTTTATGCTAGTTTTAGAAGCCCTGCTAGACGTCTTTTCCTTTTTTCTACCTCGTTTGTTTGTTAGTTCCATTTTAATTCATTATCTATTAGAACACCGAGGTATTTAAAAACTTTTACTTCATATTATATGCATTAATTACATACACAGTCAATCACTTGCTAAAATCACTGAACATTTTAGATAAAATTAATTGTTTTGTAATTTAAAATCAATTATTTTATAAAATTAATATAACATATAACGACTGAACGAACAAAATCTTGACTTTTTTATGTTTAAAATCCTCTTAGGAAAAAATGTTTAAAAAAAACATCTAATAATGTTAAAAACAATTTCAAGATTCTTGAAGAATTTGAATATTTTGTTAATTTGTAAAATGAACAGGGCATATTTTAAGTTGGTTAGAAAATCAAAAGAAATTAATAAATAAATACAAAAGAAAATTCAATTAAGTTTTAGATTAATTCAATGTTTATTTTTTAAATTTTTTTGTTTTAAGATTTTGTCCTAAAAAGATAATGTTTTTTTTTCAAGATTTTGCTCTAAAAAGATTTTAAAAAAAAAATTCAAGAGTTTGTTCATTCAAGATTTTTATTTTCAATGTCGATAATGTCGTGATCCCGAAAATATACTTTTTACATACTTTTTTCTCAAGAAAAAATTTACTCTTTCTCAAAGGTGATGAAATAAGAGGTATATTTTTTTTTAATTTGAAGTAAACGGTATAAGGTACAGAACAGTATAAGATACAATAATTTTATTTATTTTAGATATTGCTTTATGACATTTTTTATTTAAAAATAATTTCATATAAATGACCGCCTCTGAGGTTTTTTAAAAATTTAATTTTGGAACTTCAATTTTTGGCCATACTTTTTTTACATAAATCATTAATTAGACGAATAATTTTGGTTTGAAGGTTTGTGTTTGTAGTTTATTGAAGTAAACCAAAAATTTAACATAACTTCAAAGAAAAACGCCCAATGGAGTTCGCATGATCTTAGAAGCCAGTTCACATAGGCATTTCTATGGAGATTACACGGCCTTTAAACTTTTTTCCCCATAAATTGATAGTGTCACGAGATGTATGGCATGTTGGACCATCTTATTGAAACTATTATATCATCCAAGTCAAAATCATCTCATACATGCAACAAAAAATCAATAATCATGCTTTTGTTCTGTTTTTGATGGATTAAATTCTTAACATCACAAACACTACCATTCGTCCCGAATTTTTCAATTACATTACAAATAGTAAGCTCTGTAGATCGATTATATTGACCATAAATTTCACGTAATGCGAGAAACGTAGCCCGAATAGATTTAATATTTTTTTTTTTTACGCTCTTACCCACTAGGCCACGGAGGCCGCTGAATAGATTTATTATTTTTGTAATAAATTTTAACAATTTCTATATTCTGCGTAACTCTGTATCTTTCCATGGTGATTTACTAAATAATACTGAATGTCACAAAATGTCACAAAATGTCACAAATGTCAATTTTGGAGGGAATCTAAAAGTAAATGTTTGTTATAATGTTTAAAAAATATATAGTAAATCATTCAGGTTTAAAGTATGTCTTTAGTTAAAAATAAAATATTGTGTCATATTGTTAAATCCAAAATATATATATAATAAACGTTAAAATAAATTTTATATGCTACTCTTAAAAATAATACTTGTATATAAAACTATAAAAAAAAAACAGTAATAATTATTTAATATTAAGAAATTAAATGAAATTTAAAACAAATATAATAAATATATAAATTAACATTTATATTTTTTAATAACTTTAATTAACACAATAATTTTTCTTATATAAACCATAAGTGTATATATATGTATTAGAAAAAAAACAAAAAACACTCAATATAATTAATTGAAAATTTATGAAAAATCATAAATAAAAAAATTTTAAATATTTATTTTAATTTTATTTATATATTAATGAACTCAGCATTTTTTTTTTTTTTATAATCTGAAATTATTATAAAACATAAAAATTTGATATAAGTAATAACAATATTTAATTTATTTTTTTTTTATTTTTATTATATTTGTTGTTAATTAATTGATTTATAAAAAAAAATATTATATGTATTTTTAATTGATTTATTTCACACATTCTTATACGCTTTTAATGTTTATTAATAAATTTAATTTAATTAAAATAATTTAATTTTATAGACAAACTTTAAATTTCAAAATAAAAATAATTTCAATATGATATTTATAATTTTATTTATGAGAGCCTCCCAGTTTGACAAATTCTATACATAACCGTTTCTTCGAATTCTATTTGGCATAATTTCTTATTTCATAAATTATATTTTATTAAAATAACACAATTACAAAATAGTTTATTAATTATCAAATAGGACATTTTGCAACAAATACTTTTCACAACATTTAACTTTGCAATTCTATTAATTCCATTATTTCAGAATAAAATTCTGAAAGCTCCCTGAAATCTGTGATTTTTTTCAAACTTTGCAGAAACGTATCCTATGACATCAAATTAAATTAAATTAGAAAAGGTCGATTTATCTTGTTTTTCTAGAAACTTCAAAAATCAAATTTTTTATTTTCATAAATCACAATCTAGAAATATGTTCTTTTGTACAAAAATTAGTTGTGACTTTATATGAGATGGAATAAGCACGGGAAAAAAACAAATAAAGTGAACTTGGGATGTAACTTTTTACACTCTTTCCGACAATTGCATGTATATTCTTGGCTCCGCGTCATAAGTTCGAAAAAAAACGACAGAAATTCGACATATTAAAAAATTTCTGTCGAACTTAGTACTCGTCATAAGTTCGAACAAATTATAAATATTAAAAACGACATAAGTTCGAAAAAAAAGGATAATATATATAATAAAATATAAATAATAAAATAAGGATTTAAGGATAGGTTTATTTATAATATTTTTATTTTTGTCATTTGAACACTTGAATAACATCTTCAAGAGCATCTGTGTGGAGAGAATATGGGCAAAGATATAGTTGTTTTCGTTTTTTGCAATTGCTTCAGCTTATAAAGACAATTGACATGTGTTGTAGATCTTAAGGTGCCGGCAGGGTAAAAAAACAAAGTTTGACGGATTTGCGAAAGAAATGAAGCATGCATTTTCAACCTGGGATTAAGTTGGAGACTGGGTTTCATCTACATATTCGGTTGATAATGAATCGGATTCATTGCCTATTTCATCGCCATCATCATCATAATCATCATCATCATCTTTGTCCTCAAAATTATTAGAAGTGTTTATTATTTTGTTTTCTTTATATGCCATTATATTTATGAACTACATTATGGTTTATTTCCTTGTTCCAATATAAATCACTAGTCGTTTTGATTTTCTCACTTTTGTTATGTATGTATAATGATGGAAGAATGCAACTTTTGCATTTTTTATTCGGGAAAATCTATATGGAACTGATAACGGAAAATATACCAACCAGATTACCGCAAATATTTAATAGATGAAAAATTTTCAATGGTGCCGAAAAAATGTTTTATGTAGCTTTTAATTGTGCAGATAAAATATTTTGAACAGGTATATTATTTACTTAATATTTTTGTATCTGTATATATTTTGTGTGGTGAAAAAATTCATAAAAGCAAAGGAGCGGGGCGCGAAATGAAGGGGCAATGCTCCACGCGTATGCGGAAGCGATCGCCACGCTTAGCCGCGCCGCTCCGCGTGACCTATTTATCATTAGCTGCTACAGCAAAAGCTGATTAGAGTTTAAAATTTAGACAAAATTATTTTATTTTATTTCATTTTAATTTTATTTTAATTTTATTTTATTTCATTAAAATTAAAAACGATATAAGTTCGAAAATTTTTAATATGTCGAACTTCTGTCGTTTTTTTTTCGAACTTATACCGTTTCTTTTTTCGTTATGACGTTCGAACTTATGACGCGGAGCCATTATTCTTTTATTAAAAATAATTTTATAAAAATTTCTTTTTGCGAAAAAGTTTTAGGATAATTGTCATAACCCCTAATCATAATAGTCATTAGTTATCATAATATTATATGAATATTCGATAAGTTTTCAATATGATTATATATGATATACAAATACAAAATCACAACCCTAACTATAATAGTCATAACAAATCATTTGTAAAAATATCAAATTACTAATGATTTAATATGATTTTTACGTTCTGCTTCTCTCTCTCTCTCTTTTTTTTTTGTATGATAATAACTTGACGTCTTGACGAATATTTTTTAAATGGCAATGATTGATTTTTATGATAATTAAATTTATATAGTTATATGAAATGTCATGCAAATGTATAAAATATGATATTTATAACAATAGCTAATAACTTTTATAGCCATGGATATATACGCAATCTCTTCAGATAATATAGTAATCTATAATGAACAGACTATAATTTTGGTTTTCAATACAATAAGATGAAATATCAGAGAACTTATTATTATTAGTTTATTCTTTTCTATTCTAAAAAAAAAAATTAAATGATTGTAGATTTAAAAAAAAAAGGATAAATAATCATATAGCGAGGTTTACTGCTATATAGTACCCATCAGTTTTTGAAAATAGGTACCCATTTATTTGGCATGTTCTTGCTACAGACAAAATAATGGAACCTTCAGATTTTAAAATAAGATATAATTATGTGATTAAACGGTTTATTGTCAAGTCATTGTTTATTTGATAGTTTCCAATTAATCTTAACAATTTCTGGCCTTAAGTAAATATTAATCGACTTTATTTTTAAAAAAACACTAACTGTTAACGAACTTACTAAAACAACTTAACTTACAATTGGTCAATTCTTTGTATTCAAGAAATTCCACACTCTCAAACCACTATATAAAGAGCAAAAAAGAGAAAAGAAACTAAGGTACGAATTTTCTCAAATTCTAAATAATTGAACATCTTTAGCTAATATGAAATTTGATTCTCAATTTCATATTAGCTAAAGATGAATTCAAATGGAATTGAAAACTGAATAAATAATCAATTTCTGGTATAAATATTCTTCAATTTACTGATAATATGATATAGCATATATACTTATACTGAATTAAAAACAAACTGCTAATATATTGTTATATTGCTAATTATTTGTTTTATTTATTGATTTTATGTGTCCTATATACCTAACCTTATAATGATTATAGTTTTTTACAATAATTTTTTTTTTTTAAACCTAGAAGTATTCGCTCACTTAACGAACTGTACATTTTCAAGTTCTTACCCACAAACTGCAGGAGAATAAAAACACTCTAAATAATATCCATAAATCTTGCAAAAACATTTTCATAACATCAATTCTTAAAGTATACAGAGTGTTTCGCATAATGACTGCAATTATTTCAGAAGATGATTCCTGAGACTAGAACTAGAAAAAAATCGTATTCGAGAGGGGAATCAATTTCTATTCTCAATCGTTTTCAAAATATTGAGATTTTTATATATGTATATGTTTTTTTGTTTTACATTATTAATTGCTACATAACTTTGCACTCACATGCCCTACAGAAACTCATTTAGTCTTGTTTGAAAGCTTTATTCTTTAGTTTTAAAAACCTAGTTTTAGCTTCAGAGTTTACCCATAATGAAATATTTGCACTCTAATATAAAACATCCTATAATATTGTTAATATACTATAAGTTGTTAATAAGATCTAAATTACGCATACTTAAGATAAAAAAAAAAATTAAATTTTTAACTAGAATAAAATATATTATGAATATTCTAATTAGAAAAATTTATGATATTATTTAAAAAATAAAAAGCAAATTTCTACTATTACCTATACATTATATTACAAAATTTATCTTTTTTTCCTATAATAAAAATTTAATAAATTTCCATTAAACTAATAGCGGTAAAGATAAAATATTAATTTATATATGTAATTAATTATAAATTAAAATCTCAAATTAAATATGAGGGTTATTTTTATCTTGTTGAACTAATTAATAACTGTTTTTTTTTTTTATTAAAAGCTTAAATTACCTACTTTTAATATACGTTATTATATAAACTATATACTAAAAAATTATGAATTCAAGCTATTAAATTTTTAAATCAATGATTTTTAGTATTCAAATTATAACATTTAATTCTTTAATATATGGGAAAATCATTCAAAAATCAAATTGTTTTTTAAAAATTAAAAAAAGAGAAAAAATTCAAATCGAATTTATTGATAACAAATGTATATATATACATACCTATACATATATATACATATATGTGCATATATATGTTAATATGTTGTTTTATCTACAAAATATCTAAACCAATATCTAAATATCTACAGATATATCTAAACCAACATCTAAATATCTACAGATATCTAAACCGCACCTCATATATAAAATATATGAATTAAATAGATAAAATATTTTAATGATTGACCCTCATATGGTGTTAACGTGTTAATGTAACAAATGTTCTAACATATATAGCGTATAAAGAATTATTATTATTTTCGGTTTTAGTTTTCATTACAATTTTTATGTTGTCATAAAAATTAGAAATAATTTGTAGTTAAATTAAAAAAAAAAAATATTGCGAGATTTCAGTTAAAATAAGTTAAATATTTAAATTGAATGCCAATTTCAAATAAAAAAAAACAAACTCAGTCTATTCTATAGGATATTTTAATATATTACTTACTTATACATTAAAATATCCTATATATACATTAGGAAACACATACTATATACTATATACTTGCTTATACATTAAAATACCTTTTATCCTATAGGAGTTATAAGAAAACTTTCAATATAGAAGTTTTATTATCTTTACAGTATTCTGTGATAGTCAAATTTTATCAGAAACCAATGAATATAAGGGTGTAATCAGGTGTAGTATAGCTAAAAATAGATTTTCGTGAGGTTTTCCTTTAAAAAACAATTTCAATATTAATATTTTGTGACAATTTAAAGTATTTTAAACCAAACCAATAATCAGAACATTAAAAACCAATCTAACTCATTTCCAAACCTAAAAGAACAACTGTATGGCAGTACATACAAAATAAAATGCATATATCCAGGAAATACATAGATAGTTTCTTTGCCTTTGAAAAGGGTTCAATCAAGATAGTTATAACTAAATTAGAAATGTATATAATGTTTGTAGATGAAATGATGAAATATGATTTTAAAATATTCATCTTGACTGCTGATGTTAATACAATATATACAGACATACGATGATGTTAATACTCGTATATAATTTGAAAATATTTAAAATTATGACATATGATTTAATAAAAAAATCTGTCTATCTATACTCTATAATCTATCTATACTACAATACAAAAGTGCAAGTGTTCTCCATTTTTGAAAATCATTTGAATATTTAAATTTAATATTAAGGAATTATAAAATAACATTATGAAAATTATTATACGTTTAAAATTTACATAATACTTACTGCAAAACAAAATTCATTTCGCAAAGAACAATGTGAATTTCTAAACTTTTCCTAAAAAACATAATTTGTACTAAATAAAAATAATATTTGACAGTCCTGTACCAAAAACTATATGTAATATAATAAGATATTCCAAAAATAGAGCAAATTTTTAAGTATTTTCTAAGTATTATTAAATTACCCAATCCTCCACGTAGCGATGGAAAAAGCCATCTAACTAGCGATATTTTTTTTAACTAAAATATAAATATTATCAGATTCAATTTTTTTTTTTAATATTTTTACTATATATTCATTATATACTTATCATTTTTATACCAAGATATTGTTGTTGTTAATACTGTAACATTTAATTCACTGGCTTTTCAATCAAAACGTCTCGGCTTCAAACTTCGATCAGTTCATATTAAATATTAGCAATTTATATCGTAATATATATACATAATTTATATTATAATAATTAATATCGTAATATAAAATAAATAATTCTTGTATAAGATAATAGATGGAGCATAAATATAAAATGTATATATACATGTTTTTCATATTCTTAAAAGTACAATAGTTACAGTTTAGTAATTAGCGGCTTAGTGAAAATAATTAATAGAAAAAAGTGGAAGCTTAGTCGAATATGAATAATAACGATTTAGTGGATGCGCTATGCTCCTCATAGAAGTATGTAAAATGCAAAAAAAAATTAATAAAGAACTGAAATATTACATTTTAAAGAGTTAAGATATTTAAAAATACTTGAATACGGCACGGTACAAATAAGTAAAATATGTCATTTAAAAAAAAAAAAAACTAAAAATCTTAAAAAAAAAATATATATTAGGCCGAATACATAAAACTGAGCTTGAACTCAAATCTTACCTTTTCAAACAAAACTTCGAGTTTAAGCGTAAATTTTCTTTGAAAAAGTCAGATTTGAGTTCAAAACCTGTTTTATGCTTTTGGCCCATTGACTTGGAATATAAAACTAGATTTTAAGAGTTTGTAATACATAAAAGAATAGAAAAAAGTTGAACAACAAGTAAAATGTTTGAAACTAATTCTTGTAACATTATATTGAGGTCTGCAACACGTTTAATATATTACATAATATTGTAAATTTTCATAAATCATTATGTTTGTTTATTTATTTGGCATATTACCAAATTTTACAGAAAGATTATTTGCAACTTGAAAAAAATAAAACGCTACATTATAATATTTACCCCGTGCCAAATGTTTTTTTGTCATTTCATTTTCCTAAATAAATAGATCAATATTTGTTTAACAAAATTAAATTGAATATTCGATAACTACTTCTGGCAGATCAATTCCATTTGTTTGTAAAATTTTACTAGGAGTTACTATAATATTACCCATTTTGTACAATACAAAAATTCTCGAGTGTAATTTGGCCATGTTACAATTTCTCTTACTTATGTACATATATATTTATATATTTATTAAATAAATAAATATAAAAAAAAAGTATTTAAAATAAAAAACAAAAAAGTTTTGTTAGTTCTAATAAGTTGTAAGTATATGTAGTCCTAACTTTTTTTAATTTTTAAATGAACCCCCCCGCGTGCACCCAAGAAGGAACAATTGGCCGTGGGATATTATTATTATTATTAAAACAATTGGATTTTTTTTATTGTCTTTACTGAAATTAATAAGTAAAAACTGCCAAAGATGACGTTATTATTTTTTAAAAAAATTTTACCAAATTATTCTCCATTTAAAAATATTAGATGGCATAGAAAATTAATAAATTTCCCTAATTTGCCTGATTAATTAAACTGGAAATTCCCCTAATTTAATCATAATTTTAAAAATCGATTTTAATAGAATATTAAATGTTAAAAATGTAATGTTTAATATAAGAATTTATTATGTTAAAAACGAAATGGAAAATGCAGATTACTTTTTTAAACATAGTGTTAATACAATGTATAGTAAATCAAAAACAAATGGACACAATAAATTTATATTTTATCTTTTCTATTAATACATTTGTTATATTCAATTAAATTCATATAAATTCTATTTCATGCATAGCATGTCTTTATCTTGTCAAGATACACTAATGAATATTACTCATAAATGTATTTTTTATGATTGTGAAATTTCATTAAATATTGAAATTTTAAAAAAAAAAAAATTTTTATCAATCTTTTCATTATATTTTAAAGTCTTTTAAAACATATTTTTTTTCTATAGAGATTGTGTATATACCATGATTAAATTTAAAGTATAGAGATGAACATTTTTTTTTTCTCTCTAATATATTTTCTATTTAACCATTTTAAGCCCAAAATGAACATATGTTTTGGTGTGGGGTCATAAAACCAAATGAATCGTAAAGCCATTATTTTTATAAAAAAAAAATTTGTGTCGTAAAGCCATAATATATTTTTAAAACGATCGACTTGTGCTTTATTGTTGAAATACATATGTAAAAAGTTATTTGGGAAGGATTTTAGAGTTGGTTACAAAGTCAGGGTTTCAATATTTTGTTTAGAGGGGGTTTAGAAATGACAGCCCCTCCCATTTTTAATGTTTTGTATTTAAAATATGTATGTAAGAGAAGAAATTAAGAAGGATTTTATAGTTTATTGTATTATCCCATGAAATCAGGCCATCAGAGTTATTTACTCTTTTTACAAAATGAGCTTTGATTCGGGAGAATTCTAGATTTCATTACAAAATCATAGGGTTTCAATCATGACTAGTTTAGGAGGCGTTTGAGCAATAGCCTCCACAATATTAAATTCTTTGTTATTATACCTATCAAAAATAATTAGGTTGAATTTTAGAGTTGGTTAATTAATTTTAATAGAATTTCATTTAAAATAGTTTTAATCGAATAAAACATGACGTCTATACCCCATTCAAATGTGTCATAAAGCCATATTTCCAATATTTTCAAATATGACTTTATAATAACCCATATACCTACATATGTTTTAACCCAGAGTAAAATCCAGATGTTTAGATTTCCTACAATTGAAAGAACTTTAACAAGTATTTATAGAACAGATTCTTTTAAAATTTATAACATTATTCAAAAATATAAAATAATTTTTTTTTGTAAATGTTTATTTCTACTTATATTAATTGCAAGTAATACATAATACATATTTATTAATATATATAGAATTTTTATATGGTTTTTATAACAATTTGTATTTTATATTTTATTAAAAAAATTAATTATTTACATTTAACAAAATATTCAAAAAAAATATATAAAATTTCACAATTAATTACAAAAAATAAAAAGAAAGAAAAACATATAATAATCTATTCTTTATATAAATAAATATAATAAATATAAAGAATAGAAAAATATAAAATTATTTTAAAGAAAATTGTAAAGTATATAAATTATTTATTATTTAGCAACGAACAAAGGACGAAAAATAAAAAATATACCTATAAAGAATATTTTATAACCCGCAGAAAATAATAATAATTTAGTACATTTTTGTGTACTCAAATTTGATTTATATTTAAAAGTTCTGTTCTGAGTTTTTACAAATTTAATGTTTAAATAAGTTTTTATCACGAATTTTATTAAAAAGTATTTATGATTTTCGAAAACATCAGATGAATCTAAATAAGAAAAAATTGTATAGGAATTGATCCTTCCTTTAAAGTTGTGGTTCTGAAATTATATAATTTTTGCTATCATTGTTTTTACCATTCTTTATCAAAATGATTTCTGTAAATCTGGTATCCTTCTTGAAAAGTTTGTGATTGTCTCTTAAAATTTTAATGTTGTAAATTCATTTATTTTTTTAAAGTTTAATTTTTGGATAATAAAGTGAAAAGAGACATTTTTAAATTTTCTGTATACGTATTAAAACATCCGTTTGCACAACAAAAATAATATTTTTTAATAATTGTTTTTATTTATTAATAATCAGTGTTTATTTTTAACACAAATTACATTTTTTTTTAATCAATCAAGCACCACTTTAATTTTATTTTTCTCAATTGAAAAGTCTTCAAATAGCGGAAAATGTCCTTGTTTAGCTGCAATATTTTCCGGAGAAACTAAACTATTTAAAATCAGATGTTTACTTAAAAATGGTTAAATTTTTTTCTCAAAACTATGCATTTATAATTCTAATATATCTATGGTATCCCTCTAAAACAAAAAATCCACTTGACCAAAAACGGGCCAAAAATCAAATAAAAAAGAAGAATTAAAGTGAAGTTTTACTAATCCGTACATATTTCAGTATTTTTTATGTTACACCAAAGCTTCGGCTTGGTACATTGATTTTAAATGGCCGCTGTAGAGGTTATGTAAAATGTAAACCAAATTTACTAATACGCATACGGTATAGTAAATGTTTTTCTCGGCTACTAAAAATTAAAATAAAATAATTTACAATTAGATAATTTCTAATTGGAAAATAAAAATATAATTAATAAAAAACATGTGAATAATTAAATACAAGTATATAAGTGAATAATAAACTAAAAATAAAATAGTAAAACATAAGTTGTTTTTTTATCGCTATATTTCTTTATTAGTGCTAAATAATTACAGTAAATTTTTTACAATTTCTTAAATTTTCTTAAATATTTTAAATTATTTAAATATAAATAAAATTTAATTAAACAAAACATCATCTCATTATTATTTAATGTTTTTTTTTTAATTTTTATTTTTTAATTAGAAATTATGTAATTGGAAATTATTTTATTTAAATTTTTAATACCCGAGAAAAAACAAATTTTCATATCGTATAAGTTCATACAAAACTAGCTTTTGTTTTACATTTGTCATAACTTCTGCGGCGGTCATTTAAAAAAAAAAACATGAATGTTAAGGCTTGTCAGTATAGAGCTGGCTTTAGTTACACACATTGACACATATAGTTCGTGAAAAAGAAATTTAATAAGTACAATACTACGTAGTTTGCCATAGTTTGCCAAAATATAAACATTTTTTAAAATGTTTTGAAATTATTATTATTTATTAGTATTACAAGTATTAAGTTATTCATATCTTAAGTATTTAAGATATTATATATTTATATATGATCAAATTAAATAAATGTAATAAAATTCTTTGTGAATGATAATATAACGTATAATAAAGTAGAATTAAAAGACATAACATAAAAATTTAAAAATTTTCTTTTTATTTGAAAAAAAATTACAAACAATTCGTTGAAAAGATACATTAGCGTTTTCGTTAAAGAGAATTGACAAAAGACTCTTTAAAAAAGACTCAAAAGCACCTCACTAAGAAGAATCGTAAAAAATTTACTAAGGTGAATTTAAATCGAATTATCACTACATATAAATACTCCTTCTGGTATTCTAATTACCGTACCGTACTACTGACGAGTGACGACTTAAAAATGACTTACTTTCGACGTTTTGTATGAATATTAAACTGCACTGCACCTACGAAACTCTGTACTTACAAATATTTACTAAGTTTTTAATCATATTGAGTTGTTAAAATACAATGTAGGTATATAAGTATTGCATAATCGCATAATGGTTAAATTTTGTTTAGATCTATAATTTTAAATTATCTTCATATTTCTGTCTATGAGGCATCAGATATATTTTATTTACTAACAAATTGTTTACATATTTAAAATTTATTTTTCAATTTTTTTAACTTATTTTAAAAAAAAAAAAATACTGTCTTCTTTCATTAACACTAATAATAATTTTAATAATTAAAAATACTTTAAACCCCATTAATTGCATAAACTATTAATGATTTTTGTTTATAAAGGCCAATAGTTCGACGCTTTTTTAAATATACATACTTATATATTTTTTATAAATTCTTTTATTTTATTCTTTAAATTTTTTTTCTTTTTATTTAATTTTTTTTTTCGGGTTTCATAGTTTAATAGCTATAGTTAAATTCTAATTTATTTAGTTTATTAGAGTAGCAAATCGATTACAATAAAGTTTAAGTAACATGAACCATTAAAGCTACTCTTTATTACCGCAATAATTTTTTTTTTTTCGCATTTTTAAGGACACACCTTTATATACTATAATCATTTTGTCCAAACTATTTAACGGTATATGTAATTCAATTGACATTTAACATTTAAATCAATGTATGTGTAAAACTATTTTGTGGTTATAAAAAACAAAAAAAAACAAATATCTTGTATTATTCGCTCTATAAATCGTGGTATTAAATATATTGATAAAAAAATAGTCATAATAGGTATATATATTAACCCTTTGCATTCATAAATCTTATACTAGAGCTAACAGAAAATCAGAATTTAACAAAATTTAATTGCTACATTGTAGCAAAGAATTTGCTTAAAATAAAAAATAAATTTCAGAACAGAAACATCTAGAAATTAAAATAACCCCAATTACAAAAAGTATTAATAATTGAGTTAACTCAGTAAAAAAAAAAAATAACTTATAAGAAACCAAAAATATAACAGTTTTTTAAATGCACGAGCCTTACCCAGAAGAAAAAATTTTTAATTATAAATATTTTACCTTTTTTTTTGTTTTTTTTTTGAGAGGATACTTGAGAATTAACGAAAGTCACTATAGAGGAATGGTACGACCATCAGAGAATTTTAGCCAACTTAACACCACTCCTCTTTTATGACCAAACAATAGGTTATTATATGCCTACACTACACTATATTGAGGTGCGGAACGACCACGAGGGAACTTTAGCCAACTTAACACCACTCCTCTTTTATGACCAAACAATAGGTTATAATATGCCGTTTAGTTCTAATGTACTGCTTACAGTAATGTCAAGTTACAGAATACAGACATTTTTTCTGTTACAGATATATTTTTAAAGTTTGATTTTAAGTTTTTCTGATTAAGTCATGCCAAACCATTTAACAATTTATTTTATTTTAAATAACATGTAATCTACGTCCGACCTACAGTGTTTTGGGTTATTATTTATAATAGCTTTAATTATGATAAAGATACAGCAAAACAATAACTATTAAAAGAAATTTAAAATAAAGCTCAAATTAAAACTTAAATATTAAATGGGATAAATTACAGTTTAAAAATATCGACCACAGAAGGGTTAACATATGCAACCAGGTACATATTACATGCTTAAGAAATAAAAGATTTACTAAAAAAGCTTGAAAAATAAAATTAAATTAAAAAAAAAATATATACATATACATATATGTATATCTTTTCTTTTTATTAAATTTAAGATAAATTTTGTTAAATATCATAATTTATGCGCAATATAGAAAAGAAAATATCCATTAAAAAATATAACTAAAAAATTAAAAATATCCAATTAACAATCAGATATGCGAGAAATTATTAAATTGATTAGTAATTGATTTTGTGGTTTTATTTTTATATTTTATTATTTACATTTTTTTATTTTGTCTTCAAATTTATTCTTAATATTTTATTTAATATAATATAGGCATCGTAAAGATTTTTAAATTTAAATAAAATGAAATATTTAATATAAAAATATTTCAATTCTTTTGTACCTATACTTAATAATTTATTTATTGTTAATGTTCCTAAATATACTCGTACCTAAAAAAATATCTATGTATCTTCTAAAACACCTACGAATATAACAATTCAAACATATTGATCTAGAAAGTATAATTAATTTTCATCTGATTGACAAGAATAAAAAGCATAGTCCTAAATAAAAGAGGATGTTATTAGATATTATTAAATAAAAAATCAATAGTCTTATTTTTGTTAAAAAGCATTAATTTCTTTAAAACAGAAAAGATGAGCTCTTAGTCATAGCACCAAAGGTATGATAAGCAATCTCCTTTTTTTTAAATCGTATACTTTTTCAAAAACAAATTGTAAAATTTACTTATTAGTTTCACTCTGCCCGTCTGTTCCTTAATTTGTTTACAAAACTTCAACACTGTTTAAGATAAACAAATGAAATTTCAATCATGGACAGATCTCTTAAAAAAATTATCCTATCCTTACAAGACTACAGTCTTTCAAAGTTAAAAAGACAATTTTTAAATATGTATGTCAATCTTAGGTTTTGCTTAACATTTTTTATACCCGTACCATAGGATCTGGTATAATAAAATTACTCCTCCGTTTGTAACACCTCGAAATAAGCGAGCTAGATATACCTTCAAAGGTATGGATCGGATCAGAAAAAAATTCTAAGACTTTTGAGCCATGTCCGTCCGTCCGTCCGTCAGCACGCTAACTCAAAAACTAAGAAAGCTAGAATCTTGAAATTTACACAAAATATTTTGGGAGTAATTTGTAGGTTCCCTATTTTTTTTGGTTGAGTTTGGACCAAAACTTAGGGTAGCTCTCGAACATCTAACTTTTAGATCCCCACATTTTTTTTGAAATAGAGCTATGAAATTTTAACTGCTGATAGATCTGATAAAAATATTAATTTTATTTTTAATAACTTTTTTTTGTAGCCCCACCCGTTACGGAGCTACAGCTCCCCAAAGGTTCAAAAAAGCTCTATATTTAAATTGTTATAGCACAAGTTGTATAAGGTATATCTTCATTTTGAAAACACCAAACGATTACTACTTTTATTAGCTTTAAAAGTACATATACAATAAATATATATTTGTAGCATACGGTGTCTTAATTTACCGTTATGCGAAACTCAAATTTTGCAAAATCCTTTAACCCTTCTATCTTCTAAACGGTTTAAGTTTAATTCCATACCTTTGAAGGTATATCTAGCTCGCTTATTTCGAGGTGTTACAAACGGAGGAGTAATTTTATTATACCCGATCCTATCTTACGGGTATAAAAATAATATTGTAAGCAGAGTGACTGGCTGTGAACATACTAACGGTTCGTACGGGTATCTAAGAGTTGACAAAGTCAACTGTATTCTTCCTCGTTCAATCTAAAAACGCAAAATATCATATTTCCATTTTTATATCGGCCCATTTTTAGTAAGGTAGAATCTTCAAATTGCGAGAGAAGAAAGATATTTTAAAATTAGGGCTTAAATATAGGAAATTTACTGTTTTTAGACACCTGTAATTTCGACGCCTTGCTAATTTTTTAACATTATATTTTTACATTTGTTACATTTTTATTAATTGTATATTTTTGCTTCATTTTGTACATTTTTTTTTTATATACAAAATTTTCCAATTTTGGTGCAAATCGCAATTCTATATTATATTTAGAAAATGTGTGCCTTTAAAAATCTTTGATGTTACATACTACATTGTGGAACTTCTTTTAGAAAATCTAATTTTTTTAGAAAAAATTTCGCTTTTTCTTAATATCAGAAAAAAATGGACTATATTATAGATTTTTGCATAATTTCACATTGAAATACGCTATAAACACCTAGGAGTGTGGGTTTGAACTTCGAAACCCACACACATTGTCAGAATAATTCCCCCTTACAACATTTACAGCCACACCTGGAAAGAAAAGGCTGTATAATTTCCATGTGAAATTTATGAGCCAGGATAAAAACTAAAAAAGAAAAAAATGTATATACTTTTAAAAATTACTGATGTTAAATAACTCCATATAAAATGTTACCATTTAAAATCGAAATATTTTTTGAATTTTCATTATATATACACTAATGTATGTAATTTTTACAAGATTTTAGTCGTAAGTTTGAAAAAGGTGTTCATGCATTAGATTAGAGCATATAATACAATACGCAAACGTCAAAATGAATATGATTTGTGTCTTCAATCGATTTCCCTCTCTATTTAAAAATAAGTAATTTATGGGAAAATTACAGCACTAAAATATCATTACACACAGAACTGAAGACAGATATATTACGAAAATTAATATTCATATAATCTTTTACCAACATTAGATTTTAATTGAAAATTAATTGAATTGCAGGTTTAAACCACACCCTGTTGGTTTTTCCGACATATATTTTCTACATTTTTTTATTCGTAAACTTCATTATTAGGACTACTATAAAAAAAAAAAAAAAAAAAACAACTCTCGGAACTTGTTTATATTCTCATATAATATAACGAATCTTTTTTATATTTTATTTCAAAAGAAGGCGTAATTTACAACCCTATTCTATTAATTTATCTTTCTTTTTTCTTTAAATATGTCTTTAAATCATTAAAAGTTAATTAATAAGTATAAGTATAATAAAAGGAAAAAAATAAAAATACCAAAAAATTCCATTCATTTTTTAAGATACATAACATTATTTTTTAATTTTAATTTATTAATAAAATTATTATATAATAAATAATTGTTTTTACCTTGAATAAACCTCCTACAAAAACGTACATATATACACGTATGTATCTATAGTTAGTTTTCATAAATTACAAATATCTTAAAAAATTTATTAACTGAAAATAATTAAAATATATTTCAAGAACGATTTTTAATTACACATTTTTTTTTTATCTAATATATAAATACAAAAAAAAATAGAGACTTCAATCTAATTTAAAAAAAAAAATTAAAAAAAGAAAAATAACCAAAACTTCATTTTTAATCTGTGACAATTAAACGGAAATACAACATAAGATACAAAAAACGCAAATAATAAATTTAAAAAACAAAAACCAAGAAATTAACAACAAGTTATACAAATTTTTTTTTTTATTTTTAAAGGTATAAGAATTTTTAAAATAAGTTTGTAATGTATAAAAAATAGTTTGTGACCTATAGAAAAATATATTTAAACTTTGAGAAAAGAAAAGAAATAGTCTGTTTCGTAAAATCCAGAATTTCAATATTCCTTTCAAATGGTTTAATTAAGAAACTGATCCTATTTGTCTTGCAGAACTGAGAAATGAAGTGTTTTTAGATAATTTACAGCATAATATACAGCATAATTTCTTTTTGTGTATGTGTTAAAAAATATAAGGCAGAATGTAATATAATACTCCAGCTTTAAAAATATAATACTCCAACTTTAATTTTTAAGCTAAGTTACAGTTGTCTAAAAATAGGAAATTTTCAATTTTTGAGCCCTACTAGATCTTAAACTGATGGTGATACAAAAAACTTTTTTGCGGAAACTTATACTAAATCTCAAAATTTTTTCTTGCTTCAAAATTTCAAGTCTCTATCTAAAAGCGTGTCGAAGTTATGAAGGTAGAAAAATCATGCACAATATGGTTTTCACATAACGGTTAATTTTAAAATAAGGTGAAAAAATTCCTTTCAAATGGCGTGAAAAAATGTTAAGCAGAACATGAGATATATAGATTTCAAAATAGACCTTTTTAAAAGTTTGCGAGGCTGTACGTCCGTAATGGATGGGGCTGCATGAAGCCGACCCATGGTTAAATAAAAATTTTTTTTTTGTAACTTTAACAGTGTAGAAGTTTTATAAACAGACGGACGGACGGATCAGACGAAGGGACTGACAGAGTGAAACTTATAGGCACATTTTTCAAAAGTTTTTTTTGGAAATGTACTAATAACGCTACCCTAAAGAAAACTGCGGTTTAGTTAAGGTTATTTTTTATATATTTTATAAGAATTTATATAAAAATTAGTAAATAATTTTAAATGTTAAAAATTATTACTACTGTCAATTACTATTTATTAATGTTAGAGATGTTAAAAAAATACACTAACTAATCTATTATAATTCTAAAAACTTTAACGATACCAAATAGAATCTAATATTGCAAGCTGCAATATAAAGTTTATCTTAAAAAAACTGATTACCAGAGTTAAACATATTCGTGTAAAGTGTGGGTCTTAATGTTATTTTGTTAATGTTAGTATCAAAGAACTCTCAACTTGAGTTAGTCTCTCTCAAATATACGTGAAATTGACTTGAATTTGCCGTAGTCGGTGAAGTGATTATTCTTGATATTAAAATTATATTTAAGTGTTTAAGTAAAAATGTTTTATATATTTTTTTTTTTTTTTATTAATCCATCTTAAAACTAACCTATACATTCTTAAATGACCTTAGCTTTAGCTGTTTGGTCTAATAATTTAATATGATAACATAATATGACAATTTTTAACAAAAAATAGAATTCAAAAACAAAAAAATAATAAAAGTGATTTTACAATATAATTAATTATCATAACAATTATAACAATAATATTTTATAACAATTCATTTATTCATTTAATTATCTATTTATTAACATTGCAATTCAATACTTACTAACCTTTTACAATTTCTTTAATTTTTCTTTTAAAAACGCTAATATTAGCAATTTGTATTAATTTATAAAATTTCTATTTCCAAATAACTTTATTTTAGTTTTTTTTACATTTAGAAGTAAACGATGCTTTTCAAGCCATTCTTTAATTATTTTAAGGTCACTTTCAATAAAGGTTTTTAGATCCTGCTCGTTTATTGTAGGATATTTTATCACCGCATCAACAGCGTATAGCTGAACCATCCCCTTTAGTTTTATATAAATTTTGAATAAATCTGGCTCTAAAATAGAACCCTCCGTGCGACCTCTTTACTAATTTTTTTTGGACTACTTAACACATTTTTTATTCGAACACTTTGTTTTCTATTTGTCACGTAAGATTTGAAAAGAAGCAGCTGATTTGCATTGAAGTTTATTTTTGACAATTTGTATATTAAGATGTCATGATCAACACAATTTTAATAAACGTATTTTATATACCATACCATATTCAACAAACAATCTAAGCTAATGTATCTTAAAAAAGTGTATATTCAGAATTTGATTTATAGTCAAATTTAAAAAAAAAATATATTTAAATTTTTTTGAGAATTTGAAGATGTGTTCCTTTAAAAACCCTTTGTTATTATAAAAATTGTAAAAATTTTATTGTTAATTGTAAAAATTTTGAATAATTCATCTAACAACAGTAGGTTTTTAATTAGTTACCCAAATTTTTTTTTTTATTTATATTTTTATTTTTTTTAATAATAAAAGTTTTATGATTAGTTGAGTCCTAAATTTTATTAACCTTAATCTTTATTTCAGTGTTGTGTTATAAAAACTAAATAACCTATATTTTATTAAATTTTTAACCTTTATAAAAACAAAAGATTTTCAACAAAACTTTATCAATATAAATTCTGGAATAAAGTATAAAAAATATATTTGAACGAAGCACAGTATAAACCAAATTATTAACAAAAATATATACCTAATTCAACACTACTCAGAGGAACCACGTGCAGTTCCTTTGAGTGACTTTTGATGTTTTCCACCGTCCCTCGTAAAAAAAAAAAACCTATACATATACCAAAATAACGAAATAAAATTTAATAAATCATGAAAATATATGTGTATATAATTTTAATACATATACATCGTATAGTATAATTATATTCAACATGTAAAACGCAGCAAACAATATAGAACAAGGAAGATATCATGTAGTATACAAAATCAGATGTAAATTATTTATATACTACAGTATAAGCTACAGTATAAAGTATGCATATGCATCACAAAATGGAGATAGGAACAAGATTTTATGGTATAAATTATAGACAGATAATAGGATAGTTTCATGGCAGGTTTCGAGTTCTTCTTCCTATATGTATTATTAGGCGATCAAACTAAATTAATTCTAAAAACCTCTTAAGAAAAACTTAACTCAAGTTTCGTTGACTTGGTGATCGGTGATACGATGCTTTTAAACTATTGCAAAATAATTCCTACAAATTCTAATAAAATTAAAATTCTGAAAAGAAGGAAAAGAATGCAAAATAATTTCAGAAAATTACAAGGTAATACGCGACAACGCTTTAAATTGCAATCAAATAATATGAGTTTGATTTTTACGCGTATATTACGCTAAAAAAAAAGTATAATATATGCCTGAATCTAGAACTTTCATGTCAGGCTGTATTTAATTATGATTTTAAAAAAATATAATTAGAAATTTCTTTTTACTGAACAAAAAATACAATTTTCTTAGTACGCTTTAATTTTGAAAAAAATGCGAATAATTTGCATCATCAGCTTAGAATTCTCGACTTTCGACTCTCAAATAGTTTGTATTTCAAAATTTTAAGTTACACAGCATATTCTCTTTAATTGGGTTAAATGCATAAATTTGTAATATATTTTGACATATACACTATAAGTATTAAACCAATGTATTAAATTTGAATTCTCCTTAAAAATTAGATTTTTTATCATTACCGTCCCTTACAAATGATATGTCTGGTTCTGTTTTAATTTTTCCAATCTAAAAACGGGAAAACTTTTTAAAATTTAGTATATAAATGTACCCTTATGTGAAAACAAAATTTTACCAGATTTTTCTTTCTTTATATCTCCGTAATGCTTTCAGGGAAAGCCTTTAACTTTTGAGAGAAGAAAGATCTTTTATGTTTTAGAGCTAAGGGATGAAAAATTGAAAATTTAATATTTTAAAGCACCTGGTGCTTACCTGAGTACAAATTTGTTCAAACTAAAACGTAAATATTAAAACTCCATTTGTTTTACATATGATAATTGTTAACCCCTTTTCTTAATCATAAAAGGTTTCTTAAAACTGAAGAAACTGTTCCTTGATTTTCCAAAATTTTTCATTTATAAGAAAACTTACAAATTTTGATACAAGTTGGAATTCCAAATTGTTTTTATTGTCTTTTGGAAAATGGGCACTTTTAAAAACTCTTGGTTTACATTCCGCCATATTGTTGACAAAGGGGCTCTAAATTATATTTTGTTAATCACCTCTTATAACTTCGACCTCGCCCCTTTTATACAAAAAAAATATTGTTTGTCTCAATATCCCCGATCACACAAAAGAAGACAATTGAGAAGCGTATAGTATATACTATATATATGTATGTATATACATATATGTATAGTGCGTACACTATTCTGACAATAGTCAATTTGTCAGAAAATATTTTCTCAACCGATATTGCGATATTATGACGGGGATGTAAATTTATTCCTAAAATGGGGACGGTCACAACAAAAAAATAAAAGGAATAAAATTAAGTCAAATTACCACAAAATTAACGATCAATCTGACTTTATTACGGATCACCAAATATTTAATATTCGATAAAATATCAACTTAAAAATGACTTAATTTCTTTTAAAAAACTAAAAGAAAAATCAAATTATTTATTTATAAATTTAAAGTTGTCAGGGAATAAAGATTTTGTTAATTACTTTTTTTTTTTTTAATTTTTAATTCGTGTAAAATTAAATTTCATTACTAAATGCTAAACTAATCTTAATTGTCTTCAAATTTTATATAAATACAATTGATGTTTTTTTTAGATCTTCAACAAAAAAATTAAAACAATTTTTTTTTTTTTTTAATAAGAGAGTAAGAAAATTCAAGTCTAGACAAAATCGTACTATACGATTTTTTAGATTCATATAAAATTTATAAACATTATAAAATATTAGAAAATAAAGAAAAACGAAGAATTAAATAAATGTTAAGGTAAAAGATACATATATATAAATCCGTCATTAAGCATGCAACACCATTTATAAAAATCATTCATTGGAACTGATATTTTTAAATACATTAACTTATTTCTTTTAATCTTCCATCAAAAATCTGATTAACTTCCATAATATATTAATGTTTTATATTTAAAAATGATATGAATTTATTGTAGTTTGAATATTTAAAAATAAACGTACATAGTTGATAGATTGCATTAACATTAAGACCGGTTGGGTACAAAATTTCAAAAAAAAAAAAATCTATTTCCAAATTCCAAAAAAAACAATTCCCAAAGAAACTTCCACAAAATTTAAAATTGAATGGAAATTACTTTAAATAGTTGGAGCTCAAATGAATTTGTTACTTTGAGTTTAAATTATTGAAACCCTGATTTTATAACCCACTATAAAATACCTGGTAATTCAGAATCTCACATATAAAAATATTTTGTAAAAAGCGTATAACTTTGACTTTGAATTAAACTTTAAAATGCTTCCTAATTCAGAATCCCGCAAACACATTTTATATATAAATATTCTGAAAAAGGAGAGTACCCTGATTTTGCAACCATCTTCTAATTATTTTGTTACATGCTCATTATGCAATTATAGTCTATAGAATAGAACATTTCTTTAAGGAATTTGCGTTGTGGTTTTTTTTTTTTATTGTTTGGGATTTTGTATCTTGCATTTTTGTTTTTTTTTTTGTAATTATGACACCATCCTCATTCAAACATATAAAATTTAATTCAATATCAAATTTTATACTCATTATATAATTTTTTTTTTATGTTAAAGGTTATTTCATTTATTTATTTATCTGTGGTAGGCAAAAATTTAATTTGAGGAAGAACTATTTACCTATAGATAAATAGGAGGATTTTGTAGCGACCATTATTCAAATATGTATAATTAGATTTTATTAAAGTTTAATTCTTGTTATAAGTGTACTTTATATGAATATTCAACAACTTAATGTTAAAAATCCTTACTTCAACAGCAGAAAATATTTATATGGAATTGTCACATTTGATACAAAAATGTTTAAGGTAACGGATGAAAAGTGATAAAAAAAACCATCTGATAGTAAAATTTTTATTGAACCTAATGGTATAGATTATGATATAAACATTTTACTGAAAAGATATTAAATTTTGGAGCAATTAAATCATCACAGTTAGTGTTGTTTGTACAAATTTTTGAAATTAGAGAGTTGGCAAACTAAACTACTGTTTGGGAATTCAGTTTAAATATGAAGAAGGAAGGATCCTAATGCGTCAATTAAATTATATTTATAAAAGAAATTAAAAAAAGCAGATGGTATGTTAAAATTGTAACCTATACCTTCTATAAGATTTTTGGATTGAAATTAGAAAAATGTGCTGCTTATAGTAATCCATTTCGTGAACTGTTTGACGTTTTCATGAATTTAGATTTCATTATTTAACAGTTATCATCAATGATGGTCCCCTTTTTTTCCTTTTACGATAGAGAAAACCGTAACAACTTGGAACTCTTAAAAGCAAATATAAGGCATACACAAAGCTTTATCTTCTAAACTGAATATATAAATATTTCTGAAGCAATAGAAGAATACAATTTTTTGAAGAACTTTATTTATAATTTTTAATCAATAGCATTTTATAAAACGACAACCAAGGAGCACAAAAACTGGACAAAATTTCATATTATTCCTAAAATTCCTTTTATTCCTTTAGCTCGTGTCAACCAAATCAATGCATCTTGTAGATTATAAATTTTAAAGGGAAAATAAGTTAAAGAAGCTATACTATATTAATTGTTTAAGCTGTAATTTTTGTGTATTTTTAGGAAGTGAAAGATTTGATTGTATGGGGATATTTATTGCATACTTTTATCATTCTATTACCGGTTCATACATGCCATAATTGGTTATGATAATCTTATTAATCTATGAAAGCTAGGAGTGAATAAGTTAAATCTAAATCGAAAATAGCTACTAATGTGAAATTAATCCAAGATTGAATGCGAATTTTCTTTTTATGCATTTCTCTGTCACATAATTGTGGACTTCTGTGGAAATGCTTTCCTGTTCAGGCGTGGCTGTAAATGTCATAAGGTGGAATAACTCTTACGACGTGCGTGGGATTCGAACCCACACTCCCTCGATATTTACACCGTATTATTATTACGCCGCTCTTACCCACTAGGCCACAGAGGCCCCTGCGAATTTACATGCGAATTTACACTGCCTTGGTGAGGTTGCACTATTTATTTTTAAAGTTATATACATGCTTATATACATATTTATATATATTTTCTATATTTCATTTTTAAAACAAAATGCTTATCAAAATATTATTTTAAATTCAAGATTTCACCGCGTTAAAGAAATAATTAAACTATTGAAGAATATAATATTAAACTATTGCCCAGAAAAAAACTATTTGCCTACGACATATACACGCTTCAACTGTGATTATATGAGTCCATATAGTAAAACTCTCGTTTTAATCGAGAAACATTCAAATTAGATTTCTATTGGTATAGAAAAACTTACTTAAGTGAGAAAAATTAAGTCTTATTAAAAAAAAAAAAATTATCTTAAAAATCTATCTAAATCCTTATTTTATCTTTAATAAGTTTTTCGTTGTAATAAAACTAAACACGTAATTTCCTACGAAAAGATTTCGCTGGATTGTTTTTACCGACCGCATACATTAATGTATAAGGTAGGTATTCTTTTCATACTAAAAATTTGTACCCGAGATTTTGGCAAATATGCACTACTCCGGTGTGGAGATATGCACTACTCCGGTGTTGATCCGACCAACTTTAGCTTTTATTTAATTTTTTTTCTAAGTCCAAATTTCATGCATAACACTCCATATGAATTTATATGAACAATTTTTTTTTGTTTTTATTTATATCTAAAAATTTATATACATACCTATGCACTTATATTTATATATTATTCTTTTGTTGATGACATATAATTAAAACGCTAAAATTTTTGTTAGCAGATTCAATATTAATCTTATGTTTGTTTTGTATTTGTTTACAGTTTTTGTTATTTTTTACTTCTAATATATGTAAATGAATGTATGAATGAATGCACATATATTTTTACGATTTCATTATTGTTATTGAATAAAACAAAATGTTGTTAAATTATTAGAAGTTATTTAGCTATGATATAAATTAATGTAAAAAATCTATAAATTTTGGCATTGTACTTTTCGTGTAGTGGCGGTCGGTCCTGTGGTGGAGATAGCTGATTTTTTTTATTCTTTGCTTGTGGTTTAAACTTTCTAGAAATAGTATTCCTTATTAAAGGAGTTTGCTGGATCAAGTTAGTTATATGTAAGTCCATAAAATTTCTATTTTTTAAGTTTCTATAACTTTAATGAAAATGCTTGCGCAAAAAGTGATGTAAGATAAAAGATATTATAAAATTCGTTATTTCTTATTGGCGAAATATAGTACCTGCAAGCAAACAAGGACAGCACTACACAAATAACATAAAAATCATTACAATACACTATTCGATCCCCAACACGTTTTTAGAGATAAAATTAGCTTAAATTTTATTAAAAAATATTTAAATTAAATTCAAGTAAAAGCAAAGTTTGATAATTTTAATTTCAAAAAGTAACAAAATACTTCGGAGAACCCCAGGAATTTATGCAAGTTATATATTATAATAGAATACAGTGATAAAAAACTCCCCTCATTTAGTAATAAAATAATTTCCTCAATTTGCTAAACACTATCAAGATTTATTCAACATACTTGTAAATCGAGTTTCGATACTCATTTAAATCTTGTGTTTTTTTCTTCTTCATGTTAATTCATGTTATTCTCCCACTTAATTGTGGACAGGAAATTACACAGCCTTTCCTGTTCAACAGTGGCTGTAAATGTCGTAAGGAGAAATAACTCTTACGACGTGTGTGGGATTCGAACCCACACTCCCTCGGTGTTTACAGCGTATTTTATACCCTCTTACCCACTAGGCGACCGAGGCCTGTTTTATGGTGCTCACAATTGTCCATCAAGGCGATTAATTCGAGAAACTATGGATTGTTTTCGCAATACATTTACTCTAAATGATAACATAGCCATCCTGTAAAACGTTCTACAGTGCGCATAGAACAAGCGATTGATAGTGTGTGCAGCGTAGTGGTGATGATGATGTAAATGTGTCAATTCGTCATCGTACTCAACAATTATACTTGTGTCCATCCACTTTATGGAATTAGTGTAAAGATGTTTACGTGCTTTCAAGATTCAACATGTACAAGAGTTGAAGCTACACGATCATCATTCGCCCCGTAGATTTGGTGAATGGCCTAAAGATAACATTGCTATTGATTCATAATTTCATTTGAATGTTTTGTTCAGTGGTGAAACACACTTTTGGCTAAAAAATGGCTAAATGGGTATGTCAATAAACAGAATTGCCAGATTTGGAGCGATGATAATCCACAAGCTATTAACGAAGCACCATTACATCCAGAAAAAGTCACCGTTTACTCCTCTCTATGGACCGGTGGAATCTTTGGTTCATATGTCTTCAAAAATGATGATGGTCATAACGTTACAGTCAACGTTGAGCGGTACAGAGACATGATTACTAAATTTTCGTGCCTCAAATGGAAGGCATTAATGTTATAGACATGTGGTTTCAGCAGGACGGCGCTACATGCCATACAGCGCATAACTTACTGAAAGAAACATATAATGAACGATTAATTTCACAAAATGGACCTGTTAACTGACCAGCTCTTTCGTGTGATTTGATGCCATTGGATTATTTTCTCTAGAGATATGTAAAATCGCATGTCTACGTCGATAAATCAGAAATAATTGTGAACTTGGAAGCCAACATTCGAAGCATTATTGCTGAAATACAGCCTGATTTACTGCGAAGAATGTGTGAAAATTGGACCTCCAGATTACGCCATGTACGCACCAGCCAAGGTGGCCACATGCCCGAAATCATATTCAAAAATTAATTTCATAAAATTATCTGTCAAATAAAGCCTATTTAATGGATATTAAAAATATTTTTCTGTGTTTTATTGCAACTTAAAGTTCTTCGCCTCTAAAAAAAAAACACTATAAGATTTATATACTATATCATAATTTATTTTGATCCTAGTATCATTTACATTTTTTACATATTAGGCCAGCTTCAATTCAATTAATAATTTTCTAGTTATGACTCAATAACTCACAATAACAAAAAATTAAAAACAAAACTCACAAACAAACACATGTTAACTCACCAGATCAGATATTTCCAATAGTCCTACAAGAGGGAACTCCCAGCTAAATATTCCAACCAGTCGCACGGAAAAACATAGAAGGGTGCTGGTTCCTTCGTCGATTTGTATCTTCAATGCTTTGGCGATAAATATTCAGAAAGGTTCAAACCTAAAATATTTAAAAAAACTAGAATAAACTATAGCAATAAAAAATAGAAATTTATTCGAGTTAATATATGTTTGCTTCACATTCATATATGTAAGTTTTTTACAACATTCTTCAAAAATTGAGTTAAGTAGTACAAAATTTTGTAAATTTCTTCACCTCTAAACCAGCTTCCATAAGCTGAAGGAGATGACAGACATAAATGTTAGTGTATAATAAATATTGTAAATTGATATTTTAAAATATTTAGATATTATAATAAATGAATTATAACTAATTATAACTCATCCATCCAATGGTGTAGTGGTTAAAACATCGGCCTTTCATACTAAAGGTCTCGGGTTTAAACCCCGGCTGGATCATATAGATTAATAAAATAATATAGATTATAATATATAATTAGTATAATATAAATAAATTAAAAATAAGTATATATGTCTTATAAATTATAATTAATATCATATTGTAATATATAATAAAATAATAATAAAATATAATTCTTATGTAAGATAATAGATGGCGTAGAACTAAAGAAACGCTTAGTCTTATACAATAGCTACAGCCGAGTAATCAACGGTTTAGTGAAATAATGGTTCTAAAAACTGAAGCGTAGTCAAATATGAATAATAAATGACTTAGTGGATGTCCTGTACTACTTAAAGGAATGTGCAAGGAAAAAAAAATAAAATAAAAATAAATAACATTATAACATTATAAACAAAGAATGGTATACTTTCTTCACAGAGATTTTCTAATTATCTAATTGTCCAATTTAATTATACTAACGTTCATTTAGTCTATGATAAAACTGTATCACACCTAATAATCTTACTAAAATAGATATAATAATATTTATAACACTTCGTGATAGTTTTTTCTAATAAAAAACTAATATTGTAACTTTCATTTTTATTTAAAATTTTTTAATACAATCAAAACAAAGAATCAAAAATAAAAAACAAAACTAGTATAAAATGTAGCGGATCATCCAACATTCCAATTGAGGTCATAAGTGCGCGAAAAAAAAAAATTCTAATTAATTTAGGGAAATCATTTTTTTAAGCGCAGTGTTTCCTCAAAAATTCGAAAAAAAAAAAAAATTTCCTTTATTTTTGTATTTTCTTTTAAATAAATGAAAAGCAAACTCATCAATGTTTACATGTTTTTTTTTTTTTTTGTTATATAAGACAACAACTACTTATTCTATATAAAAACTCTAGTTTGAAACGCTTTACAATCTTAAGAACATTATACTTACTTACTTTGATCGTTTACTATACTGATAGGCATTTTTTTTCTTTTTATGTTCGTTACGGTGGTTGATTTGAGTGTTGTTCAACGATATGGAAAAAAAAGCAAAAGTCTCTAACTCTAAATTCATATTATAAAGTATATACCGTCAAGATATCAAAACTTCTTCAAAAAAAAATTTGGAGCAAAATAAAGTAAAATATAATTTACAAGGTGTATACACAGTTTCGACTTATATATATGTGTTTTTATGAAAAAAAGGACTGACAAACGTTAAAATCAAACAAAACATTATATGCTTAGAAGAGAAATGTATTTCTTATTGTATCAATTAAAAGATAAAAACATCTAAAATCTAGTGAACCGTATATAAAAACAACTTCACAGATACCTACAAAAACGTCTCCTGTGAAAAATGTCCATATAAAGCAAAAAACTCCTTTTCATAGAATTAGACATTTCCTTTAATCTTTTCATTTCCTTTATTTTTTTTTTCAATGGTTCACTTAACCACCTATTAAACTTTAAACAATTATTTTTGAAACACCCTGTATATATATGTACATATAAATGATTATAAAAATAAGTCAAATTTACTAAATGTAGACACCCTTAATAGAATTTATTTTTTAAAAATTGTTTAAAATTATATTTTTTTAAATTAGTTGACGAGATTTCATTTAACAATTCGGTACGGTTCGATGTCACGGACAACTTATAAGTTTTTATTGTTTCATTTCTTTATTTAATTTTTTTTCTAAAAGAAAAATAGTAATAGTTTTTTTTGGTTTTTTAAATTTAAAAATTTTAAATTTTTTAAAATATATATTTTTAAAAAAGAAATTTTTTTAATTATTTATAAATTTATTTAAAAAAAAAAAAAAAACAAATTATTTAGAATTGAAATTTAAAAGAAATGTTAATTTTACGTTTTTTAGTTAATTAATAAAATGCAGTTATTCATATTTGGGATTATTTTTATATGTAATATTTTATTTAAAACTAAAGCACAATATGTGGAATATAGTCCAGGACAGGTGATTTAAAAAATAATAAATTTTAAAAAAACAAAAAATTATGGAACACGTGGTTTGAGATCGTAATCTGGAAGGTTCAATCCACAATGTACAAAATCCAGATTATACAATCAACAAAGTAGAAAATCCGGAAAAAATTTTTGAAATTAATCTAAAAAAAAAACGACAAATAGTTTTTTTTCTCTAGTATGAAAAAATAAGAGGGGTCTACACTGATTATTACTTTTCTTTTATATATTTAATCCTGAAAAAAATATATTTGAACATTATTTTTATCCTATTATTTTTTACATAAATTAGTAGAAAATTTTAAAATCTAAAAAATATTTGTTAAAGTTAAAATTTATAGTTTAATTTTTTTTGTAAGCATTTAAATTTTTGGAACTTTTCGGATTTTATATCTTTCAGATTTTTTACTTTCCCGATTCTGTACTTTCCGGATTTATGCTTTTTATATACCTTTTTTTTAAGCCCGTAATCAGAATATACTCTCTTTAAAATAATATGAATTAAAATAATCAGATTTAATTTATGATATTTTAAACTTTTAATCATTCCATCAGGAGAGTATTTTAGTGTCTAAATAAAAGCTTAAGAAAATAAATAATCTTTTTACGCCGTAACGAAAGTTTACGCATATTATTAACATTCATACTTAGAAGCACTGCAATTTTTTCTTTTATTATTTTTTTGAAGAGTTTAATTGTCAGCTGTTGCAACAAAATTGTCATAAAAAATTTTACTATATTTGAAGTAATGTCATTTTAGCACATTTTCAAAAATTTTCAAAATATGGTTATTAGTTTTACTCTGCTCGTCTGTCCACAAAAAAATTAATTTTGTGGAACAACTTTTTTCTGTAGCCCCACCCATTCAGGAGCTACAGGAGATATAGATTTTTCTCTATACGGCATTTTAATTTACCGCTATGCGAAACTTAATTTTTGCAAACTTTTTGACACCTTATATCTTCTAAACGGTTTAAGTTAGAAACTTGAAATTTGGAAAGGAAACCACATAGATGTTTAGAAATAAGTATGATTCATTTCAGAAATTTTTTTTGTGTCGTCCCCCTTTTAAGAGCTCTAAGGGGTCAAAAACTGAAATTCTCTATTTTTAAACACCTGTAGCTTGAGCACATGTCCAAAATTTTTTTGAATTGATACAAACATTAAAGCTCCAACATTATATTCTTATTTCAGTTAACAACTTTTTTAATAATTTAGGTTTACCGGAAAATTGACGAAAGAGCGACTTGATTTTTCCCATATTTTTCTAACGAATTTTTCCAACGAAATTTTTAAATTTTTATGTTATTATAAATTTATTTCAATGTACCTATGTACGCTTTACCCAAAACTTAAAGAATATATTTTCATTTTGGAAATGTGACTGTCGGAAAGTCTTGGTGTTTTCATTACTGGTTTTTAGCACATTTCCACTCTGTCCGTCCGTCCGTATGTCTGCCCGTCGGTTTTCAAAACTTCTACACCGTTAAAGGTAGAGAAAAGCAATTTTAACCATGGTTAGGCCTCATAAAAAAATTAATTTTGTGGAACAACTTTTTCATGCAGCCCTATTCAGCAGGGAACTAAAGCCTCTCAAATTTTGAAGCCCCATTTTTAAATACGTATATTTCATATTCCGCTTAACAGTTTGTCAATCTGGAAACGCCATTCGACAAGAAATTTTCTTACCTCTAAAACAATACCAGAATTATGTAATTTACAATAATATGTAATTTACAATTTAAATTTACCGTTATGTGAAAACTAAATTTTGCATGATATTTCTTTTTTCATAACTCCGGCACGCTTTGAGATAGTAACTTGAAATTGAACTTGAGAAAGAAAGAACTTTTAGAATTAGTATAAGTTTTCTCAGAAAATTTTTTTGTACCACCCCCTGTTTAAGCCATATCAGGGCTCAAAAATTGAAAATATGCTATTTTTAGACACCTGTAACTTAGGCACCTGTACAAATTTTTCTTCGACAAGATATACATATAAATTAAAGCCCCAGTAATATATTTTTACGTGTATTAACGGTTTTTCTTAGTTATATAGGGCTATGGATTTACAGCCCCTCAAAATTTGCAGAATGGTCCTACTTTCAAATTTTTTCTTATATGGAATTTTCAAATTTTGGTGCAAGTTGCAATTCTAAACAGTTTGTATAATCTTTTGGAAATGTGCGCTTTTAAAAACCGTTGGTTTACATTCTCCCTTGTTTTTTTTTTGTAAGTTTTATTTTCGCTTTATACATAATAAAATACCTGTAAGAAATATAAAAAATAAAATAAAATACCTCTATTTGAAATGCTTTATGTACACAAAATAATTAGGAAGGATTTTGGAGTTGATTATAAAATTAGGATATGTAATATGTTTTTTTTTCCCAATTTTTAGTGCTTTATATGCCGAATTCTGATTTAGAAAGAATTTTTTTTTTTTTGAATATTTTTTTTGGGTTTTTATAACATGAGAATGACCATGGGTTTTCGTTGAACTCGTTTGAGATTTTAAATGTGGAATTTTGATTTACATTACAATAAAAACATTTCAAATTTTAAAAATTCGTGACAAACTCTGGGCTTTTAAATTTGTGATGTTGATTTTTCAAACTAGGACTCAACCCAAAAATAATTCTTTTACAAGTATATATATGGCATTTACAGAGAAATGTAAAATTACACGAGAACTATGTATACTTGCTTATTGCTATCTTGTGTACATTGCCACTTTTTATATAAAGATATCCTTAAAATAACTATAAAGGATTAAACTGCAAAATCTTAAGTTAAATTTTTTAACAATGATAGTGTGTGATATTAATTATTTATTATTAAATATTGATTGATTGATCTTTGAAGTAATAACATTATGAAATAATTTGCTAAATACTGTTACAGATTACAGAATTTAGTTTTGTTCTTAGATCTGAATCATTCTGAGCCGTTCAAATAAAGCCAGTTGAGTTTTATTTGTGCCCATTCTGTTTTCAAAAAATATAAAACTTTTTAATAAAACTTTTATAAAATGCATAAAAAAAAGTTTTAAAATCTTTAATAAATTTCTTTTACTTATATATAGGTATAGGTACACATGATATATGGATCATGAACTTTCCTCTGTTTTCGTAATTATGATTGTCATAGTCAATGAATTAGTTAATGACTTTAGTAAACAATATCATAAAAATATCATAAAAATGCTTTAAAAAATTGTCATCATCTAACGGAATAAAATAAAATATATTTTTATTATTTTCTTTTTGATTTAAAAGAAAATCATTTAAATAAAATTGATAAACAATAAATAATAATAATTTATATTTTTGTTTAATAATTTTATAAGTTTATATTTTAAATATTTAAATTTTAACGGAAAAACGAGCAACGGTTTTCAAATTTAAATGAAGGAAGAAGCAATTTGTTTTCCTCATTTTTATACTGTTAAATAATGCTAAGACTTCCCAAGGAATTTGAAAATTCTTCAACTTTAACTTCACTTATGTGATTTTCTATATCTACATATATTATATTATTGCAGTCCTTAATCCTTATATTCTATTATTCCATTCCTGCTTTTAATTTTCAATTTCATTATATTCTTTCCAACATTATACTTCTTAATTGTGATGCGATGACCTCGCTCACTTATATGTCGTTATATTCCCTCTTTAATTTCCTATCTTTCATTCCGATTGTATCTATACGATTATTATATTTCAGCAATTCATTTTCATGTTTATACCCGTACAAACGTATAGTTCTCCAAGATATAATAAATTGTGACACCTTAAAAGAGAAGCTATAACAAAGTATGCATATTCTTGCTTAGAATCGAATTCTGAATTGCTTTTTGGCTTTTGAAAATGAGCAAGTTCGACCGGCGGGTTCGATTAGCTATGATACAACTTCTTTTTGTGTAATATAAATATAATGAAAGGGAATGTGGGTTCGAATCCCACACACGTCGTAAGAGTTATTCCCCCTTACAATATTTACAGCCACGCCTGAACAGGAAAGGCTGTGTAATTTCCTGTCCACAATTATGTGGCAGAGAAATGCAATAAAAAAATAAAAAATAAGAATTTCAAAAATTTGATTAGCCTGGGTTTTAATGTTTTATTGTTCAAATATACATATCCAAAAAATATCCAAATCAAAGTTGTATGCTTATTCCAGATCAGAGTTATCAAATAAAAATTGTATACTTATTCCAGAAAATGTATAGAATATGTATAAGCAAGATTTTGATTAGGACGTTTTTTATAAGTAGTTGGTATTACAACTTACAAAATTAGAATTATTCCAGAATATATTTGAATTAGGACGCCTTTTTTAGTTAGTTAATCATCTAGGATTTCTAATTCAAGATGATTAACTAACTAAAATAATTCTAGGATTTCTCACAAAGCGTTTTTTATTCAAGATTTCTTTTCTTTTTTTTTTTGAAATTCGAGTGCTCCCAATAAATTGTACTTGTAATTAAAAGTGCGAGAATAAGATTTCGCAATTTGGATTTTTATTATACACCTACTATTGAATGTTTGAGATTTTGTATTTTGGAATTTGGATCTTGGATATCCAAACCTATTTTTTAACATCTTGCATCAAAACTTATTTTCACTAATAGAACTTACTTGTAGCCAACAGCGATTCACGATGAAGCAATACAATTCCTTCGAGAATATGATCGTGAAGCGTCTGAAATGTGTAATAGATTGTCATCAAGTGAATGGCGTTTTGCAACAAATGCAACTGATTTTAATCGAAGAAGAATGCGAGAACAACAATCACTTGCATCAAAATTTTCATGTATAAGCTGGCGAAAAGCTACATCCATTAATACAGGCTTCGTATCTGATAACAATTTAAAACGGCAATTTGATAGAATATTACTACAAGGTCATTGTGGTTTAGGAGATGTTAAATTTTTAGAACTCCAACATGTTTTAAATTTACTTAAAGAAAATTATAATAATGCAAAAATATGCCCATTTCCAGCAAATAGATTAAATGAAAATTCATACAGATCATCTAATTCATATGAAAATCCTTTACAAATATCAAATAATTATGTTAAAGCTACAACAGGATTCTGTGGATTAAAAATTAACGATCTTACTAAGTATTTGAATAGTTTTAAATAAAAAAAAATACATACAAAAATTTAACAATGTATCTTTAATATTACAGAATTATGGAAAATAGTAGAAATGAAGCTGAATTACGTTATATTTGGACAGCATGGAGGGATGTAACAGGTCCACCACTTCGTAATACTTTTATGCGTTATGTAGATTTAGTTAATCAAGCGGCTAGAATTCATGGTAATTTGTAACAAATAAAACATATATAATAATTAAAAATAACTAAAATAAATAACAACTACAAGGTTTTAGAGATGCTAGTGAACAACTACGTTCAATATATGATGATCCAAATTTTTATTTTACTGTTCAAGATCTTTGGCATCAAATACAACCACTATACAAGCAATTATTTACTTTTGTTCGTCGTGGTTTAGTACGATTTTATGGTTCACAAATAATACGTCCTGATGGTCCTATACCAGCACATTTATTTGGAAATATGTGGGCACAAAATTGGAAAAATATTTTTGATTTAATAAAACCAGGAAAAATTGATACTCCGAATGTAACTAGTGAAATGATAAGACAAGGTTATAATGCTATAAGAATATTTCAAGCAGCAGAAGAATTTTTTACATCAATGGGATTACCAGCAATGTCAGCTGAATTTTGGCGTAACTCAATGTTACAAAAACCAAATGAAATTTTTATGCAATGTTCAACTTCTGCATGGGATTTTTGTAATAATATAGATTTTAGGTAAAATGTTAAATTTTTGAAATGAAAAATTTTAATTCTTCTTTTAATTTATTCCATATAGAGTGAAACAATGCACAGAATTAACTTTAGAAGATTACATTAGTGCTCATAAAGAATTAGCTCATATACAATATTTTATGCATTATTCTAGCCAACCTCATATTTTTCGTGAAGGTCCAAATCCAGCATTTCATGAAGCTGTAGCGAATGCTATATCATTATCTGTTTCAAATCCAGTACATTTACAAAAAATTGGATTGTTAACAAAATCTTTTGAAACCGAAAGCGGTAATGCAATGATTAATATTGAATATCTATTACGTTTGGCACTTGAAAAACTTCCCTTTATGGCATTTAGTTTAACAATGGAAAGATGGAGATGGCATATTTTTGAAAAAGGACCAACCGGTATGAATAGACGTTGGTGGGAATTACATTTACGTTATATGGGTATTATACCACCATTAATACGTCAAAATGAACATTTTGATGCCGGCTCTAAATATCATGTAATTGCTGATGAAGAATATATAAAATATTTTATTGCAACAATTCTAGAATTTCAAATTTTTGCTGAAATGTGTTCAGTCTCAAATCATGCAGGACCTTTACATACATGTGATGTTTATAGATCTAGGGAAGCTGGTCGTATCCTAGTGTAAGTTCTTATAAATTTTTCTTTTTCTGGAAATTTTTTTCTAGGAAATCACATTTTTCTTTTTATAATAAAATCATTTTAGAGATCTGATGCATAAAGGCGCTTCTCAACCGACAGATCATTTAATAAAACTTTTTACAAGGGGAAAAACATCAAAACTATCAGCTGATGCAATGTTACAATATTTTCAGCCTTTAAAAGCTTGGCTAGAAATTCAAAATCGTGATGAAAATGTTATAGGTTGGAATTCAAATTTAGATGATGTTGGTCTTTTTCAAACTTTAAAAAGTGATGCAAAAATACGTACAAATTTTAATAATCCAATATTTTTTATAGTGACAGTGTTTTTATTTAAAATAGTTAGTATTAGTATGTTTTAATATATTAAAATTAGGTTATTTTAAATTTTTAAAAGACTTGGCTTTGTATTGCAAAAGTTTCTTCTTTTATTTTAAATAAATTTTTTTTTTTTTTTGAAAGATTAGGGAGAATCAATCGGATGCTATCAAAGATTATATTATACACAGTTTACGTTGCATAAAATATTTGATATATCGTGTCTGCAGTCATGTTTTATGATTGAACTTCTTCAATTGATGTTAATTTTACATTAATAAACTGACGCAACGCAATTATATGAAACTATTCGATGAGTGTTTTTTAGATGACGTCAAAGATAACAATAAGTTAGATTATCCCAAGGTAATAAACTGATTTTCCAACAAAAACAGTATACGAATTTATTGTTCTAGAATAACTATGGAGTTTTTTAGGGGTCAAAAATGATCTAGTGATCGGATTAACGCACCTAACTCTGGTCCAAACACTAAATATGATCTGATGCTGATGACGCTCGCATAATAAATTTAACTCTTAATATTTAGTTGCAACTTTATCTAATCATATTTAATAAGCAGCCTCCCAAAAAGATTTCGTTTTTGTCATAATAGCATGAAATTTAATATGCTTCCATTTGATACTATAAGCCTTCTTTTTTTTGTAAAAGCTAATATATATACAAATTTGATTTTAATTAAAATAATTCACCATCACTTTTTTAATATACATATAGTACTATATAATTAATATACAAATAGTATACATACATTTAATATACATATGGTAATTGGTAACGCAACTTTTTATAACTTTAAAATTAATTTTTCTTGATTTTGGTTAAAAAAAATTTTATTTGTTTGAATACTATTGATTTATTCCGATTTTATTCTTAGTTTTGTTTTAAAACCACAAATCCTTCATACATTATTCCACAAATCCACAAATATTCTGTTAAGTAAAGTTTTATTTAATAACAGGTAATTTTGTTTTAATTTAATTTTTAAAGTATTTGTATAAGTATACTAAAAGTATATTAGCTACAAAGTCAAGTATCTTAGAGATTCAACAAAAGAACTAACTTTACTTTGTTATATCTTTGTTTAATTTTATCCTAAATGAACTTACAAACTCATGGCCTGTCTGATGGCGTAACTGATCTAAATCATGGCTTTCAGTCGCTGGTCATTCAATCGAAGTGTCTTAGTTTCAAATCCCGGTCAGATTATATAAAAATAAGTTGTAATTTTATATTATAATGATTTATATCGTAAAATATTATTAATAATAGTATACTAAATATATAATAGTGCAATTAATACTAATTAAGTTATTACTTCATGCAGCAAGGTGTTATATACTATACTAGACGTGTAACTGTTGCTAACTTCGTCACTGTTAACAAAATAGTAATAAGAATTGACAGCTTAATTATTCTTTTACAGACCAACACCTGAAAAAAAAAATCCGCATTTTTGTTCTAATCTATAGTTAAGATAATCATCCCATTTATATTAGCTAAAGGGAGACGGACACACTACGAAGGGTGTATTCTTAAAGTCTTTGAAAGATTCCGATTTAGTCTAGAAAAAAAAACAAAACTTACAAACTGTTTTCGGATAGAACGTGGTGCATAATATATTTACCTCCTCGTTGAAGGGATACATTACATTAATTTAATTTAAAAATTTATTTTTGTATTAAGATTCCAAATTAAAATTTGCTAACTAGAATTTTTGCCCTAAGTGTAAGTAAAATAAAAATCTATAAAAAATTTCATTTTGACTTTTATTATATCGACTTTTTAATTTTAAAAAATAAAAAAAAAAACAATAAATTCAAAATAGAAAAAACATTTCTAATAAAACATAATTTTTTAAATAAATTTCATAAATTTTTTTAAAATAAAGTTTTAATTTTTAATTGCAATGTTTCAAATCGAATTAAGAGATTTTTGGCCAGCATTTACAGAAGAAGCATTAGCTGCAATTGATTTTGGAACAAAAGTAATTTTAAAAATTCATTCTGTTACGTGTAAAACGATAAAAGATTTAAGTTTTAAAAAAAATTTCTCCTGTTAAATTTTTAGAAACCTGGAAGTCCAAAACTAGATACTTCACAACCGCCACCTGTTTTTACAGATGATGAAATTGTTGTTCTACCATATAATTATCTAAAAGAAGTTTATTGTTGGATGAGACCTTTAGAATTTTTTTCAGCAGATATAACTAATCCAGAAGAAAAAATTATAATTGCACCAATTTCTTCTATTTCCGATCTGAATAAAGAAAATGAAAATTTAAAATATTCTAGTTATTATTTACAAATAATTGATGCTTTTCAAATTTTAAATTATTATAAATGGCAACCAGATGATTTAAAATTATTTGGTTTTTCTAAATGGAAACCTACAAATAATATTTATACAGGTAATGTTGGTGTTATTAATGATAAAACAAAACGTACCACATTACAAAATCAAATTAATTATAATCCATATGGTAAATATGCTATTAGATTATATCATTGTGGTAGATGGCGTTTAATAATTGTTGATGATCGAATACCTGTTAGTTTTACTGGAAAAATTCTATTGCCATCAATATATTCAGATGGATTACTTGTTCTTTGGCCAATTTTATTAACAAAAGCTCTTTTAAAATTAAATTATCCACGTACCGTTGATCCAGAATTTTATTTAGGTATTATTAGAAAATTTATTATTAAAAAAAAAAAAAAGATTTTTATTTTAATTTAAAAAAAAAAAAAAAAAAATTTGATACAGATCAAAGACATACACCACAATGTCAAATGTATGATGGAGGATGTTGTTGTGATTGTAAAACTTCATTACCAGTTAATCCAATTTATCTTCGTCATGAAATTAAAATGAATAGATTAGATACAATATTTGCATTAACTGGTTGGTTTGCAACAGATATTGATTTTGCAAATAAATCGGAATCAGATGTATGGAAAATGTGTACAAATATTCTAAAACCATATAGTAGTACACCAATAAATGTATTTGATATAGAAAATGATGATATTGTTGAAAATTTAACAGTACTTGAAATTCAAGCACCAATAAAAGAATTAAATTTTTATGGACGTGATTCAATAGTAAGAGATATTTTAAGTGTATCATATAGAGAAAAAAGTTTATTCAGATCACCTGAAAATGGTATATAATAAAAAATTAAAATAATCGAATTTAAAAATTATTTTTTTTTTTTTTTTTTTTTAAGATAATTATATTAAAGGATGGAAAAAAATTCGTTGGATTTATTGGGCAATGGAAAAAGGCATTTGGCAACCATACGATCCTAGAGATTATCGTTTTATTTTTTGTTATTTACCACCTTCAAAATTATTAATGTATAAAGAAATTTTAGATAAAGAATGGTTTGAAGTAAAAAAAAAATTTAAATATCTTGTATCTATATATTAAATTTAAATATTTTTATTTTAATAACTATACATAGTCTATATTAGAAAAATTTCAAGGACTTTTTGATATTGCATCTATGACATCAATTCTTAGTAAAAATATTTCAAAACATTCAAATACTGGTCGAAGAAGATCAAGAGCTGGTGCTAAAAGTAGAACTAAAAGTGATATTCATAATATTGAACCTATAGGTATAATATACAAATAATATATATGATAATATATATATACATATATATGTATACATATTTTTTTTTTTTTTAGAACCAAATATAGATGAAAATGAAATGTATAGTTGGTTAGATTATAAAAAAATTGTACAATTAATACAAAATTTAAGAGTTTATATAAAACCAAGAGCATTTTCACATTTATTAAGAATATCAGATGGTGATACAGCACCAGAAAAAGGTATTGGTAAAAGAAAAAGTTCAAAATTAAAAGTATTAGATAAAACAAAAGTTGTAATACCAAATTTATTTAGTGAACCAATAATAAATGAAATAAATTTAAAAAAAAATACAGATTTATATTTTATATCAGATTTAGATGATACTATAAATGCATATATAAATTTAACATTTGTACCAGATTTTTTTACAAAAGGTTCAACATTAATTCATCATATTAAATGGGATTCATCAGATTCACCAAATTTATATTTTAAAATACAAACAATGCATTCAAAAAGTGCAAGTTTAATATTACCAGCAGGACGTAATGTATTTTCACTTTGTTTAAATGATTGTGATAAATATTTTTTATTAATGAATATAAAAAATGATCGAATACAATATGGTGATTTTTTTCGTATGTTAGATATAATGACTACTGATTGTCAAAGAATAAAAACTTATTTTACATTATTAAAATCAGCATTTATGGATATGATTAAATCATATGGTGATTATAAAAGTGAAAATAATTTTATTGTTAAAAAAAGAAAATTTTTTGAAGCAATTTTACATAAATGTGATCCAGATTATATTAAAGAAAAATGTTTTCGAAATTTTATATATGAAAAATTTTTGGAAACATTTATTAATTTTATTTCTAATTGTAAGTATTTAAATAAGTTATTTAATTAATATTTTTATTTCTTTTTAATTTATTTTGTAAAATTTATTCTATAAAATTTATTAAATTAGATTGGAATAAGCAGTTATGAATGCAGTTATGCTATTATATAAAAAATTATAATAATATAAAATTGGGTAGATTTAGAAACTTTTTAATCATATTACTTCATCTTCATTAAAAATAATCACTATGATTATAGAATTGAAATTTGTTAGTCATTACAAAATTGTTGTAGTTTTAGCTGAAAATTTAACTAAAAGTTTACTAGCTTTTTTTTTGTGGTTACAATAATCATCTAAAATATAGTTAATAATTCTTTTGTCGATACAAAGTATATTTTTCCCCTCCAGAGCTTCTTTTTGTACAAAGCTTATATCCGATCCAAGACAGATTGCAATTCTAACATTTGGACGGTTGCATTTCACTACATTAAATTATTTTCGATCTCTTATCTAGATAATTTAATTTAGTCAAGAAATAGTACTAGAATGCTCATTTTGGAAATTTGCACACAGTGGAAATTTCTAGATGACCAAAAATACAAGATTTTAAATGTCCGGGATTCTAAATCTAAATAACCATGGAAAGCTAAAGCTAAACCATGCAATGGACAACCTTCAAAGTATTGAGTGGAAACGTTCAAATAAAATATGCTAATGTTAATAACTAATAGAACAATTTAGCAGCTTTATATTTCAATGAGTTTTCGGTCATTGTAAATACTAAAAGTATATTATATAATATTCAAAATGTTATTCATCCTTTTTCTTCAAGTTGTTAAAATTAATTAAGAAGGAGACAATAAAAAAAGATTAAAAGCAATATAGATATTTTTATTATATATTAAATATCTTGTTACCATTGAATTTTAGTTTTAAGTTAAAGAAAACAATACAAATATCTTCTTTCCTTTCTGGACTTTTTTGAAGACAACGGTACCCGTCGTAAGTCAAAATCAATATATATCAACGTACTTCGTAACGTCACCTTTTCAAAAACATATATCACTACCTCCGCATCTCGTCCTTTAAGGACAAAAAGGACATTTAAGATTAAGAAAATGCTTAACGCATTTAAGTTTTTTTATCTAAACCGTTATATCTTTAAATACATTGAATATGTATATATACATACATTTATATACATTTTCAAAAAAATTTGAAAAAATGTGCTTTATTAGTTTCACTTTGTTCATCTGTCCATCTATCAGTCTGTCCGTCTAGGTGTTTACAAAACTTATACACCGTTTCAAATAAAACAATGAAATTTTGAGTACGAATAGGCATCGCCAAAAATTTAATTTTGTGGAACAACTTTTTTCTGCAGCCCCATCCATTACGGAGTTACAGCCCTACAAAGTTCGAAAAAGCTCTCTTTAAATTGTTATAACAAAGGTAAGGCATATTTTCAATCTGGAAACGCGAATTAATGATAGCTGGTTTTATAATCATTATAAATATATATAAAATAAATATGTGACTTTGCCATGCGGAATTTTAATATACCGTTATGTAGAACTCAATTTTTGCAAAAATTTGGATCCCTTCTATCTTTCAAACGGTTTAACTTAAAAGCTTGAAATTTTGAGAGGAGTTAGATCTTTTGAAAGAAGTATGAGTAATTCCAGAAATTATTTTTGGGTCGCCCCCTGTTTAAGAGTTGTAAGTATAGTCAAAAACTGAAAATTTTCTATAACTTGGATATCTGTCCAAATTTTTTTGAAGTAATATACAAAAATGAAAGTTCCAAAATTATATTTTTATTTGTGTTAAAAATTTTTCTTAATAATATAAGATTACCTTATAATTGACGAAAGTGTTATTTGATTTTTCTCAATTTTTTCTTACCAAAATCTTGAAATAACTTATACTTTTAAGAAAAAATTAAAAAACATTTTTTTTGGTTAAAATTTTTAACTTTCAACTCTTATATCTTCACAACGGTAGCACAGTTATCTTTATAAAACAATTAATGTTAAAATAATTATCATTACCCTACTTAATTAAGATAACCGGTTAAAATATATTTTCAATAGAATTAAAGATATAAGTATAGGGAGCATGTCTTATGCCTGTATTACATTTTTCTGCATTTCTTGCAATTTGCGTGTAGTGTCGTTGGTCTGTATTTCATTCTAAATTAGGAGAGATTTTAGAGTTGCATTCAAAAGCAAGACTTTACGCTTTTTCCAAAATATGTATAAATATGTATAAGTGAGAATCTGAATTAGGAGGGACTTTAGTGAATTCAAAATCAAAGTTTTACGCCTTTTACAGAATATTTATATAATATATATTTATTTTTGTGTAATTTAAATTAAAGACAAATGAAATACAGTCAAATAAAATACATAGGCTTGTGAAGATAGTAAAAGAAAACTGAAATGGACAAAAATGTTCTTAAATTTTCTTTTCGTTCTTAAAAGACGAGATGCGAAAAGATAGTGATATAATACGTTTTTCAAAAGGTGACATTACAACATACCATTAACATACACTGAATTTATCCTGTGCATTTATTCCGTTATGTTCAGTATCCCCCCTTTCTTTATATACACATTAAAATTTAAAAACAAAAAAAAAACTAAATTCAGATGGAAATTTTTAAACTTAAAATTTTAAATTTTTGCTTTATATGTTAAATTATATATTTTTAACTTAATAAAAAAAAAAAAAAAAAAAAAACCTTATTTTTCAGATAGTAAAGAGGATTCATTTACTCTAAAGAAACTTTTTTTACCATTTGATTATAGAAAATCATTAAATGATGCAAAAGTATATCGTTTTCGAAATTGGAAACCAGAAATAAAAAATTATAATAATATTAAAAATGATATTTGTAATTGTCCATGTAATGAACAAGGATATTATGCACCAATTACAAAATTAGAAAAAATACGTATAACAAATAATGCTGCTTCAATAATACAATCATATATGAAAGGTATATTTATAAGAAGTATAACAGATAAAACAGATTATAATCTTTATTTTCAACAAATTTTATTAAATTTTTATACAAAATATTTTGAAACATATACAAATATTATATATGAATTTATTTATATATATTTACGAAATAATTTTGATGATTTTATATATAATGATTTAATTAATATACCAATACAATCAGATAAAGTAATTGGAAATTTTTATGCATTTTTTAAAGATTTAAGAAATTTTATAACACTTTTAAAATATGATGGTAATATTAATTATAATATTAAATTTGATTTAATACCATTTAAAATTGGACAATTTTTATATCCAGATTTACAATGTCCAAGAAAATTTTTATTTAAATTAAAATATAATTTAAATGATAATTATTATATATTAATTAAAATAATAAATAATGATACATGTTGTGAAAATATTGGTATAAAAAATTTATATTGTTTAGAAGAAAATTTAAATGGTTATACAATAATAATATATGGTAATTTTAAAAATTATCGTAATAATAAATTTGATATTGAATGGGAATTATATGTTGCATGTCAAAAATTTCATCGTATTATAAAATTTTCTGAATATGAACAATATGAAAATGAATATAATGTATTTAGAACATTTAAAGAATATGAATTAAATGGAAAATTAATTGATTCAATACAATCAAATGTTTGTAAATTAAAAATTCATGTTAATTGTAAATTTATGTTTATATTTCCAATATTTAAATTTATAAAAAAAAATAATAATAATTTATTATTTAGAATTGATATTTATGATAATGAAAATTTTGAAAATATTATAAAACATGATATTAATTTTAATGAAATTAATTGGATTAAATTAAAATCTGGTATATATACGTTTATAATAAGTTATAGATATAAAGAAAAAAATTTTATATTTAAATGTGAAGAATCTGTTAATGATGAAGAAGAATATAAATATGATGATGATGTATGTTTATTATAATAATATATACTTTATGGGTGTATATACATATATAATATTTTAAAATAAAAAAAAATGTTTTTTTTTTTTTTTCCAAAGATACTAATTGATGAGGAAGAAGATGGTGAAGAAACTGAAATATTAAATAATTTAATGGGTATATGGAAACTTATTATTGCATATGATCCAAAAGATCCTATACATATAGAATTATGGGAAGAAGATAAAGAAAATATGGGTGAAGAAATTTCTGAAGATATTAGTATAGAAATATCATAAAAAAAAAATACTCTTATATTAAAAAAAAATTGTTTTTTATTTGTTTCATATAACTTTCCTATATGTACAAGTTTATATAAATATAATGTATAGTAACAAAATATACAATATGTATGTATATATATATATTTTTTTTTTCTTAAATTCATTTATGTATACAAAATACATATTTCATTATTATCCTGAAACAAATATGTATGTACATATGCAAAATCATTAGAACAGCATTTCATAAGTCATAAATGTCCACAAACGAGATCACAATTAAAAATGAACCATTACTTTAAACTGACAATTAATCAAATATTTTTAAAAAATGTTTTAGGAGATGATTTTTCAAAACAGAAAGTAATCCTCGCTTTGTTTTATAGACATTGATTAAGGGCGTCTTTTTTAGCAATGTTAAAATCGAAAAAATAATAGATAATCTCAGTAAGACGGCTTCTATCATTGAGCGATAAAATTTAAACTCTATCGCAAGCCTAGTTTCAGGGTTACCTATAAGAATAACTGGTTCAACAAGAATTACGTCAACCAAAGTTATGAAAACAATCCTACCCCTTGAACTGATCTACGCAAAATAACTTTAACTCGGTTACGGAAGCCAAATTTCTCTTAAAAGATTAAAACTGGTTTGAAAATACAACCATTCATTTATGGAACATTTTATTTGATATAATAGAAATGGAAGCCCCCGTACAAGAGGACTCTCCTTTAATTGTTCCTAAATTTTTATTCGTTCAGCTGCACTAGAAATTATTAGATCCTTTTCTAGGTCTCTATTCATAACAGGGGAGACATTTTATTTTGATGTTATTTTGATTTTATGATTAAAAAACTGATTTGTCCAAATACAGCTAGTTTTCTAGCTGTACAAAAAAATCGAATCAAGTTTTTATTTATATAACTGAACCTTATACTGTATATTGGTAATCTGATGCTTAAACCTAGGAGTCAATATATTTTCTCTATATAGATATTTTAATTCTAAAAAAAATAAATAAATTATATTAGCCCAAAACTTAACACTGGTCATTAAAATTAAATAAAAGTCATAAATTTAAAATAATAAATTCAATAACATAAATTTCAAGCTAAAAATAAACTAAAATTAACTTAATCTATTTTTGACATCTATCTTATTCAAATTTAAAAGTGTTAATTTTTATATCATATACAATCAACAATAATAATCAATTTTGTGAAATCTCAGTACCAAACAGAAACAAACCATAGAACAGCTAACATTAAAATCTTTAAACACAAATAAAAAAACAGTTATAAATAAATTTTTTCGGTCAGTTACATAAATAATACACTGTTAAACTCTTCTGTTAAAAATAACCAGTAGCTAAAAGAAATTTTTCTTTTCTCCTTCACTGTTACTCTTTTTTAAATTTTTTTTCCTGTAAGTTTTGAAGCCCAAAGGGCAGAAAGCTAAAACTGAAACAAACATTATATATACTGGTTGCAAACCCCATGCTCCACGAAGGCGTTCTGAGACGAGCCGGACGAAAAAAAAAGGCGAAGAACAGGACAGACCTCAGACTCTATACCGGAATCAACACAGGCCGTCTGATGCTAAGGGTACACCTGACACATGAATGTATAGAGGTTGTGAGTGGAAGGCAGAGACGGTACTACACGTACTTTTCTTGAAATTGAACATGTTCGAGTCACAGTTCGAGTAACTGCCATACATCTTTTTTTATATAAGAATACCTCAGTGTATCAGCTAGGTAGCTGGAATTTTATAAAAAGAAATAAATATGTATGCCATGTATGCCAAAAATCTTTGTAAAATCTTATTAATCTAACACAAAAGATTCAGGCTCGTGTGGTACACGTTCGGTAATTTATATGATATATTTTGGTATTGAAAAAGCTAGACATCTGATATTTTGGATAGGATGATAAAGTTTTAAGGCAACAACTTCTATAAAATTTGATTGGTTTGACGCAACGTAATAAGTACCTTTCATACAATTTTGAATTTTATAAATACATCTCCGTTCGTACTTAATTAAGTCAGATATCTTAAATTTCCTAAAAGATAATTAAATTTTATGCAAACGACATATATATTATATTATGTTCGTTTGGGTATTTTAGAGTTGTTGATTAGTCAACCCTACATTATTCCTAATATGATTTTGAAATAAAATATCAGCAAATCAAGACTTGTCAGCATAGAAAATAACTGTAGTAAGAAGTCGCTATAAGAGAGAAGTGCATCAATGAGCCGGGAAGCACAACGGATCGCAGGACCTTGGTGTATGGGCGGTTCTAATCCCCCCCCCCCCCCTTCGATACAACATGTAAGGTAAAATCTCTATAAATACAAAGAATACTGTTTGTAATAATTAACCAATGTTGGTTGATATTTCTTTTAACTAAATAACTTTAATATCATTTACTAAGGCAAAAAATTGTCAATTTAGATCAATAGACAAAAAATAAAATAAAATATGTTTGAAAAGGCATATTTAACAATTACCAAATAAACAAAAACCAACTCTTTTTCGGAACAAAATAAAAATAAACAACCTAAAAATTCATATGTTTTTAACAGAACATTAACAACCAGAATTTATTAACAAATAAAAATACGTTTACCAATAATTTTTACTATTAAAAAAGTATTTTTGTTGTTTCTTAATTTTTAAATTACATATTGTTATTACATTTTTCCATAAAGTAAAACAAAAAAGTTTTAAATGACGTAATTCAGAACCATGCTTTATTTTATTATTTGTTTTTAGTAAAATATATAATTATCAAAATTTTCGTTTAACGAATATTTTATTTACTAAAAAAAAAAGTTAATAAATAAATGACTACAAAATAAACGTTTAATTTTTTTTTTTTTATAAAAGAACATTTTAAAATTTAATGCTTTTTTAAAATTGATTTGAAAGTATGATAGTCTTGTTGTAGTTGAAACGTCTTTTATTTTATATATATAAGTATGTACTTGTAATAAAATCTAAAACAAATATTCTATATAAAGAAGCAGTTTTTTAACAAAAAAAATGCAGCTTTACACTTCTTTCATTTTGTTTGTGTTTTTTTTTTTTTTTTTCTTAATATTAAAACATTTTCAATCTTATAACTCAAAGTACAACTAAAAAGATAACTATGGTTTTTATTAACAGTCTATTTTTTAATATATATTAGTACTATATTTTTTCAAATTTTTGAAACAATTTTCTCGTTATATTAAAAAAAAAATAAAGACAAACAAATAAAACGCCTAAGATTCGTAAATTCGAAAAGCAAATTTTTTATATTTTAGTAAACATAAAAGTATTAAATGAGAAAATTCAATAAATATCATATAAAAAAAATTTAAAGTTAATTAGCTAGTCTAGACTAGTGTTTTGTTTGATTTATATAATTGTTATTTTTTTAAAAAAAAATTTTCAATAATTATTTGAAGTTTAATTTCAAAAACGTTAACTAGTGTATTATTAATTGTTATTTACAAATATAATAAAATATATAAACAAATTATTATTTCAATTGATCTAAATATCTATTTACACTGATCGATTTAGTCTTCTTTTTTCTCATCTATGGGCTTTTCCATATTTTCGTTTTTAACATCGTTATCATTAGCAACAATTAATTGATTTTCTTCATTATCTTTTGTTTCTAAATTATCGCTAACGAGATTTTCTTTTGATGCTTTTAGTTTTTCAGTTTCAGATTCTGATCCTAGAAACAAAAAGGAAATGAATAAGCCATTGATATTAAGCTTTTGTATAACAGTAAACTATGTAAACTAATTTAGTATTTAATTTTTTTAATTATTTACCAGAGTATTTTTCGGATGAAGATGTTTTGGCACTATCTGTACTTTCACTCCTTTGAAGTCCAATAGTAGAACTTTGATCTAAATTTATACTTGGAATTCCAATATTAGGCAGTTTTGGTGCAATTGGTCGAGACTTTTTTGATGGATTCATTGCATTACAATAAATACAACGAAATGATGTATATTCATATTCCTCTTGCAAAGCCATTCCTAAAATTTTAATAATTTTTTTTTTATATGAAATGAGCAAAGCAAAATTATAAAATTTTACCATTATGACCGAAACATTCTTTACATATCATAGCAAAACGATTTTGAATACCGTCACCTATTAAATAATCAACAAGTTTATCTAAAACACCTTTTTCTTGAGGTCTAAGAATTGGGTAAGGTGTTCGTCTTCGTTGTTGTTGCATTTGCATCATTTGCATTTGCATCGGTGAAGCTCTTTGTTGAAGAGCTTGTATATGTGAAAGAGGCGTAGAAGGTGATGTCATCACTCCAGGTGAATTTGGTTGCATACCACGTTGTGGCATTTGGCTATTAGGTGTAGGTCGACGAATTAAAACCTGTGTTTGAGAATGTTGTTGTGGTCTTTGTAGAGGAGTTTGAGAAGTTGACTTAACTGGAGTTGTTACTAAAATTTAAAAAATTTAAATGCTTTTATTACTTCATTTAGCTTTATTATTTATAAAATTGCTTACATTCTATACTTGGTATTTGAGTTGTTCCTTTTAAACCATTCGATTTGTCTCCAAATCTATTTAAGATTTCCAATGCAACCTAGAATTTGTATTTAGTATTTAGTTTTAGTATTAAAACTACAAAAATCATTTTTAGAAAATTTTACATAACTTCATTAATATTTAAATAGCATTGTTCTCTAGATTTTACCTTATAGGTTTCCTTATCCATTACTTTCTCCAAAACTTTTTTCTTTTCATTTTTTAATTTACTTAATTTTACTGATTTCTTATTTAATTTCCTTTGAAAGAACCATGCAACAAGATGTTTCAAAAGGAAAATACTAAAATGCAAAAAAGAAATTGAATGCAATTAAATAAAAATAAAAACAAATATATAAATAAAATACTTACAAAAGAGGGAAAATTAATAAAGGAACTGAATACGTTATACGTTCCATCCATGTTGGAGGAAAAAATGCAAAATAAAATACTAGAAAGCACAAAATATATAATCCTATTGATATAACTAATAAATTTCCAACATAACGTTTTTGCCTTGCTTGCGTTGAAACTGTATACTCTTCTATTTCTTTTATTTCTGCATCTAATTTTTCCAAAATTTCGATAGTAGTTTTTTCTTTCTAAAATATTATATTTATTGATTAATTACCAAAATATACATATACATAATTTTTAAATTTGAAAGGAACTCCTTATTTAATTTAAAAAAAATCTATTTAAAAAATTTTTTACCATTTCCATTTTTTTATGAATTTTCAAAAATAAATTTGAAATTTCAATATGACTTTAAAAATATTTTAGTTCATAAGGTTAATTTTTTTAAATATTTACATATTTAAAAAGTTAATTTTATTTAAAATGAATTAAAAAACTTATATAAAAAATGTAAACAGAGAACTTAAATTATGTTTAGAGCTAATAAGATTTACATACCAGATATAATGTACATAACTTCTATAAAAATCTCTATATAATATAGTTATATGTGAATGAAATGTTATGTTCATATATGAATTTGTTATAAGGAGTTTACATAATAAATTTGCTTTTAAATCATATAGTACATAATAACTTACCCTAAATTTTCCTAATATAGCTCCCATCTTTATAACAAAAATATTATATTTTTGTGTTAAAAAACCACAAAAATTATTTATCTATAATTTATTCATATATTGCCCAGCTCTTATACTATTTTTAGATATTTATTTTGCTGTCATAAAATTTCTTTTCTTTTAAATTCATTTACGCTTTCCACTTACATTAATTTTAAGAATAAATTATACGGTAAATGATTTCAAATGCAATTGAATTTTTTACTTTTTATTTCTCCTTTCTTTTTTTTCATGCACTTTCAAAAATGTTTTTGAAAATTTTCAACTCATTCCAATCTTATGAAGCATATTCAATTCTTAAAGTTTAATAACACTCACGAATAATAAAAAAGAATTATTCCAAAAGACTAAAAGAAAAAATAATAATAAATGTAAATTTTTATTTAAGTCTTTTTAATGCTTGTTTTTTTTTTTTTTTTGTACAAAATACCGCCGCGTCACCGCCGCTTTTGGAACTTCTGTAATCAATTGACAATTGACATTACAAAATCAAAACAAATTTGACAATTATTTTGCATTGTTTTCGCATTGTTTAAAATTTCCAGACAAATATCATAGGGCAGTGTTTTTTAAATTAATTGAATTGTGTTTACATGCACATTTTGCATTAAAATTTTTCATATATAAAATAAATGGATTTAATTATCCAGAATTGCAATAAATATTTAACTTTTATTATTTTATTAAAAATGTTCGTATTTCAAATATAAACCGATTTTTAATATTATATAGTTTTTGAAAATAAATAAACAGTCCGGCTTTACATAGTTTATATTTTACATCGATCTACGTACATTTCATTAGTTGAAAGTAAATATAATTTTTGAACTAAAAAAAATTAATTAATTCTAAATTTAAACCGTAAATTAATTGCAGTTTAAAAAAAAACTTAAGCTACATCGTATTGAACTACGAAATATTTTTCGAAATTGCGAAAGGAAAAGCAACATTTCAAATTGAAATATCATAAATGTCAAAACATTGCTTTTGTAGTGTGCGTAAAGTTAAAAAGACAAAAATTATCATCAAGGAAAATCTAAAAAAAAAAAAATAAAAGTAAAATAATTTTTTTTTAGAATTTTCAACTACATATAACATTAAGTTAGAATTTATTTTCAACATTATTTTGAAAAATTTTTTTTACTATTAAGACGTTCTAATGGAATATAGCAGAATTTATATCGAAAAATTTTATATTAGTTTTGGTTTTGAAAAAAATATTTTAGTTTAAGATAACAACGCTGTCATATTTAAAAAGGATAACGATTTGAAATATCCTCGAGGATAATATTCCGAATCTATTTATAATTTTAAGCAAATTTACATTTCTTGTATGCAAAAGTTATTGTTGAATTAAACATATTTGAAAATGTTTGTTTTGGCATTAATTATCACATTGCAAATTGTTTTTATTGGTGATCACATGGTAAGAGGTGATATGATTGACGGCATATTGGATATAGTACAGAGAGGTGATGACAGCGTTACTACGGAAGAACATTTTCATATCGAAAGCTATTCAAATTCTAATTCGGATGAAAATAGTATAACATCTGAATTATATAAAAGTTTAGCATTTTTTCCACCAATATTAAATTTTGGTTCGGCGCCAATTGGTTCGCCTAAATCACAGATGGTAATGCTAGTCAATAAAAATACAAATCGTAGTGTTTATTTAAGTTCAATATCGGGGAAAACAGCTACATTCTATAGTTCATTTTTTGAGGATAAAATTGTTCCACCACAGGGTAATACAACATTTAATGTTGTATTTTTACCAAGAAATTATGATAATGTACAAACATCTTTACTTATTCATACTTCTTTTGGACAAGCTAAACTACTTGTTAAAGGACAAGGTATTATCAAATTTTATTTAATTATTTTTTTTTTTTTATAAAATTATATTTGAATTTAGGAAAAGAATGTCCGTATCGATTAAAACCATTAGTGGGAATTAAAACACCTTTTAATGCTACACTAACACCAGAAATACTTATGTATAATCCACATTCAAAACCTATCCAAATATTAGAGGTAATTTTGTGTATAAAATAGAATATAAAATAAAATATTAAAAAATTAGTTACAAATCGATTTATTTTATCGGAATATTTAGATATATGTATAAAAATATATATATTTAAAAGTTCATTGTATTTTAGGTTTACAGTAGTGGAGGACAATTTCAATTAGAATTACCTAGTGGGGGTCAAGAAGGTCCTCAAGCTCTATGGGAAATACCACCGTTAACTACAAAACCTGTCATTCGAATAAGATTTCATGCAGTGGCTCCAGGAAATCATACTGCATATATTAGAATTAAAATTTCTTCAGAAAATAATTTAGCTAACTTTCCGATATTAACAAATTATACATTTCACGATCAACAGAATATAAATACACCAAATAGTAAAGATAATCATATTTTAGTGGTACCAGTTGAAATAGAAGTATATGAAAACCACGGTATATATTCATCAAATCCTATTATTGATTTTGGAAGAATAACAACAACTGAAGAAATGAAATCTATTAAATTAAATTTAAGTGATTCAACTGGCAAAGAATCATTTAGAATTTCAGATTATCAATTAAGAAATGTTAATAATTTAATTAAAATCGATAAAAATAATATAAATATAACAATTTATCCTAAAAATGCTAAAGTAAATTGTGTAATCAATGGAGAATTAGTATTACAACAAGCAACGCAAAATGGTGATTTTCCTGAACATTCATCAAAAATATCAATTCCAGTAAGAGCTGAAATTTTTAAAGGCTCATTGGAATTTAATTCAAGTTCAACAGTTTTTATAACAGGAATAAAAAATTTTTCTAAAACAATTGAAAGAATATTTTGGGCTGAAAATAAATTTGATGTTTCAATAAATATTATTAATTATGTAATTGAAGCAAATATGACAAATATATATAAGATAATAGAATTAGAGAAATTTCCTATTACAATTCAACCAAATGAAAAAATTAATTTATTTAGCATATCTGTATTTAATGATACAACAATATTTAATACAGTTTTACGTATTGCAACAAACCTTACTGTTTATGAAATACCATTTATTATTGCAAGTGGGAAATTACAAAGGCTTATATCATTTGATCAAGTAAATTTAACAACATTATCCGATAGATCAACGCTAGATTTTGGTACGGTTCCTTTTGGAGATTATTCCCATTCCGGTTTTATTTTATTAGAAAATTTAAATCCATTTCCAATACAAATTGTAGAATGGAATATAATAGCACCAACAGGTGTTAATTATCATTCATCATTTCGGGGTTGTTTAAAAAAGGGTTTATTTAAAGACATTACTAAAATTAGCGATGAAATTGAAATTAGATCTAAATCAATACAACAGGATGAATTTACTATGTGTGAAAGTATATCACCAAATAATATGGCAATTTTTCAATTGGATGTTAAATCATTTAATGTAAAAGCATTTTCTGCACTGTTTAAAATATGGACTGAATATGAGGAAATTGTAACAAATGTGAAATTTGTAACTGTTATGGGTAGATTAGAAATAGATCAAAGTAAACTTCATTTTAGTGATTGTTTCCCTGTAAGTAATTTATTATATTAAATTAATTTACAACTTGTATAAAATTAATGTAAATTAAAATATCTTCCTTTTTAGGGAAAGCGTTGTTCTGCTGATATATCAATACATTCAACATTTCTTAAAACAATGGGAGTAAATGCAATTACGGTTAGTGTTCCGGGTTTAGATTTTGATGAGCCCAATTTTCCTAATATAACAGCTAATGCGATAACAAACCTTGGTCGCATTTATTTTGACCCAAAAGCTGTATGTGCACAAAATTGTTACATTCCTTATGAAACGTTAAATTTTGATGAATCAGAACTTAGACGCCGAACAGAATTATTTCGACGTTTTAAGTGGAATTTGCAACAAATAATTTTTAAATTAAATACAAGTGAAGTTCGTCTATTTGAGTTTAAATCTACTGTTGATATTATATGGCCTAAACTAGTTAATGGAATTCAAACACTGCAAACTGTGGTAGTAGGACAAGCTTATAATACAAAAATAAGAATAAGAAATCCTTCAGATCAATTTTTAATAGCAGAAATTAATTTGTCGGATCCACGTAAAGCGAAAACAACAAGGTTATCATTGCCTTTAGAAGTTGTCGAAATATGTGTACATTGTTATTTGACTGATCAAGATGTATTTCATTTAGATGAAAAAAATCTTTATATTAAACCCAATTCATATCAAGATATTGATATTAGAGTTAATCCTACAGAACCCGGAGTTTTTTCAACATTATTACATATACGTAATAATTTAACGTTATACGAAGCTGTTTGGATAACAACAAAGTCTGTACAACCACAATTTCGTTTTGGTAACAGAAAGCCAGGTTCATTAACTCCTTTATTGTTTGAAATCAATGAGAAACATTTGGCAAGTTGTGAAAAAGCAGCACAAAGTCAAAATAAACAATTTTCTACAAATGTTCAAATTGAGGATGTTGAAGATATTATTGTAATGGTTAGCACAAAAAGAACTTTTACAGCTCGGAACACTGGGGAAGTACCTATTTGGATAGAACACTTTCAAATTGGTGATCAAATTTGTGAAGGATATGGTTTTAAAATATTAGATTGTGCAAGTTTTGAATTAAAAGCAAATTCATCAAAAAAGATTGATATAGCCTTTACTCCAGATTTTACTTCAGCGAGAATAACACTACCATTAATCTTAAAAACAAATCTTTCTTATTCTGTTAATTATACACTAGTTGCTACTATTCCTTCTAGTTCATTAGAGCAGTGCTCGAAAATGTTACAAAGACCTAGCTGGGAATATCATATGCAAAAAGTGTCAATTGTTGCTTTAGTTATAGCTGTAATATTTGTTTTAATTGCCGCATATTTTGAATCTGATAAAATTCTTAAAGATCATGTGAATAATATGGCTAAGGATAAAGGACCAGTGCAGCCAGCATTAGATTTAAGAAATATTGCAATGCGTTGTAGCACTGAAAAAGATGACATTAATTTAGCAGAAAATAATACAAATAATATTGCAGAAAAACATCCGTTGCTATCTGGTTTGTATTTATGATTTTATGTTTTTATTATAAGAATATTTTTCTAAAAATAAAAAATAAATTTTTCAGGAAACGGAAAAGTTAACGTTAATTTGAAAAAACGTTCATCAAAAAAAATGTCTAATGGTAATTCATATACAACAAATGGTATTAAGGATAAAACATGGGCTGAGGAATTAGTAAAAAACTTTTCATCGGCAGTTGGGAACAAAAAAATTGATGAATCAGTTAATCAAAATAAAACATCAAATGAAAAAATGAATAATGCATTAACAAATAATTCGGTAAAATTAAAAGATTCAAGTATTGAAAAAATAACACCGCCAAAAGTTACAAAACTGAAAGAAGTTCACAGTGAAAGTAAACCAATTTCAAAAGAAACCAAAAAGGCTTCTGTAGAAACAAGTCCGACAGAGAAAAAACAAGTTAACGACTCACATACAGAAAGTAAACGTTCAAGATTTTCTTTGAAGAAAACTAAATCAGCACCACTACCGACCTCAAATGATTCATCTAGTAATACTTCAGGATCACCAGTAAATCCTTATAAATGTGATATAGAAACAAAATCAAAGCAAAAATTATCTAAAGAAAAACTTCCAGATGTTGTTAAACAAACCGAAATCGCTTTTCTTAATAAAAATAATAATGTAACAAATACAAGTGATAATGAGGACATATTAGGATCAATTGATACATTTAATAGTTCAACTGAAAGTAAAACCAGTGATATTAGTAAAAAATATGGTAAAACTCCGGGACGAGAACGGAAAAAAGAGACTGAAAAATTATCAAAACGTTCAGAAAGAAGAACACCGAAATTCAAAGGGAATGCTTTTCAATTCACATTACCAATTACGTCGAATAATAACACAAATATTAACCAATCAAATAAAGCTACAAATGAAATGGGATTGTTAAGTAATGTATGGAATTCTAATCAAGTTAGTTTTAGTCATGTTGTTGCTCAGAATGGTAGAACATCACCTTATTTAGAAAATTCTCAATTATTAAATTCAAATGAATTGAAATTTGATTATGATAATAAAAGTGTTGAGGATATAAATGGTTCGTCTATTTTTAATGATTATAATGATTGGAATGAAGCTGATTTAAAAAATTATGAAACATTTGGATGTGATCAAAGTGAAGATAATAAAAGAAGTTCTGTAGATTTAGGTCCTATAGGTACAAGAAAATCACCATCTTCAACACCAACAGTTTGGGAACCCTTGCAACCAGGAATTTTAGAAAATCCCAAACCTAATCTAACAAATATAAATTCAACAAATATAAATAATTCAAGCTTCTTTTCAAATAATTTCTCTAATGGAAACAGTTTTGATTGTTTAACAGGAAATGCATTTGCTGGTAATATAATTTTGTTAAGCAATTGAATTACAATTTTTTATTTTGTAAAAAAATTTTAGGTGGTCCTTTTGAATTAATAAATTTGTTAAATACATCGAGCAGATGGCAACCGGATGAACTATTTTTATCTTTACTTCAGCAACAACAACAACAACAGCAGCAGCAGCAACAACAACAACAGCAACAACAACAACAGCAACAACAACAACAAATTAAATTACATACAAATAATAATTCATTAGAGGATGGAAGACGTTGGACACCAATGGGTTATCAAAATGAACGTAATAATAATCTTTCCGCAATTTGGCAACAAGAACACCAACAACAACAGCAGCAGCAGCAGCAACAACAATTACAACAACCAAAGTTACCAAATCAATCCCAATCTATAGCAACAGCACGTCCTCCACCCGGATTGCCATTGCCGAAACGAAATTCACCTTCGCATCAAATTGAAAAACAGTTACAGCATCAACAACAAATTCAACAATTTTTGTTACAACAGCAACAACAAAAACAACAACTACCCAAACCGCAAACTCAACAACAACATAACATAAATAATATGCCTAATTCTCAATTGTTTCAGCAAACCCAACAAAATTTATTGCATCAACAACAGCAACACTTACTTCAACCTCAAGCTCAATCCCAACAACAACAACCACAACCACCAATGCAAGCATTTGATCTCTTTCGATCTTGGAATTCAGTTTGGTCTAACACTTGGACAAAAAATAATGAACCTAATTCACAATAAGATACAAACATTTTTCTTTTTGCTAATTTTGAAACTTATCTTTTCATAAAGTTTCTATTAGTAGAAATTTTTTTTTTTTTTTTCTACATTTCAATAAGATTTTTTTTTTTTAAACCTTTTTTGAAATCTCAATCATATTTTTTCCAAAAAAAAAAAAAAAATTTTATTTTAAACTGAAGAATTTTATTTTCAAATCATTTTATACTGTTAAAATAATTGTTTATTTTTTTTTTTTTTTCAAATTTTTAAATGAAATGAATTTTTAAAAAAATTATGTTGAAACTATAATAAGTTTACTTTTATTGCCTTTAGGATGTAAACGGGAAACGTAGCGGGAACGGAAATAAATATTTCATGAACATGACGGCGTTTAATGTATCTTTTATTCAAATTGATAGTTATAGTTTTATCATAATTAGCAAATTAAAATTTTGTGACATTTAAAAAAAAAATTAGATTTATTTTTTTACCAGTTCTAGTTTTAATTAAATGAAGTTTTATATTCTTATTTTTTACTTCTTTTCGACGATCTCAAGAAAAACTACAACATTGTAAATTTATCGATATTCGAGAAAAAAAGTAATTCTTGTATTAATTATATCTATCTAAAAATTCAATTTCATTCACTGAAATTTTTTTGATAAAATAGTTTTTCTTGGAAAAACCTCGTTTTTTTTTTCTTTTGGTTAATTTTATTTAAAAATAGAAAAAATTATTATGAAAATTTCTTAAAACCTAAAATTTTACAAAAAATATGTAAAAGAAATATTACAATATTTTTCAATCTATTTTAATCAGATGCATTATATACACTAAAAAAAAGAAAATTGCAACTAAAAATGTTATTAACAATCTTTACTCTTTTTGTTAGTTTTTCTTAACATTTTTGTAAAAGAAAAACTAATTTTTGACATTATTATAATATAAATTGTATTTTAGAAAAAAAAAAATATTTTAAATATTCTACCAAAATTTGATCACTTTTGAGTAAGTGTAGTGATATGATATACTAATTAAAATAATGCTGATATAAATTATTGATGTAAAGTGAATATTTTCAACAATGAAATGTTGCTATTATGAATTTAAAATAAATGTGAAATGTGAACAAAAATTAACTGAAAGAATAAAAAAAAAAAAAGATTACAAAGAATAGAAAATATTTTCATTTTTATTGTCCTTTAATTTCTAATTATTAATTCTGATAATTAAAAGGTAGGTACGAAGCAATTTACAAAAAAAAAAAATACTTTAATATTTTTAAATATTTGATTCAAATTTTGCTTATCCTTTTTTTATATATATATATTTATTTAGAAGAAATAATTAAAATATAACCTTTGCTTAAATTCTATAAAAATAATAATTTAAAACAGAAAACTGAGTAAAAAGTTATACGACATCTTTTTAGGTTTTTTTTTTTGTTTTTTCTTATTTTGATTTCTTATTTTTATAAAATATAAAATTAATATTTTTAACCAAACAACAATAAAAAGAAAAATTCTAATTCACTTAAAATTCTATTGTATTATTTTCAGAAAACACTTCTAACAAATCACTTTTTATATTTAAAAATATATAATATAGAAAATCTTATTCATAATTTTCATAAGCCCGTTTTTGTGCTAAACGTCTTGAACGTCTTAATTTCGATGGGTCTTCAGATGAATTTGAATGACGTCTTTTTAACTGATCGTTACGTCTAAATACAACTAAATTAACGTGAGAATCCCACTATATTTTAATAAATAATACAAAAAAAAAAATTGAATTAATTTAATACAGTAACAAAAAAAAAATTATAAAATGATTGTTATACTTACAGAACTAGAAATAATTTCATTTCTTATTGGATGCCAATCAAGATCACGAACAAGATCTTTATGACCATCAACTGTTTGCTTTATGCAGCCAGTAAGTACATCATATACTAAAATAGAAAAGTTACCATTAAAATACTTTAATTTAAAAAAATTTTTCATTAAATTTACTTATAATTCGACCTGTACCACATCCAGTATATATATACCGTTGACCAGTTGTTTCTTTTGGTGAAAATTTTGCTCTAATTAAAGTTTTTGCAACTCTGTGACCACGATAAGTCATTATACTAGAATCACCATCCAAATTCTCAGTTGGATTATAAACTAAACAATTACAATAGAAAAAAAAAATTCTATTTTAATATTGTAATTTTTAATATTAAATAACAACTTACATTCAGCAGGTACTCTATCAAAACGATAATCCCAACTATTTAAAACTTTTACAACAGATTCTTTTTCTTTTGGTGATGTTCGTCTTATATCCCATAATTTAATACTTTGATCTTTTGAATTTGTTAAAAAATGTCTATTATCATTAGCGGGATCTATATATGTTATACCATCAAAATGCCCAACAAATATACCAACTGATAAATCAGGTTTTCCAGATGTAAAACATCTTTTATCCCATAATTTTATTATACCTGTTTCACATCCACTAATAAATATATTTGGATCATCCCCAAGAAAACTGACTGCATTTGTATCATTGTATTCATTTGTATCAGTCTTAAATTAAAAAAAAAAAAAACGGAAGTTGAATTAAACTTAAAATAAAAATATTACCTTTAATTTCATAGTCCTTCGTCCAACTGTACGATCATATATATGAATTGAAGCATCATTTGAACCACCAACCAAAAAATTTCCACATGGTGAAAAACGTATTGAAAATACACTAGTACGAATATTATCTGGATTCATGTGATGCCAATGAAATTCATCGTTTCCTCGATCATTCAGTGGAACAGTAAATACTGTAATGCATATTATATTAAATTACATAAAAATCAAAATTTTAATAATATACCATAATCTGACCACGTTGAATACACAAAATATTGCCCACAAGGACTAAAATCAATATCTAATATACACCAATGTACTTCTTGTGCTTGAATTTTATTTATCCTATGATAAGTACCCTTTGATGAATCAAATATTCTAATAAAATGATCTGAAATTTTTAAATATTAAGTATTTATCTAAAATTTATATTTCAAGATTTTTAATAATACCTTGACTTGCAGTTACTAATCTACTACCGTCTTTATTAAATTTAGCAACATATACTTTTTGATTTAAAGACATTAAACGTTGAGATTTATGATTTGGAATGTACAAATTTGATATTTGGCGATAAGTATTTGGATGTAATTGTCCAGCAGGCTTTTTTCCCAAACCATTTTCTCTTTCTCTAATTAATTTTTCTAAAGACCAGCGATCATTTGGTAGACTATTGTCAGCTACCATATCACAATTTCTTTTAATTTCATGATAAAATTCTGAATCCTGTCAAAAAAATAAACGATAAATTATCATTTATGTATATTCATTTTTTATTTTAATTTATACCTTAAATGTACTTAAATCTGGTCGTTTACGTATGAAGGGCATTTTTTTATTTGTACTCGTATAACTTGGAACAGGATGGCTTGTAATTAAACTATAAACACTAAATTATTAATAAAATAAAAACATTGTAATTCAATGATTGATTAAAAAATTTTTACCTTCCAAACATCTGTCTTAAAATATTTACGAAACTTTCATCTCTTCTAAAATCTTCATCGCTAGATAATTCAGATGGGGCTAAAATTCAGGATATACAAAAAAAAAAAAAATAGAAAGAAAACAAAAATAAAATAGAATTTACAATTTACATATATAAAAAGAAATACATTGACATTAAATTAATTTATCAAAACTCTTTAGAGAAACGATTATTAAAAACCTTGAAATATTTAAAATTCACTAATAAATATATTTAATTGCTTATATAAAATATACAATGAGGTCATTCATTTTTCAATATTATTTTACTATTATTTATTATAAATAATTTATTTTTATATTATGTCAATTAAAAAGAAAAATATTTCTAAAATATATCTTAAAAATAATTTCACAATAAAAAAAATCTTAATACCATATCCAAACAAATCATCATCTTCCATAACGCTTGAAGGGTGATTTCCCATATGATTTTAAACTTCCTAGTACTAGTTATTTATTTTAAATTGATTTACTAATTTTTCAAATTTTGTCATAAGGATGTTTTACAAAAAAACTTTTCAATTCTAAAGCAAATATTTTCAAAAAAAAAATATAAGTTTTTCTTATTTTATGTATTTAAATAAATAAATAATGCGTAGGTCTATAATAAAATTTATTATTTGTAAAATTTTATACTAAAAAAAATTTCAAATTTAAATTTGAAATAATTATTTAAAAATTTTTTTTAATTATTAATTGGTTTAAAATAATTTAAACAAGAATTCAATGAACGTAAACTAAAATAATTCAAGAATTCAATTTTTTACACTTTCCTTTGTTGAATTTTTTAGTTTTTATTTTTTCTTTTATGTTATCTGACGTAAAACGCAAAAACAGAAACATATGACATTAATGTAGGGATGAAATTGAAATTAATTCAAATATTACCATATTGTGGAATGTGGATTCAGGGTGTAGATTGATTTAATACTAAATTGTATCGATTAAAATAAATACTTTAAAGAAAATCGAAATAAAAAAAAATGTTTATCAAATATTTTATAAATAAACAAAATATATGTTTTTACTTCCCTAAAATTAGATTTGCTACAAAATCATAGCTTAATTTATTTATCATTTATTTATATTTTGTAAAATATATAAAATCTTTAGCTTAGCGAGTTTAGACTTTGATTTTTTGTTTGGCATATGACAAAAATATACAAAAAAAATCCATATACGTACTCGTAGGAGGTATATAAGATATATATACTTATCCCTTCCTGAAACCTGTATTTTTCTGATTTTCTGTATTTGATCAAAAACCAATGTTGGCGTAGCGCGTACAAAGAAAAAAACCAAATTGGCAGGGAGCGCGTAAAGGCTGGTTTGCTTGAGAAAAAAATTCCACGAAAATCTTAGAGCATAGGCAGAAGACACAAATACACAACATGTGTGTGAAAGAGAAAACTCTTTAAAAATATCATCAAATGATTATTTTATTTTGCTAAATATCGTTTATAAATTAGCTGAATATCTTCTATATTCTTTTGTTCTCTTTCTATTACGATAATATCCACGAAATTTTTCATAAAAACCAGCCTTAGAACTTTAAATTTTACATTTATATGTCTTTAAATTGAATTTAATATTAAAAATTTATAATATTTAATATATATTAAAGGCCTTATTTCATATAGAAAAATTAAAACAACATAATAAGGGTTGATATCCATTAACATAAACATATAACCTGTAATTTTTCAACCACACTTAGTACATTTGCTAATATTTCGTAAACTCACTAAAAGAAATCATTAAGCTAAATTCACAATACAACATTTGTTTGTTTTGGTTAAAAAAGTTAATTGCCGGTTCTATTTTAAAGTTATTTTAATACATTTAAGTTTAAAAAACAAGTATTTTAACTAAATTTAAAATTTTAATAATAACAAACATGAGTGAATTTATAAAAAATGAAATATTTGGAAGATACCAAGATTATTTGAACAATGAACAAGAATTGCGAGAAGTATGTTTCTATAAAGTTGTTTTATTTTATTGTTTATTAATTTGTTAATTTCAATTTTATTAATTTTAGAAAATACGTCTTGTCACTCGAGGTAAAAGAATTCAAAATAATTTTAAGTAAATTTATTTTGGTAATGTAATATTGATTTAAAAAAAAATGATAAAACCCCAATTTAAATATTAAAGCCCAAAAATAAAAAAAAATAAAAATAAGTCTACCTACCTACCTTTTTCCGTTATAGAATTGGAACAACATAGTAAAGAAGCCACTATTCAACTTCAAGTGATTCATAACGATATACAAAACAGTAAGTTACATATTAAAATACTACATAGTTAAAATATATTTGAATAAAACACAATAAAACCTTCATCCTTTATGATTTACAAGAAGCGGCATTTATTGCAAAAATTATAATTTTGATTTTATTTGTTTTTGTAATTCCATACATATTTATAATTACAAAATTGTAATACATAATCTCAGAAAAAATATTCGTTTTAATAACTAAATTTTTAGTTGGGAATGCTTGTATTGAAGCACGAAAGGCATTTGAAAATTGTAAAAACAGTTATACTGAATTGGCAAAACTAATTCCAATTGGACAATATTATCGATATAATGATCATTGGTCATGGATAACTCAACGAATTATATTTTTAATTGCACTAACGTTTTATTTGGAAACTGGATCACTAATTTCAAGGGAAGACGCTGCAAATATATTGGGACGTAAGTTTGCTTCTTTTTTTTCCAGTATACCTAATAATATAAAAACTAATACTTTATATTGCATTATTTTAGTAAAAACAACACAACAAGATGGTTTTAGTTTAGATATTGAAGATTATCTAATGGGAATATTACAATCAGCTTCAGAATTATCACGTTTTGCAACAAATTCTGTTACATTAGGTGATTATGAACGTCCATTACAAATTTCGCGTTTTATTGGTGATTTGAATTCTGGATTCCGTTTACTTAATTTAAAAAATGATTCTTTACGTAAACGTTATGATGCTCTGAAATATGACGTCAAAAAAGTCGAAGAAGTTGTTTATGATATTAGTATCAGAGGGCTTAAGACTTCAGCATCTACAACAACAGCAAATGAATAATTTCAATTATTTTTCCTAAATATTTTTGCAAAATAAAATGTTACTTTAAAATAATGAAAACAAAGAAAGAAATAAAACAAGTTTCATTTTTATAAAACATGATATATATATATTTTTTTTTTTCTTGTACAGTTTCAATAATATTAAAGTTGAATTTATAATTTTTTTTTTTTTTTTTTTAAGAAATATCGTATTTTCAGTTATTAAATCTTCTAATGAATTTTACTTTTAATTAAAAACTTTTTGTATACAAATTCGAAGACATTGGATTTAAATATTCGTGTAATGTTGTGAAAGAGATGATTTAAATAAAGAATTGTGTGAAGGAAAAAAAAAGTCTTTGGGCGGGGAAAGAAAATAAAAACAAAATATTTTTAAATATTAAATTTACTTTTTTAAAATATGTATAAAAAATGAATTATGCGTGATTTTCATGTTTTTTTTTTACAAAATAACTAAAAATAAAATAATCGATTAAATAAAACACATTATATAAATTTTTTTATGGTATAAAAATTGCTTTCTAATTTATTTTTGTTTTTTTCTTTTTTTTTTTTTTTTGTTTAATTGAAAGAATAATACATAGTTATATTTTTATTTAATAATACATATCGTTTATATACTTATTTTTGAATAAAAACTTAAATTAATAATAAAACAAAAGTGTTTATAGTTATAATTATTGTTACTACAAATAAAAAAAAAAATTAAAAAAATAAGTACTCATGCGATTCGAATAAAAAACAAATTACAAATTTATATATATATATATATATGTATATATATATATATATTTTTTGAAATCAAATGATTTAGTTAGTGTAAAATTGCTTCTTGCAAATATTTTAAAATATCTATTTTTAATGAATAAACGGTATTTAATATTAAAGAATATTTTATTAGGTTACTTATTACAATGGCTTTTTATTTATTATTAAAATAATGCGTAGGTAATAATTTTTCTTTATGAGTTTTGTAATATAATTCATTTGATGTACATACGTCTTATTTTCAGTTGCGAGAAAAAATATCAAAATGATTTTTTGTTGAATTGTTCAAAATTGATATAAAATAAATTTTAATTTAGCTTAAAAAGGGACCACATATCCGGACATAATCTTCTTAATATTTATTTTTGTATTTTTGTTTTTATTGTTAAGAAAGAAAAGAAAGAAATACTTTTCATAAATTGGTTTAATTTTTAGATTTTATATTGATATTTAAATCTTTGAATTATTTATATGTATACATTTTCTATATTTGCTACAAAATTAATATGAAAGTTAATTAATAATTTAAACACAAGTTAACAACACATGTACACATAGAATAAAGTTTTATTGGACGTAAAATTAATAGGAGCGCATTGGAGCTGTTGGATCGAACGGTAATGTGAAATATTTTAAGAAAATGTTTGAAAGCTAATAAAGGTTAATTGATATATTTTTAATTATAGTTATTGTGTATTAAAAAACTACTTTATATTTATATTGTATCAAATTATTGATAAATTTAAATGAAAAAGTATTCATGTGTTTTTTTTTATATCAAGGCTTCATATCAAAATCTTAATATATAAAAAATTTATTCATTTGAATCTAAAGAATTTTTCTTCATTGCTAAATAAAAATATCATTTCAAGATTATAAGCTTTTTATTAAGTTTTTTTTTTTTTTTTTTTTAACTTTATTGTGTTATATTTGCTTATCCTTGTTTTAGTTTTAACATATTGAAAATATTTTATACTGTAAATTTATTAACTGTTCAACTATTGTTTATGTTAACGATTTAAATCAAAATCCAAGAAAATGGATTTGTTTTTTTAATTTAATTATTAAAGGATAAAAATTGCACACTAAAAATTAATTAGCTAATAATCAATATTTATATATATATACCTATTTGTTTTGTTTTTATATCTAAAATATTTATTCAAAGTTTGCACTTTTAAAAAACAAGATAAGCAAAATTAACAAATTTATGATTGTCAAAAATTTAATCAAATCCCTGCTTTTTTTTCTTTTAAAAAATAAATTCATAGTAGTACAGAAAACCTTATGAATTATTATATCAAACTTTATCAGAATTATATCAAACTTTAAAAAAAAAGTATATTAAATATATGTATGCATAATAAAAAAAACATAAAGAAAAATTATTTGATTAGGTGAAAATCACTCGGAATGTTTCATTTAACATAATTATATGGTAAAATTATATTTATTTAAACAGAAATTTTTTTTTTCATATTTTCTTGATTGGGAAGGGGGGATAATTTTTTTTTTTTTTTAAGTTAAATGGCGAAGATGAGAAAATACATTGAATATGAAATGATTAAAAATCATTTATGATTATTTCATATTCTTAGATTTTTCCACTAAGAAATATATTAATTGCAATTTTCCATATAACCCACTGTTTTGAATTTTCATTTCACATTTAATCCTTTTTGTTTTATTTTTTTTATTATCCAAAATTCTAAAAGAAAATTGAACTAACAAAAAATTAAACATAAAAGAAAAATATAATAATGTTTGTTAGTGTTATTTTTGGGTAAAATTTTGGAAATTACTAATTTAAAATTATATCAATACCTTTTTTTTTTGTCTTTTATTTTTAAGTGTGGTTGATATTTTTTTTTTTTGTGTAAAAGCAGATAGATGGCACTTTTATTAACATAACTTTATTATTAACGTTTTAAATGTTTTTATTTTTTTCTTTTTCTTTCCATTTAAAAAACGGATATTTGAAAAAAAAAAAAAAACTAAATAAAAATTATAATAATTATTTGTAAAATTATTTTATTGAACATAAAAAAATGTGTTATTATACAGAAAAAAAAAAAAAATGTTTTTATATTTTACTATTTAAAATCAATGGAATAATTAAATAAAAAAAAAAATTAATAATCGTTAAACAAAATACACTTTTTTAGTTTCTTTAAGAACCGCAATTTTCGATTGTTTTGATTATATTTTAATTTTAGCTTATTTTTAATATTAACATTATGGGGTTAACTAATTAACAAGAGAGAAAAAAAAAAAAAAAAAAATCAAATAAGAAACAAAATTTGTTTTACAAAAATTAAAAAAAATTTCTTAAATTATTTTTAAAATACTCAAATACTACAGTGTGCTTAATTTTTTTTTTTTTTTGTTTTTAAATGAATTAGTTTTATATATAGTTTTTTTTTTCCTTTTTTGAAATAAGAAAAAATATATTTAAATAAATTATAAAATCAATTTTATAAATTTATATTAAAAAAAAAAAATAAAATAAATAAGTAAAACGCCATATTTTTTTTAATTTTTATAAAAATTGAATTGAAATTTTAAGAAAAATTGTCAATTTGACAGGTTATAAAATTTTGACAATTTGAACGCTTATTTTAGCACACATCGCAGAAAAAGAATTTAAAATTTAACTCAAAAAATATAATTGTAAGTTTTATTTTTTTCTGGAATATTAAAATCAAAGAGAAAAAAAAAAACAATAAGTATAAAAATTATAGTTTTAAGTAATAAATTTTCCAAATTGAAAATAATAAATGCATTTTATTATTATTATTAATGTTTTTTTTTTTCTTTGTATTATTTATGAATTTTATCGTCTTAATATTATCAAAAATGATTTTTGTTGATTTTTCTTATATTTTGTTTTAATTTTTGTTTTAATTATTAAATTTTTATATATATATATCTTTTTTTTTTTGTATTGTTTTATAATTTTAATTAATTGTTTTTTTTTTTTATTTTGTTTTAATATTATAAAAAAATGACATTTTTTAATATTTTTCAATATTTAACTTTTTCTTTTTTTTTATTTTAAATAACTTTTACTTATAATGAATTAATTATTTTTTTTTTTTTTTAATTTTATTTATTTTTCATATTTTTTTTTTTTTTTTTTTTTCATCGAATATTAATTATGTAATATACTTTTGTTTTTTGTTTTTTTTTTTTTTTTTTTAATATTTAGGAATAATTATTTATTTATTAAAATTAATAATATTGGTAACAATGACCGTTCGTATTGTTATGTCAATTGCCTGAATCTTCACCATCTATTGATTCATCTTGTACCGATGAGCTATCATCACCACCTCCAGTTCCCCCACCAGTAACCCCACCACCAGCACGTTTAGATGAAATACGTGACGAACTTAAACCAATACCTCCAGTTGTACGCCTAAAAAATATTTATTAAAAAAAAAAATATAGAAATTGATTTAAATTTAAAAAAATGTTTAAATTTATTGTTTAATTTTTAAAGAAAAACTTAAAAAAAAAAAGAAAAACTATATTTAATAAAAATAAAAAGTTAAAATCTAGACGAGTAAAAAAAAAAAAAAAAAAAAATACATATTTTTGGTTTTATTTATTTTGAGTGACTTGAAACATTAGTTGTATATTATTAATTTTTAGAATGATAGAATACAAAATTAGGCAACTACAACTTTGAGTTACTCAATTTATAATAAATAAACAATTAAAAAGCCTCTCTTGCAATAAAATAAACACTTTATAAGTTTGAATAATTTTTTTCAAATATAAACGATAAGTGATATAAGATGCAATTGATGGCTTAAATTATATGTGAATTTTGAAAAACAAAAAATCTAGATTTAAACTTCTTTATTTGTATCAATTTGAATATAGCTTATACGCAAAACAAAGGAAATTTACAAATAACAAATTACATAATTGTAACAAAAAATGCAATTTCACATTATAATTAAAAATTATAATGGCAAAATAAGTGGCGAAAGTAATTTTTTTTTTACTATAAAACATTGCTTTATAGGTTAGATTTAGATAGGTATTTTCATCAACTTTCGCTCAATGATGTTGCTAGTTAATTACAGTCGTTTTTTTTTTTTAAGAATTGACAATAAACTGTGATCAAAAATTTCTACTGTTAAAAGTAAAAATATTCTTTAATGCCTTTATTCATAAGATTTTTATCTAAGATCTATTATAAATTTTAGCTCTTTATAAATCCACTTTACAGCCGATTTTAATTTAAAACAATTTTATTTAATTGCATCTCTAGTTACAATATATCATTAATTATTTAAAACGGAAAAAAGTTAAAAAAAAATATTTAGGAATATAAATAAAATAAAATAATTAAAATCATCCATAGGACGGACCATGCTAAAGATCAATGAGAATGAATAAAAATATACATAAAATATATTATAAAATAATAATAAAAAAAAATTATATATGTATTATAAAAATTAAGAATATTATTTATTTATAATTACTACTTAAATCTATGATTAATAGATGCATTTAAATGAGTTTTAATTAAATATAATATTTTGTATGAATTATTGTTTTTGTTTTAATAAGAAAAACTAAACTAAAGTAAAAATAAAGAAAAAAAACATTTTTAAATTATATAAATTTAAATATTTAATTATTATTTAGCCATATTATATAAAATATATATATATTTTTTGTAGATAATTGGAAGAAAAAAAAAAACATATTTTTCTAATTTCTGGCGATATTATGCAAATTTTAATAAACACAATTTTCGTTAGTGACGTCTGGTTTTTTTTTTTTTTTTTATTAATCGGTTATTAGAGTTAATTGATTGTTAAAAACAGTACGATTATAATTTTTTTGTTTTTGTAAGTTTTTTTATTAGACAAAAAAAAAAAAAGAAAAGGAAATTAAACAAGAGAACAAAAAACATCAATTATTTTAAGGACAAAAAGGATTATCACTTACCAAATAAAAAAGTCTAAATATTTTTAAAATTAAATTTGTTTTTTTGTGGTTAATTTTTTTTTTTTTTTTACATAATATCAGGTATGTGGATATATTGTGACAGCCAGAAATGTAATAATAAAGATTATGTATAATCGTTTTACATCAAGTTTGGGTATTCTATTTGGGAAAACTAAAAACGTACTTTTGTTTTATTGTGTTTGTTTATCAATTTTTATTATAATATGTATTTCAAAAATTTAATAAAATAAAAACCTACAAAAATTTTTTTTTTATATATTCCCTATATTTATTATTAATATTCTACATTTGAGAGATCCTATGAGTAAAGATTTAAAGATAACAATTTATATTTTGTTATAAGATTTATAAAATATATATCCTAGTATGCAACAGATATTTGTTTACAAATTACAACGACAAGACAAGATTGAGTTCTTTTGTTTTTTTTTTTTAGCTTTGAATCTCTTTCGCTTTAAATCATCATTCATAGGATCTTAATATTGAGTATTGTTATTATTTTTGATTATATGACAAAAAAAAATTTATATTGTGTATTTTATTTTTATATTCTAATAATATAAAATTTATATAAATTTATACTAAATGTTTAAGTTATTAAGGAAATATTTTAAATATAATTTTAAATATTTGGATATTTTAATTTTCCTGCATTTTGTTTTTCCAAAAAAAGCAAATTTTTTTTTTGATTTTTTGATCCAGGAAAATTTACTATGATTACATGGTGCCTTTTAAAATAAATAGTGTTAAAATAAATTTAGAAATACAAAAAAAAAAAAAAATTAAATGAAAATCTTGCAAAGAATATTTCTTTTTTACAAACAAATGTTGACTTTGAAAATTACAAGAATTTATCACACACAGGATTGTTTTTTTTTCTATTTTTTTTTTTTTTTTGACAAAATCAAAGGGGTAAAAAAATCCAAACATAAAATCCGTTTTCGCATACTCAACAACATTTGGAATCATATATGCATCAATCATAATATGCATCTTAAATAAATCGCTCTGGCTTACATTTTAATTTACTTACAGACCCTCGCAATTCATTATTAATTTAGCATCCTTTTTGGGTGAGTAATTTTTAGCCTTTTCAGTTTCAGCTACTTGAATATTTCTTTAATAATCGTTTTATTTATTTTTAATGCTTTTTTTTTTATATTAAATATTTTTCTTTTTAAATAAAATTTATATTTTAAAAACAATATGAAAGAAACGTTTTTTCTGAAAAGTTTTGTCAAAGAATTAAAAAATGTAACTAGTAATTTCAATTCCGAATTATTTTTTACATTTTATTATTTTTATTTTAATGTTTAAAATAAATTAATTAATTCTAAAATTAAATAAAATAATAATATGTATATTTAAAAAATTTTGAAATTTTATTTTGATAAAGAATTTATTAATTTATGTATCTAAAATTTTAAAGTAGGATCATAAAATATGGAAATTTTCAAATGAGAGATTCAAATCATGAATCAAAATTGGTTTAACGATATTCAAGAAGAATTTATAATACTAATCGTAAACAATAAACTTTCAATAATTTAAGTTCAAATAAAAATAAAAATGTTTCTTTCATTAAGTTTATAATGTTATTCTTATGACGTAAAAAATAAAAATAAATAAATAAATTGAAGATTTAAAATAAAATTTAATAGAACGAATACAAATAATCAAAATAAATTATAATAAATAAACATGTTGGTAAATTGATGATGAACTTTATTTTATTTATTATTATTATTCTTACCTAAGTTTTGTTTTTAATGAAGCAACTTCTCTAGTAAGAGCTTCATGAGTTTCAAGCATATCTTCATATTCACGCTGTGCTTTTCGTTTTTGTGTTTTTTCTTTTTGAATTTCTTCTTCAGCTTCATCCAAATTTCGTTTAAGTATCTTATTACGACCATTGAGCTAAAAAATAAAAAATAAATTGTATAATAAAATGACGAAATTTAAATAAAAAATAAAATTATACTTTTTCAATTTGCTCTTTATATTGATCGGCATGCCTTCTTTCATCTTCAATATTCATTGTTAATTCTTTAATCTTTTTATCCAATTTACGGTTTGCTTTTTGTTGAAGAAGTCGTTCTTTTGTTTCATTTTCCAATTGCTCTTCTAAATTCGATAATTTTGATTCCAAACCTGCTATTGTTGCTTTCACTTTAGTTCGCTGAGCTGTTTCAATTTCAGCTAATTTTGCTTTTAATTCTTTATTTTGACGTTCTAATAATGCTCTGGCATTTTCACTCTTTTGTGAATTTGATTTTTCTGTTGATAATTCAGTTGATATTTGTTCAATTTGTAATTGAGCCTTTCTACTTCTATCTAATAACACTTCAGAATTTGATTGTTCTTCTTCTAATTCTTCTTCTAATGTTGTTATTCTTGCTTCCAAACGACGTTTTTCATCAATCATCAATGAACCTTTGTTAGTATTTGCATTAATTTCTTCTAACAATTCATCACGTTCTGTTTCAGCTGTTCTTCTGGCACGTTCAGAACTAGCTAAATCTTCGGTTAATTGTAGAACTTCTGCTTCTAATGTTTTTGCTTTACGTTCGGCCTCTTTACTATTTGCAGCAAGTTCTTCTTTTGCCGCTTTAGCTTCTTCAGCATCACGTAATGCATCTTTAACTTGAGCTTGTAATTTTTTAGCATGTTTAATTGCATCTTCTTTAACTTTATTGTGCATTTCCATGGTTGTTTCCATTTCTTTTAAGTCACCTTCTAGTTTTTTTTTAGCTGCAACCGCTGTTGCACGTTGTTTTCTTTCTTCATCTAGTTCAGCTTCTAAATCACGAATTTGTTTAACTAAACCTCGACGTTTTTCTTCAGCTTGTTCTTCTTTCGCTTGTAAATCACGTTCAAACTGTGATCTTAGTGCTTGCATATTAACTTCTAACCGTAACTTAGCATCTTCTGTTAATTGCAAATCATCTTCAAGCTCTTCATTTTGTGCTTTTAATTCGGCAAGTTGACTTTCAAGAGCTCGTTTAGCCTTTTCCAATTCATGAACATTTTTATCGGCTGTACCTTGTGAGTTGGCCAAATCATCAAGTTCATTTTGTAAAGCTTTACGTTTTGTTTCTAAATCTTCAATTTTTTCATAAGCTTCATCCAATTCTCTAGTCAAAGATAATACTTTAGTTTCTTTTTCACGTGCTTCCCGCTCAGCAGTATCACGTTCTTGAGCAATTTGTTCACTAATTGCTTTCTCTTCAGCCAATATTTTATCAAAGTTCTTTTGTTTCTTTTCCAACTCTAATACTTTAGTACGTTGAGCTTCTAATTCAATAGTAGCATCTTCCAATTCAGATTGTATTTTCTTTTTACTTTTATCTAAACGATCATTTTGCGCTAAAAGTTCTTTAACTTGACGCTCTAAAGCTTCAATATCTTTGTTAATACGTTTCTTATTTTCTTCCAATTCTTTAACAAGATCTGAATCTTCTTCAGCTTTCTTTTTATATTCCTGCATTGTTAAATTAAGTTCAGAAAGTTTTCGTTCATAATTCTTTTTGGCTTCTTCGTCCTCTTCTAATTGTTCTTGTAATGCTTCTTTTTCTGATTCGATTTGTCTTAATTTTGATTGCAATGATAATTTTTGGCGCGTCTCTTCTTCTAATAACTGTTGAGTTTCCGTTAAATGACTTTCAACGGTATTAACAGATTTAATAGCTGCCGAAGCTTTCAAATCCGCATCTTCTAATTGTTGTGTAACATTTTCACATTCTTGTTGTAATTTTGTACATTTTTCTTGAAGTTCTGATCTTGCACGTTCAATTTCAGCTAATTTTACCTATAAAATGATAGAAAACAAAATATAAATAAACTCACATGCATATATAATTTATTAATTTCTGTTTCCACTCCATATAAATTAATCGCTACCAAATTAATTAATTTGTATTACTTTTTATTTTTTCCCATTTAAATTTCTAACCAAAAATAGTATTAAATTTCGGTAATTACGGAAAAGTAGGTATGCAATGAGGTAATTAAACCACATTATCTTATAAAATATTGGTGTTAAATATGGAACGTATAAATATGAAAATATGCATTGAAAAGGTGAAGATTTTTAAGATGTATATCACTCTTTACAAAACTTTAAAAATTTATTTTAATAGAAAGACTATATTTTAACGAGTATAACTAAATCAAAGCATTGATCTGTTTATACACTATACCATTGCAAATACAAAATTATAAACATGTGGTTTTAAATAAAAATATAAATAAAAATTATAAGCTTTTTAAATTTTTCATAATTATAAATTATAGATATATTACCTGTAATTCAGAAATTTGTGATTCTGCTTGTTTTCTACGACGATCATTTTCTTGTCTAGAACTATTTACATTTCTTAACTCAGTTGTTAAGTCAGCGTTTTCAGCTTCTAATGTTTGTTTAGTTTTTTCTAAAACGCTTTTGTTTTTCTTAAGATTTTCTAATTGATCTGTTATACCATTGATTTCTTGAGCATGTTTATGTCTCATTTCGGAAAGAAAACCTTCGTGATTTTGTGTTTCATCTTCTAAACTCTTCTTCAATGTAGCTAATTCTTGTTCACGCTTTGAACGAAGTTCTTGTTGAGCTAAAAAAACAAATAAAAAAATATTTTTAAACATTATTTATTATTTTTTATTTTTAACTTACCGGCAGTAGTATCCAAAGAATCTAAAAGTTCATTCTTAAGTGCTTCTAATTCTTCACTTAAATCGCGACGTATTTTTTCAGCTTTAGCTCGCGCACCTTTTTCAGCTTCCAAATCTTCTTGTAATTCGACTAGTTGTGATTCAACTTCACGTTGAATTTTTTGGGCTGCTGCTTTAGCTGCAGATTCTTCATCTACTCGCATTAAAGCTTGTGTCAATTCTTCTTCCCGTTTAGATAAGTGTGTTTGCAATTCTTCAACTTGAACTCTACGTTCATTTAGTTGTTCTTTGAGATCAGCAACTTCCGTTTCAATTTTTCGTTTTGTTCGATCAGTTTCTTGTCGCTGTTGTTGATCTTTATGTAAACGTTCTTCTAATTCAGATATTGTTGCTTCATGTTTAGCTTTTAATTTCAATAAATGTTTAGCTTTTTCTTCTTCTTCAGCTAGAGTTTGAGATAAATCGTTTGCTCGTTCTTCTAAAAGCTTTTTCTCTTTAAGTAGTTTTTGATTATGATCATCAGTAATGGCAAGATCTTCTTCATATTTTTTAATTTTAGCATCAAGTTGAACTTTTTCTAATTGTAATTTTTGACGTGCAGCTTCTTCTTCTTCAAGTTGCTCCTCTAGATCTTGAATATTTAGTTCTAACTTTTTCTTATCATTACCTAAAGCTAAACTACGTTCTTCTTCCTCTTCTACACGAGCTTCAAGTTCTTGCATCATATCTTCTAATTCTTGCTTCCGAGCCATAAGACGAGATCGACTTTCTTCAGCTTCAGCACATAATTCTATTTCAGCTTGTAACTGTTCAGCTAAAGCGGTTTTTTCTTCTAAGGCTTGTTGATATTTCTTTTCATGTTCTAGACTGTTCCTTGATAGTGAGTCTAATTTTTCACGTACTTGTTTAAGCTCATCTTCTTTCTGGACCAATTTTTCTTCTTGTTTGGTAACTTCTAGAAGAGGTTTAACTTTTGTGTACAAACGCCACCATTGCCAATTTCTTAGTTTTAAATAAGCAGCGCAGTTTCTTTGAATAATTTTAATAGCATTTAATTGCTGTAATCGTTTTTGATAATTTCTTCTAGCTAAGAAACCTCTACAAAATGCTTGGAAGTTAACAATTAAATCAGTTATTTTGTAATCACGTTCTTCTTCTAAATGAGCTAAAACACCAGCACGGAAAAAAATTTTCGACTGACCAACACGGAATAAATTTTTATCTAATTCTAATGCTTCAATCATTTTTTCGCAAGCTTTTTTACCATCCATAAAACCCTTTGGTATAACATTTGGTGTAAGAAGCTCGTACCGTTGTCGGAATTCTTGGAATGGAATGCGATTTGGAAAACCTTGACGGCAAATTCGTATTCCTTCAAGAACACCGTTGCAACGTAATTGATCAAGAACTAGAGGAGCATCAATTTTGCCAGCACGTTTTTCATGATTTGGAATAATACATCTTACGAAATTTGGATTTGTATTACGTAATGTATCCATTAATTTCGCTAATTGTTCCTTATAAAGATGTGATACTGTTCGGAACATTCCTTTACGAGTTCTGGCACCAAACTGTGTATCAGTTAATGCCTGTTGTGCCATACCAACAATTTCAGCATCTTTCCATATATTAACAACAAATGGATCTTGAGAGGCTTGCAATAATGATACAACATTTTCATTCAATGGATCCATATTTTTCATTAACCATTTTTCAGCTGAATAATCAACTTTACCAGCATAATGTACAATAGCAAAATCTGCAACACCACGAAAATCGGTTTTCATGAATTTTGGATGCATTGAATGAGCTGATACCAATTTATCAACAAATGTTTTATCAGTTGCTTTAGGGAACCAACATTCTTCATCTAATAAAGCCATAATACCACCAGGTTTATCGATTAAATCAATTGTTGGCTGTAAATCTAATCCAAAATCAATAAATTTCCATTCAATACCTTCACGTTGATATTCTTCTTGTTCTAAGATAAACATGGTGTGATTAAACAATTGTTGAAGCTTCTCATTTGTATAATTAATACATAATTGTTCAAATGAATTTAAATCAAAAATTTCAAAACCAGCCATATCTAATATACCAATAAATGATGCACCTTGTCTTTTAGTTCTATCTAATGAACGATTTATTCTATTTACCAGCCATTTAAACATTCTTTCATAACATGCTTTTGCAATTGCTTCAACAGCAAATTCAACTTGTTCTTTTGTTTGGGCTTTTGTAACAAAATCTCTACCAACTTTAATACGAGGTGTTAAAAATGCTTTTGTCATATCAGTTACATTCAATCCTAATAAATGGGCAATTTTTTGGGCTACTGTATTATCTGGTAATGTTGCTTGATCATTATTACGTTCTTGACGGAATTTCATACAACCAAATAATAATACAGAGCTAACAATACGAAATATTGAATTAAAATCATCATTTGTCATACCCATAATATTCATTGATTTAACAGTTGATTGATATTCAGCATAATCATCAACCCCAGGTACTGGAAGCGAACCATTTGATAAAAAGTTATAAGTTTTTATATCATCTAATATGAATTTATCTTTTTGATCAGGCGTAGCACCAGCTAATAGCTGATAAAATATATGGAATGTTCTTTCATCTTTGGCCTGACGAATGGCACGTGATTTTTCTAATAGATATGTTTCAATATTTGCACCGGATATATAACCAGATGCATCAAAATTAATACGAATAAATTTACCCTAATAATTTTATTTAAAAAAAAAATTTTTATTTGAATAAAATAATTTATAATATTTTAAGAATTTTTTTTTTGTTTACTTACAAAACGTGATGAATTGTCATTCTTAACTGTTTTTGCATTACCAAATGCTTCTAAAATTGGATTGGCTTGCAACAATTGTTGCTCAAGTTCACCCTATAAAATAAAAACAATGTCAAAAACAAAATAAAAAAAAAAAAATAAAATTTCCGTGTTAATATTATATTATGTACATATTTTAATATTTTAGAATTTTAGCAAAAATTAACAAATAAAAAAAAAAATTAAATTAAATAATAAAAATTTGCATGCAATAATGAAAAAAAAACATAAAATAATTTGAAAAACACAATTGGCTCTATTTCAAATACAGATGGAGTTAACAAAGCACGTCACATAATAAGAAAAAATTTAAACAGTTTATTAAAAAATACAAAACAGAAAAAATAAACAATTAAATATTAACAGAAAAAGCCAAAATTAAATACGTATAATTAAAAAATTAAACTCAGTTAATAAAAAAAAAAAAAATTAAATTCAGTTATTTTAAAAATTTAATTACATTTTTTCAATTATTTTAAAAAAAAATCTGAAATTGATTTGAAAAAATCGCATTTCAATTTTTAAAAATCATAAATCACAAATTTCTGCCGAAAAACCAACATTATTAGGTTGATAGATTCATTAAAAAATTATCTAGTTTAAATTTGCTTTATATCTCAAAATTTTAAAACAATTAATTATTGCAACACAGTGCACATATGAATTTTGAATAAAATTGAAAATAAAATTATATTAAATTTTCATAGAATATAATGAAGTTTTTGTACTAATGAGTAAGAATCCTAATGGATACGATTCATAATATACAGATTATTCATAACAAGCTAAAAATTAATAAATATTAAGTTTCTTAACTAACATCAATACATCATAATTATTAGATTTTTTAAACGTATCATAGAAAATTATCGTTATCGTAGTATCGTGATGTTATGTATGTAAGTCGTATGTAGTGTTATATATGTATGTTATATATTATGTAAGTCGTTACATGATTTTTAAATTAAATCGGCACAAATTTTTAATATTCTAAAAAAAATTCTAAGGGAGCGTCGTGTTCCTTATACTTGTGTTTCATTTGCCTGAAGTGTCATTTGATAGTATTTTTGCAAGTTGCCTAGATTATCATTTGATTGGATTTAAATGAGTTCTTTATGTGACATGTATAATAAAAAATGAAGAAAAATTTAATAGTTGGATAGAAAACTGTGAGTCAATCACTTTTCCAAGAATATGTATATGGGAGATTCTAAATAAGAAGAGATTTCATACTTTGATACAAAGTCAGGATTTTAATTATTTCTTTTTGTGAACGTTTGGGAGCAGCAATTCCCCTATTATTTTAAGTTTAATATATTCTTATTCAAATATATACATATATATATTATTAATATTACAAGAATAGATTTTAGTACATTAAAATTTTTAAAAAATAAATCCCAATATGTTCTTTTCACAGTTGCAGATATAATATAGTTGCGCAGGCAAATGAAATCCACTCAAACGATAGATAACCAAATACAAATACAGTCAAGCGATATCCAGTCAAATGAAAAAATCAAATTGGTTTGTTATAATAATGCTTTTTTAATCATACGATAATTTTCAGTAATACGTAGGTACATCGAAAATCTATTATTGTACAGCTCTCTCATTCAAATCCATCATATAAGTTCTATATATATTTTAATTTAATGAAATTATAATTTCATATTTTTTAGATAAATACCTAAAATACAAAAGTTCCACGAAAAACAAATAATCATATCGATTGCAAAAAAAAAAAACAATCATTTACCTTAAAGTTCTCCTGATGCATAATTTTAGATTGTTTTTGTTTTGCAGTTGTAATGAACTTTATTAAGTAAATTAATTTAATTAAATTTGTGTATGATTTTTGGTATATTGATTTTTATCTTACATTATGTAATTTTAAAATTACAGCTTCTAAATGAACTACAAGAAATGTGTATATGATAACTTACTACCTAATTATGGTGTGTGCACATAGTAATTACATACATAAATAACTCAATTTCACTTTAAAACTTGGTATGCAACTAGTACTTACCTGCTACAAAAAAAATTTAAACGAAGAAATATTTTACCCCTGTAAAAACTTGGACAGTTTCAATAAAAATGTTTGACATTTATGTAACGTCATAATAAAAGTGTGTTTATTTTATTTACTACAAAATCAAGAAGTATAAATTTAAATTATGGCTCAACTTTTTAAAGATAAAAATTTTTCTGCTAGTTCTGACATTTAAAGGAAAAAAATTAGTGGAACTTATTTCCTTCTAAGTTTTAGCGCATAATATTTGATTTGCATAGTTAAGACTGTTAGTTAAATCCCACAAAATAAGCCTAACTTTAAGTAAATACATAGTTTTATTTTTACTTCGTTGTTTATGGTAGCTACCTTAACATTTATATTTTTAACCTTCAAAGTTGAATTATCTTTAACATTAATTTCATTAATTTCCTCGAATTTCAAATACTCTTGAAAATTATAACTATAAAGTCCTCTTAATTTATTTTGACATTCAAAATTTATAAATTTATAAATATCATTTTGACCAGACATGCTCGAAACATGTTTGGTCAAAATTATATTTACTAGAAAAATAAAAATTTATCCACCTAGGTAGATAAATCTTAAGAAAAAAAAAATTACAGCAGAACTAGTTGAGACTTTTTTTTCTAGCAGCTGAGTACTCCCGGTGCGTACTACTAGTTGGAAAAATTTTGACAGAAATTGCATAAAATGTTTTTTTTTAGCAGGTGAGTACTATAAGTTGCATACCACGCTTAAGGAATCAAACTTAAATTTAAAATTTTATCTATCATATTTATAGTGATTTTTTTTTTTAGAAAAAAGCAACTAAAATAAATAAAAGTACATACATGTGTATATAAAAAAAATAAGAAAATTTTAAAATTTTAAATTATGTAAAATAAAATAAAAATAAAATAAAAAAATAGGCAAACAATTAATAATAAAAATTATGATCACACAGGAGATTTGAATGAAAATATGTAATATAAAAACAAAATACTTTACCGATAATGTTTTTTCTGAGTGCTGATTTTGTTTTTTTTTTTTTGGTTTTCCGTATATTTATTTGTTTTGAATTTTTAATAATTTAACATTTTTTTTTTTTTTTCATAATTTCAAAAATTTAATTATTTAATGTCAAAAGAATTTTTATATAGCAGTTTTTTTTTTTTTTGTAATTTTTTTTTTTGTGATGGCATTGCAATTTGCAAATTGCACAAAATGTTAAAAACAAACACACAGAAATGAATACACGAGCGATGATACAAACCAGCATCAAAGGTGAAATACCACAAACAAGACACAACAGCAGGTGTTATTTAAAAATTACAGTTTTTTTTTTTTTTTTTTTGATTATTTCAAATATAATTATATTTAAGTATATTTTATTGTTAATATTAAATAACGTTACAAAATGGCCGATTAGATTATAAATGATGTTGATGAACACGATGATATTGATTTATTATAGGTTTTTAAATTATTATTAAGTAAAGATTTAGCACAATATATTAAATGATTTTAGTATAGTAGCAAGTAGTAGCATTATTTGGTGTTATTACAGGATTATAGATTAAAGCATGTTTACAAAATGAAAAAAACAAAAATAAAAATGAGAAAAAAAACAAAAATGAGAAAAAAAAATGAACGTAAATTATTTGGTTAGTAAAAATATTTTGAATAATAATAATATACTTACAATAATTAAAGCTGGATGGGGACCCTGATATCATTTAAATAAAAATATAAAGATTTTTTTTTTTGTTTTTGATTTTTGATTTTTTTAATTAAGCAATTTTAAAAAAAAAATTTTTTTTTTTTTTTTTTTATAAATTTTAAAATTGTGATTGAAAAAAATAAAAAAAAAATCAAAACAAAAATAGTTGAAAAGCGAACAGCAGAAGATAAAATATGAAAATAAAAACAAAGAATAAAAAAAAAATTAAAAATTAAATAATTTTGAAAAGTGAAATTATTTAATAAAAATAAATGGGTTTATTATGATTATTCAGAAAATCAAAATTTAGATAAATCAAAATTCGGACTTTTTAAAATTCAAAATTCAGACAATTCAAAGTTCAGATGTTTACAACTCATACAAATAATATGTACCTAGGTGTGTATTGTAAAAAACAATTCACATTTTAATTTTTCGTGTAATTCAGATTAAAAACTCCCCCGCTAAACAAATTATTGAAGCCCTGATTTTGTAACCAACTCTCAAAATCTCTCCTAATATTTTTTATATATATATATATTTTTTTAAACCTCAAAGAATTTACGGTTTTTCCTAAATTTGAATTCGATATTTTTGGTTCTCAAAATTTAGTAACATTCGGAATTTTTGCCACAAAATTTCAATTCCTTTTTTTTGCAAATTTTTTTTTCTTCGGAAGTTTTTCGTTCGGGATTTATTTTTCATCAAAGGGTCGCAACGTAGTAGACCATAAAATGTTTCAAAAAGTAAGAATTCTTATACGTTGAATTTGTTTTTTTTTTCGAATTTAGAAATTTCTGAATTTTATATTGTCTGAATATTGCATTATCTGAATTTTGATTTTTCCGAATAAATTGAATTCATATAACTTGAATAAATAACTAAATTATAAAATAATATATTCTTCATAAATTTTGATTGAGGACATTATATTTATTATTACGTATATATGTATGTATATATAAATATATTTTATAAATTTTATTCAAATAATATAGCTGAGAAATTTTATTTTCCTGTACATAAAATCGTATTTATACAACTAAATTTCGGACATTTCAAATTTAATTTTAAGAATTTAGGATTACAGGTATTTTTGATAAAAAAAAAATACATATTTTAGTACTTTTTATATAGAAACGTCAAAATAAAATATTAATTTTTACTAAAATGCCGCATATATCCTTATTTGCTTTTATAAGCACTGTAGATTGATTAAACAGATTATTAAAGCACTGTAGATTGATTAAACAGAATAAATTAAACAGATTATTACAATTTATAAATTTTAGTATTAATATTTATAATATATGGTACGGCTTTATTTTGCCTGATTTATCTACTGATAAATTGTCTTTGTCCTCTATCTTTAAGTGAATATCAGTTTAAACCATGGTTAAACTTTAGCAAACAATTAAGATGTTAATTAATTGAAATATAGGATCGGTACTATGATCCCCGACTACCCTTTACATATTTTTTATTTTTTGAACATTTAACTGAAATCTGTTTCAGATTTCTTTTTTCTTTTTTTTTTGAAATGTTATCTTAAAAATAATCGGTAATTTCTCAGATTCTGCAGCAGTATAAAAATTAGCAAAAGTTTATGTTTAAGTATTACTTATTATCATTAACCGTTAAAAAAAAATTTTAAGCATTTAATTTCAGTATTAAATTTTTAAAAGCAAAATATATAATTTGAAAGATAATATTATAATAAAGAGCTGAACTGCTTTTATTAAAATCAAATTTGTGATAGCAAGCAGCAATTTCCACTTAATTAACGATGCAATTTAAATTTCATTAAAAGTTTAATTTATTAATTTTGTAATCTAAGAATAATAACAAGTTTTACATCATTTTAAATTTAATTATTTATAATAAATTTAAGCATTGTAATCGGTAATAATAACTGAATCGGTCATTTCAAAAACTACATAAATTTTCAAATTTGTAGGTAATGAATATTTGCAAAATTATCATAAGTCAAAGACTTAAATCATTTTTACAATGAATGTAAAATGTAAAATAGGGCAGTCAATATTAAAAGTTATAGGTAAATATGACTAAAATGATTTTAACACAAAAAAGATATGCCTATTCTTAAGCACTAGACAGTAGTTACACTTTAATATTTTCTATCCCTTTTTTGAATCCCTTTTCTTCTACACTTTTTTAAAATGACTGGAGTCTAATTTTTTTGAAGCGTTTAAAAAAATCGAATGAAAAAATGAAAAATTCAACTTTTTAAAGCGTTCACAAAATAGATTGAAATAAATGGAGAAATTCACTTTTTTGAAGCGTAATTAATATTATATTAAGCCTAATTTTATATTAATTTGAAAATTATTTTTTACTTTTCAAAATTTTGACTATCTTTTACTTTTTGTGACTCGCCACAATAATAAAAATTTTACTTTTAAAAAGAATAGTTAAGAACTTTACAGACGTTTTCAAGTTTCACCATATTTAATAACGTCTCAAAATTTCAAAAAAGATCCATATAGAAGAAATGTCAAAAAAAAAAGCAAATCAAAAGTGAAGGTAAAATAGAAAATTTTCTACATTTAACCGCTAAGTTAAAATGTATAAAACGATATATTTTTTTTCTGGTATAAATTTTCATTAAAAATGAGAAAGTCGTAGGCAAGCTCAACGACGTAGATATTGTACGAAACGAAAATTAATTTATTTAGGTAAAATGGACGCCGTTAAATTTAATAATTTGTATAAACGGCATAAATCTATTTTGTATTATATCAATGTTGATTATATTTTTTTTTAGTTAATTCTAAACATTTTCTGGACGCAAACTAAAAGATTTTTAATTTGTATTTTTAAATTATTTTGAGGTTTCTTTTTAAATTATTGTGTTTTTGTCTATTTCGCTTCCTGACGGAGTGTCGGAAATTTTTTATTCCTATGCACATATAAAATTTATTTCGCAAATTTTTTCATCTTTTGAGCATTCCAGTTCTGTGAAAAAAATAGTGTTTAAAATTTTTATGGCTTCTAACTAAACAGAAAGAACTGTTTCCGCAAATTTTTAAAACTATACAGAACTGTTTTCGCCATTTCGTTCTATTTTCATTTTTTTCGTTGTACAAACAGAGTAGAGTTTGCCTACTTATATTAATTTTCATAGCATTTACCTTGTTTTTGACAGTTCACAGAACAAACGCATACGACGTTGAGCTTGTCTCAAACATAATGCAATTTTAAACTGCTGTTTTTAAAATATATGAAAAAAATTCTTTTATTTTAAATTTTTCTTAAAATTTAAATAACTTAAGTATGTACTAATACATAAAAAAGTATTAATTATATTACAATCAAAGGTATAATAATTTACACCCCGCATAATTTTTTAAAATATTAATTTAAACTTTTAATTAATAACCCTATTGTATTTTTGTATCTGATTTTTGTAATTTTGAATTAAATAATGTGTTCTAAAATTTTGCATTAACCAAAAAAAAAAAAAAAAAAAAAGAAATTAAATATTGCATTATGTATTGCCTCTAAAAAATACTAATTTTTTATGTTAAAAATAAATAAATAAAATTAAAAGTTAAATAAAATGTAAGACATCGAGTACAAAAGTTTTTGATATTAGCATTTATGTATATTAAAAATTTTTTTATAAAATTGAGCGCTAAAAATTTTTCTGATGCTTTTAAAAAGGTTTGATAATAATTTAATAAAAAAAAAATGTTTTTATAGTTTTCCAAATGTATATTTGATAGATTTTGATTGTTTAATAATGATTACTTATTAATAAAAAAAAAAAAAAATGGTCAATTAATTTTTCTTCGAATAGAAATTTGTAAATTTTCCAACTAGCAACACGTCATTAAATAAAAAAAAACTACATAATTTTTTTTTTTTTTTCAAAATTATGTTTAAAAAATAAAAATAAGAAAAAAAACGAAATCAAATTTATTTAACAATAATTATTTGAAATTTAACATTGACAGAAATTAAAATGAATTTTTCGTTTTCTACTACAAATTATTTATAACATAATTAGTTCAAAATTAATTTGAAATAACGCATAACTTTAAAAAAAAAAAAACTGTTTTAATTATATTAATATGTTATACAACGTATGAACGCTACAGAAGAGTTACAATAAATCGAAAAGAAATAAGAAATTGAAAAATTAAAATTCTCTTTAATTTTTTTTTTCATCATTCATTACACTTAAATATTTTATTAATTGTTGTTATGGTGACAGAATTAATCAATCAATCGTATAATAATTATTTAGTCAATCGTGTAGTTGTTAAGACGCCGGCTTTTTATTCGAAAAGCGTATAATTAATATCGTATTGTATGTATAATAAAATAAAAATAAAATAATTCTTATATAAGATAATAGATGGCGGAGTACTTTTGTAGTTTTGTACAATAGTTACAGTCGAATAATCAATGGTTTAGTAAAAATAATAATTTCAGAAGCTGAAGCTTAGTCAAATATGAATAATAAATTATTTAGTATATACTTCTTGCTGTTTATTTTGGTGAAAAGGACAAAAAAAAAAAATGGTGGAAAATTAGTTCCTTGTTTGTTGTTGAATGAATTTTTAAAACAATATAGTAAATACTATGAGAATTATATTAGATTTATATTTGATACAACATAACATTTTTACTCTTAAGATATTTTTTGGAATTTTCATCACAGATTTAAACTCTGTTTACAGATATCATTCGCACTGGACATCATTTGCACTGTTGGAATGGATGCTTGAATGAAAATAAATTCATAAATACAGGAGGAAATTTCGTTTACGAGTCGTTTTCCGTCACATTCATCCAACAAATAGCAATCTACATCCTATAGTTACCGAGATTAAAAACAGTTAAATTATATACTGCATGTTTTCTTAGATAAAATATTTTATCTACTGAACCTTTTGAGATTGCTAAAACAGTTTGTAAGTCAAAGTTGAAGGCCAAAGTACTATCATCATTCAGAACTATCTTTTTCTTATTATCACTTCATTCAATGCCATTTCTTTTTTCTTAATGTGTTTTTCAAATAATTCGCGTTCGTTTTTTGTTTCACCATCATTTAAAGATCTATAAGCTACACACTTTTTGCATTGATCCTTTTTAGGTTTAAAAAATCCTAGATTATAGGATGAAAACATTGGACGATATTTAGCCTGATTTACTGCCTTCATCATTTTATTATAATTGCACTCGGTAACGTACATAATTATCCTTGGTTTACCATCAGAATTATATTAGATTTATATTAGATAAATTGTTGACTTCAGAGAGATAATAGAAAAAACGATTTTACTCTAAAATTCTTTTTTACAGGTATCATGAATGTTTATATCAAATTTTACTTTAAGATCTCCTCTTAATAGATTATTAATTAAATTTGTTATTTTTTTAATTCTAACTCATAAATTACTTCTTTTTTATGTTCAATACTTTTTTACCAATAATTTTTTTAATGACATTTCTTATATACAAAAATTTTTTTAACTCAAAATTTTCAGATTGGTGTTATGATACTTCCACTTTTGTTAAAATAAATTAAATTAAAGATAACTTAAATACAAATGACAGATGAAATACTGACTGAAAATACAGTACTGACAGATGAAATACAAAATAAACATGATTTTTGTTTAAATTTTGTTAATAATTTGTAAAAAATTAATTTTATCGTAATTCTACTGTAATATGAAACACTTCAGTTTTCAACTTACGTAAACTCTAATAACTCTAATAAAAACATCAATTTTTATAGTATTTATAAAAAAAAAGCAAAAGAAAATCACTTGGGAAAATTCAGATATCGAAATAAAAAAAAAATTAAAAAAAAAAACTAATTATTAATGAAAACAAATTTTTAAATAACTATACATATACTAGGGGCCCTGTGGCTGTAGCTGATGTTTAGTATATTTTACCGTGACATCTAAATTACAAAGAATTCGTATGGAATACAAAATTTCTTGATTCCAAAAGAAAACAAAAAAAAAAAAAAAATCATGATTCTAAACATACATACATATGCATGTTAACATGTAGATTTTGTAATATAGAAAAATCGTATCCAAAAATATGCACTTGTATTCAAAACTTAGCGGAATGTCATAATACGTAGTGTGTGGCTGAAAACTACTAAATTATAATTATAGACAATAGAAATTTCTATCATTATAAAATAATTAAAAAATAAAAAGAAAAGATTTAAAAGATAGAAAAAAGAATAAGTTTTTTTTTTTTTTTTGAAAACTATATTTGGAATTTTTTTTTTTTTTTTTCAATAACCTTTTAATATTTATCAATAAATGAAACTGAAAAGAAAGTACAATGTACACATATTTGTTGAAAATGATTATAAGACTGAAAACAATAGGAAAACAGCAGTCATACAGCACTTGAGAACTTTTGTTTTTTATTTTTTCCTTTTATTTTAAATTTTTTGGGGGCCTTAACATCAGATATAAATTATTTTAATTTAGTCAATCATTGATTCATTTGAATCAAAAGTGTAGATACAGTAGAATATAGAGTACTTTATTAATACACAGTAATGTACATAATTATTTAGATTTTGGAGGCTAATAAATAAGAAAACATTATCACAATGTTAAATACAATATTGTAAATGTCACAAATGAGAAGAAATGAAAAAAATATCTCATAAAATTTTCCGAATAAACGTTTCGGTTGTCAGAAGCAGTAATTCATTTTCGATTCAAGCAGTTTCGATTGACAGGAATTAATCCTTCAATTACTTTCAATCTATAACTTATGTATGTATATACGTTTAAAGAAGATTTTTATATGTCTGCGAATGTTTGCGAAAAGGTTTTATTGCTCATTATTGTCTAAACTATTTGTTAGATATTAGAATGTATATAATATAATACACAAATTTAAAGTTTTATAGGTAAATTTTGTAAAAAAAAAAACAAAAAAAAATCTTAAACTCGATTTACAAAATTGAAAAATTGAAAGATTCATTTCAACTTAAAACTATATTAAAATAAAAGATTATAATGGGAAATCTAATAAATAATAAAGTAAATGTATGCATATAATTATATATAAATAAATATATATAATATATATAACTATATATAAATGGTTAGCTTTTTGACTGTATTATTATAAAATCAAGTTACCAAATTAGGTAAGGATTTTTGTTTTTATTTCATAAAGGAAAAAAAAAAGTATGTCACAAAAATTATATTTTAGGAGATATAAATCTAAATCTATACACTCACAAGTTTATATAGAACCACAATAGAACTTGAATACATTCAATCAAGGTGATTTTTAATATCAATTTCTATGATAAAATATTTTTTTACTGGTTATATTTTTATTTTAACTTTATTTTTAAAAACTTTTTAGTTACATTTTATTTTTTTGTTTTATTTTTTAAATGAATGAAAAAACAAAATCTTATACAAGATTTTTATTTTTTACTTCTTGACCAAATATAGATTTAATTTAGTTTTTTTTTTTTTTTTTTTTTTAGATTTTTTAGACTTTTTTTTAGATTTTTTAGACATTTTTTTAATTTTGTTATTCTATTTAAAATGATAATTTTTTTATTTTCTATATTTTTTTTTTAAATTGTTTGAGAATATATGATTCAAATATAAAGCAATATATTTTTGATATCTGGGATCTACAATGTAGTATGGTGAAGTGCTCGACCTTTCAAATGAAAGGTCTTCATCTCAAAGTTTGCGGATTAGAATATTATATCCAATAGTATAGTAATTTGTATCGTAATAGTTTATATCGTAATAGTCTATGCTATATCGTAACAATTATAATATAAAAAAAATTATTGTATAAGGAAACCCCGTCGACAAATAATACTTGTGTCTCATATATGGCTATACTGGGTCTATGACAGTTGGCCTAAACCCATTTCACAAAGATTTTAAATGCTTTGTTAAATTATTATTTAATTTAACAAAGCATTTAATAGTGGGAACTGCCACCTCCAAATCCCCACCAATTATTGAAATCTTAATTTTGAAACCTATTCTAAAATCCTTATTAATTTTTGCTGATTCCGAATTTCTTATATAAAAGTCCAATTTATAAGTCCATGTGTACACTTATTTCATACAAGAAATTTTGCTCACATTTTCATATGAAAAAAAATAATTTCACTTTCGCCTAGAAATTTTAAACTTCAACTTTCTTAGGTCTATACTTAAATTACAAATTTAAATACAGAATTATAATGATTTTTATCACCTTCACGGTTGACGGTCATCATCATCATCAAAATATATAAAAAAATGTCCCATTTGCCACCAAGATTTTATGCGAAGTGTCCATTTAGTATAAATCAATTTTTGCTAATAAGTGTATTTTTATGCTAAAAGCCTGCTTATGCTTATGCCTACTGAGCGAGCTTATGCCAAATGTCTTTTTGAGAAATAGTTTTAGGCCAACTGGGGTGCTCCTGACTATACCATGACTTCTACCGAGAAACCAATGGGTTAGTGAAAATAATGATTCAAGAAACTGAAGCTAAGTCTAATTTAAATAATAAGTGTTTTTGTGATTGCCTTATACTCCTTTATAGAAGTGAGACGGAGAAAAACAAAATTGTTTTTCTTTTGGATTAGTCATATTTTTTAAAAAAGAAATTTAAGTAGATTTTTGTTTTCAATTTTAATTTGGAATATATAGTTTATAATCAAATTGATGTTTAAATATCAGAAAGCCTTGCTAGCCCTACGCAAGAAATTTTAAATAAAAGAATGACAAAATAACAAAAGTAAAAATATATAAAACCATCATACCTAAAAATATTTAGTATAACGATTAACAATATTTAATTAAACTGAATTTAAAACTTTGTATTCCATTGTATATATATTATCTTATTATATAACTGATTAAATTTTTAAGTTTAATAAATTTATATGACATTTTATACTTTTATGATTCATTTTTTATTAAATGGTTTTTTTATTAAACTCTGCTGACCTTACTATAGTTACAATTATATCATTGAAATAAATTTATAAAATCATCGATATATTGGGTCAAATTTCCGATAAAAAGTACTCAAGAAATTTATTGTAAATGCGCGGAGATTTGTTAAAAATCATAGTATCGTTATTGTTATAAAATACTTATTAAGTTATCGAGCTATCATTATCGAAAATTTTATTGATTGCTAATAATAAATAATTAGGTACTACTTGTATATCAATTTTTTTTCATTGTTTTCATTGTTTTAAGGAGCACTGAACAAAAGCGCTTATTATTTATATTAGACCAAGCTTCAGTTTTTTGATTCAGTATTTTTACTAATTTGTTAATTACTCGACAACACTGCAGCCTATATTATATTATGATATAAATTGGAAATGACCTGATAAGAGTTTTAAATCAAGTTTTTTCTTTTGATTGAATGGCCGGCATCTTAACGGTTACGCTTAGATTAAGTTCTTTGTTTTGATTGAATGGTGACGTTTACGCTAATGATCAGATATATCTATTATATAGTAATAATAATCATATGTTTCAAAAAAAATTTATATAAATTTTCTATCTGCTGAATTCGCATTTACAATTGTAAAACATAACCATAAAACTATACACGACATTTCAGCAAATAGATTTTCTAAGAGGCATAATTTTAATTACATTTAAAAAATAAAAATTATAGTTGTGAATCCATTTTTTACAAATCAATAATTGTCAAACTACTTATCTAGTTTTTAAAATATTTTTGAATACATTAATATTTATATTTTAATAATATAAATAAGGTAATAAAATAATATAAAAAAATATAAATATTTTTATAAGCTATGACAATTCTATATGATTTCTTTTATGCTATATATGAAATTTTTGGGAAAAAAAATTTTTTTTTTCTCATATTCAAGTTTAAATTTTCATATTATGCAAAAACAAAAAAAAAATTATTATTACATAAAAGTAATCTTCCTTGAAAATCTGTCAAAATTTATCAAAATTAAAAATAAAATTCAATAGAAAACGTTTTTCTCATTATGATGCATTTTTGGATTATTTCAATTACGATGATGCAAATTTTTATCATATTATATTTTTTTCCATAAAAAGAACTTTTTAATTTTTTTTTTTTTTTTTTATGTTTAGAACAAAAGTGTATTCAAATTCGATTTAAAAAAAAAAAATCGAAAAAAAAACAAGCCATTTTTGGTTAAAAAAAAGATATAACAATTAATTGTATATTATATTCTTATGGTCTTTACATATAAATAATACATAAAACATAATTATTCTCTTGTTTTCTTTGACATGAAATAAATGACATGTTAACTTTCGAAATTTTGTTTTTTTAAATTTATATATTATTTTATTGGTATAAATAATATGTGTATTACCATTTAAAGTAATTGTTTTAATTTTTATGTGAGAATTTTTTTTTTTTTTTTTTTTTTTGAAAATACAAAATTCATTATAAATTTTATGGTTTTGTGTAACAAAATTTTTGTCTTTTTTCGGTTTTATAATTACATTTATTTTTTTTTATTTTTACACAAATATTTTCTTTTATTTTGCTAAATAAGGATAATGTAATAATTTTAAAATGAAATGAATAATTGTTGTTATCAATGTTATTGATAATTTACTAATTAGGATTTAACACAAAATTTGTAAATTAAAATAAATATTAGGAAAAATATGATAATTTTGTCATATCAATGGTGATTAATAATCCTTTTTAAAAGTATTATTTTTTTTTTTCAATGTCTAGTTAATAATAGTCATAGTTAAAAAGGCGCTTGTCATTTTTAAAGTATCAGTTTTCTTTTATTTATTCATGTTTCAAAAGAGTAAAAAGTTTAATTTAAAATTTGTATGAAAAAAATTAAAAATTATGTTATTAATGTAGAAAATATAGTTGCTCTTATTAATAATTATAAAATATAAGTTATGATTCAATTTAATATTTCCTATATGTAAAGTCTTCATTTTTCAATTCCAATTTTCCAATTAACTTTTAACAAGTATGTATATACTGCATATCTATTTATTTCTAGAATTAGTCAATGATTAAACAAGCGGTTTGTCATTATAAAATTATTTAAGTAGAGCAAAGATCTGAGTTTAAAAAGATCCAAATGTATAGTTTCTCTAACTAGATCGGAAATAAGGTAATTGGTTGGTGTAGACCGTAATAACCGGTCCATTGTCTTATCGGTAGACATGTTAAAAAATTAGGAATGTAAGTGGATCTAAACTGTAGGTTTTGCAGAGAAATTAAATCTGTGCTAGTCTGTCAAGGAAAAGGTGAAAATACCTCGGTAGTTTCTTTTTCCAAGATTTATGTGAACTCTCTGGCATGTATCTGAGAAATCTTTAAAGCTTCTGCCGTCAGAGTGACATCATCATTGGTATAAATCCTAGGAAACTTAACAACAACTCTGGGCGAACATGTTTTTCTACGTTTTGAAGGTACACTACGGACCTAGAGTTTAGTGAATTCTGACGTGTTAGCTCAGCCTTCATCAAAAAAAAAAAAAATACGAGTAATTCGTTTAATAAACGATTCCAATATCACATTAACGCTCTTTTCTCCCTGATACACCAAAGTGGTTCTCTTACTCGGTGTTACAAATATCTAATAATATGTAATATCTTCACTGAAAGAGAAACAAGGAGAGCCTCCGCTGCCCACACCTACTAGTTCAAATTCATAGATGATATAATTTTGTAAATGGAAATTTGCTTTTGACTTGAGCATTACGAATTTGGAATCATCTTTCACTTCATGTGCCCCTAACATTTTCAATTTACACAGACTGATGGAGAAGGTCAACATCTTTGTTCATTACGTTCCTGCAAACTTTAAACATATATTTACTCATATACCATACCAGAAGCCGAATCTTTCTCTACCACTTTTACCCAAAATAGTATAATAGTACTAAAAGTCTCCTAATCTATTATTTGGTCAAAAAGGACGATTAAAGTTCCACATCACACGTTGATATAAAGGAATCGAGTTTATACCGCTTCTCTTTAGCAATTTTTAATAATTGCTATCTACCCCTGCAAAAAAAAAAACTGACATGTTCGGAAATCAGTATAATTAAATTAAAATATTTTAGTTATTTAAACAAATTTATTGATTGATTAAATGCCAACCCTTAATTATTATTCAAAATTTGAGGTAAACACTAATCTATGTGTGTCTATCTAATATGATAAATTTGATATATTGAGTTGCCAATGTAGTTGTTGGTTTTTTTTAGACGGTATATTTAAAAAGCAAATATTTTTAGGTTGTATATGAAATTGATAAGAATATTTTTAGAATTAAAAACTATAGATAAAATTTATTAATCATTTAATTTCAATATAAATCGCTTGTTTGTATGGGATTAATTATAAATTTCTACATAAAATTAATTATTTTTAAAACAATATTTTTATATTATATAATATATTACCTACATATTTATAATATAAAACTATAAGTACTCATAAATAACAGATCAAATTGAAATGTGGTTTAAATCAAGCAATTTTATGTTATTAAATTTTTAAAGTTTATATTTAATAAATTAATTTCTATAATATTACAAAATTAAAAGTAGCACATATGTACGTATATGATATGTAATTTAATACTTTTACTCTATATATTTATTATAATTTATTTGTATGTCATTATACATATATGTATATATATATCTGTACATATGTATGTACTTTGTCAACAAAATATTATATTTTTGTCTTTATTAAACTTATAACAAAAATTTTATATTATAAATTTTTCTTTTATGGATATTTCTGAAAATTATTGAATGTTTTAATAATTAAATCTTACAGTCGTTACTAATTGAATCTTACAGCTCTCTTAGAAAGAAAAATATCTGTTTTGAATATTTCTATAATAGTTCTCGAGATGACGAAACTTAAAAAAGTCTCCAAAAATATTTTCTTTTGATAAATTGTATCTTATTTCTTATAAATTTTGTAAAACTAAAGAAATTCTTTGTATGTATGTATGTAAACATTTTTTTTTAATAGAAAGCGTTTTTAAGGTTATGATTTTTATGAAATTTTTAATTTGCGTTTGATTGATTTTAAATTTAAGTTATCATACTTTTAAGTTAATTAATAATCAATTGATAAATTGCGAATTTATATCGTTTTAATGAATTGTCCGCAATTATTGTGGTTAACCCATAGATATAATAAAATATATAGATTGGCATATATATATATATAGAAATATATAGATTGGCTTGTCTTTCTCTCTAATATGTTTCCTATTCAATCATTTTTAGCCAAAAATTAACATACAATTATGTTTAATGCAAAGTTTTGATTTTATACAATTTATGCTTATAGAAGTTAAAGCAGTTTCTTTCTTCTGAAATCAAATACAGTACTCGGAGTAATAGCAGAAGCTACAATAAAAGTAATGATAATAAAAAATATAGAAATTAAAATATAGATGAGGAGAATAAATCAAATAATAGAAAAATAATATAGGTGAGAGAACTAATTTACAAAACTAATTATTGATGATTAAAAATAAATAATTACAAATATTGTACACCGTATCGTATATGTTTATTTCTACCGAATATAAGACCAAACAATCAAACGATATTTAATATGATATTTAAACCAGAAGATAAAAAGACTGGATTAGAGAATTTTCTAAAAAGTATTCAATTTTATTGTAATGTAAATATAGAAATTTACGCTTTATTAATTTTGAAATTAAAAATATTTGATTTAACTTAAATATTAATTAAATATTTTTTAATTTCTGTAAAAAAAAAATTTAAGTCAAAAAAAAAAACGCGAAAGTTTCTTTTAGTGGGAACATTTACGGGAGAAACTAAACAATGTAAAAACAGCTGTTACTTAAAAAGTGTCTTAATTTTTTTGTTATATTGTTAATATTATTATTTATCTAGTTAATATTATATCTATGGGTTAACCTAATTAAAATTATAACGAAAAAAAAAACGTAGAACTTCTTTAAATATTATAGGATTTTGATTAAGTCTACAGCTCATCTATTTTTTTTTTATATATGTATGTAAGTTAAAAATCTTTTCTTATTCGATTATGGAAAAAGATTTTGAATGCATATCAATAAACCCTTTAAACAGATACGTATATAACTAATGATTTTTAATATAACTTAATAACTCTTAATTTCTGCTTAAAAATATGTACTTTTTTTTTTTTTTGATATCATAAAATTCGGAGGAAATAATTAATCAATTAAAACATTTAATAAGATAAAATTTTATCTAATCACAAAACTTTAACTTGTACTCCCATATTACTGGTCTACCTATATAGGTATATATATTTTATAAGGTTATAAGTGAAGAGTAAATTTACTTTTAAAATCTTTATATTTTATAAAAAGGTAAGTAAAAGTAAATATGATGTTTTTAAGTACTAATTCACTTTAATGAAAAAAAAAAAAAAAACTGAATATTGTTTATTTAATAAAGATAAACTTTAATAAAACATATTTCAATATTACTCTTACTAATTTTTATATAATAAACGATATAACTATTTAAGTAAGAAAAGTATACATATGTATAGGAAAATTTGAGAGTTTATTTTAAGTTATAAAATATTATGCTATTTAAAGTTATCTTATCATTATCAAAAATAAGTATTTTTATTCAAAAGAAAAAAAAAAATTTCACATGTATGTTGTTTTGTAACCGCGTTAATTAAACAACGAAATTTTTCTTAACTTTGTATTTAAGTATTTTTTGGAAATTATATTAAGTTTTTTTTTTTTTATTTTTGAATACAAAGAATATTATTATTAATTTGTATATACTCAAAAATTGCTTTACTATGCTTTATAAAATATGTGCACCTAAAAGTTTACTCGTACACCTATCGAAAATGAACTGTCAGCAATAAATTATCTACACTCTACAGATCTTTAGTTTCGTAATAATACGGCTGACAGAAGTAATAATATAAGTGGAGACAAAATCTATTAAACGCAGAAATAGCAGGAGCATAATAGATCTGTATTAAAAGGTTACAGTGTTACTTACAACTCGTTTATATAATTTATCTCTCTATCTATTTATCTTTATTATTCATTTAGTTTATATTATCCTGACTCTATCTATTATCTTATTATTTTACAGAAAATTCATATTTATATAATTTATTTTAGAGTTTTATATAAAATTATTCAACAAAGAATGTATACATAATAAAAAAATTTTTACTTTTATCTCAATTTTTTCTAGTTAAAAAAAACTCCTGTACAATTTACAAATTAAATTCACAAATTTTGAATTTATTTTAAGATTTAATAAGAATCTTATAGTGAAAGGATTTGATGCAAATCATTAAGATTATTATTAATTTCTTTATAGTACTTATATTGATTTAATTTTACTATATAATTCAGTATGTATTTATGCATAAAATAATAAATGTACTGAAATAATTTACATAGTAAATAATATACCAATATAAATTAGACGTATGTTAAAAACCTGCTTTTTTAAAACAATTTTAAATAGTCGTTGCGGATTAAACAGTGATGGAACTTACACAGATTAGGAAAAAAAAACGTTTTTAAATAATTTCAAAATTTGTTTTTTTTTTTTTAGTTTATTCTCCTGCCACATGACAAGGAAATTACACGCAGGCATTTCAGGAGTGTCGTAAGGATATAAATGTCGTGAGGAGGATTCATTCTTACTACATGTTTGGGATTCGAACCGAAACTCTCTTGGTTTTTACATCGTATTCATTTCATACAGTCTTATCCATTAGACCTTCGAAGCCTCAATTTGCCCTTATCCATTACTAAATCAATCAAAACTTTAGTTTAAACTGGTTTTAGGTTTTGAAAATTCCATTTAGTTATTAGACAAATTATTAGACAAATTCCGGACACTCATAAGTTCTGAAATTCATCAATTTTGTTTAAGTTATTATTTATTTATTATAAGTTAATTATAATTTAATATTTATTAAGTTAATTATTTATTTATTTCATATGTTCCAAAAATTCACAAGCTTATAATGACAATTATAATAAAGTGGTTGATTAATGTATAGTGATCACTTAACAGCTAAAATATAGAATTTGATTTTGTTTATTGATACATAAATATATAATAATTTTTTAATACAACATTAATAAGAGGAAAGAAACTGAAAACCTCTTTTGAACTTTGTTAACTTATCAGTTATGACAAAATTTAAAAACTTTTATATACTATTATAACTTAAAACTAAGGGATAGAAATGAAGGGGGAGTAAGAGACGTGAGATAATTTTGAGTACATCAGATAGATTGCGTTTAGGCGATTACAATTTAAAAAAAAAAGTACAAAAAATATATATTTACTTTTCAACTTAATCTGTAAGATATTCTTCTTCAATCCTTAAAAAGGATCTCTTAATATTCGGACTAGAAAACGGGAGGTGCCATTTAGGAAATAAAAATTTAAAACATAAAATTGATCTAAAAAAAAATGTTTCTTTTTATTTTTTCCGTTCATCACACATCCCTAAGAGAAACAAAAAGAAATAACAAAAACTTCTCAGTAAATTAAGCAATTTGGAATGTTTCAAGTACCAGCTTTATACTTAGAAATATACATACATATACATGTATATTTTTTTTTTTAATAAGTCAATTTTATAAATTGAGTCAAGTTGACGAATGGCATCAAAAGATGTTTTATTTAATTATTCACCATAATTAATTGTAATTAAAAAGTTTTCATATAATTGATTTCATACCTATATAAGAGTAAATACAAAAAAGAAAAAAAAAACAGCAAAAAAAAAAAATCTTTGCAAATATTTAAAATTTATTTGCATATTTTCAATCACATTAAAATTAAAAGTAAACTGTGACACATATACATACTTATATACAAATATTTGTGTAAAAGAATGTTTTATTTTTATAAATAATATAAAATAAAATAAGAAAAAAAACATCTTTTATTACAACTTTTTTACTATATACCACCATGGTAATATGGCAATATTTAATTAAGCGGCAAATATAAAAAAAAAAAAATTTTTTTATTTTTTGAAAATAATATTTTTATGTCTAAATATAGGCAAATAAACAGTAATATGAATCATAAATTGATTATTTCTATCGTCATCGAACTTTATTTCTGTTTTTTTATTTATTTATTAAAGATACAATATGTATATATATATATAATTATATATATGTATATGTATATATATATATGTATAATAATATGTATATATATGTGAGGAGATGGATGATATAATTGAATACAATTAAAATAATAATGGACAAAATTGGAATGTTGTTTGCCTGCCTGCACGCCTGCCCGTCAATTTTAATGCAAATTAATTTTTAGATAAAAAAAAAAACAAATTAAAATAAATTAATTTTATATTAAGATCAATAAAGATTCAAATTTTTCTTTTTATAATTTGAAATTAAATTTTGGTGAAAAAATTTATGGAAAATCAAAATTTTTATTATTTTTAGTACTTCGGTTAAATGAATGAATGTGGCCTAGTGGTTAAGCACATGACTTATTAACCGAGAGAGTGCGGGTTCAAATCCTGCACAGGTAGCAAGTTTTATTAATTGAAAACAAATCACCCTTGCTACCAAATAAAGCGTAAATATAAAATATATAATATATTAATAAATTAAATTAGTGTATAATTTAATAATAGTATTCGACCTATAATGGCTTTAATAGCCGGATAGTTTTGTAATATTGCAATATCCTATGTGATTTGTAATATTAATATAAATAAATAAATAAATAAATAAATAGAACTAATCTTAGGTAAAATTGAATTCTTTATAGAATTATAAGCCTGGGAAAGTTTCATTGACTGTTTTTTTTTTATATATTATAGAAGATAAAAACTTTTTTTTTTATCTTCATTAAATTTAGTAAATTTTGTAATTTAAAAGTTTTTATTTTGTATTTATTTTTGGAAGTCATTCATATTACAATATGTCAAGTTTAATTTTATATTTTAAAGTTTATAAAAAAGTTATAATTATATAAATATATCACGATAGTTTCTTTTCGAAGATTTAAATTAACTCACTGCTATGAGCTCGTGGTATAACCCTAGGGAAACTTAACACCAATTCTGGTCGAATAGGTTCTCCTATAAAGGGACACTACGGATCTAGAGTTTAGTGATGACTGACGCTCAACTTTCATCAATAACAATATAATATATTAACTATATTATATTTACAAACTGTGAGTAGTTTTCTATCTATACTTGCCAAACAGATCTGATCTATATTAGATCTTAAACAATCAACTTGACTCTTATCCCTATAAGTCGCATAATAACCTCCGTAATATAAGAGGTATTAACGGGGCACTGTTTGATCGGCAGACAAGCCAGAACGTTAGCCAGAATGTCTCATAAATTTTGTAGAAGCCGAAAAAATTGAAAAAAAACAATCTTTCACCTATCACCTAGAAGGAGAGATTTTCAAATTTTCTCAAATAACCTTTCCTATTTATCGGAGGTGGATTAATCAAATTTCTGCGTCCAATGCTTTAATTCAAATATAAGTGTTTAATTTCAAATATAAGCGTCCAATGCTTTAGTTCAAAGAAAAATGTATGCAGAGTATGAGAACGAGCCGAAACCGGATTAATTGACTGTTTAGAACTCGATTCTCAAGGGTTGATTGTTCGATTAACTTGAAATTATTAGAATTTAAAATCTGGAAGAGTAGTTACTGATATATTGGATCTTAATAATATATAAACAACAGTTTACAACAGTTTTTTCTTGTCGACTTACCATTTGTAATGCATCGTATCATCCATGATTGTAATGATAACTGTTTTTAGCACATTTCCAAAAAAATGTTGAAAAAATGTGCTTATTAGTTTCACTATGTCCGTCCGTCTGTTTACAAAATTTCTACACCGTTAACGATAGAGAAAAAAATTTTTAACCATGGATACGTCTCATAAAAATTAATTTTGTGGAAAAACTCTTTCATGTAGCCCCATCAATTATGGTGCTACGGCCCCTCAAACTTTGAAAAAGCCATATTTTTAAAATCGTATATCTCATGTTTTGCTTAACATTTTTTCAATCTGAAAACGGTATTGCACAGATATTGTTTTTACTTTTGTAAATTAATATCAAAATTATACATTTTTTTTTAAATTTAGTGTTTAAATTTACCGTTATGTGAAAACCAAATTTTGCATGATTTTTCTATTCTCATAACTCCAGAACACTTTTAGATAGAGACTTGAAATTTCAAATAAATTAAGAAAGAGTACAAAAAATAAATTAAAAAAAGAGCACAAACAACTTTTAGAATTAGTATAAGTTTGCTCAGAAAAAATTTTTGGACCACTCGCTGTTTATGTGCAATTAGGGATCAAAAATTGAAAATTTGCTTTTTTAAACACCTGCAACTTAAGCACCTGTACAAATTTTTCTTCGACAAGACATAAAAATCAAAGCTTCAGTAATATATTTTTATGTGTGTTAACGGATTTTCTTAGTTATATGGGGTTCCGCACTTACAGCCCCTCAAAATTCCAGAAGTCTTATTTTCACATTTTTTCTTCTTACATGATTTGAATTTTGGTGCAAGCCACAATTCTAAACAGTTTGGACAGTCTTTTGGAAATTCCCGTTTTAAAAACCACTGATTTACATTCTACCTTGTTTTATTGAAATTTTACCATATTTAATATGGATGGGTTAAATTAATAACTGCATCAATAGAAGTTTTAAGGATTTCCTTCTGTTAAAGTTTTTCACCGAGACATTCAGGAAATAAAAGCCAATCATTTGTTCATTTTAATGAACCATCTCATAAAAAAAGAGGACCAGGTCATAAAATGTTTTTTTCTTTACATGGTTTAGCATTAGTTGACTATAATGTTTTCGGACAGTGAGTTCTTTGGAAATTTACTTTCTTAACCTACATATATATGTATATATATATTTATTACTTTCCTTTGACCTTCCCCATCATTTATTTTCTCTAAAAATGATTATATAATCTTGAAAATAATAACACTAAATTAGACACCCTGTATAATGTATTTAAATTTTAGATATTTTTTGAAAAATAAATTATTCTTTTGAATTTTGCATTTTATTTTTTTTAAACAAAAATTTTATGAATTTAAACCAAGTTTTTTTCTATATTTAAATTAGCGTTTTTTTTGTTTTTTTTTTTTGTGCTTGAATTCAATAAAAATATTATCAAAAAAAAAGGAAATATAAAAATAAAACACCTTTGTAAAACCTAATATAGTCAATGCGATGAACTCAATAATGGTTTATCGTTTTCCGGTTCCCATAATTATGTTCACCTGTTTTTAATTGAGAGAGCAAAAAAAAAATAGGGGAATTTTATTATATACGATCAAAAGTTAAGAGTAAAAAAAAAAAAAATTGCGTAGGAAAATATAAATAAATTGGCATGTACGCGTATACATATTGTTTCATAAATTTACTATTATTTTATTTACTAATATTACTTTAATTGTAAATAATATAACAAATACATAGTATATATCAATATATAATATTATATTAAAATATCGATATCAAAATACCATCATAGACAATAATAAAAACGATAATAATATCGTTTTGATTTTATTTGTGGCTTTAAGCGGGAATGAAAAGGGAAGAACCGCGTTTCTTTTTTATAAGTACTAAAATAAATTTAAAAAAAATTACCGCCTTTTTGAAATTGTTAATTTGAAAAAACTATTTTTTCTTTTTTGAAATCTTAATGTGGGTTTGTTGATATAAATATGTTAAATACATTATTATATTCATATATATTATAGCTATGTAGTATATTCATATAAAATATCTTATCTGTATCTGTTATTTAAAAAACAAAAAATGTTTTTCATCAAAATTTCTTTTAAAAAATATTAAATTATAATTAAAAAATTCTTTTTTTGGCTTAATTACATTGAAATTTAACATATCGATAATAATGATTAATTATTAAACATTTAATTGTTGTTAACTGAAATCTAATTGTTTGATTTTATTATTGATATATGTACTATAATATGTACATATACTATTATATAATACATACTCGTACAGTGATTTAACGTAGACCCCATGCAATCAAATTTAAACAACGTAATGTAATTTATTCCGCATGTCGATCAATTTTAAACGTCTAAAATTGGCAGGAGTGCAGGACATTTAATATAAGAATGGAGGAAAATCAGATAAATAGAATTAATTCGAATATGTCATTTCTGATCATATGTCTATTCAGAATTTCGAATATTTTATAAACTTATATCTATGTGTATTATAAAAAATTGGCATAGAGCAAAATTGAATACTATAATATGATTTGTCAAAAAAAAAACGAAGTTATATATATTCCAAGTGAAAAATAATTTGATAATTAAAACAAGGCAGTATATACAACGGTTTTTAGGTTCAAACTAAGGTGCTAAGGTGCTAAGGTGAAACTAAAGGTTCAAACTAAGGTGGACACTTTTTAATAAACAATAAATACAGTGGCTTGCACCAAAATTTGTATTTTTTTTTTTATTATACATGTAAGAAAAAATTGTGAAAAAATAAAGGAAATTTTCTTCAATTTTAAGGACATTCTATAATAGGACATTCTGTAATAGGATAAATAATTTCTTTAAGAGATCGGTGTAGACATTTTATAAACAGACAGACAAATGGACGTGCTAACGAACAGATATTGTGAAACTAATAAGAGCACATTTATTAAGAAATGTTTTGGGAACGTGCTAAAAAGACTTTTTTTTAGAGTAGGTATAATTTTAAACAGAAATCTCAAAATAAAAAAATTACAAAAGTTTACAATAAATACTAATTGCATCAATCAAAAGATATAATTTAAATTTCAAATTAAATTTAATTTGACATACATATGTATATATTTAGTTATTTCAGTAGCTAAAACCGATAATTTTTTTTTATATAATGTTATAGTATATAATTTCTATTAAATCTAATCTTCCTACATTAAATTTTTTAGCGCTCAATTTTTTTATTTGCGTGATAATTAAATGCATGTTTATGAATATGTTTTAATTAAGAACTAATTAAATAAAAATAATTTTTTTTATTTTAATTTGATTTTTAGCTGTAATGAAAGATACAACAACAGTAACATTTAAATTTAAAATTAATAAAAAAAAAAACAAAAAAACTTAAACAAGTTAACTATTAGATTTTTTTATTAAATATTATAACTTTTGTGCTAGAAGTACTTACGATTGTTTTTTTCTTTTGTTTATTCAATTTTATGCATTTTTGAAAAGTTTTATTTAATATTATGCATTTATAGAGAAATATTTTGAACTTTTTGGTTTTTTTTTTTTTTTTTTTGTAAATTGATTAAACATTATTTATTAATTTATTATATAATATAAGTATATAGACATTTATTTAAATAAAAAAATAAATAATTAATTAAAAAAAAAAGTGTATATTGTAAATAAAATCATTTTAGAAAAATATAGAAATATATTTTGGTTTTCTTTAATAATGTTTGGCAATATTTCATTTATATAAAATGTTACTTACCGCTCCAGATCCTTTAGGTTTTGAAGCTGCTACATAAGCTAAATACTGAATGACTTTTTTTGTATTTTCGGTTTTACCAGCACCTGATTCACCAGTACATAAAATTGATTGATCTTCTCGATCTGAAATTAAAAGCAAAACAAAATATATTTTTTAGAAGTTATAACTAATTAATAAACTGTTTAAAAAATTAAAACATTAAAAGATAATTTGATATTTAAAGACAAAAACTACAATTAAAATTTATAATCAAGAGTATAACTTATCACACATCGGAAAATTGTTTCAAATTCCGAAAAAAAACCTATGAGAAAACTATAATTAAATGTGGTCAATTATCAGTCGTGATTCGTGGGTCATAATAGAATAAACTTCTAATGCTGAATTCGAATTTATAAATGTCCTTCACCCCAAATATTATTAATCAAAGCTCTGAATTGTTTTTAATTCAATTTATAAAGAATTTAAAGACTGATGTGCAATTTTTTTTTTTTTTTTGTAAAATTGTTTCTATTAGATTAAAATTAAACTGTACTGGATATGGAAATTTATCTATTTATTATTTATTTATTTATATTTTTTGTATAAATTATATAATGCTTCATTCATCTTAAACGAAAAAAAAAAATATAAATCAAAAATTTTTCCAGAGAAGCGATAAGATTAGCTTTAATACCATATATATAATCTAATTCTTGTCTAATTGAACGTTATCATATAGAAACATTTCAGCTAACGTAGACAATTCAAAATAAAATTAAATTTTACTTACATTTTATAGTATACACACAATTATAAATATCAGAAACGGTCTAAAAATTTATTTGGAGAAATTAAACAAATAATTAAAAGCTATACTAAAAAAAATAAAAAAAAATTGAAAAGTACGGAATGCTACATGACATTAACATAAGCAATTTCAGGCTAAATTCTTTGTTATTCCTTTTTTCGCCAAATTTCTTCAAGAATTCATGTAATACTCGATATTTGTATATCAGATAATACCAGATCACGACCTTCTTTTTTCTTTAATACTCTCAAACTTTTTTCTTTATTACATTTTTCACCCTTATTTCTTTAATACCCTCAATCTTCATGTTCTTCCGAAAATTTTTCTGCCGAATAAAACAGTAGACAAGTACTAAAAATTGCAACCTAATATTTGGTTTTTTAAGCCAAACAATATAGGTACATAAATGTATGTGAAGATAACACTTTGATTTTGCAGTTAACAGACAAATCAAAGAAGTAAAAATGAATATCTTTTAAGATTCACTACTTTTTTTTTTAATTCTTTGACCTTTTAATTTCTAAAACAAATATTTATTACTTATTAATCAATTACTTGTTACTTGTTTTAATTTCGAAATTAAAATATAAACAACAAAACTTCCACAGACTTTTTTTTTTTTTTTGTTATTTCAATTTAAAACAGAATTTTATAACTAAAATTAAAAAAAAATAATAAAAAAAAAAACATGCATTGCATTTTTAACATTTGCAATCATCAAAAGTGGAAAAGTAAAATAAAAAAAGAGTTAATAAATAATAAAATAAAAAAAAAAACATTACAAAAAAAAAAAAAAAATATGTTTAAACAAACGTGGACGTAAAAGCCAAAAACATAATCAGCAAATAAAGCGATAAATCAATCAATTTGACAACAAAATTGTAATTAAATCAAAAATAAAGTTGTTAAGTGTTACCAAATGTAGTAATAATTATTCTAGGTATCAGTAAATTATATTAGTTAATACAATTTTTTTTTTATTTTTTATAGTGTTCTTAAAAAAAAAAAAAAAAACAAAATTTGACCATTTAGAACAAAAAAAAATTGATATTTCAAGGCTCTTCAATAAAACTTGTGAAAAATCTTTGAATCAACATTTTTGTTTTTTCTTTAGATACAAAATCTGTAATACATTTTAGAATCACCAAATTGAGTTAAAATTAAATGGTTACTTAATTCGGGTTTTTTCTTTTAGAGATAGACAAATAGACATAAAATTAATAAAAGTTTTTGAGTATTATTGAATTACATTTTCTTGTCAATAAACAAAAAATTTGGCCAGGTCATTTCAAAAATTCCAGGTTTGTTTATTTCCAAAATGCTTCAAAATATTCATATACATATCTTGAAATAAAATAGCGAGAAAATTAGAGAACTTTTCAAAAATTTGAACTAAATTTGAATGTGTAATTTTTTGTAACATATATAGGAAAACAATAATTTTAAGGATTTTTTTTTTTTGTTGTGATGTATTAAAATAATAAAACTATAGTCTAGGAAATAATTTTGCAAATTTATCTCTTTGCAAAATCCAAATTTTCCACTTATACCTACCTATATTTATTGCGAACTTAAATCTATATAAGAATACAAGGAATATCTACTTATAATTTATACTTATTTATACTTTAGACATACTGTGTATTGCTAATAGTGAATTTCATTTTGGGGCATTTTGTATGGCTTTTTTAAGAGGTATTTTTTTTTAATTTAATTTATCTAATGGAAAGCTTTGCACGATTTTTTTTTTAAATACATACATACAATAAATTTAATTTAAAAAAATTTAAAGTGGGTCGTGTCAAACAAGAAAAAAAAAAGGAAAAAAGGCAAAATTCTGAAACTGAACGGAAAAATTTTAAGACTCTATACGGGAATAACACGCTGAAAGAATAGGCAGAACCGACTCAATAATATGTAGAGGTTGATAGCAGGAGCAGAGATTGCACTGCACATACTTTGGTAATGCATCATCCTGGAATCCCAAAAGAAGAGGAACCATGTAATCTCTTCGAAGTGAAAGCACTTTTCCAGAATACTTTTATACGATTTAAGGATATCGGTTGACTCGATAAAAGTCGCTTACAAGCTTCTAATGAAATTATTTTCATAATAAGTTGCAAGGCCTAGGTTCATAGTTCTTTATTTTGATTATCAAAAAACAAACAAGATGTACAGGCAAATGTATGAAATTAAAAAGATCAAAAGAGATAAATTTAAAAGACAAAATTAAACGCTACAAAAAGACGTCCAATAGTTCTGGACTCTAGAGTCCATTACTTTACTTATTTATTTCATTTGTTTAATCATATACATTGAAACGACAAGTCTCTATATATAATATGTATAATATAGAATTAAAATTAGATAAGAAATATAATGTGAAAAAAAAAAGAATTAAAATGAAAATCAAATCATATCAAAGGTTCTAATTAAAAACAAAAGTATATTAATAATATCTATATTATAAAAATGATAACAATTATAAACATTTCATAAATTTTTACACATCACAGCACCATCATACCACATCAAATTCTTTAAAAGATTGGGCAGGCCTTACATCAAGCGGGAGAGTATTTCATAAAGATACCATCTTTACAAAGTATGAAAATTGACTCGACCTTGTACTACGCTGTGGCAGAATTTTAATCCTTAATGATCTCCCAATCAAGAATGCATTTTGTCACATATTAGATACTATCAAATCTGCGACGGTGTGCAACATATCTTATTCAAGAAATAAAAATTACAATTAGCCCATAAAGTTCACCAGCCCTCAATAGTGATGCCTGAGGAACACCAGTCAGAAGAGAAACCATTTCAGTTTACCTATTTTTTTTAAAGATATAGATATAGTCAGAATGATATTTTTAAGTTTCACTCTTATAAATTTCAATCTTATAAAAAGATAAACAGTTGTACTGTGAAATTTAAAAATATCATTATAACACAGAAGATCGTGCAGAACTGAATTAAATGCTTTGGAAAAGTGTAATAGTATCAATATAATTGCACGCTTTTCACCTATTGTATTGGAAATAACATTTAGAAAAGCTGTTTTAGAACTATATTTTTCCTAAAATCTGATTTAAACTACATGTATGTACATAGCATTTTGTCATTTACCAAATATTTGGATATTTGTTTCTGTATTATATACTCAAAAATTTTAGAAAACGCTGAAAGAATACTGATTGGTTGAAAGTCATTAATTTCTGGTTTATCATTTTAAGATATAGCGATACCTTTGGGTAATTTCCATACTTCCGGAAATTAAGGATGTAGTAATAATAGTATTAAATAATTTATACTCCCTTTTCCAAATTACTTAACTAAAATCGGGTTACAAAATAATAAGCTTAGAAATGTTAATTTAAGCAGATTTTTTTTTTTAAATTAAAAGTATAAAGCATCGGCATAACAACAACTAGATTTAATATTGATTTAAAATAGAATTTATAAACAATATAACTATTTCAATTTATAAAATTATAGAATTTTCTAAAAGGAATGTAAGGATATAATAATTAATTGGCCATACAAACTAATGTTAACTATATAACTCGCACTTTCTGTCTATATTTAATTTAAAACTTATGTAAGAAAGATCGAATCAGTATAGTTAAAATTATTTCTAATAATGATAGATATGTCAATACATATGTATAAAAGCGTGCTCTGGCCTCTGGGGTATCATTAACATTATTTTTAAAAATTAAATATTATTTTATTTTAAAAAATATTAAAATTATGACTATTCAATTATGTGCTTAATTTAAAATGACATTTTTTTTTTTTGTTATTTTATCCATCTATGGTAGTTCGTTTCTATAAGGTCAAATTAGTCATATTAAATTAAAAAAATTTTTTTTTTTTTTTTAAACTGTAATAAAATTTTTTTTTCATGTTATTGTTATTTTATTATTATCCAGGCTATTTTTATTTCATGTGATCTTAAAAAAAACACAAATCTACTTCATATCAATATGCTTAATTAATTTTTTCTAACTATTACATACTTACATACCATACAAAAAAAAAAAACAAAAAAATAAATAAGTATGTTAATTAAAATGATAGTTATACGTTTATTTTACTTTTTTTTTTCTCTGTACATTTTTAGCGTTATTTTTATATACATAATAGCAGTTAAATTTTGTTCATTAATAATTACTATTTTATTTTAACCAAATTTGGATAAATAATTTTTATAAATAATATAGTGTAAAATTAATTTGAAGTTATTTAAAAAATAACTAAAAAAAGAAAATTTATGTTATTAATGATTACTAAAAATGTTTTTTAAAAAATTTTTATAAATAAAACAATGCACATGATGACTTATCAAATAAAATTTGTTTTAAAAATTTTTATTTTGTAAAATTATTCTCAATGATACAAAAAAAAAAATAAAAACATTTTTTAAAGTTTTTAATTTTAAAAAATTTGTTAAAATATTTTGTTAACAATTAAGAGTAAATATAAATTAATTTTTGTATGGTATTTATAGTTAATAAAACATAAGTTATATACAGGGGGTTTCCCACTCGATGGTCTTCCTTGAAATGGGAAATCGAGACGTACAAAAAAATGTTATTAGATACTAATTATAGGGCTTGAAAAGCTGTTTCCAAATATTCTATAAAAAGTAACCCAAATACAGGGTGTTTCAAAAGAAAATTGAGTTTGAAGCATATTTTTTTCATTTTAAATCATTTTGAACCTTCATAACTTTATAACTGTTGAGTATATGGGGATCATTAGCACAAAATTAAAGCTGACAACTTACTGCATTTTTTTTTATCTCTCTCTAGCAAATCCTTCAAAAGTTATAGATTTTTTTATGAAAAGTCGCTAAACCATCTTTAACCCCTCATATCTCGAAAAGGGCACAATTTTTTGTTCGTCTTGATATGCCCCGATTACCCATTTCAAGGAAGACCATCGAGTCGGAAACACCCTGTATATGTACTAACTTTACGATATATACATACCCCTATTATATAAATACCCCTATTATATTATATAAATGAGAGAGTGTGAGACTTTAATCCACTAAACACAAACCCTTTTTGTTTACCAAACAATAAATTGTGATCCTTAGTACTTATGTACTGTCTGCATCAAGAAAGGTCAAGTTTATAGAGAATGAAAATTGATTTGAAATTGACAGACATAAGAAACAAAGTTATTAATATTCACCTTGAATCTTTGGAATCCTTGCCAATTGTTAGGAATACATAAGATGGGAGATTTAGTTATGTTCGTAACACAACGTGCATAATTAATGTAATAACAAAAAGAAAATGTTGTTGATCTTAAGGTGTTTAATTCGCTGTTGAAACAATATTAGTGTTAATGGTGTTAGTTTAGAATGCTTATCATACCCAAACCAAAAAAAAAAACTTAAGAAATTATGTTAACTTTATATATAGTATACGCATAAAATATAATCGCAGTGTTTCAGGTTTTATACATTTGGTCTATTAAACAAGGAAAATAGAGCTAAAATGTAGTCATTCAATAGGAAATTTGAAAAAGATAAAAATCCCCTATACGTAAACGTTATATGTATTAAAAAAGTATCAATATAATTTCATAAAAATGAAGATGTCTCACATTCATAAAAAAGAAACCATTAATTGAAAAATGTTTGTATAAATTAACAAATAAATTAATAAATAACAAAATGCTTGTTTTGTAAATATATAGCTGCTATGTATCAATTTTATAATTTTTTTTTTTTTAATGAAGGGCTTTTTTTACATAATTAATTTAGAAAAATTTGAAAAACAATTTAAAAATTGATATCTTAGTTTAGAGACAAATTAAAAACTGATTTTTTATAATCAAATATATAAAACTAATTTACAGCATTAATATTATTTCATAATTAAAAGAATAAATTGAAAAACAAATAAAAAAATAAAACATTTTTATCATTTTTTTATAAATTAAAAAGTCATTAAATTAAATTATTTTTTTTTTTTAAACTTTGGACAAATCCAAATAAAAATTTACAAATCCAATATCTAAAACCTAAGGTTTTTAAAGGCGCACAATTTTAGACAATAAAAAACATTCTTGAATTTTACTAATTTCGTGTCAAGGCTTAGTCATTTTAATTAGAATTTTTAATGTTAAAAAATTTTTAATGTTAATGTTAATGTTAAAAAAATTATTAAAAATTAAAAGGCTTTAATTTTAAAGAAACCCTATAATAGGTATATACCTGAGTATATGTTAAAATTTTTAAAAATTTAATGCCTGCACTTCAATTTTTATACCTTTACTTGAAGTTAAGCTAGGACAGAAAAGTACCCAGATTTCTGAAATCAACAAATTTTGCTGTTTTCGACCCGTAATAGCTCTTAAATAGGGGGAATACAAAAATTCTTGCTGAAATTAACCTTATAAAAACAAAAATTGGAAGTTCAAACAGTAACGATAAATTTAAACGTCAAGTTTAAAAATAAATAAAAAAATTACTTTCGTTTTATACAAATTTTTTGCGTAATATGGTTTTTCAGATTGAATTTTGTGGGGTCGTAGCTCTGTAACAAATAGAGCTAAGAAAATACAAAATTTTCTACAATTTTTATCTTTGTCTAAAATTTTAATTTCAATATCTTTAAAGGAGTAAAAATTTTGTAAACATATATAGGAACTGACAGAAGATCAGAATGAAATTAAAAAGCAAATTTTCTAAATTTGTTTTTGAAAATCATTGTAAAAATTCATAATATAGTAATAAATTTATCGTTACCACTTACCATCATAATAAAAAAAAAACTTTATTAATTGAAAAAAATATTATTTTAAATTAATTTGTTAATATGAAATTACCGAAATTAAATAAAAACATGTATGAGTTTCAACATAATGTGAACAAATTGATTTTTATTGCCCATATCCATGCATGTTGTAAAATCTAAATACAAAACTTACTCAATATTGATATAACTAAGTGTAAATTAAAAAAAAAAAATAACATAAAAAACCCTTTAAATTCGACAAATATTAATAGCATTAATAATGAAGATAATTATAAACGTGATTTGAATTTAAGTATTTTTAAAAGTAATAAAAAAAGCAAAGGGGGAAAGGATTTAAAGGGAGTTTTTACTTTAGTCAAACATAGTTTATGAAAAGTTAAAAATAATAATAATGTAATATGTACTTAGTCTTTTATAAAATAGTTGTTGTTATTAAAGGTACAACAAGGTTTAAAATGAATTTGAAATTCTATTCAGACAAAATGAAATATAAGTAATTCCGTAATTTCATAATTTTCATTTACTTCTTTAGTTACATTATTTATTTTTTTTTTAATATTCGATTTAAAAAATAAGTAAAATTAAAATTCCAAAAGAGAATTATTTTGTTACCCTTTTTTTTTTTTTTTTGAATATTTTGGTATTCAACCTAAGACTTCTTGACATAACCAATATGTCATTTAAAAATTCATTAAATTTTCAAATTGTGTGAATTTTCGAAACACTTACAAATTTTTTGTTACCATTTCGATTGGTATAAAAAGTAAGGAACATTTTGAAGAAAATATAGTCAATTTATTTAGCTTTAACTAACAGTATATCAAGTTCGTTTTCTAGTCAAAAAAAAAAACTATAGACACTCAAATTAAACAATTAAAAATGTTCAAATATGTAATTAATGGACATCCTTAATTGACATTTAGCGAAATAAATTAATTTTATTTTTTTTTTTACTTCAGATTGCGGTATTCTTCACTTATGTAGCTCTTATAATAGCTGAGCCATCAGGAGTAGCAGCTCCATTGGCTTTTAACGGGCCATTATCCTACGCAGCTGCATCACCTGCAGCATATTCTTTAGGAGGTGCAGTACCTGCAGCATATTCTTTAGGAGGTGCAATATCTGCAGCATATTCTTTAGGAGGTGCAATACCTGGAGCATATTCTTTACAAGGTGCATTACCTACAGCATATTCTCTAACAGGCGCAATACCTGCACCATATTCTTTCGGAGGATCAGGTCCATTATCTTTAGCTGCAGCTCCAGCACCAGCAGCTTTACCTTTATCTGCAGCACCACCGCCTTTACCTTTATCTGCAGCACCATCACCATTATCTCTATCAGCAGGATCAGCATCATTACCTCTATCAGCAGGATCAGCACCATTACCTCTATCAGCAGCCCCAGCACCTTTACCTTTATCAGCAGCACCGGCACCTTTATCCGCAGGATTACCTTTAACTTCAGCTCAAATACCATCAATTTTGAATGCTTCACCCTATTCTTTAGCAGCAGGAGCAGCTTTACCTTTGGCTGCACCACATGCAGCAGCAGCAATACCTTTAGCTGCCGCACAACCTTCATTTGCACATGCACCAATTGCTCTAGCAGCACCAGCACCAATTTTAACTGCAAGAAGCTCACAATATCATGCACGTAATTTTAATGCATTAGTTGCACCAATTGTAACTGCAGTTCCTGCTCCATTACGGCTTAGCTCAGCAATTTCATACTCAACTAATTATAATTTACCTGTAGCTGCTCCAGTAGCTCCAATTATTGGTTAAAATATAATATTAGTTGTTAATGGTATATTGTATATATTTGTATATATTTTTTGTGTCTTTGCGTAAATATTTTAAATAAAAGAATTTGTTGTGTTTTTAAAAATATATTAGTTTTATTTTTTTTTGTAGTTTAGTTTAGTTTATTTCCAGATAACATTATTTGTTTTCAACATTTTGTTTAATATTTAAAAATATATTAAGAATAAAATAAAAATTACTAAGAATTTTGTAAAATCAAATATAAAAAGTTGTACTTATTGTATAGTAATTTTTTAGTTGAACTTCTGTAGTAAAAAAAAAAACAAGGACTAATAAATATATTACAACTGGAGTATAACAATTATATTGATGCAATATTCAAATTTCAAAATTGATTGGCTATAGATAATATTACACTGTAACCATAAGAAGAATTAACATATCTTAATTTATGAAAAAATAAAACAAGTTGAAAGTTATCATGAGCTTTCAAGCTAGGGTATAATAACTAAGTTAAACAATTCACTCTATTATCGTATCACACATTTTTCCCGTATATTTAATAAGTATATTATATATTTTTAACAAACAACCTAAAAAATTACCTTTAACCAAATCTAAATTGTCTTTTTTTTTTTTTTTATAGGTAACTATTGTTTTATTATTTAATTTAGAATAATGTTTTTATTTATTTATTCAATTATTTACTCAAGCTGAACAAAGAAAGGTGAGATATGCAAATTAATTCAAAAAAAAAAAAATATATCAAGGTTATGTGTGACTCTTTTCTTTCAGCTGTGGTTTTTTTGTTTTCATTTTTTACTTAAAAATTCCAACTGCATATACATACTGGTAATTTAAAAAAAAAAAAAGTAAATAATAAAAAGTTAACCCTTACTTAACGTTATAAAATTTTTAGTGGTGTTAAGTTAATTTTTATATTCAACTGGTATAATCCTGCCTTATTTATTTTTGTAATGAAGTGGATTCAATGAATCATTTTTTCCATTTAAAATTTTTTTTATTTAGTAGTTCAGCAGGATGTTAAATAATTGTGTATAAATATATGTATGATAATTTAAAAATGGAAAAATCGTTATGAATCATAGTAAATTATAAATTACATACATAAATAAGACAGTGTGTTATTTTTGATATCATATATACGCATATATTTTTTGTTTGTTATCAATGGTTTGAAATAATAATATGTAATTTAAATTTTCAACCTAATTTAAAATTGTATAGAAAATTCATTAGAAATCAAATAACAATATAACACATATATATTATTAATATTTTTTTTAAGAAATATATCATATTATTTATAAAAAAGTTTATGTCATTCTTATTTTAATGAGAATATTTTATGCCAAATTTCATTTCTTTCCTACGTTTTCTTTTTATCGAAAATTTGATTTGATTTTTAGCGAAACCTTTTATAACTTGACATATTCCTAACTTGATAATTTCTTTTAGATGAATGATTTGATAATTTCTTTTAGATTGATGGGGTTTTCCCCATCCCTTTTATAGCTTTTTCATTTTAAGGGTTTCTCCAGATAATTTTGTTGTTCCAAGATACAGGTAGATATAAAGTATAAACAAGTAGTTTTTTTTTTTAAAATGAATATTTCGAAATATTTTACTATTAAAATCGTAGTTTCTTCAATCTTCCACTATTACTTAGCGACTAGACGTCATCTTTTTATATCTTTTTTATATTTAAAGCGTCACCTTTTCATCCTTGTTTGTTCACTTTTTTTTTGAAATTGAAAAATAGAAATTTTTCTATTTTGCCTCTAATTTTGTTCCACTTTTTTTTAAATTTCTTTTGTTATTTTATGTTGTTATTAATATGGTGAACTTTTGGAAACTTTCATGAATTTCTAACTATAAACTATTCGTTTTAAAAGTAAAATTTTTTTATTATGGTCAGGCACAAAAAGTATAGTCAAAATTAAAAAAAAAAATAAAAAATAATTTTTAAATAAATATAAATAAATGCTTGAAAAAAGTAAATTTCTCTAATTTTTGCATACTATTTTTGAATGCTTCAAAAATTGAATTTCTCTAATTTTCCTTCTATTTTTTAAACGTTTCAAAAAAGTTATATATATCCTATCATTTAAAAAAAGGAATAGAAAACATTGACGTCTAACTAAAAAAATTCAATTCTAAAATTAAAAAAAAAAAAAAAAACCAATATATAGAACAAATGACATTATTGTAATAAAAGGAAACTTAGTTTTGCATTAACCTTTGGTATAAAAATAATATTTGGAATTCTAATTATAATTACTAAAGTGCAATAATTATAAGTTGTGCATCATTAACTTCTTGTTGGTTATCCCTTTTTTAACCATCAAATTTTTAAATATTCTTTTATCGTTTAATATTCACAATCATTCCTTGTTATTATATATCCTCTCTTTTATAACATACATTAATAAAAATACATTAATTTAGTTTTATTCAATAAAAGGTTTCATTTAAATTAAAGGTAAATTTAAATTAAATTAATTGAACTATAACGATGCAATGAAAATATAATCGATATCATTTAATACAATTCACAATATAAAATATTAATTATTGTGAATTTGAAAAAAATATTTTCATAAATCATACATCAAAAATGTTTAATTATACCAAAAATTACTCACCTTGTAGCATAGATCTATATGCAGTATCTGTAATAGCAAAAACATGTGGAGGCACTTCGTGTCGTTTTATACCCTTGTATCTTTCCATAATTTTTTCCGTATAAATTGGAAGTTTTTTATACGGGTTAACTACTACACAGAAAAGACCGGAATATGTCTAAAAAAATAAAAAAAAAAAAATAAATAAATTATTTAAATTTTTAAAATCAATTTAATTATTTCTAATATTTAATTAAATTAAATTAAGAAAATGTTCTTTTTGTTTATAATAAATTTTATTTTAAATTCATTAAAAATTTTCTAAAATCACTAAATAGGTATTTTTTAATTGCATATAAAAAAATAATCTAATAATAATAATATTTTATTTTGAATAAATTAAAATATTTGATCAATCCCGCGCGCAGCTCTTCTAGAAAGTTTATACTCTTTGAAAACAAAAAAATGATAATATCTTCTAGAAAAGGTTTGGCTCTTGAAATTTAATTTTTAGAGCCTTAAAACATTTTTCTTTTCTTACAGAATATATTTTATAGAAACGTCTTAAAGGTGTTCTAGAAGAGATTTTCAATATTTAAAATTTTTTTTTTGGTTAAATATAAAAAAAAAAAAAATTTATCACCTGTTAAAATATATAATTATAAAATAATTAAGTTTTTATTATTAATTAAATAATTTGGACCAGAAAATAACAAAAATATTGAATTTTGAAATGTTAAAAAGAAAGCAAACAATAAAAAAAAAAACAGGAAACAAATTAAATATGTTTCTTTTTTTTTTTTTAGAAAGGCGCCATTTTAATAATAAAGTCTTTATTACATTTTCTTTTTTTTTTGTTTCGTTTATTTAAAAATATTTCATTATATAGCGATTTTTATGAATTAAAATATAACATCAGCAAAATATACAAATCATAAGCACTTACATTTACATATTGTAGAAATTAAATAGGAAAAATTTAATCATTGTAAGGCAAAAATTTTAAAAATAGGCTTTAAAAACTTAGAGAGTATATATTTTTGATTAATGATTGGAAAATTATGAAACACTTAAATTTTGATTAATTAATCCGAGAATTATAAACTATTATATAAGTTAAACCTTAAAATTCGGACAAATGGAAGTTAAGTCAGAATGAAAATAAACAAAACAGAACGAGATAAAAAAGTTCGTCAGTATGGAAACATATTTAATGAATCACAACACAAAATACGCTTGTTCCGTTCGTTAAGTTTGTTAAAATGTATTCTTCATTATTACGTAACGCTAAAGTGGTAATCAAAATAATCGAAACGAAACGATTACTATTTAACGAACGAAACTTTTTTTTCTTGCTACTCCTATAACATCTCCTACTCCATCCACTAAGTAATTTATTGACTAAGTTTCAGTTTCTCGAATCATTATTTCATTAAGCCGTTGATTACTCTGTTGTAGCTATTGTACAAGACTTATTTCTACACCATGTATTATATTATACAAGAATTATGTTTTTATTATTATTTTGTTATATGATATTAATTATAATTTATAATATATACATATGTATATACTTATTTTTAATTTAATTATATTATACTAATTATATATTATAAGAAAAATCTATATAATCCAGTCGACGTCCAACGGAAGTTACCTAATTTGGCCATAATAAATTTAAGCAAATGTAGATATTTTTTGTCAATTTTTAAAAATACAAAACATCAAAACTAATTTTGTTTTGAAAATAAATTTTGAAATAAAACAAAAATGAATCCATATCTTTTAAGGAGCAAGTATAGGCGAGAGCTTAAAAAAAAAGAACAATAGAATAATTAAAATAAATATAAATTCACTTGTTTATATAAACGTTCACGTAAAGTTTGATCCTTACTTAAATTTTTTTCAGTTTTCCTATATTGTCATTTATTTTTTTAAGCTTGCACATTAACAGATATGGATCTATTTATTTTATTTCAAAAATTTATATAAACATATACTAGTTTTGATGTTTTTTAAGTTTATTATGGTCAAATTGTCACTTTTACGTAACGCTAACTTCCGTTCGTTAAATAGCAATCGTTTCATTTCGTTTAATTTGATTACCACTTTAGTTGCTAAAAAGAGTAAATCCTGTAGTAAATAGAAAATTTCTAATAATACATTTTTTCATTTATTTGAAAAGTTATATTTCAAGTTTCTATAGATGAAAATATAAAGAATTTTTGCAATTTTTTTTGCAGAAAATTGTATTCATAATTTTTGTATTTATTTTTTTCTAAAATTAAAAAAAAAATTCTATTTTAAAATGTAACCTACAAATTTTTTTTTATTTATTTTTTTTTTTTTCTAATAATCAAACAAAAAGTATCAATGTTAATGAAAAATAATTGAATCTGTGACAGCAATTTATTTGAATTCATTTAATGCAGTTTCTATTGCAAATTTAACATATTACAAAAAAATAAAATTATTTTGATTAACATAAAGAACATTTTGTTGAGGTGACCACTTGCAAAAGTGCACAAGTGCATTTTAAATAATTATGTGTATAATACAAAAAAAATTTGTACTGAAGTTTTGGTACAATTTCTTTTATTATGAACACATGAGTGTTAGTAGAGAACATTAAAATTATATAGCAATACAAATAAAAATTAAAAGTGAGAGATTTTTATATACATATGTATAAAATACAATTAGATCAGCGCCCACAATACAATAATTAAATTGCTTTCAGCTTAATTTGGCAAAAAAAAATCGAAGTGAGCTAATGTTATTTCATGTAAGTATTTTTGTAAAAGTAATTTGATCTTTTAACAATAAAAATATATAAAATTTAGACTCAATTTCTATGATGACATGTGAAATAATGCAAAGGCGTCGTTTTGATAGCTATCAAAAGTGTACGTTCAAATCTTTTACTTTTAATTGCTTTATTTGTTGAATAAAATATTTTTTTTTGGTTTGTAATTGGTAAAATTTATATCACATCATAGAAATTCTGAAATTAAGCTAGGATACAATAAGAACGCCAAGTACATTTTGTGACAATTTTTCGTTAATGTTTGACGTTTGACATAGTAAAAATCACTATTCAAAGAAACATCAAAAATTAAAAATAACGTTAATGTTAAAAATGTTAATGTGCTCCGAACCAGCCCCCAAGTCACTAACCTCCAAGTACAAAAACGAACTAAACCCCCAATATTTTTGCTAAAATTTAACTTGAGGATTAAGTAGTTCATTTTTTTTTTGGATTAGTTCGTTTTTAAAATTTTGAAATGAATACAAAAATTTTTTTGGGGATTAATTAGTTCATAATGAACTTAGGACCCAAAAATATTGGAAATTAGTTTATTTTTAACTTGGGAATTAGTTCATAGCGCCAAAAAGCCCCTTAAATTTTCTATATACATATTATGTAATTAGAGATCGTTCTTTAAAAAAACAAAATGAGTACATTTACACTAATACATATTTTCTTTTCCCTTCAAACTTTTTTATCATAAATTTAATTAATAAAAATATTTTTGAATTATTATTAAAAATAATAATAATATGTATAGGTACTTATAGGAAAGAATAAAATTTAAATTTTCAAGTGCATGATTATTTTTAGAAAAATGAATAGAATATTTTTTAGAAAAAAAAAAAAAAACAAATCTAAAATTAAATTAAAGATAAATGTTTACATTAAAAGAAAAATACATACTTATACATATATATATTATGTTTTATGCTTTATGAATACGCTTAAATGCCCAAAATAAATGCACTGCAACAGTGCAACATATTTAATTGCTCACTTGACTTTGTTTATGATTAAAAATTATTTAAAATTAAATAATTTTTTAAAACGATCTCTTTTGCCTTCTCACCATTATAATTTTAATTAAATAAAAATTCTTTTAAATTGAAAAAAAAAAATTATTTATTTTAAGTTAAGTTGATTAATATGACAAATATGTAAAATTTGATTGACAGTTATGATAATGAGTTCATAATGAAAAAATGTAAGATATTAAAAAACAAAAAAAAAAAAATTGTCATAATTTTTATTGAAAAAATAAAAATTAGCTACTGACTTAAATTTTCCGACTTTAATTATTATAATTATTTTTCAATTTTTATTATCGGATTGCTAAAAAATAGCTTATTATTACTTAAATTGGTTATTATGTAGGTCTTTTCACTTCAAATATCTATTAAAAGAAGAAGTTATAGATTTAGATTTGTTGTAACATTTATACAGGGTGTTTCCGACTCGATGGTCTTCCTTGAAATGGGTGATCGGGCATACCGATACGAACAAAAATTGTACTGGAGGGGAGTCTATTCTGCACCCTTTTCGATATATGAGGGATTAAAGATTTTTTAGAGACTTTTCATAAAAAAATCTACAACTTTTGAACGGCTTACTATAGAGAGATAAAGAAAACTGTATTTTATAGAGTAAGTTGTTAGCTTTAATTTTTGCCCTATTGATTCCCTAACCCCAACAGTTACAAAGTTGTGGAGAAAGTTATATAGAAAAGTGTGTTATAATACAGAAAATGTGTTAACACACCTTTGAAAATAACACACTTTTCTATTGTGATTGAAAATAACACAGCGATTGAAAATAACACACTTTTATATTCTTTACATCTATAAAACGGTTGGAGATAGAGAAGAAGTTATTAGGTACTAATTATAGGACTTGAAAAGCTGTTTCGAAATATGCCATAAAAAGTACCCCAAATACAGGGCGTTTCTAAAGAAAATTGAGTTTGAAACATATTTTTTTCATTTTAAATCATTTTAAACCTCCATAACTTTGTAACTTGGAGGATGATTCCATAGCCCTAAGGTTATGGAATCATTAGGGCATAAAAATTAAAGCTAACAACTTACTCTATAAAATACAGTTTTTTTATCTCTCTATATCTAGAGAGATTATCTAGCAAGCCGTTCAAAACTTGTAGATTTTTTAGAAAAGGCTCTAAAAAATCTTTAATCCCTCATATCTTGAAAAGGGTCCAGAATAGACGCCCCCATCCCATACAATTTTTTGTCCGTCTCGTATGCCCGATCACCCATTTCAAGGAAGACCATCGAGGCGAACACACCCTGTATATTTAGAAAAAAAAATAATATAAGTATGTATTTATAAATTAAGCATTTAATTACATTTGTAAATCAACCTACATTTAATAAATTAATTAAAAAAGTCTATTTTAAAAAATATTTATTTAATCTTTATTATAATAAAATGTAAATTAATTGGTTGAAAATTGAAATGAAAGATAAGAAAAAAAACTTATAGAATAAAAGACAGAAATTGATAACATAACAAAAATTAATTTTACAGATTTAGAATGGAATTTTCTTCATTTGTTTCACGTATTAATCAACTATATATATATAAAAGCTGTAAATGTAAAGAATTTAGATATTATAAAACCTTTTATATCTTTCAGAATACCATATTAATTAATTAATAATAATTTAATAGTTTATTAGATTTAATAAAGAAAATACCAAAACCAAATGAAATGTAATGGGCGTTTAAACAACACAACAAAAAACCTATATGACCCACCCAACTTATTTAAAAAAGTTTTTATCATTCAAACCTAACCTCATTAACCTCATTTCTTAATGGCCCTAAACCAATGTGACCTAACCTCATTACTCAATTGCCACATTAGGGGCCGTATATTTACATATATATATTATCTCACACATAATATCACATCAACAGCAAGAACATTTTAAATATGATTTAAATTTGAAGTTATAATGTTGACATGTTAAAATCAAATTTATCTTTCTGAACACTCTTGTTTCATAATTTCTGTACTAAGTATGTAGTTTTTCTTTTAGCTTACACCTAAACATTAAAGAATCAAACTATGACGTTGTAAAAATCAAAATATTTTTAATTACAAAAAAATTTATATTAATTTTTAAACAGTTTATCAATTGTTACATGCCCAATGACATTTGTATTGAAATAAATGAAACTGCAGCGGAATTTCAACTTAAGTATTCACTAGATTAATAACGATGGTAGATCTTTTTTTAATACCGATATATATTTAAAATTAACTCGGGTCATAACTAATACTTATGTGAACATATGGCTCTATATATGACTCAAACATAACATGAATAAATAGCATGTTCTGTAGTAAGTAATGAAAAGAAACGGTTTAAAATTGGAATTTAGAATAACAAAACAATCAAAAGCATACTTCAAACGAAGGTAAAAATAATTAAAAAAAAAATTACTCATATTTAATAATTAAAAAAAAATTACAGTTACCACTGCAAATTTTTTCTTTTTTTTAATTTTTACAAATTTAATAAAATTCAGGTGATTCCTCCAAAAAAAAAAATTAATTTAAATTTTTAATATAATTTTTTTAAAGTTTCCAATTACCTTTAAAAATGACTCATAAATTTTGTCTTTTTCTTCAAAGAAATTTTATGTTTTCTATTTAGCTTTTCTTTTCATTTTTTTTTAACTCATACTACATAGCGTCTATACAATATTATGCATCATGCTTTCTTTAAGATTCATCATTACTCATCAACAAGAAGCACATTGGATTTATCATTTTCTTAAAAAAAAAATAAATAAATACTTGTTTTTTTTCCTATTTCTCTGTTTTTTAATATTATTATGTTATCTACTGTATATACTACTATAGACATATATACATATATATATACTTGTATAGTACAAACATAAAGTGACATATCATGTCTGTGGAATTTAATGATAATAATATATATAAAAAGAAAAAAAAAATATAAGAAACTGTGAGAGCATATTTATACAAAATACAAATTTCATATCTCAGCATTAAAAGAAAACAATTAAATAACAACTAAAAAACTGAACTAAAAATATTAAAAGATGGTTGTTATAGCTTACCATAAGATACATCATATAAATATAATATATGTATGTATGTATAACACATATATATATGTGTTATCAAACAGGCTGCTTTAAATTCAATATTATATGTTTTATGAATCATTTTCAATTTTAATCACATTAAGAAAACTTAAAAAAAAAATGTGCTTATTATTTTTATTTTGTTCGTCAGTCTGTTTACAAAATTTCTATACAGAACATCGTTTCAGATAAATGAATAATATTTTAAGCGTAGTTATAAATAATTTTTATAAAATAACAATCCTTTCCTATCCCTACTTTGTATTCAATATACTGCGTTACCAGGTAGGGTTTTCTTCTCATTATATTGACTAAAATGGGAGGTGGCTCTAATCAGTAAAAATCTGATAGTAGTAAAGGGGAATTTTTAGTATCTTTGGAAGATTCCCTCCCTACTCCCTTAGGAAAAAACAATCAATAACAAACTTTTTGTTATCAGTCGTAATGTTATAAGCGAGCTGCAACCTTTAAAGTTACTCAAATCAAATAGTGAAATTACTCAAATTCTGCTGAACATCTTTTAAGCTTAAATAAACAATAAATTGTTTTTGCAATTTCCCTATATAAATTTATGTAGTTAAATTTTGAATGATCTATGGGCGTATGGGAGGCCTAAACTTAAAACTACTTTGAAAAAGAAAAGGAAAAGTTCAACGAGACAAAAAAAAAAAAAGATTGGACTCGGTCTGTTTAAGTAACAATATGACTGTTGAAAATTATATTTTAAAAATATGCTCCATTAAAAACTAATGATCTTTTTTTTTTAATATTTATTATTCATTTTTATTTATTTTCGATTTGAACTTCAGTTAACGAAATTTCTACAATATTAAGTACACATAAGAAAAAACGGACGATTAAAATTTTTTTTTTTAATTTATAAAAAACTATAAGGTGTACAAAATACACTTAAGGCCAGGGTGTGAAGTTTAAACGATAAAATGTTTTAATTTAAACAAAAAAAAAAGTATATACGTGTGCTAAATTTGTTAAAAAAAAAAATGAATAAGAATTTAAAATTAGAACGAATTTCAACAAAAAAAAAATTAAACCTGATATCATTCAATTGAAATTTAAAGGTGGTAGTTATAAAATTAAAATTAGAACGATAAGATAAAAATAGTTATACTGTAAAATGAAAATTTCTAAAATTGTTGTTAATTAAGTTTGTAATAATCAAATTCTGTTGACAATGGGAAATATTATTATCAAGTTGTCATAGAAATGATATTATATTAGGTAACATGAAAAGACTAACGAATTCCAAAATTAAAAAACAAACATACAAATTATTAATAATAGACAATTTAGGAGTTTTCTTGCCTACCTACATATACAAATTATGATTTTAAACAGAACCACCCAAATAAATGCATCAACAACATTTTCTTTTAGTAATATGTTTTTTTTATTACCAAATATATTTTATTGAAACTTGAACAAAGTAAATAAAAAACCTTATGTTGGATTGGATAACTTAACACAGTCTTATAAACAATCAGACAATAAGCCTATTTTTCCAATATATTTTCCATATATATATTTTCCAATTAATAATAATAAAACCGTGGATAATGAACTTAGCACAATAATATTAATACTGTGTTGCATAATTTATAACGGTTTAAAACTTGGTTATATTAAATTTATGCAATCAATTTTGATGAGATCAAATATATTTGAAATTTTCTTGAATAATGATAGAATATTTTGGAACTACTACTAAGGAACTTTTAATTGTGCGTCTATTTACAATTTTAATTAACTTTTAAAAATATAGAAATATCAAAAACATCAAAAATTATGGTCAAAAGAAAATTAGTGAAGATTTAAACCCAAACATGAATATTGTTTCCTATGATGATATATAAATAGATTTTTTTTTTTGAAGTATGTATGCGTAATTTTAAGTTCCATATATTATTAACATTGAATAGATTTTCTTTGATCTTGCTTGCATATTGTTTGCCAATTGCAACGATCAAAAGATAAAATTTATATACATATGTAATATTTTAAAATAAAATAAAATAAAATTTAAATTATAAAACAATTAATTTAATTTTTTCCCCTTCTTTTGTTTATTTATAATATTATTTAATTTAATTTTATCAAAACGACTCGTGTTTGACCATCAGTATCCATAACTAAACAATATGACTAAAATTTCTATTGTAATCCATTATTATTATTATTAATTTTCTGTTTTTATCTTTTTGTATTAAATCAAAATAATTCAGGCGAGGCGTCATATAAATCTTCTTAAAAAAACATTTTTTTTTTTGTTGTTTTTAATGGCGCACAACACAATATGCACGTTTTTTTTTACAAAAGAAAATCATTATTTAAAAAAAAAAAGTGCCACCCTTTAAGTGCCGTATATTTAATTTAAATTTATATTATTAACAATTTTATTAAATAAAAAAAATAATACAAAATTGAATATCATATCATATTATATAGGTGGTATAGGTATACAAATTTTATTTCGTATATATTCGCGCTCTTTTTTAATACATACCTTATTTTAAATACAAAAATAAAACAAAAAACAAAACATATATGTATATAGTTATTTCCGAGTCTTATTTAGCGATCATTGAGCCCATTAAAATGTCATATAATAATTTGTAGTACATTAAGTTTTTTTCGTACCTATATGTACAAATTAATTTTTTACCGATCTACCTTAATTTTTGATAAATTTCTATATTTTAAAAGAGAATGAAAGATTTTATATTTTATGTAGTACAGATAGAATCGTAACAAAAGAAAATAATTCAAAAAAAATTTTTAATTACTATTTTAATGTCCACTTTGTAGACAGTGCAAGTTTAAATTTATTGCTAAAGATCTAAACTTAAGTTTTAATTAGAATTTTTTGACTTCATGTAATATCAAGTTTAACTTTTGGTTTAAATTGAATTGTGTAATTAACCGTTTCAACTTAGTTAAGTTTTAATATAAAAGATTTTCGATAATTGTCAAATTGCATTTAAATAAAAAATCCATTTTAAATTATTATTTTTCGGAAATGTTAAGTAAAATTCACAAATAAAACTGCTTTTGAGTTTAGGTTATGAGTCTAACGATAGAAGTGACGAAGAATTTTTATCTTTGGGAGGAAAATATTCAAATAAATAATTATGAAATAGTATATAAGGTGGAAAACTGTATGAGAACAATATATAATAAAAAGAAATAATTAAGAATAATATTATAATCAATGATTCTGATTATACGTTAAATTTTTCAGTTGTTTTTCAGCACTCAAAAAGTTGAAAGTGATTATACTATTAGTTTTAACTAACACTTTTTAAGATGGCGGAAATTGACACATGTCATTCGTTAGCAACAAGTGAAGTGTGAAATATTATATTTAAAAAATGCTATCAGGAGTGCGTTTCGTTTCTACTCTACTAAAGGTAGAGTTATACTTTATAACACATGAAGTTGTTTTGAAATTGCAAAGTAGTATTTAATAAACTCCAGGGAAGTCACAAATAGCCTTTTCAAATGTAAAACTGAGTTAACGAATGTTTCAAATGTCAAAATTTTATGAAGTGTTATTATTGTTTTTTAATTCAAATTTTAATATGTATTATATGGGGCCTCGGTGGCCTAGTGGGTAAGAGCGTATAAATTACACTGTAAATACCGAGAGAGTGTAGGTTCGAATCCCACACACGTCGTAAGAGTTATTCCCCCTTACGACACTTACAGCCACGCCTGAACAGGAAAGGCTGTGTAATTTCATGTCCACATTTATGTGGCAGAGAAATGCATTAAAAAAAAAAAATATGTATTATAAACTTCCATATTTTCAAATTATTAATTGTAAACGAAATCGTTCAATTGAAACCTTATAATCATACTTCGTTATAATTATATTTCTTTTAGAACGCTTCATTATTTTTATTTGAAATAAATAAATGTGCGGCTACTGATTTCGAAATTTCAAGATCATATTTAACTCTAATAGTTCTCACTAATTCCCCTTTAACATCCTATTTCCTAATTACTAAACCTACATATGCATAAAGAAATCCGTTTAGTTAGCGTGTAAAAAAAAAAAAAAAATGGCAAATTAAAGTTAACTTTACTAAAAGGTCGTAATCAATCCTATAAGATGGCTACAGCTATAGCTATCATTGAAATGCTTCATTGAAATTTTTTATTTTCCCTTTTTTTGTACAGCGTATTAGTCATTTTACATATGAAACAATATTGTTCCAATGATATATGTTTCATTCCTTCTTATGTGTATCTGTCATTAAAAAAAAATATGAAGCAACTAACCACAAAATAACTTTTATTTTGATTTCCCACCTAATTTTATTGAAATATTTTCCAAATTGTTATAAACACCTAAAAATATTTAGGTTTTTAATGAAACGAATTTCAATGATGAATTTCAAGTATAAGTATAACGGCAGCCTAAACGAATAAACCCTACTCCGAATAAGAAACGGAACTCACTACAAATAAACAATTATTTTGTTAATTGAAAATGTTTTAATGCAACGATTCTATACTGGTAAAATATTTTTACATTTAGACTTGAAACATTGGTTACGAAATTTGAAACAATTGGAAACAAAGTAACCAAAACAATTTTTGGGTAGTTTAAACCTTTTTATTTTGTATTTTACAAATATATCAATAGGTCTTCAGTGAAAACTGAACAAGTAATTAGTCCCAGCGTTTATTTATTTTAGTTATACCTGATTATATATTATTATTTCGCTTTCATGTTGTAAATAATTTTAAACGTATCTATTTTTTATTCGTCAATATAATAAAATTGTAATATAAATGAAAACATAATTTAAGGTGCAATTAAAAGATAAGATTACCCATATATTTCAACGAGCTTTATTAATTAGCGCAAATCAACTTTAAAAATAAAATTCTATTTTAAGGATAGACCAGTAGTATAAAAAGTCAATAATAAAATACCTTTTTTTCTAAACTATGATATCATTATGTTTTAAATTGTATTAGCCAATAAGGGAATAAAAAATTTTTATTAATTAAATTCTAAAACTTCAAAATATTTTTTTTTTATAATAAATGTTTGACATATTAACAAATAGAAACACAAAGAAATGCTACTAGAATTTATAATAAGAGTAAATTTTTGCTATAAAATAAATTTATAAACATAATTTTTTCTTACAAATATTTTCATATTGTAATTACAATTATATTTATTTTTAATAAAACAAAAACCTTTTGAATTACATAAATATATAAATATAAGTTAAGTATAATATATTCAATGTCAGCATATCATTTTAATTTGTACAGCTTTGTTAATCTACTTAAATTATTAAAATTGAAACTTAATTTGTTAAGAAATTTTATACATAAGATATATCCTCCTAAGTTATCGAGTCATAACATAATAAGAAATTACTGAGGCTATGACAGTATACTTAAAAAAAAAAAAAAAAATAAACCGAATGATATAAAATTACGAAAGAAAAAATCTTGAATCAAAATGCATCTTTATTTGAGTTGGGTACGAAATACCATTTTTAAAAATCTCAAACTCGAAAACCTAAATTACAAAATCCAAAAATTATTATCTTACTATCCCAAATCCTAAAAATCTTTTTATATTATCACAGCGTACAACGCTGATTTTACAAACAACGTCTTCCTAATTATTTTTCTGACATAGTTATATGTTTTAACGTCAAAGAATTCGGGATATATTCCACAAAATTTTAATTCGGTATTTTTGATTTGCCGAATTTTTTTTCAGAATTTTATAGCGTTCGAAATTTTATCGAAAAAATTCAAATTTTAGATTTTATTTTTCGGGTATTTTGTTTTCAAATTAGTATGTAAAGAAATTAATTAATTTGCGTGTTTTTTTGACTTTCCGAAAATGTACTTACATAAAACCCTGTACATATATAGATGATCATCTTTGTCTAAATTTTAAAAAAATTTTATATATTATTTGATTATACACTTTTTTCAGTGCGATCAACTAATTTAGTCCAAATAGACACTAAAAAATATTCAAAATAAATCAAGTTCTGTTATAGTTAGGTTTGAAAAGCTCTTTAAGTATGTGAAGAAAAAAAATTTGATTGTTTTTATGAATAGAAAACCTACAAAAAAAGTCCCCTCTTCTCATACTAAAAATACATTTTAAAATAATTTAAAAAAATATATTAAAAACCTTTTTTTGTTTTTTGATAAAGAAAGTTTTTAGGCGGTTGTTTTTTTTCAAATCATAAGTATAAAAAAAACACAATAATTTATAGTTAGTCTGTTAATACAAAGATATTTAACGTTATTTAATTTTTAAAGAATTAATTTTTCAATAAAATTTTAATTTTAGCGATATTTCAAGTCGGCAGCTATAGTTTACATATTTCTCATATGTTGTATATATAACTAAAACTAAACAAAACATATGTTTATATGTTGATAGTTTAACACTTCACTACATTAAGATCATTAAAAAAACAAAACATATAACTTAAAAAACCTTTATAATATGTAGTTTCAAATTTAACCTATTTACATCAAACAAAGAAAAAACAAATGATATTGTTTATATATTCGTATATTCATTTATTTCGCTGTAAAAATATTAACGTAGAAGGAACTAATGTAGATAACACCTAAAAGAACTTGAGTTGAAAAAATTGTTGATTTATTTTTCGACTTTTGTCCATTCCATATGAACTAAAGCAGAAAATTCTAAATGAATTAAAATAGAAAAAAAAATCTCGACTTCAGTTAATTTTTAATATTTTTATTTTTAATTCATATATCTATTAAAATCGAATATTTTCGACTTTAGTTAATTTTCTTTAATAAATTACTTCATTTTTGTAAAATTTAATGTAAGATAAATATGTAATCATTAATTCTGGTGCATATCATATTAAAAACATGATCTTATATGGAAACAAAGCATATCCTAGATATAGAACCTTTCCAATTGCATTAGAAATTTAGAATATACAGATATATTATAATTTATTTTTAATAATTGATTATAAGTACATATTTACAATTAAATATTTAATTGAAAAGGAAGCGCGAATAAATATATACATATGTGCGAGAATTTAAATTAGAAGGGATCTTAGAGTTGGCTATAAAATCAGGATTAAAGTACACGTTTTTTTAGAATATGTATATAATCCTGATTTTGTAACCATGTTTAAAATTCCTCCTAATTTAAGATCTTAGATATTCATATATATGTATAAATACATATTCTGTAGAACCTACATATAACTCTGTTTTTATAATCAACTCTAATAAAATCGTTTCTAATTACTTTTATCACTTACATATTTCAAATAGAAGGTTAAACAAATTATTAAAACCGCGCGCTAAACCTTACCAAACCTCCGCTAAACAAATTATTGAAACCCTGATGGTCTGATTTTGTAACCAACTATAAGATCCCTCTTAATTCAAATTCTCGTATATGCATGTTTATATACTGGATATGCATGTCTTATACTGGGAAAAAAATCGAAATATTCGCTTTTTCTAGAAATTTAAAAATAAATTAAATTTTTTTAAACGTTTTTCGATATTAATTCATTTTTAATAGTTTCGGTTTTAGTTCATAAACTTTTCGACATTACATTTGTGAAACATAACCATAATATTTTTCGATATTTTTTATTTCAAAATTGACAAATGTTACCATTTTTTATCCTATTTCTTTACCTTTGTTAACATTAACAAAGGTAACATAACATTTAGTACATATGAACATATAATGTACATATGTACATATGTACATTATAACATTTAGTTCATATGAACTAAACTAAAATTATTTTGAATGTTAGTTCCTTCCACGTTAATTCCTAAAGCCCATATATTTAAGAACATAATCGTTCATTCAATACAAAAATGTCACAACTCCAAAATATAATATAAGTATATATATGTACCTTTTGTTTTTTTTTTCATATGAACTAAACTAAAATTATTTTGGATGTTAGTTCCTTCCACGTTAATTCATAAAGCCCATATATTTAAGAACATAATCGTTCATTAAATACAAAAATGTCAACTCCAAAATATAATATAAGTATGTATATGTACCTTTTGTTTTTTTTTTTTACTTTTTAAAATTTGAAACTAATTCTATGTTGATAAGAAAAAAGTTTATAAATTTATAAAATTATTTTGTATAGGTATACTTAAATAAATTTAAAATTAAATTTTTTTAAGTTATGAAGTTCTTGCTATATATAGCATCTCATGAATTATGAAACCTTCGAATTTGTATTTTTTTTTATCTTTTTTCTTTGATTTTAAGACATTTTGGAATTATTTGTACAATATAATTAATATTATGCAAATTAAATCATAAAATTTAATTTTTTTTTGTTTTATTTTATATACATAGCTCTAGATATATTGAAACTCAACTAAAACACATATTTAAAGAAAATTTGAATCTGAATCTAAGTTTAAATTTTATTTGTTATGGCTATTATTCAATTTAAAAATAATAAATTAATAAACATAAACACGCAATCAAATCAAAAAAAAAAAGCTAAATAAAACTAAGTGTTACAAAAATTTATGACTTTTAAGTGTTTTTTTTTTTTTTTATTACTTCTAAGATCTTTTAATTAATTGTTTTTGTTATACATACTATAATACAAATTTATATATATGTACATATTAGAATTAGACGCTTTCAAGTTAAAAAACAAAACGATCAAAAAAAATGTTACATATACAGATTAATATATATTAATTAATTAAATAATTTGTTTTTTTCTATTGAAAGTTTAATAATTAAATATAAGATTTTATAAAAAAAAAAAAAAAATATATAAACACATAGTAAAGTATTGTACAATTAATAATTAATTTTTTGTTTATACTTTAAAAAAGTAATTAAAAAATAAAATAAATAAATAAAACCATATATAAATCAGGCCAATATTATAATAAAATACTTTATATAAGTATAACAAAAAAGAATTAAAATAAAATCAATTCAAATCAATGGTGTTAAACTATTATGAGATAAATTTAAAATCAATTGAAACTTCAGAAAAAAAATATTTATAAATATATACATACATATATATAATATATAATGTGACAATTAAGACCACATTTAATTCATTTTGAACTTCTCTTAAGAGAGTATTAACTCTTTTACTAAAACAATATTAACACTTTTTTTTTTTTTTTTGTATTTTCTTTTAAATTTTTTTTTTTTTTTGCATTTATTACAATTCTTTTGTTAAATTTTCTGTTTTAGTCTTAACAACAAAGGTCATACGTGATGGCAATAAATATAAAAAATATCAAATAGAAATTAAAATAGGTTTATTGTAATGTTAAACATACTACACCACAACCTATACCACAATTTATAATACGTGATTTGCAAAAGAAAAATAAAAAATAAAAACAAAAAATTAATTTTTCATTATTTATTATTCCATAAAAGAAAAAATATAAAAAAAAAAAACATTAAAAAAACCCATTTTTTATAAAAATTTTGGCTAAAAATAACAAAAAAAAAGAGTTGTTATCTTACTATAAAGTATAAACACTTATTAAGTGGGCGCTAAAATGTACATACAAGTTAAAATAGTTAAAAAACTAAAAAAAAAATTTAGAAAAAAAAACGTATGTATGTATTTCCTTATTTCATTCATTTAAACATTTTAAGACATTTTTTGTATTTAAAAAGATTTTTTTTTTGAAATATAAATTAAAATATTATTTTGAAATTTTTAAATTTATGCAAAATAATATTTAAGTTTCCGTGCATTCTAAACTATTTAGTTTAATTATACACTAAATTCCATTTGGGTAAGATTTCAATTACAGGTTTTTACGATCATCATTTGTGTCAAGTGTATTATTCTAATTTTATCAACAATACCAATTGAATTATGAAATATTTATACAGGGTGATTCGTTAATTTCTGCCTTTACATACACCATCCTGTAGGGAAAAATATGGAGACAAAACTTTTGTACGAGGATATATTGTGGGCCATAACTTCTGTGGGCCATATTGTGGGCCATAACATACTCATAACTTCTGCTACGAACAATAAGTTCCCACAGCTTGGAAACTATTGGGCCCACAATTATGTTTTACAATATTTGTTTTGATTAAAATATACCCATAACTTCTGCTACGAACAATAAGTTCCCACAGCTTCGAAACTATTGGCCCCACAATATAGTCCCTATATAAAAGTTTTGTGAAGGCACTCATTAACGAATCACCCTGTACATATACAGCTTCATTTATACAGCAGCTTTTTTTCTTTTTTAGGCCGCGTATTAAAATTGAAAAAATTTTACCGAGGTGGCAAAAATAAAAAAAAAAAACAAAAATTTACTGTGCCAAATAAAAATAAATTTTAACAGGATTATTCAAGTTTGCCAATACTTCTAAATTAACACAAGATTAAAAGGTTTCCCTACAAAATCCCAAATCACAAAATCCAAAAACTTAGAATCCAAAAACTAAAATCTAAATATATACCACAACAAGGTAGAAGCAACGGTTTTTAAAAGCGCACATTTTCAAAATACAATACAAACTGTTACGGAATTTTGAGCAGCTGTAAGTCCGAAACCCTTTATAACTAAGAAAAGCCGTTAACATACGTAAAAATATATTACTTGACCTTTAATTTTCATGTCTTGCCGAAGAAAAATTTGTACAGGTGCTTAAGTTGCAGGTGCAGTTCTTTCTGCTCTCAAAATTTCAGGTTCCTATCTAAAGGTGTGTCGGAGTTATGAAAAAAGAAATTTCATGCAAAATGTGGTTTTCATATAACGGTAAATTTAAATAGTAATAATATTTTATATATTGCATAATTTTAATATTGATTTATGTAAGAAAATTTCCGGTCTTCTGGGGGTTTTAGATTGCAAAACTATTACGCAGAGCCATATATACATCTGAAAATGGGGCTTTTTCGTAATTTTGAAGCTGTAACTCTGAAACCCTATATAACTAAAATAAACCTTTAACACACGTTAAAATATATTACTGTAGCTTTAATTTTTATATGTTTTCGAAGTAAAATGTGTACAGGTTCCTAAGTTACAGGTGTTTAAAAATAGCAAATTTTCAATTTTTGACCCCTAATAGCTCATAAACAGGGGGTGGCCCAAAAAAAATTTCTGAGCAAACTTATACTAATTCTAAAAGTTCTTTCTTGCCTCAAAATTTCAAACCTCTATCTAAAAGCGTGCCGGAGGTATGAAAGTAGAAAAATCATGCAAAATTTGGTTTTCACATAACGGTAAATTTAAATACTAATTTAAAAAAATTGTATAATTTTGATTTTAATTTACAAAGATAAGAGAAATACCTGTCGCATGACGTTTTCAGATTGAAAAAATCTTAAGCGAAACATAAGATATAGGCATTTAAAAATAGGGCTTTTTCAAAGTTTGAGGGGCTGTACCTCCGTAATGGATGGGGCTACATGAAAAAGTTGTTCCACAAAATTATTTTTTTTATGAGACCTACCCACGGTTAAAATTTCTTTTCTCTATCTTTAACGGTGTAGAAGTTTTGTAAACAGACGGACAGAGTGAAACTAATAAGCACATTTTTTCAAAATTGTTTTGGAAATGTGCTAAAAACCAAACCCCACAAAATTCAAATACCACAAAATTCAAATACCTCAAATTCCAAATCACCATTTCCGGTTGTGTTTTATAGCTGTGCTTTTTATTCCACATTGCATATTGAATTTATTAAATAAATAAAATTAAATAATATTTATTTTACATAATATTATATATTACAACAACAAGATATTTAAAATAGTGGAGATTGCCGCCCCCAAATTTTATTTTGACTCTAAAGTTGTATTTACTTGTCACTCAGCCTATACTTAATAGAAAATAAAATGAATTATCATACTTATTTAGTCTTACAACATCATAATTTTATCTCTGGGACTTGGTAAATTTTGAAATAAGTGTTAATTTTTCTCCGGTTCTTCGAAGTTATTGATTGACAAAGGGCTTTAGAAGAAAAAAAAATTATATTCATAATTTTCCTATAAATCAAAATTTATAATTTGCCTATATGTTTATTATAAGAACATTTTCTTAGTTATTTTACATAAATGTATCGTGTTAAATCAAAAAAAAAAAAATATACTTACATATATTAGACCAGAATAATATCTGTCTTTAATATTGTGCAAAACTGATGCTTCATTTAAGCATGTTAATTCCGCCATATCTTCGACTTTGTCGAATTTTGGTGGATTCATTTTTTGTATATCATCACGAAGTAATTTTACACGTTTACCAGTTTCAGCAAGTTCAACTTCCACTTCATCACCAAGTTCACGTTTAATACTGGCAGCAACAAAACCCTGTAAATAAAACAAAAAAAAAAACGATTAAACAATTTAAAAATTACAGATTTAGAGTTCAATAAAAAATGAATGAAATGAAATTTTTATATTTTTATCCTTTTATCTATAAAAAGAAAAATTGAACTTGCAATTTATTTTATTTCTAAAAATAACTAATCCTAAGTAAAGCATATGGATTCTAAATAAAAATCATAATTTTTTTTTATTTGCACTCTTTTTTATTGTTGAGGATGTTATTTAATTTCCATATTTCGCAATTAATTACACTTTGGAAAGCAAATAATTTATAATCCATACTTTCTTTTTTCTTTTACATTTAACGGTTTTGCAATTCTGGAACTTTTTTGTTTTGTTATAATTTGTAACTATTAAATTGACATTTGTTTTGACATTTTTTTAAATCTATATTCATCTATTTCAAAATATCTACTATAAATTCTTACAAATTTTCTTCATATATGTATTTCGATCCTTTTCTTGTATACGTAATTTAAAAATTAAATTGATATTGTTGAATTTCGCGAGATGTTTGTTGTGAGGACGATAATGTTGTTAAAATGATAGAATTTGTTTTTTGTTTAAAAAAAAACCTGTTTTCTTTCTAATATGTTTTAATTAAAGATTTTGTCGTTTGGAAATTTAATTCTTTATTTAAATGAAAAAAACATGCCAGTAAGTATAGTAATCTATTGAAAAATAAATGAAATATCAAAAAAAAAAAAAACTAAATTTTTAAAAGAAATCCACTTCTATTGCATTTTAAATTGAATTCACATAGTTTTATAATGTAGCGTATAAAGTATATTTAATTTCCTTTGTATTCATAATCACCAAATATTATAAAATATATAGAAAATTAACAATCTTTTTGAATAGTTTTAATAAATTTGCCGAATCCGTCAATACTTTATTAAAGGTTATCTGCGTTTAAAATAATACTGCAAAAGCAACTGATTCGCAAATGACGTTTCCCTTTTCAGCTTTACAATACTTTACCAGCTGGAGTTGTCAAAGTTTAAAAACAAAATCAGTTTAAATTACAGTTTAGAACAAGTTTGGTAGCATCAGTTCGCGCTCTTTGTGTTCCTAAAATTATGTTGCATATTAATTAGCATACGTGTATGAACAGCAATTGCCGTTCATTTAAGAGCTGCTTTAAAAACTCTTAATTTTTTAATTTTAAACTAAAAATGCATATCTACTCAAAAAAAAAAAAAAAAAAGAAGCATGTCAGACTGAGAGTATAATCACTTTTAGTTTTTATAGTTCAACTATCTTAAGGCGAATTAAATTCGTAATTTAAAATCTTTACAGTTTAACAAACCTTTTCTTAAATACGAGTCAAAAATGAGAAATTATAGATGATTCTTCACTTCTTACAATAATAGGGTACTTACTAACTATTATTAATTATTATATGTAGTTTATTTATATACATAATTTAAACATTAGTTATCAGATTATTGTAATAAGCAAATTTTTTTACACATACATATATATAATGTACTTATAAAACTGTATTGTTCTTGTTTTCTATCACATTTATTTATTTTTAAGCGTTTTCTTACATTTTATTATATCACCACTGTCATTAGAACTGCCTTCAAATTATATACTGTAAAGACAAGGCCATCCATTTATAATACATGTTCATTATGTCAATTCTTTGGCCAAAAATAAAACTAAACTTTTTAAGTAACTTGACTATTAATAATAACCGGTATTTTATTTATTATTTGTATATAAAAAAACAAATTTTTCCTTATATTTTAATTTTTTTTTCTTTTTGAAATTTTCATTTCTTTTTTAATAAAAAGCACGGCGAAAAAAATAAAACAAAAAAAATATATATATATCGGAAAAGAATGTTGAATAACAAAAAAAAAAATATTAAAACAAAACAAAAAAAAAAAGAGTTAAAAATATATACAAACATTCAAAAGTACTCATATATGTATATACTCATAATTTTATAGTTATGACTCAATAAAGTCTACGCTAAACTTTAACTATTTTATTTTATTACTATGTTAAATATTTTGTATTCAAGTTTTTTTTATTTATAACGGTGTGCTATCATTTAATTATTTTTAACAATGATTAATTTAATTTTTTATGGTATTTACGAACTTATAGGGTTATCTTAAAATGTATGTATGTATAATTTAATCATTAAATTTTTGAATTATTTAGTTTTTAAATAAGTACTCTCTACTGATTAAAAGATAAAATATTTGCGAAATTCTTCTACCGTAAAACGAAAAAAAAAATATTGTATTTGAACTCTGAATTTAGTATTTATATTTGTACAAAAAAGTGTTTTCGTTGTAAGTATGTATATCTTAATATTTGAAAATTTCTATAACTGCAAAGATTTTTAATCCCTGCATATTTATACTTATTCTATAGCATAGCATATATCTACATTTATTCCGAGCAATCAACAACTTAATAAAGCTAAAGGTTTCAGGAAACTAAAACTTAGTTAATATGAATAATAAATAACTTAGTGAATGTTCTACGCTCGTTATAGAAGTGGAAAGGAGAAAAATATATACATATACATATACATATTTACAAATTATATGAACAAACTCTAAGGATAACTATGTACTTAATTTTTCTTTAAATTCGTTTTATTGTCAATAGGTCCATTTAAACTGTAGATGAAGTATCTTGAGTTAAATTAAAGTTTATAATTATTTTTATAAATCATTGTTCTTTAAACATTCTTTATAATTTCAGTCATTGTATATTACGTATATATTTTAAATTTTAATAATTTATTTAATACCTATTTAGTTCACAATAATTAAAAATGTGAATTAAACGACTTAATTTATGTGCTAAAATTCGAGAAGGAAATCTGGAAAAATATAAAAAAAAACTTTTTATCAGTTTAAAAAAAAAAAGGAAGTGGCTAAATTTTAAATTTACTTTTACATAAAGTATTAAAAATAGTGTTTTGTTCTTTTAAAATAATCACGAATTTATTACAGAAAATAAATTATTTACCTAGGTATGTTATTTTTTAACTGTTTTTATTTTAAACTTTGTTAACTGACAAACGACAATATTACTTATAAATTAAAGTAATATATTTTTTTTTATTTGTAAAAGATGTTATTTTATTATTCTTGGAAAAAAAAATACATCATAAAATTCATCGCTAGCATAAGCTTTTCTCTATTTTATTTAAGCTTAAATTGATAGCACAGGTATGGTATATATATATTCATAAAATAATCTTGCATAATAAAATATTATAATTAATTTTCTACTGACTTTTCATATTTTCCTTTATATATAATGTATATATACTTATATAATATATACTTAGTTATTTCATTTTGTTTTTTATTTTTTAATTTATTTGGAAACACGTAAATACCTATGTATATAGTACATATCAGTATACATAATATTTACATATTTTAAATGGTTAGTAAAATATTTCTAAGTGCAATTTTAAAAAAATTCGGGATGTTATCTTTTTTAATATTTTCAAAAAAAGTGAAATTGGCTTTATGGCTTAAACATACCTTTACTTTATATTAATTGGCTTGAACATACCCATACTTTTTTTTTCATTTAAACCTTTGATTTAACATGAATTAGAAATAAATGATATGTATTAGATAAAAGGTAAAATTTAGTATGTATGTTAATCTATACTATTATTATAAGTAGATATATTTTGAAAATGTGTGTTGGTAATTCCAACATAAAAAAATAAATGAAAACAAAAAAAATCAAATAGAATTTTGTGGGTGGGTCGGAGTTCGAATAGCAAAGTATATTAAATTTACCTTTTTTTTTAATTAATCAAAAACTTGAAAAATAGAGGCAAGTACTGTTTTTAGTGTACTAATTTTAGGAATACGGAGTATTGTACTAGTTTACATATATGTATATATACAAGTTTTAGTACTTATATTATTGTTTTAACCAAAAACATATATAAGTACGTATAAAAAATTAACGAAATTTAAAATCTTTTTAGAAATAAATTGATTTGTTCAACTATGGTAATTTACGGGATAACTCTCTTCTGAAACGACTTTTTTTTTGGCTCATTGTAACTATGTATGTAATCTTATAATGATTCTATTCTTTAGTTCTCTTTCGTTCCTCTTTAACTATTAATAATAATAAAAACTAAAAATTTAATATTTTCCCAAAAATCAAATAATGTTAGTTAAAAGTTTTCATTTCTACACCGCTAAAAACAAATCGTATTAAAATAATATATAGTAAAAAGTGTATTTTATTTGCATACAATAGTATTACAATAGAATTTACAAAAAAAACTTTAATTTACATATATAGGTAAATAAGTATATATGTATATATATATATATATATACGTATAGTAATAGTCACTTATGTGCATTATGCATATAAGTATCTATTTGACATACATGTTTATATATTATTTATATTTATAAAAAAAATAAATAAATAAGAAAAAGAACAGAAAAAAGTATTATTTATACTCTTATTATGGTGAGGAAATGAAACGCGCCCACATGATCTACTTATATGAATTACATTGTTTGAAATTTTCGATTTTCTATGGTTTTACTTTTTTTTTGATTTTTTATTTACATAGAATTTTTAATTTTTATTTGGTTTTTCTTTTGGTTTTTATTTTTATTTTTTATAAACATTCATCGGATATACTAATAGGTACCTAAATTTTTTTTTTTAATTTCAAATCATAATTTGAACAAAAAAAAACGATTAAAAATTAACTAGAAAAAAGCTTAGATAAATATAATGTATGCATGTATAAATTTATATTTATGTGTGTATGTATATATTATAATTATACATAAATACATATATTTTTTAGATTGGTTATAAATTTGGTTTTTAATTGAATATAGCCCCGTTGTGTGTGGTAATTTTTGATAGTTTATAATTTGTATTTTGTTTAGTGATCATGGACCGAAAAAAATTGCAGAAAAATAGTATTTATATTATATACTTAGTACATACTTATATATAAAATTTTCTGCTTATACATAATAACTAATAAATTGCACGCGAAAAATTGATTTAAAAGTTTTAGAACCTTTTAAAGAAACACAAAAAGTGATACACATGCTACTCGTCCTAACGTCCGTAAAATCACGATGGAAGTTTAAATTATGAAAATTGGTTTTAATGTAGGCACAGCTTGAATGTGAAAGAACATATAAATACGATTTAAAGCGTTGTTATACATTAGCTTATATTCAAGAAATATTAAAGGAGAACACTAACGAGCTTTGTGTACTACATTGCTTCTAACTTAATCTAATTTTCTTTTTTCTTCTGGCTATTTAATTCCTTATTCATACCAGAGGAATTTCCACCAATTCGAGGAATTGTTTAATCGAAAAGGAAAGTATGTATGTTTAGTTATTTAAAATACCATATCAAAATTTAGTGAAATAACTAAGTAATATTTTTTAATTATAATTTTCACTTAATGTCGTAAGAAAAACACAGAACAGCAAACACCGTTATGGAAAGATCGAAATCAGTTTAATTCATATTTTGTGAATTAAATAAAATGTCATTCTTTTCTACATCAAACAACAAATAAATTCAATGGGTTAAAATTAAAATTTTCATAGATTTAATAAGAGAGGGTTGCTTTTATGACACATTTTGTATGTAACTTTACTATAGGAAAATGGCAATTTGATAAAAAAGAAACAGAAAAACAAGTTTTGTGTACAGTGCACCGGAACTTATGCCGCTAAGGTATTTAAGGGTTAAATTATGTAAATTAAATATTTAAGTAGATATTTGTAATAAAATATTTTATATAAAAAAAAAAATAATTGCATATTTGTTAGAATTCATTGATCTATTTTCATTATTAAATATTTATTAAATTTAGATAGGATTGGATGTGCATTAATGCGAAGCACAAAGATTTTTTATTCTGTTTTTTTTTTTTTTTTTTGTAAAAAGAATTTAAATTTTTTAAAATTTTTGATCAAAAATTGGTAAAAAAAATATTATTTGATAAAAAAAAAAATCAATAAAACAAAAATTGTATAGACATTATTTACTATGAGAAGGAAGAACACGAACACGTATGATAATAAATTAGTTGTGCACTTTGTAAAATTAAAAAAGGTTATTTGCAATGAATACGAACTACCTAGGGAACAATAAAAGAAAAAAATAGAAAAACAATGCAAAAAAAATAAGAGTAAAAATTGTAAGAGTAAGAGCAAATGCATTAAACTTTAGTCAGACAAGTTAAAGATATAATTAAACCAAATTAATAAATATTCGTTATATAAATTAAAAAAGAATAAAATTGGAAATATTATGTCTTAATTACTTTTGATTTGTTTAGCATTTTTCGCGAAAGTGCAGAACTATGTAATACTTGAATTCAACTTTAACACTTAATTTTTTTCAGAAATACATAAGTACTTAAAAATATAATCTTCAGCGTTTTATTTGTTTAACTTATCTTTTAACTTTTAAAATACTTATGTTTTAATTGTTTATTTTACGAATATTACACTGTAGGAGTATATTTACTAAAAACTTGACAGCTAATCATTTAAGGTTCGGAAATTTGCTAAAATCCTGTTTTTAAAACTCAAAATAAATCTTAGTTTATTAATCTCAAAAAATATTTAAAATAATTTCTTTATATATATATATATATATATATACATATCGAAAATCTAATCAAAGAACACAATAACAAAAAGTATAAAAGTTTGTTAAAATAATAAAAATATTTAAAAAATAAATTCTTTTCAGTTGTAAATTAATTAGAATTACTTATATATTTAACAATACTAACTAAGATAATGTTTATATACTAAAGTAAATATGAAAACATTACTATTTTAATTAGTGTCAAGATTAAATTCTTTAAGATCCTAAGTAAGTATATATTTTCTAAAATTTATCTACATTTTTTTTTTATGTTTGATATACAATTTATATATGCATAGCTAAAACATATATATATATATATATATATATACTTATCTATATGTAATGTATAAATATATTTCTTTGTTTTTATAATATAATAAAAAAAAAAGTTTAAAAAACTTATAATAAATGTCAAAATTAAAAATATTATCAACATTTTTTCTTTAAAAATGACGTCATGTAGCTGGTAAATTAAATATAAATTATATATGTATATATAATTATATTAAAATTTTGTTATACATAAAGTATTCTATGTGTTAAGAAACTTGAGGTACAAAAAAAAATTAAGTGAAAACCAAAACATTTTAACACTGTCATCAACATTTGATCTAACATAATATAAAAACTAAACAATAACAAAATTAAAAAAAAAAATTTTGGAATATGTACTTATTTTAAACTCAAAAAAATGGCAAAATAAAAAAATATAAAGATATAAGTAAAGAATTTTATAAAACCCATAATGTATATATATGTACTTATATAATATAATAAATATATGCGTTGTCATGCTTCTCAAAAAAAAAATCGCTTATAATTTCAGAGATTAATTCAAAAACTAAATTTGAACTTTTTGAAACGCACATGGAAAAATTTCCTATATATTAAATAAAGATACTTATTTACTGTAATTTTAATTTTTTTTTTAAATTACCTAAGATTAGTAAGTAAATTTATTTTAATATTTTAAATCTTAAATACATCTATACCTACGTTGAAATGGCAATAAAAAAAATATTTATTTTTAAAGATATTTTCTATCAAAATATTTTATTTATATGTTGTTTTAATTTTATTGCTTGAAAAATTAAAAGAAAATTAATTTTAATACCGCATATCACATATGTATATTTACAAATACATAGAAATCTACAGATCAAAATCATCACGTTTAATCACTCATAATATCAACTGTAAAGTATATAGCAAATATAACAAAAGAAAAAAAATACAATAAAAGTACGCTAAATAATGAATTTTGTTATTTATATCTAAATGTATTTAATTTCTATTAATAAATAGCATAAATATAACATCTATTACTTATAATGCTGTTATTATTATTAAAGCTATATTGATATGGTGACCATTTGATCAATATTTCTTTTTACTACCCATGTTTAAATTTTTTTTATTTTATCTAATATAGAAACAAAGCCTTTTATATAATGGACTGGAATTATAAGAAGTTAAACAAATAAATAAAACAAAAATGCACACAACTAAATCAAAATCCTATTTTTTTTAATGGAAATTCTAACTTTTCTGGCAATTAAGATTACGACTACGAGTCTGACAATAGAGAGTTGAAGAGTTATTCAGTTCGAAATATGCTATGTTATAAAGTATAAACAATTTTATATTGGTTTAGTTTAACTATTGGCAACAGGAACTTAAAATATTTCAATTTAAATTAAAGCTTTTCTGTGAAATCTTTTATGATGTGAAACAATCATTTTTAAAATTATCGCCATCTATTAATAAATATTTTTATTATTTTATTTCTGTAGCGAACTGCATACTGCTTTGAGAAGTGAAATAAAAAAAAATTCCTTAAGCGTTTCTTTACCATTCCTTAATGGAATTTTACATTGCTTTTAAATTGAGCAAAAAAAGTTTATAGAACTGCATACTTATACTTAAAGTCTATAAATAATAAAAATAATTCTCATTGTTCATAACAGAATGATACACAATAAATTAGCTTACGAAGGTATTAAGGAAAGTCATTATTTTACATTGTATTGTATTAGCTACAGGTCAAATAAACAAAAAACCAAATCGTAATCAAATAAAAATTAAAAATAAAAACAAAAATATGGCTGCCTAAAGCTCATAAAAAATATGAATTAAAAAAAAAGAAAAATTATGTTAAAATGGTCACTTTATCCTACTAATGTTAATTTAATTTTTGAGTAAAAAAATTCGATTAGAAAAGTACTAATATTAATTTGTATTCTTATTTTGTATTTATGTATACACATAAACGCGACTACATTTTATAATATATATAAGTAAGTATATATAGATATTATATTTTATCAACTTATGAAGCTTTTATCTTTTGTCTTCTTTTTTTTTCATTTTTCTTTGTAAGCATGTGTAAAAAAAAAAATAAGTTCAACGGCCTTTCAGATATTGTTATTATAGTTAAGCTTTGGAATAAAATATTAAAAAAGACACAAGAAAAAAAGTATGTACACAAAAAAGACAAAATACATATAAATATATGTGTTATAAATATGTATTTAACGAAATCAAAAAAAAAAAAAATTAAAATAATAAACAGGAAAACATCCTTTTCAGTTTTCACGTCTGCATACTTTTGTGATTTTTTTTTTTTTTGTTTTCATTGCAGGAAATTATTCAACCATTTATACCATGTACATGATGAGAGAGGATAAAAAAAAAAAAAAATTTCCAGAGAATTTAATAGAGCACAAGCCAAAATATTTTTTTTTTTTTTGGCTAAAATTAAAAAATAATAGTATAAGTTTATGTAACTATACATATTTACTTGTTTATAGTATATAGAATAAAACATACTACTTATGTTCTAATTTAAGTTTAATTCCATTAACTTACGACTTTTTTTTTTCGTAAATTTTGAAATTCAAAATCAGAAGTCTTTCAAACTTTCATGTACATTGGTTAAATGTCTTTAACTTCAAAAATTTGCATACATGCTAATAAAAAAAAATATTTTTATTAATAGAAAGCCTCCGGTATAAAAAAAAAAATCTTTGCTCATCATTTATTATGTATTTTTTTTTAAATTCATGAATGATTAAAATATCACTGCACTTAAAAATTCTAAAAATAATTTAACTTACTTTAAGAATTTAATTTACCTGATTATTTTTAGACAAAAAATTTATATATTTGAATTATTTTTATGACATATACTTATTATATTTAATTTTATTTCGTTATTAAGGAAACAATTTAAAAACAAAAACAAAAAGGAAGTAAGTACAATATTTTAAAAGTCATATGTTCATTTTTTTTTTTAAAAACACATGTAGTATTTTTAGAATTCATTAACCTATTTTTTTGTTTTTTATTTTTTCATGGAAATCAGAAGAAAACCAAAACTGACGACACATTAAAATTTTCCAAGTCACCTGTTTTTTTTTTTAATTTTTTGTTTTAAATAAATAATAGGTAACTAATTAAATTACATTATGCAATTTATGATAAAATAAATCATTAGTGATCTTTCTACCTTTGTCGTTTTCGTATATATTATGAAAGGGAAGCGAGTGTCAATTATAAAAAAAAAATATTTTGAGTTATACCTATAATCAATGTTACAATGCTTTCATAGACATTATGAAATTAACAGTGACTTATTTATGTCAATGAGAGAGAAAGTTACCTCCGAAAGTTAGAAAAAAAAAATGCTTAAAATATCTTATTCTAAACGTAATAAGAAGCTAATTAATCTCAACTGCAGGAATATCAAAAAAAGATTGTTAACTTTGTCTCAGAAAATTCTTTACTTAGATATAATTTCGGTTAATTGAACCTGTCTCGGTCGCTGAATCTGTTTAGAGAAGGATAAAATTCTAGACATAATAAGAGCAACTTAAATATATATGATTAAACCAGAGTAAAAAAAAATTAAATATGAGATAAAATATTATATCATATACAAGGATGCAAAAAATACACATACTTACGGTATAATAATTTTCTCTAAAATGCAACATAGATATAAACAGAAAACGTTTCAAAGTTATAATCAACATCTAAAAGATGAATTTTTTTGCGATCCCAATACATATTTCTATTTTATTGTTTTTAATACTTTCACGAGAAAAAATAAGAATTACGATTAGCAGCGAGTGAATTGCTTAAGGTCATTTTACACTATGTGAATTACCTAAATGAGAAATCAAAAATAAAAAATCCAAATAAGAACCAAAAATGTCAAATAAATCAAATGAAAAATTTCTGCCCCTTTAGACTATTTGGGTAAATCAAAAGAGAATTGTCAAAATAAAAAGCATTATATATATCTTTTTCTTTTTTATATACCAGAATGATTATTATTACATAAGTATATTATATTTCAATATCTTTCCATTATTTTAAAATTTATTTTTTTGAAGCCTTCCATTGGCTCTCTCCAATTGTTTTCCTATTTTTATTATAAGTAGTTTACAATAGTTTTCAGATCAAAATAAAAAATTAAAATATCAAAATATCAAAAAATTTTAAACTCAAACGAAAACTCAAATGTTAGAAAATTTCTAAAATTAAAAATCTTATTTGATTTCTGAAATTAGTTTCTCAAATGTCATTTTCAAAGCTTTTAGACTAAATAGTTATGTTATTATTTTTGAATCGATTTTTGAGTAGATCAAATGAAAACTCAAATAAAAATCCACATAGTGTAAAACGGCCTTTAGTAATATCAAAGAATATGAAATTTTACAAAATGTATGTTACAATAAATATTGATTTTACTAAAGAAATTTACATTGAATTTTTTACAACTCTTTAATCGTTTCCGTCTTTGAAGTCCCTTGAAATTTACATTAATTTTTAAGGAAAAATTTATGCATAAACATTTTTATACCATTTACTTTTAACTAAAATATGAATGAACATTTTAAAATATGTACATGGAGGGATAATGTTTCTTAATCAAAAAAATAAAAATTTTTTTTTTAAATGAAATAAAATTTTAAAGGCTAAACCAAATTAGCCCGGATAAATCAATATTTTGTGGCCTTCTTAAAACGTATTTTAGATTTTACTTTAAGAAAATCATTATGAAGATATACTTACATATGATTAAAACCATGAAATTTAAAAAAAAAAAAACAAATTAAATGAATAAACGACATATGTTTAAAGGGAAAACAAAAAAATCAAAAACTAATTTGCAATTCGTGACTAGATTTATATTTAAACATAATCATTACAAAAATTATGTATGTATGTATGTATGTATGTATGTATATATTTTTAGTAATAAAAAAATACATAAAAAAAAAAACAACCAAATAGAAGTGGCTAAACTTCTAATATGTTTTGAAATTGTAGAATAAAAATAAAATTAAAATATCAATAAAATTAAGAACAAAAACTCTAAAAGACGAAAAAAAAAACCTTGAACTTTGCATTGAAATATTTCATACAAAAGAAATGTTGAAAAAAAAAAAAATTCTTTATAATGGAGACAAAAAATAATATAAACACTAAAACAAAAAAAAAAAAAATTTTTTTCTGTATTTAAATTTCTCTGATAGAGTTACATTAAAAAATTGTTATCCTCCAATTAAATTCATGCATTTATTTTAAATAAGATTAAAAAAAAAATCTTATGTAGGTACGTAGAATCTTATGTAAGTAGACAAATAGAATAAACATTTTAATTTCAAAAAAAAAAAACCTTAAGTAGGTCCAAATATTTCTTTAGATTAACATTTTCTGACTCTTTACAAGGCGCGAGTTACATTCTTAGCACATGAATTATATAATTCGTACAATAAAAAACTTTCGCTGTCATATAACTGTAAAATAGCTGTAGTCAATTTATTACTTATCATAAAATACATACAATATATACAATACATATTGTATTACTTATACATATATAAAACTATAAAATGATTATCAAAAATGTCATGCGAATGATTTTAGGAGTTGTACATAAAGTTTATTTAACAGATGAGGCGAATTCCTTCGATGGGATGTTGCGCCACAAAAATAATTACAGACATATAATTATAAGTTAGATATGTAGTATATATTATGTATATAAAAATAAAAGTATTTAAAATGCATATATAAGAAGATTATGGAATATAATATTATGTTTTTTAATGTTTATTTATGCAAACATTACATCATTTCATTATGTACATATTTAATCATAGCAAAAAGAAATGAAATACAAAATTCTAAAACATAAAAAACATAAAACAAAAAATTAAGACTAAAAAAAAATGCGAACTGTTTTTCAAATGATAAAAGAAAGAATTTTTTTTTATTTCTTTTATTAATTAAAAAAACAATTTGTCACATTATCAGGAAATAATTTGAAATTGTTTATTTATAGGAGTAAAATTGATAAATATGTAGTTATTTGATAATGAAATAGATTTATCATTCATTCTTTTTTTTTCTGTGTATATTTTTTTTTTTATATTTTAATAAAAGATTTAAATATATTTAATATAAACTAAAGAATTGTTCCCTTAAACGTACATTTTAACTTTTTTAACTTTTTTAACTTTAACTAAGTATCGCAGTAATTTTATTTTGGTGACAACGGACAATATTATAGGTGTAAGTGAAAAAAATTATAAAAGAAAGTAATCTGTTACTAATATAAGTATATAATTATTTTTTATGTGTTTTATTTTTCATATTTTGTGCTTTAAAATTAAGATTTGAAAATACCGGAATATAAACAAAAAAACATACTTAAAGTAAAAAATTGTGTACTAAGTGTTTGATATTTTTTTATATACTTAGCTATACATTTTTAATATTACACAATCCATCTATCAGCCATGTCACACGAGGATTTATGAGGAACGTTTTACTCTCCGTTTGATACCTTCTTTTTTATAAGCTATAATTTTGTGATAGGAAAAGAAGCTATGATACGAAAAGTAAAACATTCCTCATAAATACTCTTGTGGCTTGGCTGAATACCTGCATGATGGCTACTTCTATAATATTTTATATCGTACATACAATTTATTACTTCTATAAAAACAAAATATTTTATTTACAAACTCAATTATTTTTAAAACAAAACTGTACATTAAAAACGTTATGTGCAAGTCCATTTTAATGTTCTTTTACTCCAGTTCAAATGTCATTATTTAAAAGTATTTAATTTTTCTTTTTCTCAAAAGATATACTAAGTAAGTATACTTAACTTAATTTAAAACTATTAAAATTAATTTGTAATCACTAATTTTGTGTTATAAATTAAATAAAAGAACACAATGACAACGACGATAACAATTAAAAAATTAAAATAATTATAATTTAATAGCAATATGCTTCTTCTTTTTTAAAATAAAAAAAAAAAAAATTAATTTCATATATATACAAATTACATTTAAATTTTTACAATTAACAATGATGATAACCATCATAATTGATGATGCTGATGTTGATAAAATTGTTTATAAAGATGTTGACGATGACAAATTACTTTGTAAAAATATATATTCACACAAACAGTACATATATACAGGGTGTTTTGCATAAGAGAGCAAATATTTTAGGGATGTTTAGGATGATTCCTGCGGTTAAAATTATAAAAAAAGATCGTATGTGAGGGGTTCTAAATGCCCTATTTAGGTCGATTTTCACTCTCTCTAAACTATAATTATAATTTATTTTAATACAGGCGTGATAATTTACATTAATTAAGAAGAAGGAAACAGAAAACCTCTACTGACTAAATATAACTTACTAGAACTTATTTGATCTATTAAGTATTATAAAAAATATATAAAATGTTCGTATGTTTTTAGTTCTAATTTAAAAAAAAATAATTATTGCAGGATAAAAAAATCCTTCAGCATACGAAATCCTGAAAGAATAAATCTTCAAGTAAAACAAAGTCAGTTTGTGTAGAGCGATTAAGTCAAAAGTTAGCCCCTGAAATATTTTTAACCTTCTGCGAAACACTCTGTATATATGTATAAATATTTGCTATATTAAAGTATTTACTATTGTTATTTTTATTTTTTTAAGTTAATGCATTTTTTTTATATAAGTATGGCATTTTTAAATACGTGATATCTATTGTATTCACACTCTCATCAGACTTTTTTTTTATAAGTACATAAATGATATGGTATATATATACATATATATTTAATTTTATGTACACTTACATAACTATACATATATAAAATACAAAAAACTAAAAAAATAAAAATACTTAAATATTATTTGCTAAAAATGCTAAAATTAAAGTGGCTAAAATATTCAAAATAGGGTTCATTAATCTTTTAAGAATTTATGATGAGGCTTGTACACTTTATAATGTGTTCTCCTTTATGTTATTACACGAATATTGTTCTTCTTTTATGTTGGTGGTTAGTGTAAAAACGATAAAGACAACATCGTTGTAAAAAAAAAAAAAAATAAAAGTACTCTTTTTTTTTTTTATTTATGTATTAATCGAAACTATTGCATTATTCTTTCAAATTAAACAAAGCTCTGCCTTGTAAAAAATACATATATGGTAAAATAAAAAAAAAAAACGTTTAATGAAATTGAATTTTAATTTTAAATTAATACGAAAATGCATTCAAATATTTAACCAACGAGATAATTTTAAACCCGGTCTAACCTTGGACTTGAATTTATATTTATGTATACATAGCATTACATCTTAAGTTGACTTTAGATGAAGAAAACAAAATGAGATAAAGTTATTACATCGTAGTTAAGTTGACTGCAGAATTATTTAATTTAAACAAATTTTATCATATTTTTTATCTAAGTTTACTTTTAATATACGTATATATAAGTAATATCTTATAGAACCGACTTCATATTAACTAAACTTAAGATAAAATTATGAAAGGAATTATGCATCTAAGAAAATAGTCTATTATAAGGTTACTTAAAGTATCAGCATAATTAGTATCAAAATAATTTAAATAAAATTTAACATAATACTTATATACCTACCATCAGATATTCAATTAAACATTAAATATCAGATAAATTTTCTATATATTAATGATCAAAATAATGAATAATTTTTGGTTTATTCTATATCTAATGAATATAGTACTCATTTGTTTACTACTAGGTCTAGGTGCTCATCTATACTAATAAATCTACTCTACAAAACTTTTACTCAAAAATTCTTAATTTTCAAAAATGAATTTTCAGTATATTTTAAATATTTATATATAAGTACATACTTATATATTTTAATATTTATTTAGGGACCTCGGTGGCCTAGTGGCTAAGAGCGGATAATACGCTGTAAACACCGAGGGAGTGTGGGTTCGAATCCCATACACGTCGTAAGAGTTATTCCCTCTTACGACATTTACAGCCACGCCTGAACAGGAAAGGCTGTATAATTTCCAGTCAACATGTGGCAGAGAAATGCATAAAAAAAAAAAAATATTTATTTATCTATAGCCAATGGTGTAGTGGTTAAGATACCGGCCTTTTGAAAGCTCTCGCCTTACAAATCCCGGCTAGATTATGTAGAATAATATAAAAGAATTTTTCTTATAATATATGTATAACCAGTATAATATAATTAAGTACATTACATACATATTATAAGTAAGTATATAAGAGTACGTACATCTTATAATTAATATCATATTGTATATAAATATATAATATTATAATAATAATAAAATAGTTCTTGTTTAAGATAATAGATTTCGTAGATAAAGAAATATTTACGTTTTATAGTCTTCCTTGTACAATAAATACAGCCAAGTATCAAGGACTTAGTTAAATTAATGATTCCAGAAACTGGCGCTTAGTCAAATATGAGTAATAAATGACTTAGTGAATATATACCTTAGGCTACTTATAGGAGCAGAAAGGAAATTCTTCTGCTAAATTCAAAAATTTTACTTCACGGTTTATGTGATATATATATACGAATTAAATAATGCTAGTCCTTTTCTAAAGGAAATATATATTATATTATCCTATTTTAAATTGGAAACAATTGTTTTAAGAATATTCGAATAATTATTTATCTGCAGCCACCATTGGCTGGATAAATATAATTTCTTAAAAATAAAAGAAATTCGAACTACTTAATTTATTTTCAATAACTGAATAACAATTTATCTTTATTCAAAAAAGTTAAGAAGCTTTTCAGTACTTTATCATATAAATGATTTAAATTTGTAAGTAACTTAATAAGTATATACACAAAGTATATATTCGAAAAACTCAATAAGTCATCTTCTTATAAGTTATAAAACTCCTAAAACAAAAATTAAATATAACTACTGCTGATTTATTAAAATTTTAATTTGTAATTCTCGAAAAATTTTGTTTTTGTTTTGTTTTTATGTTTATGTATGTACGATATATATATGCATTTGTATGTGATATGTGATTACTAAATAAAGTTGAAAGTCCAATGACACACCTTATTTTACATTCAATTAATTTTAAAAAAATACCCAAAAAAGTAGTTAGCAAAATGAAATTTTTAAATTTAAACTTTTAAATACTTAAAACAATCATAAAAAACATCCATCGGTACAAAAATATACTAACAAAAAAAAAAGAAAAAAATTAAAAGCATTAGTAAGCAACAAAGCTAAAAGGTGCATAAAAATAAAAAAAAAAAAATAAAAACAAAATCCAAGAACAAAAATGTTGACTGCAATTTTTAAAATAGCACACACGAAAATCAAAATTAATAAAAAAAATGTCACAATAAAAAAAAATAAGTGTTAATGTTAAATTTGTATGTAAGTATGTGCGTACAATGACTGAATGACAAAAATTATAGTTTACCGGGCTTATGATTAAGTATAAAACAGATAAAATTAAATACATTTCAGATTAAATTACAGATAATATTAATTATATTCGACTATGAAATTATTTTGCATTGGCATACTTGACATTTTCTTCGATTTAAATCTTGTGTAAATTTTTAAAACAAAAATGTGTTAATCATGTTTTTTTCTTTTTTCTTTTTTATTTTTGTATATTGTTTTAATAGGAAAATTACTGTATAAAATGAAAATTATGACAAAAAGTTGGTAAGTATTTAATAATAATAGTTCAAAGCTTATTTTAATTTTTTATTTTTTTTTTTGTTATTGCAAAAATTAAATAACAAAATGGAAAAAATCTTAGTCTTAAGTATACATATATGATCTTATATAAACAAAAGTGAAGTATGTTGACTTGTTTGACGGCCTTAGTAATTTTTCATGGTATTTCTTATGCTTACCATAAACTCTTATTAGAATGCGCTAAATCATTTGGTCAGACTAGCTCTTGGAAACTGATAAAATTTCATGGATTTAATGGATTTACGAAAACTTTAAATAAATTATTATGTAAATTCTTATACAATATTTCTCGTATGACTCGAAGTAGAGAATATAAAATTACCTGTTGTTTTTTTTTGAACAAAAAATTAATATTTAAAGAACAATCATAAAAAAAAAAAAGAATTAAGTACTTCGGTTATTATTTAAAAAAAACTCAATAAGCATCTTATAAACTGCTCTATTATTAACAAAAGATCTTTACTTTTCCAGCTAAATAAATGAATTGATTATCATAAAAGTAGATTATTTATCAGTATTCTTATACATTTCAGTATTCTTACATTTATCAGTATTCTTATACATTTTTTCTCTATTTTGTAATATGGGTTATATAAACATATCTATACATTGAAGTAATTGTATGTGCTGTAGCTTTTAAGAAGCATGAAATAAAATGCTTAAACTAATACATAACGTCTCTTTCTATCACTCCAAAAGAAAACTTCATGATCTAGCTAGATTAAAATAAAATATGTACTATATATTTTATGTACTATATATTTCATGTTATGTATGTTATAATATGTATATATATAAAATATGTACTGCATATAACTATGCACTGTCAAAATAAATTATAATAAAATATGTACCGAGAAAAAACTTGAGTTAGCTGCTAGTGGGGGGTTTCCTCCCATTATATTGGCTAAAGAGGAAAGTTGGTTTAATCAGTAAGAATCTGATACTAATAAGGAGGTTTTTAGAAAAACAAACGTGTTTGAGGCGAAATAAATGCTTTAATGTTTGTTTTATGTTATTAGTTCAATTTTATCCAACCGTTCTTTAAAAATGGTTTTTTTTAAACTCAAAAAGTTATTAAAGTCTAAGCTAGATGTATTTTTTGAATTCTTTTAATAATTCTCAGTAGAGTATGCTTATAGTATATCGTTTTTATACTTTTTTTTCATAACGATTTTTCTATTTTTCATTCTAAGTATTATTTTTCGTAGCTAGAGGCAATTGTACATTCGGACGCAGACATTTTGGTACTGAATGAAAAACTTTTTATGTACTTATGTATAAAATATTTATAAATAGTACTTATATGTCGATTAAAAATGGACTTCATACGTGTGTTAAATATACATATAAGTAGGTCCCTATAAATATGAAAAATACTTAAGTAATTGTTACTTTATTAAAATAAAATTTTACGAAACACCGCCATAATTTTCTTCAAATAAAAAAAAAATTAAAAACATTTTTTTTTTAAACTTTTGATAATTAAAAAAATAAAATTGTAAAATAAGAAATGTTATCATCAGTAAAGAATTTATAGGGTTAATATTATTTTTTTTTTTTTGCTACTGTTGCTCTTTTTTTCAAACATTTAAACGTATCACTCTCACCTGTGTTTACATTAATTTACAAAAAAAATAAAGTCAATAAAAAAAAATAACAGAACAGAACACTTTGGCACACATTAAACATATTTTATATAAATTTTTTTTACTTACTTATATTGAATGAATACATAACTTGTCAAGTTTTTAATGAAAAGATTAAATGTAAATGTAAAAATTATTTCAATTTTTTTTTTCCAGAAAATAAACTTTAAATTCATATCAAGTAAGTAAAGTTTTAAAAAATCTTAATTAAAGATCATCAACAATAATAATATATCGACTACCCATTTAGTTAAAACGAAGATATCGGAAACAGTTGATTATTTATATAGTGTAAAAAAAAAAAAGATTTCCGTTCTTTAAATTAAATGTGACTTACAAAACCAGTAGCAAGCAGTCATTTCTGATGACACATTCCTGGTTTTATATTTTAAAAGATTTAAAATATTTATAAAGATTTCAAAAAAAAAATTGTTCATGATAAAGCACACTTTTATCACACGTACATACATATATACTTCTGCATATTTAAAAAAAAAAAAAAAAAAACTTGAAAAACAATAACGTGTAACTCAGACAGACATTTCTGCACAAAAAAAAAAAAAAAAAAGCAAAATCTCACTTTATATTCATTATTACGGTAGCACTGGAAGGCAAGGTATAACCAAACATATATATATATATATTAATATCTAAACTTAAACGGTGAAGAGACAAATAATCAAAAGAATAAAGTGTTGGAGAACAATAAAACAAAAGGAAAAATAAACATATTTGTTAACACTCTTAGAAAAATCCTTAAACATTAAAAATATATATATATATATCTACGTTTACATACTTACTTATGTATATTTTACAAAAAGTTTTAACACATCTTTTATTTAAACTTTCTTTTAAATCAGAATTGCGGAAGTCCATAAAATTTTCTTCAAAATGTTTCTTTTTTTTATGTACTTACTTACTAATAAATACGAGTATTTTAATAAATTTTGTACATTTTATTCTTTTTAACATAAAAGACATTTCTCATCAATGTATAATTACTATATTTTCCACACTTTTATTGTTTTTATTTTGTTAATTATTATATTTCTGAAAGGATAAAACGTATGAAGGACACAAAGGTTTGCAGAAGGAATTAACAATTATTGAAAGCTTTTAGAAAATAAAAGGTTTATTAAATAAAAAAAAACATTTGAAATAAAGTTTCAATAATATCCATTTTAATTTTTTTTTTTTAACAAAACCTATGAGTTGAAGCGCAGTTTTTGTTTGAAAAAGTGATATTTGATTTGAAGCTTAGTTTTATACCTTCAATCCATTGTCTTAATATATCTTTGTCAAAAGACCAGTCATATTATTTCAAAAGTAAAGAATTCTTTCTCAAATTTATTTATTTTTCCACGAATTGAAATATGAACAAATAATTTCTATTTCTTGCCAATATAAGTACCCCCCCCCCCCTTTTGAAATATGATTTAATATGTCAAAATTTAAAACAGAATTCTTTTTACATTAGGTACTTAGTTTAACTGAAAAGTTTAAAAAGTTGTGTTATTTTAACTGTGATTGTAAAAGTTTCATATGATTTTCTCTTTATAAAGATTGAAGAACCTTTTTTGTATTTGATTCGATTTTTTTTTTTTTTGTAAATGTTTATTTAAATCTATAGGGAATGTTTAAATGTTTATATATAAATCTATCTATAGGGAAATGTCGTTTTTTTTTCTCTTCCTTTTAACTCTATTCTGAAATGTATGTCGCTTCCCACCTGATGTTTTCTTTTCTTCTTCATATATACTTACATTATATGTATATATGTATGTAAAATTGTTTGAAAGAAAGAAAACAATAATTCTTAAATCGAGTTTTTAAGAAAATAAAACAAATAAGATGAAAATGTTAAGGAAAAAAAACAAAACAAAAAATCGATTCAAGTAAAAGTAATAAACAAAATTTATTAAAAAAAATAACAAAAAACACGAAATAAAAGAAAAAAAATAAATAAAAAGCTCATTTATTTTCTATGTAAACACTTCGTTTATTACATTAATATGTGAATAGATTCTTTTTCCTTTTCATATATATATATTTTTTTTTTTATTGTGACAAGAACACATTTGACAACAAAATGAACAAAAAGAAGAATTTTTAGATGGTGTTTACAAAACATCAGTTTTTATCTTTTATAGTATTGGAAAGATATAACAACGTGTAATATTGATTCGAGATTTTCTTAATTCGAAATTTACATATAGGTATATACTTTATAAGAAAAAATGAATTTAATTTAGAAAAATATCTATATACGAGTATGCCTAAATCGAAATGTATGTAAAATGCCTATAATTAAATGTATATAAAAAATGCATATACCTAAATGTATATCAGCTGTCAAAAAATATGAGAGATTACAAAATTCAAAACGATAAAATTCAGTTAAAATCCCAGAAAACTTGAAAAGAACATATGTAATTTGAAAGTTTAAGATTTGGAAATTATGATTTGATTTTGTGACGGCTATTACTTTGAAAAATTAAAATATGTTCTCTTTCCGATATTTAAAATTTTCTACACTTAATTGACGATTTTAAAACAATTTTGTTTAGTAGCCATTTTTATCGGCTATGTAGAAATGATTGCAAGTACAGTGTGTATAAAAATTTTATCATAAAACCAATGTTTCAAAAAAGTTTATTGATGGAAGTTTTAAACAACAGCCCCTTATTGAGCCAATAACAGCATACATTTATTTTTAACTTTCTTAAATTTAATATCTCTTTTAATTATTTTAAATTTTACTAGATTTTATATTTGTTGACATTAAGTATGTGTTTTGACTTTTTCAATTATTTACTAGTTTTTTTGTTTTGCTATAGATATTTTGATATTGTATTTATTTTTATGTAAGAACCATATTATCAGCACCAACCTCACAGAAATAATTTGTTTATACCTAAATAATTGAATTAATGGACAGGTAATTTTTTCCATAGCTTAAAATAGAAATGAAAGAACTGCAAAAAAAAAAAACCTGATATGACCTTAAATAAAAAAAAAACCAATCATTTATTAAAGTTCAAATATTTCCTGTACAAAATTTATTTATTTAATAATGTACGTATATACATTTATTTGCTTGACGTTTAGATTTTTGTTTTATTTAATCAAAAAATAATATTACATAGTTATTATTTATTACTTTAAATAAAAACCTTCCTAAATTCCAAAATATTTATAAATATAGTAAAATAAGAAATTTATGTTATGTATGTATGTACATATATATTTTATGAAAATATAGAAATCATAATAATATATGAATAAAAGTACCTACATGACTGAATCAATATAAAGGTGTAAAAGAGACAAAATACAATATACTACATAAAACTTTTACCTATATTTATATATATATATATAATAATTTTTTAAAGATAAAAAAAAACGCTAACAAATAAAAAGAGAAAAAAATATAAGTTAGAAGCAAATTATCAATACCTTAAAAATTCTGACTTTTTTTTTTCGTTTTTTTTTATTATGGTGGATTAAATTGTGGTTGGTGACGTTGTATGACATATACACATATAAAATGTGGGTGAATGAAATATCAACATTTTGAAATAAATGCCTGTAACAATTTTAAAAACAAAACGAATACACACATACACATAATATATACATTCTCAATGAAAAATATTTAAGATATTTATATTGAGATTCCAATATATGGAATTATGAAAACTGGTCTGGAAAAAAACAAAAAAAAATTAATAATAAATAGTTATATAAAAAAAAAGTATGTGAAACCGAACAAAACAGAAAATTGAATAAATAATGAAAATATTTTTCTTTTATTAATATTTTTAGTTTAAATAATTTGTAATTGAAGATTATTTAAATGCAATTCGATTTTTATTTGACTTATAAAATTAATAATTAATTCATTTAAATATTAAAATAATTTTTAATGCTTTTAGTAAGCAAGTGGTGCCTATACAGAATATTTCTGTATCATTTATAAGGAGTTGGCCTCTCATTTCTTTTTTTTTTTTTTTGGGGTTTTTTTAGGCATCGAATTTGCAATGACAAAAAATGATTTCATACAAATTGTAATTGAAATAATACTGTAAGCCGCGAATCGCATCATAAATGACGCAAGTAAAATATATTCATTTTATATGTATGTATACGTATCTAACTATTAAAATTTACAATCAAAATATTTTTTGAATTTTCATAAAGTACTTAAATTATAAATAGGTAGTTACGTAGATTTTTTTTTAAAGATAAAATTACTATTACAATAGTAGTTAAGTAGTAATATGTATATCTACTTAAACTGCAAATGTCAAAATCGATATGGTTTGTGTCTCCACTCACAAATCGAGTTCAGGAATAAATAATTTATACAAAAATAATAACTCTGTTTCGTGTGTCTTAACGATATAAATTAAGATTGAAGACTTCAGTTTTATTAATTTTGGAGTATCGCAGAGTATTTGCAGAGTATTTAAAAAATAACTCAATATTTGACAACTTCAGTTTTATAGATTTTTGAGTTATCATATTGACTTACATAACATACATAGCTAAATTAATTCAGTTTTCGTATATATTATATACTTATATATTACTTAGTTAGGATATGTATTAGCAGTTATGTTGCGTTGCAAATGGATCACTGTATACTATATTATACTATACTATAAATCTATACTATATATACTATAAATCACTGGAACTATATAAGTTTAATATTGATATTATCAATATATTCTTTTATTGATAGATTTAAACTTGCCGCGAACTCGTTTCATTTATCGCTTTAGTTTTGAAATTTTCTTTAAAAAATCGTTCATGAATTCATTTTTTTGTGTTCTGTTGCGGCCTAAGAATATAATTTTTGAAAACTGAAGTGTAAAATCAAAATATTTTAGACGAATTTTAAGTTTTACTTAAGTGAACTATATTTTTTAAACTATTAAGAGCTTAAAAAAAGAATATATTTAAGAGCAGTATGTTCACATAAGTCTTAGCTTTGGCCGGTATCAATTTTATGTTTACATTGGTATAAAAAAAAATGTTTAATACCGGTACTGAGACCACAAGTATAGGGTTCTAATACCGCTGCAGTTTTATTTTAATTCAAATGACATTTTATGTATATTTACTTATATGTATTTGAATATATAAAATATACGTAATTATCGTTGAATATGTTTTTGTACGAGTTTTTCCTTCAATTTCATCTCAACGTCAACATACGATTACAAGTTTAAACCTGATCAAGTCTCATATGCTATTGTGTCCGATTTACTATTTTCTGCGGTATTATACGTAAGTATGTAAACATACGACTCTAAGTAAGTATTTTACTAATTTAATTGTTTTATTAAGTAAATCTTTTTAAAACTTCCATAATAAAATATTTTTGAACTAAATTGAATCAATATCACACAAAAATGCATTCATTTTCTAAGTACTTACATACATTTAATAACAAAATTCAATAAATTTTATGTTTTTGTAGCTATATTGCATTTAAATACTTATAAGTATTAACTCAAAAAAAAAAAACTGTCTTCTTTTAAACACCTTAATTTTATAAAGTAATTTAATTAAATATTTGTCATTAATTAATTAAATTCGTCTATTTGAGTATATAATATGAAAAATAAAAATTAGCGGCTATATCATTAGTGTCATTAAAAAAAAAAAAAAAAATTTTTAAACATTAAGTATTTCATTAAATTAATTTAAAATGAATGAAAATTGGTTAATGTACATACATATATACATATACCAATATATAGATATACTTATGTCAATTTTTTTTTAAATTAAAACGGGCATTCACACAGCAAGATAATGAGTTAATAAACCGCACCTTGGAATATTTTTATTTTTTTTATTCTTTACCATTTTTTTTTTTTTACCTTAAAGTATATTACTTAAATACAATCAATGTAATAGTTTTCTCTTGAAAATGTATATACACATATATATATATATATATATATATATATATATATATAGATACATAATAACTGATTAATACCTTTAAAATTACTTCTAAATGATTATTAAGTAATAAGTGAGTGTCTATGAACTATGAACTAAAATGAATAATATAATGATTCAATAATAGATATATGTATTTTTTATTATTTTTTTTTAAATAGAAATAAATTAAAAAATTTAAAGACTTAAAGATTTACTGAGTTTATGAGTGAAATTTTTAAAAATTTCTTTTAAGAAAATACCAAAGCTAAAAATAAAAATAGATCAGAATAGTTTTGGATTCGAATTTTTAATAAAATATTGCTTTTTTTTTTTAAAGGAATAGTAAATTATAGGATATCCTTGTAGGAATATAAATTTGATATATGAGTATACTCAACTGTGTTTTTGTATTGATCTTTTAGAAGTTTTCATACAAATCGTTGATCCACGTTTTTATCAAGATCTCTCTATACAGATTTTATGAAATTGATAAATTTTCTCTTTTTTGACAGGTTTGAAAATGATATTTGATAGTTAACAACCGAACAAATTTGAAAATTTTTAAATGTTGTACCTATATTAAAAATAGTTTAAAAAAAAAACACTAGGAGTCTTCACATAAAAGTACAATCTAGTCTTGCATCGGAGGATCGGAGGATTTCAGGAAATTTTTGACAGAAATTGTTGTTGTTTCATGTATAAAAAATTTGCACCGATCCTCCGATTCTCGACTAAAATATCCTCTACCTTAACCCTATTGCATATTTTATTTGCTCGAGGAAATTTTTTTGATGTTAATCAAGGATATTTTTTTTGAAGTTAAATTTGACTTCGTTGTTAGAATTTATTTGGTTTCGGTTTTGGTATTTATTAGGCATCAAATAAAAATAGCACATTCGACTAATAATTTCTAAAAGTGCTTTAAAATTTTTTTTATAATATAATATAATATAACAGATAGATACCAACTAACATTTTTTAAAAATACTATTTAATCAACATTTGTTGACGTAAAGTAGGAAATTTCACCTCGATGCACTTTTACGTGAAGACCCCTACTTAAGTATATTTCTGTTTTTTTAGTTTTTAAGGAGTTCATAAATTATGACCGAAGAATCAAAGGCGTAAGTTCCTAAAAATTATACATTTTAATTGTTAAAAACAGAAAAAAAGTTACTTTCATTCAAATCTATTTTCTAGTTTGTTATTTATGTATGGACATAATCTATTATGTATGGATATCAAAACAAAAATCGAATTAATTTGCATATGTATGTCAAAAATAATTTTGCTAATCGTTTTACTATGCATCCTTAATCGGATCAATAAAAAAAGCAGCTTGTATAGCTTCTAACAATAAGTTTATAGAGATAAATATTTATACTTAAGCGATTTTTTTAGAGTATGATAATTTCCATCTAAAGCTAAAACTCTTAGGTTTCTAATAATATTGGATTGGACACATAATGAAAAAAAACCTATGAGTTTGTAGAGAAACTTTTTAACCAGCACAATTAAAGACGATGTTAGCCTTTCTAAAGTAATTAAATAAAAAGTCATTACCTAAGACATATTATTCATTACAACACCATAAACACGCCAGTACATGTTCCCATTGTACAACACGTTATAATTATTATTTTAATGTTAAATAATACTTTATCTAACCTAACTACTTTTTGAACAAAATAATTTTTTTTTAAATAAAAGATAGATCAATCAAAAACTTTTTAAAAACATTTTCTGAAAATAAAAATGTTGATTTTGAATATTTTGATTCAGCAAAAAAATCACATGCATATTTTAAACCTTATGACATAATTGTTAAGGATGCAAATTGAAATTCTATCTAATTCTGTTCTGATGTTCCTTAAAAAAATTTTTCTTTTATTTTTTTATTTAAAAAAAAAAAGTAACTGAAGTATCAAAATATTTCTACAGAAAATTTCAAACAAAATACATAGAATAAATGATGTAGAAAAAAAATATGCAAAAAGACAACAAAACAACAAAACACTTTACATAATATAAAAACTCGATTAGAATATTGAAAAAATCTTAAAAATGATTTGTTCCTTCTGAAATATTATTATCATTTGAACTGATTTCGTGGCAGATATATAAGTGTGCTTTCTGGCTCAGAAAATTTTCATACTACATAATTTGTAACAAGAAAAAAAAATAAATGTCAGATTTTAAAGATATCAGAAAATACAAATCATGTCACTGTGGTTTTGAAAAATTCAGCAAAATTTTTTAGTTAGACAAAACAATTATGAGATTCGTATGTCTATATAAAACATAGATTAAATTGTTATAACTATATATATTTATATACATAGATTTGAAATTCTATGTCACTTCTTGATTTGAATTCCGAATTTATATCGTATATATGGAAAAATTTTATGTGAAAATTTATTTATCAGCAATTCAAACATAATTTTAAAAATTTTCATTTTTCATTTTCATAGCACATACTGCTATTTATACTGCTGCTGTTATTAATTACATATAGTACGAGACTGAGAATTGAGATTCTACGATAAATTGTTCGATTGATTGTTACCTTACACTCCCGCTCTCAAATTAAAAGTTTCCGCATCATAACTGTGATATTTTTTCCTATTCCTACTCCCTAGTCTAGTATACTCCGTTAGGAGTTTTTGATGCAGAACACAGGGTTGAGGAAAGTCAGAGTAGCAATGTAGCATTCCCTGCAGTCTTTATTAAGAAATTCCCAGTTATCCAAGGCAACAAAATTAAGAATATTTCGAGCGTGTGTAAAGTCTGTTCTGACATATGGCAGTGAAACGTGGTTGACAGCTAACAATATAAATCATAAGTTGCAAGTTTTTATTAATAAATGTCTCAGTATATGCTGCATATACTGGCCAAACATAATAAGTAATAACTAATAAAAATCTCCTAGCAATACATGACGCAGAATTATTCAGTAAATGTAATATCTCCTGAGATATCGAAATACTAGTGCACAACCGCGTGATTTAGATTATCAAGTGAAAGTTCTATGCTCACAAGAAGAGTAAGAGCAAAAAATATATTGGCTAAAGAAGGTGGTGGATTTTAGTCAGTAAGAATTTGACTCTGCCAAAGGCGTATGATTAATGTCTTTGGAAGCATTCCATTTCTCTTATGATATATTTAAAATATTTATAAGATCAAAAATATAGAATTATGGTCAAAATATAAATAGAATAGAAGTAGAAATCAATTTGATGCATTGTGGAAAGAAAACCTTCTAAAAACATGATGAAAACATATCATAATTTTAAATATATTTTTGTTTAGAAAATATCACTTAAATTTTGTTTTTACTTATAAACTAATTTAAAAAAAAGGCATACATTTTCATTATACACACATATATATATTTCTATACATATCCACAATTTATTGTAAAGTTATTTCTATGGTTCTAATTCAATCTCAGCTAAATTCATTTTATTCTTTTGACAAAAAAAAAAAAGGCAAAGAAAACAAACAATCAACCGCTTTGTTATCCATGTTATAAATATATTTACATATAACAAAACCTAAAAATAAACTTTTTTTTTTCTTTTTCATAATTTTGTATAAAACTTCTAAACTTTTCAATACATTGTGCTTAAAAAAAAAAGTCTATACTTATAGACTAATATATTTTTTAATATCAAAAGTTATGGAAGAATTTTGCTTAATTTTGTATATACTTAAGTAAGTATGTACATATATATAAGTATTGTAAGTATATATGTTCGGCATTCTGAAAGTACTTAAACATTTTTGTTAATGTATTAATAATAACTAAGCATGAAGCATGGATATGTTTACTCAAATATACTCATACTACTGATTCTGATACCGATTGTTTGAATGCCGGTATATAATAATGTTATTTTAAATGTAATTATTTTAAAGTACTACGTACATATTATAGTATATAACTATGTATATACTAACTGAGTGTCTGACTCTTGAATCTCTTTGCATTCTTAATACATACATGTATAGTGGAAACTTTTCGTCGAACTATTGCATTTTAGACATATGTAAATAGGAATATGTATTTATTTTCTATAACCATATGTTTTACTATATTATACCTACAGAGGTGACAAAGTTTCCAAAAAAAAATAATAAATTTGCATTAAGCTGCCCCGTATATCACCAATGAAAATTATTCCAACAATTCCAGAAGTTCAGTGGTGAATATACAACGAAACTTATACGTTAAATTTTAACGTATCATCGGTAAACATTTTGAAGATTCTTCATTCATCACAATCATTTTAAATCTCTCCAGAAAATTCTAGAATAATTAGTACTTAATGGTTAGAGTATGTCAAAATGGTTATAGTTCAATATCTTTTAGTCCACAACCGATCTTTTCCAAATTTGCAGAAAGAAAATATATATATCTAAAGTAATGAACTTTTATGAGAGTCACAATTGGCCATAGAACCATTAAGGAGTTAATATAAAAACGTTTAAAAATACTCACGCAAAGTCCAAATTTAATGTAAATATATTTTGAAACAATAAAAGAAAATGTCATTGCCAAACTGCACTTGTAACAGATAGAATACCCGTTGACTGCAGCTTAGACAAAATATAAATAAAAAAAAATAAAAAAAGTCTAAGGTAATAAAAAATTTACCGTTTTATAAAAATATTTTGTAAAAAAATTTTAAGTCCTTTAAAATCACGCTTTTGGTTGTTTGGTATATGGGGCTGGTCATCGCCGCTCATGTCTGTGACCCCAATTAACGTGTTACCACCGTTTTGCTACCACTTCCGTGACCACAAAACTTATAATAGGGCTATATTAGGTTTTATTTTAGATCCTTTCCATTGCATTCAAAAACCTTACCATTTCTGCAGGTTGTTAACCGTTAGATCACTAAGATCGTTGAGTTGATGACTACCCAGAGTTACTCTTCTGGCCCTAATCAACGCTGGGCACTTACAGGTGAAGTGTATGATGTTTTCTTTCTCATTCTGTTCACCACAACTGTGGCATGATGAATTGAATGGGATACCTAGTCTGGCCGCATGTTCACCAATTGGCCAGTGAATAATCCAAGACCTTTTTTTTAGACTATCTGATATTACTAACTGATAATTGAACTGTCTGCTTTTAGACTAATATTATGTTTTTAACTTTTATTTTGAACCAATATTTTCAAAAGTCGATATTAACCCCTTAATTGCTCAATCTTAAATCGGGACGCTTACAGAAGTAGTTGCATTATTTTTTATAAATATGTATTTTTTATTCAAAATTACAAAAATCCTGGCAGTTATTCGACAGTAAAACTGTCAAAATATATTATTATTTAAGTAATATTATTGAATAAAATTTTAAAAACAAATTATGAAACTGTTTAAAGAACAGATAGAAAAATTTTTTTTTTTTTTTGTTATTGCAAATTTTATTAATAATTTTCCATGGAGTAATAATGAAATTTGTACAGGTAAGTATGTTTTTAAAAAAAAAATAAATAAAAAAATGGTAAACACAGGTAAACAAAATATATTTCGGGTTAAAATATAACTTAAATACAAAATTTGTTAAAAGTTAAATGTATATAATATAATATCGTATGTGTACATATTTATATAAGAAACGGTTTTGTTTAAAAAATAATGATTATATGATAACTAAAAACACAAAAAGAATTTTTGTTTTTCTTTTTTTTTTTTTTTTTAGTTGTACAAAAGTCAACATTTTTAAAATGAAATGATATTGACGTAACCAGATTAAATTTATACCTTTTTAGGATTTTTGTTTTTTAGTTAAAAAAAAAAAATGAACATAAAAAATTTCAAGTTGGAAGAAAACAAAAAAAAACGTAAAATTTTTATAAAAGGGTTTTTTTTTTTTTAAGCAATTTAGTTAATGTTAAATAATTTAATTTTAACAAATGTTATTGTAAGAAAACTATACATAATTTAATACAAGTGTCATAGTTATATGATAAATTAAAATTGTTGGCATAAAAAAAGAAACTTTTTATTATTTAAATTTAAAAAATTAATATACTTATTATTTTGTTAGTTATCTTAAACAGTTTTAGTCATTAAAAATTATAAAATATGAAAACTAAATGAATAATTTAACTGACAGTTATTTGAATTAAGTAAAAAACTGATACAAAAAACAACTCTTTACACTTATAATATTGCATGATTTTTTTTTTTATAATGCCTACGATTCATAAATTTTTTTTTTGATTATTAAAGAAGAGCTCTATATCCTCCTTAAATTTAAGGTAAGTAGAACCTATACCCAGTTGACTCTCTAACAAAATGGGCGATTACTTACTCCTTAATCGTTTGGAGCATTGCTAGCACTTATGACTCATTTAGAGTTACAAAAACATACAACTCTTTTTTATATAATGTAATGTTTCGCTGTTATAAGCTAAATTTATACTTTATTTAAAAATTGTATAAGTTTATAAAAGTCTACTGAAAATGATATAATAAAAAAATGATGTTATAAACAAAATAAACATTTGTATATATAAGTATATATATATGAATACATATTTATTTGAAAATGTTGCCCTTTTCATTCTGTGATTAAGAATAAAAAATTTTTTTTTTTCCTAATGTGAATGACTCATTAATAGATATTGGAATTAAAAAAAAAAAAAAAAAAATTTTTAAATCTTGTTCTTTAAGATATTGTTTTTTTTTTTTATTAACAAACAAGGTAGTATCTAAAATTATAGAGTTTTAAATGTGCATATTTCCAATAAAATTTTCTATACTTGAGAAAATGAGATTGGTTGTAAATATAAATTTAATTATTCTTTGTTTTTGTAAAAGATTTTTACATTGTTAAGATTTTATGTTTGAATTTTAGATTTTGCCTAAGTAAATAGATATTTCTTAACAATAGCTCATAGATCTTAAGTGGAGACGAACAAACACTTGTTCTGAAAAAAACTTACTTATGCCTATTTCCAAACATTTTTATCCTCTTCCAAGTGTTAAGCTTTAGTGTTGAAAGTGTTTGAAAAATATAACTAAGGGCCTAAAATGTAATACCTTAAATAAACTATAATGCTGCCAGAAATACATACCTACTGTATCGTTTAGATTACTGTATGAGATTTAAAGATTTAAACATTTCCTACCCTTTGAGTTTTATTGAAGAAGTACTTATTTAGTATAACTTGTGTTATAAGTTATTTTAAATTATATGGCAGATGTACAGCAGATTGTTCGCAATGATATAAGTAAACTTCCCTTTTATTCTTGAACAAATGAAGTATCTATAGAACAAATCTAAATAATTTGAGATTGGTCGAGCTTTTTAATGTTTTACATCAGTCTACAGACTACGGCAAATTTAAGCCTATTTAGCGTATGTTGATAGAGACTAACTCAAGGTCTGAGCTCTTCAATATTAAAGTTAATAGTGAGAGCCAGACTTTACCCGAAAGCATGATTAATCTCTCATTGCAATTTAACTTGCATGTTTGCAATGCTAGATTCTTTTTTTGGTGTTTTTAAAATTTTTTTTTTCGTTACACTTAATGAATTAGTCTGATACAAAAAAAAAACTCAATAAGTAAGTGCTTATGTAGCTTTTTCAAACTTTTTTTATTTTTATTTATTTAATTATTTTTACAAAAATCAGGTCAAAACACATATGATTTTAAAGCAAACTAGTTTAAGTTAGATTTATACTAAATATGTACTAAAACTAAACTAATATGAGAAAAGTACTATATATTAACATCTTAATGAACTATGAAATAAAATTTACTTTAAACAACTCCAAAATATTGCTCTTATGTATAATAAGATTTTTAATATTGTTTCATCTTATGTTCAACTTTTATAAACAGACAGACTTGATAAAGTAAAACTTATGATATTTTTTCTATTTTTTCAAAATACATATGCTAAAAAAATTAAAATGTATCAATATTGAAATATATACATAAAAGTTTAAAAAAGATTATTATAGCGGTTTTATTTTTGCTTTTTTTTTTTATTGTGCAAAATAAATTTTTAGAAATGAAAACTTTTAAAATAATATTCGTTCTACAGAAAAAAAAAATGTAATAAATAAAAAAAAAATACAAAATAAAATATAAACATACTTTTAGAATAAATTGAAAATATTTTTTCGATATTGTTCAATATCAAAGTTCAAATTTAAGATAAGAAATAAACAAATTTATAAATTAGTAATCCACATAATAGTTTCCTAGAAGAATATAAATATTGTACATGTTATTTTTTCTATTAAGTACACATAAATTTTACATTAGATTAGATAAAAAGATAATGTCGGTATAAAATGTAAATGTTATATGTTTTTAATAAATGTAGTTTTTTTTTTAAATATTATTGGTAGGTAACGTACATTTCTTACCTGATTTTCGTGTGGGACCCAAACAAGACGTTTTTGTGTCCATTCTGCTTGCGTTGTTGGATCATTAAAAGGATTTCTTTCAACAGATAAATATTTTAAATCAGGATCATTAGGATCATTAAAACCATCTGCCATTTTTGTGTTATTTAATTTTTTCTTTAATTATTACAAATTTATTTTAAAATTTTCGAAATTTTTATTTTTAATCACTTTAAATTAAGGTTTTTTTTTATTTATATATTGGCATATGCAATTCTTAGAATAATATAAATTTTTTTTTTTTTTGTTTTATTTTGTATTAACTTTCTTGACTATAATAATAAAAAGAAATTTAATTTTTTTTTGATTTTATATAAATTAATACTATGTATAGTAAAAAAATACATATATCGATAATTTTATGTTATGTGACATGAAAAAAATATAAAACAAAAGCTTAAAAATAAGTATTTTCTAATAAAATGGAAAAGTGGTTGTTTTTTTTTTTTTTTAATTTCATTTTATCACTTTTAGAATTCTTTGGATAAAAAAGTTTACAGGCAGAAAAATGTCAATTTTTATAATCACTAAAAGGTAATAATTAATAAATAACACACTTTTAAACGTTAAAAATTAAAATAATTTAAAATATTTAAATGAAAGTACAAAATTTAGTTGAAATTTAAACGAAACTTAATATTGTAACAAAATTAAAAATTGCTTTAAATTCTGAAACCTTATTAAATTTTTATTTAGCTTTTTTATCTAACATATGCGTACATATTATATAGGTTTAACAAGTAGAATACGAAATTATTATTATAACTAAATTAATAAAATATTAAATATATTGTGTTATAAAGTTATGCTTAGTAAAAATTTTAGCATCCCTAAAAACAACTTTTAAAAAGTTAAATTTTAAGAAATAAGAATAAAAATTCTAATACAAAAAAAAAAACAAAACAAAAAAATCAAAACAAACCCAATACAAATTAATTGTATAAAAGAAAATAAAAAATAATTGGTGCAAAATTAAATAATTTTTTTTTTAAAGGAAAACAAATTTAGCTTGGTATATAATTTATAACCATTACCTGTATATTAGAAATTAATTCTTCTATAAACTTAATCAAAAAATGTTAAAGAGTTGTTACGATTTATTTTTTAATAAATTTAGCCAAATGATTAATGAAAATTAAAATTAGTATGATATTAATGTAATGTCGTATGCGATCTTTGTAATTCAGATTGATTAGTAATATTTTTAGTCATGCTTTCAACTTTGTTACTAGTTTCACGAACAACACCAGATAAATCAGATAAATCTGGTAAATCTAATGCAATATGTGCTGAAAAACGCTTATAAACAGAATTATGTGATACTTTCTTTTTAGGTTTTTGACGAGAACCTTCATACTTTAATTGTTGTTTTAAAAATATTGCTGTTTTTAATAATTCTTCGGTTTTTGCAAATGATTTATTAGCTTTTTCAATACTTTTAACAGCATTAACACCATATTCTACATCAAAACAATTTCCTCGTAATTCGTTTTGTAATCTTAAAACTTCAGTTCTTTTTTCTGTAATTGGTGGTTGAACTTTTCTTACATGCTCTTGTATACCATAAAATGCCATAGAAGGTTCATTTGCAACAATATGTATGTTTTCCACAATTTTTTCAGATGTTTTTCCAACTTTTGCAGTTAAATATTTATCATTCATCGTAATCATTTAAAAATTTTTATTTTTTTTATTTTTTCTGAAATTAAAAACTATTTGCACAATGTTTCATTAATATATTGAACATCTTTTTTCACGTTTTTTTATCACAAAATATTTTTTTTAATTTCTTAAGAATAAAACTTGTTTTTTTTTCTACAATTTCTTTTTTTACATTTTTTTTTAAAAAGTAGATAAGCTTAAAATTAGCGCTAACTTCGAAAGTTGTTTAAAAGCAAGCTTCCCTTATTAAGGATGACTCATTTGAAAAAAAATTGGAAAATATTCGAATATTTTTATATCTTATTAGAATAAGTTATTCTTAAAATTTTTGTTAGGTACCAACCATACACCTACTTGATTTTAACGATGAATTTGTATTTTTTTTTTATTTCAATGAGTCAAATATGTAAAAGAATTAATTGTCCGGCTTTTTAAATGCAAAATACCATTTGTTAGAAAAGACAAACAATATATAGTGATACCTTTCTGATTTTCGAATTAATTTTCGAACTTCATTTACAGATTGACAGATAAATCCATTTTCTAAATTGAATTAAAAAAAAAGTTAATTATTTAAAATATGTTTTACACCGGTAAATATCTAACCAAAAATTATTTAAAATTTTATAAAAACAATATGTAAATCTTATTTTATTTGATATTTATTAAATGAAAAAAAAAAAACAAGTAGTTTTATAAACTTGTAGACGTTGGAAAAGTCTCCTCCCTTGAACTTGCATATATTTGAGGAACAAGGACAAACAGTAGTAGAAAGAAGTAAAAAAAAAAAATACTCTCAAAATTTCTTTAATTTAAAAAGAAAACTAAATGTTAGGTGGGGAAAATATAACTATATTAATTTAAAACAATTGAAAACCATGTTTTTTAATTATTCTTAAATGAAAGCAATTTTAATTTAAACTTTTAATCAAAAATTAATAACTTTTTATAATATTTTCGTTATAATTTATATTAAGGAATTTTTCATATAAAAACTATTTAATTTTCAATTTAAATGGTGTCTGATGTCACTTAGAAATTTTCAAGCCTTTGTTTCTGGTGAATGTTTAAGATTATTTTATCCAAAGAATTCTTTAGTTTTTATTTTCAAATTATATTTATTTATAAAATAATGATCACTAATTTTCATTTAATAAATTTATTTTAATTATTATTATATTGCACTTCAATTCTATTTAATTTTTTTTTCTCTTATTAAACTTGTCACAAAATTTAAATTAAAATATAATTTAATATTATATTAAAATAGTTTCTTAAATTAATAAATACTTTTTATCAATTATTATATACAGTTAAGTTAAAAACTTTATAAACCAAAAATAATGTTCTTGTAAAAAAAAAATAAAAAAACGACTTTTTCTTAATAAAAAGTTTTATACACAACTAGAGCAACTTAACTGCCACTCAACAATTTTTGGACTAAATTCGATTTTCGAAATGAACAAATAAAATACTTTCGATTCCATTCTGTAAAATTATCTTTGTTCTCCTTCCCACAGTTTTGAAATATTCAAAAAATTAAATAAAATTTATACATCTCTTTCTTTCTCAAAGATTTTATAAATAGTTCTATTTTCTTGGCCTTTTTTTTGCAAACGTCATTTGAGATGGAATGGTGTGGTCGTGTAGCGCCAGTGGTGGGGGCACTATGGCAGTTAAAGAGATGAAAATTAAGAAAATGTCAATCATTTTTGAAAGTTATAAAGAAAATTATATTTTTAAAATTCCATTAGAATTTAATAAAATATATAAAATAATTTCAAATTTTGTATTTTTAAAATACTAATTTTTAGTTTAAACTCCAATCAATCCTAATCCAATCAAATTTTAAATAATGAATGATATGTTACCCAACTAACCAACTGATATATTTTCAAATTTAATGTTACCTTAATTTTGTCAACAAAAGATAACGCAAGTAATTTAATTGTCAACAAATTTTATCGTGAACGGTGAAATGCCAAATTTTGACAGTTAAAAAAAAACCATTAAATTGGAGGAAATGAAAGTAAAGAAATTTCTAAAGTAACTTTTCCAAAACAAACAAAATTTAAAAAAAAATTGGCATTCAATAAATATCAAAACTATTTAAATTTATTAAAATGATAAAAGCAATTTTAGTATTCAATAATCATGGAAAACCTAGATTATCAAAATTTTATCAATATTTTGTAAGTTTGTTGATGTCATCAAAATTAAAATGAATTTTTTTTTTTTAATTTATAAAATAAATTTTAGAATGAAGATATGCAGCAACAAATTATTAAAGAAACATTCCAACTAGTATCAAAACGCGACGACAATGTATGTAACTTTTTAGAAGGTGGAAGGTACGTATATTTTATGAGGTTTAATATTTTTTTAGTTTATCGCAAAATTATTTAAAAAGCATTCAAGTTAAATATAATACTATTTCCATGAATTACTTGAATGTATCAACAATTAATTTAATTTTTAATAATGTATTTATTTTTTATTTGCAGTTTAATTGGAGGTTCTGATTACAAACTAATTTATCGACACTATGCTACATTATATTTTGTATTTTGTGTAGATTCTTCAGAAAGTGAATTGGGAATCTTAGATTTGATTCAAGTTTTCGTAGAAACTTTAGATAAGTGTTTTGAAAATGTTTGTGAATTAGATTTGATATTTCATGCAGATTCAGTTCATCATATATTAGCTGAATTGGTAATGGGTGGCATGGTATTACAAACAAATATGTCTGATATATTGTCTAGAATTGAAGATCAAAATAAACTAATGAAGCAAGAGGTAGTACAAATATTTTTAAAAAGAAAAGTTTTCTAAATTTTAAATATTTAAATTTAAGGCTGGTTTATCTATGGCACCAGCACGAGCTGTAAGCGCTGTTAAATCAATGAATATTCCACAACAAATTAAAGATATGAAATTACCAGATTTACCTCAAGCTATAAAAGATTTAAAATTCTGACCGGCAAATTATAATAACACACATCAGGGTGGATTTGAAAATACTGTTTTAAATCGTATTACATCTCAATCATCTATTACAAATAACTCTTCATATATACCAATTGAATCAGATACATTTAATTACGATTATTATCAATCTCATACTATAACTGGTTCATCATCTGTTATTTGCGGTGATGAAAAATCAACAAAAAATAATAAAATTAGGGAAGTTGATGAATTAACATTTTTAAGTTCGAAAAATGTTAGAAAGAAAAATGATGATGATATAAAAGAAAAGAAAATTATAAGAAATCGTAAAAAATCTAAAAAGAAATTTTATAATCAATCAAAAAAAGATTCAGAAAATTCAAATGATTTAATTGATGTGTTATCGTATAATGAATTATCATCATAATTTTTTTTTTTATACATATTATATTTTAGGTCAATTCTTTATCAATAAAAAATTATTTTAAAAATATTCATTAAAAAATTTAAGAAATAAAAAACAAATTATAAAATTAATTTATTTTATGCTGGTATTGTGTAAAATAAAAAAATATATTATATATATTTATAAATGTTTTAGTTTATAAGCGCTTCCTCATAAATAGAATTTAGACTAGTTCTTAGGAATTCTCTATATTATTATATTTTAAAAAAATAAAAAAGTTCATTAATAATTATTTAAAATAATTTTTTGTTTATTTTCAAAAATTAATTTTATATCTTTACAGGAATATTTTTACTACAAAAAAATCTGAAATTTTTAAAATTAAAATTCTGTTTTTTTTTTTTTTAGCAAATTTATTTTATTTTTAAAAATATATTAAGGTACATTTAATATAAATTATTTATAACACATTTAAAATATTTTTTAGCTAAGCTAATAAATTTTTCAGGCTATAATTGAATTTTTAGGATTATAAATACTAAAATTTATTCTTTTTTTCAATCATTTTTTTTTTTATGAAACACATAAAAAAATTCATAATTGGACGTCACAAAATTTTTTTCAATACATAATTTTATTTATATATACATATATATGTTTTTTTTTTAATTTTTATTGTACATTTATTTGAGGAATTATTTTATTTTGCAAAAAAAAAATAATATTTTGGCTTATAGTTTATTGAAAACCTTTAAAGATATGAATGTTTTAGGATTAAGATATTAAATATAACAAATTTATTTTTTAAAAAAGGGGTTTATAAAAAAAAAATTGTAGTTTTAAAAAGATAGATTTTTTTTGTTTTTGATATATTAAAATTAGCATTAAAAGTTAGGTTTTAAAAAGATAGAGTACAACAATTATAATATGTATATGTATTGCTATTTTTAATATGAAGTTATTTTACATATGAATTTTTTAATATTATTTTATTACACATAAGTACATTTATCTAAATTTAAAACTTATATCAAAAATTATTTAACTAACTTATTCTACTTTTAAAATTCCAATATTTAATAATAAAACTCAATACTAATAATAATTTTATATTAATTTAAGAAAAATTTAATTTATTTTTAAATTTCTGATATTTAAAAAAAAAATATTAATTACTATTAATAATTAATTCAACTTATTATAACAACTAGAGGAAAAAAAAATAAGTAAAATCAACTACACTTTTAAAAAAGTACTATCATTAAAAACGTTTTAAAAAAATATTAGTAACTATTTACTCTATCTTATTTTAGTTTATTGTATGTTTTTGTTTTTTTTTTTTTTTAATTTCAAAATTTGTAAAAATTTTTCAAAAATGTTTTTGCAAAATATTTATAAAATATTTTTCATGCAAGCTACTTTAAAAAAAAAAGCTATTGGTTTCAATTCATTATTAAGACGGAATCTTATACCTTTACATGACTTTTTTTATTTTTGTTTTATTAAAACAAAAATTTATTGTTGTTAACATGTACTTAATTTTAAGCAGAACTTTGCTTATAATTTTTAGTATTAATTAATTTTTTACCGCACATGGCACAAATACCTTTTTTATAAGCACATTGTTGACAATAATGTGAACCAGCCTGATGGCATTTCTGACGACAAATCCTTAAAATAAAAAAATATACAATACATGTAATATACTTATATAATTAGTTTAAAAACGAAAATCATTTATATCATTTATGTACATTTATTTTGTGAATTATCAGATCTGATTATTTATATACAAGAAAGTTAGATGTTTGTTACTAAAAATAGTTTTTGTAATTTTGTTTAATTCGATAAAAAAAAAATCAACTATTAATGAATAAATGCGAGAATGATAAATTAAAACTAAGTTGGTATTACTTATCAGGCCTTTTAAAGTATTATTTTGATTTTTTTTTTGCATTTATCTGCCAAATAAATATGGACAGGAAATTAAACAGCCTTTCCGGTTCAGGCGTAACTGCAAATGTCGTAAGTTGGAATAACCCTTACGACGTGTGTGGGATACGAACTCACACTCCCTCGGTGTTTACAACGTATTTTATAGAATCTTAGCCACCGAGGCCCCATTGTTGATATTAATATAAAATTCAAAGATTTAGAAAATAAAAATGTTCTCTAGATATTTTTATTCAAAAATTTAACAATCTCAATTGAAAATTTCATCACACCTATACAAGTATATTGATATAAAAATATTATATTGACTAGTTTATGAAAATAAACCTTAATGGAATGAAGTCTAGTATTACAGTTTAGGATGAAATTATAAATTTAGTTTATTTGCTTAATAACAAAATATGGTAAGAAAATTATCGCAGAAACAGATTATTCCGAATGTAGCTGTTACATGCTTATACATAGTTTTTTTTTTATTTTATTTATTATAGCTATACATGACCTACAATTTATTGTACGAGATGAACTATGTAATAATTTTATATTTTAAACTGCAATGCGGATGAAAAAATTATTTGCTTTAGTTTTTAAGTTTATTTTAGAAAATTTAAATCCTTTTGATATACGTTTAATTTTAGCAAATTTTTTTAAATAATTTAGTTTTGCTGCGTAGATATTTATATATAGCTAAATACATACCTACAAGGTAATAATGCCGTACTAATGGGATTAAATTTAGCCCTTGCTCCACTTAAAGCTTTATTTTCATTTATTTTTCTTTTAGAGTCACTTTTCCAAACTTCAGGAGTAACAATCTTAGACAGCTTTGCTAAAATTTATAATAGTCATTCAAAAATATGATTCATAATAAAATGTTTACGATTACCTTCACATTTTTCACAAACCATTTTATCTTTTATTTAAAGTCTTGAAAATAAGAAATAAGACGCAAATTAATTATAAATTCTATTTCTATTTTTAAAAATAAAATTGAAATTATAAATCTATTCTAGAATTTTTGTTTGCAAAAGAAAAAAAGTAAATATATTTTGACATTTGTTTTATTGACATATTTTTTTGCTGATTGTTGACAATTTTGACAGAATGTCTCCAAAAAATAAAGGTATCAATTAAATTATTTTTTTAAAAGAAAAAAAAAACAAACAGTTATATCATTTTAATTTCGTATTTATTAAAAATGTTTTCAACAACAATTTGTGTTCTTATTACATACTAATACAATTTTACCCTTGTTCTAATGGTTCTAAAACTTTGTAATTATTAAATTTAAAAGTATGTATTGAGAATAACGAATAATAAATTTGCTGTTTAAAACGAAAAGATAATTGTGTATATGTACTTAAAATATATATAAAAACAATAAAATTATTAATAAAAATATTTACGATCAAAAAGTGATGATTACATATAAAAATTTTATGTTGTGTGCAATAATTTATTAAAATCAGCATAAGATGACTCTAAATCAAATAAAAACTGTCTCACTTGAGCATCTGTTAATTCATCAGATGCTTGCATCGAATTTAATGTTGTTAACCAATTTTCAACTTTTGTTTTTGCTTCACACTCTTCTGGTATTAATGAAAGTCGATGCATCGTATCCACTAAATCTTTCATTTCAAAATGCAATTCATCCATTGTTTTGATTTTTAATCTCAATTTATCCATAATAGTAATGAATAATGAAACAATATCAGCAATACATTTACTTGTATTACCTTTATCATCTTTAATTGTGATTGGTCTATCTTCTTTTATACGTTCCATGGCAGCTGGACAATCTAATCTAAATTTTTTAACAAAAGCATCAACATTTGGAAATTCATCACTTTGCACTTGTTTAAAGGCTACTTTATATTGAACAAGCAATTTTGAACATGCTGCTGTATATTCTTGTGGAGTTAAATTATCCCAAATATACGCTTTTTCTAAATTTTGTAATGTATTAATTAAAGCATATAAATCAGCCTAAAAAATCTTTAATTAAAATATACGCATATATACATAAATAATTTTTCCTTTTAAATATTTACCATATTATCATATTTTTCACGTTCTCTGGCATTTCGAAAAAGCTTTACTTCTTCATATAATTCGGAACGATTATCTTGCATGTTGTTTATTTTTTATAATTTTTATAAAACTATAATAAAATAATTTTACATTAATTATACGAACAAATAATTAAAATTCTTTTCTTTACAAATTTATGATAAAAAAAAAACATCAATGACGCATTTGTCAAAACATCCCAACAAACATTATTTAAATAAAATTTATTTGATGTGTCATTTTGAAAGAAGGTTATTCCGAATAAATTGATTTCCGAATAAATTATAATTATTATTTTCTTTATTAACATAAATCAAATAAAAACATAAATAGTAAAAGACAAATATTTACTTTTTGATTTAATATTTCTATTATTGCATTTTTATATTTTATATTAAAATAGGCCAATAGGGATTTTAAGTTCCATTTTACCAATCCTTCCTTATAAAATTATTATTTAATTGTAACAAATTGAAAATTGAACAGGAACTCTTATTTTAATGAGGTTTATATTATTTGTGAAGCGTTGCCTGGATGAAATAATAAATTTTAGCAATAAAATCTGAAAGATAAATTTTATACGCCTGATTAACTATTTAGCAAGTTTTCGCCTTAAGTATAGTTAACTAAATATTGTTTTAAATTTACAGATTTTAATTTAAATAATTCAAATTTTTAAGGTTATTTCGTAATTTTTGCATCAAAATTTTCTACAATTGTCGTTACATTTTACAAAACTTTACATAAAGAACGTCAATTTAGTAAATGCTGTAAGTAATAAGATTAAAGTAGCAAAAATCTACTAATTTTTGAAATGTCATTTGGCTTTCAATGGTTTCATTTCCAGTTGTTTTATTGCTTTCATATGCGTTCTCAGCGCATTTTTTTCGTCAGGTACGATAGTATTTTTATAAGATTTTCAATATATAATTTTGGGTAAAAAAACTATTAAAAATTATATAAAATCTCTGAATTTAATAAAAAGAATAGTTATTTAATAAGAATGTTATTAATTATAATAGCTAATAGTGAATATTATTTGTTAATGTAACTTAAAAAAAAAAAAAAAGAAAAAAAAACTGATCGTCATACCCGTAAAAAAATGTCGAATTGATATCCCTTGTCCGCACCTTAACCGTTTTAATGTTGAAACTATAGTGAAAAGTGTTTAATTTTCTTCATAAATATAGAAATGGCGTCTGGCTGTGTGTGAAACAATTGGCACATGGTTTATATATTCGTGAAAATTTTATTTGATAGAATATAATAATTTTTAAATAATTTTTATCAAAAATAATTAGACTTTGCTTATAAAAAGTATTTTTTTACTTTTTGACAAAATATTATAAATAAAAAAGAAATATACATACATAATTTATTTATAAAAAGAAAAAAAAAGTTGCGGTGTTAACTTTGAAAGTTTTGCTGATTGCGATTTTTCTTTTTTCATATTTTAGTTGATGCTGTTAACTATTTTAGTAACTGCTAAAAAGAATAATTTTTTTTTTAAAGAACAAAGAAAGTAAATAACCCTTTTTTGATTTATCTTTTATTTTTGTTTTGAATTTTAAATAAATTGTGTTATTTCTTATTAAATTTCGGTAAATATCAAAGAAAAAATATTTTAAATAGAGAAATTAAAAAAAAAAATATAAATATAAAAACTTAATGGATCACCGGTTTCTATCTAAACTAGTTATTTGTTATTGTTTTATTTTTTATTTATTTTATAAATGAATTGTAATTGTAATCTTAATATATTTTTTAAATGATTTAAAGAAACAATGATTTTTAAAGTGAATTATTAAATCTTTTTTTATGCTTACATCTTCCATAGAATGGGTATCCATAATGTATAAAATAGGATATATGTACAATAAAATTATAAAGAATTATAAAACGTCTGAATTATATATACGATAAAAATATGCATACATATATTATTTATTATATGTATGTATGTATATCAATGTTTAATTACAGTATTAGTAATATTTTACAATTTAAATCATTGGATTTTCTTTATCAAATTGATATTTCTCCATTCTGAGTGTTATAAATAATAAAAATTTAATTAGCTATTTAAAATTAGCTTTCACATTTGAAATTAATAACCGGATAACAAAAAAAAATATTTTAAATAAAAAAAAAAAATTCATATTCTTTTCTTTAAGACAAAGAAAAATAAAACGTTTCAAGTACATTATAAACGATAAGAAAAGTAAAATAAATAGTAAAAAAAAATATAGGGTACATGTATACATAATGTATTAATAGAATTAAAAATGATTTTTAGGATTAAAAATTAATATTGTATTCATATAACATAATTAAATAAATTTAGTTTAAGAAACTAGAAAAATTGATAAATGATATTACTTAAATTTTTTTTTATATTTGTAGAAATTAATCTTGTAAATACAGTGTATATATAATTAACCATGAGCACACAAGCACGATCATCGGGCGGAGGTGGCCGAAATCAGAAAAAATCAAATAATGCAGGTGGTAATACTGGTGGCGGAGGAGATGCTATATCTGTTAATACCAAAAAAACAGATTCAAATAAACCAGAAAAAGAAAAACCACAACCTAAAGTAAAATAATCAAATTATAAAATCACAACTATTTTTAGTTAATTTTCATCATTAATTTTAGCCAACAGCAGAACAAATACGCATTGCTCAAATAACTGACATAAGTAGCGGAAATGAAGATCCAAAAATGCGCGAGAAAGTGGCAACTTTAATTGAAATGACTCAACGTTCAGAAGAAGAAGTTTGCTGTGCACTATATGAGTGCGATAATAATTTAGAGAAGGCTGTTGTATTTCTTTTAGAAACACTGCCAGTGGTAATTAATATTTCTTCAAATTTATAGAATTCTTTATATTTATATGTAATGTACTTATATTCCGCATTGCAGGGTGCATTCGAAACTTCATCAAAGAAAAAAAAGAATCGTGTTGCCACTACTGGAAATGAAGCTGGCGGAGATGGTGATTGGTCTGTAGATAGTAATGCAAATACAGATAAAAAAGACAAAGCAAGAAATCGTAGCAGTAATAGAGGTGGTCGTGGTGGTTCAGATAGTCGAGGATGTAATTAACTTAAACAATTCTTTTTCTTTACATAATCAACAAATTTCTTTTTAATAGGGCGTGGTAGAGAAGCCCGTGAGAATGATCGTAATGCTCCAGGAAATGATACAAATCGTGATGTTAATCGTAATGAAACTTCTGGAGGCTGGCGTGGTGGTCGTGGTCGTGGTACTGGAAGAGGTGGTTTTGGTGGTCGTGGAGGTCGAGGAGGACGAATGGGTCCACGAGGGATGGGTTCTCGCGATGAAAGGGGAAGTGGGAGAGGGTATTCTCGACGAGATCAAGAACCGCAACAAGAAGTTGATACCTGGGATAATACTATTGCCCAAAATGCCGAAAAACAACAGCAAATACAACAGCAAGATGATGCATGGGGTGATTGGGATAATGAGGAGTATGTTGGGTCTCTTAAAGATAGTAAAGTATTTACACCAAGTAATCTACAAAATACAACTTCAAGTATTGTAGCTGGAAATATTGGCCCTAGTTTAACAGGAACATCTGAATTATCAGCGCCACCAGGTTTAGAACAGCATTTGACAAATTCTGCTCAATCATCAAATTATGGTACAGATGATTTAGTTCAACAGTACAGTACAACAGTTGTATCAAGTACTGCAACCGCAGCATCAGTTGCAGCAACTGGAAATCTTGTTGGAAATGTAAATCCAGTACAGTTTCCAGATATTCATACATCAAATCCAACTTCAAATCAACATTTACGAGGTTTAACTGGCTTGGATGCAGCAGCAGCTGCTGCAGCTCAGCAATTAAAGTCTGCAACTTTATCAGCAGAGCAATCACAGTATTTTAATTCATTATCGGCTCAAAATGCACAGAGTCAACAACAACAGCAACAACAACAGCAGCAGCAGCAAGTTCAGCAACAGCAGCAACAACAGCAGCAATCTGTAGTTAATTCTTATGCAAATTCAGCTAATGTGCAATATGCAAATGCTTATGGAAATGTATTTAACGATCAAAGTGTAGTTGCGGCAACACAGCAGCAGCAGCAACATGCCCAACAGAATCAACAACAGACATCAGTTAGACGAACTCGTGCTAAAGTTCCTCCTCCGTCGAAAATTCCTTCATCTGCAGTTGAAATGCCGGGTGATACTTTAAATAATATTGGTTATTTAGATGTGCAATTTGGTGGTCTTGCTTTTGGTACTGAAGATTCGTTTGATACATTAACTGAGAAATTTAATACAGCTTCTACATTAGATAGTCAACAAAATGTTAATCAAGATGTAACAAATGATTATCAATCAGCTAAACAATCAGCTCAACAATCTGCCTTGTCAGCAGCTGGATTACAATCTTCCCAAATTGTAAGTTTATAATTTTTTCTCCGCAATTTCTACTATTATTTAAATCTGATTTCAATTATTTTGTTTTTATTAACACTTTTATTTTGTTTTTTTTTTTTTTAAACTCAGACAAAATGTTTTTAATTATTTACTCCGCAAGTTAAAATTCAAAAATACTGACTATGTTTTTAAATATTATATATTTAATAGCTGATTTTGTGTGTTTTTTTTTAACCGAAAATTAAAATCTGATTAATTTTGTCTTTATGAATTTTTAAATGAAAATTTCTTTTAACTATAATTTAATTTATATTTTTGTATTTCTAGAATGAAAATCTGACATCTAGCTATTCTCAAAGAACATCAGGCAATGTGCAACAAAATTCTAATGTTGGATCAATGAGTTCAACTGGTAATAATGCATTAGATCAATTAACTAAAAATGATCCATATGCCAATTCACCAAATCCTACAGGTGGTTATCAAAGTTCGTATAATTCCAATCAATCCGCTAATAAAGGTACAAGCAATTATCAATCTTCTGGTGCTGGTCAAGGTTATAGCAATTCAAGTTATTCTAATACGCAAGTAAGACAATTGTCTCATGACTAATATCTATCTATGTAAAATCAAAAAATGGACATCGTATTAATTTATATTTTCTTATTATTTTATATTGTCTCATTATTTTATATTGTCTTATTATTTTATTATTATGTATTATATTTTTAGGTTTCATCAGGAAATAGTTATCCTTCAGCAAATTCATATAATTCATATAATCAGAATTCTTATCAACAACAATCAAGTGGAACTGGAAATAATTCAACCAGTTCTGTAGTTAGTGGTACTGTAAATAGTGGAAATTCATCACAAAACATTCCTGTTGGAGGAAGTAGTAATTCTGTTAATAATTCAAGGTTTGTAAAATTATAAAATTTATTTTTTGGTTAATTTTTTTTTTCATTTTCTTTTTTTTGTTATTAACTCACCCAATTTGATTCATAATTATTTATAATATGATCTTTATTTGAGTTATTTTTATTTAATTTTTTTTCTTGTTTTTAATTATTAATACAATAATTTCATCACAATAATAATCCCTATCTATCCTAACAAAAACAAATTTGTTTTTTTTCTTCTGATTACTAATCGCAAAAAAAAAAAAAAAAAAAAAAACAGTTCTAACGCAAACAGTGGATATTTATCTAGCCAGTACCAAAGTAATCAAACAACATCAGCATTTCCAACTCAACAAAGCGCATACCAAAATAGTCAAAGTGTATATGGTGGTACTGGAGGTCTCTCTAATAGTTCAGGGTAAGTATTTCACTTCTTTTTTATTTTTTTTTTTGTATACATATATAAGTTCCTATAATAGATGTGTAATCGTTATGCTTTATTTGCTTCTGATTATTTCATTAATTTAATTATGAAAATAATTATTTAGTTAATTTTTGATTTTATATTTTTTTCATTAAAATTTACATTTAAAAAAAATAAAATAAGTTAGTTTATTTTTTTTTTTAACAAATTAAGTAAAATAATAATAAAAATAAATATGTGTTAGATAAAATTAATGTGAAAGTTTTCTAAATATCAACTGTTTTTATTTACATAAACTATTATTTGTTAAAGTTTTTACCATTTTATTTTCGATAGTTGTTTTGGATGTAATAAAAATGTCTTAAATGTATTTTTGTAAACTTTGTTACCTCAATTTATTCAAAATTCGAAAAGGATATGGTTTGTTTTCAGAAGAAAAAAAAAGTATAAAGTGTAAAGTAAAATTAATTACTACGCAAATAAAACAATCTAAGTTTAACTTTGAAATTAAAATTATAACAGAAAGACTTTGATATTCAACAAGAAAACAGAAGATACATTTAAACAAAGTATTATATTTAGTATTTTTCAATTAACATCAATTAGTTTTTAATTAACACCTTATCTCTTATTATCTTAATAAATTCATGTCGTTTTGTTAAAAAAAAAAATTTAATAAATTTAAGTTTTGTCTTTTTTTTTTTTGTTTTAATTGAAAAATTCTCTGTACTAATCAAAAATCCATAATAAACCAAAAATCTAAATAATCTTAGGTATAATACTGGTAGCTCAAATACATCATCGACACAATACGGTAATTTCACTAGTTCTAAATTAAAGGAAAGTTCAACATCATCAACTTCTCATTACGATAGGTGAGTACGCATTTTCTGTGTATATTCTATTCCTTAAAATTAAGTTTGTTTTTGCATGGTTCCTTGCTATAGTTAAAAAATGTTAGATTGTAATTTTGTAATGAAAAAATAAATTGATTATATAAATATTATGTTTTTATTTTAATAAATTTCTATATTTAAAAAAAAAAAATCTCCAAAACAATTTGATTTAGTATAAAAAATTGTAAAAAAATAAATATATGTATATCATAACGCTTTATAATTTTTACTAATAAAAAAAAAAAAAAGTTATTATTTTACAAATGTTCTATTTTTTATTTTATTAACTTTTTTTTTGTAGTGTGTCAAATGTGACATCAAGTAGTGTTAGTAGTGCTGTCAGTTCGGTATCATCATCAGTTGTAACATCGAACACAAACAATAGTATGAATTCAACAGCATTAAGTGCATTAGCAAATGCATCAAATAATGCAACAAATAAAGTTCAAACGAATTCTTCATCATCAACTGGTGTGTCTGGTGGTAACAGTGTAACTGGAAGTGGTGTTAGTGTTGGTACTGGTGGTGTGACTGGTGTTAGTGGGACTAATTCTACAAGTAGTAGTGCAAATAAAAATAGTAGTAATGCTAGTGGAATGGTACCAAATATACAAATGGTTAGTCAATATATTCAGACTGGAATGCCATATTATCAGCAGCCTGCAGTTTATTCATACGAGGAAGTTCAAATGATGCAACAGAGAATGCCCCATGTGGTGAGTTCGTGCTCTACCTCCACTTGTACTTGTAAATAAAAAAGAATAAAAAAAAAAAAAAATTAAAAAAAAGAAAAAAATCCTTTTTTTTTTCATGGAAATTAAAGTATTCTCTTCATTTTTATTCTATACATATTTATTTCATTTTTATCACTTAACTTTCATATTAATATTTTTTTTATTTATCATTAAAAAAATTTTTTTTTTTGCATCCATCCCATCTTATTTTTTAACCCATTATATTATATTTAAAAAAAAAAATTGTAAATATTAATTTAATAATAAATTTCATTACTAATATCGATAATCGTAAACGATAAAAAAAAATCATTTGTATAAATATTCCATTTTTTTTTTTATTTTCATTATGCATCATTAATTAATAACTTACAAGTGCACAGAAAACAAAAAAAAAAAAAAAATTTTTAAATTTTTAAAAACTTCAAAAATCATCATTTATGCATTCCAAATTTACTAATAAACTGCATTACTGCATTTTTGGTTTTAATTGGTTTTAAAGGCAAAAATAAATAAATAAATAAAAATATACATAAAAATATTTTTTTATATATGTATATATTTATATTTTAAATTATTTTATATGTAAAATTAAAAATTTAATTAAATATTTTAGGCTCAATATTATGATATTAATTATCCACCAACTAGTTTAAGTGCAGCTGGGGTTAGAGATGCTAGTTTAGGTTCAGTTACTTATTCGACTATGACAGATGGTAGATTTGCACGCACTGACAATAATTCAAGTCCTGTTAGTAATGTAAGTATGCATATAAATTTAAATTATCGTTGAATAATATAAAATATAATTAAAAATATATGATAACAATATATGAAATATATGAAAATTTTATATTAGAAAATTGAGTATAACAATTTGTAATTAAGAAATAAAAAAAAAAAAAGAAAATGGTAAATATTGTTTTCAATAATATTTTAGGTATCTAGTACAATGTCACAACCCTCAGGACCAAGTGGTCAAATGTTAAATGTAAACGTTCCTTTCTATTATCATTATGGTGGAAATGTTATGCCGACAGGTTTTCAGGCATATGGAAATATGACTCCAGCTATTTATCCTGTAATTAATAATCCAAATAAAAATAAGTTATTTATTATATGTTATATTAATTTTATTTATTTTTGTATTAATAGCAACAAATTCCAACTGCAAACGCTACATCAGGTGGTCAATTCCCAAAACCGTCCTATAATAGTGGTTATGGTTCAGCGAATTATGATGCATTAACACAAGCTGCATCACAAGATTACACAAAAGGTGCTTATCAGGGTTCTGGTGTTAGTCAACAAACAAAATCACAAAATGTATCAAATCCAGCACCAACAGGATCTGGAGCAGATATAACCAACTCTATTTATGGAAAAAGTCATGTAGCTTTAAATAAGGTCAATGTAAGTTTACAAAAAAAAATTTTTTGGATGTATTTTAATTTTTTTATATTAAAACTTTTTTTTTTTTGTTATTTTTTTTGGTTTTTGGTTCCCTTTAGTCATATGAAAAACAAAATTTCCATTCAGCTACACCACCACCATTTAGCCTGACAGGTACACAGACTGCTGGAGCAACATCTGCTCAACCCTATGGAATGTACATTCAGCCGTTGGCTCCACATAATATGAATATGCATCAGCCTATTCACCAGGTAATTTATTGATTTTATATAAAATTATTTTTTTTTTTTTACATTATATTCTTATGATAAATAAAATAGAAGTTGATAATTAAATATTTTTATAGCACATTAAACATAATCTTGAATCCACTATATTATGCTAATGAATTTTAGTACTTACAAAATAACGCATGTAAAATTATAATTTTTATTAAAACAAAAATTAGCTTTTTATTTTTTCTTTTTTTGAAATTATTCCTTTTAAACTTTTAAAATTTCGTTTTTCATATTTTTTGAAAAGTTTATCTTTTTAATTGTTTTATTTTTCTTTTTCTTAGCCATTTGGTGTTGGTGCAAGGAAGTAGAAGTATATTTTTTTTTAAATCAATTGGAAAAAAAAAATTTAGTATGCACATAATTAAAATTTCTTTTTTTTTTTTTAATTATTAATTTTCTACTTAATATGCAACATATTTATTGTATGTATATTTTCAAATGAAAATTATTTCCTATATTAATAATATTTTCTTAATTAATTTTTCTTTATTTTATCTATGTTCAGATAATTGCATATATGTATAGTAATTATATAGTTAGTTAATATTTTTGAAAATTAAAATGATTCTTAAATTGAGTTAATTTGAATGAATACTTCTGCTTGACAATTACAATACCAAAATAAAATTTTATACTCTTTTCTTTTTATAATTATGTTCCTAAATGCATTTTATTTTCAATTCTTAGTTTTAATGTGTAATGCGTTGTTTTTATTATATTTTATTTATTCTATGAAAGATTAATTAATAATGAATCTTTTTATTTTATCCTCTAATATGTTTATGAATAAAAGAGAAAAATTAAAATATTAAAGTGAATTTTCTTATTATGTATTATATTCATATATATTCAACTTTTTTTATTTAATTTGTTTTAAATATTCACTCTAGTTATAAGTTATACATACAAACATCTTAAAAATTTATAGATAGTTTTATATTAAGATAATCATTAGATTTCAGTATGTAACGTTAACGTCTTTAAAGTTAATTATGAATACTATGTAAAGTTTTCATTACAAGATTTTTTTTAAATCTCCCAAGTGTCTTGAATTTAATTCTTTCAGAAAACATTTTTGTTTCATATAATAATTCTTTTTTATTTTAGCGAACAGTATTAGAATTAATTTAAAGAATGGCTACAGAATCAAACACAGTAGTAAAGTTAGAATCAAAAAATTAGCTGATGATCTCATTTTTTACATTTATTTTTAAATTTTTACAAAAATAATTATAATATATTTATTTATAATTACAAAATATATTTAATAAGATCAAATTATTCATTTATACTCAATGTTATTATTTAAAGTTTTTTCATTTGTATAATTTTGATATTTTCTATACATTTTTCCTATTATTGAAAAGGAAATTTTTTAATAAGCGGATAGATTTAATATACTTGAATTTGAAAATAAAATTAATTTGATTGTGTTAAAAAAAAAAAAAAATTAATATTTAACAATCTGCTTATACTTTTTATTCATTTAAAAATGTAGAAATATCTGTGTTATATTAAATACGATATTTAATTTAATTCTTTTTCTGGAGTCGTCAGCCTTACCTACCTGAAAAATAAATTTAAAGTTTTGCTTCATTTAGACATTACTCTTAACAATGTTTTAAAAAACATATGTAGTTAAGTTGTTTGTTATTCCAATTCATTATTAATTAATCGAGTGCACTTTTGTTTAATACTATAATTACGCTTATTGCTCTTTCAGTATAGATAATTAATTATCAGTTTTTAATTTATAATAGAACTATTATATCTTTAATTATATTTATATTTACCTTAATTGTATTAAAGTAAAAATAAAACAAAAGTATCTATGTAGAACATTATCTGTTGTAGAACATTTCTTTTATATTTCTTCATCTTTACAAAATTTTCTTTTGCAATTTTTGATTTTCTTAAATTTTGATAAATTTTTTTTTTTTTCGATTTTCTTAAATTATGATGAAAAATTGATTGTTAATTTTGTTAAAATATTTTTGTTGAGGTCCCATAAATAATAACGTAACGACTATAGGAAATATTTGTTGGTTTTATTATATTCATAATATTCTATTAAATAATTTGCTATCGTTTTGATCTCTATGGTTTCGTTTTTTTTCTAATGCTTAATTAATGGATCTTTTTCAAAAGATTCAAGTTTAAAAATCGAGGAATGGGGATGTTTAAAGATTGATTCATAAGAAACTTAAAACGTGTATAATACACTGTTTTATTTTATGTCATTTTTTAAGACACGCACATTTTAAATTAAAAAGTTATTAAAAAATCTTCAATTTTAAAGCTTAAATAAAGTAAATAACTAACATTGAACATTAAAAATATAAAGAAATAAGATCTTTAGCTCACATTCAGATTAGTTTTTTATTAAAATTATATATTAATATTAATATTAATTATATTTTTGTTTTTAAATAGAGACGTCAACCAAAAAGATACATGTCAATTTATTGGTTATATAATATTGTTAAGATATTTACTATATGTAATTAATGCATTTTAAAAACGCCTAAAGTAAATTCCGAATATGTTTTTGACACAAACGATGTGTTCGTAGCACTTTTATATTTCAAACTGTTATTACTTATATGGAAATGTATACAAACAATTACTCTTGCCGTGCCAGAGATTCAAGTAGGGTTGATAATGTAAGAAAGTTAATACAGTTTATATATTAAAGTACTCAAAAAGCTTTGGAATGTCATATTTCTTTGATAAAGTTGATTTTTTTATTTTGTTTATTAATTTAAAAGAAAAAGAACGGAGATAATTTAGAAAAAATTACGTTTTTGTCATTAGGTAGCGTATTTCTGTACAACACTTTACTTCAGCTTAAATTCATTTTTTACTTTGCACTTTTCGGTTTTAGGGATTTGAAATAAATCAGTTCTATCATTTTAATACATTTGAATTTTTGAATATTTTTTTTTAATTATCGCGTTTCACGTCTCTTATGAATCAAGTTTTAAATTTTAAAATACATGTAAATTTGTAAATAAATAAAAAAATTAAAATGCCAAGTTGTTTAAGATAAATTAAATTTAACGCTACTTGAATATTTAAAAACATAAATTATATTATCAAATATGCAATTCAATTCAGATACTAATTCCAAGAATAACCTTTGTGTGTTTAAAATAAATTGGGACATTTCATATATTCTTAATATAAGTTGGAAAGGCAACTCAACCCACTGTTTTAAAAAGAAATTTCTGAGATTATTCTTCTGTTATATTTTTTATGTAAATTTTTATACAGAATAGCCTACAATTTGCACCAGACTCATCTTTTTTTGTTTTTTTTTTTTTTGACTTTTGAGATTTGAAATATTTCAATAAATGAGTCTTTGCAGATTTATGCAATTAACCAATTGAAAAACTGAATTATTACATAACATCTTTTCTAGTCTTTAGTTTTTAGTTATTAAGATATCATATAAATTAATTATTTTATACATTTTATACAAATTTGTATAAAGTAAATCATTTATTTATTTTTTGGTAATTCTTTTTTTTTAATAAAATGACTGCTATAATTTGCTTAAATTAATCAAATAATAATACATTAATTAATTTAATAAAAAAAAAAATGTACCATTTACCATCTAAAATAATTGGAATTTAATTAAAAATTAATAAAATCATTGCCATACAAATATTTAATATATAAAAACATTGGAGTTTATTTAAAAAAAAAAAAAACATTTTGATATTTTTATTTAATATGTTAGGGAAAAAAATTTAAAAATTAAAAACAAAAAACAATACAAAATACAAAAATAAAAAAAAATTACAAAATTTATTATTATTGCATGCATTTTTTTCTGTTTTTGGTTTTATATTCGTTCGTCTTAGATGGACGGCAGAATTCATAATTCATCACGTCGGGTAAGTGTTGAGTATAAAATATACAAGAAAATCTTAAAAAAAAAAAAAAAAAATTAGTTTATATTTAATTTTAGGTTTTAGTTAAATTTTTTCTTTTTTTTTTTTTTTAAAATTTTGCTTTTCTTAATTTTTTTTTTTTAATGGATTTTTATAAAGTGTTGTAAAAATTGTTTAGTTTTATTTATTAACCATTTTTGTTTTGTTATTTTTTTCTTGTTTTAATTTAAACTGTTTTGTTTAAATATGTAAATGTTTTTGACACACAAATTATTTTAACGCTTAAGTAGTGTGGTGGTGATGGAATTTAAACGGATATTTTGTATCAAAAAGTACAATAATTTCGGAATTCATAATCTGGAATGTATAAAATTCAAAAGTTCAATTTTCCATAATGAATGAAATATGGAAAATTTAGAAAAATCAAGAAAATAATTGTGATGGTGAAATTTTTTCTAATTTTACACAATTAACTTATTAATTTTTACGTATTCCTAGTATATATACTAATCGATCTAATTTAATCATGTGAATCAGCTATTGTTAATTACTATTAATTGTTTGATATAGCTGTATTATTTATTTGGATGTGACATTTGTATCCGAAATCTTTCGAATGAAAGGGATGGCAATTTAAATAGTGCCTAATGTTTAAATTTAACTGTTAAAAAAATATATTTGATTTCGTCAAAAATCGAAATAAATAAATTGTTAATTAAAATTGTCGATACAATGCAACAATAACACAATGTTTTAAACGTCAAATTTGATCATAAATTATGCGACGTCCGTCTTGTGATTTGTGTAATTGAAATTCAAGTTAAAGTTTATAACAAATTAAAAAAGAAAAAAGTTACTCATAGCATTAAGCCACCCAATTTTCCACTATTTTAAAAACTTTTTTACGCTACTCAAAACCACACCTAAAAATTGTTTTTCTACTACATATAACAAAAAAATGCACTCAATTTATGATTTTTAAAAAAGTGTAATTCATTTCAAATAAAAACATAAAAATTAAAAAAAAATTGTAATCTCTAAAAATAAAAATTGGTTTGTCATTTTATAAAGTAATTTCATATTTTGTGTCACTTATTACATATTTTGTGTTACTTAAAATTAATGGCAGTTTGCATTATTTTTAATCATATGGATTTTAACTCTAAGTAGAGCATATTATGTATTTAAAAAAAATTTTTGACGAAAAAATAATTATGTAAACCTATTAAAGAGTATAGAACATTTTTTAAAATAATTTGCCGCTGAAAAATATTAAAGTTTGGAAAAATTTTTTGAGCTAAAAATATTAACAAAATTTCATGTTTATATAAGGGTCTTATCGGAACGGAAATTATCAAAAAAATATATTTGATTTCGTCAAAATCGAAAAAACTAAATTATCAATTTAAATTGTCGATACAATGCAACAATAACACAATATCTTATTTGACGTTTTCGATCATAAATTATGCGATGCTCGCGATTTGTGTAATTGAAATTGAAGTTAAAGTTTATAACAAATTAAAAATGAATAAAAAATTTTTTTTTTATATTCACAAAACTTGCCTTATAGCATTAAACAAATAATAGCATTAACTTGCCTATATTTTTTCATTATTCAACAAAATAGCAAAAAATCGAAACGGGTGCACAGAAAATTTGCTTAATTTTACTGATATTTCAGTACTTACAACTTCGCAAACACATTGTCAAACGATTTTCGATCATCGTCATATCAACACATCGTCAAATTTTTGTTTTGATATTTCAGATGATGAGACATTGTGTTGAAAATATCGAAAATGCATTTTTTTTAATGCATTTTTTTCAATCAAAATTCCATTACTAATGACAACGCTGCCTAGATTACATTTTTCAACAAAAAAAAACTCAAAATAACAAAGAATAAAAACGGGCGTGCACAGAAAATTTTAGACTGCTTTAACTGACATTTCAGTGTTTACAACGTCCAAAAACATTGTTAAACATTTTTCGATCATTACATAAACATATCGTCGAATTTCTTTTTGTCATGAGACACGTTGCAAATGCATTTCTAAAAACTTATTGTTAATTAAAATATTTTTGTTTATTTTAATTTAATTTAAGAATATAAAAAATAAAATAATATGGACAAAACCCCGCTAATCATTTTATTAAAAGTTTGATTTAATTGAGGTAAAACTATTCAGTTATTTTTATATTCTTACAGTCAGTTTTTAAAGTTTATATTCTTACAGTCTTACATACTTATATCATTATTTGTCAAAATTTAAAATTTGTATTCAAAAGTTTTTAATTTTCCGGATTTTAAATTTTCTGGACAATGTGTACTCTTCCAGATTCTTTTTTTTTTCGAAGTATAAAATAGGCTATATGAATTAACGTAGAAGGAACTCATGTAGAAAACACATACAAGAACTAAAATCGAAAAATAGTCGATTTATTTTTTCTATTTTAGTTCATACAAACTAAAGTAGAAAAAAAATTTCGACTTTAGTTATTTTCTTAAATAAATTACATTATTAAATATTTTGCAATTTTTAATGCGCGCAGACAAATTATTTACTGTTGCATTTCATATTGAATATATAACCATATTTGGAAACAAATCCAATCAATCTAAAGTATAGAACCTTTTAATATTTGATTATTCGCGCGCCGTTTTATTTAAATTAAATATTCAATTGGAAATGCTCTTCTTATTTACAATGCTCTTCTTTTTGAATAAGACGGGCGCGAATATTATTATACGAAAATTTGAATTAGAAGAAATCTAAAAGTTTGTTACAAAATCAGAGTTTCAATTTAGAATTTGTTTAATGGGGGTAATGAATTAGGAGGGATTTTTGAGTTTGGTTGCAAAATCAGGATTATACGCTTTTCCAAGAAATACGTATATAATCCTGATTTTGTAACCAAGTCTAAAATTCATCCTAATTAAGAATCTGGCATATTTATACATATTCTGTAGAAGAAGGCACATAACTCTAATTTTGCAACCAACTCTCACATCCCTCTCACATTTAAATTCTCGAAATATTCGTTTTTTGTAGAAATTGAGAAACAAAAAAAATTTTAAACGTTTTTCATCTTTAGTTTACATTTTTAATGTTTTCGGTTTTAATTAATATGAATTAAAGTAGATTTTTTCAGCATTAATACATTTTTTCCAACATAACCTAATATTTTTCGATTTTATTTATATTTTTATTGTCATTTTCTACTGTAGTTATTTTCATTTGTCGACATTAGTTCATATGAATTATGAGCTAAAGTAAATTTTTTTTCGACATTAGTTTATTTAGGTGTTTTCTACGTTAATTTCTTTACTTTATTTCATACAGCCAAATAAAATATACCGGTTTGTTATTTTTCCAATTCAGATAAAATTCACATCAAACAAAATGGTAGGCGAAATACATATAATGTAAAAATTAATTGGTAAAATTATCAGAATTAATTTGGCAAAATCGTAAATTAATTTAAAAATGTCTTAAATTAATGTAAAAAAAAAAATTTCATTTAATTTAAAAATTCATATAACATATCATATTACCACAAAATATATTCTTTTCTTTCATTTAATTTGCACTTTTATTTTAAGAAATTAAGATGGAATTTTAAAGAAAACATTTTGTGTTATGTTAATTTTAAAAAGTTCTTCTATCTGTTTGTTCTTTCTATTTGTTTATCCTTTCTTCTGGGAATTGTTTTAAATTATTTGTTTTTGTGAAATCATTAAAAGTAAAAGCAAAAAACATATACATATATATAAAATTAGAAAAAAATATAAATATGTACTTGTTTTGGATATTATTCGTTTAACATTACATAGAAATGGGAAATAAATATGTACATACGGTATTTTTAAAGTAGTAGAAACTTGTCAGTTTATTTTTTATTGAAGATTCCGTCCCTTGTTTGAAATAGAAGTTTATAACTTGTGTGAGTGTTTCTGATATAGCGAATTAAAGTTTTTAGAAGTTCTAATTATTTAATCGTTAGTTAAAGGATAACACCATAACCGAAAACTAATAGTTAGTAAATACTACTTAAAAGTTTTTAGTTGTGCTTTTTTTAGAGTTTTAAAAGAATAGAATTTTAAGTTTTTTAAAAGCATAGGAAAAATTAAGGATTTAAAAAATGCTACATAGTATTTTTTATAAAAAGTATTTAAAATATAAAATTATTATTAAATTATATTAAGTTAAAAATATTTAGGTTTTGTTTTATTATAATAAAAGAAAAATTGAATAAATGGTTGATTTGCATTGGTAACGATACGTGATGACGATGTCGCTTAACAACTAGGTATATTTGACATCACTTGCATTTGTATTAAAAGTGCTTTAAATAATTTTAAAATGGCTGTGCTTGTGAGCCTTATATGAAAGTTATAAAAATGTTTAAATTACCAGAAAACGATTTGATGCTTCAATTGTAATTTTATTAGGTTCATCACTAGATATCAAAAAGTAAATATCGGATTTAAAATTAAAAATGAAACCAATAGTTGATATGATATATACAAAAATATAAAATCTAAAATATTTTCAATCAGCGTGTGTTGATAAAAATATTTTTCTGAAATAAAAATGGTACGATAAAATCGGAAAAAGTCAATAAACTAAATTCAAAATATCCTTAACGTTTGCTTGCAACCTGAATATTCCAAAGTCATTTGAAACGAACAGAAAACGGTTCAGTAGTATGAAAAAGAAAGTATTAAAACAAGAGAAATATTTCACAATTACAATGTTTTTGTAAATATTTTTTTATAAAAAATTTTTTAATTATAAAAATGAAAAAATATGAGATATTAAAATAAAAATTATTAATTATTTTTTATAATTGTTTTTTGAAAAAATAATGTATGATGTATCAAAAATTTTCTGGATACACAAAAGTTGCGAAAATCGTGTATCAAATAACATTGTGTTCAATTTCGAACGCGATACATTGTCAAATTTTTTTACAATACATTTGCGACTTTGTATCCGCGACGTTGTAAACACAATTTCGAAGACAGCCATACTTAACTTATATTATAACTATTTTTTTTGTTTATTTAAAATATTCTTTTAGTGTTGAAAGAAATTTAATTCTATGTGAATATATTCATAAGAAATACATAATGTGAATAAAAATACGTCAAGCTATCTTTGTCGTTACGTGTCGTTCTAGTACAAACTAACCGTTATTTCTTTATAAGCAAATGATTTCTTAAAACAAAATTTATGAAAAGTTTAAAATTTTACTTTCTTTTTCAAAACAATCTGATTTAATTTACTAAAGAAATGTATTTAATAAAATTATATCTTAATTTTAATTATTTTCTTTTAAATAAAAGAGATTTGATCGATTAAATACTTATATTTATAATTTTATTTTAGTATTATTATAATATAAATACATATATGTGATTTGAAATTTAAAAAAAAAAAGTAGACATTCATAACTTTGTTTTTAAGTTTTGTTCTTTTTGTAATTTGTGATTATAGCGTTCAGTAGTTTTTTTGCTTAATTTTTTCTTTTATATTAAATATATTTTAGTTTTTTTTTTTTTTTATTAAATATATCATAGTTCTTATAAAAGATTTATATAGCTTATCGTTTGTGCGTGTTATTCTTATGTATATTCAATTCTAAATTTGTATTGTATTTTTTCTTTTTTTTTAACACTTAAACTGTTTTTCTTTTTTCTTTTTACACAATTAATAACATTAGATTCAAATGCATTTTTTAGTAATAAGTTAAATTTTTTCTTTTGTAATAACTTTAAACATAATTAAAACGTTATGCGCAATTGTTATATTTACAGATTTCTTAAATTTGGTGTATCGGATTAATATTGCTTTAATTAATGCCGTTATTTTAAATTTTTTAAATTTATTGAATTATTTAAATTAAATTAATTTATTTCCAACCACAATTGTGATGTTTTATTCCCGGTTAATTTTTTTGTTTTAACTGTATTCGAACCATATCATTAAATGAATCGCACTTGATTAACATATACTTACTACATTACAATACACCTTTTCCAATTGTAATTAAAAAATTATAAATTATTTTTCAGAAAACAGTCAGGCATTTCATTTAGAATTCAGCTTACCCAATTGTAAATCTAATTAATGATTATATAATTTATGAAAACTGTCAAATTGTAATTTAGAATTGATATTTTGACATATGGTATTTTCCAAATTACAATTTAAAGTATGGCCCAAAATAGGCGTGACGAGATTATAAAAAAACACAAGAAAATACGTACGGTTTTTTTTTGCGAAGTGTAAACTCTAGTAATTAATCAAAATGAAACCGTAATGGACAATAAAATCATATGTTTTTGTCTTTACAAGTTCTGTGTAGAATTTATTTTTAAAATTTATCTTTTTTAAATTGTTTTTGGATTGTATAAAAAAGAATTGGCAATAAAGATGTACATCATTACTTACATTTAAATGTTTAAAAGCAATTAAAAAACAACAAAAGATTGAAAGAAAAATGAAAAATACAGTATGATTAATAGAACCAGAAATAAAGATGGATACTTCATAATTAATATTATAATATATTAATTGTATTTGTATATTATTTGCATTAATATAATTTTAAAATTTTCCATTTCTTAAATAAACAACTTTTTACACGTAAATAAATTTTTAGGTTAAACGCATTGACATCTTTTTACGGAGATTTTACGTGACATTTCTTTCATTTATATGACATATAATTTTTCGTGCATTTTTTTTTTGACATTTTTATCGTCTATTTTAGCTATGTTCATAATTTGTACTAATCTCGTTACGTACATATATTTTGGGCTAGGGTTAATAATTGAATAGGTTCTAATAGATTAATTATGAAATTGACTATTAATTATTTGTTATTGGTGCTTTTTGGAAAAATTGGAAAATATATAATTTTTTAAAAGTATATGGTCAAAAAGTGCGAGTAATTAAGTCGACTTGTACCTTCAGAATAATTTTCTTTTTTTGTTGTCAAAATTTTTAATCAAATAACGTTTTAATTATTTTTAAATTATACCTTTTTTATAATAAATATTAATGGAATTATCTTTTGTTTTTTTTTTTTTTTTAAAACATAAAATACATATATGTATATTTTTTAAATGTAAATTTTTTTTTTTTTTTATGTATATATATATTTTTTTGCAGGATTCAAATAGCACTGGACAACGTCAACAAACAACAACACAAAGTAAATCAGCTACAAAACAAGGTTATTCTCCTTCATATTGGACTGCACAGAATTAAAAGATTAATTTAATAGAAACAAAAAAAAAAACAAAAAAAAAAGAACAAAAACATCAATAACTAATTATAACAACAGTTTATAAAAAGGATATTTAAAATATTTCGGTATTAGAAAAAAAAAAAACCTTAAACCTTTTAATTAATTTGAAAAATCTCTGTGCTAAAAGCAAATAAAGAGAATTACAACAGAAATTAACTGAAATAAAAAAAAAAAAAAAACAAAAAACACAAGAATAATCATTGAAATCGTTTAAATAAAGGTCTTATTATATTATTATATTAAACAAAAAAAAAAAAAATAAATAAATTAAAAACAACAAAACAAATATTTACTACATTTAAAATTATATTATCTATAAAAAAAAAAAAGAAAAATTATTTAAAAATATATATATTAAAAAAAAAAAAAAAAAATACAATAAATTTAAAAAATTAATTTTTTTTTTTTTTTTTTGTACATCAATTTATGGATGTATAAAGTATTTTATAACAAAAAAGAAAAAAAAAACTGAAAAACTTTAATAATTAATAAAAAAAAAAAAAAAAAAAAAACAAAAAAAAAAAAGCAAAAAACACAAAAAAGTTTTAAAATGAAAATGTAGTTTATTTAAATTAAAAAAAAAAAAAACAAATAAAATTAAAAATAAACAAATTGGAGAAATTATAAAATGTAATCCATTATGTAATCGAAAAATAATAAGAATTTTTTTTTAGGTAAATTTTTCGGAAACAATTCATCTCAAAAAATAAAATTTATTGCAAGATTCTAAAAATAACATATACATATATACATATTTATTTACATTATAATATATACATATAAATAATTAAAATGTATTGCCATTCAACTTCCATTAATGTGTGATTCTTTTAACATTTTGTAGTAGATTTATTTCGTACTAAATAAAACAATAATGTCCGTTGTCTTTAAAAATAAAAAAAAGTGTGAATAAAATAATCTATTAATGTGTATGGTATCAAGGATTAAAATATTATGGTGGAGCGAGGTAAAGGGAATTATTTTCTTTGTTTTTTTTTTTTTTTTTATATTGATTGAAAAAATGATGCCTTTAAAGGCTCTGTCTCTAATTATTTTTTTTATAACGGAAAAACAAATCAGTGTGTGTTTATTCTAAATTTTTATATTAATTAAAAAAAAAAAATATTTGTTTTAAAGTCAATATTTCCCATATAAAAAAAAATAAGTAATTTTTTATTATGTTTTTTTTTATTCAATATACAGAATATAAAAAAAAATTTTTTTTTTTTTTATCTTTTCTTGCGATAAAAAATCTTATCTTATGATGGTGAATTGCTTGTGATAAATTTTCTAACCAATATTTGTAATAAATAAGAAATCAATAAAATAAATTATATCAGTTTGATACTGAAATAAATAATTTTTGTTTTCTTACAAAATACCAATTTTTTTTTTTTATGTTTTTTGTTTTTTTTTTTATTTTGTTTTATAAAAAATTGCATGTGAAAAAATAATTACGTACAGAGAAAAAATTGTAAGATAAAAAAAAAAAAAAAAGAAAAAAAATAAATGAATATTTAAAGTAGAGAAATATTTTTATTTTTAACAAATTAATATTTAATTGAAAAATTTTTTATGAGCAAATAATTTAAAAAAGAAATTAAAATAAACAATTATAAATATTAACATAATAAATCTTTTTTTTTTTTTTTTATAAAATTAATATTGGCTTTAAAAAAAAAATCATGAGGATGACAAATACATAGTTGAAAATAATATTATAAATTGTATTTTAAAATATTGTTATTTTATTTATTAAAGCTTGGTTACTCTTTTTTTTACTTGTTTTTCTTTTTCCAATCTCAATTCCTCTAATTTAGTTCTTTTTTTTTTTCAATCTCAGCTTGCATTTAATTTTTTAGTTTTTCACAGTTCGTCAGTAACTTTTTTTTTCTGCTATTGAAACCCCAATGTACTGAATTTAGAATATTACATGGTCGTATTAATTAAGGCTATTTAATATAGCCTTTAATTGATACAATTTTATATTACTAATAAAAAAAAGATTATAAAAATTTCCTTTTAAGTTGTTTTAGAGTTGTCATATAGAATGCAATGGCTGTTGAATGATTGTTCGATTTATTTACAATTTTTTTTATTTTGTCTAAATTAATCTTTTTCTATTAACAATTTGTTTCGTATTTTATTTTCTTTTATTTTTATTTTGTTTTTCTGTTATGATTATATGAATACAATAAAATTCCAAGATTATGGGTACTTAGAAATTATTAATAAAAGAAAAAAAAATCAAGTGACATTTAAAAATAAGTTATAGTGCTTTACATCTGTGTTTAATTAAGACATCTTTGGGATCGAAATCAGACACCATTCAGTTGACATCAGAAAAAGTTAAAAAGAAACATGGTCAAATTTAAAAGATGAACCAAAATTATAGAATGTTTTGAATGTCAGATGAACCAAATTAAAGAATGTTCAAAATAACAGATTTCACTGTACTGATATTTTCAAAACATTTTTTATTTCAACGTTTTATTTTCTTGGAAATTCAAAAGAAAAAATAGTATAACAATTTAAAAAGAAAAAAAAAAAAAACGAATCACCACCAAAAAAAAAAAAAAATTAATAAAAAAATGTAATTATTTTTTCATAATGTTAAAAAAAAAAAAAAACAAAAATATAAAATAAAAAATCTAATTTTTTTTTTTTTGTTTTCATAAAAATTAAAATTTATTTAGAAATAAAAAAAAAAATTTTTATATAACAACACTAAACTCATATGTAAATTGAAGAAAAACTTTTAAAAACGATAAAAATAATAAAATAATAATAAATTAGAATTTATTTAAACTTTTTTAAAAAAAAAAAAATTAAAAATACAATTTTTTTTTTTTTATATATATATAATAACAAAATAATTTATAAACATCAAAAAGCAAAAGCAAAAATGCAAATATATATATATATATATATTTATACAAAAAAAAGCAACCATGTTTAAAAATATAAATTGTAATTGCCCATTAAAAAAAAAAAATAAAAAACTAAGCATAGTTCAGTTTTCTTAAAATTTTTTTTTAACTAAATTTTAATTTAAGTAAAAACAAAATATATATATATATATATATATATATATATATAAATAATATTTAACAAAAAAAAAAAAAAACGATTTAACTATAAATATAATCAAAAGATAAGCTGGAAAATAAATTAAAAAAAAATAAAACAATTATTATTATATATTATTTTCTTTTAATTTTTCAATTAAATATATACATACATATAAATTAAATAAATATTATTAGAATATAAAAAAAAAAAAAAATAATAATTAAAATTAAATTAAATTAACAAATTTTTATTTTAATCGTATATACAAACAAACATAATATTATATGTATATATGATTATATAATGTTTTTTTTTTTGTTTATTTTTTTTTTTTTTTGTGTATGTATGAATTTATATATTATATTATATACATTTAAATATTATTATAGGTATTTAATTAATATTAATTAATATTTTTAATTTAATTACTTTTCACACATTTACACACCCATTCAAGAAGTGTTAAAATCTCTCATTATTAATTACACAAAGAAAATAGAATACAAATTATTGATTATATATTATAATATTATTATAAAATAAAAACAAAAGGAAAAAAAAAAAAATATAAAATTTTATTTAAAAATTTATAATAAATTAAGAAAATATTTAAAAAATAATTGACGTTTTTTCTGTTGTTTTATAAGTTTACAAAGAAAAAATAAAAAGTAATGAAAAAATTATATGAAAATTAAATAAAAACAAAACAAAACAACTTAATTAAATAATAAATTAATAATATAAAATATTTTTGTGCGAAAAAAAAATGTAAAAAAAAACAAATAATATATATATATATTATGTATATATATACATATATATATCTATATATAAAATTAAAAAAACAAAAAATCGGTAAAAAAAATTTTGTAAGCGATAGGAAAACAAAAAAAAAAAAAAAATAACATTAAAAAATTTAAAAATATATTAATATATAAAATCAAATACAAATATTAAATTTTATTTAATTAAAAACACAAACAAAATAACAAAAAAAAAAAAAAAGAAGATAAAACATGAATAAAATTAAAAAAAAAAAAAACTTGTGTAGGTATTTTTGCAAAATTCTATTTTTTAATTTAAACGAATTGCAATTTAATTCAAAAAATTTTGCTATCTTTCAATTTTAAGTTTATTTTTTTTTTTTATTAAATAAGTAAATTTTCATTTAATATTTTTCTTTTTTTTTTGTTTTATTTTATTTTTTAATTTTATAGGATAAATAAACTTCTTTAATGTCTAATTATTAAAAATAATAATAATAAAAAAAAAAATAATGAAAATAAAAAAAAAAAAATTAAAAGTTTGTTTAAAAAGAAAAACAAATGAAAAAACCATTATAACATTTTTTTTAATTTTTTTTTTTTTTTCTTTATTGTATATCAAAAAATTTTAAAAATTAAAAAAATAATAGAAAATAATAAAAATAATTACAAAAGAATCGTACTAAAAAAAAAAAAAATAAAAAATTGGCCTTTATTTTATATTTTGAAAAAATTTAGAAAGATATCCTTTTATTTTTTTTGTCCATTGTTTTTTAAGATTTTTGTGTTATTTATTTGTTAATTTATATTTAGATGTGCGCGCCCGTAACGATGACATATAAATTAACTATGATAATAAAATAAAATGATTTCCGTGACATACAAATTGCATAAAAAAAAGCGTTTTGGATGCGCTACAAATACACAAAGTTTTTTAATGCATTGTAAAACCGATGTTTCGCGTGTAAATACAATGTAAATGTAATACAATTGAGAACAACTTTTTCGCCGGTTAAATAACAATTCAAATTCACTATCAAGTTGTCAAAGATAAATTTAAACAAACTCACACCGTAGGCGGTATACAAACTGTCATAATTCAATTTGGATCATGATACTTTGTAAAAAGCTTTTGTTTTACAATTTGGATCATAATACCTTGCATCGGACGCTTTTTTTATGCAATTTGGATGTCTTATGTCTGATATTTATGTCTATTTGGTTTACAACATGAAAAAGTTAGGTTGAGTTTATGTTTGCAGATCTTACGAAGTTCTACAAATGCAGAGCGTTTTTGAGGCTTACAGTTTGCCGTTTTTGTTTTAAGAACTTTAAAAGATCTGCTGTCATTTGCAAAATAAAATTTATTTAAATCAAAATTTATGCTGTCGATAATCAAAAAATAACCTAAAAATACCTTTTAATTTTTTTTTGAAAACTGTGTAACAGCATATTAATTAATATAAAATTTTGCTTGTTTATAATATTCATTTCAATTTGTTTTTTTAAATGTCAAAATACAAAAATTTAAATGTCATATACAGTGAAGAAGTGCAGTAAACTGTTTTTAAAGGTAGTGCTGCTTTTTCAGTTTTTTGATTTGCTGTTGCAGAGTGCCACTGACTGAATAAGAATTATGTTTTAAGATCTGCAAACATGAACTCAACGTTATTCTTAAACTTGAAATAGCCACAAAAATTACTTTTTTTTTATAATATATAAGTAACCAATTCATATAAAATTTTGAGAAATTCAAATGTGATTTGTATGAGTCAATTCGTTTTTGATGAATATACAAAACGTATTAGCAATTGTATGAGATAGGTCAAATGTATGACCATTTTGTATTAGGCAAAGTATCGTGACTTGTACATTTGAGTGCAAACACAGTTTTATTATAAATTAATTTTGTATATGTTATAATTTTATTATGACATTGTTGCTTTATGTTATCATGAATAGTTACATAAAAGGTGCTTTATCAAACAAACAAAAAATGTTAAAAGTTAATGTTAAAGTTTGTTTTTTTTAAAAAAAAAAACAAATGAAAAAAAAACAGTATTAACATTACAATCTTATAATCTATGGTAAACACCATGGCAGTTTACTTTCTGGAAAATCCTTGAAAATTCTTGAAAAATTTCTTTAAATTAAATTTTTTTTTAATTTTAAACCTTCCTAATTTTTACATACATATAAAAATGTTTTTAATATTTACTCACTTTTAAATACCCTGCCTTCGGTAATGTAAAATGACGATCAGTCAAATGATTTTTGATTCGATTTTGATTCAACTAAGTAACTGTCAAATAGACTATTGCAAATTTTTGACGCGACGTCAAGCGACATTATCGAGCAAATACAAAATTTTTTTGTTTAGTGTGCTTTTATGTAATTTTTATATTTTTGGTTGTTCAGAAATTATAAATAAGGAAAAATTAAAAATTTAAACATGTTTTAAAAGCTATAGAATATTACTTTTTTGGAAATTATGTATATATATTTATAATAAGAATAACGAAGACCATCTAAATTTAAAAACATAGCAATTATTTATATTTTATTTCAATTACTTATTTATGCTTCAAATTTTAAAATATTAAAATTTAACAAGAAAAAATACTACTACACTTCTTTTTCAGAATCAGAATCCATTTCAACAAAAATATAATTATATTTTTCCTTTTGAACTGTTCACACCAAAAGTAAACAACTAATCATAAATTTTTAACTTGCTTTGTATGCACAAATTTAACTGACATTTCGACTTTTTTTTCATAGCCGAAAGAATGACGCTTGTCAACTTCATAACCGAGAGTTCGAGACTGTTGAATTTTTCATGATTTCAGCGCAAACGACATTACTAAAAGCAGGGTACTTAGACTTAAGTCACAAATAATATGAAATTTAAAATTTTATCAATAGTACAAATTTAATTAGTGCTGTGAAGAAACGCTAGTAACGAATATCAAGTACTCATTACTTTCTTATATTAATAACGAATATAAAAGTGCAGTTACTTTCGTTACCTTGAAATTTGAATTCATATATTTTAGAAAAATATAAATTGAAGCATGCACAAAAAAAAATGTTAGCTTTCATAATTTATGGCTCAATAATGAAATATATCCACAATTCAGGGAGCAAAATTTTATTTGTTGATTATTTGAAAATTATGTTTATTGATAATGCTTTTTTTCCTAAAGGAGGTGGGAAGAATCTTCCAAAGATATCGAGATTTTCTTCTTGGTAGTGTCAGATTTTTACTTACTTTACTAAGGAAACCCTTACCTGCGAACGCAGTATATTGGCTACGAAGTAGGGATAGGAAAGGATAGGAAAATGGAAACGGAAACATTGAATTGGAAGTGGGAGTAAAGGAAACAATTAATCCGCCTATTGTTATTACTATTTTGCTAACAGTGACTATACCCGTTACAACAGTTACATCATGCAGTATTATATAACACCTTACTGCATGAGGTAATTATTGAAGACAACCCCAACTGTCACTATAGCGGCTATTATTATTGGTATTAGTATTCTTATTAATATTATTATTTTTACTACAGAGTCAGGGGCACCAGTGGATTACAACGTGCAGTAATATATAACACCTTACTGCGTGATATAACCAAAGATAGTTCCACTGTAGCAGCTTTTTGCTTTGAAATTAAAACTTCACATAATTTTTTTAAATAAATACGTACATTTACATACCTACACATATATATAATTTAAAAAAATAAATAACTTCTTAAATATTATGTACCTACTAAGGCGATGATCATTCAGCGGAATGAAAAATTTACTGTTAAAAAATTGATATAAGAAATATGGGTCCTCCCGACTTCTCACGCAAAAAGAAAGAATCATGTTGAAATTTTAAAACTTAAATTAATATGTTCAATCAACACTTTTTTTAAGAAGCGAGAATCTGCATCTACTGCAGTATCTGCATTAACTTCTTCTTCAGTTATCGTGTTTGAAGATTCAAATGCTTCTACTTCAAAACAACAAAATAATATTGGCATTCTTGCAGCCAGCGGTATATCATCAAGATTTAAACTGGGAAAAACAAAATATGCTTATTATTAACGACAGCATAGGCAAATAGTTTTGGAACCCGTAATTAATGAAGTTAATGAATGTGAAGATTTTGTGGTGTGCTTTGATGAAGCCCTAAACAAAATATCACAACGGGAGCAAATGGATTTAGTCGTATTGATAGATGGACTTATATATAAAATGATCAAATATAGATTTCCCATTAACTTAGTAGAACTAACTGACCAAATGATAAAAAATTATAAATTCCATGTCTCATTCAACCAAAGAATATCCAGAACTTTCCAATTAAACAATGGATTGTTGCAGGGAATGGTAAACTCACCAATTTTATTTTTTATTTATATTATAGAACTATTAAAGCTTTTACTTAGAATCGCATAATAACTTTTGTATCGCCTTTGCTGACGATTTAGTTTTATACTCTGGAGCCAAAGGTGGACGTAATCCAAAACAATGTTCAAAATTTATTTAATCTTACAGCAGATTATTGTAAAATTTAGCTGTTAAAAATCAATTATAATAAATGCGAGTCGATTTTGTTCAGAGATTCTTACGCACACTGCACCGAAAATATAAAAAAAAATGGGAGAAGTTTTGTGATTAAAGATCCTATCAACAATATAATAGGAAATAAAAGTATTGTGAAATATTTAGGTGTTCATTTACACTATTTACTAAATTATTCTCAATATGTAAAAATGGCAATATCAAAAGGAAACAAAGCATTCATGATGTACAAAAAAGTTATTTTACAATAAAACAATTAATTCGAGAGTTAAAATAATTGCATATCAGTCATTAATCAGATCAATTTTAATGTACGGGGCACTTATTTGGTTTAACATAAGTAGTAAGTAGTGTAATGGAACTTTTCCGGAAATTTGAGAGGAAATGTATTAGATTATGTATAAATAAAATTAGGAAACCTGAAACCAATTATTTACATTTCTATTCTAATAAATATATTTACGAGCAAGCTAAAGTATACCGTATCGATAATTTCACTATCAATCTTATTAGAAAACATTTCAATTGGTCACTGCTAGTTGTAAAAAATAGCTTAATTTCAAGAAAATATTATCACAACCATGGATATATTCAAAAATCGTTAAATACAGGGTTCATCGCACCGGAACATTTTATATTCTTAGACATGCAGGGTTATATACAGAACTAGCAATACGTCTCAATATTATTTCACAATAATAGAAGGGCTACGTGTAAAAAAATTAGTTATGATCCTAATGACATGAGTTCTATCATATGACAGAAGTTATGACATTAAACAGAAGTTATTGGTGGTTAGAAGATACTTATTAGTTTACATAAATATCAAAAAAAAAATTTTTCTTTTTTTTTAATATTAATTTTAGAAATAATTTTTTCTTTGTTGGTTTTTCCCAAATATTTCAACAGTTCGGAAAAAACCCATAAAGGACAAAGGTGTAGGGGTTAGGTTAAGTTTGTTTTATTAGAATTAAGTTTTAATTATGTATACTTTTAAAATTTTGGAAATAACCTTGGTTTTTTATATGACCTTAAGGAAAAAAAAAGAGCGAAAAGGAAAAAAAAAAACTTCTATTGTTAAATAAATATTCAAAAAGACTTCTTTTAAATAAATTCATTTAAGACTAGATTAAGATTAGCGAAAAAAAAAATTTTGTTATTTTTAAAGCTAATAATTTTAATTTGTGAAATATATCCATTTTTTTGTAATTTTTTTAGGTTTAGTTATAATTAAATAAATAAATAATTAAAAAAAAAAAAAAAAGTAATAAAAAAAATCATTCAGAGAAGTCATTCTTTAAAATTTAGTTTGCTAACACAACTTAGTAGCTTGAGTGCTAAGAATATTTATAAAAACTTTCATTATCATGGAGAGAAACTGTTGTTTGTCCTATTCCGAAGTGTAGAGTTTTTAAATTACCAACAGATTATCGATCAATAAATATGAAAAAATGTTAGAAAAAGTTAAGTTAACAACTTCAAGAATATCTGAATGTAAATAATATTTTATGCAGTGTACAAAGTGAATTAAGGAGGAAACACTTTTGTGAAATCGCGCTAAACTTTGTTTTATACGATTGGAAACGAGTTAAAGATGACAACATGGTAATTGTTGCGGTGTTTCTTGATTTCATAACGGCCTTTGAAACAGTTTATTGTAGTATTTTGTTGAATAAATTCCGAAAATATTGTATTATGGATAAGTTTCTTTGATCTAAGAAAGCAGAGAATGATGGTGTTGATTCTGAGAATTGCTTTGTTGTTCATATGTTGTTCAGTTACACAAGACACAATATTGGCAGTATTATGTTTTTTTGATGCACATTAATGATATAAAAAATTGCATTAAAAACTCAAAAATAATTTTATTCGTAGATGATGCTTTAATATATATAGCGCCGTAATATAGAAATTTGTTGCAGTTAAAATTAACGAAGATCTTGAAAATATTTATAAGTAGTTATTTATGAATAAGCTTAAATTGAATGTAGATAAAACAAAATACCTGGTTATTAACGACAACTAACGTTATTAACGATAGAACTGATAGTTTAGTTGAAATTAATATTGGTGGTTATCAAATAAATAAATTGACTCGATAAAATATCTGGGTATTCTAATAGACAATAAGTTGAATTTTGATAAACATGGTGAATCAATATGTAATAAGATGATAATTGGCTACTTAGGGAGAATCAGAAACCAAATAACAGCTAAATGCACAATTACATTGTATAATACAACGATTTTGCCTCATTTACACTATTGCTCTTCTATCTTATTTTTATGCAATGAAAAAAAAAGAACGTTTACAAATTCTTCTAAATAAACCGTTGAGAATTATATTAAAATGTGTGGAAGAACAAATTTTATATTTATGCTTGGTGAATTAAAATGGATGTCCATTCGACAAAGATTGAAATTTAATGTATTGGTATTTGTTTTTAAGATGAAACTCAGCTTGCTGCCTGACTCCAGCCTGAGTATTTAACTAGGTATTTGAATTATGTAAGTGATTCAACAACATACAATTTAAGAACTACTGGTTTATTTAGATTATCATTATTTAGACTAAATAACACGCAAAATAATTTATTACAGTTATTTAACGGCTTACCAGATAGGGCTTACAGATATTTAACGGTTTATCAGATGAGAACAAAAATATTAGAAAAAATACTTATTATTTTCTTGCTACATAATTAATTTTAAATTAACTATTAAATGACTATGAATTATTTATTTAAATTTTACTTGTAATTAAAATGTTCTTCTAAGGGGCTTCGGTGGCCTAGTAAGAGCGTATAAAATACGCTGTAATCAGCGAGGAAGTGTGGGTTGGAATCCCGCACACGTCGTAAGAGGTTTTCCCTCTTACGAGATTTGCAGCCACTCTTGAACAGGAAAGGCTGTGTAATTTCCTGTCAACATTTATGTGACAAAGAAATGCATTAAAAAAAAAAAATGTCCTATTGTATTTTTCTAGTATACATACTCAAAATTTTGTGATTTTAATATTCTAAAATTGTTTTATGCAACAGTATTTCTTATACTAATAAATAAATTAAAAAAACAGCCAAATTGATCAAAACAATTTTAAAAATTTATTTGAATTAAATGGAATATCTGGCATAGTAGCAAATAATGCACATAACCAATACATTTTACTTTGCCGAGAATCTTGAAATTTTGTTAAAGACGATTTTTAAAATTTTATAAAAGTAGAACTAAATGATGATTCCAGATTTGATACATTTTATTTTTCTCTAATTGGAAATAATTCTTTATATGTTTTATAAAAGTAGTACCCTGCTTTCGGTAAAGTCGTTTGAACTGCAACCATCAAAAATTCAACTGTCACTGAAACATAAAAAAGTAATTGAAATAAAATCTAAGTAATTGCTACGTTTTTAAATTTAGATGGTCTTTCTTATCCTTATTATATATATATATATATATATAAGTATATAATTTCAAAAAAATAATATTCTATAACTTTTAAAACATGTATATTAATATTCTATCTAAATTTTTAATTTTTCCTTACTTATAATTTCAGAACAACCAAAAATATAAAAATTATACTAAAGCACACTAAACAAAAAATTTTTGTTTTTGTTCAAATGTCGTTTGATGTCGCGTCAAAAAATTAGCAAAAGTCTATTTGACAGATGCTTAGTTGAATCAAAATCGAATCAAAAATCGTTTGACTGATCGTCATTTTACATTACCGAAAGCAGGGCTATATGATAAAAAAACTAAATGATGATTCCAGACTTGATACATTTTATTTTTCTCTATTGGAAATAATTCTTCATAGAATGATTTAAGGTATCCTTTTAAAATATGTTTGAATCTGTCACATGGAAACGCTTCTGTAGAAAGTGGGTTTTCTATAAATAAAAGTTTATTAATAAAAAATCTGCTAGAAGCGTCGTTATTGGCGCAACGTCATGTGGTGGATGGCATAAATAACTGCAAAGGCATTGAGTTAGTGGAAATAACATACCAAAGTTAATATCTTATGTTAAATCTTCACATATGAATTATGTGAACTATTTAGAAAAAAAAACAAAAAGAAAAAAGAAGATGAAATCAAAATTCTTAAAAGAAAATATGAAGAAGAAATCAATATTTTAACTGAACAAAAAAATAAATTAAAACTTGAAGTAAAAGAAAAGGGGGTAAAAATAAATATAAAAAATAGGCTTGAATAAAGAACTTTTATCGTAACTACCCGTACTTATATTTTTTATTTTAAAATATTTAATTATTTGCTCTTTCAGGCAAAAAATATAAATATTTTTATATATAAATATAATATTTTGATAGTTTTTTTAAAAAAAAATAGTTAATTTACGTTAAACTACATCATAGCATAACAGGTAGTACGTACAGGTTAAATTTTTTTTTAATTAAACGGTCGGTCAACGGCGACGAACAGCGGAATCGACCTTAAAAACTGTCTTGCCACTTACAATTCCGACGGTCAACGACGATCGCAAAAATGACAATGTTTATTTTATATGTTTTGTTGACAATATTTTGTTTAAAAAAAAATGGATGCAAATGCAATAAAATTCTAAAAATTCTATTTCTACATTTTTTGGACATAGTTTATAAATAATTTCTTGCTTCTTTACTTCTATTAAATTTTCGTCAAAACTCTTGTTCATAAAATAATTTAATTTAAAAATTCAAAACAACGTAAATAAGTTATAACTAACTTTAAAATTTATGGGAACAAACAAAAAACTTTTTCGTCAATTATTGTATACGTATGTCAGGAAGACGGCAAAAATAGAAATAGAATCTATTTCTTTACAACTTCTTTATTTTGCCCTCTGTTTTCTAATTTTTTTATAAATTATCTTATGCTTAATCTTTACTCGCAGTATCATATTGATTGATTTTTCCTTAAATTTTAATAAAACTACATTTCATGCAAGTTGAAACATCTTGTAGTTTTATGAAAAAAGTATAAGAAATATAATCGATGAGTTTATCCATATCCATAGCCCATATTCTCTTAGACTCATCAGGAGGGCGTTTCGTTTCGTTACAAGTAGAGTTTATGCTTTTATAGGATTAACTACCACAGTCACATGCTTTAAAATGTGATATTTTTAAATTTTAAGTGGCGTGGGAAAGTGGGAAATCTTAAAAAACAAAATAATAAAGAAAATATATGTAGGAAAATTCTTATTTGGTTTGCTAAGTATATGTTACTATTGTTTATTTATTACTATGTACTTTAAACTTTAACTTAGTATATACATACTACTTTATACTACTACTGTAAATTAAAAAAAAAATTATTTTACATTATAAAAAATTTAAGTGCCTACATGAGTACATAATATAATATGTATAAGAATCTAAGAAAATTCTTTATTTTCCCATGGATCTTTACAAAATCAAAATGGATAATTTACAAAATTTAGAAAATTATTTTCAAATTTTAAATTTTAAATTAATACCTAATTTGTAATTCAAGAAATGTTTGGTATTAAAAAAATGGTTCTGCCATTAAAAATCTATTACCAAAATGCTTTAAACCGAAATCTCTAAAATCGAAATAATAAAAATCCAAACAAGACAAAATCCAAATAAAAAACGTAATTTTTTTTGTTATGAAATTATATAGGTATAAACATAAATACGAATATATAATATATCTATAATTATAATTTAGTAGTTCTCAGCCACACACTACGTATTGTGACATTCCGCTAAGTTTTGAATACAACTTCATATTTGGATTCGATTTTCTATGACAAAATCTACATTAACATATAACATATATATGTATGTATGTTTAGAATCATGTTTTTTTTTGTTTCCTTTCGGAATCAAGAAATTTTGTATCCCATACGAATTTTTGTAATTTAGATGTCACCCCAAAATATATTTACACACCAGTTACAGGGCCCTTAGTTTATTATATATATTTTTATATTAGAAATAATGGGTGGCGTCAACAAACCGCCATTAAATAAATTATTGAAACTCTGATTTTATAATCAACTCTAAAATTCAACTTGATTCAGTATCATAGCATATGCATTACATACATAGATATATATATATATGTAAATATTTTTGAAAAAGTGTAAGTATTTGTGCTTTGAGCATAGCTTTATCTATAAATCCTTTATTTATTTAAATCTAAGTAATATTCGTAGGCATCTATAAATATTTTTTCCCCCTTCTATTTGAGAGTATTGTATACAAATCTCTATTAATTTGTGTGTCAAACAAATTGTTATTATTTTAATATTACCTGTTAATACTCAATATTAATATTTTAATTGATTTACATTCATTAGAATTCAAATAGTGAGATATTTAAAAGGAAGATCAAAAATGTCAAGATTTTGTATTGCACCCTAGTATAAGGCTTGCACTCTTGCCATTTCAAACAAAAAATTATAAATTGAAATAAAATATATGAAATATAAATATATAAAATCATACATACATACATTAATTATTATTAATTAATTACAAATTATTCCACCACGTTTTGTCTATAATTTGGACTTCGGAATTTTATTATGAATTATGATCATTCACTTGGGTCTTTTTTTTTTGTATTTTGTCTTGTTTGGATTTTGTCGCATTAGAATTTCTTCAATTTAGACCCAAAAAAATATTAGGAATTTTGGAAAACAGGATTTGCATTTGCTAATATTACCTAAAACATGCAGTAAAAAATATCCTGTTAAAACAAAAATCAATTTTCTACTTTAGCGATCAGTCGGAAGGACGTAATTATTTAAAGTCAGAATCCAATCCAAAGTAAGAAAATTTATTCATCTTCATATACATAATATATATCCTAAGATATTTGATTTATAATTTGGCTAAATATTTTTTCTTATGTTTAAAGTTAATGTACGCTTGCTTCGCTTTGACAGTTTTATTCTTTTCTATACTTATGGCGTTTCTTACGCTTTCGATACTTTTAAATGAACGCTTTGACAACAACTTAAAATTGTACAAAAGGTGGTGGTTAGAATTAAAGAAAATTTAAAAATGGTTATCTTAAAGTTAATCGATATTACATATTTGGTGATTTTCTAATTTTTTTTCTTTTTTGCTTTTATTTGTTAAAAGCGTGAAATTAACAAAAAAGATGAAAATTAATTAACTGTGAACTTTATATGCATTTTACGCTTTGCTATTGAGATAGCTTACAAAATATAAACTATAGAATATAAATCTTAATATTCAACTTTAATGTCAAAGGCTGAAAACATGTCAAAGCGTAGAAAGGGTTTATAGAGTTTCACTAAATCATTAATTAAATCTTCAATTCAAAGCTTAAACGCAAATGCGTTAATTTCAGCGTCATCAACTCTTCGGACTTTTCGTTGCTTAGCGTTTCTCATTAAGTCTTCTACTTTTTAAGTATTAAATATGTACATATGTAAATATTAATTTTTCGTGAACATTAAGTCCTCTGTTGTTTGACTGAAGTGTTTAAGCTGAAGAGAGATAATTACAGATAAAGCACTTTTAAATCCATATTGAGTAAAAAGTTTTTAATAAAATGATGTTCAGTTTAATTAGATATAAGCAGTTTGATAATACAATTTTGCGTATTAAATTATACATACATATTTTCATATGTATATCGTAAAATTTTTGAATCATAAGATCAAAAAGAGTTAATTTTCATTCAGTTATTTAACTTTATCATAAAATTAAATATTCAATATATAAATTAAATTATAAACTAGATTTTTCTTGTTTAGTTTTTTTTTTTGTGATATACATTATGGAGGAATTTCCCAGCTTTTAAGTGTTACAGAGCTTTCAATAATTATTTCATTATGTTTGTTTTAATTAAAAGTTTTTTTTGAAAGCAAAAGTTTTTAAAGTTATGTCACCAATTATAGAAAATTAAATTTTTAAATAACGGTGATTTATTTTTTATAAAAACCGTTATTTAGAAAAACTTTTGTTAATATTTTTCAAATCTTCTAAAATGCAGAGGTGGCACAAAACACTTAAGGATGTAATATATTTGCCATTACGTTTATTTAAAGTAGTCTCGATAGAAATCAGAAAGTGTATAATATATTCCTGCTCAGAATTGAATTTTTAATTTAGCTGTATGTTGGCATTCGTCTGCACAACAAATTTTTTTTTAATGCATTTCTCTGCCACATAAATGTGGACAGGAAATTACACAGCCTTTCCTGTTCAGGCGTGGCTGTAAATTTTCTTTTATAAGAGCGCAACTCGGCGTGTTATTAAATGGTTTATTTTAAATTTATTTTCTAATTAAAATATAAATTCAAAATTGACAAAATGTATTTGCTTTTCATTTTATATATACATATGTCATAAAAAACATATACAAAAAAAAAATTATAAAATGTATTTCCAAAAAAATGTTGTCACGCCGGTGTTTTGTTTTAAAATGTTAGAGTTTGTAACAACTAACAAATTACGTGATATAAGCACTCTATTTGTAGTATTTGCTATTAAAATTCTACCATATCTCATACAGTTTCAAAAAAGAATTGAATGCTGGTTTGCCGCACTCATTTGCTTTGAACTTTTCTATCATATCAGTTTTTTTATTCGGAGAAAATATTTACAAATTGGAAAAGTAATTGAAGCTAAGCAAAATGGAAGAACCTACATAATTTGATTATATTGTATAGAGTAAAGAATATTCTTTTGCTTTTGAGTGAATGTTCAATTTTTTTTTTATTTACTTAATTTAAAATTTATACAAGGTTCTCGATTATAGAATGGATATGGTACACTTAATTTTTTGCACAATTATTGGTAATTTGAAGTATTGTCGAGACTCGCTAAACACATCAAACAACAGAGGAAGATTTAATTTTCAATTGACTTTGAAAGTAAAGTTGATGTAGATAATTCAAATATTTTTGGTTCGAAACAAGTTGAAATTGAACATGCGTTACTTATATTATAAGATCCAATCAAGAACTAATGGCATAAATCAACGGGGAAGAAATACATAGTAAAATTAAACGTCAAAGAATAAAATGAGCGGATCATGTAATATGAATGTTTCGAGATCGGGCTAAAAAATCTATATTTGAGGAAAGAATAATTGGTATACGTAATAGAAGCCTACCTAGAAGTGGATGGATAGATATAATATCAAAAATGACTTAAAAGTTGTAGGTGTTCGGAGCTGCAGCAGATCGAAAATGTTGATGGAGTATTGTAAAGGAAGCCAGGGTTATATTTTTTTCGTTTACTAATTTTACATTTTTATAGACGCTTCTGAGGAGTTTGGTTTTGTTTTGAAGTGGAAATTTAACAAAGAGAATCAATTAAATTGAAATTAAGTTACGGAGTTATTTTTTTGTTTATTTGAAAAATGTCAAAATCAACCAAATTGCGTTGATATCACCTTAAGTTTGGAAAAATGAATTTTCTAATTTATTTTTGTTTCTGTAAATACACTTGGATCGAAACATTAATTTTTCATTTAATATTTAATCTAATTATTATAATCGTATATAAATATACGCATAATATCATATTTATTTGACAATAACTATAATTGGTCTTGGTATTTGAGTCAATTTATTATATTTAAAGCCTATCTGTATGTATATTGAGTTATTTTTTAAAAAGTTATTTAGAGTCGTAGAGTTTTGCAGTAAAGAAAAAAATTTAACGACAATTTAAAATGAAAGTTTTGTATTTGTCATTTCAAAAGTTTAAATCAAAAATATCGTCATTTCTTTTTGTCCAAAATATTTAGTAGCAAAAAGAAAAAAAATGTATGAAAAATCTTAATTCAAGAAGTAAATTTTATGGTCTCGATATAACTGTATTTTTTTTTTTAAATTAATTTTGCCAATGATTTCTTTAACAGTCCAGAACGGTCTGATTTTCGTATCTAATGAACAAGAAAGCCAATATTATTGAAGGGTAAAAAATTGAAAAAACAAAAAAATGTAGGTATAAAACAAAGAAAGAAAGAAACAAAACAAAAAAAAATTTGCTATTCTCATTTTGGTGAGATTTTTTATTTTTTTGCAAGTTTTTCTTTATGTTATATCCTACATGTCAATTAATTTCATTATTATTTTACTTATTTTTCTGTTTGTTTTAGTTTGATAGGAAAGGAAGCGAAGAGGGAATTAAAAGGTCAACAGATCATGAAGCTTCAAAATAACTATAAATTCTAATTTATTACAAAGAACTTTTTTCAAGTTTTGCTTTTCTAAAAAACTATTTTTTTTTGCTTAGTATCAGGCAATGACCGGAATTGGTTTACATACATATTACATAAATACTAGAAGAGAGGACAAAATGTAACGTGATAAAGAAATGTACACAATTTAAATTATTTAAAATATCAGTTACATTTTTTGTTGTTGTGTGGAAAGTGTGTGGAACTTTAACCCACTAAACATACTTCCTTTTTTTTTTTAAATCTCTGGTAATATACATAATCCTCACCAATATTAAGGAACAAATGTGTTTTATTTATTTTTTTGGCGAAGATAGGTGGAAGTTATCAAAAGATAATTAGAGAAGTGGAGGGAGCACTAGTCCCTTATGAGTGTCTGGGATTTTTAATTCACTAAACATCACTTTTCTTGTATGACCAAACAATAGATTATAATATATCCTTTAGTTTTATTGATTTGCTTAATCAAGTGAACATTGAACATTGAACTCTGAATATTGTATATGTAAAACTCATCAATTTTAGCGAACACATGATGTGGAAGATGGCTCCTGATTCGCGATGTACGTACGATAAATGAATTTCCGGAAGCCCAGATCACATAGATTTTGAAATGAAGTTATCAGACTTAATCTCGGCAGAACAAGTCCGTACTTCTCTAAGGTATTTATAAAATAAGGTAACTCTTTCTCTTTGCCGACGGAGACCAAAAAGAGAGAGTTTAAGGTCACATTACGATTATTTATTAAAGAAATTGCTCTGTTTTGCATTTTATTAAAATATTCCAATGATGTTGTCGGGGTTCAAATGGTGTATTGCACTTCATCTTTGGCCTAATACACGTTTTATAGATATTTATATGTATATAAAAGAAATTAAGAATAATTGAACCAAATTTTTTAAATCTTTATTATTTCTTTATTTTAATAGTATATATATATATATTTGAAATTTTCAATGTAACGTTTAAACTCTCGCGTTTTTTCCCGGTATTAAACATAAAAACATTAAATTTTTTTCAAAATTTTTTTATTATCTATTCTTTTTAGATTGGTTTCACATTTTTTTTTTTCTAAAATATATAATTTTGACCTTTATTCTATTTTTTCAAAAATTATGTGATAATTTTGGAATTGTTTTTAAAATGGTTCAATTAAATGTACATGTGTTATTTCGAATTTATCAGCAACTTACTTGTGTAAAATTTCGTGGATATTTATTAAAATTTTAAGATGAATCTTTCGTTTTTTGTTCGCACCTATAGATTTTTATTGAAAATTTGTAAGTCAAATTTGTGAGGTATAATAGCTCCGAGCACTCAAGTGGTACTTATATAACAGCATAGCAAAATGTTGCTATGCTGTTATATAAGTACCAAATGTACTGAAATGTTGGTTGCTTTTCCTTTCGGTTTAAATTAATGTTTTTATTCTATAACATTAAGTAGTTTAATCTGATTTAACATTTTTTGTTTTTCATTAAACATTTTTTTGTAGTGTATATATGTATATAGAGTTAAATATTTTGTGTAAGTATTCAATTTTAAATACGTGTTTATCTCTACAATGTACTAATGTACATAAATACGTGTAACACCAATCATATAATATAAGCAAAATTTGTTTGCCTTTAATGGAATTTGTAATGAACTAAAATAAATAAATATATGTATAATATATTATTATACCTATTATCAATTTGTGAGTATAAATCTTTGATTTATATACTTTAAATTGCTTATTATTATTTTTTTTATAAAGAAAAAACTTAAATATATTATTTTAACTTTGATTTACCTTTTAAATTTACCTTTTAACTGCTTTTGACGTCATTTAAAAAAAAAAAAAAATTAATTTAAATAATTATTATATTTAACTCGCACCTGTATTTTAAATTTTAATGAAGTTCACAATATTTTGATGATCTAACAAAATTTTCGAAAAACATTGGGATAAATTTTATGATTTCGCTAGAAAAACTTTTAATTCGACAATCCATACCAAATACTATAAACATAATATGAATGTTACCTTTTTTCTAATTATGCAATCTAGGAAATTAACACATGGAACTGGAAAAGGCAATGAATAATGACAAGTTACTCATACATACGTGGATGTCAAAACATAAACTCACAGTTAACGTAAATTTAAAAAGACAAAATTAATCCTAATTAAATCAAAAAACGATAACATCAATGTTAAGTATAATAATGACACAATTCAAAGAGTTAGCAAATACATAAATACCTAGGTGTTACAGTCGACGAAGATTTCAACTGGAACTCACAAGTTACTGATCTGCTACCTAAACTTCGCAGGGTGGCCGGATTACTAAAAAAACTAGGAAGAAGACTCCCACATTGTTTAAAAAAATCGGATTATTATAGTCTTTTCCGTACTATAATTTCCTATGGTATCGGAATATGGGGAAATACATTCAATATCAATATAAAAAATCTTCAAAAAATTCAAAACAGAACTATAAAAAATCTTTATAACCTGCCAATTCGTACTTCAACAAATTCAATGCATAAACAATATGAAATCTTTAAAATTGAAGACCTAATTCGCTATACACAAATACTACACATCTATAACACGAATACAAACAACATCAAGTCTAACACTGAAGTAACAACCAATAACGAAGTTCATGAATACAACACCCACTGTGCTCACCACATTAGGACAGTTTCCAGCCACAACTTGCAGGGCCTGGAGTCAATATTTAATAGTAGTGTAAAAGAATATAACAGTCCACCAAAAAACATTAAGAGCTCAAAATTGTAGAACCAAATAAAAAATTGCCTTATACATATTTTTGAGGTGGAAGAGAAGCCTTTCTAAAAAACTTTCTAAAAAGAAAAAAGGAAGCTGTTATGATTTAGAATACAGTATATTTTTATATCTTTTTAACTCAGCCTTAATATGTATACAAATATTTAGTTTTGAGAAAGAACATTTAATTAAATTGAACAAATTTTTTCTAAAAATTATGCTATCTGGGAAATTTCATGCTTAACTCAAAAACAAGTTACAAAGTATACATTTAAAGGTAAAGTATTAAGTAACAACTAATTAATTACAAAACTACTAAAAATTAACAAAATAATTCAAATTTATATTAATAATATTAATTAACTTTAAATAATTAACAATCACATTTTATCGATTTTGAGATATACTATAAACAACTGGGCTTCCTGCTCGGTGGAGTTGATGAACAAATATCACTTTTTGCTTACAAAATCAAATCTTTTTGCAAACAATCAAAATCATCTATGGATACGATAGGCTGTACAGTGCTACGCTGATGGTGTGCTAAGATACCAATTGACTAACAAAATAATTAATATAATTACTGTTGACAAAACAGTATTCATCTTCAAAGTTATGAACAAAAATATGTGAAACAAAGGTGACCCTGCTACATAGGATCGCCGTAAGTGGTCGGAGCACGCGTCAATCGCATTACATCGCTGTGCCAGATGTCTTATTCCAACAGCTACAAGGATCTTCAATTCGCTATCACAAAAGGTAAGATTTTCAACAAGTGTGGAAATATTCAAAAAACGAGCCATGACGTTTATCAAAGAAAATAATAGCAATAACAACCAATGATATCAACTTGACGAGCATGAAAAACAATGTAAATGTCATTTTTACATGTTTTGTTTGTTGTAGTTAATATCATCCTACTCACCACTAGTTAATAAACTGATAGAGATAGAATTAAAACACTGTAATCATTCTTAAACCAATTTAATACATTATAAAAAAAATAAAATTTAATAAACTGTAACAAACAAGTTTGATAAAAAAAGAAATAAAAAAATAAAAATAAGTAATAATTTAAAGGTGCTCTCTTAAATTTCAATGATGCAAATAAAGATTCTTCTTTAAACTAAATTTAGTAAGTTCAAAATTATTAGTTTGTTTATATTTATTACATAAGGACATCAGTTTATTTAATATTTTAAAACGATAATTTAATAATAATTAAAATAACCTAAAATATGTATAAAGTACAGGCAGTATTGTATACTTGCATATCTACTATACATACTTGTACCTTTCACAAAGCATTGTGGAAGTTAAAAAAAGTGTACACAATCCTAAAAAAAACGAGAAAGAATACAGTTGCCTTTGTCAACTCTTAGATACCCGTACGAACCGTTAGTATGTTCACAGCCGGTCACTCTACTTAGAATATTATTTTTTAAATATTTTAGTATTTTAAAATAATTTGGGTGAATTTTATAATTTCTAGAACTATGAGTTGTACATATATTCAAACTTTATGTTTATACATTCTGCAAAAGCAGATTCTAACCTTCCACATAACGATTATCAATCCAAAACTTTTTAAAATATTCTATAGTATCATTTAATACTAAGCGGTAAATGTATATTAAATTACAAAATAGTAAATATAATTTTAAATATTATATTATATTAATGCGCACATAGTATATTTATGTTATTATAAGTATATCGCCATACATTGCAATATTTCTTTAAAAATATTTACATTGAATAATTTCTTATAAGTAAAATAAAATACATACATATATGTATGTAAATACGGCGCTATATAATATATGTACATCTATACTCTTATCATTCATTCATCAGTGACATATACGATATGTAAATAAACATCATATTATATAAGTATGTATGTATATCAATATCATATAAATAAAAATTCTTCAAGCAACCGTTATGTTGTTTATTTATTTACATTTTTTTGTACCACGCATTATATCCTCAACAATTTCAAATTATCGAGTAAAACAAAATGCAAAAAATTCATTAAAGAAATTTGTTAGAAAATTTGAAAAAATCAAGTAACACTTTCGTCAATTATAAAGTAACCCTATATTATTAAAAAAAAGTTGTTAACAGAAATGAGAGTATAATGTTGAAGCTTTAATTTTTATGTATTACTTCAAAAAAATTTTAACAGGTGTTCAAGTTACAGGTATTTAAAAATAGGAAATTTTCAGTTTTTGACCCCTTGCAGCTCCTAAACGGGGGGGTGATACAAAAAAATTTCTAAAATGACTCATATTTATTTTGAAAGATCTAAGATCTAATATCTAAACCTAAGATCTTCTGTCAAAATTTCAAGTTTGCAACTTAAACCGTTTAGAAGATAGAAGGGTTAAAGGATTTTGCAATAATTCAGTTTCGTATAACGGTAAATTAAGACACCGTATAGCAAAAGTATATATTTATTATATACATGTTTGTAAAGCTCATAATAGCACCTATCGTTTAGAATTAGAAATCAGAAATCAGATTGAAGATATACCTTATAGAGCTTGTGTTATAACAATTTAAATATAGAGATTTTTCGAACTTTAGGAGGCTGTAGCTTCTTAACGGGTGGGACTACAGAAAAATTAATATTATCATAAAATTAATATTTTTATGATATCTATCAGCAGTTAAAATTTCATGGCTCTATTTCAAAAAAATTGTGGAGATCTAAAAGTTAGTTGTTCGGGAGCTACCCGAAGTTTTGGTCGGAACTCAACCAAAAAAAATAGGGAACCTACAAATTGCTCCCAGAATATTTTGTGTAAATTTCAAGATTTTAGCTTTCTTAGTTTTCGAGTTAGCGTGCTGACGGACGGACGGACATGGCTCAATCGACTCAGAATTTGATTCTGATCCGATCCATACCTTTGAAGGTATATCTATCTCGCTTATTTCGAGGTGTTACAAACGGAGGAGTAATTTTATTATACCCGATACTTATCGTACTGGTATAAAGAGTACTTTTGGTCACCTTATTTTATAATTAATATATACACATATCATCGAATATTTTTAAATTAATTAAAATTACTTACTTAACTGGTTAAATTAATGCAATATTATATATGCATATACATATGTATGTGCTTATTATTTGGGTGCTTCCTTATAACTTTTTCATTCAAATTCGAAAGTTTTTAAAAATGGTTCTAATTTTTTTAATTGTTATAAGTATATGACAATTAAAAAGTTTGAAGAAAACAATCAAATTTTTTTATAATTTTTTAAAGATAAAACTGGTATTTGTGTTTTTTTTGCAATAAAAATTTAAATTTTGACCATTTTAATTTATTTTTAAACAATTTTTTTGTATTATATATTTTGCAGTAGTTTTGTATTTTATTTTTCTGAGATTTAAAGAAAACTTAAAAAAAACAAAAACGATTTTATAAATAACATACGATATAATCATTCATCTGAAAGATAAATAAATCAGAGATATAATTTATTATTTTAACCTAAACCAAATATTTGTATATTAATTAAAGTGCTACTGCTTATTTATATAATTATATACGAGTATATATGTAAATATAAATCCTTCCGAAGTTTTTCGATGAGTCAGTTATACACTGAGGAGGTAAGAAATTTTTGACAAAATGTATTTTAGTAATTTATTAGAAGTTTTACTATATCGAATCATTAAATTTTATCAAATAATATAATTTCATACCTATAATTTGTTCAAAATTTTAGTTGAAAATAGTTTTGTTTAGTATACATACACCTTTTTTACTTTAACTGAAGACATTTTAACGTTAACACAATTTGAAGACAATTTTATTTTAAGTAAACATTTCTTACTTTAAGTGAAGGCATTTATATTAAAACTTAAGGTAAACAAGTAATGAAAAAACCACGGGTTTTCAAGAAAGCACATTTCCAAAATTAGGTTTTGGTAGAGAGTACATAAATATTAAGTAAAAATAAATTTATAATAATACAAAAATTGAAATAAATCGTTAGAATAATTTGTTAGAGAAACTGGGAAAAATCAAGTCAAACTTTAGTCAATTTTAAGGTAACCCTATTTTATTAAGAAAGATTATTAACAAACAAAAATATAATGTTGGAGCTTTAATTTTTGTATATTACTTCAAAAAAATTTGCACAGGTGCCCAAGTTACAGGTGTTTAAAAATGAAGAATTTTTAGTTTTTGACCCCTTACAGCTTCTAAACAGCTACTGAACTACTTTGCTTCAAATGACTCATACTGATTTCCAAAGATCTAACTCCTATCAAAATTTCAAGCTTCTAAGTTAAACCGTCTGAAAAATAGAAAGGCTCCAAATTTGAGCAAAAATTGAGTTTTACATAACGGTATATTAAAATACCGATTGTGCAAGGCCACATATTTACTTTATACATATTTATAAAGCTTATAAACCCAGCCAACTACGGTTTGGTGTTTCCAAATTGAAAATATGACTTATAGAACCTGTGTTATAACAATTTAAAGGTAGAACTTTTTCGAACTTTGTAGGGCTGTAGCTCCGTAACGGGTGGGGCTACAGAAAAAAGTTGTTCCGCAAAATTAGTTTTTTGGCGAGACCTATCCGTAGTTAAAATTTTATTACTTTATTTCAAACGTTGGAAAAAATTTTTAAACACCCAGACGGACGGACGGACAGACGAACAGAGTGAAATTAATAAGCACATTTTTTCAAAATTTTTTGAAAATGTGCTAAAAAATACATATAATACATACATACATATACATATGTATTAAGTAAATTAATAATATGTATTTATATTAAATATTTATAAATTACACGAAGGATTCTTCAAATACAAAAGTCTTCAGGTAAAGTAAAAAACTCTTCACTTAAAGTAAAAAAGTTATGTCTGTATGTAATAAAAAAAAAATATCCATAAAAACTTTCTTTATTGCATCATGTATAAGTAGTACCTAATAAGTAGTACATCTAATATCAGTCTGGTGGACAAAAATACATAAGACATATTGATATTTTGCTGAAGAACGACTTTTTAACACATTTCCAAAAAAAAAATTTAAAACCTTTGCCTATTAGTTTTACTACGTCCGTTCGTCTGTCCGTCTGTTTACAAAACTTATGCACTATTAAAGATAGAGAAAAAAAATTTTAAACATGGGTACATCTAATAAAAAAATGTTGTGGAACTATTTGTAAATTCGTATATCTCATGTTCTACTCGATATTATTTCAATCTGAAAACACCATTCGATTTGATTTTTTTTTATTTTTATAAATCAATATCAAAGTTATATAAGTTTTTTAAATTTAGTATTTAAATTTATCGTTATGTGAAAACCGAATTTTGCATGATATTTCTCTTTTCCGAACTCCGGCACGCTAGTTTTTGTGCTATTAGGGCTCAAAAATTGAAAATTTACTATTTTTAGACACCTGTAACTTAGCCACCTGTACAATTTTCCTTCGCAAAGACATCAAAGTTAAAGGTTCAATAATATATTTTTAAGTGTGTTAACGATTTTTCTTAGTTATATAGGGTTCCGGATTTGCAGCCCTTCAAAATTGCAATAAATTCCCATTTTTACTTTTTTTCTTATATTCAATTTTCAAATTTTGATGCAAGGTGCAAGGTGCAAGTAACAATTCTAAACAGTTTGTATTATCTTTTGGAGATGTGCACTTTTAAAAACCGTTGGTTTACATTCTGCTTTGTTTAATTTTTTATTCAAATATTGTTACTAAATTGTTTTCAACGCATAATGAAAATATTTTAAATTTTACATTAAGTTAGGAATTAATTGACTTAAGTGTTCCTTCCTCAAAAAAGTTTAAATTTTGGACTAAGTTAGAAATAATTGATTTTTGGTGTTTCTTCTCCAAAAAAGTGAATTGATTATTGTTTTGTAATTTTTAAGCCAAAATATTGTTATTTTGACTTATATGGTTTTGTCAAAGTATAAGTTTTGGTAATATCATATAAATTGAGCCAATAAATTATTATTTTGATTAGTATAAAGGTCTGACTAGCCGTAGTTACTTAAAGGAACTTAATACTTTTCGTTCTAGGCCTTTAAGTTTACGTTAAAACTTAAAGCAACTTAATATAAACTATCTATCTATTCTGTCATTTAATTAACTTGCTTTAAGTGCGGTTAGTCAGGCCTTAAGAGTTATTTTAAATTCTTGTATGAAAAATAGTTAGTTATATCAGTTTAAATTTTTGAAGTTATCTTTAACCGTTATTTTCAAATTGAGAATTTAACCATCTCTCGTTTTTTTGTTTGTAAACCAAGATATTCCTGTGATTTTTTTATAATTTTCGTTAAATTTTTGAAATTTCTATTTGAAGGTTATTTTGAAATTTTAAATCAAGAATTATTAATTTTAAATAAATTGTTATGGCTTTATTTAATTAGTTATGTATATATATACATCATAGATTTTGATAAAACTTGATTGTTTCTTTTAAGTTGATATTTGTTTTGTCGTTTTTATATTTTTAATTAATTAAAAAGAAAAAAAAAAAACTATAAAAACTTGAACGAGATTTTTATATTTACAAATAAAAAGCTCTCTATAATATAAATACTATAAAGGAATTCATTTTTAATGAATTGCGAATTATTAAATTTATAAGTCTGTTGTTTGGGTTTTTTTTTTTTTAGCGAAATGATTCATTTTTTAATCTGATTCATTTATTTTTTTGTTTTTTTTTTGCTTAAATTTGTTAAAATAATAATTTTGTATGTATATATTCTTGTATATATATATTATATTTTATTCCATTTTATTAACTTTTTTCCAATTATTTTTGTTATGTACATAATATATAAAAGTTATATATATAGGTATAAAAAAAAAAAATTCAAATTTTTTATATGTATTCCACTTTTTTTTTTTATTTAAAAATTTTCTTTTGCAAATATTTTCTATTTTAAAAACTAAATATAATTGACAATTATATTGTTTAATTAATATGTATATACTTTTGGATCATAACCTAATGATATCATTTGTGTATCAATCCATTGTCTAGCTAATGCTACATTAGCATACACTGCTGGTCTTGCTTCATTACAACCAATACCCCATGCAACAATACCATTTTGAGCATAGCGATTTTCTGTTGGATTACCTACAGGACATACTAATGGAGCACCACCATCACCTTCACATGTATCAACACCTTCAACACCACCAGCACAAATAAATGTTGTACTTAATTGAAATGCATTACCTAGACGAGTTTTTCTTAAATCATTTTGACATCTATCATATGATACAATTGGTAATGGTATTCTTTTTTGTATAACACTATATTTTCCTTGTTTACCAAAAATTGTTTTACCCCAACCGCTAGCAAAACAATTTGGATTATTTGGTACATGACTTGGTGGTGGTAAACATACAATATCAATATGATCATCTAATTTAAATGGTGATTGCATAACTAATAAAGCAACATCATTTGCTAATGTTCTAATTTCATATTGTGGATGACTTATAATACGTGAAACAACTCTTTCTTGATATGGTAAACGTTCTTTTGTTGTTTGTGTATCCCATTCACCGGCGCGTACTTTAAGTTGTCCTGGATTATTTGCATGTTTTCGTACACAATGATTTGCTGTTAATACAACTTGTGGATGAATTAATGAAGCACCACATACACAACTTTCATTCGATGAAAGTAATATAGCTAATGTCCATGGGAATTCACCAAAATTTGCTTCATTATTTGTATTACCAGTTATTTGAAAATCAATACCATCAATTTTTCTAATACCACATCCTTTTGGAAGATCTGGCTTTCTTTCAGGTAAAGGTGGTATTGTAATTGTTTCTGTTGTACGACTATCATCAATACAACACACATCTAAAACATCTTGACATGATTCAGCATCAAAACGAATATCAATTAAGCCAAAACCATCAATTTGATCATCTATATTGTTACTGTTGTTGGCATTATCTGTTGAACCATGAACACGATTCGTACGTGGATCACACATATGATATGGTACACAAACGCATCTTTTTTCATCTCTAATAAAAACTTGAGGTTCTATAGTAGGACCCTCTGGTTCTGGTATAACAACAGTTCCAAAACCAGCATTTTTTCTGACAGGTGACATTGTTGTTGAATTAAATATACTTTCAATAACTTGTTGAAAATCTTGTTGTTGTTGCGGCATTGATTTGACGCATATGAAGGTCAAAAGTTGTAATAAAATAAATTTAATCATGATTTTTTTTTAGTAAGAAGCGCCTGTTTTCAATTAAAAACTAAAACTTTTTAATTTTTTTTCTATTTTTTATATTTTAATTGAAATATTTATTTTAAATTAAAATAAATTGAATTATTTAACTATTTATTTATTAATTTTTGTTTTTTAGTTTATTTCGTTGATTTAATATATGAGAAGATAACCTGCTTGGAACTGGTTATCTGGTTTTGCTTTAAAAAATTAAAAACAAAACAAAAACAAAACAAAAAAAAATGTATATATTATATACTTATATATAAAATAAAATAAATCTTATGTTTTTTAACACTTGAATGCGCTTAAAACTTAAACGTCAATCCCAACTTGTGAATGTTAACTTAAAACTAAGAAACTTTAAAATACGAAAAAAAAAAAATAATAATAAATAATAATCAACAATCAAAGACAATGTCAACACAACAACAAAATCAAATTAAGTGGTGGACGTACACAGTAGTGTAGCTATTAAGAAATCCCTGTATTTATTCTGATTTTTAAATAAGAAAATAATATGTCGCGTTTTAATATGTCGCTTCCTTACTTAGCACATCAGTTACTTCTAGGTAAATATATATACCTATATATTATATGTTCATATAAGTATGTGCAAAATACATGGCTAAATTTTATTAGCGTGTATAATATTTGTATGTATATATATATATATATATATATATATATATATTAATGGCATGCCGTTTCGAATCAATGATGTATTTTATTAAAGTAGCAAACAACAGATTTATTTAATTATATTCTATTTTTTTTTAAATATTTAAGAAAAATTATAATTAGTATGATTTAAAGATGTATAACTGTATTAGTTATATACGACTATAAGAAGATATTATTTTGTAGATTGTATTATTGATAATTAGCATAAGATTTATATAATATGATCATGGTTACTTCAAAACGAATTATAAAACTGTAGTACAAATATACTCGAACGTTGAAAGTAGGTATTAACGAAGCTTTTTATATATAGTTTTTTTTTTCTTTTTTTTTTACTATTTATATATAAGAGAGTTTGTAAATGACAACAATATATTATGTATCTATAGCTACAATAAATAAATTTGACTACAGATTATAATATAAAATTAATATTATTAGTATTAATAATAAAATATTCCATGCCATTTATCAAAATTTTAGCTTACATAATATTATTATTTATTATATTATTATATTTATGTACATACATACATATTGCATATGTACCTACGTATTTTATTATACAAATCTAGATAGGTACTATAAAATGAATCATTTTTTAGATAAAATTAAGATTCGCAGATAGTTTCTTTGGGGTTTTCTATGTTATTGATTTTATTTTTGCGAATTAAATATATATGTATGTACATAATATATATTTGCCTGAATATATGTACAATTACATATTATAATATGTACATTATATTTTTGTAAAGTTGATTAAATTAAATTATTTTTTTTTTGTTTTTACTCAAATTAGTAAAAGTAAATTATCAGGTAGGTAATATAAAATATGTATGTAGATAAAAATTATTGTAGATTTTTGAACAGGTAATTTTCGGAAAAAAAAAATATATATTTAAAAGTTAATTAATTATTTTTTATGAAATTCTTTAAATACGTATTTTGAATGGTTGTGTAAACGTATTTAAAAATAATATTCATATGTATATACAGTGACGCTCACAGAAACTATATTTTATTATTATTATTTTTTGTATTTACATATTATGTATATAAATAAATTATATTTTTTTTAAGATAATGTTTTCTTTTGCAGACGACTTTCCAATAATAGTTGTTCCATTAATTCTTATTCTTTCTCAATCTTACCATCTCTTATCTATATATGTATGTATATAGAAATTACTTTTATTATGCTATTCTATATAGTCTGAAATTAGGGAATCAAAGATAAAAACCATATATGAATATGTATGTATTTATATACATGTTGTATATGTAATTTTTATTTAAACAGATATAATACGTTATTTTCGAAATCATTGAAAGTCATTTCTTCATTTGAAAATAAAAAAAAAAAACAGAGAATTTATTTAAAGTTGAACATACCTAATATTGTGCTTTGCCGTTAAAAAAAATGTATTAGTTTTTGATCATTTTTTTTGATATCTAAATTTGGTTTTTAAATAGATTTCGAAGTAATTTTTTATTTCAATTTTAAAAACTATATTGCAAAATGTGCAACATTTTGTATGCAATATTTGTAATATTGTAAAATGAGTGAAATATTTAGAATTAGTAAAATATTTGAATTTTTTTGACCGACTCCGTATGAATATTATTTTATTTATTTTTTTATTTATATTAACATTGAAAATCACATGGCTATTAAGGCCATTAATTATAGGTTGAATACTATTATTAATTTATACATAGTAATATTATTTATTTTGTGTATATTATTATATGTTTATTATACTATAAATTTGGTAGCAAGGGAGATTTGTTTTTGAAAAAAAATTGCTACCTGTAAGGATTTGAACCAGTACTTCCTCGATTAATATTCAACGTGTTTGACCAGTTGGCCACCGAGACCCCTATATGAATTTTATTAAAAAACTATTAAAAATATATACTAATTCTTTTATGAAAAAAAGTGGTTCTTTTTAATCAAACAAAAAAAAAATTGTAATCAACAAAACAAATTATTATTTATTTATTAATATCTAATATTACATTATAAATTAAGCAACATCAGTATTTTCCCTCGGCTACCAAGGCCATTATGGGTTCAACAAATCAAATTATAAATGGGTTCAACAAAGCAAATTATAATATTTATATAAAATTTTATTTATTTATTTATATTAATATTACATACATAAATGTAATGCAATATTATTGAACCATCGGCTACCAAGGTATAATAGTATAAAAACCTATAATGGCCTTGGTAGCCGATGGTTCAATAATATTGCATTACATTTATGTATGTAATATGTATTAATATAAATAAATAAATAAAATATAAGGTAATAACGTACAAACTAAGAATCTTCAAACACAGATTAACCAAACAGCTAGAATAGTGTTGGGTGCTTTAAAAACAACAAATGTTGACAGTCTGATGGTGGAGTCCGGATTCCCAACTTTCGAAGAAAGAAGAGATCAAATATCGACTAAATTTGTGCAAAAACAACTCACAGATCTCTCCATGCCGCTAAACAAATTAGCCACCGCATTGTTTAAAAATGATATAATACGTCCCCAGAAATCAAGCTTAGTTAAAGTTATAAATTTTTCTACCGAAAAGAATATTCAATTTGCTCTCCCGTTGAGTAAAACAAAAGAATACGCTCCTTGGTTTTATAGTAATAAAATTCGAATAGATACCTATGTCTACATTTAAAAAATCGGAAACAAATAATCTTATTTATAGAAAAACATTCGAAAACATAGCTCAGAATTTCAACCCTACACTTAAAATTTTTACTGATGCGTCAAAACGTGACGAAGGCGTAGCTATAGCTGTAGTAGATAGTGAAAAGCTTATTACTAAAAAACACCTGCCATCAGAAACAGACGTGTATAATGCGGAATTAGTTACCTTATATGAAGCTATTAGGATAGCTCGTGATGCCAACTATGAGACTATCGTAGTATGCTCCGATAGCCTAAGTGCTTTAAACGATATTAAAAACTATTCGAATAAACAACCCCTGAATAAAACAATTAGAAATATACTGTGTAACACCAACAAAGAAATTAAACTCCTATGGGTTTCAGGACACTGTGGTATAAGTTGCAATAAGCTAGCGGATACGTAGGCCAAACTCGGTATTAAAACACAGGCATTTACCTTTACACATCATACGTCATATAGCTCTAAAATCAAGGAAGCTAAAAATGTTATTCAAAATATGAGAGAAAAAAAGTGGAATTCATCCAATGGCTTTCTAAAGAGTCATTGGTCAAATGCGAATGGTCCTCCTGTCTATACTATAGGTAACAGAAACTTAGATAGGAAAGTAGCTAGAATTAGATTAGGCCACACAATAAGTACCAAAAAATATTTATTTGAAAAAACTCAGCGACCATCTTGCATTTTTTGTCATAATGTAATGACAATAAAACACATATTTCTAGAATGTGTAGCAGCTAGAAGGGTACTTTTAAAACACTCGACCACCGCCAACGAAGCACTTAAACCTAAAAAAGAAAATTTAGCTATAATAGAAGAAATTCAAAATTGTTCGAAATATGGGAAATCAATTAGTTATAAAACTGCTTATAATAAAAAGAGGATAAGGTAAGATAAAATTAAAATTAAAATAAATAATTAATTATAATAATTAAAATAATTTACAAAAATAAAATTAAAGTGTTTAACTATAACTAAAATAAAATTAAAATATAGGATATGTGGAATATAAAAATAATGTCAACAATATTGTAAATAATATAATGTAAGTAACATAATGTAATGTATTAAAAACTTAATAGCCAGGCCCAAAATGGTCTTTGTAGCCTAGGGTCTTACTGGTGTTATTACAATTTATTGTATTAATATTAGATTAAATAAATAAATAGATAAATATAAAATTTTATGGGGCTTCGGTAGCCTAGTGGTTAGGCGTGTGGCGTATTAACCGCAGGAGTGTGTGGGTTCGATCCCTGCACAGGTCGTAAATGTTTTTTTTCTTTACATACCTCCCTTACGACCAAATATAATGTAAATATATAGTTAATATATAAACAAAGTAAATAATTTTAGTATATAATTTAATAATTGTATTAAATACTAATATTATACTAATATTATAATAATATATACTAATATTATTTATTTTGTTTATATTATCTATAATTATAATTTAGTAGTTTTCAGCCACACACTACGTATTATGAATTCCGTTTCAAGCTTTGAACATCAGTAACTACATATTTTTTACGATTTTTCTACTATAAAACCTATACTTAATATTAATAATAATAAAACATAAAAAACAACACATTTCATATGTACATTACAGTAGTATGGTTACTACTATCGTTTTGTTACGATAGTAGTAACAAAACGTACACAACAGAATAACAAAAAAAAACACAAAATTATAAGAGACATTCTCAGTTACTCTCTTTAAAATTGTGTATTTTTTTTTCCTCTCGAGTCGACTCAATCTCAACGGCTCAACTATTCTTTGGCTATATGTAAGAAATATTAGTATGTAAGTACTTTAACTTATGCATGTATGAAGAAAAAAATTTAAAAATTGATAGAAATCATCATTTATCACAATATGTATCGAAATTTTAAATAATGATGAATCATGAATGATATTGATCTGATATTAATAATCAATATGTATCTAAGTATTTACTTATGTATGACCAGCGGGCAGAGTTTCTTTAAAATTCAAATATACAATAGTTTTGGTTTTGTACTTTTCTATTAAATTGTTACATTTATATGTGAATGTTTGTATATTATTTGAAGCGATTATAGAAAACTTTTCTAATTGTATCCTTTTTTGAATTCAATTTCTTCTCATATAAGTACTTAAATTTTAGTATACAGCAGCTCTTACAACCAAAATTATATTTGAATAATTTTTTGTTTTTAAATATTTTGTATGTGAATTTTATGCAGGATTACCGTTTGTACAATTGTGGTAATATTTGTACGACCATCTCGCCCTCTGTACCATGTACAATCTTAATCAGGATTGTACACCAAATATACGGTCTTTTCAGATTTTAAATTTTTTACATTAGAGCAAGGTAAAACGAACAACGGCAATAATTTTTGCTCCAAACTTTGTTTATGCATTTTACGAATGTTTTACGGATACCTATTCTGTTTTCCCCACGTACCTTTAAAACATTTATTTCGAACTCGATAAATAAATAGACATAATAGTCCTCAGTCACAATACAAAGTATTCTAAATATACGTACACCAACTACAGGCTCTTTATACAATTTAATTCTGTTTTAGCGTTATTTTAAAAATAATTTCAGTTAGCATTTTGACGAATTTGGTTTTGCTTTCTGATGTTTTACGGATTTATTTTTTTTTTTCCATAAATTCTATTTTTCTAAACTGCAACTGTCTATTATATGAATTGGGATTCAACATAGAATTTGACTACATATTAACAGGGGCCTCTAGTATAATGTATATTTACATTATATATGGTCGTAAGGGAGGTATGTAAAGAAAGAAACACTTACGGTCTGTGCAGGGATCGAATCCACACTCCTTCGGTTAATACGCCACACGCCTACTCACTAGGCTACCGAAGCCCCAGCTAGTTTTTATACTATAATTAAATTATATATTAATATTATTTATTTTGTTTATATTATATACTATATATTTACATTATATTTGGTCGTAAGGGAGGTATGTAAAGAAAAAAACACTTACGACCTGTGCAGGGATCGAACCCACACTCCTACGCCACACGCCTACCCACTAGGCTACCGAAGCCTCTTATTACCTTATATATATAAATTTAAAAATATTTTTTTTCATTTATTAATTTTTGCATACTTTTAGGTGTTTCAACTACCTTTTTTCGTTGTTTTTCCTTTTTCTTTATTATTTTTACTTTTAATATGGCAAATAAACATGTTTTTAACCTAAAAATATATTTTAACTTTATAAATTGTTACTAATATATACAAAATACTTTAAAAAACTTACCGTTTATCATTTTTAAATTTTAAAAGAGATTCAAAAGTATTTTTAAAGAAAAGAAAAGAAAATATTATTTAGATTTAATTTGCTTATGTAACATTAGTAGATGCATTACACTTTAATTCAATACTTTATTAAATTAAGTAACTGAACTTGTTGTGATTCAATTCTAGAAAAAATTTGGCTTATTTCTATCTTATCCGTTTTCAAACTTTCATCACTTGCTCTGAAAGTTTTCACTGCACTTTGCATCAGTTAAAAAAAAAAAATATTTAAAAATTTATTTATTTATGAATTTCAAAGCTTTCATCATCAATTTAAAATTCAATTTTAATGAAATGCTCAACATTCGCAGAATAACCCATATATATTATATTTATATTGTAGAACAGAACAAATGAGAACTGAATAAAAAAGTTTAAAAGTTTTATACTTGTTTTAAGCTTTTAAAGTTGTAAGCCTTTAAACAATATTTTTTATTAGCTTATTGTTATTTTGGTGCATTTTTTTCACTACTAATTGCAAATGTTTTAGGTGCAGTGATCAAATTTTAATTTTTGGTTTATTTTATTTTTTTTATTTTGTTTTTGGCTGAAATTAACTTTCATGATTTAGAATGAGATGGAAAATTTGAAAACATGATAAAAAAAAATTGGTAGGCGTATTCAAGGGCGAATCATTTTACCTTTTGGTAGTTTAATTCTTGTAAGACAATTTAGAGACTGCTTTAAACTATATTTTGATATTTTTTTTATTGTTAGTTTTTGTTTCTTTTTGATTCTGTTTCAATTTTAATTTAAATTTATTACGAACTTGTTTAGTTAGTCGTTTTTTTGGTTTTATTAATAATTTGTTTATAACGTTAAATTTATCTGGATGATTTATTAAAAACAACTTTTTTTATTATAAATATTTAATAAATTAATTAGTTATTATAATTATAATACATTCGCTACGTCATATTCTATATGTAGACAAGAATGATTATATCATAATTCCACCAAAAATCGCTTGAAATAATTTTTTTTTTTTGGATTTTCAAAGGTAAGTAGAAAAAAAAACAGTTATTAAGAAATTAATTAAATTAAACTATCTATAATATTGTATGGCCTTACTTATTTACAAAAAAGATTACTTATTTGACTTAAGTAGACGTAAATATATGATTGATATATCAACAATTGCATTTTAAAAATTGATTGGGAAAATTAAATATTTTTGTTTATATATGTTAGGAATGTTTCGTCTTTTTAACATGACTAGACTCATCAGTGCATTCTAATATTGAAATTGTCCTGACAATTCCTGTTTTAACTTCTGATTTACTCTAATATTTTAATGAATGCATCCGAGTTATTAAGACAAATAAAAAAAAAAGGTATAGGATCTGTTTGAATAGAGTTAAATTAAAAATCCATTTAAAATAAATCATCCATTTTATGGCCTTAGGCATTAAACAACATTTTTTTTTTCCTAAGGGAGGTGGGAATCTTCCAAGACACCAAGAATTTTCCCTTTGTAGTTACAGATTCTTACTGACTAAATCCAACTCCCGCCTTAGCCAATATAATGGGAAGAAAGCCTTACCTGCTAACGCAGTATATTGGCTATGGAGTAGGGATAGGAAAGGATAGGAAAAAGGATGCGGAAACATTGAATTAGGAGTGGGACTGTAAGGAAACAATGAACTATTATTATTACTATTTTGCTAACAGTGACTATAGCCTTTACAATAGTTACAACATGCAGTAGTATATAACAACTTCCTGCATGATATAACCAAAGATAGCTCCACTGTAGCAGCTATTATAATTATTATTATTATTATTGTTATCATTATTACTATTGTTATTGTTATTATTATTATTAGTAGTAGATTAGATTATTATTCAAATATAATAGATTAGATTTCAAGAGTCACACAACTCCATAATAAATAAAGCTAACTCAACTCTTGTATTTATTATGCGTTGGTCAAAAGAGTTTTCTGATCCCTATACCACTAAGCAACTTTTCATTACTTATGTAAGACCTATACTTGAATACTCAAACCAAGTATGGTCTCCATATCGTGATATAAACATTTCACGTATTGTCCAAAAAAGATTTCTTCGTTTCGCATTACGCAATCTTGGTTGGGCTGATCCTATACGTCTTCCTGCATATGAAGCTAGACATTCTTTAATTAATTTGAATTCCCTCCAGTCACGCCGTCTAGTAGCGGATATCATATTCGTTTAGCAGATTGTTCGCGGTGATATCAACTCCCCTTCTATTCGCGAACAAATAAGGTATAGAGAAAATCTGAATAATTTGAGATCGGTCGAGCTTTTTAATGTGTCACACCATTCTACAGACTACGGCAAATTTGAGCCTATTTCGCGTATGTTAAGAGAGACTAACTCAAGGTCTGAGCTCTTCGATATTAGCGTTAACAAATGAACACTGAAAGCCAGACTTTACGCGAGCATGGTAAATTCTCGTAGTCTGCATATTTAGTTTGTTATTTGCAATCTAACTTGCATGTTAGTTTCTTTTTTTTTTTTTTGCAATACTAGTTTTTTTTTGTTTTTTATTACCATTAACATCATTACTAACATTAATTACTAGTTACTAACAGTGGTAATGACCAATATAATTTTTCTAATATATCTACATATCATCATTTACTAACTTACTATAATATACTAACATACTAACCCTTGTAAATGATGATTTTTTCAGTTAATTGTGACAGATCACTAAATAAACAACATAACTGATGCTTGGTTTAAGCAAATGTCTGATACATATTATTATTATTATAATTTCATTACCTTATCATTTATCTTATCTAATTTTTCTCATATTAAAGGTTTTCCATCTTCTGTAATATTCGGTAATATCGGCAATATTTACTGACCTTTAAAAACTCGTTTCGTCAACTCGTTTTTAGAGCTCTGTAAATATTACCTATCTGTGAATACATTTTATTGCAAAACATGGCAGCTTATTGAACCAAAATAATTCTATTATTAATCTTTGAGTAAAAAGTAAAAATTATGTCTTAAAATTACAAAAAATATTTTTATTATTTATAAAAAATAAGTTATTAGCCAATTGAAGTACAAAAATCTTTTAAATTAATTAAACCGTTGTTATAAATAATACATATATTCCGCATTTACTGATAATTTTTTTTAGTGAATTTGACTTTATTACATAGGCTATTGGTTGGTTGGTTGATATATAAGTGGTTGCTCACGTTGATCATGTCAAAAATCCGAAGTAGCGCATTAGCACCTTTTAAAATTAAACTTTTATTTTAAAAATACAAATAATTAAATATTTTGGAAAAATGATTCTATAGAAAATATAAAATATTTCTGTCACGATTTTAATTTTGCACCATTTCTTCATCGTCAGAATCATTTTCTCTGAAGTGTTCAGTATTGAGACAAGAAATACAGCAGTTATCTCTAATCTAAAGTAAAAAAAAAAGGTTTTATATTTTTCTTTTTTACGTTTAAACTATATTGCAGTCTCTTTGATATTTCATCCAAACGTTGAGTACAACTAGATCTAGGAAATATCCATATTGTCCATTTTCTGGAATATGTTCATTTTCTTGATTTAATTCAAGTTCGATAGTATTCAAGCATTTGATCGCATATATATCTACTTTTCAATAAACTTATTATATTTTTTCTTCAATCTGGACAGATAACATTAATATATTTTTTGTCATTTCTGTCCCATCTTTTTTCGTGTTGTTCATATATTTGATTCTGTAAATTGGTCGTAAGAAAGACCGGAAATAGTGCGTTAGCAGCAATTTAAATGTGTAGTAATAATATTTGAATTTTGCTTGTAGCCATTTTTTTTTAATTTTTTGCAAAATGTTTCTTGAAAACTAAAACAAAATGTCATCCAGTTTTTAAAATAATAATTTGAATTTTTAAATAACTCTTATATAATTTTATAAATGAGGACATTTCGATCTGTAAAAGTGTTCAAAGTTAACATTTAAGTTTGTGTTATTTTAAATTATACTTAAAAATTATTAAAAATAAAATATTATGTAATACCTGACCAGGAAGGTGGAAGTTTAAATTAAATTGGTTAAAATTCAATGAAAAATCACTAATATCCTTGCTTAATTTATAAAATATTGAATGTAATTTATATCGACGAAAAAAAAAAAAAACTAAAAACCTTCAAAAAATCATGAGAACTAAACTTTTATTATTTAAATCATAAAGTATGTCGGCATTAATCAAGGTTATTTTCTTAACAAATATGTTTTTTTTTTTTGTTGCTTTTAAAAATTATAGAAACAAGCCTTTTTATAAGGTCAACCAACATTAATATGAAGTCCATTTAATTAAAAGTTTAATAACAAAAAGAAAAAAAAACTATTAAAGGGTTTAATAATAAATATATGATACTTGTATTACTTACATGCTTTAAAAATCATCACTCGTGCTTTATATGACAAAAAAAAACATTTTTAAACATTTAAACCTGAAATCCTTGACCAATAAAATACTAAACATTTTTATTTTTTTTAACAGGTTCTCAACATATAAATGATCATAAATATATAATAAATATATATGTATATACGTTTATAAAAGACATTTCGAGGTTTTATATTAAATTAGTGTATGAGTACCTAAATTGGGTAACTTTTTATTATAATATAAACACATCAAAAGTACATTCAACTAAAATGCAACATCTTTTGTTTCATTTGTTTTTGGGTTATATAATAGAAAGTATAACCAGAAATGAAACAACCGCAGTCGTCATTTTATTTTTTTGTTTTTATTATTTTTTAAGGCGATTTAAGTATAAATTTGTTATAAAAATTATGGTTCAAAGTCAAGAAAAAAAGAAAAAAAGAATAAATTAAGGTATGGTTTTTGTCAAAGATTTTTGCCTATAGATTGTTGAAATATTATAAGGAAGCACAAACATAGGGTTTGTTTCAATATATTTTATAAACTTTTTAAATTCAATTGAATTTATTATTATTTTTGACCTTTTAAAGTAATTGTTTTTTTATTAAACAATATAATTCGGGTTTTTTTTTCTGTATACATATATATAATACTTGTACGTATATAAGTACTATGAGAAAGGTATTATAAAATTGAACCTTCAAAATGTACGATATTGAAAATTTAATAATTTTTAAGGGTAATTGTAATCGCGAACCTTTAATTTCTTGCAATATTTAAAATGCAAACAACTTTTAAGGGTAAATTCTTTTTTTTTTTTTTTTTAAATCTTATAGTAAAAGTATCGAATATAGAACCTTGAAGAAATAATTGTACGCGATATTAATATCAGAAATATTAAACATAATTTGCAAAATTGAATTGAATTCGAATTGTTACTTTAAGCTAAAGTAAATTTGTAATAGTAACTGAAACTGAAAGGAACCTGAAATCGTTAAGCAAAATACTGAAAACGATCTAGCCAAGGAGAAGTTGAAAAATTTGTCACAATACAAGTAACAACAATTCTAAATACTTAACGTTAATATATGTGAAATATGGACGTATATTTAAAATTGTTTTTTTTACCTCACATGCACATTTTTTACCTCACATGTTTTTTTTACCTCTTTATCAAATCAGTTTTTTTTTAAATTTCCGCATTTTTAAATTTTGCGTGTCAAAATCTCGTGTTTGAAGTGTCGTGTTAGAACTTCTTATGAGAATCAATGTTTTAATTTCATCTAGGAAATTTCTTATCTACAAGTTCTAGATGAAGTTCAAACACATGAAAATATCTATGAAATTTTTTAACTAGAAGTTCTAGATGAAATTCAAACATCTTAAGCATATACAATTGAATAACAAAGCATTAAATTGAAACATGTATCTTCTTATTCCGCTGGTTATCCACTACTGGATGTAAGTGTGTATCTTTGAATTTTGTTGTTTTATAATGAATGTTAGTAATGATATTAGGGTACACTTTTCGTTTTGATGCTGCGTGTGGACTAAATTTTCTATCCTTCTTATATTTGTCCTATTTTTAATATTTCGCAACCAGGACATTTGTTTCTTTCTTACACCTTCTTTACCTTTGATTCTCCCTCATATATATAATAATAGAAGTTCGTATTTGTGCCCCCTAATAATATGCTCAAAATTGGCAGCTTTTCGTTTTTTGATTGTAAAAGTAGTTTGTGACTTAATTCAGTTCATGCCGGTAATTTTTAGGGTTCATGATTCAACACCATACTGGAGAACTGACCAGACATAGCGCATCATAAAATGTAGTCTTAGCTCAATGTTTATATCTCCCTTAGTTAGCCCCCTTTTGCTCCTCTCGTCATCTCTATACGACATTTTATCTCCTTATCAGAGTTCTAACTTTCTTATAACCAAGTTCCGAGATATCTATAACTGGTCACTCGTTCTATAAGATTGTTATCGATGAAGATGGAGACGTTTGTATGTGGTACTAAGTTTTTAGATGTGATCATGTATTTGGCTTTTTTTGATGTTTATGTTCAAACCAAATTATTTGCTGATTGTTAACTTTGTTCATTAAGCATTGCAAATTTTCGATACTATCTGTAATTATCGTGGTGGTCGTCGGCGTAGCGAATGTTATTGATAAATATTCCATTTACTTTTATTCTTCTATTTTCTTCAACTATTGATTCTTGAAATATTTTATCTGAGTAGATATTAAATAACAATGGTAATAACAAAATACATCCTTCATGTACTTCCCCTGACCTGGTGTGAACCCTGATATCCACCGTAGAACAAAGAAAAAACCTATACTCACAAGTAATGTATTTAATTAAAACATAATCATAACAAATTTTAAAGCTTAAAATTAAGAAATCCAGTATATTTGTGAAAAGAAAATTCACATATAAAAAACAAAACATAAATTTTGAATGACTGGGTAAAGCGTTGTTTGGTAATACATATATATGGTATCGAATAGTAAATCAAATTGATGTTAAGCAATATTCAGCAAAATCCTCAATATATATGTATATTTTTCAAAACTTAATTTATTTTAAAACATTAAATTATTAAATTATTTAATTTACATTTTTTTACTATATAATTAATCAAATAAATAAGAACCCTATAATTAAATGCAATTTTTACAGCACCTAAATTATAATGATGTTTTTTTTTTTAAATTTAATTTATTATATTTATTTTCTTATGATAAATAAAAAGATTCTATATGCATTTGTAAGTCAATACACGTTCTAAAAGAATAATTAAATTATTATATTTTATCTTCAAAATAAATTTTAACGCATAAAACAAAAAAAAAAACATTAAATTTGAGTACTGTTTTACATTTAGACAGCCATATGACATTCAAATTAACACGATTTCTTACAGAAATTTGGTATCTATAGCTAGCTGCTAGATCATCGTCATTTTACATACTTTGTTTTATTTATTTATTTTTTTTTTTTGTTCTGTTTTTCTTTTTTGTAAATTCATTGGCATTGCAATTTATTGAAACGCATATACAAAACGCATCTATACTTAAAATTTAAAAATGTATTTTTTGGCATAGTTTCAAAAAAAAAACAAAAAACAAAAATAGAAAAATTTTTTTTTCAATTTATTAATTAAAATATAAAAAGAAACCATTTCTTTTCCTGATTGTTTATAATGAGAGCAGAAAAAAAAAATAACAAAAATTAACCTTGTCCTCGTACTTCTTGAATTTAAAAAAAAAAAAGTATATATCTTTCTCTATATATTGAGAGGGGAATAAAAAATAAATGAAACGAGGATCTAATTAATTACTATAAAATTAATTTAATTTATTTATATAATGGAAATATCTAATAATTGACAGTAACATTTATTAGGTAGAGGGATAACGTTATAATACCAGTTTTTTTTTTAATGTACAACAATGTAGCAATTTGTGATGAAATGCATATGAATTATGTTTTTCTTCCATTGGTATATTCGCATAAGATGCTTTTTAGTATGTGTTTAGTAGTAATTCAGTCAATTTGATAATTTCTTTGAGTCCACTAGAGTGTTATTCCTCAAATAATGTGTTTTCACAACACAGATCTTTGGTACTCTCTATTCTTTTGTTCAAAAACGTTTTATAGCTTACGTCTCTATTCTTTATATTTTTTAGAGCAATCCGAAAATAAACAACTTAAATTTAAAAAATGACAATTATTTTTTAACTTTCTTTGTTATTAGATTATTTAAATTTTTAAAATGAGTCACTAATCATATAGCACAATGTTAATCATAGTACAAGAGAACTTAACGCAACGCAGAGAAATGTTTTGTTTTCCTTTTTTAATGTACCTTTTAGTGTTCCATTTTTAATGTTACTTGCCTGATATCCGTTATGGTTGTACTGTAGTATAGGACATTTAAGAGCACTTGACTGATAACCCTTATGGTTGTACTGTATAGTTTAGGTCAGGATATTTAAGAGCACTTCTGCATCCTTCCACATCCAGCACTATCGCATCCGATATCGATGTATGCGCAAGTTATAATATTTCTTTTTAATTTTTAATATTAATATTTTAATATTTCATTTTATTTTTATCTGGTTCTCACAGAAGTCTTATGTGTGCAGTAACTTTGAAGCCTGATGATAATTTACTTAAGTTTCAATTTATTGCTTTGTTATAACTTGAGATCCGATCAGATGATTTATATCCCAAGACCGCGTACTTATATTCTCTCAGTTTAAAGTTTCGAGTTATATGCACATTAATATCCATAATTCAAATGGTTGAATTGCAGTCTATTACCTTATTTATCTTTTTTGCTAGACATCCTATCGTGAAATTTTCACAGTGGTATTCCAAATTTTACAGTGGTATTTCACAGTAGTATATAGTATATTATATGTTTAGTTGGTCGCATAGAATTTCAATACCGCAACTTTTATTCTTGTTTAATTAATTTCGGTGTATTTCAAGGTCTTTAATCACTTTCAACTTTGAATGTAATAAATTCTGAACCTGCTCTTTAAAATCTATATATATTCATATTATGAATCCTAATATGGTTTTATAAAAAAAAATATAAAGAGGTCAAGGTAACAAATGCTATCGAACTTAACATTTGTTATTTAAAAATAAAGGTAAATAGGAAATCTATTCGATATTAGTATTTTACACATATAATTAATATTCTTTTTTAATTCTCAATAACAATTATTATTAAATTTTACAATTTTAGTTTTTTATATAATTCTAATTAGTATTCTAATCATTATTTGTAATAAACAAAAAAAAAATTAAAGTTTTAATTTTTATGGACTCATGTTTTTTTTCCCATATTTTTTATATTTTTGACCGTATACACAAAAAAAAAATTTTTTTTTTTTTCTTTATCAATGTCAAGTGTTAATGTTCGATATTAATTTAATAAGATATCTATCTGTTGAATCGATTGTTTTTTTTTTATTTTCAAAACACTTTTTTACTTATAAGGATTTTGCTTATTTGTTACTGTATTGTTTTTAATACAATATATTCTATAAACAATTTCTAGTATAAATAACTGATATATATAGAAAAACAAAGTTTAAATTTAACTTCACGTTAAATATTCTAGAAAAACTAAAATTTTAAATAAAATAAAACCTTCTATGGGGTCAACTTTGTTACCTAATTTTATTGAACGCATATCAAAATAAATTGAGTATATATCAATATACAAAAAAAAATCATTACAATTCTTAAAAAAATGTTTTGTTATTTTTGTTTTTAATGATACCTAATCAAAATAATGTGCTAATGATTCATTGTTCCTGTTTTTATTAAAATAAAAATTGATTACAATCTAATTATAGAACATATAAAATACATATTAGTTGTTTTTTAATGGGGGTCGGTGAAATACTTCAAGTCAGCCAGAGACATTGCACGTGGTTCTTCTGGATAATATTGCACCAAATCAAAACCATCACTTTCAAAACGAAACTTTAAGGTAGGAGCTTTAAACAAAATGTTCAGTTTGGTTTTAAATATAAGAATGTAACAAGGATTCTTGTAATGGAATGGGTATTAGGAAATTTAGGATTATAGAGGATGGTTATAGGAAAATTTGAAGGTAGATTTTGAAGAAAGATGTTAATATTTTTCTCAAACTTTACTACATATATGGGTTACCAACTTCAGGAAACACATGCGTGGTAGCAATTAGTTCCATAAACATGACGTGCACAAAACAAACGAATTTCTATAGGTTGTAATTACCCCATCTTACATGATCTACAGTGTGGGGATGGACATCTTTCGCACTTCTTGTTTTTTGTAGGAACGCTTTGAGTGAAAACATAAATCATATGTTTTCAATCATAAATCATAAAAATGTTCGCAGATAATTTGTCTCTTTTTCTAAAGGTTGATTTGAATGATATTCTAAGCTTCATTTGATTGAGTAATTCATATTTTTAACTGTTTTTATGTATGAGGATTCACAATCTATTAATTACTTGATGATCATGTTATATTGTTCCATTTTCGTTGTAAATTTTTTTTTTGAAAATTCGCTGTAATAAAATGACCTTTATAAGTATTGCATAAAAGTTTTTTTTTTTTATTAATTAAAGGTTGGCGTAATGTCAGAGTTAAAAATACTAAAACTAAATTTCTAAACTTGAATTACTTTGAATTATAGATTTGCAAGAGCAAAGAACTTATGCAATATATTTTTTTAATAGTATATAAAATTATCAAAGTCAATATCAAATTTTATGTTATGTTAAAAAACTGAGTGGTAGTGTATAGGACAATGGAATTTGCAACAATTTAAAACAACTTGTATAATTGGTTTAGCATTAACATTTATTTGCTATTACTTTTTTGTTATCTTAAGAAGATTATAATATAAATGTTATACATTATAAATTTACTTAAATTTTTCTAAAATGAAAGAGAAGCAAATAAAAATAAAATAACTCTATACTGTGTCAATTAATTTTTTTTACATTTTTCTTTTTCAAGTGAACTTTAAGTGATTCAAATTCATTGATTTTTCTTTGTATTATGTGAACAATTCAAGAAAAAGTCAAAAGAAAAAAATTATGTAGGTAGGTAATAATAGGTTGGGACTGCACATGCGCACTTAGTCTAGTTTAAGCTCGTTGTGATATCCTGGAATAGTGTTTCTCCTAATTAAACCATTGGGAGTTTCTTACAAAGTGCTATAAATTTGTTAAGTCCATCTCCCACAAATCGAAAAAGTTGTCTAAGAAAAATTTAACCAGACACTTTCATCTTTTTAGAGAAAGAGCCGGGCATTAACACAGCAGGTGAAAGATTGATTCATCTTCCTCTTTGCAATTTTGGAAAAATCATATGTAGGAAGTTCTGGCATGTCTGCCGATCAGACAATGTTCTATTAAAATCCCTATTGCATTAGCGAAAATGATAATTGTGATTCCTCATTATCTGGTAAATGTTAAATAAATTTTAATGAAATTTTCGTAAAATTTAACAACTCATAATAATTATATACCTATAATACATAATAAACTATTTATAGAATTCATCTCACGTAAAATACTATCTTGATTTATAAATTTGAGTACTATTAGACGGAAGTTTTTCTTTTGTAATACAAATATTGTTTTAATTTAAAGCAGCTTAAGCTTTTTCTTTTCAAAGAAAACAACCTTCTCAAATAGTTCATCATTATGTTTATTAGATAAAATATTACAGTTTAATAGATTATTTTTAGTTACAAAGGTATAAAAAAATGCTCTTTAATATTTAGCATCTATAAAAATATAAGTATTTCGTATACGTATTATGTTATAATAAAAATCTAATTCAATTTGAAAAAAATAATTTAAAAGTTGAATTGTTAAGAAGTTTTTTTTTCATTCTATCCAAAATCTAGGAAAGGATTTCTTTATACAAAGTTATTAGGGAGGAGAATTGGGGGAAAATAAAATGGTAAGGGAAAGTTAGAAGGTAAATTATAAATGAACCTAAAAAGATTCTTTTTGAGAAATTGCAAATTATATAATGGTCCATGTATATTAACGGGGTACACATTGGAATTGGAAAAGCATGTTCCACATTTTAGCTATTCTCGCAATAATTGAGTTTCTGTAACTATAGTTTTAAACCACCTACTTTCCACGATGTAGAAGTGAGCACTTAGAAATGAGCTAGTGTTGTAACGCTCGATGTTGTAGTATCCCGGTAACATGGATGAAAAAAAAAGACTTCTTTAAATAGAAGAAAATAAGCTTTGCGACGAGAGAGGATATCCAAACAAGGCGGAATGTAAACCAAAGATATATTATTGAAGCTTTAATTTTTATTTTTTACCGAAGAAAAATTTGTACAGGTGCCTAAGTTACAACTGTCTAAAAATGTCTTATCTCAAAATGTCAAGTTCCTATCTAAAAGCGTACCTGAGTTATTTATTTAGGAGGATTTAAAGCCCATACGGGCGTTTGTTTTGGTATTAAAGTTGTTTTGGTATTAAAAGTTTTGATATTAAAGCCTGCGGGCTTTATTTGCTCGGGTGTTCTGTCACTGCACCGAACGAACACGAGTCCTCTATGAATCTGTGGGACTTTTACCAATAAACACCACCTTCCTTTTTTGACCAAATTATAAGCTATATGATATTTCGTACCTATATACTGCTTAGTTTAGGGAAGCCAAGTTTACGGAATGTAAATTGATTTCAAATTGCCAGGCATATTGATTCTTAATGTTTGATTTTCTATAATAAAATTGCTCATGTTTACCTTGTATCTTTAATTATGATGAATCCCCAAATATCATGAATACGATGAATTCCTATGATGAATATAAAATTTAATTTTCCCTTCTATTATCCTTGGGTCATTTCATGACCCAAAGTAGTTTGAAGTGAAATAATCTTGTGGTTAAAATTGGTTTTATTTAGTATCTTGAAAGGAAATTAGTCTGAATATTTGAACAAAGATCGTACTAAACATGGAAAACAATACCTTTAGTCATACAGACACGTACTCCTGCTGAATTTATTATTAATCAACGGATGGGTATAACATCTTTTGCTCTTCAACGCATCTATAAAATTAGAAATTTCTTTGCTTGTTATTAACTTCACCCATGAAGATTTTATACACAAACAAGCAAAGAATTATACACAAACTTTTATTTTTTTAAGGAGTCTATCATTCCTACGATGAAAGCTTTAAAAGTTTATGGGACCAGAATCATGGGAGTCCTTTGTTGCGAAGTGTAAAGTCACTGAAGCGTTTTCTTGAAATTTCTCGCATGATTACGTTTGATGATAGAGAAAGTCGCAGATCACAAGTTCGTGGAGATAAACTGACACCACTTCGAGATTTCTACAAAATGGGTCCTCATATAAATCTTCAATATTTGTATGTTCCCACAGAAAATGTAATTGTGGACGAACAACTTATTCCTCATCGTAGTAAATGCTCTTTTAAAGTTTATATGCCAAGTAAACCCGGTAAACATGGCATGAAGGCATGGAAAACAATAGATTCTGAAACAGCTTTTTGTGTAATCTTCCAAATTTATCTTGGTAAATCTGGAGACGTACCAGAGAGAAACTAAGGCGAACGAGGTGTGCTAGATTTGATATCACAATATCAGGGTCGCAATGTTACGGAAAATTACTCCTGTCGGAACCGTATAAAAAAATAAAAAATTTTTGCCAGTCCATGCAATAGAAAAGAACTTCGTAAGCTTCCAGTATATTCTATCAAATTTTTTTATTACAATAAATAAACCATAGTACAGTAGGTGCCAAAATAAAAATACAAGTTAGTAGTTATTATAAAAAAATAAATAATTAATTTTATACCTTATTTTTACCTTATCCCTTAAGTTAGGTTTATTATTATTTTTATACCTTATTTTGACTTTATTCCATAATAATTTTTTGCAATTGTGTTGTAAGGATAACATTAAATAAAAGACTATGTATATCATCTTATTTACTTAATTATGTGTTTTTTATTCTATGACGAGTACAATGTGACTGTCAATGATCATTATATATATATATATATATATAATGCTTTCTTATTCTACATATTTTTAATATTACTGTTTATTCAATATTCAATATGATACTTATACAGTGAGTGCCAAATATATTTAACACACATTTATTTTATGCAATAGCAATAATTCTTTTCTAGTTGCTGGACATCCTGTAAATATTTTACAAAATAATTAAAAATTACTAAAATAAATTAAATAATTTTTTTGTAACTTTTTATTTTGCGATTATTACTTGATATTTAATAACCTTAAGAAAACTTCCTTAATCATATAATTTTATTTTTTTTATTTCAGCTAATAACATAACCTTACAATTTAAAAAAAATAAGCATATACCTAGTATAATACAAAATATTAAACATATAGTATATATTATATTTTTTTTTTATATTCGTAAATATACGTATATGTAATATGTACTAGTATATACATATTATATACAAATTAAATAAATTAAGAAAAAAAAATGTCAATTTGGATTCAATCAAGGATTTCATCTTATTTTATTTATTTTTTAATAAAAAATTGTAAGTTATATCATGATATATAGTATTTGTATCATGATATATATATATATACAAATATATTTTTTTTTATATTATTATGATTGCAATCAAAGTCATTAAAAATAAAAGTTTTCACATTATCTAAAATTTATTCCTTATTTTTTATTTTTCATTTTATTATTTTAAAAACAATATCACCATTATGATTTAATAATTTCCGGAAATCGTTCTTAATTTCACAGATATTAAATAATTTAATTTGTAAACATACTGTTTTTTATTATATTAAATACATATATATATGTATATATTAAAAAACGAGGAAGAGTGCAGTAGAGTAGATTGTGTCAACTCTGGGATACCCGTATGAACGTAATATATCATGTTTCTATATAACTTGATCACCTTTTAAAAAAATTCAAATGTTTTAGTAGCGACGTTAACTACCGAGATATATTTATGTAAATTGTGGAGTTGTATGATAGCTATCCGAATCTCTTGCATCAGTACAACTAAATTTTACAGAAGTTATGGCCCTAAAACTTGATCATCTTTTGTAAGATTTCAGAACGCTTAGCTTCATAAAGTTTCAAGAGATGTAAGGAGGCTGAACCTACTGTTCTAACCCAACTATATTTTACAGATGTTGTTAGTGTGCAATTTGATATCTTTTTACAAAATTTCAGATACCTAGCTTCAATAGACTCGGAGTTATTTTTATTTAAAAAGAGAAGTTATATGGGAACTACCCAAACCAGCATAATCAAATTTTCAGAAGTTGTTGCAATAAAACTTGACCTTCATTTGTAAGATTTCAGACGCCTAACTTCATTAAGTTCCAAGAGGTGCAAAAGGCCTGAAGCGACGTACATGGCTTAGTCGACTCAGAATTCGATTCAGACCCGATCCATACCTTTGACACTTTACCTAGCTCGACTCCTTTAAGGTGTCACAAACGTAATGGCAAATTTATTATACCCTTGAACATAGTTCATACGGGTATAAAAAAACATAAAAAAAAAAAAAAATGAATAAAATTAAGTAACTGTCAACTGTCTGCATGCATATAATAAAGGTCAAATAATAAGTATTTATATAATTTTATATGAAAATTCATATATGTTTGTATGTTTATTATACATTTATATTTATATATTACTAAATGACATAATATCGAAATAATATATGAATATAAAGTTTAAAATTGACATTGAAATTTGTTGAATTTATTTTATTTTTCTTTTTTAAATTCAAAACAATAATGAAATGACATATAGTTGACAGTGTCAGTGCCTTAATAATTGTCCAAAATAATAAATTGTTTTTTGGATCCATCTAGGTATGTTCATATCACATAATTAAAAGTACCTATCTGCTATATAAATTTTTATTTTTAAGAATAAAAAAAAGTATTTAAAATATTGTTTTTTTTTAAATTAATTAGAGTATATCATAGTATTATAATTGCTTTAAGATAAATATATCTACTTGAGGGCATCCTTTAAATTAAAATAAATAAACAGAAAATAATTACAAAAAAAATTCAATTTCAAATTTCATTACACATACAATTTGACCTCTTAAAAAAAAATTTCATTAAATTTAAAAGTAGGTAAAAGTGAGTACATAATAATATGTACGATTGATTTTCATAAAATAAATTTCTTAGATGCTGTAGAGGATTCAAATTTCAAAAGAAGATTTTTATAAGGTTAAGTAGATTTTAAGAATGTCAGAGGATTCAAAAAAGGAAAATTTTTATTATTAACAACATCTTAATTTTTCTTTTCATCTAAGACTGAACTAGATTGCACAAACTAAAAGCCAACTTATTTTATTTACCAAGTCAAACCTCTATAGTACGTTAGCTGCTGATTAAACGAAAAATGGAGTTGTTAACAAAAATAAGGCAGAATGTAAACTAAGAGTTTTTAAAGGCGTACATTTTCCAAAAGACAATAGAAACAGTTTGAAATTGTGATTTGCATCAAAAATTTCCAAGTTTTCTTAGAATTTTATACGAGTATGAATGAAAAAATTAAATAAAGGTGCCTAAGTCTGAAAATAGAAAATTTTTAATTTTTGGTCCCTAATAAAACTTAAAAACGGGATGGTACAAAAAATTCTCCGAGGCAACTATTTTTCTAATTTTGAAAGATCTTTCTTCTCTAAAAATTTAAAGGTTCTATCTGAAAGGGCTACGGAGATATACAGAAAGTAAAGTCTAACAAAAATTGCGTTACTTAAGAGACCTATGCAACCTTAAAATTTTTTTGCTCTAACTTAAACGGTGTAGAAGTTTTGTAAACAGATAAACGAACAGCCGGACGAACAGACGGATGATGTGAAACTAATAGGTAACGGCAAGAACTTTTAATGATTATATATAAACCTTAGACTGTATATATACGAGTAGTAAAATGTAAAAGTGCATTGTAATGTGGAATAAAACTTTTGCAGTATATTCTGTAAGAAAAAATTTAACTTAAAAGAGGTATTTGAAGGAAACAAATGTCAGGGATAGACATATTGACGACTCAATACACTTGGCAAAAAAAGTGAAACAATCGCATTTATAATGAGATTATGATACAATAGACATATTATGATTGCTTATACATAGATATACAGATAAATTAATAACGTAACATATTTATAGATTAAATTTGGATCATTTATTTATGACTTTTTATAAAATTTAATGAAGTAGTTCCCTATTTTAGGTATAATTTCTTCTTTATTTCAAAATTAAGCTGTATTATTTTGAAACAAATTAAATTTTAAATTTCAAAATTTCTGCAGTTTTTTTTATTCCGGTTTTTCGTTATGTAAAGCTAATCTAAAAAATTTAGGAACGTACACTAACATATTTTATATACCATTTTAATTTTATGATTTTATCGATCATGAAAAATTTTCGAAAGTGAAAATCGGAAAATAAAAGTTTAATTATAAAAATGTGTGCATATTGTATGTTTGTATTTCTATATAAATGCATGAACATGTATTCATTTTTTTTTGTTTTGTTTGTAATTTGATTACAAGGTCTGACACAATTCTCTTGTTGTGTTCTTTAATTTTCTTTTTTTATTCAATGTATGAACTTTTTTTTTCATAAATTTTTACGATTTGTTGAACGATTTTATTTCAATATTGCAATTATGTTTATATATATATACATAAGTGTATATAAATGTTTATAAATATTATGTTATACATATAATATTTACATTTAATGTTAATTTAAAAAAAAAATTTTGGGCGCGTAAATATTACATATATAAGTAAGTATATAGTTGCAGCTTATCGAAAATTTCAATGTATTGGCATTGTATATACTTACAAAATCATAGGTTGTTATATTTATAAAATATTGGATATAATTATTTTTATCAAAAGTATATTATAATAAATGAAAATAATTCAAAGTTTACATCAATAATTTGTAATATTAAAAAATTTCATAAACTTGACAATTTGTATATGTATGTATGATTAAATTATCGGTTTTGTGTCGTACATGCAAATAAAATTTTATAATTCATATAACTTTATTATTCATTTCTGAAGATGTTAAAATTATTCGAATACTTAATTAAGTAACGTCATAATTACGTATTTGTTTATATATTATGTGATTATTATTGAAACAGAATCAGAAGGGGCAAACTAATCAAAGAAAGTTACAGTTATACTTGTAATTTGAACATTTAGAGCAAGGGTTTAAAATTACTTTCGTTTAAATATACATATATGTACTTCACAAATCTAAGCCTACTCTTTGGTAGACCGTTCTTTTAAATACAAAATTCAAATACAGTTAAAAGAGAAATTTAGAAAATGTACATATTAGTTATTAGTGGTTTAGATATCATATCTTAGCGGTCGATATTATGAATTATTTTTGAATTATGAATAGATAATAACTATTTAGAATACCATTTAGATATAATTCTTGTTTTCGAGAATAAGATTTTATTATTTAATTGGTTTAAAACATTTAAGATTGTTCATTTTACATTAAGAAAATGTAAATAGCCATTTTTATAAGTTTCGCTCTGTAGTTCATTTATTCGTTTTATTTTCCTGTCCCACTTGTTGCGAAGTTATAGTCCTTTAAATATTGTAAAAAATGACTAAGTTAATATTTTTATAACCTATGAAAACATTGAACGACAAATATAATTTTGTAAATATATTTATAAAACTCTAAAAATAAAGATAAAAGTACATATTAATTTTTTTTGAATCTAATATTTAAATTTATAGTTAGGTCACAGGCGCATATGAAAATAATATTTTTCAAAATTTTGCATACTTAGTATTTCTCTAACAATTATTTTTTATTATTTCTCTTTAAGAATTTAAGTGTAAGTTATAATTAAGAAAAAATTCTCTTGTCTTCTTCACCCTGTTTAAGGTTTAAACAAGTAAATGTAACAGTAAGTCGATGCAACCGACTTATTAATACCCTACACCTGAATAATTCGAATTAAATTAAAAATCCATAAGTGTTTTTGGCAGCTGCTTGAACTTCTTCCCTTTTCTGTCTTATTCAACTCGAATTTCAAGAACGTAAAAGAGGTATCCGCTTGGGATATGCTTGACACCCTTGTATAAAATTTTAAGTTTCTATCTTAATTATTTTCGAAGATTGGTAGTCCTTGGGATGTTTGTGTCAGCTACCCGAATTGCCACTCCAATTCATCGAATCCATCTCAGGAACATAAAGAAAACTTGCCAGAACACCATTCTATTAAACTTAAAGGTTCTACTTTTGTTGGTTTTGGAGATATGCTCGTTGCTCTTGTGCTCGTCCGGAAGTTTCCAAAATACGAACCCATGGTTCAAATTCTTTCAAATGTCAGTTTCCAATTTTACAGAAAAGGAAACATAACAGAACACCTTTGTACTAAAAATAAAAGTTCTATCTTTGTTGGTTGTGGAGATATACTCGTTTGCTCTGGGGCTCGTCCGGAAGCTTCCAAGATTTGAACCCATGGACCAAATCCTCACAAATTTCAGAAACATAAATCAAACATGAAGGAACACCATTCTGCCTAATTTAAAGGTTATATCTTTATTGGTTTTGGAGATAATCTCATTTGCTCTGGGGCTCGTTCGGATGCTTCCAAAACCAAACCCATGGACCAAATCCTCTTAAATTTCAGAGACATAAATCAAACACGAAAGAACACCATTGTACCAAATTCAAAGGTTCTACCTTTGTTCGTATTGGATATAATCTCATTTGCTCTGCGGCTCGTTCGGAAGCTTCCAAAATTCGAATCCACGGTTCAAATTCTTTCAAATTTAAACCCATGGCCAAATCCTCTCAAATTTCAGAGACTTAAATCAAACATGAAAAAACACCATTCGGCCAAATTTAAAGGTTATATATTTGTTGTTTTTGGAGATAATCTCATTTGCTCTGGGGCTCGTTCGGAAGCTTCCAAAATCCAAACCCATGGACCACATCCTCTTAAATTTTAGAGACATAAATCAAACTGGAAGAAACATCATTATAAAAAATTTAAAGGTTCTATCTTTATTGGTTTTGGAGATAATCTCGTTTGCTCTGGGGCTCGTTCGGAAGTTTCCAAAACCCGAACCCATGGACCAAATCTTCTCACATTTCAGAGACTTAAATAAAACATGAAAGAACACCACCCTGCCAAATTTAAAGGTTATATCTTTGTTGGTTTTGGAGATAATCTCATTTGCTCTGGTGCTCGTTCGGAAGCTTCCAAATCCAAACCCATGGACCAAATCCTCTTAAATTTCAGAGGCCTAAATCATACATGAAAGAACACCATTCTGCCAAAAGTAAAGGTTATATCTTTATTGGTTTTGGAGATAATCTCATTTGCTCTGGGGCTCGTTCGGAAGCTTCCAAATCCAAACCCATGGACCAAATCCTCTTAAATTTCAGAGACATAAATCGAACGGGAAGGAACATCATTGTACAAAATTTAAAGGTTCTATCTTTGTTGGTTTTGGAAATAATCTCATTTGCTCTGGTGCTCGTTCGGAAGCTTCCAAAACCCAAACCCATGGACCAAATCCTCTTAAATTTCAGAGACATAAATCGAACGGGAAGAAACATCATTGTACAAAATTTGAAGGTTCTATCTTTGTTGCTTTTGGAGATAATCTCGTTTGCGGAGATTATCTCCAAAAGCCCGGAATCATTCGGAAGCTTCCAGAATCCGAACCCATGAACGGATTTTGTCCAGATTCGAACTTAGCCTTTCTTTCGTAATTAGTAACCTACTATATAAATTTCATCAAGATAGCATCATTATTTTTTGAGTTATCGTGCGTACGCACGTACGGACGGCTAAATCGACTCCGGCGGTGATCCTGATTCAGAATATATATACATGTCTATACCTAACTCGCTTCCTTTTGGTGGTTACAAACACCATACCAAAGTTAATATACCCTATACTTTAGGTGTAGGGTATAATAAAGCGTTAATTTAAAATTTATAGATAAGATTTTCACATGTCAACACTTGAACTCAAAAAAATTTTTTTTATATGTCAATGGTTTTTTTTAGCATATTTAAAAAAAAAAAAAAATTGGAAAATTTGCTTATTAGTTCCACTGTTATGTCTGTCTGTTTACAAAATTTCTAAAACGTTTAAAATGAAATAATTCAATAATTTTAACCATAGATATAGCTTTCTTAAAAAAATTAATGTTGTGGTACTTTTTTATGTAACTCTATCCATTAAGGAGCTACAGTCTCTCAAAGTTGGACAAAGTCATATTTTTAAATGTATGTATGCATTTCATATCTCAGGTTCTACTTCACATTATTTTATTTACTTCACATTATCAAAAGGCCCATCAAATTAATATCAAAATTATACAATTTGTTTGCAATTGATTATTTAAATTTACCGTTATGAGAAAACAAGATTTTGTAAGATTTTGCTTTAATGATATCTACGCTATGCTTTAGCTTGTAACTTTTAAAAAAGGAATAATCATTAAAAATTAGAACAAATTACCTCAGAAAATGTTTTGTAAGGCCTCCACTTTAAGAGTTATTTGGATTGAAAATTTTCTATTTGCTATTTTACATTGTTTAACAGCTCTTTTTAATTATATATAGAGTGTCCTTAAAATTAATTATGATTTTTTCACAAGAATGCAAAAATAGTTGCAATTCTAGAATGCTATATTTTGAAAGCATGTGTTTATTTTAAATTAATAATTGTTGCTCTTAAATTACATTACGCATTTCAGTTTTCTTTCACTTCACCTATAAAGTGGATTAATTAAAATATATATTTTTATTTATTTATTTTCAAATTATTTTAAAATGTATCACATATGTATGTATATCTATACTTAATGTTTGTTTATTTGTTTAAATTTTGCAAAAAAAAAAAAAAAAAAAAGTTTAGTTTTCTTTAAATATCGGAAATAAAATATATATTTTTATTTATGGCTACATTAACATGCATTTTATATTTATGTTTTTGTTTTTTTTTTTTTTTTTTTTTCTGTGTTTCACATTCAACTTGCACAGGTTTTTTTTTTTTTTTGCATAACCTTAACCTACTTTTTAAAATTCAGTTGAACATCAATTATTGTATATATAGTTTTTTGTTAGCAATACAATCATTCACAGATACATATTCGTATTTTATTATTTATTTTTATGTTATTTTTTTTTTTTTTTTTGTGAAAATTTATTTTTCCCAACGTATGAAAATCCTTCAAAATCTTTAATTAATAAAACTTAAAATATCAGTAGAAAAAAACAAAAAAAAAAAATTTATACGTCCGTAAATGAAAAATGATTAAGAAAATTTTTATAGTTTTAAATTTTCTAAGTAAAATTTTCTTATATGGGGAAAAGTGTTTTTGTAATTATGTACATTAAAAATAATTGCAAGTTTTTTTTTTTTTTTTTTCTTTTTGTACATATTTTAAATTTTAAAACATTGAATGCACCAAATTAAAAAAAAATTAAAACGCTGACATTTATAAAGAATATGACAATCAAATGCCAAATTACGATTGACGATGGTGCGTATAAATTGTTAAAATATGTATGTGTACATATAAATATATACGAGTATACGTACATATATATATAATTTTTTTTACAATAGAAAAGAAATTATACACAAATTTTCAAATATAATAGAAAATAGAAAAAAAAAAAAATAAAAAAAAATATGATAATATTAATTAAAAGGTAACAAAAAAGAAAACAAAAAAATTAAATTGTATTTGGTAATAAACTTGAATTATTAATCAAGAAAATTCCATAAAAAGTAAAAAATGTTTTGTTTTTTTTTATTTATGTTACAAATTGTTAAATATTATACGAAATATATCTTAATTAATAATTAAGATATATTTTAAAATAGACTAAAAACATTTTTAAAATTTAAACGATAAAGAAATAAAATTTTCATTTTAAGAAATAAAATGCATTTTCTTTGACTTATGTCCTGGACAGGTTAGGAATGGATATTTTAGTTCTCTGCAGTTTTGGCCAGCAAAATACAAAATTTTGTTAACCTCTCATTTTGTAGATGGTATGCTTAAGTAAAATTCTAAAACAACATATTAATATTTAAATAACTAGATAATTATTCAATAATTAAAAAAAAATGTCAATGAAAATATTTTTAACTCGTGTTATTAAATAAATAACGTCTGTTTTAAACTAATTTCAATTTTTTAATTGGATTATTCTCTCTCAATAAATTTCTAATAAAATTACCTAAGCCAAAATTACCTATATATGCAATAAAAAATGAATGTTTTAAAAAATACCGTTATATTGTTAACATAATACGTTATAGTTACATTATACTGACACTTTGTGTGGTAACAAAACTTCTATATATGAATGGATAAATATCACATTTTCTTTGGGTAGCCGTACTTGTGACCTGTGGGTAGCCGTATGAGGATACAAAATCTTATTTATTTATTTTATTTTATTTTACTAAATATAACACATTATATAAGTGATAATATTACTAAAACCATTGGCTACTAAAGCAACAAACTAAATAAGTCATATATATTTAGTAATTTTACTTTCAAATAAAAAAACTTTATACTAAAATCTGTGCAGGATTTGAACTTAAATTCATGCGATTAATAAACCATGTGTGTTTAACTAATCTTCAAAACTGAAAGCAATTTTATATTTAATATGTGTTATAATTCGTTCTACTGAATCTGCAAAATATGTTGGACGACAGGAAATTTCATAAATTTTAAAAATTAAAATACATATATTTGGTATAACAAAAAAATTTTTTTTTTAAATTACGAATTTGAAGGCCAATATTTTGCATAATTTTAGGTTCCTTTTACACCCTAGAGTTTTAGATAAATAAGATCTTTAAAAATGAGCATAAGTTGAGAATTTTGTATTTTTTCTGTTTAAGAGGGGTCAGAAATTGAAAATATATACGTTTTTGAGACATCTGAAATCCAGACACCTTATTATACATTTTTGAATGTAAGATACCAAAATTATAGTTTAAACTTTGTGCAGAAATTGTTATTTTTAATTTAATATAAGATTTTTCTAAAATTTAAGATAGTGATTCTTATTTTCTCTTATTAAATATTCTAAAGAAAAATTTGAAATTCTTGATTGTAAAAATAATTAAAACTTTGATTGATGGCCATTAAAAATCATTGGTTTTATATATACAGCCATTACATTTTTAAACATTTTAATTTTTTTTAATGAATTAATTACAAATAAAGAGTAGATACTTATTAATATTTTTGAAAATATTTATATTTTTATTTTAATGAAATACGATGATAGTTATATCAATTTATTCCACAGTGTAATCATATTACTAAATCACAGCTACTTTTATTGTTAATTGGTATATTTTGGTATATTTTTTTTTTTAATAAAGGATAATAATTATTTTACATATTTCTATTTTCAAGTTAAAGTATTTTAAAACTTGTACTTGATTTTCTGCCTTGTTGAATAATAATACCATAATTTATTATACATATTTCGTTTTTAAGTAATCATATTTTAGATTCGTACCATGTACGGGGAGATTTGCTCGATTAAAAGTGTATAAATTTAGAGAATCTTATAATGTAATAAAATTGATACTGAGTTAATAATTTATATTGAGTTATATTTAAAATTGTTTTTATTTTTTTTCTTTTTTTTTACAGACTAAAACATTTTCTGAGGTGGTAAATGTTTCAAAACAAAATAGATATTATGCAAAAAATATTACGTTACAATAGAAACCATAAGGACCGGATTAAGACCTATAGATGCTCTAAGCATTTAAAAAAAAAAATCAGCTGTCTCCATCACAGGACCGACCGTCACTACACAAAAAGTACAATGCCAAAATTTATAGATTTTTTACATAATAATTTATATCAAAGCAAAATAACTTCTAATAATTTAATAACATTTTGTTTTATTCAATAAAAATAATTATATGCAATGAAATTGTAAAAATATATGTACATTCATTCATACATCCATTTATTATTATTATTATTGTAATGTAGATACATGATTTTTTATACCCGTACGATAGGATCGGGTATAATAAAATTACTCCTCCGTTTGTAACACCTCGAAATAAGCGAGCTAGATATACCTTCAAAGGTATGGATCGGATCAGAAAAAAATTCTAAGACTTTTGAGCCATGTCCGTCCGTCAGCACGCTAACTCAAAAACTAAGAAAGCTAGAATCTTGAAGTTTACACAAAATATTCTGGGAGTAATTTGTAGGTTCCCTATTTTTTTTTGGTTGAGTTTGGATCAAGCCTTAGGGTAGCTCTCGAACACCTAACTTTTAGATCCCCACATTTTTTTTGCAATAGAGCTATAAAATTTTAACTGCTGATAGATCTCACAAAAATATTAATTTTATTTTTAATAACTTTTTTTTGTAGCCCCACCCGTTACGGAGCTACAGCTTCCCAAAGGTTCAAAAAAGCTCTATATTTAAATTGTTATAGCACAAGTTGTATAAGGTATATCTTCATTTTGAAAACGTCAAACGATTACTACTTTTATTAGCTTTAAAAGTATATATACAATAAATATATATTTGTGGCATACGGTGTCTTAATTTACCGTTATGTGAAACTCAAATTTTGCAAAATCCTTCAACCCTTCTATCTTCTAAACGGTTTAAGTTGGAAAGTTTAAGTTAGGTTGCAATTTTAACAGAAGTTAGATCTTTGAAAATAAGTATGAGTCACTTCAGAAATTTGTTTTGTATCACCCCCCGTTTAGGAGCTGTAAGGGGTCAAAAACTGAAAATTTCCTATTTTTAAACACCTGTAACTTGAACACCTGTTAAAATTTTTTTGAAGTAATACACAAAAATTAAAGCTTCAACATTATACTCTTATTTCTGTTAACAACTTTTTTTAATAATATAGGGTTACTTTATAATTGACGAAAGTGTTACTTGATTTTTTCAAATTTTCTAACAAATTTCTTTAACGAATTTTTTCCATTTTGTTGTACTCGATAATTTGAAATTGTTGAGGATATAATGCGTAGTACATAAAAATGTAAATAAATAAACAACATAACGGTTGCTTGAAGAATTTTTATTTATATGATATTAATATATATACATACTTATATAATATCATGTTTATTTATATATCGTGTATGTCACTAGTGAATGAATGATAAGAGTATAGATGTATATTATATAGCGCCGTATTTACATACATATATGTATTTTATTGTACTTATAAGAAATTATTCTGCCAATGGAAGATTTAAATATAATATAATATAATATTTAAAATTATATTTACTATTTTGTACTAAGTAAATTTAATATACATTTACCGCTTAGTATTAAATGGTACTATAGAATATTTGAAAAGTTTTGGATTGATAATCGTTATGTGAAAAGTTAGAATCTGCTTTTGAAGAATGTACATATAAACATATAGTTTAAATATATGTACAACCCATAGTTCTAGAAATTATAAAATTCATCCAAATTATTTTAAAATACTAAAATATTAAAAAAATAATATTGTGAGCAGAGTGACAGGCTGTGAACATACTAACGGTTCGTACGGGTATCTAAGAGTTGACAAAGGCAACTGTATTCTTCCTCGTTTTTCATTCAAAAAATAATATTAAAAGTAAAAAATAATAAAAACTGTAAACAAATACAAAACAAACATAAGATTAATATTAAATCTGCTAACAGATAACAAAATGTCATCAACAAATGAATAATATGCATTGGCATAGATATAAGTACATACATATGTATGTATAAAAATTTTTAGAGATATAAAAAAAAAACAAAAAAAAATTGTTCATATAAATTCATATGGAGTGTTACACGTATGAAATTTGGACTTAGAAATGAAATTAAATAAAAGTTAAAGTTAGTCGGATCAAAAAATGTTCTATGACAAAGTTGTTCCTCTTTACTTGTGTAACAACTTTTTTTAAATATTTTTCTCACAAAATTTTTCTGTTACGAAATATTCGTAAAAAACTTAAAAAGTACACTAGTAAACTACCACTTGCGGTTGTCCGATTTGTTCCAAAAGCTTATCAATCCGAGATATTTACGTCAAAACTTTAAATATGAAATTTCAAAAAATTCCGCTCAGTCGTTTAAGCTGTACACGTGCCCACAGACATACCCACACACGCACCCACACACACACAGACGGACATCATGTTGAAAATTTGTTTACAGCCTTCTCCACACCGGAGTAGTGCATTTTTGCGAAAATCTCGGGTACAAATTTTTAGTATGAAAACAATACCTACCTTATACATTAATGTATGCGGTCGGTAAAAATTAACAAAATTTTACATTAGCAATCGTAAACGCACCACTCTTGATTCTTGAAGTTAAGCGATGTAAAGTTTTTGAACACTAAATTGTAAAGTCCCGTCTAAAAAAAAACATACCACGTTTTGCGAAAATTTGCACGTATTTATATTTATATAATATAAATACAGGCATTTTTATGAACAACATATAATCATGTATTAACATAGTCAAAGAAGCCCCCGTATCTTTGGAATCAGAAGTCAGAATATAAGAGTACTATACTACTAGGGTTGTTCACAATAGGCTAAAGCCAGGGTACAATTGAACGACTTATGAGTAAAATTTATTTGTATGAAATTTTTTTATATTAGAAAAAAAAATTACACTGTTCGTCATTGCAGAATTTCTGTAGTACCCCAATTATCATGGTGTCCTAAACAAGTGCTTATAGTTTGCTTATAGGTTAATCCAGTACTAGAAACAATGTAATATCAAATAGGAAATAACTATTAAATTGATATAAGTAAAGTACCTATATATCATATTCCTAAAATCAATTTAAAAAAAAACAAATTACTATAGGTATACCATTTAATATATTATTCCTTGAAAAATCTCTTGTTCTTTTTTATATTCTTTATATACATTTTAATTTCGAATTTTCGTTTAAAATTTATGTAACACACAAAGCTTTTAATATAAATTTTTTTGATTGATGAAAGCTAATGTACAATATTTTAATATTTGACTGTATCATATTATGTAGTTCATTACATATATGACATTAATTACATTAATCAGAATTAATTTAACCTTCAATATTACAAAATTATCTTTTTTATTTTTTTTCTTTTAAAATTTATTTCATTGATTTATTTTAGGTGCGAATTCATTTTAAATTTTATGTAAAAGCTGTAAAAATAGGAGTATACGGAGATAAACATAAAACAATTAATAAATTTATTGTCTGTTAAAATGACATTTGATATCCATTAAATTAAGGTATTTTTTATTCATTTAGGTATACATATACATTTTTTTTTTTTTTGGAAAACTGTAAAAATTAATGGCTTGAAAAATATAATTAAAAAATTATTATAACATAATTAAATTTTATTGATAATTTTTCGACTACCTAAAATTTTTATATTGACAATTTTTTAATTCGATTTTAATTGAATTTTCGAACGTAGTTTAACTTTTTTTTACATATTTATTAATTTTTAATTAATTTTATAATAATTAAAAGTTAATAATAATTTTTTCATATAATATTTATGATGCAGTAAAGAAGAGTTTTGGATTAGATAAAAAAATTTAACTCACAATTTTGATCAATTTTGACGTTTTGATCTCTTTGATTTCGAAAATACCATTTTTAGAAACATTATCGTAGGCGATTTTTCTGCAAGTTGGATGCAGCTAAATTAAATATTGGAAATAAATAGGAATCACATCAACTTTATTTAATTAACAATTTATGTATTTTGTTATTTGTTTTATATCTTAAAAATTTTTAATAGAATTTTTAAAGTAGATCTGACAATCGGAAGTTGAATTTACCTTATAGAATAAAAATCAAAAACAGAACGCAGATAAAAAACATTTTAGATTCTATAAATATTATTATAGCATTATTATCATGTATGAACTATGAATGCACATGAAAAGTGTGATCATGTGTTCATGTGTGCAAAGGATTTCAATAGAGTTAAGCATAATAAACTAATTGAAATTCTATATTCTTCGGATTTGTATGAAAAAGAGATATACAATTCATTAAAATGCTATACTAGAATTAGAGAGCAAATGTCAGATTAGGAAAAGCAAATACAAACAACATTCAAATACTGAGAGATGTCAGATAAGTTTATGTACTTTCACATTTATTTTTTAATATTTATCCAGAGAACATATTTCGAAAATCGCTTACAAATATTAACGAGAATTAACGATAATATTAAGGTAAACGGCTATTAAGAAAACAATCACTTTACGCCGATCACAATTAATTACAGATAGCATATAGAGAGGTTCCAAAAACTCATAAATAATGTTTTCAAGAAAAGATAATTGATAAGATATCGATATTAAAATTAATTCGAGAATCGTAACCGCTATTTTTGTTAATCGAAAAATCTACTGCAGTATACATTCGAACTTGTGGCATACATATATATATATATACGAATATAAAACTGAAGGAAAAAATATACTTCCGTTTTATTTATTAAAAGTTTAAGTTAAGTAAAGTCTAAATAAAAATTGGAATTTGCAATATAAGGTTTCGTTTTTCGAACTTGTTTTTCTAACTTTGTTTATCAAATAATCAAATAAATCAAATTATTCGATTTTTTGGTTTATATGGCATTTACTTATATTTATGTTGAATATTCTAAATGTTCTATCTTTAGTTTAAAAGAGAATTATATTTTTTTCCTAGTATATTAAGTTTTAATCGACTTAAAGATTTTCATAAAACATTTATTGAAAAAAATAGTAATTACACACCCACATAAAGGAGTACCTATACAGACATACAGTAAAAATCAATCATAACAATGATTTAGAGCAGTGGTCGGCAAACTTTTCAGTAGTAAGATCACCACAGATAAATTTATTAATCTTACGATCGACTATTAAATTAATTTTTTCTAATGATTAAAAAACAAACTTTATAATTTCAAAAGTGCATTTATTCATAAATGTGAAAAAAAAAATTAAAAAAATTGATGATTTTTAATTTGAAGGATGGTACTGTATTTCATCTGATAATTTTTCTAGATTGGGTGAATAATTTGTAGTAGCGATTCTTAAACAATTATCAAGGTTATGATCAGTAAGCCTCGACCGATATTTATTCTTAATCAATTTCATATTTGAAAACGTAGATTCACATAAATATGTTGACCCAAATAAGCACATTATTTTTAAAGCCACGTTTTTCAACACTGGATACTGAGTTGCAGCAACACATCGCCAAAAATTTTCCTTATCTCTTGAAAATTAACAATTCAATTCCATATTATTCTGCAGCGATGTCATCTCTACTTGGATTTCAGTAGTATCATAGTTAAATTGATTATTTATTTTTTCTCAAATAGCATCTAAGTCGTTATCAATAAAAGGATACATAACAAATTTTACTATATGCTCAATTTCATTGAAATCTGAAAAACGCTGTTCAACTCTTTGATGAAATTGGTTAAAATTATTACATGTTCGTCGTAAGAATAATTTCCTGCTCTTTTATTTAACGCAATCAATAAATTTGGAAAATGTTTAGCATCTTTCCCATTTAAGTTTGATCTCCATAATTTTAGTTTTTGACAAAAACTACGTACTGTACTAATCAGCTGCATTACTGTCTTATTTTTACCTTGCAGTTCTAAATTTAATTCATTTAATTTCGCAGTAATGTCTGTCAGAAATACCAAATTCCTAAGCCAGGTAATATCACTTATTTCATAAGTTTGGTTATTTTCTTCCAAAAAAGTTATTATTTGTGGTAACAATTCAATAAAACGCTGCAAAACTTCCCCTTTACTTAACCAAATATAAAAAACTCTTTTAAAACTAAAATTGACGAAGCCTACTGATCATCTTAAACACACGTTATTTTAAAATTTTAAATCTATTTTGTTTTGGAATGTGAATATTACTGACTATTGAGAATAAAAACTTTTTATAATTATTTTAGTACATTTATTACATGGGTTGTGCCTAAGCTATATTTCTTATTGTTTTCGCAAATCTTTAAAAATCAAAACTATTTGCCTGTAAAAAATATCATAACGTTTTTTTTCCAAAATAGAAAACGCCAATCTTTTATTATAAAAGTGAATAGATTTCATTTTGACCAATTTTGGTTTCCAATCGACTAGGAAAACCTTGAAGATCGACGGATTGCCGACCACTGATTTAGAGGATTAAAAAAAATGTTCTTTAAACGCATCGGTTTGCTTTTAATTCTCTAAATTAGTCACTATAATGATTACCCACCACATTTTTGAAAAATCTGCTAATTTAGAAGAATAAAAGTGAAATGAGAATTGGTAACATTCTAGCACAGAAAAAATATCAGTTTTCTAAAATTTTTGAAAATATTCTTTAAACGGATGAATTTGGGCATATTATGACTTTTAAAAAACGCAGATCCTTGTTAAATTGTTAAATAAAGTTATTATAGCAATTAGAAATAGACAAAATTTATTTTTATATTAAAAAATGACACATAATTTTTTTTTAAATTTTGTAATAAGTTAATATTTATTCAAATATAGAATGGAAAACTTAAAAATTTTTATATTTAAGTCGAAAACAAAACAAATTTTTTTCAAATCGATCATTAATAAAATAAATGCTGTAATTTGGCTTTAGGTATTTCCTAAAGTTAATATATCTTTCATTAGATTTTTTTTTCCTTATAATTCCATTAGATTAGTTTGATTTAAATACATATTAAAGTGTCAACATATGCGTAGATATTGTATTTTTTTTTGTACATTATAATTCAGTTTATTTTAATAGATACATTATCTAATGACTATGAACTTGAAAAAGGTGTCAACAAATTATCATAACAAATTTATACGGAAGTATACTACAATATTTGTATAGAAAAGTTTATCTTATTAAAATGTGGATTAAAATATAATAAAAATAGAAATAAAATGGGCTAAATTTAATGTTTTTATAAAATGTATTTCATATTATATACATATAAACTTAAGATAAAAATTTTTTAACGTGTTGTGTTTTTTTTTTTATTTATATGCATTTTTTTTTGTATAGATAAAAATATAAAAGTTGAAATTGATAAATATATTAATTTAAGTAACATGCAAAGATATGGTTCCGTTTAATGTGAGTATATGACATACGTATACATATAGTTTTTAAGTCTTTTTAGTTAAATCAGAATAGAATATTTTTTTTGAAATATGGAAAATAATTCATTTACTTGCAAACTTATGGGTTTTTCGTTATTTTGTTGCAATTATATTTTGTAGGTTATATAGATTAATTAGCATGTGTTTCCCAAAATTGAAAACTATGTGTATGATAAAGTATAGTTTAAGAAGAGCATTAACATCTTCTTTAAAACTTCCATTTAAATTTTCTAGCTATCCTCCCTAATTCTAAATTTTTTAAATTCCACTTCTAAATTTTCTTTCCCGTCAAATCCCTAAAACCAACTTATTAATGGGGATCCATAACCGCGAGGTGCATGTAAACGCGACATACATATAACGCATGTCAAACAACATCTTAACAATTCCATGTAGGGACGAGTATTTGTTGCCCTTCTTGTTTCTTGATGGAAAATTTTCAGTTGGTTAAATGTTATTTTTTTGTTACAGGGGCTGTACAAAGTGTCTATTAAACAAGGACAAAGGCCCAACTGTATGTCGATGACTGCGAGAAGTGGAAGGTAACATTCATTAATAAAGCATAAGTTACTGTTTTGCACTTTATCAAGATACCCCAGCGCAGTTTGTGTGATTCCAGCCCAAATGTGTTTAATATATGTTTTATAGATTATATTTACAAGATCTGATAATGCAGAAAAGTAAATTTCATCTGCCTTTTCAAGTTTCAAAATTTTCAACAACTTTAAGAAGTGCAGTATGGTCAACGCCAAATGTTGAAATCATAATTTGCAGTAAGGCGATGATAAAGTACAAGTTCAAAAAAGCTTCTTATTTTGTTACATTTCTTTTAATTTTTCAATAGTTTTTTTTTTCCAAAATGCAGTACTAAAAATCTTTTTAACACATTTCCAAAAAAATTTTGAATAAATGTGTCTATTAGTTTCACTATGTCCTTCCGTTCGTGTGTCCGTCTGTCTGTTTACAAAACTTCTACACCGTTAAAGATAGAGAAAAATAATGTTAACCATGGGTAGGTCGCATAAAAAAATTAATGTTGTAGAACAACTTTTTTATGTAGACCCATCCATCACGGAACTACAGAGGCTTAATTTTTAAAAGCCCTATTTTATTATTAAATGCGTAGGTATATCTTATGTTTTGCTTAACATTTTTTCAATCTTAAAACGCCATTCCACAAGAATTTTATTGTACCTTTTGTATATCACTATCAAAATTATACAATTATTTTAAATTCAGTATTTAAATTTACCGTTATGTGAAAACCAAATTTTGCATTATTTCTCTACCTTCATAACGCTTTTAGATAGGAACTTGAAATTTTTAGACAAGTAAGAACTTGTAGAATTAGTACAAAGTTCCTCACTAAATTTCTTTGTACCACCTCCTGTTTTTAGCTATTAGGGCTCAAAAATTGAAAATATGCTATTTCTAGACAACTTAGGCACCTTTACAATTTTTTCTTCGGTAGAACATAAAAATTAGAACTTCAGTAATATATTTTTACTTGCGTTAACGGATTTACTTAGTTATATAGTGTTCCAGACTTACAGCCTTTCAAAATGGCAAAAGTCCTATTTTCATATTTTTTCTTATTGTATGTAATTTTCAAATTTTGGTGCAAGTCACAATTCTAAATAGTTTATATTATCTTTTGCCAATCTGCGCTTTTAAAGACCGTTGGTTTAGATTCTACCTTGTTTTTTTATAAAATGTATACTTAGTTAGTTTTAGTTAAAAAAGCCAAAATGGTAATAAAAGCAAAATTAAAGAACGTAAAATTTTAAGTGAAATTTTTACATTTTATAATTAAGTGGAATACAAAAAAAAAAATCAAATAAATAAAATAAGAAAGTTAAAATTCAATAAATTAAGGCTGAATTTTCTGATACAAATTTATACATATACATACATACATACATATTTCATAAATTTTAGTGTTTAATACTATAAAATCTGTATGGAATTAAATTTATCTAACATGTAATATGTTAAATTATTCGTAACATTTTATTAACATGAAAATTTTAATATGTATTATGAAAATACAGGGTGGGCCAACTACGATTGACTGAATTAAAATAGTAGAATTGTATAGTTTTAATGTTTAATTACATTTCTATTTTATATGATAATTTAATTATGATATGATACATTTAAAATTTAGTAACTCTGCGTTTTTAATATTTGTTGGATTATATGGAATTAAATGAAATTTCAACTTTTGGCGAACGATTTAAAGCGATTGAATATACACTGACAATTCACATAAAGTTAAAAAACTTAAAAAAAACGTTAAAAGTTATACGTTTTTTAGACCAGTCAGTCAAAGTTGAGCAACCCTGTACATATGTTTATATGGTCAATGTATATATACAAAGGCATAATGTACGGTATATAACAATTATTTGCTTTTCTGTGTAAATATTTAAACAATTATGCAAAAAAAAATTTTTAATAAGCTTAAAAATTTATTTTCTTTTGCAAAAAAAAAAAATGGCTTACGTAAAAAAAATATTTTTTTTCGTTTTCTTCATTTTTTCATTTTTATTTGTTTAATTTGAGTTTTTTTAAGTAGTGTACAAAGAAAAATTGAATATCTATCTATGTATTTATTAAAAATATTATAATAGTTTTATTCCAATTATAAATGATAAATTCATACTTTTATTGATGGAAAATTGATTTTGTATTATAACCCATGAGTGATTTGTTATTCAATAGGTACTTAAAAAAAAATAAAATAAAATAAAATTTCAATATTGTTTTTATGTAATTATTACATGTTTTAATATAATAATTATTAGATTTTCTAATCTCATTCATTCGATTCAGATTGAATCATTCAAAAAACTTTTAAGAACCTTACCCTTAGCTTAAGTAAAATTTTAATGTGTTATATGTACATATCTACTTTGTAAGTGTTAGGTAAATTTATTTTTGCTTTCAATACTTTATCCGCTTTGTATGTTGACTTTAGCATCCGCTAATTTTAATTTTATCAACTTCTTATCTGAATACTGATCTTGTTTAACCATTGATGATGATGTATTCTAATTTTATCAGGACTTCGGTATTCTTCATTTCTGCTTTCATAAGAATTATTTTTAGAAAAGATTACTTTATTTTCTGGATGCCTATGCCTCAAAATGTGTCCAAATTAATAGGTTCTGTTTTTCTGTTTTACAGATATCTTGTAGGAATGGGAACTTGTCCTGACTAAATAAAAAATTTGATGTTTTCATTCAAAATTTTTCAAAGAGAAAGTAGGATAGCATCAACTCCTGACCCCTATGTAGTTAAAATTGCTGGGTGGTATAATTCAGTATACGGAAATTTGTTTTTGTTTCGAATATCGCCAATATGGAACCATCTTTCACATCATTTGTTCCCCAAAAGTGGCGATTATTATATTTTCAATTTACATAGGACAAGATCAACACATTGTTCTTCCCATTTCCGCAAATCTTTAATTTATTTTTACTCCATAGCAGAATCTTCCATTGCCCAAAAAATACAATAGTACTAAAGGTTTCATAACCTATTGTTTTGTCAAAAATGTAGATGGTGTTTAGTGGATTAAAGTTTCACATGATGATAGACGAATCGTGTTCGTATCGCTCCTCTTTAGCGTTTTTCGATGATTCCCACCTAAACCCGAAAGAAAAATTATTTTAATTAAATTCAAAGAATTATTAAAATTATGTACTTATATATAAATGAAAAATATTAATATTCTTAATAAAATCTTAATTTTTTAAATTCTTATCCTATATAATACATAACAATTTGATTACCGCATTAAAAACAATATCCAAAAACTTTAAAACGTTTAAAAATAAAAATGCCTTGTAATAATGCAAATTAATAATTCCATAGCGTAGATTTAATAAGTCATACATATATAAAAGAAAAAGAAGTAAAATCATATTCTTGTCCTTGATGTTTTGCAAAATTTATATTTTAATTCATCAGAAATCCAGAAATCTAAATTATACTTTGTATGCTAACTATGCTAAACTATATGGACTATCCAGATTTTACCTACTAGTCAATATATATATGTATAATAAAGGCCTACATTATTATATTTATAATAAATATGACAGTTGATTAATAGGTAATGAATTTTCATTCAATTGTGTACATTTCAATGGCACACAATTCATTTATTAAATTGAATTTTCGCTTTAATTTTTAAATTTGTTTTGATCGAAAAATGACTGGTATATACTCATATTTTCTTGTGGTGTGCGGTGTGTGGTATGCTGTGCGAATACAGTTAAAATTTTTGGTTATATAATATATTCTTAAGTGGTTTCTTTATATTTTCTTTTTGTTTTGTTTTTTTTTGTATTTTATAACTTGATTTTACCTGTATTGTTTTTTGTTTTCTTTTTTGTTGTATGCATATAAAAAGTTACTATAAGGAGGGAAAAAACAACAATCGAAGTTGATTCATAATTTTGCTTGAAGCTGTTTAGTTTCAGTATGATTAAAATTGGAAAAGCTTTAAACCCAAAAAAAAAAAACAAACAATCAAAAAAGTTAGGGTAATTGACATTTTAATAGTTTGACCTTTTTTTATATTCATATATTACTTTTTATAGTTCATTATTTAAATACAAATTGTATGTATGTTAACAAAAAAAAAAAAAAATAATGAAATACGTTTTGATTAATAATGAAAATTTTAAAATATTGTCAAAAAAAATTTAAATATTTATGTGGTTTTTATGTACCTACCTTGGGATCATCATAATGACAAATGATTTGTATAAGGAAGAAGAATATATCTGAAAACAGAACAAAACCAAAATAAAAACAATTGTTTTATTTGTTTCTATTTATTTGAATATAATATTATTGCAAATATAATTGGATTACGAATTATTACCGAGATAATCCGGAAGAATCATAAGAAAAGAATCAAAAAGAAACCACAAGTAGAACTTGAAAAGAAGATTACATAAAACCTTCGTATATATATACAGTATGTATTAGAAATGTTTTCATATTTTTTTTCCTTCTTTTACGATCTTCTCTCTACCACCACTCAATTTTTTATTTCTATTTATTTTGTATTTTTTCTTGTCTTATTTTTCTTTGACATAATTTTCGAAATAATAACAAGAAAACTATTAATTCATTCAAATTTTTGTTATAAGTGCTGAAATTTCTACAAAACAGATTGAATGCATAAAATTTGAGCTTGAACTCAAATATCGACTTTTTTTTTTAAAAAGAAATCCTCGTTTCGGCATGTAAAATAAGTCAGATCATGCTTCAGGTAAGTTTGGTGTGCAAAAAAATTGAGTTTATGTTAATTTGCTTTTTTCTCTGTTACTTTGCTAATTTTGTTTTAGCTGGTATAAATTGAAATGAAAGAGTTTTCAATAAATAAGTCGTCTAAATGAATTTTTTTTTATTATCTCTAGGGGCGTGTAGATATTCAAAAGACACAAAGAAAATCTAAACTTAATAGTGTGGGATTTTTATCCATTAAAACTTGGCCGTCAACTCTAGCGACGAAAAGATAAAATTATTTGAAGATTAAGGAATATTTCTTTCCGACTGAAAAAATTATATTGCTAGACATCTGTAAAAAAAGAAATAAGGAATTAATATTACAATTAAAATCTTTACTGTCGTAATCGTATAATATTCAAATCTTTCTTATGGTTTATTTTGGACTTTCTTACCCTATAAGCCAATGTTAACTTAATTAATACATAATTTTCATATTTTGTAAAGTTGTTGGAAAAGTGTCGTGTTGAATTTTATATTTGCTACACTTTAACAAACTTTTTAATTAAAAATAATGGTAATAGAATTTACTGGACAAAATGAAAATCTGTGAATTTTTTGAAATTTGATAACCTTGCAAGATAAAATAAGCTTTTGATTATTTTTATTTTCAGAGGGTATACGTAAAGTATTAATTTTTATTTTAAATTATTTTTCTGCTTTACCCTTGAAATCCCTGAATCGAAATCCCTAATAACAAAATCCCAAAATTCAAAACTCCCAAATTCCAAATATTTTTTTCAGATACCAATCGATATAGTGAAAAAAATGGGGAACAAAAGGAATGTTAAAACAATATATTAGAATCACTCCTAATTCCAAATTTTGCATATACGTATTGTACCTACACATAGTCTGAAAAAAGGGTATTACCTTGATTTTGAAACCAACAAAAAAATCCCACGTAATTTCTTATATATATTTTTACAAGAAAGCATAAGCATTTAAAATAGTAGACGTTATCGTTCTCAAACTCCGCTAAATAAATTTTGAAACCAACTTTTAAAATCATTTGTTTAAATCTTGATATATTTATAATATGTGATTTTTATTTTTGGAATTCCATGATGCTTCGAACAAGTTTTTCCTAATTTTGATTTGAAATTTATCCGAAGTTTTAACAAAATTTAGGTATTTTGTAATTTCGGATTTTGAATTTTGGGGATTTACAAACGCTCTCCATTTTTCTGTTATGGTTATCAAAAATATTTCAATATACAATTTCAAATTATTTGAGTAAAAATTAAAATATTTAACAGATGTTTAAAATAAATTTGTGATTCATCATTTTATAAATGATTAAAAAAAAAAAGAAAAATGCATAATCTGTCATTAATCAAATTATTTAAATAATTACAACAAAACAATAATACATATATATAATTTACATATTAAATTTGACATTATTTAGACTCAATAAATTATAAATTGTAATTATTTTACCTCGGTTAATTTTTTTGTTTTGTTTTTTTTGTATTTAAAAATATATACCCATTATAAATGAATTATTTAAATACCATATTTTTTGCCCACCACAAACAAATCATAACGAATTAAATCAATTATGTTGAAAATTAATATATTTATACCATGCATTAATTTTTTTTGCGTGTTTTTTTTTTTTTTTATATAATATAAAAAAAAAAATTTACTTATACATATATGTGTAGGTATATTGACATTTCTAACACTTTCAAATGTCTTAATTCTTTTAAATTAGTTTATTAAATATTTTTTTTTTTTTTTTTGTTTACACATTTCATATTTGTTTAGAGAAAAGAATTTTGTAATTTAAAACTTTTTATTTTGTAATTGTAATATAGTTTTGTATTTGTGCACTCTAAAATTCATTATTCAGTTGTCGAATTTGCATCGACACACATATTCAATTAATTTAATTTTGTTTGTTTTTTTTTTTTTTGTTTTCGAAATAACCTTTAATGAATGTCATTATCGATTAGAACAAGATCAAAAAAAAATTTCAAGAACTAATACATATTTTTACTTAAAAAACGATTAAAAATCAATTTTTGCGTTACGCGCTATTTTATATGTATATTCGTATATGTATGTTCTAAATAAAAAAAATTTTTTTTTTTTTTTTGTTTAAATAGAAAAAAAAATATTTACAATGTAAACTGAGTTGTCTTATTTTTTTTATATAAAAAATTTTTGAAGAAAAATTTTAATTGTATTTTGAGGTCCTTTTCCTGTAAGAATAGATATAAGAGCTATATATATATAAAGATTGTTTTGTAGAATAAACAGAATACTAAATTACAGATTCTTACAGTCAGAATATTAGGTGTTAGGTGTTTAAAAATATAGGGTAATTATAAAAATAACTTCCGGTTGGGAATATGCAGTATATCAGTATAGTGTAAATTACGAGGGATATTTGATATAACAAAATCTTGCGTGGTAAAATAAAGAAAATTAAAAAGTATTTTAAGGAAATGGTAAGTAAAATAAACTTAAGAAGCGTTTTGTTTTAAAAAAGTAAAACTTTGGAAATTTACTTAAAGTTACTATAGAGATATTTTGTTTTTTTTTTTTGCCTATAATTAAAATCTGTAGTAAGGAACGAATCAGTATAAGCATTAACGAATTATTCAATCAGCAAATATGAAAAAATGAATTTCCATAGCTTAAATGAATTATTTATAGTTTAGATTCTTATTTTAGTAAAGCTATTTACAGAGAATAATAATTAATATATATATATATATATATCTACATATAATTTATAGAATATGAACTTTGATCCTCTATTTTATTTCATTATAATGTGACTTCTATTCTATTTTTGTAATGAGACTTCTATTTTTTTTTTAATACTATAAAGGTTTTATTTTTATATTATATGATAGTTTCAATGAATTTTTGAAGAAAAAAATTAAAAACTTTGAAATTAAAAATAGATTAATTGATTTTTTGGCGCTAATCATTTGGCGTTTATATTATTCCTACTATTTATATATATAAAAAAAAAAAAATTTAATACCTTGAACTTGATATACATTTGAAAATTAATTACTAACTTGAACTTATTAATTACTAAGTTTTTAAATAGAATTGAATCTGAAGGCGGTATATTGTTTTTTTTTTTTTTTTTTTAGTTTGTAATACGTATAATAAACAGTAAAGTCTAAGAATTTTCAATATGTATATAACCAAATCACAGAAACTATTATACAGATTTAAAGATTTTAATGTATACCACAGTTATAATCAATTGTAAGATTCAGTTGTTTACAACACTATTTTGAAAAGGGAAATATCTATAGGAGATTTAAAATGGTGGAAAGTATATATAAGTAGGGGGTTTTAAAACATGTAATTTTACATTAAAAATTTAAAGTAGCAGATTCAAATATATGAGGTTTTAAAATAATAACTTAACGGTTCAGATCTGTTTAAAATCGTTATGAAACAATTTCGGATAGCCTTTATATCAAATATACTGTTCTACAGCATATTTTATTTTATCTATCATTTCTATTTTTTAGCTATTCTGCATTATTTGTTTTAGCTATCATCTAATTGGGAATAGTGAAGGATAAAGTTTTTTTTTTTTCAACATTAATCAAAAAGACAAATTAAAACTGAACGGACAAATATTTTAATAAAAATAAATTATTTAAAAAAAATTTTTATTTAAAAATCCTTCGAATTTAGATTTAAATTTAATGTTTATGGAAATTAGTATCAATTGCTTTGTTTTGTCAGCTACAACACATAACTATCTATGTATATATGTACATATATGTATTAAATCGTCAACTGTATATGCAACCACATATATACAGTAGCTATATAGATATTAATCAATTGGTTGGGAAATTAATTTTGAAAGGTATAACAAAATAAAAAATTAAATTTTCATATTTCATTAACATTGCATTTAAATTTTATTTGTAAGATAAAAATTTGTAAGTAAAACTGATATTTCTTCATGATGACAAGCAATATGCATTTTTAATTAATTTTTTTTTTTTTTTTGATTTTATTTTGCTTTTTTTTAATTTTATGTACAGTTTTTATGATCAATTATATACTATTTTTCTTCTTAATTTAACCTTAGTTCTGTATTAATTTATTGAAATATATATTTATATTTATTTGAAAAGATTGAGAAGGATGTAGTAATGATTTTTATTATAGTAAAATAATTTTATAATATAGGATTTGAAAATGATCATAAAAGTTTAAAAATGTATCCTGGTAAAAAAAAAAAAATACTAAGATTACTAACAGAATATTCTTTGATTTATAACAAAAAAAGTTTTCAATAAACGAAATAAAATTAATATGTATTAGAAAAATAAAAAGAAAATTGAGAGAAAAAAATGTTCAGAAAAGGATGTATTTTAATTATCTTAAATTTCCTCTCATAATTTTCGTCGAATTGACTAAAAAATTTTCATAAAAACAAAATAAATTGTAATAAATTGTACTTAATTTTTTTTTAAGTTTATTCCGCTTCCATATAAATGTGAAATAATAAATTATTCAACCTACGTAGCCTTTCATTTCCAGAGGTGGCAATAAATGTCGTAAGAGAAAATTATTCTTATGACGTTTGTGTGATACGAACACTATGATTTTCCTATGACCAGCGTAACACCGCTACTCAGGCTTATTTTACCATTTCTATATACTAATAATAATAAGTTTTTCCTTTTTACATTACACATTTTTAATTCTGATAAAATGATTTAATATAGAGCTAAAGCTTCAATACTAACAAATACCTAAATAATTAAGAAAGATAGTAGGTATAATACAGTTAGTATATTGTTTGAAAAGAAAATTTTCATAATATTTTATGGTTGAATTAAAGCCAACATTTCTGGTCCAACAAAAAGAAATATATATATATGTAGCTTAGAGCGAATGAAATCGATTAGTAGACCGTTCGAAAAAAAGGTACCTAGATGATGTGAAATGTAGCTTTAATATAATGGATTGGAAAATAATAAATGGATTGAAATGAATAAAAACAAATCTATAATAATTTGTTTATTTTTGTAAGTCTCTTATGAACGTTTACGTCAATAATCTTAAAAATTTTTTTTTATTATAAGTTTCAGGCCTTTCTTATTGACTGATTAGTTGATTAGCAGGATTATTAATGTATTGAGTGAATTTTGAGCGAGCGTATAAAATACGCTGTAAACATCGAGGGAGTGTGGGTTCGAATCCCACACACATCGTAAGAGTTATTCTCCCCTACGACATTTATATCCACGCCTAAACAGGGAAGGCTGTGTAATTTCCTGTACACATTTATGTGGCAGAGAAATGCATTAAAAAAAATATATATATTTGTACAGAATAAAATTTTAGTATATAATAGGCATTTTCCTGTGTCATCATACTCTTATATTTTCTATTGATCCTCAATACCTATTTCAATTATTTCTTTTTGATTGATCTTTTATATAAGAAGAAATATTTTTGTTCCGTTAGTTTTCTATTTACAAAACTTTTATTTTTAAATGACTAATCTGTTATTTAAATTTTATAAGACCTTGTTTCTTGTTACATACGTTATTTAGGGCTGGGTTTACAAAGCAATCGAAAATTTACAATTATTAATGATGAGAATAAAAATGATTGTGAAAAAAAGAAATGATGAAAAAACTGAAAATTTGTTTATATTTCAATCTTATATGCCACCATATCTGCCACTGTTTGAGTATAAAAGTACAAGGTGCTTATTAATATAATTTATAAATATCATACTATAAGCGATAAAATTAATATAATTTTTAAATATTTATTTTTAGAATTTTGGACTAAACCGAAGTTCAACATAATTGTACGCAATAGAAAGAAAACTAATTTTTGATCTTTTTTTATTGTCTACATAATATATCGATTTTGAGTTATACGAAAGACAGTCTTTTTCCTTTCTTGAATAAACTTTTTTCTTTAATTATTTATTTTTAATTCACCCTGCTTAACAAAATTTATTGACAGTTGACACTAAAAAAAATTTTTTTTTATTGCTTTTCTCTGCCACATAAATATGGACAGGAAATTACACAGCCTTCCCTGTTTAGGCGTGGCTATAAATGTCGTAAAGCGGAATAATTCTTTCAACGTGTGTGGGATTCGAACCCATACTCCCTCGGTGTTTACAGTGTATTTTATACGCTCTTACCCACTGGGCCACCTAGGCTCCTACTAAAAATTTAAAAATAAGAAAAATACAACTGACTAATTTAAGATTGTGCATTTTTTTTTGATTTAATCTCAGATTAGATTGATGATAAATAGGTTTTGTATTTAATCATTTAAATTAGTCTTGTGAATCACCATTAGTGATTTTTGTCATTGCAAATCAGTTTTTTCATCAGTTTTATCTATCATAATTCATATTTGTTAGCTTTTGATTGTTTTGTTAACGTTTAAAAATTTTTTTTTGCTGTTTTATATGTTAAAGTAATTATTTTTAGTAAATTGTTAAAAATATAAGTTAAAGAAAAATATTGTTAAATTCCTTTTTAAAGAGTGTATTGTATTTTTTAATTGCAAAAAATACTGATTTTCTAATAAATTATTGATTTGTACTAAATTGCATATTCGTTAAAATGTAAAAATATTATTTAAAAGATAATTTGACGTTGATTGACTGTCATCAGTATTTTTTTTATTTAATTTGCATATATCGGCATTATTTTTTTAGTACCTTCTTATATGTATATAGAAAATTAACATATTGTAAAAACTTAAAATTTAATTAATTAATGTAGGTATGTCAACTATTTTTTTATTTATGTGATCTTTTAAGTCATTATAATTTAGAATCAATTTCCATTGATCATTTCTTAATAGTTATTGTGAGTGAATACTCTTCCCACTGGGTTACAATATTCTTATTTTTAATGTAATTTATTTTCTATAGATAAATATATAAAAATAAAAAAAGCAAAAGCAAAAAAACACAAAAAAAAAGGCATATAAATGATTGTTTTAATATGTAACATTATGCAAGTTTCTTTTGTCTGTCAGTGTAATTTAGTTTTTTTTTTTATTGATATAGAAGCAGATATAGAAGCACAGTTTCATTTTAAATGAAATTAAAATAAAATTAAAGCTTAAAACGCATTGAACAAACAGTATTTTTTTATTTATTTTTCTTTTTTTTATTATTAATGACATGAAAAAATAAAAGTTAAGAAAAAACAAAAATCCAAAACATATCGTGATTTGTCGCGCGATCACGTCTGGTTAATTTTTTTTAATGATTACCTTCAATATTCTTGGGGTTCAATGATGTCTGGTTATTATTATTGTTTGTTTATTTATATTTTACTTTATTGGTGTGGTATGAGATGATTCTAGAGAAGTATTATTAAATTAGTTTTAAGATTTGTTTTATAAATATATTTTTACTTTTGTTTTATTTTATGTTTTTGAAAATGTTTGTTATAGAAGATTTAAGATATTCAACAGATAAGATGAATCATTGCCATTAATTGACAGCTTATTTCCGTTCCGATATAAATATATATGTTAATCCTTTTGGTTTTACTTCTCTTTTATGTAGAAAAATTTCAATTCCATACATATTGTTTTTGTTTGATTTGAAAACTTCGAAAGTTAATTTGTAATTATTTCAATAGTAAATGAATTTCTAAAAGAGATTGATTTACCCTGATTCGAATGCCTTAAACAGATCTTGAACTCAAATCTCACTTTTTCAGCATTTCATTTACACCGAAGAGAAAGTTCGAATTAAAAAGGACTTCTTCTGTTGTTGTCAAACTTCGAAAATAATACTTGTCATGTTTTATAATAAGGTATGTTATAATTTGAAAATAATTGGAACTTCTTAACTAATCACATTAAACTTATGCGTTTTATTTTTTGACAGCATTACGATTATTTAAAAAAATTCTAAATTGTTTGCCTTGTCAATGAAAGTCTCCCAGAGGAACTGCGAGTTGTTTTTCTTGTTAGTTTGGGACTTCAACAATAAATATCGTCGGCCTTTAAAAACAAACTTTAGAGTTTGTTTTTTAATATAAATGTGCAGTTTGGTTCTATGGATTAGGAAGCGGGAAGTATTTTTTGGGAGTGGGATTTAAGAAATTTAGAAATATAGTGGATTGACAGGAAATTTGTTTTACCTTTTACTTTTAACATAACAGTTCATAAAAGAGCTATTCTATTATTAGCAGGGATAACACTATAGATAAAAACATGTTAAATAAGTTGGTTAATAATTAAATAAGAATGACTTAGTTAAAATCTAATAAGTTTTATTTAAATTTTTGTATTTTTTCACAAATTTAACTGGTATAATAATATATTCTATTTCTAGTTTAGTCATAATTTACTAAACTATTTATTATCATTATGTTAAATTTATTAGTTACAAAAAAATTGTACAGTGGCGTTCATGTTTAATAGACTATTATTCAGTATTTACTGTTTAATTAAAAAAAATTAACATATTTGAAGAATTTCGAATAATGAAAATGTTAAAGAATTTTATTAAAAGGAAGTGAATTAAATTAAATAACAATTGCTGGCAAAAAAATTTTTTAATCTTTATTAAAATGATATAACATCTCCTAAACTTAAATAAACGGTACGCAAAAAAACCACCAAATTTTTTTTAAATTTTATAAGTTCAAATATAATAAATTTAACCCATTCTTCTAAAAAAATAATTGAAAAGTAAGTAATAATTAAGTTTATGAGTTTCGAATATAAAGCAAGACACAGATATTTATCTTGGGTAGATTCGGTTCTATTATGTTATGACAATATAAAGGATACCGACAACAATGTTGAAATATCGCTGCGATTGTCAGATTTATGTTTTGCTAGCAATCTATTTAAATAGGATGTCCCAGAACTTTAGCTAAGTTTTCTTTAACGAAAAAATAAAAGAAATTATAATTTTTCTGTCGCAAATTTTTTTTGCCAGTAATGACATTAGTTTAAAAGATATCTTTTTTTTTACGAGGGTAGGTGAGAATCATCGAAAGACACTATAGATTAGCGAAAACGAGCACGAGCTATCTATTAGTGTGTGTGACTTTAACCCACTAAACACCACCTCCCTTTTTTGACCAAACAATAGGCCATACGACCTTTAGTACTAATGTACTACCTGGTCAGAGGAAGTTCAGTTAGGGAATGAAAATAGATTTCAAATTGGCAGGCATATTGTGAAAAAAATTGTTAAGATTCACCTTGAATCTTTGCACATTGTAAATGTAATCATCACCAATTCTGGGGAACACATGAGGTGGAAGTTGGTTCCACATTCGCGCTGTTCGTACTACAAACGAATTTCCATAAGCCGAATTATGCCATCTGGAAATTTGATCTACACTGGGGTGGGCAGCAGAAGCTCTCCTTGTTTCTCTTTGGAATGCTTTGAGAGGAGGCATCAAACTTTTAATCTCGTTGGAACAAGAACCCAACCGAGTGAATTGCGAGTGAATCTTTTAAAATTAAAATTTAAAAAAAAATTTTGAAGAAACCACTATTGTCTTTGTTTTGATTTCCTCAGTTAGCAGTTGTTCCTACTCCTACAGCCGCAGCCGCTATTATTATCTTTCAACTGAGAAATTCATTATTCTGAATTAGAAGGAACAATATTTCACTATAGCTTATTCTAAATTTTGTTTTTTGATTCCCCTGCCACATAAATGTGGAAATGAAATTACACAGCCTTTCCTTTCCAGTTGTGGCTCTAAATGTCTTAAGGGGGAATTATTCTTACTATGTGTATAGGATTCGAATTTACACTCCCTCTGTGTTTGCACAGTATTTTTTTACACACTTACTCACTAGATTACCGAAGCACTTACTCTAAATTAGATTTATTGAAACAAATATAAAAGTGATTGCAAAGTGTAAGGATTTTAGACCAGATTTTTAAAAAACTTTTTAATAGAACTAAGTTTTTATTAAACCTTTGTAAATAATATTTTCATATTGTAATTTAAAATTTATTAAGATACAAAGAAAAATTTTTTTGTGGTATAGATTGGTCTTCATCAAGTTAAAGTAGTTTTAAAAACAAGGAAAATACTATTAAAGTTAATAAAATGAATAAATGGATAATTTAAAATTATACAATTTTTTTATAAGCATCACAGTATATGCTCTTAACGTTCAATGCCTTTTCCATAATAATAACATAGAAATTAACTGCTAATAACTACAAAAATGTAAAAACTTTTCTATAAAAATCATCGTTACGTTACTCATATTATCTATCTGTATATTATCTTATTATTAATTTCTATTGTAAAATTTTAAATAAACATCATTAGTACATGAAGTTATGTTAAATATGGTTAAATTTATTTATTTTTTTTCTTTTCTGTTTATTTTTCGAAAAAATTTCAATTTATAATTTAGTTAATAAAAAGCTAAGTTTTGTTTTTTTTTTGTTTAGTATTTTGAACAATAAATAAAAAAAATATTGTTGTAATAAAATATGAGTGTATCTTAAAAACAATTTCGATAGAATAAAATCTGAAGATAAATGGAATAAGTATTAAATGCGCTTTTATTGACATTGACCTTGACAGATTAGATTAGTGTAGAATAATAATGGAAATAAATAAATAATATATTCGTATATGAAAAATATGCATATTTATATGGTATATAGGTACATGTAATACGTGTATTTGTATGTATATGTATTTATATTAATATATAGGGATCACCCCTTATATCTTGAAAAAGAAAAAATCTAGAAAAAAAATCTTGAAAGTCAAAATATTTTTGAGATAGGATCTTAAAGAATAAATTCTAGAAAAAAAATCTAGAAGGAAAAAATCCTTTTGGGACAAAATCTTGAAAAACAAAATCTAAAAAGAAAAAATCTTAGGGACAAAATCTTGAAAAAATAAAAAATTTATATTATTTTAGTTTACAAAATTCTTTAAAATTTTGTCTTTAATTATTTAAAGGTGATTTATTATTATATATATATATTTTGCTTTTTTCCTAAGGGAGGTGGGAATCTTCCAAAACACCAAGAATTACCCCTTGATATTGTCAGATTCTTACTGACTTAACCCACCTCTCCCTTTAGCCAATATAACGAAATGAAACCCTTATCTGCGAACGCAGTATATTGGCTAGGGAGTAGGGATAGGAAAGGATAGGAAATGGATGGGGAAACTTTGATTCGGGAGTGTGGTTGTAAGAAAACACATGAATTCGCGTATTATTATTACTTTTTTGCCAACAGTGTCTATAGCCATAACGGCACAACATGCAGTAGTATATAACACCTTACTGCATGAGGTAATTATTGAAGGCAACTCCTACTGTCACTGTAGCAACTATCTATTAGTATTCTTATTAATATTATTATTTTTACTGCAGAGACAAGGCCATCAACGGATTACAATGTGCAGTAGTATATAACACCTTACTGCATATATAACCAAAGATAGCTCCACTGTAGCAGTTATTATTATTATTATTACTACTATTAATTATACGATATACATTATTACGATATGAAATTACTACATATTTTTTATTTATATGACCTGGTCGGGGTTTGAACCCAAGACCCTTCGATTGAAAAGTTTGCGACTTAACCACTGCGCCATGAGTCAGATAATTATATAAACAAACATTTCAAAAATAAGCTGCCGCCCCTAAACTCCTGCTAAACAATTTATTGAACCACTGATTCGAATAATTTATTGAAACACATCGACTCTAAGCTCCTTCCTAAATATTTTCAACATTTCTTTGAAAAAAAAACATTTTAAAAGAAATATTTGATTCAAGATAAAATTCTAGATTTTGTCATTCCAGATTTTGTGGCAAAAAGATTTTTAAAAAAATTCAAGATTTTGTCCTTTGAAGATCTTTTTTTTTTTCAATATAATGTCGTGATCCCTAGTATATATCTATGTATATATAGATCAAAATTAATATAATGCGATGACATATTTATACATAGGAGGATATTAACATTGAATTAACTTCCTAGTTTTTAAACACGAAGGGTGATATATTACTATTTTAATACGAAATTATGTATTTAAGTTTTTATATTATTTTTTTTTTTGATGTATTTATTTTTTATTTATATATTAAATTATGCATAAAGAATATTTAATGCACGTGACTTTGTTTGTTTATTACAATTATTTTTTGTTTTAATTTATTTATATAAATATAAATACATATTTGTATATATAATATTATGTATTTAATATTATTTTATAATTTATTTAGAAACATTATAAAAAATTCTATAAAAATTATTTTTTATGTAATTAATTCTTTTAAAATAGCCACGTTTTGGATATTTTCAAAAAATTTACCTTGAATTTTTGAATTTTTTTTTTTTTTTTTTGTTTTATAATCTTAAAGTTGAAACTAAGAAGGTAAGTAAATTTAATTTATATTAGAATTTTGAAAATGTACTCAGTTATTTTAATGGAATTGGTTTTTTTTTTTTTTCTAAATTATATTCTAGAAAATACTAGCAGATTTTTCCTTATATGATGGCCAATGATTTTAGTATAAAATTTGTATTTTTCCATTTACTATTTAGGAATAATGAGGGTTTTGTCATTGAAGATTCTAAATGTTAAAGTTAATAAATTTTGATAAGGAAATTGGGATTACTTCCTTTTACGTTTTTAAATTTACTAATGTGACACGATAGAAAACCTCTATATAATTCACCATTATGAGAGAGTCACCATGATAGAAAATCACCCTATAAGAAGCTTTAAGTGTAAAAAAATAAAAAATAATATCTATAAATTTATTAAAAATCTGTTAAAAAATGAATTTGGGATTTTGTGGAAAAATTTTAAATTTTAAATAAATAAACAAAATTTTGATAAAAAAGAGAAATAGATTTAGTTAGGTTGTGAAACAACAGATAAAATTGTTGAAACAAATGTAATTGTGTCGTCTATTGTCTAAAATCCTTAAAATATAATTCATGTTTTAAGTAAATATATGTATGCTTTTACGATTTTGTTTATTAAAGAAAAGTCTTCATTTTATAGAGACTTACATATATAGAAACTTGTAGACATCTTTTTGAATACTGATACAATTTAAAATTCTTTAAATTTTTTTAATCCAATCTTGAATCTAATTTTGTCCAATTTCTATACGTTATTTTGTTTCATTCACTCGGAAAGAATTTCAAAAATTTGCTTATTATTTTAACTCTGTCCGTCCCTCTGCCTGTTTATAAAACTTGTACATTGTTAAAGACAGAGCAATGAAATTTTAATCAAGGGTAGATCGAAATTTGTAGAATATCTTTTTATATAACGCTAATTATTACAGAGCTATAGCCTCTCAAAGTTTAAAAAAGTTCTATTTTAGAATGTGTATACATCTCAGGTTTTGCTAATTATTTTTTTTGCTTTATAAATCAATATCAAAAATTTTGCAATTTTTTAAAATTTAGTTTTTAAATTTACCGTTATATGAAAACAATGTATTGTAAGATTTAACTTCCTTCATCATATCTTCAGAACGCTTTTAGTTAGAACCATTGGAATTTAAGAAAATAAAAATTTTTGAGAATTAACATAAGTTACTTGCAAAATTTTTTTTGTACCTCTCCCTGTTTAAGAGCCAAAGAGAAAGGGTCAAAAATTTAAAATTCACTCATTTTACTCTTTGTCACCTGTACAAATTTTTCCAAGGAAAACGTAATTATTAAAATTCTAACATTATAATTTTACATTTGTTCAACAGCTTTTCTTAATTATAAAGAGTTTCCTTAAAACTGAAGAAAGTGCCTGTTGATTTTGCACAATTTATCTTACATACAAAAATTTAAGAAAACTTAGGAATATATTGGTGGGAGTTATTTGGTTTAAGTTAAGCTAAAAGAATTATTGTAAACAGTTTTTAGAAAATTTTCGTTTTTTAAAATCATATTACTTTGCATTCTGTCTCGTTCGTTTAGCAGATGCTTTCCCAGTATTTTGAAGAAGATCGAGAGCAACTATATATAGATTTTGCGACCGATTGACTAATTACCATTGATATATTTTTCATTTTATATACCTACCGTTAAAATAAATGTGATATTTTTAGAAGAGACACATTGTTTTTTTTACAAAATGAAGGTGTGTTTAATAACAGATTAGAAAAATTTCAAAAAACAAAATTGAAACAAGTGTTAAATTCTTATACATATGATAATAATCAAAGTAGACAATATGTCGCATACTACTTGCCTTATTTTATGCCGTTTTTTTTTTCATATAAATTCATATAAATTTTTCCTTATATATAAAAATTAAAAAAAAAAGCAAACAAACCAAAATGTAAATAAATAAAATTTTAATAAAAAATGGCAAACAAGTGAAGTGAGTTAAAGTTTACTGATTAGTGATTTGATTACCATATAAATGTGTTAATATTTGTGTCAAATAAAAAAAAAAAAAAATATTTAAAAAAAAAACAAAATTAAAAACAGTCAAAATCTTTTGGTGCATATTTCATATTATATTATTTTGCTCTACTTTTATATCGACTTAATTTCAGTGGGTGTGGGTTCAATGAATATCAAAAAAAATTGAATTAGGCTTAAAAATTTTTTTTTCTCACAAAATATTTTATTTGATATATGTATATATATATATATATATATATTTATTATTAAAATTTTTATTAATTATATTATTTTTTACCATTAAATTTCCTTAACATTCAAATTAAATTAAGAATATATGTATATAGAGATTTTTGCCCACTATTAAACCTAAACTATTACCCATTATATACCGATTTAAAATATGTAATTTTATATCTTATTTATTTCTTTTACAAGTTACAAGACGAAAATCTTTTAGAGTGTTATTGACAATTATATTATACAGAGTGTCCAGCAAAAGTGGAAAATGCAGTAATGCGGGGAAGGTGCAAATAAAGTTTTCTATAAAAATTCTTGACAAATTTCAAGATAAAATTGTAATGATCTTGAAAATTTAGACTTGATAAGAAATATAACAGAAATTTGGATAACATATAATTTAAAGCTGCGCGAATTAAAAAATTTTCATTATTTAAAGAGAGATGTATATATAGTATATCGATAACTAGTATACTCTATATACAAACAAAATAATAACAAAAAGTAAAATAGGATAACCATCACGAATTTTGAATGAATTTTTAAAGTTATGCATAAATCATTACAAGATGTTAACATCCAATTATGTTTGAGAAGCGGTAGGGATATAAATCTTTGTAATTTAGAAATTTTGTTTTTTTTTTAGCCTTATATGCCATTACATGTATACCAATTAATCCTCTCTAAATATTTCGAATTCTAACTTTATTTATATTTAAAAAAATCAAGCTCTTATACCTTCTTCTAAAATTCAATACCTATCAAGTTGATGATTTGCATGATGAGTTAATATGTATAAGACTTTTGAAATTATGTATACTTATAGAAAGAAGGAAAGGTTAAAAAAAGTTTTCTTAAAAAGGGGAGGAATAACTTGATCCCTGACTCAGCAACTTAAAGACCTAGACTTTAGACAAATAACATATGTCTTCTCTCGCTCAAATCCAGCGATATGCAAAGCACACAAGAACACCTACAAAATCTTGTAAGTAAACTTGAGCTTACTTAAACATCAATAAGACGAAGGCGATGAGAATCAACATCAGTGCATTAGAACATCTACAAATAAATGGTCAAACAATTGAATATATCAATAATTTCTGCAGCATTATATTAACCAGCGAAGGAGCTCAAAAAGTCATGAATAATCGACAAAAGAAAGCTTAAGCAGCATTTGGCAGATTACAACAAGTATGGACGAACTTACAAATCTCCAGAAACAGCAAGTCGCAAATTATCTAGTCATGCGTAAAAAGCATTCTAATGTATGGTAGCGAGACTTGAATAACTTTGAGCACTATAAATAACAAGTTACATTCATTCATAAATAAATGCCTTAGAATCATATATAGGATATATTCTGGCCTAAATAGAGCAATGACATAGATCATCAAAATCATAGAGATTTATGAAATATGGTAGGAGAACAACCAATAGTGCATCAAATAAGAAAAAGAAAATGGAGATGGATATGGTCCACGCTACAAAAATACCAAGGAAACATAGCAAGAATAGCTCTTGAAACGAATTCACAAGGCTTCAGAAAACGTGGTTGGCCAAATAACACCTGGCGCAGAACAATTATAATGGAGCTAAACCCAATAGGTATAACTTGAGAATGTACAAAAATAACAGCACCTAACAAAGTTCTTTGAAAATGTCTAGTAGAGGCCCTATGCTCCCTTGAGAAGAGAGAAAAAAATCCGACAGAAACCGAATAATACAACGACGAAATTATAACTACTTTTATATGATAAAATAATTTCAAACAATTTTGTTTACATATAGATACCTAAACTTTTAAATACTCTTTACCTATGGAAAATTACGGAATATTATTACTATATTTACGGAAGTATATATTTTTAAAAACAGATATTTTCTTTGATTCTAATCATTTTAAATATATTTAGTATATAATTTAATAAATTTTTGATTATTTAAAAAAAAAAATAATAGAATTAAACTTCAACAAAAGAATCAATTTTAACCCTATGTATACATATATATAATAATACTCATATTAATTAATTTAATTAAGTAATAATATAATATAGTTATATATATACTATTAAATTAACACTTCAAAATATCAATCAAAATGTTTTATTACAAATTTCATTGACAATTAATTATTGATTTACAAAATGAAAAATAAAAAAAATAACACTACATATTATATAGAAAATAAAAACCCTATAATTGAAACGATTTCTGAAGGTTAACATATATAAATTTACTTTAAATTGTAGTTTAAATAAATATAGATCAGTAATTTTAAATACAAAAAAAAAAAAATGTTATTTAATAAAATATTTATCAACCATTTACATTGTTTTTTATCCTCTTTTATTTTTGATTCTTTTTTTTTTAACTTCAATATTAGCATAATATATAATAAAATTTACTCAATCAATGCACAAACCTCATAACTACGAAAATATCAAAATTGAGACATATTTTCAAAGTTTTAAATCGTTTAAGATTTATTTCAAAATTACTTATCCATACAAATTCTTTTAACCTTCTCAACCTGCAAATTTCAGTTACAAAATAATTCAAATTTCTGTATCGTTTTCCAAGCAGAATGTTTTTCTGAGGCCAAGCGCAGGACCTACTAGTCTGATAACTGAAGATAGTTGCTTTTGGATTTTATCATACATATAAGTATGTATGTGTGACATGCTAGTATAGTTATAGATGTTCATTTCTAAATCATTACACAAAAAACTTATATTTCCTTCACTTGTTTATACTTGTAACTTCACTCAAATTGCTTCCATTTAACTATTTACTCATTCTTTGATTGAAGTTTACCCTTTAATGGGATGTCTAATCCCATTAATCTCTACCCTTTTAATCAGAAAGTTACAAATTATGTGTGTTTTTAAAACCGCGCAGAAAAATGAAGAAATAAGTAAAAAAAAAAACACAAAATATTCTATTTTTTTGAGTTATACCATTCTAGTATTGAATTAACGATGTATTTTGTATATTCCTTTATAACATGTGTGTTTAAAAAAAACTAAGTTTAATCATATGGTTCAGTAGCGTTGCTGTTCTTATCAATTAGGTCAATGGTAGCCTTGCAATTTTATTTACACTTTTTTTAATCGCATTGTTTTCCTATTTTTTGGTTGTTTTTTTTTTTGTTTATTTTTTTTTTTTAATTTTTGCAAATACATACATATTATATCAAAATATAAAATTTGTATTCCCATTTTTATCTATACATACATGGAAAGGCACTAAAATTATCGTTATCTTTGTTCCTCTTTTAAAATATTTTTTTTTTATTTTAGTTCGTATGTATATAGAAATTTTGAAACTTAAAAATTTTATTAATTTTAAGATAATTCAAAAAGAAATATGAGACATCCATATCAGACATTTTGGCACGTGTTTTTTAATACACAATAGATAGAGAGATTTTTTTTGTTGTTTTTTTTTGGAATTTTATTTATGTACATCTTAAAATGTATCAGTTAAAATTTATATAGTTTAGAATTTTACATAGATAATTTAAACGTTTCCTATCAGTGCTGTCGTTTCTAAAATTTATTGGGTAGTAAATTTGCAAATTTTGAGTAGTATTATCGAGCTAAGAGTAGTATAACCTAAAAATACGTGTTTTTTATATTTTGTTCAACCAAAATATTTTTTTTATTCAAATAAAAAAATCAACCAAAAAAATCAAACAATATAAAGCTTGAACATAAAGTTTATTTAATTCAGATTTTTAATAATTTTTTAATAATATTAATTACGTTTGACATAAATTTTTCGATCCTTCTTTTTTTTGCATCCAATTGAATTTTTCCAACCAGAGCTTTTGGAAGCTTCTGTAGTTTTATATTTCATGAGAAATCTAAATAATATACCAATTAATAAACACTTAATTCCCATTTACAAAAACTTACTTATCCATTCTGAACGAAATACAATTTAATCTAATAATTTTTCTTCTAGTCCAACAAATAACTTATTTATTTACCGTAGTAAAGTTTAAATATTAAATGATTACTATGAAACTTACTATGAAAGTAACTAACAAAACAATAATATTTTTTGACAGAAAACCCAAAACTTACTATTCAAAAAAATTCTTTTAGATATATTTTTTTGTTAAGGATTAACGATTATTGATTAATTAATATAATATTGGCGTTTGAATTTTACATAGGTATGAAACAACGAAAATGAAATGAACAAAAATGAAAATTATCGTAAATAAAAGATGTGAATGTTATGTTTCTATATATTTAAACTATTATTTTTTTATTGATTGAAGTTGATTGAAGTTGCGGTGATTATGTGAATTATTTCAGTTCTTTAAAATTTATATATTTTTGCTATAACCAGAGACAAAGCCTATAACCAGAGATTACATACGTTAGAAAAAATCAACCCAACTGGCGAATCAATATAAATAAAATCTTTTTAATTTTGTTTTCTATGGAAGGATAAATAAAATTTTTAAAACTCATAAAAAAATAAGATTTTTTTTTTACCTCAGATTTAAAAATATTGGTTTTTTCAAAACCATATGCAAAGTAGTACAATTTGAATTGCAGTAGTACAGTAGTACGCATAATAAAATAGTAGTACAATACTACTATAGTAGTACATCCGACAGCGCTGTTTCCTATAGGTATTTATGTATCAGTATATGTATATGTATATACATATAATATTTTATTTTCAAATCTATGTAAAGTGGTGTAATGTAATATGTATATTAGCTTCTTCATGTATCAACAGCAAAAATAAATTCCAATTTTTCGGGTTTCTTTTTAAATATTTATTCGTCTTTTTAGATTTTATTTTCACATATGTTTATTATATTAAAAATCAATTTAGTTAATTAGTTTGTATAATTAGTTTGAATAAAATAAATATAAATAAAGAATAATTGTAAATATATAAATACCTATAATATAATTTGATAAATCGGGTAGATCATTAAAAAATATTCCTCGCCATTTTCTTTTGAGTACTTAATGTCTCGTCAAAACCTCTATTTTCCAAACAAAAACAGTAAATAGAGATTAAAAGAAGATATATAATTACATCCTCTTATTTTTTAGGCAAACCAATAGAGCAATCGCCAGTTCTCTGCTGAAATAAATTAGATGATTTACACTTAAGAAAAATATATGTACATACATAGTTAAAAAAAGGTTCACAATAATTAATGGCTCAGATATAAAAGAATATAGAAAAAAAAAATGCATCATTTCGACCGTTACAAGATCAAGTAATAGCAACACATTTTCTTCTATGTATCCCTGCGGATCATAATTTTCTTAATGTAATAATCTATTAAGGAGCGTATAGGAAATATAATTCATAGCTAGCTAGTGTATAGATTAATTATTAATGGAATCTAAACCGTGTATTTTAACTGAAAAAGAAAAGAAAATGAAAGAAGTGTAAAGTATGTATTTTTTGACGCAAACATACAGCAGTCACTTATTTATTCTTATTAATTGGAATCGTGTCATATGCCTGTATTGTCACTTGCCCGTATTTCATTTGACTGGATTTTATTTTGTACATAATTTATTTTGTATAGTATATAAAACTGATAATAGACTTGTGATAGTAATCCTATTAATTTTATATTTTAATTTTTTGTTTTTTTTTATAGTGAAATTTCAAAAATGTAAGGACTCAAATAAGTATAGATTGAAAAATTTGATTTGGTCAAAAAAAAAGATTATTATATCCGTATGTTTAAGGGTATAATAAATTTACCATTACGTTTGTGACTCCTTAAAAAAGCCGAACTAAATATAGTCGCAAGTGTATGGATCGGATCAGAATCGAATTCTGAGTCGATTAAGCCAAGTACATCAGTCCGTCTGCCTGCCCGTCCCCACGATAACTCAAAAAATAAAGGAGCTAGGATTCTGAAATTTAACAAGAAATTATCAAGTTTTATAACAAATAAATTTTATAAAATTTGGTTGTGCTGATGCAAGAGGTAGTTGTCGGATAGCTGTCATACAAATTCTCTTTTAAAATGAAAATAACTTAGTGTTTATTGAGGGTAGATATCTGAAATTTTATGAAAAGATGTTGCAAATGCTAACAACTTTCCTAAAATTTCATCGGTGTAGAGCAACAGGTTCAGGTAGCTTGCACATCTTGAAATTCATTAAGTCATTTAGTTATTTGAAATTTTGTAAAAGATGATCAAGTTTTATGAGAACACCATTTATTATGTTCATCGGGTATCCCAGAGTTGACACAGTCTACTATACTGCACCCTTCTTGGTTATAAATATAAATTTCTTTTATATCATCTTGTTGATGATTTAACAGTAACAGTTCCTTAGTTGTTTTACTATATAGACGAACTCTAATATATAAATTTTAATTAATTAAAAGCTTAGAGTAATTTCAATGTTGCATGCAAAAAAAACATTTTACTACTAAAATGCATTTATAAAGATGATATTTTTAGTGAATATTTTGAATTATAAATTAATAAAAGTTATAAATAGAATAATTTTTTATTATAGATTTTTATTTAATCTGTTATATTCTTACTATAAATTTGCAAATTAAATTATTTGCAAATAAAGAGTCATACTAACTACATATATGACATAGTTTTTTCTTTTATTTTTGTTTTGTTAATTTTATTTAATAAAAGCCTGTATTTATTATTAATTTTGTTTAGTAACCTTCAATTTATTTTTATAAAAATTTAATTGTTTATTTTTTTATTTTCGGTATTAAACAATTATTCCGGAATCATTTTAATACCGGAAAACTCTTAGAAAAACAAGATAAGAACTTGCAAAATTCTACTTAATATATATACGTATATATAAATATATATGCATATATATTATGAATATTAATTGATTTATAGATTTTTGCAAATTCATTTAAAAAAAAAAAAAAAAATTAAAAAATTGTATTTAAGCTATTTAGGTAAAAAAAATATTTACCCACATAAATAAATCCCTCTTCATTTAATGAATTATTTCCACAGAATCATGAACGAACGAACGAGTAAACAAAAATTCCTAAATTTAATAATTAAAAGAATTCAATTAACATTTTATTCTAATTTTTTTTTTTTTTTTTCATTTTGATAGTATTTATTCACTATAATGATGGGTGGCTTGCACAGTACTTTTTTGTATATACGTATATATATGTATGTACATACAATGTTAGATACAAAAAGTACGTATATATATAGATAAAGTTTAATATATACATCAAGGTTACAATTCTTTACAATAACAAATTAAAAACATAAATATACATTTATATATATATATATATATATATATTATACATATAATATAGTAACAGTACTAACAGTATTTAATAGTACATATAAACAAAATAAGTAATTGACTAATAAACGCGGAAAGTTATTGTTGTAACACATTTGTTTTTTTTTGTTTTTTTTTCTGTTTTTTCTGTTTTTGTTTTTTTTTTTTTTGAATAATGGTAAAACAATACTGGTTTGTAAATTATTAGTATTAACTGAAAGTTTTAAAAATAGAAAAAAAAAAAAATAAAATAAAACATTAATTGTGTCATTTGTTTTTGTTTTTTTTTTCTTTTTTTTTTTTGTGAACCTAAAAAGATCGAATTTTATATCTTTTATGCGATTCTTCTTTTTAGTTTGTTTGTAAATAACAATTGTTTTATTAACAGGTTTTTATTATTGTTAAGTATTAATAAATTTGAATATTTCAATAAATGTTTGTTAAGTAAAATCATTAAAAAAAAAGATTTTATCTATTGTTTTAGGATAAATCAATTGAATTGTATCTTATTAATTGTTTTGTCAAAAAAGAAAAACAAATTTTATGTGTCAATTTTTATATTAATTATGAAATTTTTTAAATCAAATAGAAGTCAAAGAATGGGTTCTGTTTCTAAATACACACTATTGTAATTTTATTATCTTAAATTAAAATTGAATATACCAATACATATATTCAATACATTTTTTCGACATTTCTTTATAGTGGATATGATAGTACGTATGATTACGAAATCAATAAGTAAATTTTGAATTGATTTTGTAAAACGCTACGATAGCCATTAAGCCTGGTTTCTTTTTTCTTGATATAAAACAATATTATAAAATAATAACTACTAAAATTTTTGAAACATCATTAACAGGAACATAAAAATTGCAATAAAAATCTCTTTTCAATCTCTCTTAATTAAAATAATTTAACCTAAAAGTATGCAAAAATATTAAATATTTAGATAAGTGGATCCAAACCAAAATTTAAGGGGCCTTGGTGGCCTAGTGGTCAAGCACGTGACTTATTAACTGAGGGAGTGCGGGTTCAAATCCTGCACAGGTAGCAAGTTTTATTAATTGAAAACAAATTCTCCTTGCTACCAAATATACGAGTAGTGTAAATATATAGTATATAATATAAACAAAATAAATAATATTAGTGTATAATTTAATAATAGTATAAAAACCTATAATTGCCTTAGTATCCGATGGTTTTGTGATATTGCAATATCCCATGTATGGTTTGCAATATTAATATAAATAAATAAATAAACAAAATTTAAGGGGAGCGGGTCACAATCCTGCACGCCAAAATCAACCTGCGACAAAATCTTGCTTTTTTTTTTTTTATCTTGCATTACCGAAATCTATCTTTCTAAAATCTTGCATTACAAAATCCTTCACGGACAAAATCTTGCAAAATATTTTTAAAGGAATAGATTGTGGCTTTGTTTTTTTTTAAAGTATGTATAAACAAATAATTAAGGAGGATTTTAGAATTAGATTCAAAAGCATGGTTATTCGTCTTTTACAGAATATTTAAATATATGTATATGTGATTTAACAACTTTTACAACAGGACACTTCGCAACTTGGGCACTTAATGTAAATCAGATTGTGCTTTAGGAGGGATTCTAGAATTGGATTCAAAAGCAGGTTTGCCGCTTTTTCCAGAATACTTATATATAAGAATATGTGACATTCATGTAAGATTTAGTTCAAGTAGATTTTGGAAAAAACATTTTCGAAAGCAAGATTTTATCGCATTAAATTTTGACGTAAAACATAATGTAGCAAACCAAAATTTAAGAAATATATTACACACAAAATTTGAAAAAGGACACACCATCAAAATCTTCAAATTAAACGATTACAAAAAACATATTTTAAAAGTTTATATGTATTCGTAAACGGTTAAGTTAGTTGTTTAACTAATTGTTAAGTTTTAAGTCAAAACTAATTTTTTAGTCTTTAATTAAATTTTGTTTAAAATTTTCATTTGAATTATAAAAATTTTATTTAATAAAATTGTATGAAAACAGAAAGAAACAATAATAATTTAAAATTATAAACATTTTCGTGAAAAAAAAAAAATTTTAAATTGCCCTCAGTCATGCACAAAAAAAAATTTTTAGTTTTTCATAACAATTTAATAAAATAAAAATAAAAATAAAAAATAACAGCACATGATTATTTAAATACTTAAATTAATAAACTAACTGTAAAACATATACTAAAATTAACAATAGAGCCATTTATAGTTTTACATAAATATTTTTATTTTTATTATTTTTATTATTTTTTTTTTTTTTGTTACACTCTTCCAAACATTGCATTGTAGCAACTTAATAATTGCATGTAATATTTTAATAATAATTGCACGATTTACACGAAGCTTACTTACAATAATAAAAATATTATAAAATAACTGTTATATACTATAAATTAACCGTTAAGAAAAAAAAAACCTCAATCTTGACCTTAAAATGTAGCTTTTATTTATTATTATCATAATTTGTAGTAAAATTTTACTTATTAATTAATGAAGTTAATTAATATTCATTAAATTTTTCAAAATAGACTTTGCATTGCATAAATGTAGGCAAAAAAAAAAAAACAACTTCTTACAATAAGTTAGTCATTTTAACGAAACACATCAATTCTTCAACGAGGGATCGAGAAGCTAACGTAAGTTTAAGTCACATAATCCCGCTTTTTTAAAATCCTGTTGTTATTCAAAAACCCATTTTTTAAAATCCAACTTTCTCCAAATTTCAAATTTATTATTTTAAGAAAAAAATTTTAAGGAGAAAAATTCGTTGTGTATGTGTTTTAAACAATTTAGAATATAAATTTAGATACAAGATTATAATTTCGGAATTTATTTTAGATTAGGAGTATTATACTATTTTGTATTTCGTAAATGGTAAATGAGAAAGAGAAGTACATATCTAAAACAAAAAATTTTAAAGGCGCATATTTTTAAAAATGCAATAATAGGAATAATAAAAACTAAAAAGTATTGGAGTTGTACTTTTTTACCAAAATTTGTAATAATTATTTTAAAAGTTTTTGATGTTAGAAAAAAATATGAGAAATCAAGATAAACTTCTTTAAATTTTAAGTAAACTCCTGGTTTGTGTAACGGGATTCTGATAAAACGAAAGTGCCCCAAACGTTAACATATACTAACTCATTTTTTAAGGTATATTGAGAACTAATAAAAAAATCATTAATCGAATCATTGTGATTAATTAATTTAACTAATTTTCTCAATATTCATTAAGTTAGGTTTGCTGTAAATTTTATTGAAAATGGATAACTTATTTTACTAGAAAAATTCTAAACGTAATTCTCCAGCAAAAAGAAAAATGTCAGTTTATAACAGTTTTTATTTTATTTTTAACAGTTTATTGATATTTAGTAAATTTTTCTGAAAAGTTTGTGCATTTTTCTCAGTAATGTTTTTCCATTTTTGCTAATGCTCCTTTTTAAATTTTGTATAGATTTTTCATTTCAGTTGGTTTTATATACGTATATATATACATTCTATAAGATATTTTGATTGATTATAAGATCATAAGGTATTTTTATAAAATAAAAATCATAAAAATATAGTGTTAATGAATAAAATAAATTGTTTTAAAATCTATGAAAATTTATTATCTATACGTGATATCTAATAAAAGTATGACAACATTATTTATTGTTTCTAAACAGATAAATTACAAAAAACAAGTGATTTTTTTTTTATATACTAAAAAATGGAAAGCTTAATAAACTTAAACCTGTGCAAGTAAATTTTTCAAACAAAATCGTACAAAATCCCCCATAGCCGTACAATTAAATTGGGTAGATATAGCCCAAGAAAACAAGGCAAAATAGCTTGGAATGACATTAGATATCAAGCTAAGGTGGAAAGAACATGTCAAAAAGAAGAAAAGTCGAATTAGAATCGAAATTGTAGATTGCCAATAGAATATGAAATTTTGTTATATAACCAAATAATTAAGCTTATTTGGTTGTACTACAGCTATGGAATTGTGCCAAACAAACAAAAATTCAGAGATCCAAAAAAAAAAATCTAAATTTTCTAAAATAACGTGGTTAGTGCTCCAATTGGTACGTGTGAAATTGCGATTTACATAGGGATCTGCAAATACCTATAAAGTAGGGGAAGAAATAAAAAAATATGTACTAGAATATTAGACCTAAAGCGGGTCAAAGGGCAAATAAATATAGAAGTTTTAAAATTTCTTCATTTTGAAAATGCCAATACAAGGCTCAAAAGAAATAGGCCACTAGACTTAGCGATGAACACAAATCACCTTCATTGATATCTGCAATTCTAGTAGATCTATAAGAGTTAATATAAAATTAATGGTTAATCTTTCAGATTAGTTTTAAAACTCATAAGACTGGTGCATAGTTGAGAAATTAATTTTATTATGCTAAAACTTCAGTTATTCAAATGACAAAATAGTCGAAGTAAATTAGAACAGTTTTGTTTGTAAGAAAGAAAACTTATTTTAACGACGCAAAATTAAATTATTATTAAATATTTGTTTTTTATTTTTAATTATATATAAAAAATAAATATACTGGATTGTAAAGGATTGTTCTTAGATTTATTTCCTGTATAATTTTAAATATTAATTTCTCCTTCAAATTTATTTGTTATTTTTTCTTTGTTTTTTTTTTTTTAATATTAATAAAATAAATTTACACCCATATGTACATATTAGATAAATATGCATCTATTTCTATATATACATAATATGTATACATTTAAATTATTTATTATTCTTAATTTTAGAATATAATGTCAGTAACCATGACTATTAGAACATATAACGGTATAATAATAGCTTTAAATGATCTTGATACTGTAATTATTATTGAAATAGAAAAAGCTTTTGTTTTTGTCATTTTTATAATGTATGAAAAATCAAACAAAGTTGTTTTTCTATTATTACGGAAATCAGGAAATACTTCCATAAACTGTATGTATATATGTATGTAAAATAAATGTTAATGAAGGAGATATTTATATATTATATACCTATTTATAAAATATGTTTATAAAGATTACAAAATCTTTTTGTATTTCTTAGATAATTTAATTTACCATGAAAACTGTAAAAATAGAAATTGTTTACATCTTGAGAATATTCAAAGGAAATTATTTTCATTCATATTAAAATGTATATATGTATATGTATATATATACATTTTATAAATGTATATATAAAATATATTTTATAAATATATTTCAAGTATAAATCAAAGCTTTGTGATATTGGATGTTTATTTTATGGAAATTAAGAATTTGCTTTGTTTTAAAATTAAGTTTGTCATTTTTAAATTTTTTTTTTTGTTTTAATTTCTATTTGTTTGGAATACAATTAATTTTTTTTTTTCTTTTAATTAGAAATTTACAAACATTCATAATTATAACGACTTTTGAGGGTCATACAATATTATCGGGAAATATCTTTTAATATTTTTAATTAATAATTAATGCAATTGTTTTTAAAATTGCTTGAAAAAAAAAAAATTATTATAATTTATAAAATTTGAATGCAATTTTTTATTTATTTTTCTATAAAAAAACACAAAAAATGGTTTTAATTAATTAAAATATACAGGATATTTCATTCATATACATAATGTACTTATACATTATGAGATTAATATTACACTAAAAATTTGTATATATTTTTTATGAATTTAATAACAAAATGGTCAAAATAATGAAATTAAATGATGAAATTTAAAATTGGTATTATAAACGTTCTGTCATGCAGTAGGGAAGCTCTTCCGCATGCGGAATAAAATGGGATTACTCACGGAAAATTGAGAATCTAGATTATGCCGATGATATAATGCCTGCTATGTGCTAGCAGCTTTATAATTCTGATTGATATCTAGATAAAAGCAAAGAGATAATGGGAATAAAACATTTCTAAGCAGAAGCCATTAAAATTAAACATCAAACGGTTGAAAACGAAATTGAACAGAACCGTCTTCGATGAACAAAATCCAATATTAGAGAAGGGTTAAATACCAAAAAAAAAATCAAACTTATTTTATTCAATTTTATTACATTCAAGGATGCGTAATGCCAACACTTATGTATGGAAGTTAAATTTGGCTTGAAATATACTAAAATATGTAGTATATTCTTGCCCATCGCCATATCAGTAATAGGCAGTTATGGCAATTAATAGTCCAAAATCCACTAATGACCCAAATAACACGTAGAAAGAGGAGATGGATATAGGCCAGACTCTTAGAAAAATCCAGATAATACAATCAGAATGATCCAAGAATTTAACCCATAAGGAAGCCGAAGGCAAGATCAACCTAATAATGTTGAACAATAATGTTAACGGCGTTGAACAATAACAGACGTTGAACAGAGCATAATTGAAAAATGAATAAATTTGGGAGTAAATCAAAATCCCGTGATGTGTACGAAGAACAAAAAAACCATTGCTATTTAAATGTTGCACTTTTTTATTGCATACTATACAGAATACCATATTTCCATTCATTTTGAAGTATTATAATATAGAGAAGTTTTACTTTTGAGAAGTGAAGTGTGATAACCATATGAATCGGTTTTGTGTTCTATAGTTCGAAGGTACTCGCTTTACTATTACTACATACATATATTTTACGATTTTGATTTAAACTCTTGGATTCTAATTGAAACTCTGTGTTTTATGGTTTTATATAAATATATATATTTATTTATTTATTTATTTCTCATTTAGTGTAGAATATAGTGTTCAGTTACTAAAGTTACTGAAATCAATTAAAGTTTCTTTTCTATAAAAAATTATTAACTTTTTAATTTTTCTCAAATTTTTTTTACTCCACTTCATCTATGTATAAGGATAAAAAACATGATTAATAAAAAATGTTATTTAATTTTTTTTTTCTTTTTTCAATTCAATCAACATTCCTAATCGATATTTAATTACTCAGATATTTTTTGATTTAATACTAGAAAAAAAAAATATGCTAGAAAAGTAAGAATATCCTCGGTTATATATATACATTTGTATATATATATTTATATTAAATATTCGAGGGACAAAATAGCTTTACTTTATCTGTAATTATGTATGCAAAATATAATGTAAATTATACCTACTCAAAATTCAAAATTATGTAAGAAAATCTAATGATAAATTTAGACCATAATAAATAAAAAAAAAGTTTAACAGGCTAAAAAATACATTTAGTTAACGTAATATAACTAACAATAACTGATTTTTTACTTATTATTTACTGAATACTTTATAAAACATGTTTAAAATTATTTTTTAGCCCAGTTTTATTTAGCTGTTTTTTTAATTTTATTTTTTTTTTAGCCTAGTTTTATTCAAGATTTGTGAAAGGAAAAACTCTTCCCATACTATATACTAATGAAATGAGTAATGATCATATATGTATGTATTTATAACTATAATTATATATATATATTTTTTTTTCCCGCTAAAGGAGATGGGAATCTTACAAAAGACACCAAAAATTCTACCTTGGTAGTGTCAGATTCTTACTGACTAAATCAACATCCGAATATTTAGCGAATACAATGGGATGAATCTTTTAATTTCTAATGCAGTACATTGACTAGGGAGTAGTGGTAGGAGAGGATAGGACAAGAATCCGGAAATTTTGAATTGGAAAGCGGCACTGTAAGGGAACAATGAATCGGTCTATTATAATTATTATTTTATCAACCATAGTGACGAATTCATCAACAGTTGCAACATGCAATAGTATTTAACACTTTAATAATTAAATAATAATTGAAAGCAACTCCACTGTCACTGTTATTATTATTATTATTATTAATATTAGCATTACTTTTGTTGTCTTTATTAAATTTAATATGATTCAACTTTTAAATATACCTATACACACATTTAATTTGACGAACTTTATAAAGTCATGCAAAATATCAATAATTCAATCACAGAATGTCTAATTGCAAGCAAAAAAAAGAAAAACAACAAAACAACAATATTAAAATTTCAAAATTTATCAAATTAGTTATATCTTAAAGATTTTTCAATTCACTTGCTCAATTTAAATTATTTGAACAAGAATAATTCATTATTAATTTATAAGTATGTAAGTATATGCGCAACTGAACTAAAAAATAATTTTCATGTGTGTTTATAATTTTTAAAGAAAAAATAAAAAAAAAAAAATGAAAGGTTTATTAAAATTTAGTGCAAATGCGTTTGTATACGTACACTTTACTAGCATATTAATATCGTTAATATATAATAATATAATAATACATTACCATATATACGTTATATGTATATATATATATATACATATATATAAATTCCATGAAAAGTACAATTACGTAATATGGATATTTAAAAAGAAAAAAAAAAAAAAAAAACGAAAAAAAAAGGAAAATTATTACGTGAATTTATTAAATAATTTTTTTAAATTTTTTAAAAAATATTCATTTCAGTATATAATATGTAATATAAGGTATATATATATATATATATATTGAGTTGTAGTTTCTTTAATATGTTTTTGAATTTTTTATACTTAATTATTGTAGATTTGTTTTTAGTATAAAATCAAAAATAATATTTTAAAACATAAAATTAATAATTACTAAAGTTTAATTTGAATTTTTTTTTTATTTTTTTATTCCAAAATCATAACCATTTTTTTTATTTTTATTTTATTTATTTTTTTTTTTATTAAATTTATTATGAGTATACATTATTTAGTTTAAATTTAATTGTAATTAATAAGATATAAAATTAATAGAGCTATACTTGAATAATATTATTTTAAGTTTCTTTTTCTTTTTTCAAATTTTAAAATTAAAATCTTCTTTCTTTCTTCTTTCACAGCTTTATATATTTATTATTTATTGTTATGAATCAATGCTTCCGCTTAAATCAAAACATCCGTTTCCGTTATTTTTGAATATTTTAATATGGTTTTGTATTACTATAAACTTATAGTTTTCTTTCCAATGATTTTTATTTAGACCTATTGTATATATATATTGTATATGAATATATATATATATGATAGCCATATTGTTATGACAGTGCACTTATGAGAGCTTAATGAGACTTTAACCTATCCAAATATCTAGCAGATAATTTTTTCACGCTTATTCATTTTATTTCAATTTATGTACCTATATTTAAAAAATATAACATCCGATTACAAGTAAAATTTGAAAAAGCCCGTATATATTTGACTTATAATTAGAATTAGCTATAAGATTAAATTTAATATTATTCTAACGGGTTTAAACCTCATATCACGACTTAATTTGTAATTTATGGAAAAATTTTTAACGAAATTCTAAAATTTTAAAATTAAAACAAAATCAAAGAAAGCTAAACGTTATTTGTGTATATATATAGATTTTAGATGTACATATATATATATACATATATGTATATACAAGAATAAAATAATTTTCCAACGATATTGAACTTAACGATGCACCTTTTTAATTCTTAAAAAGATTTTAATTAAAGTTTCAAAAACAAATTTTGATCGATAAAAACAAAAGACCAACAAAAAAAAAAAAAAAAACACCTGTGCTTATTTCAATATAATTTTTTTTTTTTTTTTTTATTTGTCATGTAATTTTTATTAAAACTGCAAAAAGTAAGAAAATATTTCACTTAATTTACTTTGAAAATATTTTTTTTGTCTAGAATAATTTTTTTTTTTTTTTCCTTTTGTTTTTATTTTTGTATATGAGATAATAAAATAGCATTGACTGTGCGTAACTATTGTAAATATAATACATATATGTATGTATGTACATAATATGACTAAAAACAAGGTTTTCCACGATTTTTATTTTCAGTATATATTTTTTTTTTGCTTGTTTTTCATTTTTAATCATTCAAATTTGATTTTCTTAGCTTTTTCTTTTGATTTTTCTTTTCTTCAAATTTTTTGTAGATTTTTTTAGCTTTGCTTTTTTTTTCACATATACAATTTAATATACTATTAGCGTAAAATTTGATTTGAATATAAAATATAACCACGTGGTAAAATTTAAAAGCTTTTGAAATATTTGATATTTATATATACGCATATATATATGCGTTTTTAATTAAATCAGATGCAGTTGTGTTTTGGCCGAAACAAAAATAAAAGAAATATGAAAAAATTTTTTGTTATAATTTGCATATATACACTTTTCTGTAATTTAGTAATTTGCAAAAGCTTTAAAAAATTCTTTTTTGAAATTTTATATGTAATTGTGTTTATGTATAAAGATACTTAAAATTTAGATTTTGTATCAAAAATTTTTATTAAAAATCTATGAAAGTTAACAACCAGTTGTTCCGAAAAATTCAAGGGTAATGTAATTTATATATAAATAAGGAAAAATTTCGATTGTATTTTAATTTGAATCTTTTTATAAAATAAAATTTATAATATATATGTTTGATTTTTTAAAAGTTATCAGGATTATCGGTTCTTTTATTCTTACTCTAAAAATTCTTTTCCATCAACATTATGTTTACATTACACCAAAAAAAAATGTATATAGGGTTTTAGAATTTTTATTTATTTAAGACATCCATCAGGAGGTCGAAATAAATTGAAAAATTTTTCGATTATCTTTTATAATAAATTTTATAATTAATGTAAAACAATTTTAAGTAATAACTTTGTATGATATATGTATATTCAAAAGCAAAGATATGATGAATTATTTTACTAAATATTACATGCCATACCTTCTATTCCATTTCCTTTCTTTTTGATATAAAAGGGTATATTAGGGTCTTATTCACTATTATACAACTCGTATATATCCTTTACAATTTTCTAAACAAAAGTATATATGTAAAACTGCAGTAATGGAAATATATTTTAAAATTAATAAAAAGAAAACAAAAATAAATAAATAAGTAAGTAATTAGTAAAACAAAATTCAAGGCAATTTAATGAAAACGTATACAATAAATAATGAAAACTTTAAAAATTCAAGTTTATTGACAACAAATTAAAGAAAAACAAAAAAAATTTCCACCAAATGAAAAATGAAAAAAGCTTAAAACTGAAACTAAAAAAGAAAAAAACTTAAACCACCTTTAAGGAGAGTAAAAGTTTCTTTTCTAATTACTACTACATTGTCACTGTCATAAATTCTATAACAACTATAGTACAAAATGATATACCTATGTCTGAATGTCTGAATTTAAAAAGATTTGTACTGTTTAGTATAAACTTTTATTAAATAGATTTCTAAAAATCTTGAATAACCAAAAAAAAAAAAACATTAAAGCTTTTAAATCATTTTAGTGAATGTATCAATCAGATTTACAATCACATTAACAATCAAGAAAACTTAAAAAAAAAAAAAAAAAAAAAAATGTAAAAATGTAAAAATTAAAAATAACGAACCGAAAGTATTTAACCGGCTTCAAAATATTCAATAATTTCAGTCTTTTTACTACTGCTGTCGAGTTAACTTTTAGAGAGATAAAAGAAAAACGGTTTTAAACGAGCTTTTTTATATTTCGTTTTTTATTTAAATTAATTTTTTTTTTTTTTTTGTTGCAATTAATTTTGATTCAATTTAATTTTTTAAAAAATTAACACAAAAAAAAAAAAAAAAAAAAAAAAGAAAAATTAAATAAAATAACAAAAAAAAAAAAAGAAATAAAACATTTTTAAAAAACGCTTGCAACTATTCGTTTTTCTTTCAAAACTAAACTGAACAATTAAAATTAAAAATTATGTATAAATTGTGAATGAAAATAATTAATTAAATATTAAAAAACAAAAAAGAAAATATTTAAAAAAGAAAAAAAAAAAAATTTAAACAATACAAGAAAAAAAAAACATTTTCTTTTAAAATACAAATTGTGATATTCTGTGTGGTGCTATTCAAACAATTTCATTTTGAACCCAAATACATAAATTGGATTAAACATTAAATGGATTAAACAAAAAAAACACTATATAATACATATACACATATATAAATATATAAATTTATAGAGGATACCTACTTTTCAAATTTTTTAATTCATGATCATTATTGTGTGCTATATAATTTATAATTAATTAAAATTCAAATAAATTATAATAATTAAAAACGCTTTAAACGCTTTAAATTAATAATTAATAAAATATTTATATTCAGTGTAATTTCTAATCATATATGTATGTATTTATAATAAAAATTTATTGGATAACATGATAAACATCAATTAATAATTTGCAACAATAATAAAAAACAAAAAAAAAAAAAAAAATGGATAACTTAAAATATTGAACTTATTAATTTGAAAATTCATTTTTTGGTAAAGAAAAAAAAAAAAACAAAAAACTTTACAACTATATTAAAGTTACTCACCTCGAATTTAATTCAACATAAAATATAATATATAACATATTTAAAGAAAAAAGAGAAAAAAAAAAAACGATATTTATTATATGTATGATTTATTTCGCAACAGACCATAAAACCATTAAATGTGAAAGTAAAAATTTTCAACAAAAAGTTTAAAAAGAAAAGAAAAAAAAAAAAATTAAAGTTATAAAAGAAAAGAAAGAAAAAAAAAAAATAATCAAACGTGAAATAATTTTTTTTTTTTTTTTTCTACTTACTGTTATTGAAGCGAGTGAATTTCTTGTAACGCTTTTTTTTTTTGCTTTGTTTTTGGTTTTGTTGTCTTTTAAACAATATTAATAATTGAAGTGAATTTTTTTTTATTTTTTGTTTCAGTTTTTTTCTCTTTTTCTTAACAAGAAAAAAAAAAAACGACAAACATCTAAACATTAATCAATAAACAAAAAAAAAAAAAAACAAACACTTAAAAAAAAAAACCGTCTAAAACAAAAACAACGCTATACAAAGCAACCATACAATTATGGAGGATCAACAACTTACCGTGAATATAAAAAAGTGCTCGAATGTAATTAAAGATGATGATAATAAAAACTCTGAGACTGATTCTACAAATATAACTAATGAATTATTACAACATCATGATCATAATGAATATTACGATAATAAAAATCAACAACAGCATCATCATCAACAATTATTATTAATGGAAAAACAATCATGTGATAATTATAATGTTAAAAATAATGATCAAAACTCAAAAAATCTCAACATTCTTATAAATACTTCTAATATTACTACTAATACTACTCCTATTACTACTACTACTACTACTACTACTATTACTACCACTAACGATAATACTATTACTAATAAAAATAATGATTGTTTAGAATTTTTTATGCCATCTTTACAAAAAATTGATATAAATAAAAATGAAGAAAAATCAGTACCATCAATTTTACAACAACATCAACAAATTAAATCTGATTTAATGCATTCATTACCATTACCATTAACAATAAATATTGGAGATGATGATGATGATGATGATAATAATGATACTGAAAATCAATTCATTCAACAAGTACGTATGAATTGTAAAGAAATTTTATCAAAAATTGAATCAATTGTTAATCCATCAACATCAACATCAACATCATTAGCGACTGCAAATGTAACAGAAAATGAAATGATTGAAATAACTAGAAAAGAAAGTGAAAGTTTAAAACAACAACAAAATTTCAATGACGACAATGATAAAAACAACATAAATATTAAAAATAATAACGAAAGTAACATGAAATTTGTAATAAAAGAGCAACCAATACAACAACAGCAACAACAAAATATTACATTACCAACAGAAAAAAAAATTGTATCAGCTGTTTGTAATAATAAAAATGAAAATAATGAAAGTAAGAGTGAATTTTATAATAGTTATAATAAAAAAAATGATATTGATAATGATATTGATATTATTGGTGATGATGATGATAATAATAATGATAAAGCAATTATGGATATTGATGTAATAACAATATCTTCAACAGATGAAAATCAAATTAATAGTAATTCATTAATAAATGAATTAAAAAGAATTAAAAAAGAAATAGAACAAAAAGAACCAAAATTAAAATTAACTGAAAAATCATTATTAAATTCAATGAATTTACAAAGATCTCATTCAAAAACTGAAAGTGTTTTAGAATATTTAAATTCAGTTGAACCAACTGTTACTGAAATACAAGAAAAATTAATTGAATTTAATAATAATAATAACAATAATAATGATAATAATAATAATAATTGTGATAATGGTGATGGTTCATCTGGTGATGATGGTTCAACAAATATATTAAATGAATCTGAATCAGAAGAAGATGATCAATTAAAACCATTAATGCAAGATAATCATACAATTATTGTTAATCATGAATTTTATGTATATAATAATAAATATCAAAATCAAAATTATAATGATATAATTATGACAAATAAACAATTAAATAATAATAATAATAATAATAATAATAATAATAGTTATAGTTCAACAGATAGTGATTTATCAACACAATTTGATCAACGTGATTTAACAACAATGTCACAAAATTCATCAGATGATTGTAATGATTCTGGTTTAGATACGATATCAAGTCAATTACAAAAACCAATTATAAATATAACAACAAAAAAATTTCAATTAAAACAATTTGGACCAACACCACCAGCACCTTCAACAACTCCAGTTAATGATATTTCATCAGATAATATAAATTTAAATATTATTCAACAACAACAGCAACAACAACAGGAACAACAATTACAATCACAATCATCACAAGAAGTTCGTGAAATTGATACATTAACAACAATTGAAATACCAGATGATAAATTATGTGAAGATATTGTTGAACAAGTTGAATATTATTTTTCAAATGATAGTATCTTAAAAGATGCATTCTTATTAAAACATGTACGTCGAAATAAAGAAGGTTTTGTTAGTTTAAAACTTGTATCCAGTTTTAAACGTGTACGTCAATTTACAAAAGACTGGCGTATTGTTGGTATTGCAATTGAACGTAAAAGTAAAAAAATTGAATTAAATGATTTGGGTACAAAAATTCGTCGTTTAGATCCATTACCAAATTTTGATGAAACTATGCCATCACGTACAATTGTTGTTTGTGATTTACCATATGAAAAATTATCAATTGATAAAATAACAGATATATTTTCAAAATGTGGTGAAATTGCATTAGTAAGAATTTTAAAACCTGGTATGCAAATACCAGTTGATGTAAGACAATTTATGAATAAATATCCGGAAATGCAACAAAAAGAATGTGCTTTAGTTGAATATATTGATTCGGCATCAGCACGTTTTGCTAAATCAATGGAAGGTAATTATAAAATTTTTGATATGGTTGCACCTAAAAAGAAAACTGGTAAAAAATCAATTACAACAATTACGAAATTTATTGAAAATTATAAATATCCTGATGTTAATTATGAACGTACACGTGGTGGTATTGAAAATGGAGGACATCATCATCATTATCAAAATTATAATCATGGTCATTCAATTAATTATACAACAAATAATAATAATAATAATAATAATATTCAACAAGGACATAATAATCATTGTAATTTAAATCATAATCATACACATATATTACAAAATATTAATAGTAATAATTATGATAATGAATATAGATCAAAAATACGATCAAATTATGATATTAGAAATACACAAAATCTACAACAACAACAACCACAACCACAACAAAATCAAGAATCACAATTACAAAATTTTATTTATCAACCACCACATATGCAACAAAGACGTTTTTCAACAAGTGATCAAGAAAATCAAAATAATCGTGATCATATTCATAATATGAATAATTTAAATAATAATAATAATAACAGTAATAGTAATAATAATATACATTTTAGTCATTATCCACCACGTCGTATGAGTAATAGCTCATTAAATGATTTACAATCACGTAAATATTCAAATTGTTCTGAAGGTTATTCTAGTTGTTCAGAATATTCAAGACGTCAATCATTGACATCATCACAAGATTCTGGTTCAAGAAAAACATCAACTAGTTGTTCTGAATATTGTCCATGTTCAAGAAGAACATCAAATGCATCTGATTATTATCGTAAAATATCACAAACATCTGATATTATTAATAATTCACCAAATCGTCGTTTTTCAAATGGTTCATTTCATGGTTTTGAACGTCAATATAGTAATCCAAATGATTCAATTATTCATAATAATACAATGAGACGAATTTCATTTGATTCAAATTATGATCGTAAAATTTCAACATCATCTATTAATGAAAATAATAATAATAATAACAATAATAATAATAACAATACTATTAATAATAATAATAATAATAATAATAATCAACATATTTGTGAAAATAATCATTTTAGAAAATTTTCAAATGGTTTTGATCCAAATCGTAAATTATCTTTTACCGATCAGTATTTTAATGGACGTCGTATATCAACTGATTCTGGTTATGATCGTAAATTATCATTTAGTTCTGATACTGGTTCAACAAGTACATCACCAAGATCAAGAGCTAATAGTTTTATAATAACAAGTCAAGTAAAACCAGCTGATATACTTGTTAGAACACCAATTGGTCCAGATGGTATGAGTAAAGGCTTTTCACAAAGAGCTAGAAAAGTTGGACAAATGACAGCACAGTCTGTTAATTAGTTAAAATATTTTATGAAATTATTTAAAAAAAAAAAAAAAACTTAAAATTTATATATATATATATATTTTTTTTTTATAGTTTTTAGGTTATGTTATAGTTTATATAAGAATTTATGTAATTGATAATTTTTTTTTTTTTTATTTTGATTATTTTATGTTTTTTTTTTATCATAGTTTGAAATATTTTTCTTTTTTATTTATTCTATAAAAAAAAAAAAATTCGCCTTTTATGTCGTTATTTATTGTAAGAGTCTTAATCATTCTTTTTGATTAAAAAAACAAAAACTGTTTTATATACGAATTATCTATATACGAAATAAATATAATAAAAAAAAAATAATAATTTAATAAGTTGTTAAATTAAATAAAAAAAATAAAAAAAGAGATATTAATTAAAATAAATGTATATTTTTCTAAGAATTTGTTAATTTGTTGTTTTAAATTTTTTTTTATAAATAATCAAATAATTTCAGCATATATGTATATATATGTATATGTATATACTCGAATATCATGTACTAAAGATCCTTTATTTTGCGTTTTTATTTTTTCGTAAAAGCATCATCATTAATTATACAATGAACTCTAATGAAAGTTAATTAAAAAATAAAATTGTGAAGATATGAATCAGTTTAAGAACTATTTAGTATTTACTATCATTATTCTACTGTTAAAATCATTATACCTAAATTTCTTTTTACATTAGAAAATTTTGGATACATACATATGTTAGAAATTTCATATTAAAAATTTCAGCGTCGAACTTATTACAATTAATTTATATAATAAATAAAATCCTATTCAGACTATTGGCTATTACTAACTATTGGCTCATTCCGTACAGGTTTTCTTGAATTGGTTTTTAAATAACTATTGACTCATTTCGCACTGGTCTTCTTGAATCGGATTCTTAAGTCTTAACTACTGTTTATTTTCACAAGGATCTTTACGAAGCCGATTCATTTTTATATTTATGTGTATTTGATTAATAAATTTTTATGCAAGAGTTAGTAGAGTAAGTAGAGTTTATGTTTGCAGATCTTAAAACATAATTCTTATTAAGTCAGCGCCGCAACAGAAAATCGAAAAACTGAAAAAAGCAGCCCTACCTTTAATTAACAGTTTACTGCACTTCATTGTATATGACATTTAAATGTTTGTATTTTGACATTTAAAAAAAAAAAATTAAATGAATATTATAAACAAGCAAAATTTTATATTAATTAATATACTGTTACACAGTTTTAAAAAAAAATAAAAAAAATATTTAGGTTATGTTATGTTATTTATTGATTATCGACGGCATAAATTTTCATTCTGCAAATATGACAGCAGATCTTTTGAAGTTCTTAAAACAAAACCGGCAAATTTTTTGCAGTGTTGCCTCAAAAACGCTCTGTATTTGTAGAACTTCGTAGGATCTGCAAACATGAACTCAACCATGTATATAATTATATAAAATAAAAGCTGAGGGATGCTATATATTATAATTCCAAAAAAAAAAAATTTTAAAGTTACTTAAATACAAAATTCCAAACAATGAAAAAAAATAATCCCATAAACTAATGTCAGTAAGGAAATGTTCTTTTTAATATTCATGAAAAAAAATAATTAGAAGGTTTTTCGCGTTCATCACATAAGATGGAATAAAACGTATGTAAGTAAGTAAAAACTATAAGACCCCTTCCGAAATAAAACGCCGGTGTATGTCAATCTAAAATATGAAAGCTTTTTTTTTTTTTTTTTTTCCTAAGGGAGGTGGGAATCTTCCAAAGGCACCAAGAATTACCCCTTGGTAGTGTCCGATTCTTACTGACTAACCCCACCTCCCTCTGTTGTTATTATTTTACTACAGAGAAAAAAAATAGAAACATAACAAAAAAAACGTCGTGTCAAAATTGGAAGTTCGAATATTCTGCGTTTATACGTGGCGTATTTCGGTAGGGTTCATATAAAATGTAAAGGCATGAACACATTTTGACAGACGTTATACGTCGTATGTTCTTATTTAGGTTGGCAGTAAAACGTAAGAACTGTGTGGAAATAGGCATTAACCAAAATTTTAGTACATTTTAAAACTGTCAACGTATAACATATTTTTGCGCAAAATAAAAGGGATGAAATTCGATTATAGAGATTATTTGATTTTCACTGCCCTGCCATAATAAACCGTAATTTAATGTCATTTTGTTTTTGAATATTGACTATTGAGATTGTTTTTGTTTGAGAAAAAAAAACATGTTCAACTAAAACGTAGTGAAAATACGATTTTCTATTGCATGTTATACGAACTTAATAACGTGATATGCACTCATACTCTAAATAAAGTTTAATAGAATTTACGTTTCATAAAGAGAAGATAGCAATGGTCTTCTTAAATTTGTCCTAGCCATTGTTCTTTGTTGATACGAATAATTATGTATATATATGCAATATATTAATAACAATCTTTAAAATTATAAAATATTAATTTAAAAAATCAACATATTTTGTTGTTTGTGAAAAACTTATTTGCATTATATTTTAAAATAAAATATTATATGAAATTCTAAAATACGACGTACGTAATATACATTCATCTTTAATTAAAATATGACAAATTTTGAAATTAAAAAACAGATTTTTTAATATTCAGATAAATGGAAAAAATAACGACTTTGTGAAAGACAAGTTTTATCTGAACGAAGCTTTAAATTACTATCAATATTTGCCAATAACTTATAAAGAGTCAACTTATTCAACTACCTAAACTTATCCAAGTATCTAAACTTATCCAAGTACCTAAACTTATCCAAATTTAAAATCAAAATTTCTACAGAGTATATTTGAAAGAGCATTAAAAGTAAAAGGTACCTTTTAAACGTTTAGAAAAAAAGTTGTAGGATGAGAAAAAGAAAAGAGCTCAAATTTAAAATTAATACAAAAGGTGTTAAGGTAAAAAAGCGAAAAATTAAATAATTCGATGACAAAATAAAAAATTCTATTTATTCTATGTAAGTATTGATTAAAATTAATTTAATAAAACTTGGCTAAAATGAATCATAAACCACGTAATAATTGCTATTTAAATTCCATAGAATAAAAAGAAAAAATTGACAAAATTATTTTAGAATGGCAAGTACTTAAGTTATAATATTTGGAGAAAATATTATTTAAATGGGGAAAGAGTTATCTTATCAGAGTTGCTGCATTACTAAAGAATATTACCTGAGACTTTAAGGTTTAACAAATTGAAATTTTAACTTAATTTGATTAAAATTAATATTTGGCTACAAAGGATTTCTTGGTTGAACCGGACAGTAAAAAGACAAAGAAAGTTCTAAAACTTAACAGAATGGATTTGAGACTTTTAAAGGGAATTAGCACCCGCCACATTATACTAAGAGGGCACGCTAAGAAAAGAGGTAGAGGAAATACTAACATATGCAGTAGATGTGAGTATTCAGATGGAAACAGTACTTTAGGTTCTGTGTCAATGCCTAATCTTGGAACTCCAAAGAAGGAGAACCTTGGTAAGGAACTCAATCAGACAAAAGTCATATGATTGATGGAGAGTGCAAATTGGTTCGATGAGACTCGTTACTTACGAGACTCGATGAGACTCGTAAGTAACCACAGCACAGGTAGGAGAGTTACCACAGCACAGGTAGGACCACAGCACAGGTAGGAGAGTTCAACGAGTCGTACAACCAAGATGTAAGACCAGCTCGAAAGCGGCCTTCGAAACAATAAGAACAATGAATGATCACAGTAATCCTATAACGGTTTATTTTCATCCTATATATGGTTTCAACTAACGAAATTTTTTTCTAATCATTAGAAATATGAAAACAAAAATAATTTTTTTTACAAATAAACACAAGTATGTTTTAAATAATAATAATTCAATTTGACTCATCTGCTAAAATTAAATAATATGCTCGAAAAGAAAAGTATTTTATATACTCATAATAAATAATGAAATTATGTAAATATTTTATTTTCGTATATGCTTTGTATAGTTTGATTTTTATAAGATATTCTAAGCCTATTTAATTTGCATAATATGTTATCTATTATGTTGTGTGTAATTGAATTGTTTTTTGTTTTCGCTTGTGTTAAAGAGGAAACCTTATAAAAGTAAAAGTGTTAATAATTGCACAATAAATGACAAATTATTTTTGTTTTCCATACAAACACACTTAAATGTTACAAGCTAATTTATTATATATATATATATATATGTATGTTTCTTTTTTGATTTTTTAATTAGCATTTACTACTCGTAAATTTAATTTTTGTGTAAAATTGACGCAAATTTTAATATTTAATTATTTTTTCAGTCCTTTAAAATAAAATGAAGAAAAGAATTATTTTTTTATAACTGGTTGATTGAAGAATTCAATATAATTACTGATGGGGAGCCAGTCTTTTTGCCGGAAAAAAAATTTTGAAAAAAACATGTCGAATGATAAATTCTTTGATGTTAAAATATGCATGTAAAAAAATACTGGTTGATTAATGCAAATCAGTGTTATACGCTTTTTCTATAATTTCTGATTGCGATTTTAAGAAATGAAAATTCAGAGAAACAGCTTAGCGGAGAGAACTTCGACGATCTTAGAAATGCTGTCCGTGCTACCCAACCACTGTGAATTATTATTTGCAAGTTTTTATATCGTATATAAAATTATAATATAAAACTTTAGGGGCATTGGTGGCCTAGTGGGTAAGAAGGTATAAAATACGTTGTCAACATTGAGGGAGTGTGGGTTCGAATCCCACACACGTCGTAAGAGTTTTTCCCCTTACGATATTTACAGCCACGCCTGAACAGAAAGGCTGTGTAATTTCCTGTCCACATTTATGTGGTAGAGAAATGCAATAAAAAAATTTAAAAAAAATATAAAACTTTGATTTTGTTTTGATTTTTAAAAAATAAATTTTATTATGGATATCATTTAATTTTTAAAATTTTTCTTTTTGGTTTTTCAATTTTTAGCACATTTTTCAAAAAAATGTTTGCCTATTAGCTTCACTCTGTCCGTCTGACGTCTGTTTAAAAAATTTCTGCACCGTTAAAGATGGAGCAATGAAATTTTAACCATGGGTAGGTTTCATAAAAAAAATTAATGTTTTAAACAACTTTTTTATGTTGTCCTACCCACTACAGAGCTACAGCCCCTCATAAATGAAAACCCTTTAAAAAAACACTATTTTAAAATTTGTTCAAAGTTCTGCTTACCATTTTTTCAATATTAAAACGCCATTCCACACGACGCCATTCCGTCACGCTTTTAATTAGAACCTTGAAATTGTAGGAAGAAAGATCTTTTAAAAATAGTGTAAATTGTCTAAGAAAATTTTTTTCTACCACTCCCTATTAGGCTCAAAAATTTGTATTTTGCTATTTTTATTTATACACGTTTTGAACTTACGGACCTGTAAACATTTTTTCAAAATAAAAGGCAAAAATTCAAGCTTTAACATTAGAATTTTACATGTGTTAATGGGTTTTCTTAATTATGTAGGATTCCCTTAAAATTGAAGGAAGTGTATTAATTTATTTTTACATTTTTTCTTATATATGAAAATCCTTGATGAATCCTGCATGTAAAAAAATACTGGCTGATTAATGCAAATCAGTGTTATACGCTTTTTCTAGAATTTCTGATTGCGATTTTAAGAAATGAAAAAAATTACAAATTTTGGATCACAGTATTCTAAACGATTTATATTGTATTTTAAATAGTTTATATTTTGGCAAATTTGCGTCTTTAAAAAGCGTTTGTTTACATTCTTCCTTGTTAGTTTTAATATCATTTCAATATTATATTTTATTTCATTCATAATTAGATCTTATTTCATTAAAATTTTTAAATGTGTTTTCATTACTAAATATGACCTAAAAAACAGGAAAATTTTATGTTATTTTTTTTTTTTCTTCTATTACAATATAAAATTAGTTTTGGAAAATCTTATTTATCTAATAAGCCTGAGCCGTTTTGGCTGTCCAGCTTCCATAGTTTTGTACGTCTTTTCATTATACATTATTTAATTTTTTATTTTTAGACGCTATCTCAACGCCCGAAAAAAAATAAGAGTATATTTTGCCCCCATTTTTATTATAGCTTACATTTTTTTGATTTATTTTAATTTGCTCAACAACAAAGTACAAAATTATATATGCTTCTCCTTTCAGGTTAAGTCTATTGTAACGTTTTATTATAGCCCACATTATATTAAATTTGAAAATATTTAAAATTATATTGATCTAGAATTCACTTATAGAATAATATACGGATATACTTTACTTTAGTTACATTTGTTGAATACTTTTCAAACTTTACTGAGAGATACGTTGATCACGTGATGAAATGTTATGTTAGCCCAACTAAGCGATGGGGACACTAACAGCTTCAAAAAGCCCTTTGAAAATGTATGGGGGCAACTTATTTAAAGAGCCGTAGCACCTTAATTTATGGAACTACGGATACCTACCAAAGTTTAATAATATACAATCTAATATACAACCATTAACTTGGTTGTAATTACAAAATCAGTTCCTAAATATTATAAAATAAATTCGAGTTTTAAATAAAAAACTGAATAGTAATTAAAATTTAATCAAGTTAATCTACCTATCATTAATATCAAATGAATAAATTATATGAATCATATAAATCACATGATCAGAACTCAATATATATATACATATATATAAATATATGTATATATGTATAAATTAGAAACATATAATTATAATAATTTCAATAATTAGTTCAAAAATTAATTTAATTACAAAAAAAAAAAAAAAACCATACAACAGCTACCATTAAAAACAAAATGTAACAAATGTTTGTAAGTAACAAGTGATACATTTATTTCCTTAAAAAAAAAAAAAGAAAGAATAATAATAAAAATTTAGTATTTTCATATACTTTTTATATAATATTATTTTCCAAGGTTTCTTTTTAACCAATTTGGTTATTAAACCAGTTAACTGTTATACCTAAATTTGGTGTATTATAAAATATTAAAAAAAAAAAAAATAAAATAAATAAATCAAACAATCGTAACTTTCCATCAATCGTAAAGTGTCATCAACCACAGAAATTAGAGTTTTTTTTTTTATTTTTTTATAAAATACCGGGTACGACCTAATTCACTTTAGATTATTGATTTAATTTTTACTGTCTATACTATATATATATATATGTATATATTATGTATATAAAAAATATAATTTCATTCATAAAATGTTACCTTGACATTAGATTTAATATAATTTTAAAATGTTTAAATACAATTTCGTATCTACATAGAAACATGCTCAAAATCATTAAAAATTGTTCTAAACATCATAATAAACTAATTAAATATTTTTTACATGTGCCATTATGTATTTCAAAATTATCAAAAAACAAAAAAAAAAAAAAGTGTTAACAAGGAAGTTCACGTTGTTTTAATTATACAATAGAACATTTATTACATATATACGACATATACTTGTATATAAGTATATAACAAATAGCCATATATAAGATATTAATGTCTTAATACAATCGCGAAGCTAATTAAAATTAAATTAAAAAAAAAATGTTTAGATCAGAGTTAATATTGTTTAAGTTATGTTCTTCCATTTAATACTGAACTGAACAAAATAACTTTGAAAAATTAAACATTTTGATATTTCACTAAAAAAATAGAGAACGAACGACTTCTACGACTTTGCTTTCACAATCCATATATTAAAAAAATTTCCTATTATACCCTGTTATTAGATTAAATATTAGAGTACAAATACCATAATTCCAATTTGAATCGTAGAAAATAATTTAAAAAAATATTTAAAAAATTCTTTTCTGTCTGGTTGCTTGCAAAAGAAATCAATTCAGTGATTTCGAAATTATACAGCGGTTCTAAAATCTAAGCATTTTAGGCATGTAGCTAAATCGAAAGTTGTTGTAGAATAAAAATATTTTCGATATAACTAAGAATGTTGCCAAATTGTTGGATATTCTTTCGCATTATAACAAGAGTCAAATTGGTCAAATTTCACTAAAGTTTACCTTCAATCTAAGATGGAGAACAACTTTCATATATGAGGTGGCGCATAACAAACTTTTTTGAATTACACCGATAAAGTTCAAAACCTGTCGAATAAGTAACACTAACTTCTCTTAACATTGAAATATTGGAACAACTTTATTCTTTAATAGATGTCTTGTAGAACACTTTCTCTATTGAATTTTAAAATATGACTTATCCTTTTTGAATATGACTTTCCTAAAGGAATTCCAACGTACAAAGAATGAAGCAGCGAGTGTTCCTTTCTAACAGTGCCTAAATTCCAAGGTGGCTCAAAACTGGTTATGGAAAATAATTCGTTGTGAGAACTCCTAGAATGTAGAACATGCTGCCATATCAAATGTTTTTCCCTCTATTAATAATCTTCCATTCTACAATATGCTATAATTCAAAAAGAACCTTTTTAGACTCGTTTCTTAATTTACCTTCCAATTCTCCCTTAATATGCTTTTCCCCTCCCGTTTTTCATTTTTCATTAATTAGCTAAATATATACTTATAGCAAAAATTATACTCCTATACATTGGTATAAAGGAATTTGTTCTTTGTGTAAAAAAGAAAGATATTGTAGATGTATTTTATATTTTATAAAACAAATTAGCATGGTGTGTGAGTAAAATTAAAAGAAAAAAAACAACACGGTTCTTTAAATTACAACAATAATTCTTTAAATTCTTTTCTTTAATTCTTAAATTCTTAAGTGGAGTGTAATAATACCAAAATTTATTCTGTTACAGTTTATTCTTGTCTCTAAGGTCAAGATTTTATGCTACCAAAAATGTTAACAGGTTTTTCTAGGTTAACATTTTTAAATATTTTAAAAGTTTTCAATTGTTTAACTTTTTTTGATTCCAAAAATTTCCCAATATACATGATTTAACTCCTTTACATAATTCACGTAGTTCCACTAAAAAATTTGGTCTTTTATGACTTTTACTTAAAAAGTGAAGATAAAAAAAAAGAAAAAATATTTTTGAAGGAAATCTTGGGAAAAAGGAAAAGGTATCTAATTTTTTTTTTTATGTACATATGTTATATTATCTAAAATATAAAGAAGCCTAAATAAAGGTCCCGGACAGAACGTAATATGTGAGTTAATTATCAAACACATAACAAAAATCAAAAAAAAACATTTTTAAATTGAACAGAAAACTGTTAGTATTTAAATAAATGCATATTGCTGCAATTTCATCCCAAATGTATGCAATAAAAGTGTAATATAATTTTTTTTTACTATTTTTCATTTATTAGTTAATTAAAATTATAATTAATATATTTTTTAAGTTCAAACTAGTTGCTATTTTGGTTTTTTTTTTTTTTTTCATTTTTAAAAATTCTCAATACATATCATTCTTAAATGAAAATGAAAATAATGTTGAAATTTTTTTAATTTAGACATGATCAATTTGAATATACATGTACTTCATTACAAGATATATTTGATACTAGATGTCGGAAATATTCATCTAAAAAAAAATAAAGAATCTTCGTTGAATTTTTATAAAATTTGTAATAAATTCGAAAAAGGTTGTTGTAATTGATAATTTTTTTTTTAATTATAACGAAATATAAACTGTATTGCTAATAATTTACAAAATTACGTTTACAAAATACAAAACAATGAAACACTTAAAAATCCAAACTCACCCTTTTAAAACGATGAGGATGTGTTTAAAACTTAAGTTATTTAAAAATTTTCTTTAGCTGAATACTTTTAGCACATTTTTCAAAATTGTTTTTTAAAATTTACTTTTTAATTTCATTTTATATTCTATGTATTCGTCTGTTTTCCAAACATCTAAATCTTTTAAGATAGATTAATTAAACTTTAACCAAGGATAAGTCTCATTAAAAAATTGTTCGAAAAAATCGCACCCATTACGGAGCTACATCCCCTAAAAGTTGCAAAAAGCCCTACTTTCAAATGTTTATATTTATTTTACCGTTATGTGGAGTCAAAATTTACAAGATTTTGGTATATTCATGTTTCTGTAACGCTTTTGGTTAGAACTTTATAATTTTAAAAGAAATAAATTCTTTTAGAATAAGCATAAGTTACTTGAAAACAATTTTCTGTGCTTTTCTTTATTTAAAAGCTATTAATGGGCAAACATTGAAATTCGCAATTTGTAATATATCTGTAACTTAAATATCATTCTGCTTCATTAAAATTCATCTTCAATTATATATACATACATATATTTTTAGAAAATTCTCAACTAAAATCTAAAAAACAACTGTTAGATAACTTAAAACATAACTTAACATATTATACAGGTATTATAAATTATAATAATTTGGAACTCTGGTATGATATATATAATTCTTAAAATTACAATTTCTAATTTTCTATTAAAGATTTTAGTTGCTCTTTGTGTTGCGTAAATGGTCAGCTAGAAAATATCTATCCTTGTTAACTTTAAACTAATATTAAATTCAGAACTATATTACATAATACATTAGCGGAATTTTTTTATTTATTTTTTAATATGATGTCTTAGCATCATAAAAAATTTCTCTTTATACTCTTTTTTAAAATTTTTTTTTTATAATTCTCAAGAATGATTTTGAAATTTATAAATTTACGAAGATCTTAAAAAATAAAATGCTTTTATTTATAGTTCGCTTTGTTTCGGACTATTGGAATTTTTAAACTCAAATTTTATGTTGTCTTTCCTGTTAATGTGGGTCGTACTAGTAGGCCTTTGTTCGTGGCGTTTGAATATTGAAAAAGAAAATTATTTTATATTTTTGAGTGTACAAATTAATAAAATTTATTTAAATTGTATTTATTTATTATGATTAATTTTAATTATAAATAAATTTAGGTAAAAATATATTGTATTTTAATATTGGAGACATATATAATGTAAAAAATATAGAAGTTAATTTAAGACCAATCAAATCAGATCAAAATTTATTTGAAAATTTATATAAAACGAGGAAGAGTGCAGTAGACTGTGTCAACTCAGGGATACCCGAATGATCATTTTTTATAAAATTTCAGATGTTTTAGTACCCATATTAAATATCGAAATATATTTGTGTAAATTTTGGAGTTGAATGACAGCTGTTGTACCAGCACAAACAAATTTTACAGAAGTTATTGCTCTAAAACTTCAGCTTCATAAACCTACAAAATGTGTCAGCTATCTGAACCTGCTGCTCTACCACAACCAAATTTTACAAAAGTTATTAACATACAACATCTTTTCACTAAAATTCAGATATCTACCCTCTGAGATATATAAATATCTAGACACTGAAAAAGTTGCATGGCAGATACCCGAACCTTGTAAAGTAAAAAAAAATTCAGACTACTTAGCTCCTTTATTTTTTGAGTAATGGTGCGGACGGACGGATGGATGTACATGGATTAATCGGCTCAGAATTTCGACTTCTTTAAGATGTCACAAATGTAATGGCGAATTTATTATACCCCTGAACATACGTTACGGGATGCAAAGATAAATTAAACAATGGCAAAATTTTTGAGTAAAAATCGATTTTAAGCAATTTCCAAGAGATTTTTCAATGTTAAAAGATTTTATACATATAATCAATTAAAAATCAAATTATCGATTGTATCGACTAGCAGTTCATATTAATTTTTATTTTATTAAAAACTTCGATGCAGTTAAGTAATTATGCGATCAGTATTTCAATGTTAGTATGATTTAAATCAAATCGTATATACTTACATACATACTTAAATATATATATGTAGTTGTTTTCACTAAATTTTTTAAAAACTTTTTATTCCTCCTCTCAATGAAATTGAACTTGGAAAAATAAAAAAAAAACAATTTTTACATTTTATAAATTTCTTTACCTTTTTTTTTTTTGTATTAATTTATTGTTATAAATGACATTTTGCTCTAATTAAGAGATCACAAGTCAAAACATAAAAAAAAAAAAACACAAAACAAAAAACATAAAAACTCAACCAAAATAATATTAATAATTCCTTTTTAATGATCCAAAACAGTGTCAAAATTATTAATATGTCGCCATTATAAATCATCGTTCTTACAGAAAAAAAAACAAATATCTATAGTATATATGTATGTATTCAATTAACAACAAAAAAAAAAAAAAAATGAAACTAAAAAAAAATATTGTCTTATTAATTTTTTTTCCATTTCAAATTTAAATAAAAGATATCTCTAATATTTGTTTGAAGTATTTTTTTTTTTTTTGTTTTTTTTTTTTATAAAACGTATTTACATTCAGTTTATTATAAAAACATTCTTTTTGTTTTTCTAAAATATTCTTAAATCAGTCATAATGACTATTAAAAATGTAAATTGAATCCAGATGATAATGATGATAATGATGATAATATTGATGATGATGATGATGATTGTACATAGATAATTGAGTGGTTTTGTTTCTAAAATTTTAAGTCTCATGTATATATCAACTATACTTAAATACATTGTTTGGCATCCGCAATACTTTAAATAAAAGAAAACAAAAAAAAAATTTTTTTTTTTAAAAACAGAAAAGGAAAAAAAATTTCGTTCACACCTTCATATTGCATAGAGTATTATACTATCATACATACATACATACTCTATCTATAGTATAAAATTCCAAATTGGTTTAAATTTAGTGTATCTGTCGGTATTTTTTTTTATTATTGTTGTTTTTGTTGTTTTGTTTTTGTATCTTGTTAGTATTTTCCATAAAAAATGATCAGCCAATTAATCAAAGATACGAATTACATGAATAAGATTTAAAAAAAAAAAAAAAAATAATGAAATTTAAATGTTCTTTAATAATTTTGAATGAATCCTGTGTATGTTGAATTATTAAAAAGGATATATGTACTTATTTAGTAAGGATATATATAATAGATATATATGAATACGTATAGGTACATATGTTTTATATAGATCAGAATAATGAATAAAAAAAAAATGTTATTTTCAATCATTTACATATAAGATAAAATTAGGATACAAATGTGTACTCCTCATATTAATATAAGGAGAAAAAAGGCATATCCTTAAATTTAAACATGATTTGTTGTGTAAAATTATTTTTAATATTTTAAAATTGTTCTAATTTTATTTAAAATTACAATATTTTAAAATATTTCTAATAAAAATTAAAAAAAATAAAAACAAGAAAATATTTTGAAGAGACAAATTAAAAAAACAAAATATGTTTGGATGTGTGGATTGGCTTCAATCTTCAATTTAACTTAAAATTTACTTATTATCCATTCTCTATCCTTTCCTATCCCTACTCCCTAGCCAATATACTGCGTTCACAGATAAGGGTTTCATCTTATTATATTGGCTAAAGAGAGAGGTGGGTTTAGTCAGTAAGAACTACCAAGGGGGAAATTCTTGGTGTCTTTGGAAGATTCCCACCTCCCTTAGGAAAAAAAACAAAAAATTAAAACTATTAATGTGTGCTTGCGCTGCAAGGATTAAACTATACTGTTTATATCGCATAACATTTTGAAAAAGTATTATATCGCTGACTTTTATAGTAAAGACTCAAAAATATCCTCAGCGCCCAAGCAAAGTGATCTGAAACCATTGGGAATCATGGTTCCAGATCACAAAACAAAAGTTCCACAATCACAAAAGTTGTAGACCTCGCCAAGATTATTTTAATGGTAGTCCACATAAAGACATTAAAATACAAATATTGAAATCTCCATACAACTGATAAAGAACTCTTTTGAAACGGAAAAATTCGAATGTCAGATTTTTCTGAATGATTACACACTCTATGGATGATTACTATATCAAATGCTTTTTACCGCAAGGATCTAGCTCATATAGAAGTACTTCATCTTTTTGATTCGAAGTGGTTTCACGTATTTGTACAAGAAGCTTTATATACATATTTTTTGTTTTCCTTGCCACTTCAATGAGATGTATCCACTAAGTCATTTATTATTCATATTTGACTAAGCTTCAGTTTCATCAATCATTAATTTCACTAAGCCGTTGATTACTCGGCTGTAGCTATTGTACAAGTCTAAGACGTTTCTTTTATTTTTACGCCATCGCCATTATTTTATACATGAATTGTGGTTTATTATTAATTTATTATATATCTATTACAACATGATATTAATTATAATTTATAGGACATAATATACTTATTTTTAATTTTAATTGTATTATGCTGATTATATATTATAAGAACAATTTATATTATTTTTTATTATTCTATATGTCCCAGTTGGAGTTTGAACCCGAGATCTTTCGTATGAAAGGCCGGTGTCTTAACAACTACCACATTGGCTGGGTATACATAATATATAATTATGTAAATTTAATTTAATATTAATTATTTTAATTTTACATTAAAAAAAAAAATAACATTCATACATAAAATTTCCTGATAAAATAATGGGTACTCGTACATAAATTTTACCAACAATTAATAACAGTTGAACCATTTACATTCATCCGAACAGTACAGTAATGAATTGTTGTACTACTTACACTTATGTTGTACCTGGTTGTACGTACTATGGGTACATTATTAATCAATAAGTCTATGATCATAATAATTTATAAGACATATTTATTTAAATTAATTTTAATAAAATAATATAAAAAATTAAAATTATAATGAAAATATTGTATATAAATATATACATATGTATACTACTATACATATAAACATTTACATATATTTATTTATTAACTGCTTAGCACAAACAGTTTAAAAACAACGGCGCGGTACGTCATAAGTCCGAAAATCAAAAATGACATAAGTACGATAAAATTTCGACATATTTTTCATACTTATGTCATAACATTTATTTTGTACTTAATGGACATATGGCATAAATATATAATAAAAATGAAAAAGACATAAGTTCGAAAATTAAGAAAAGAACAACAACTAAGTACTTAATACATCTTGTGGAAAAAGGGTAAAACCTTAATTTTGTAACTAACGATAAAATATCTCTTGATTATTTTTCTTATATAGATACTTCACATCAAGGACTAATGAAAATTCGAATTGAAAGTAAGATCCATTAGAACAGTTTATTACAATTTGTTTTATCACACAACAGTCTGTCCAAGCGTTTACAAAACTTCTATACCTTTTGAAATAGAGCAATGAAATTTTAACTACGGATAGGTATTGCAAAAAAATAATTTGGTGGAATAATTGCAACAAAAATATTTTAAAATTTTTACAAAAATAAATTAAAAATTTTATAAAATTGAAGTTTTTTTATACTGTCACTTCACTGGTAAATAAGTAGACAATGACAAAGTATTTTATTTCAAAAATAATTTTATTATTTACTTTTTCGACGTTTTTATTTTAATATATGTCTAAAATTTCAAAAACACGCCCTCATTTGATTTTGTCAAATATGTCGAGATTATAGTAGGTAAGATCAAAAGTATATAAGAAAATCAAAAGTTGATAAGGCATCGATAAGGCTCCAGGTGAAGCAAAAATAAAATTTAAGATGTTACCTTAAAGTTTTGATATTCACATAAGCAAAAATAATTTCATGTATTCAACAACAACCAAGTCCCTTTGTGTACTTATTTCTTGTTAAGTGTATAACAAAGAACTTTCTCTCCAAAGTCTTTTAACAAGTGAAATCCTCATATACAATTTAAATACCATTCCTTGCTTTTAAAAAATATTAGTATCCTTGTAAATTTTTATATCAATAGTCATAACTATCAGCTTACAAGTGCCTCTCGGTTAAATGCTTTTCCTTTTATTTATTTAATGTTAAACAATTAAATTCTTTTATAAGACCTAGTACAAAATATTCGTTTAATTGCTAGCTAATTAAACATTTTTTCTATTTAAGCGAATAAAATATAAATGTTAAGAAATTCTGTTATCTTAAACGCCAAAAATATTTAATCGATAGGCAATTGGAATAATCATCACATACACAAACCCAAAAATTTGTCTTTGTCTATTTTTATTTAAAATTTAAGTTTAATCCGTTGTAATTTTTTTTTTTTAAATTACAACACAATAAATCCTCGTAATGAAAACTGTCATTTTTAGAGCGTCTGCCATTTAACTTATACTAAAAAAATAGTGCTATAATGTGAAGTTGAATAAGTAACCATTTTCTTAATTAAATAGTAGTCAAAAGCTTACGTAAATAAGTATCCATTTTCCTAATTTTTATCAAAAAATAGATTTTGGATAAGTCATTTGTTTAATAATTTTGCAATAAGTATTTGCAGTTTTCGGCGAGAAAATTATCCAGAAGCTAGTATATTCAAGGAACCTAATAATTTTAAAAGAAAATAACAGCAAAAAACTCTAAAAAATTATTTTAAATAAAACAATTTTTAATTCTAATTATTTATAAAAAAAAAAAAAAATATAAGAATAGAAGAAAACCCAAAAATATAGGTATCATTAGATTTATTTACTTTAGATTTACCTATAGTTTTAGGAAAACAAAATTCTTTTAAACTCTATCTTACGTTAAAAAATAAAGTTGTTCTCACTTCTTGACATGAATTATTTATTATAAATTATATATATGTTTATCAGATTCGCATTAATTTTACTATACATATATATTACTAAATAAAATATTAAAAAATACTAAAAATTAATGAGACCATATTAAATTTATGCGCCTGATTTCCTTTTAACGCGTCACTCATTTTTAATGGACAAAAACAAAAAAAAAAACAGAAAGGCACATAAAAGGAGCAATATAACATAACTCTAAAATAAAATTCTCGTAAATAATTTTTTAACTCTAATTTGATAATTGGTTTTAATTTATGATACTGAATATGTGACGCCTTCTTCACGTTTTCCTGAGCATAACGGACGCCTCTTTAAATTTTTTATCTTTATATTTTTCTTCATTTGTTTTTTGGTTGTTTTTTTTTTTTTTTTGTATGATATTTCTTTAAGTCGAAATGATTATATTTTATGTAATATACACATAAACTTTAATTGACATATGGCTAAAAATGTATTTAAACCGGATGAATTTTAAACAATTTTTTTTTTTAAATTTAAATTTTTTTATATAAAAAAAAAATATAAAATACAAAAAACAGCTAAGTATACGATATTTAATTTTGATTTATTTAAATTTTGTAATTACGACATAATACGCTGAAATATTCCTTAATTAGTTTTTTTACTTGTTATACGTATATATGTACAGCAGAATCACGATAGTTTACACCAATATATAATAATTCAATAATCACATATAAAGAACGTTCTGTTCCAGTCGCCAGAACTGCAGATGAAAATTACACAAGAGATTAAAGTGCGGATTTTAAAAATAAAGAAAGTGCTATAAGGAGTAGAAAAAGATATAAAGATTATTCTTAGGAAGCTCTTTAATGTGCACTTTAATGTGCTCTGAAAAACCAAAAAATCATTTATTTGTATTTTACATAAATTAATCGTAAAATATGCACATAGATATCAAATTGTTTTTCCAATCTCTAAAAAACTGAAAAGATTTATTTGGATTTCAAACTATTGAGTTAATTGGAAGTAATTTATGTTTTCCCAACTGGGTTTAGTTTAAAGTATTTTTATGAATCTGTTTAATATGATGCGGATCTACTAAACATATGTATATTTTGAAAATCGATAAATAGTTAGTGCTCTCTATTTTTATATAGGTATTAAAAAATTTGCAGTTTGATCAAATTATGTAAAATTATGTAATTATGTAATTATGTAAAAACTTGCTGTTTCAGGTTCAAAATTGTGTATTCTTCAAAATCTGTAATAATTTAAATTTATGAAGTACACTGTACAGCCCTTTATGTCGTGTATAATTTTTATAACACATATTACAGTTTTCAAAATGATTTAATATTAATTTTTTGATAAAAGAAAAATAAATTTATAGGACAGATGTACTCTGACAATTTTTAATTAAAATTATTATGTATGACAGGTTTGTGGGTTATTTTTTTATTTTGAAGTAAAAGATATACAGCCTCTTTCTAAGTCGCATCAGACGACTAGAAACGCTGAAGCGACTAATGCCATTTTTGTAAGACGCTGAAGCGATCTTTTCAAATTGAGACGAATGAAATGTCAAATTTATCGTGTATGGTATTTCTATAAGACTTTATCTGCGACGCGATAGCTATTATTCAGTCACTTCAAAATTTTCGTACGATCAATATAGATTTTTTATTTTTATTATTAAGAAATAAATATTTTTGGAGAAATTCATTGTAATAGTCTTTTTCTTTAATGGTAAAAGTAAAATAAAAAAAAAATAAAGGATGAGCTCCTTTTTACAGCTCCTGAGGACAAATAAATGTAAATGTAATGAGGAAAAATATACGAGACAGTATTGGTGGTGGTGGTCCTAAATTATTAAGAGCCACTCTAAGTTCTTTCAATTTTCGTCCGTATTCCAACTTACTACTTCCAAATCCAATAAAACCCCTTGCCAGGTTGGGATTATCTTCCATTGACGTCACCAAAGGCTCAATTTGCTTTGTTTTAATTACTTTTTTTAGACTTAATTACTTTAATTACTTTTTTTTAGATTGTTAAATTTGTTAAAAGGAAAAAAACTATAACCGCAATATTCAAAAGATATGAAAGAAAAATTTTAACGTAAGTAATACTTAGTAATAATTAAATTACTTGATAAAAATAATAATTAACCTTATAAAGTAAACATAAATTTTCTTTATTTTCTTTATTTCATACTAATCAAATTAATTTTTTTTTTTTTTAAATAAGTAATACCAACATAACAAACTGTTTCATCGCGCGTCTTACAGAAAGTACATAAACTTATAGACATGACGTGATATCGTTCTTATTCACTTCGCTCGAGCCACTTAGAGAAAGAGGGTGATAATCTTAATATTCTTAATTGTAATTTTTTAGTTTTTGGTTTGACGAAATATTTAAAGATCATGCTTTAAATTAATTTAAACTATTTGGTATTGTTTGTAATGTTTCAATTTAACAGGATACTACTGTACTTTTAAATCATATGTTAAATTATTTATTTTTTAATATTTAGAAGCACCTCCTCCGAATAGAATAGGGATTGTTGATAAAACAAAAATGATGTAAGATAAAAAATCCTCAATTTTTATTATTTTAAAAAACATACCATAAGTCGTCGTTAATTAAAAAAAAAAACATTTACAGTTCTTTATAATTCAATACTTTTATATAAAATATATAATTCAATTGTTATTAAATTTAATGGTCTATATTGAAGTATCCTAGAAATATCTTTTTACGAAATTGGTCTCTTATATTAAATATTAGCAGTATATACAATCATATAAAGCATTCCAATTTCCGTCGAAATCTAATAGAAACGATTGATAGTCAGATAAACTACTATAAAACTATACAAGAATACTACCATCTCTTTGAAATACTTATCACCTAATTGGAATTAAAGCAAAATTGCAGTTCGATCCTAAATAAATTTAAAAGAATCAACGCAACAAAACGTAAACTTAAACCAAAAATTTGCTATGGTAATTAACATTTGGTCCTCCTTTTTTTGTGTAATTGTACATGGATTATATTCTATAGAGCTGGTATACAATTTAACATTTTTAAAATATGAATTATGAAGTAATCTACTATACATACTTTGACATCGTTAAAATATAAATTACGAAATGGTAATGGAAGGAAAAAAATAAATGGTTTTCTGAAACTTCTGATACAAATTTAAAAATAATGTCAGCAATTTTACTATAGAGTGATTTGACTTTTCATGACAAACTGTTTTATAAAAAACCTATTTATTTTTGTTGTACGTTCCATAGTCTACTCAACATCAGTTTCCTTTTAAGTTGTCTTCAATCACTATACAGTTGGTCCGTTATGCCTTATAATTGGTAAATTATGTTTATTTTGCAACTTTAGTTTACCATTGGGTTATTTTTCTTCTGAATAGCATTCAAATGTTTAATCAATTACTCCATTTCTATTACTCCATCCTATCTTTCAGCATCAAACGCATTTTTAATGCATTTTTAACGCAAATTTTGAAAAAAATGTGAATATTAGTTTCACTCTTTTCCTTTGTCTGTCTCTTCGAGTGTTTACAAAACTTCTACACCTTTTGAAATAGAGCAATGATATTTTAGCTACTGATAGACATCGTAAAAAAATTAATTTTGTGGAACTTTTTTCAGTAGCCCCATCGATTACGAAACTACTACCTTCCAAAGTTCGAAAAGTCCTATATTTAAATTATTACAGCACAAGTTCTCAATTATTATAATACAAGCTATATCTTGAATATGGAAACGTCACACGATAGCTGTTTTCATAAGCTTTCTAAATATATATAAAACAAATATATAGTTTTGTATTACGGTATTTTAACTTACTCAATTCGAAACTCAATGTTTTTCAATATACCAACTCGTATACTTGGACATGTTACCCAAAACTTTTTATGGAATATTTTTTAAATTTTTGAAATCTGCTTTTTTGGAAACCCTTGAGTTTTTCGTTACTTATTTATTTTTATATGGAATTGTGCTAGTAAAGCTTCTATATAATACTAGTAATATGTAGTAATAAATATACTATATAATAATAGTAATACTAGTAAGCGTCAAACAGATGATTAAATCGCATGATGAAAAAGCATGTTGAAAAAGCATTGTATCACTGATTTTTATAGTAAGGGATCATAAACGCTCTCATTCTCCAACAGGACAGTCTTGAACCATGGTCCACAAATAAAAGTTGTAGAGCTGGTCAAGATCTTTTTAATGATACCCTACATGATAATATGATAATATACCGTTGTCTTTTATATTAAGGGCTTATAAACAGTTTCAGGAACCAAGCAGGGGGTGCTAGAACAATGGTCCCTAAACTAAAGTTGAAGAGCTCGCCAAGATCTTTTGAATGATACCCCACATGATCATATTATATAGCTGATTTTATATCAAGGGCTTATAAAAGCTTTCTGGACCCAAGCAGGGCATCCTTGAGCCAGATTCCCCAAACAAAAGTTGTTAGGCTCTCCAAGACCTTTTTAATGATATCGTACATGATAATACACCGCTTATTTTTATATTAAGGGCTTATAAACGGTCTCAGGGATCAAGCAGGGCGTCCTAGAATACTGGGTGAACAAAAGTGAAAAGCTCGCCAAGACCTTTTAAATGATATCCCATATGACGATATTCGGGTATAAATATTGAAATCCCCATACAACATATAAAGGGCTAAAAGGGCTTGGAACCAAAAAGATGTAATTTCAGATTTTTCTGGATGGTTTCAGACCAAATTCTATCAAATGCCTTTTGCAGCTAGTCTCTAGCACATCTAAAATTGCTTCATCTTTTTGATACGAAGTGGTTTCACGCATTTGTTAGAAACAGATTTATATACTATCTGATAATAATAATCTGGTATATAATAATCTGATAATACCCAGTACTTACCTAAGTCCCTCGAAAAAAAATCGTATTCTGCAATTGTTATTATAATTTAGATTTTCTGAACTAATCTATTTCAATTAAATTGGGATACATTCTGTTTTTATTAACTGAAGTATTTACACCTAAAAAAAACTTTGATGTTTCAGAATTTAATTTTTTTTATCACGTCTGCATATTTTATTCATTTATTTTGGCGGAATTTTAATATTTCACTTAAACAAAATTTAGGATTTGGACAATTTTGCTACATTTAATGGAAATATTGAATTCGATTAACAAAAAAGAATAATAAGTTACTAATGGATAAAAAAAAAAATATATAAAGAAAATCCATATATACAAAATTAAAGCAACAAATAAAACGATACCCAAATTATTTAATGCAATTTGCATATAAGTGACAAATTAGGTGCTAAATACTTATATATCCAAATTTAATTTTTTTTCCTGTCTTGTTGGTTTAAAATTGTCAATACAAACAGATTTTTTTTTGTTCCATCGCAATGTATTTTTTTTTATATAGAGTTTTCTGGAATAAATTTATCATCTTTGAAAATTAATGAAGTATAATTTCCTTAAAGTATTCCAAAAGAAAATGATCTCTTTAATATATGCATATACTAAACTCCCCTTTTCAAGCTTTCTCTTTTTACAAGAAAATTTCTTACTAAATTTAGAATTTAATTTTTCTTTCAGTACTTCGTTTACAATAAACGCTCTTCAAAAATAAAAATCAGTCTTATTGGTGTTTAAATTTCAAAAAAAAAAAAAAAACATTTTTCCAAAGCAATTAATTAAAGCAATTACTCAAGATCGTCATTTGACACTTTCAACTTTATTCCGTTGTACTTTTTTGTGTTTTTTAGTTTTTTAAAAACAGTTTCATCTTAAAATTAAAATTTTAAGAAACAATTTAAGAATAAACAGAAAAATAAAATAAAAATGCATTCATTTTTCTTCAACAAAAAAAAAAAAAAAAAAAAATGTAACATAGAATTAAAATAATGCAGTGAATTATAGGACATTGCATTTTAATTGCAGTTGATTATAGGTTTTTAATATAATATTCAGAACGTTATAATAAGACTAAAATTAGCAGATGGTTGTGAAATGTAAAGTCTTTTTGAAAAAAAAATATAAAGATGAATTCTAAAATCACAGTAACGCATCAAACATATTTTGAGTTGGTCAAGTTAATGCATTGAACCATGTCAGCATAGGTATACTTAATCTTATAATAATAAACATTTCCTTTTCAGGCGTGGCTGTAAATGTTGTAAGGGGGAATTATTATTTTATCTTTGAATACAATCTTAAAATACGCATTATTCCAATGGAATTGATCTTTAAAAATCAAGTACTATTTCAAAAGCCTCTTTATCCACATATAATACACCATCAACCGCTTTATCCATTCAAAACACTGTGCGCGCGTTTTTCTGTTAGATTTAAAAAAAATTCTTAGTAGGCATTTGAATTTTAAAAAATGTTTATAGAAGTTTCTTTTGAAGTGGAAGAGTTATATAAATTTACTTTAAAGTAAAATTTGAATTGATAAGTAAGTTCTAAATAAAATAAATAAATTATTATTGAAATGGAAATTAATTTAAAAAAAATAATAAGTTCTGAATTAAAGAAAATAATTAATTAATAAAACTAATGTTGGCGTTTTTAAAAGTTTAATAAAGAAAAAGCTTATCATCCATAAAACCCAAACAAATTAATCACGATATTCCTGTCAAAAAAGAAAAAGTCGAAAATGTTTATGAGTTACTAACAAAGTATTACGGTATTGACTGGAAAACGTTTCCAGAAGTTTCAGAACTGGTTCATTATGAAAGCAGTGACGTTATTACAGATGATGAACAAGAAGAAAATTATATTAATGAGCACGAGGATCTCAGAATTTAATTTTTTATTATTAAAAAATAATTTTTTTTGTTTTAATTTTTAAATTTAAAGTTTATTTTATGTTATTTTATTTTTACACTTTTTTTTTGTTTGTATGAAGCTGAATTAAAAATATTAAAATTTATTTGGGTTATAACAATAAAATCAAATACAGAGTCAAATTCCACTAGATCCTTATTTACATTTGCAAAAGATGTTTTATCCATCGTACCAAAAATCGCCTTATCCAAATTAAATTTCCATATAATTAGTTAATTTTTAAGATTTCAAGAAAAATAGTTAAAAACAAATTTCAGAACTCTATTTACTTAGCTCACAACCTTTTTGAATAATCTTCTTCCAATGTTTATTGATTTAAACGTTTTTTATTATTATTTTGAAATCTGAAAAAATGGATAAAGCGTTAAGTTTGTAATAGGACGCTTCCTATATAAAGAGGTGATGTTAAGTTTCGGCGATACTGCTTTGACAGAAGAAGTTTTGAAGACTTCATTCGAAAGTTCACCTAAATCTTTAAAAAATTAAACGATATCGATATGCTTTCATCTTTTTCTAGAAAAATAGAAGCAGGTGCAAAAGCAAGTGTTCCATATACTCTCTACATAATTTTTTCTAAAAAACATAGAATTGATATCCTCATGCATGCCCAACCTTCATACCATATCTACCGATCAGACAATGATCTTACTGTTTTATAAAACGTACCTTAAAATCGTTGAGTATATTTTAACCCACAACCACATGGTGTTATTCATATTATACACTAACCTTTATTAAAACTCTTTACTGCTTCTCAGTACTACAAAACAAATTTTATTTTCGCTCTTTAATAATCTATACCTTAGTTTATTTCTATCTAATATTCTTAAGTTTTCTCTTTTGTATCTGCATTTCTTTCAATATTTCAGAATACTGTCATCAATTTTATTTTCTCTTCATCGAATAATTTACAATTTAATTTGTTTGAGTATAGGAAAATATAAAATTTTGTTTTCATTATATTAATTCGTACATGATTTTCTGCAGCATTTGATTTTTGACTATATGTTTAACTTGTTAGTTAAACCATTAACTATTTTGAGTACAAACCATTAATTGGTTTTAATTTACTGAATTGATCCACATATCATTATTTTTGCTTTCGAGTATTTTATTTTTAATTAATTTATTGTCAGGCCAAAATCACACGCTTTTTTTCGAATTTTTAAAATATATTACTTTTAGATGTTTAAATTTTCTTATGATACGTTATGTCTATAATATATTCATTATTTATTATCATCAGAATAACCAAAAACAATTGTACTGATATTAATCTGGTTTTCATCAACTTATGGTCTCATTTATATAAAAAAAAAAAATTTTTTAAATAAAAAAACCACTTTGATTGACAATTGCTTGAATCCAGTGAACTACTTTGGCAAGAAACTACGCCAATCTGTCAAACAGTATAGACATAATCATTAAAAGCCAACATTTATTTAAATTGTTGTAGCACTGGAAAGAGTTAACGGAAATTCCCAAAAATTTATCAAACTTCTTAATTTTTTTTTGGGTTTTAAATGACCTTGAAAAAAAAAACTGGTGTTAGTATCCATTCTATCCATCCATAGTATATATAGTATAAGTAATCTTAAATTAATAATTTCGGTGCACAAGTTCAAAAAAAATTATTTTTGTCATCTCTAGTTAAAATTATAGCTATAAGTAATAGCGAAAAGGACAATAAGTCTTTCATTAATGCTGATTATCCGATTAATTTTGTAAGTACTATATATACAGGCTATAATAATAATCAAAATGGAATTATAAAACTTAAAAACATTTTAAGAATTTTTCTTTTTTTCAAACCTTATTTAATTTTATATGGCACAAGACAGAACCATATAATATATGCAAAAGTGAATCCTTGCCATTTTATAAGATCAAATAGTATAAATCAATGTTTTGATTTTTTTTTTTTTTTTTTTGAATTTTTTCATCATTTTATTCCATTTCCATCCCTATCTTAAGAAATATACGATTATATGATTAAAAGGATGACAGAATTTAATTTTTTGCTTTATTTTGATTTTTTTTTATTTCTTTTGAAATTTTATTTGACAAATGCAATTTTAACTGAATACCGAATTTAAAATAACGAGATAACTAGGTTGCATTTCTTTTGAAAAAAAAAAATATTGCAATGCCCGTTTTAATGGTACGCATTTTTTAATTGTAGTCGTTAAAAAATAAACGAAAAAAAGAAAACAATTATAAATTAATTTGACTTTAGAAAATTATACTAATTGGAGATCTTAAATAAAATTTAAATGAATATAGAAAATAAAAAGAACATTTCGAAAATTTTCATTAAATTTATTTAAAAAATTTTTAGAGAAATTAAAAGAAATAACAAAAAAAGAAAATTAATAAAAAATGATAATTACAGATGGCAGATTTATAGCTACAGATATCATAGCATATGTTTTAATTAATTTGTAAAAAAAAAACTACTAAATATGTATGAATATTTTATAATATTATAATATTGTAGAACTTTTATAAATTCTATATATGTTTATTTTCTTTCCCCATTTTATTAAAAATTTTAATAAATGGATAAAATTTTATTATACCATATTTATATAAATTTTCTCTTATATTTTTTTATTTGTATTTTATTTTATAAGAATTAAATCATTTTATTTGATTTTTAATAAATGTTATACAAAATAAGTAATTTGTAATGGTCTTTATTAGAATCCTCAGGATTAAAATTTTCTCAATTTTTATTTCGAACTTAAATTAAAATGTTTTATTAATATGAAATTCAATTCAATTTACAGTGCAAAAATATTTAATTTGTAGTAAAAAGATTTTAATAGCTTTATATAAATTCAATTTATTAAACTTGCCAAATTTAACTCTTCTTTAAAAAAATTTTTTAAATACTACCCAAAATTCTGTGTAGTATTAACAAACAATGGTGTAGTGCCAACGGTATAGTGGTTAAGACACCAGCCTTTCATACGAAAGGTTCAAACCCCGGCTGGGTCATATAGATTAATAAAAAATAATATAAATTGTTCTTATAATATATAATTAGTATATAATATAATTAAATTTAAAAAATAAGTATATATGTCTTATAAATTATAATTAATATCATATTGTAATATATAATAATAAAATATAATTCTTGTGTAAGATAATAGATGGCGTAGAATTAAAGAAATGCCTAGTCTTGTAGGCATAATAGCTACAGCCGAGTAACAAACGGCTTAGTGAAATAATGATTCCGGAAAACTGAAGCTTAGTGACGTACGAATAATAAATGACTTAGTGGATGCCCTATGCTCCTTATAGGAGTGACAAGGAAAAAAAAAATTAACAAATATAAATCCGCGCACGAAAAGTTCGCACACAAAATATTTCTCACAAGGATATATATACGGAGATGGTATGGACTTTTTTAAATTAAATTTAAATTGAAGAATTTAGAACAGAATTTGGCGTAGCATCTTCATTTGTGGAGTTATAGAAACCTCAAAAGGCTTAAATGAGAGCTCTGAAAATGTCGTTTCCATCAAAAATGTGTATGAATTGAAATGAAATTTGGTTTGATATTGAAATATTTGCGTGTAAAAAATAGAAATAGGAGAAATTTTAGTTTAAGTTTCAAAATCATTGTTTCAATAACTTTGAAACGGATTTAGGGTTTGACACGGTTTGACACGGATTTAGGGTCAGCAACCCTTATTATTTTAAAAATGTTTTTAAAATAGCATGGTTTCTATTTAATGGTATACAACGCAAACTTAGTCCGCTATATCATTTAACGGATAACCAACGCCGAAACTGGTCGTCAAGAAAATAAAAAGAAGAAAACAAAAACGTGCATCAAATAAATGCTGCCTAAAATTAGTAGATTTGCATTAATTATAAAAACTTAAACACTGAAATGCACTCTTCAAAATTTTCATCACTAGATTGTTTTTATTTGACAAGGGATTAATGATTTGCTAAATATAACTATAAAATATTAATTAATCTTAATATTTATAGTTATTGAAATAAAATATTAAATAGTCATCCATAGTGTACATATCAAGTTGAGTCAAGCTTCACTTAAAGTGTCAATTTTTACACCATTTAAAGAATTAATTTCTCCAGTCAAGAGTACATAAAGCTTCAACAGATCAATATACTATTTACGACTAATTTCGCTCTTCCTCTTACTATCTAATAATCCAGAAAATTAACAATTTTCGGTGTTGTGCAAATATATGTATAGCAATTCTTCATCAGTTATTTTATTTCGTCTCCATATTTTTAATACATAATTTTTTAGATTAAATTTGCTACTTTATATTTTCTTCAAGGACCTAAGATTTAAATTTAAATTTCTCTTCGCCTTTAGATTTATTTCTTCGGTTTAAAATATTGTCTTTTGTTATGAATTACTGAAAATATTTTAAAAATACTTGCATTCTGGGTTTTACTTGCATACTTGCATTCTTAAAATCTCAAAAATAGTTAAGTATCCCAAAAAATACTGAAATAATTAAAAATAATTACAAAAGTATATTCATTAAAATCTAGGTAGTTTCTTATAATTAGCAAGTATTTTAATTCGATTTTTTAATGGGTACTTTAATTTTGATAGTGATGTCAATTTTAAAAATTAAGTGGTTTTTAGGAAAGTATTAATGTTATACATGATAATGTTACACAACGAGTCTACGTTTAAGTATAGTTATCTATCCCCTCTACCAAACAATAACAATGATACATACAATTTATAGTGACTAACTGTATGTCATTGTATTTTCTTAGTAATTTACAGGTCTGGTTTCATCAAATACAATCCAAAAATTGTACTCTCAAGTACAAATTTCTAGACCTCAAAGTAATATTGCAACTTTTTGTTTCACAAAATTTTGAAATTCTAAAAAACTTCATTTATAATTTAAAACGGAAAAATATAAAATAATTATATAAAAAATAATAAAATAAAAAGTCCAAAAAAAACGTTTGCAGATGGCTTATATATTACTCATTTGAGGAATGAAAACATAGAATTGCGTTTCGTTTCTTACTCTGAGTAGATTTTATGTTTTTATAGGACTAACTACCACACTCACATGCAGAGTAAACTTTACTCTGCCATTTCGAAACGACCAGAGTTAAATATAAATTTGAACTGTCAAATTTAGATACGGGTAACATTTATTTATTTCAAACAAATAATGGAGTCTTCAAAAAAAAAGTTAATTTTAAAAAGTATTGTAAGCTCAATTGAACGATTTTGTTTACAATATGTGTTTATAATATTAAAATCTGAAATAAAAAACAACAATGACACTTCATAATACTTTGACATTTATAACTCTCCATCATTCTCCTCACGAGTAAGATTAAAAAATTAACTCAATTCTGCTATTTCGACACGATATTTGTGACGTCACAGAATTCATTTTACTCTACTCCGGTATTTCGAAAAGACTTTTATCTGTCATAGTGTTAGCTAAAACACTACAGCAGTATACAATATATATTTTTAACGCTTATGTTATTCTAAAAAAAAAAAATTACAGAAAAATTCCTCGAGAGATAAAAGTTATAATTGGATAAAAATTCACCCAAGAATAATTTAAAGATTTGACAAAATCTACAACAATTTGACAAAATCTACCACATAAAACAAAGAAAATTGTAATTAAAGATTTTAAAAAGAATTATTAATTTTCTTGTACATTGGTTAAGAAATTAAGGGTACGGCCCTCATGGAACTCCAAATAAGTATGAGATTTTGAAATCAATAATTGTTTACAGATATGAGATGTGTGCGCATAGAATAGATCAAACAATTAATTAGTAGTAGTGCCTTAATCAAAAAAATTTTTTTTTATCATTATCATAATTTAACTATTTTTTTTCCCAAAAAGTATTTTTCCAGAATTTAAATTTTATTGGTTCTAAAAAAATGCGTTTTAAAAAAATTTGCAAAATTCTATTTAATTTTTAAGACGAAAAGAAAAAATTTCAATCCTCTTTATCCCTTTCAAATTACACAATATTTAAAATTTTTTTTTTTTTTTTAAATAAACATAAACTTTTTTTATTTTATTTTGTTTTTTGTTTTTCTATGTTCCTCTTAATTTTTTAACATCAGAAAAATGATCCTAATTACCCGCACTAATATATAGCAAAAACAAAAACCAAAAAAAAAAAAGAAAATCTATTGAAATAAAAACCGACATTTATGTGATATTAAATTAAAAACAATATTATGTATAGATATAAACATGTCACACTCTGATTTTCCTACGCATAATTACAAGTTTACAAAACATTTAACATTTAGTAAGAATATGTAACACCGTGTCCACATAATTAGATCTCTATTTTCTTTTTAAGAGGAAAACCTCATAAATTAATTAAGAAAATCAAATAAAAACAAAATAAAAAAAAAAATAAAATTATGAAGAATATATTAAAACATGAGTGGCTCATAATGTTGTACGTGTACCTATATATATATATATATATGTATATATATTTGAAAAGATTTTTTTTTTTTTTTTTAAATAAAACTACAAAATATACTATAGGACAATTAATTAATGTAATAAAGTAAAAAATTTAAATATAGAAAGACTATTATTATTAATGTAATTGGTAATTGATTTTTTAGAGTCATATAAAAAAAAATTTAATTAAATTCACCAACTAAAATTCTATGCATAATTTAAAAGTCTTTTCTCCTTTATTATTTATAAGAATTCCAAATTACGTCTCTTCAATTTGGAATTCTATAAAATATAGCGGATGTTAAATAACTATCAAAAACTCTATATGAAATTTCATTTTAGTATCTATTTATATATATATATATATATATATATATATTCTTCTATAAAGAGTTTCACCAAATATAAAGAGTTTCAACTTATGTAAGACCTATACTTGAATACTCAAATCAAGTATGGTCTCTATATCGTGATATATAGACATTTCACGTATTGAATCAGTCCAAAAAAGATTTCTTCGTTTCGCTTTACACAACCTTGCTTCCTATACGTCTATACGTAGGGCTGATCCTATACGTCTTCCTCCACAATACCATATGAAGCTAGACTTTCTTTAATAAATTTGAACTCCCTCCAGTCATACCGTCTAGTTGCGGATATCATATTCATTCAGGAGATTGTTCGCGGTGATATCAACTCGCCTTCTATTCGCGAAATAAATGAAGTATAGAGAAAATAACAAAACAAAAGAGAAATACAGAGAAAACCACGCTACAGACTATGGCAAATTTAAGCCTATTTCGCGTATGTTGAGAACGGCTAACTGAAGATCTGAGCTCTTTTATATTAACGTTAACAAACTAACACTGAGAGCAAGACGTTACGCAAGCATGGTAAATTCTGCATGATTAATCTATCATTGCAATTTAACTTGCATGCTAGATTCTTTTTGCAACGCTAGTTCTTTCGTTTTTTTTTTGTTTTATTACCATTAATGACATTACTAACATTAATAAGTAGTTACTAACAGTAGTAATAACCAATTAAGTATTAGTTTTTCTAACATCTATGATCATTTACTAACATACTAACCCTTGTAAATTATAACTTTTTCAGTTAATTGCAATAGTTCAATAAATGAACAACATAACTGATGCTTGATTTAAGCAAATGTCTAATACAAAAAAAAAATTTTTTTTTTTCGGAACATTTAAAGTCATATTAAAGTATCGGTATAACTCTTCTTTAGGGCCCTTTGACAGTTTAGACAATGCCTATTGTGTTACAATGATAAACTCCTGTAAATACCTCCATCTCGCAGGGGAAAACTAACCACATACTGAAAAAAAGTGACTAATGAAATAAAAATAACAAGGATAACCAAGAAGAGGAATTGGCCGGATTATGAATGAGCTATCTTGATGTGATTAAAGGTATAGGTAAAGCTGGATATGATCAAGCAAGCAAGCAGAAATGATCTGTAGGTTATAATTATACTTTAAAAAAATGTATATATTGTATAATTGGATTGGAAAATAACGTCACAATGATCTAAAGATATGTACACATATTAGAACTTATTGTATAATCATTCTTATTAGTTTGACAATTGCAACGGGAATTCATTCGGGAATTCATTCTCTTTATTTTGTTCTAATCCGCATTCCAATATCTCAAAAACTAGCATTTTTATTCAATAGTTTGTGTAGGTAGTCCCTCAATTTTTACTTTTTTGTTTTGTCGAACAATTTTTTTAAATAATGTGACATAGAAAAATGTTGTAGTTTTGTTTTTATTGATTTCTTCTTTATGATTTAAAACCTCAAAGCAGTAAAGCAATAAAACGAAATCCATAATAAAACTGTTCCGAAATATGTCAAAATATATCACTATTGCATTTGAATTAACTTTCAAAAATTACAAAATTTTGAGTGCAATATAGCAATATTTTATGTTTGCTCAGTGCTGAGTGTAGTACAGACCCAAGAGGAAATGTTTCTGTTTAGCATAAAAGACAGGATTTCCACAAAATAAAAAAAAACTCAAACTCCAGACTAAATTTATTCGACTAAACTAAAAATTTTGAAATGTTGCAGTATTGTACTCAAAATAAAAGAGCGATATTATTGATTTGACAGATTTAAAAATTACTTCATTACAGAATAAACCTTTTCGCATTTGCCAATAATATGTTCTCTTTCGGAACTAAAAGGCGATTTAAAACACTGCATATAAGAATACTTCACAAAAATAAAATGTATTCTAAACGACGGCATTATAAATTGAAGAAATAATATCTGTAATACATTGTTAGTGCAATAAAATATAAAAATTTATGTCAAAATTTTACAAAAATCAACGAATCAAACACATTACAAAAAATTATTACTGAATTAAAAAAATTAAAAATAATTCATGTTATGAGCTATTAGTGACACTTAAAACGATTAAAACAGACACAAAATTCGTGTTTGAAATCAAATTTATTACATATATGATGTAAAAAAATGATTTTTGAAAAAGTTTTCATTATTTTTATATAATTATTTTTTTGGTTTTCCTTTTTTTGTTTTTAAGTTTGTTCTTTTCTCCCTGTTTTGATTGAATTTACATGGTTTATTCTTGTCTTAAAAATTCCACTTGAAAATGGTTTACAGGTGTTGTCGGTGTTGTTTTTAATAAAAAAAAAAAAAAATTTTCTCATATCAAAAAGAATTAAACATAAAAATTATTTTTTTTTTTAAATTATTTTCATGAAAATTGTCATAATCTGAAAAACAAAAAAAAAAAGAACAGAAAATTTAATCTGTAATTTTGTTTTTTTTTCTTGTACAAAGGATTTCAATTCTTAGATTTATTAAAAATATATGTATTCGTTTAAAATTTTATATTACTGGCGCCATTCAGTAAAGGAAGTCCTTTTTGATCTTTATACTTATATATATATGTAAAATATAATATATACTTTAAATGTATATAAATTAACTAAATTGTATTTGGAAAAACATTATTTAACACATTCCATTGTCAAAGGAAAACATTTCTTAAATGAAAATCAATTTTACTGACTAGAGAAAAAAAAATAAAAAGGAAATTTACATATTTTAAGGGATAATTACTTTAAAATGTATAAAGTATATTAAATAAATACAAAATATTATTAAGAAAAGTTTATTTTTGTTTTGGTTGGCGCCACATTCAAAATATTATATTTAATAGGTTAATTATAACCTAATAAATCATAATAAAGTAAAAAAAACCGGTGGAGTTTATAAAAAAATTATAATTATCAAAATTATTGTCACTTATCTATTGTATTTTGAATTTAATTTGAATAAATGTATATTATATGTATACATTATTTTATTATAATACAAATTAATTTACTAAAAATTAAACTTTTTCAAGTATTTTCCCATAGGTACACAATTTACGCGATATTTTTTAATAATCACAATACTACTCTTATTATATACATACATACATACTTAAACTGTAATATTATATTATATTCTATGATTTTATATTCTATAGTTTAATTGTATTTTTAGATATGCATATAATTTAGAAAAGTTCAAAAGGAAAGCCAATATTAATTTTCTATAGCTGAAAACTTTTCCCTTATTCCTAATTTTTGAGTCATATTATAAACGCGAAATAAATTATGAAAGAAGTTCATCCCATTTTTCTGGATAATTAAGTAGGTGGCTAAAAATTTCAGAACTGTACTTCCGAATAGTGAATCGTGTTATGTATAATTATATGTCATCACGTAACAGTACTTTATGAAGTAACGGTTCCGAATATAAAATATTATTTTGAGGGTAAACGTCATAAAAAACAATTTTTCGCATTTTTTTTTTAGGTAAGTGTAAAAGGTAGAGAACTCTTTTTGAATTGTATAGGTAAAAAAATTCTTTATTTTCTAAAAAATCAAAACTTTGTAAAAAATAATAACCTGTTCATAAACCGGTTTTAGTGAGTTTTAATATGCTTTTATTGTTAGCACACAGCCAAATAGAAATAAAATTAAAACAGAAGCATCTGCAACATGCGGCATGAAAAATAGGGCTTGGAACAAACATAAACAAAACTAAGACAACCCCCATTACATTAGAAGGCGAGCCTATAGAAATCATAGACGAATTTTGCTACCTAAACAACGTACTAACTCCTGCAGGTGATAAAAATGAAGGTCTCCAGAATAGAATTAACAAAACAAGAGCATTATAAGGTAGACTTCAACCTGTATGGAATAGTAATCAAATATCAAAAACTTCAAAAATCAGAATATTCAACTCCTGTATTAAGTCCACACTAACATATGGCAGTGAGTCATGGTTACTAACAAATTCCATCAAAAATAAGTTACTATATAGTCTTCATAAATGCACTTAAGAATTATATATGCACAATATTCTAGCCAAATATAATCAGTAACAAAGATCTATGGAATTAAGTAAACGAAGAAACCCTTATAAAACAGATAAGATGGAAGTGGATTGGACACGTTAAGAAAAGATGAAAACGCCATAACTAGAATCTCACTATGCTGGAACCTACAAGGAGTTTCTAAAACAATAGATAGAGCCAGAATGGAGAGAAGACCCTGCAAGCGTACTGTCCTTGAAGAAATAAGTACATGTGGTTTGTCATGAAACATAATTAAAGAGAAAGCTTTAAATAGAGATGAATGGAGACTTATGCTCCCTAGTGGAGTAACAGAAAAAAAAATTTAGTTTATAACATAAAATAAGTTTATAACCTACCTATAACATTTTTTTAAGTTCTAAGAAATCTAGATTGGACTAATAGATAAATATGGTTTTAATAGTTAATAATATTATGTTGATCAAATTAATTTAATTATGATGAGTACTTTAAAATTGCGTTGAGTTTTGAGTATTTTTTTTTTACTAAAGTATTTAATAAAAATATCAATTCATACTATATAGTCATTGTAAGTTAAGAATGTCCATCAACACCAGAACATGTTTTAAGTTTGTTTTAAGTTTTAAGAAAGCTATTTTGCTATTAGATTTTATAGAACTAACTCATATAGGTTAACTCATATAGGTTATAACCTATCAATATAATGATGGTAAAACACAACTATAAGCATTTACGTGATTAATACGTGAATAGATGACTTATATATATTCAGTTCAGTAAAGGTATAATAGTACTGCCATTTTTCTATAAATTTTTTATATATGTATTGTATTTTTATACTTTTTAAATTTGTACAGGTGATTTACAGGTGTTTAAAAAATATCTAATTCGAAAGATATCTATCTTCTTTCAAAATTTCAATGTTCTGTTCTATCCAAAAGCATTGTCGAAATATGAAGAAAGAAAAATCTTGCAAAATTTTACTTTCAGATAACGGTAAATTTAATTTTCTATATTGATTAATAAAGGTAAAAAAATATCCTGTTGTTTGAAGTTTCTAGATTGAAAAAATACTAAACTGAACCTAGAGATATATATATTTAAAAATTGTAGGTTTTCAAACTTTAAGTGACTATAGCTCGGTAAAGGGTGCGAATAGATAAAAACTGTTTCAAACGCTTTTCATATTAATTTTGTTAAAGGTTATCCATAGTTAAGGTTTCAGAGTTCTATATCGTATTGGGGTTGATGTTTTGTAAACAGCCGGACGAATGGAAAAAGTAAAACTAATAAGAAAATTTGTTGAATTGTAAATAAAGGAATGATAAACAACATATAAATTAGCATTTTTCTCTTTTTGGTTTTGACACTATTAATCTATTATAAATCTAAATCATCGTTGAAATATAATCAATGTAAATGAAACTTTAAACGCACACCACGTATTTCATTTTAAAGATTTTCTTATTTATATTTTAATTAAAATATTTAATTTTATAATTAACTTTTATATATTTTTTTGTAAAGATTACAATTAAATTACCTCTAATATAATTTTTTCAAAAATTTCGACCATGATATCAAAACATTTTTTTTTTATTTGAAATATTATAAAATTATTTGAAATTATTATAAAATAAAATTGTGTATAGAACAATCCGCACCTTTAATTATTAAATTAAAGTTAAAAAAAAAAAAAAAAATATTTTTAAAGAATTTTAATTATTAAAATTACTAATTTTTAATGATTATTTTTCGTAATTCCCATTTCATATACAGCATAATTTTGTCATTCACTTTTTTGTTCCCTTTTTTTTTTTTTTGTTGTTTTTCTATCTTTTATTGAATAATTTCTTCTAATGAAAATTCTTTTAAAATAATTTCCTTTTAATAAAGTTTTCGAAAATGGCATCAATCTTAAATAATTAAATTCATAATAAATATCTCATTATTTAAAAAATTCATTTATAATTTTTAAAATCTTGGCTATATTTTCTTTTTGGTATGGCGTTGCAATCAAATCATATCCATATATCTACAAGATAAATATGAATAGTTGTACATATGTGCTTTTTTCATTTATAATAAACGAAAGAACAAAAATTAATTAAGACAAACTAAAAAAAATAAAAAAGAAAGAAAATCAAAATGAATTTCATTTTTAGTAGACAATCATTTTAAAAATTTAATTATAAATTAGTCAATTAAACTTTTAAAATTAGATCATTAACGAAATACAAAATATAATTATTTTTTGAATATTTTTTTTATTACGTGTCTTTGTTGAAAATATTAAAAGTATTAAAGGCTTCATTTTCAGTTTATAATTTAAATTGTCGAAAAAAGAAAACCAATAAAATTTTTAGGATGTTTTTTTTTTTCTCCTTTTTCGTCTTATTCTTACTTTTTCTGCTATATACTATTTTTATATTGAGATTACTAAGATTACTTTAATGTTGCTCGTTTTGTTAATGTGGAACAGTCATAGGTAATTCTATACCGTTTTATTTGTCTTTGTTGTACTCTAATCTAATTTTCTCTACAGTATTTCTGTTAAACTTCTGCCTTTCTGTTAAGACTAAGCATTTATTATGTTTACTTAACACTTTTATCATTAACATTTTTGGGTATCGCATTGTATGTTCAAACCAATTTAACTTAATTTGTGCAATAAGGACCTTTCCTTAAATGTATACCTACTAATTAAATTCCATTTTTTAATCTGTTCTCATTTCTTCGTATTTATATAATTTTTACTATACCGCAGTTAATGCACAGTCTAATTATTAAAATATATTAATGTTGTATGAATTTAGTCTATATTTACTTTATAAGCTAACTATAGTATATAAATTTTCTAAATATAGTTTGTGTTAGCTGATTTAATTTTTTTTTTTTGAAGGGTATAAAAGTATAGGTCAGTTGAGTATTCTGAATTGTAAACAGCTTAAAGAAAGTCTTCTTTATGTTAACACCAATCTGTACTAATCGTTGTTCTAATATTAACTCTTGTATGGTTTTGTTCTTTTTAGCCGACGAATATTTTTTTGTCTAATATCTAAAACAGCTTTCCTTTTAACCATCCAATATGTATACATATATAGTGTTTGGTTTTACTGTAAATGATTTTATTGCTTATCTGTAACTAAATTGATCTGCATTTGTACATGCTGTTGTTGTTTTTTCACATAAAGCCAAAGGGAATTAACAACACCACCAATTTTCGTACCAACCAATTAGCACCAACAATTTTCGTTATAATTACTTTGACAATAGTTATCTTAAGTTATCTATAATATCTAATATTTATCTATAGTTATCTTAAGTTACTGTATGAGTTCAAACCGTATTTAGATACCTTATGATTTGAATACAGCTGCTTATTATATAGGTAGCATTACTTTAATTTCGTCTGACAATTCGGATTAATGTCCTACCAATACTATTCTACCAATTTTTTATATGTACATATGTATAATAATTTAAAGTAATTTACAATTGTAACTTTAAAGATTTATTTTTGAATTAAAAATATCCTAAAGTAGTCTTTTCTAACTAAATAAATTTTTATATTTAAATTTATTTTCATTTTATATTTACATATAACTTTGCATTTAACTCTCAAGAATATTAATTTAAATATGATTGGTAATAATATAGCTTTTATTTTGTTTTTTCTTGGTAATTTTTTATCCCACTATAATTTAAAATTAAATGTTTATAAATGAAATGCCACAATATAAATGGAATAAAATTTTCAAGCCACGCCTATTAATAACATGTCAATGAAAGCGACCAGAAAAAGAACAAAAACGAAAAAAAAAAAGAAAATGTAAACAAATGAATTTAAAAGTTATTTTTAACATTTTATTCTTTTAACTCCGCCTGGCCAATTAATGTTCTCTTAATTTTTCTCTTTTTATTTATTATTTACATTCTCTATTTCTTTGCATTTTGTATGAGACATAATTCGTGAGAGTCCAAAAAGTACTTGACTGTAATTAAAATGAAATTCCTTATGTAAATCCATAATAATTAAAGTCAAAAATTTTTAAGTAAATTAATTTTATATTAAATTAATTTTTTTTTAAATATATTATTATTGGTTTTTTATTAAATTATTTAAAAAAAATTAGTAAAAATAATTTATTTATTTATTTATTTTGTAATGGTCGTATATATATCAATATATTATTTACTCGATATATTTTATGATCATTTGCCTACTCCTAAGGTATATGGGCTAATTATTTATTAATATTAGTTTTTAATTTAATTTAAATTCAGCACTGCACTACTATATAAATAAAAAATCAAAGGCGATACGGAAAAGGGCTTTTGGCAAGTTTTGCTTTTCCTGTGGGTTATTATGAGTTATTGATTTTCAAAAAACGCCAAGGAAACCTATACTCCCTTGGTTATATAGTGTGCGATTTTTACCCCTGAAATGCACCTTTCTTCTTAACTAGAATAAGGGCGATGATTACCCAATTAATTACAAAGTAGTGTAATAACTCAGAAATAAGGAAAAAAAGGAAAGGAAAGAGAATTCACCTATAAATCAGAATAATATATAAAACATACTTGTATTTTAATAAATTAAATACTTGCGTTTCTGTTATATTGTTTAACATAGCATATAAAAATAGAATAAAACTTTGACTAACCTTTTCCTAAAAACCAAATTGTACATTATATCACTATGTATTAAAGGGCCCATCCTAAACTTTGGTTTCAAAGAGGTGATTTTGGTTTGTTAAAGTTCAACACTACCCAAAGGAACCTCGTGCAGTTCCTTTGAGTGACTTTCGATAAAGGGCTTTTGGCAAGTTTTGCTTTTCCTGTGGGTTATTATGAGTTATTTATTTTCAAAAAACACCAAGGAAACCTACACTCCCTTGGTTATATAGTGTGCGATTTTTACCCCTGAAATGCACCTTTCTTCTTAACTAGAATAAGGGCGATGATTACCCAATTAATTACAAAGTAGTGTAATAACTCAGAAATAAGGAAAAAAAGGAAAGGAAAGAGAATTCACCTATAAATCAGAATAATATATAAAACATACTTGTATTTTAATAAATTAAATATTTGCGTTTCTGTTATATTGTTTAACATATAGCATATAAAAATAGAATAAAACTTTGACTAACCTTTTCCTAAAAACCAAATTGTACATTATATCACTATGTATTAAAGGGTCCATCCTAAACTTTGGTTTCAAAGAGGTGATTTTGGTTTATTAAAGTTCAACACTACGCAAAGGAACCTCGTGCAGTTCCTTTGAGTGACTTTCGATATTTTCCATCGTCGCACATAAAAAGAAAAAAACTATTTTTGTTAATGTTTATTAAACTTGCTATTATTATGAATGTTACTTTAATTCAAATAATTTTGATCAGAAAGAGGATAATGATAACCTTACAATACGTTATAAAGCTTTTTTTTATTTAATCCATAACTGATTCGCAGAGGCATAATATGAAAATCTGACGTTGAAGTTTAAATAGACTTAAATAGAATTTAATCAATTATTGTTCGAGTTTGGATGGTATACTGACTGGTGATAGTAGTGACTCGGAAGTGAAGTTGGAGTAGGGTAGAATTAACGTTATGGTTTTGTACTGTACTTTCTCTACTGTAGTATTGAATATGTTGGCTCTTGGCTCTCTAACTTCATTCTCAAATTTCAATATACGTTTTCAATCGCCTATATAAACGTTATTAAGATTAATTACATAAAAAAAAATTTTTTTCATCATTATATGATCGACATTCATTACTATCATTGATCACGGATTTAATGCAAAGACAGACAATCACAAAATTGTCAAAATATTATAACACAAATCTTTATTTTTACTTCCTGTATTTTAATTTTTCGAAAACTTAAACTGGATTTAATAAAAAAACAATAGTTGCAATTGGGTTCAAAAATATAAAAAATACAACCTAAAAATCAATAGAACTTAATTCATTTGGGAATTATTTACAAAGCATTTTTTTTATAACATATGGCTAATGGTGATGATGATCTTGAACAGATACAAGACTAAAAATTAAAAAAATAAATATGCATACATACATACATACGTGTATATAATGTGTTAGATGTATTATAGGATATTAATGTAAAAGAATAAGAAAATCTTTAAAAATTTTCTTAAGGAAAATCATTTTTTTACTTAAAAATTTTCCACAGTAATAAATATCGCATCATCGTTTCATTAACCATCAAAAGATTAAAAGCGATCGTGAAAATTAAAATAATAAATTTTCTTTTAACGTTATAAGAATAAGAATACATAAATCGGAAAATTGTCATATACGTATTCCAAATAAAAAAAAAAAAAATGAATTTAAATAATAATAATAAAAAATCAATTTTAAATAGTTTTTCAATTGAAAATATTTTATCAAAACCATCAATTTGTAATGGAAAAATTCGTAATAATAATGATGATAATAGTAATAATGATAACTTAACAATAATCAATAATAATAATTATGATAGTGGAGTTAAAATTTGTAAAGATAATTTTAATAAATATCAAAATTTAAATTTACAACAAAATTCTATTGAAAATAATAATTATTTAAGTGATGATCAAAATAATATTAATGAAATATATAATAAATTGGAGAAAAATGGTATAAATAATAATAATAATAATATTAATACAAATAATGATACAAATAATGGTATAAACAATGATAATTATATTGAGGATCAAAATGATAGATGTAGTGAAGCAGCATCAGAAGAAAGTAGTAGTAAGTTTTTAAATTAAACATAAATATAGGATTATAAATATATATATGAACTGCCACCAACAAACTCTTTAAAAATCTCTACTAATTCTTAGAGACAGTGGAGCTGACAGAAGTATTATAAGTGTATAGGTAAAATCCACAACACGTATGGTAACACGTACAGCGTATGGTAGGGAAGCATAATAGATCTACACCAAAAGATCGCAGTGTCATTTATACCTCTTAACTAAATCTAATCTAATAGGATTTATATACATATATACGTATCTCCAGATTAATTGTTATTATGTGTTTTAATTGCCCTTAACAAACGGAACTTAAATTTAGTATAAATGTTCAATTAACAGGATTTAGTAAATTGTATTTTCCGTTACAATAAACCGGAAAGAAGAAGTAATAGAAAAATTACTATTAAATATAAAAATATTTTTTCAAAAAATAGATTTATAGTAAAAATAATTTAAATTAAATAAATACATGTTATGCAATAACATATCTCTGTTATATTTAAAATATTTTTTAATTAATTAAAATTAAGTAAAGTAATAAAAAATTGTATCAGGCATTTACTTAATGCAAGCATCAGTGTAATTGTTAATTTAGTCATTTAGATAAAACCGAAATTTTAACATTTACAAGGGTTTGTAAGGTACATAGTTTATAAATGGTGTTAATTGTTAAAATAATTGTTACTATTACTAATACTTCTATTACTACGTGTACATGAACTACAATGCTGCATTATCTAGATTTTTTTTTTTTTTGCTAGAACCGAACAAGCGATTTACGTAATGCAAATGCAACTTTGATCTATGTTCCAACATGTCAAGAGTTGATCAAAGTGAATTTTTTTTTTTAGTGTATTCACCTGCTACCATAAAATATGTGACAAGAAAATTACACAGCCTTTTATTTTCAGGCGTGGCTGTAAATGTCGTAAAGGGGAATTATTCTTACGACGTGTATGGGATTCTCGGTGTTTACAACGTACGGTCATACGGTCTTACCCTGTAGGACAGCGAGAGCCCTCAAAATGAGTTATTTAAGTGAAATTATTTAACTCACGGATTTAAACGAAACTTGAGTTATCTCTTAGTTCAACTTCCAATATGTCAAGATTGAACTAAGGTTTAAGTAAATAAATAAATAGATCAATGGTTTATTGATTGAACTAAGGTATAAACATATAAACGGTTAGTATTTTTAAAAATTCTTGTTAGGGGTGTTAATTTATTAAGTAACTATATAATCTAGTATAATTTTTAAAAAATTTTACTCGAAAATACTACGCAGATCATGGTTTCCACTCGTAATACGATGTTGAACAGACTACGATTATTGATTTATGTACTATTAATTATTCATGCTTTGACCACCACCGATGATTATGCTCGCGTAAAGTCTGGCGTTAGTTTATTAACATTTGTCTCAAAAATCCCAGGCAGTCAGTTGGTCTCTCTTAACATTCGCGATACAGGTTCATACCTTCCATAATCTGTTGAATGGAGTAAAATTAAATATGGAATTAAAATGGAATTAAATATTAATATGTTCCACTGATCTCAAATTGTTCAGATTTCCCCTAAATTTCATCTGTTCGCGAATTGGAAGGGATATAATAATATCGCCACGAATAATTTGCTGATTAAAAAGAATGTCCGCCAGTAATTGACGTAACTGCAGGGAATTGAAATCTATTAGAGAAAGTCTAGTTTCATAATGAGAGAGACGAATTGGATCAGTCCATTGTAAATGATGTATTTAACATTTTTCAAATAGACTTTACTGTAATTTATGGTATTTTTGAGTGTCTACATAAAAAGAAACAGTTTCCACAAAATTAACTTAATCAAAGATAAAAGATAAAATTAATCGCAATCAGCTCAATTTCAATACTATATAATATGTACTTAGTTTCAAATTTTAAATATTGAACACAATAGCCCTATTTAGATAACTAGTTATTTAAATGAAATACCCCTTTTAAAAAGAGGGGAAAAAGAGAAAAGTCAAATTATGTTCGGGATATCTGATTTAAAAAGGTCATTGAAAAAAAAAATGATTATGAAAATGAACGAATGTTTAGTCCAGAGAAAAATGACAATATGTGTCATAGTCAATATTAATGGACAGTATTATATCAATATTAAGGACAGTTTTATATATCAATATATATAAGGACATCATATATCAATATTAAGGACAGTTTTCAATAATGATACAATAAATGATACTTAAGATATTCAAGAGCTCAAATTAATTTCTACATGTATTAAAATGTTGTTTATTTTATTGGACTTTTACATATTTCACTATTACATAAATTTATGCTTTTTAAAATATGTATTTAAAATTCATTTAAAAAGTAAGGATTTAAAAATTAAAAAGTTATATACGAGTATGTATTTTATAAATAAAATTAATACAATATAAAAAGACTGACCTGTGTTTTAGATCTGCAACAAATTTGAAATTTTAAAATAAATTTAGCATTATGAAAAACATGCAAAATTTGACCTTTATTTGTTAAATTTTAATTTCAACAAATATTTAAAATAAATTCTAATTAACCTCTACACAAATATACATTAGTTGTTTTTCATTTTTCTTAATTTTATTTAAGTAATAAAATATATATACAGGGTGTTTGGTAATTAACTAGACTGATATGTACTATTGCATAGACACGTTAAGTGGTAGTTTTTTTGTATGGCGGCTAAACTGACTCTCTTATAATTTTCAAGATATGGGAATTAAATGAAATATTCTATTTTTTTAGTTTTAATAAATTGGCATATAACTCTGTTTCTAGACCATATATAAAAATTCTGTAAAAGGCAAACGAAAATTAAGAAATTTCCTTTTCAAGAAGTACATATCTATTCATGTTTCTCTAATTTGCCATTTTAAAACTACCATTTTTTTTTTTTAAAGGCATGTTTATGTATAATGACGTAATACATGAAAAAGTTTCAAAATTTTGCAATATTTCTAATTTTTGGGTTTGGGTTCAGCTTTAATTTACAATACTTTCTCATTACATACTATCTCATTCTGTTACACAATTTAGATCTTGGGATATACAGAATTTTATTTTATTACAAATGTAATTTTTTTTATATAAATGTAATCCGAATTTAAGGGGAAGGGGAAATATGTGGTTCATGCATGCGGCATTCCACCACACTTTTCATTATTGGTTCGGGGATATTTAAATGAAAAGTTTATACCATACCAAATACCAAAAATATTTTATATAAAATTTGTTTACAATCGATAAGATTCAAAATTTGATAAAATTCAAACTTTTATCAATAATTGAAGGCATTTTAAAAAAGAAATTGTTAAAATTTATATTTTTTAATACTTTAGAAGCCTATAGGCTTAAAACGGTCTAACATAGATAAATAAATAGATACTTATGTAAAAGAAGATTTTTTGATTTCAATTAAAATTAAATTCTCATATCTTGAAAACTGTAAGAGACGCAACTTAGTCGGCATACAAAAAAATCTCCTAGTTATAATGGTCTATAAAGTGGTTCTTATCAGTCTAGTTAATTAGGAAACACCCTATATATATTAATTTGACACTAATTACTCGAATGATTATCAACATATTAAACGAAAGTACTCGTATATATATAAATTCATTTAACTTTTTTTTTTTATTATTTTCTAATTTTCCTAATTACACCTAAAATATTAAAAAAAAAAAAAAAAAGCAACTAAAGAAAACAGAACATGTCTTTCATGAATACTAAAGTTTTCTAAATATATTTTAAGATACTGTAAAACAAAGACACTATTTTAATTGATATACATATAAAAAAAAACTATAAAAAGAATAGGACGTACAAAAACCGATTTAGTTGTTTTTAAAATTAAGAACTAATTAAAAAACAAATAAATTTTTAAAACATGTTGTAAAAAAGTGTGATTATACAGTTAAAATAAAATTGCAATTATTCTTTTTAACAAAAACAAAATACAAAGAATATCTCGTTAGGATTTTAGTTAACATCGAATTTGAGTCAAAATAATCATATATAAGTGCGGGGAATGAAATTTTAAAAAGAAAATTAGTTTTTCTTTTTTGTTTCTATATGATCTTTTAAAATTATTTATACAGATACGGGAAAGTGAAATAGTAGACGTATAGATTTGGTAACACGATTGATAAAGCCTAAAAATATTTTGAATAGGTACTATGCTATCTCGAAAATAATCTCAAAATGATAATTTTAAAATCGTACTAAATCTCGATTTCGGCACTTTTTCAGTTTTAATTGCATTTTAAAATCGTAGCAATTTAACTTATATGGTTTTACTTTGTCCTGTTTAAAATTTTTCATTATGTTTGACAAAGTATTTTGATTTTGAAAAATAATATTTAGTCGTAAATTCGCTTACTTGCCGTCTTCGAAAAGATATTAAAGGAAGTCATTAAAATTTTTTACTACACATTATCGACTATACCTATTATTACTTTACCTATACTTACTATACCTCTTAAAAATTTCAACCTTGTTGTTTTGAAATTTTATAAGTTTGGATTTTGTCCTGTATAAATTTTCGCGCTAGAATTTCCGTATTTGAATTTTGATTTTTGAAATTTTACCTTAAAGGTTTCATGGCAGTATAAAAACATTTATTTATTTATAACCCCTTATAGATTCTTATTAGACCACAGTTACCCCAATATTGTTTCAAACCTAAATATCCAAAAGAATATAAATTATTGTATCAATTGATGATACAATAATTTAGGATAATGAATTTTTATGCCTTAAATTAAATGTTTAAAATTGTAATAACTATATACCATATAACAATTGCCGAATAGTTCCAAAATATGGCAAGTGGCTTTTTCTTCTATGACACCACTTTTTGATGAAAGATATTTTTACAGTATATGTATTTTGATTAAATACACACTACTCTAATTAACTACTCAGTTTGTTTAAATTTTTAAAAAAATTTTTAGAATGTTTTATATATGTAAGAAAAAATTATCTTCAAAGGCCGAATGCATAAAACTGAGCTCAAACAAAATCTCCACCTGAACACGTGGTTCTTGTATGAAAATGCTAGATTTGAGTTCAAGCCCATTTTTATGCATTTGGCCCCAAGTTATACAAGTGTTTAAAAATATTAAATTCTCAATTTTTGGTCTCTACAAACTGTTAAACAAGAGGAAGTTATAAATAAATATCTTTCTTCTCTCAAAATTTTAAGGTTTTGACAAAAGGCGTCCCAGAGATACATACGGACAGGGACCGAAATTTTTCAAAAATTTAGTTTCACATAACGGTAAATTCAAGTACTAAAATTCATTGAATTATCAATTAATAAAACTTGAGTGCAGCAAAAAACAATTAGCTGTCGTTTTGATATTTTCGAGATCGAAAAGGTCTTAAGCAAGACTTAAGAAGTAAATATTTAAAAATAAAACTTTTCCCAAATTTGAAAGGATGTCAGTAACTCAGTAACGGATAAACTACATAAAAAAGTTCTTTTACAAAATTAATATTTTTTAAGAAAAACAATGAACTTTTTCATTATGGCATCAAACGGTAGAAGTTTTGTAAACTGACTGACGAACGGAGACCATAATTTGCAAAAATTTCAAAAAAATTTAATTTTTATTAAAAATAGACAAGTAGTAGTCACGTGCAATGTCGATATAGTGTGAAAAGAAATATGGTATAATTGTAGAGGGGATCAACCTTTAATATTTAAGGACGATTTTCAATTTGTAGTGACAACGATAAGTGAATACAACATATTCTGACGGCAACATATTAATATATCCACACACTATAACTATCATCGGACGTGAAAGACCTATCGTGACGATCTTTTGTTGACAAAAGAATAAAAAGAATAATAATAAATGAAAAAACTTAATATCATTAATATAATATTTAAAAATGTTAATCTAATTTTAAAAGTTAATTTTAAATGATTTAACAATTGATTAATTTATTTATTTTCTTTTTTGGCAAATCCTAAATAAATAAAATCTAATATTCCAAACTTTATTTAAATTTTTATTTTTAGAAAAAATTTTTGTTATGTACATTATATATTATTATATATATATATATATTTTTTTTTTGTTGCAAATTTGTTTTTAATTAATTGACAATACTAAAATATTTTAGAATTAATTTGAAACTATCGTCGACAATTAGTCAAATTTGTGCAAGAATTTATTTAAAAAAAAAAATAAAATAAAATAAATAAATTTATTTTTAATTTTAAAATATATTTTCTCTAATATTCTCTCTAGTCTTTTTCTTTTTTTTTTTTGTATTTTTTAATGTACAAAATTATAACAAAAATAATGTCGAAGTCGTTCAAGCAAAAAATTTACTCTATTCAAAAATCATCAATTTAACAATAATTTGACGAAAAGCAAAAAAAAAAAATTTGAAAATTAATGATCTTTTAAGCAATTTTTTATATTTTTAAAAGTTAAAAAAGAATTTTCTTTGTAATAAATATTCTGTATTTTTAATTTTTTATATTATTTTAATTCTTACAGATTTTATTAAACCGCGTAAAATCATTTTGAACTTTAGACTTATTTTACACTTTGTTAAATCGTTAACTAAAACGTTATTTAAATTTAGTGAAATTTTAAAATTCTATATTTAGATTTTAATAATCTATAACAAAAATTGTCATAAAATAAACCATTCTCAGAGTATATAATACTTCGGACACTCTAAAGTTTAACTCTAGCTACAGGATAAGAAAAATGTGTCCTCTTCTTCTTGATGGATATATTTGATTCAAAGGATATTGTTAAAAACTGTTTAAGTCAGACATTTCTCTAAAATTAGAGAATGTTGTTTAAACATTTTATATTTTTAATTAAAACATGCTTTACTTAATATTATTTTATAAGTTAGTTTATGCCAACAAGCATCATACTTCACAATAAATATCTAATCTAATGTATAACACTTAGATCCAGTCACACCTCACACGACACATATAGCATTACCGCACATAGTCCAGCTGTAGCAAACTACATCTATGGCAAATCGGTCGATTAATGTACAAAAGTCTGAAAATAATCTTCTGTTTACATATGAGGACGCCAACTATATATAAAATATTAAATAAAATGTTTAATTCATTTGCAAAGTGAACTCAAACCTTTTAAAACACAACATTGGATCACCATCAGTACTATAAGGCAGAATGTAAATTTTCTTCCAATTATATTGGGCGAATCTACTCTTCACAGAAACGGACTACTATCAAATGCTTTACGAGTCTTTAGTTAATATTAAAGTAATATTATAAATAGCTCAGAGTTGAAATTTAGGAAATTCTTTTTGAATTTATTCTTCTCTTCTGTTCCTCTAAAAAAAATAAATTATAGATTTTACTTTACACTCAAAAAGAGAATGTATGGCTCAAACTGTCAATGGCTCAATTTCATTTCATTTTTTTTAAACCACATTTATTTAATTTTAATTGCTAAGCATATTAAGTTAAAAGAACAGCAATTGCTTCTCTATTAACTTCAATTTAAATTAGTTTTTTTTTTTAATAAGTCAATAAAATCACATTAAATTAAAATAAATTGTTATAACCCTGGCCATATAAGAACTATAAAAATTTTCCGAATAACGTTTGGTGATGAAAAAACAAAATGAAATCTATAATTTCTATGAATAATAAATTGATTTTAATAATAAGTGTTAAAATAACAAAGTTTTTTTATATAATTTGGCTTTGTCAACCCTATTTTAATAAAATCTTAATATAAAAAAAAAATTTCCTGGCAATTTTCCAAATTTTCTAAATTAGCAATATTGTATAAAATTTATTTTGAAATTTGGCATTTACATTTAAATTCGCCATTTAAAAACAAAAATTTACATATAAATGTATTTGTAAATTTTTTATTACAATAAACTCCTCCCGAAATATTAAAAATGTCGGAATATATACATATTATATAGTTTACATTATTTATCTTTTGTTTTTTAAATTATTTGTATTTGCAATTCACTCCATAAGAGGGTTGTATAATATACATATACAGGCTGTAACAAAAATATTGTACAAAATTTATTTTAATTATATATATATGAAATAAGCATGATATGTATGTAGATTAAACTATATAAATTTATATACTTTTTATATACACAAATGCTATAATATACCTATTGTATAGGGTTTTAGATTCTATTATATGTATTAAAAATAAGAAATTTTCGGTATTTATAGTGAAATATTATTGTGATGCACAGTAACTAATTTATTTGTTTTGGAAATTTACACCTTCGGGCCTCAATGTCCTAGTGGGTAAGAGTGTATAAAACACCGCTGTAAACACCGAGGGAGTATGGGTTCAAATCCTACAAATTTCTTTGTAACATTTATGAAAACTAACTAAAAAAAAAAATTTACACCTTCTAAAATTACGAAACACTTCTCAGATCAACTAATTCCCATTATGGTAAAGTTTTTTTAATAAACCCGTTTAAATCTAAAAAGTGCTATTCTTACTCCTTTTTTTAGAAAAGAGAATAGTACAGATTGTTCCAATTACTGCCCAATTTCAATTCTACCGTAGTAATTAAAAATCTTTGAAATTATTATAAAACATAGGCTAAATATTTTTTTGAATTCCAATGGAATTTTAAGCAAAAAACAGTTTTGTTTACAAAAAATATAAATATTTTGGTTTGGATAAAAAGAAATATGTTGGTTGTTTTTTTTTAATGTTAAAGAAAGCTTTTGATCGCATTGATCATGAAATTTTAGTATTAAAACTTAATTTTTCTGAGGTACAATTAATGTTAATCAAATCGTAATCTTGAAAATAGAGATCACGGATCATTTGATAAGTAACACTTACAGTACGAAAAAATGAAAAATCACAGAAAAGTCTCACATGGATCTATATTGGGTCCCGATCTGTTTAAAATTTATATTAACTATACATACGAGTTTAAATATCTTTCGAACGGTAGAGTTGTATGTGTAGAGGATGCTGTACTGAAAAATTCTAGCGACAGCGAAAATGAGTTGAAAAGTTCTATTTAAAATGACCTGTATATTATTCAAGGGTGGTTAAAATCGTCTTAGTTTGAATCTGGAGGAAACTAAAACATTATTTTTTCAAAATATATGTTTAAATACTGAGACAACCTTCCCCTTCAATAATGAAAATATTGAAGTCGTAAAAAAATTCAACTACCTTGGTCTAATAATAGACTGCAAAATTAATTGTAGTGGTCACATTGATTATGTAATAAAAAACCTAGCTCCCTACATTTTTATTATACCCAGATTAAGAAATTTCCTCTAAAACAAAGTTTTGTACACAATATACTCGTCTTTCTTTAAATCCCATATTACTTATATCTGAATCTTATATGGAGCAGAACTTCTCAACAGTACCTAAATATAATAGATATTTTGCATAAAAAATGAATTAAAATTATTTACAGGTTTTCAAATCAACACCCTTCTAATTTCTACTTTAATATACTCCTCTTCCTCTCAATATACTTGTTTTTCTAATACGCTTCTAAAATCAAGCACAACTTCATATACTAAACAGAATGATTGATATTCACAATCACAATACGCGCAATAAAGCAAACTTCTATTTATCATTGTTTCGCTCAAATAAACAGAAGAATAATTTGTTTATTTAATTGTTTAAAAGTTTTTAACGAAATTTCTGAAACGTTTAAAATTAATATTTACAGAATTTAAAAGTAAGATCAAAAATTATTTGTTAGGGCAACAATTAGAAATCGATTGAAAAATGTTCTTACTACTACATACTAATTAAATTTATTTAACTTGTAAAATGATGAAATCAATAAAGAAAAAAACAAAAAAATTATTGTATATTCATCATAAAATGTTAGCGGTGCCAATATAATATATTTTATTCTTTAAATTAAGTCATTGAATATACTTGAAATTTGAAAATTTCTGTATTTGAATTTGAAAAGAAAAAATAAAATGGATTAACACAAACCAATCGGGCAGACTGCAGACATCTAACAATAAAACTATGTACTAAAATATTTTGAAGTACAAAATGAGTAATGGCTAAGAGTCAAATAATAGAAAATATCAAATCAATGGAATAACAATAACTATATTTTAAAAATATTATTATTGTTCCTTCAAAAAAAAAAAAATATTTTACAAAAGAATTTTAAATATTGTGCTTTTAATGATCATTAATATTATTTTCTTATACTTTGAATGTGACAACTTAACGACAACAATTTTTGTCATATTGATTCTTCAAAGGTTATAAAGAAAAATTAATTGACATTATGAAAATAAATTAATATAAAATTAAAACAAAAAAAAATTTTTTTTTAATTTTTCTGAAAAACATCATTTTTCATTGCAATTTTTTTTTTCAGGTTGTTAAAAATTTTTTTTTTGTTTTTTTTTTTTACTAATTATACAAAAGACGAATTTCCCAAACAATTAGGAAACAATTAGCGGCTTCCACCTTTAAAAGAAAAATCAAAGAAATTGAACTATAAAAATTTTAAATAAAAAAAAAAAAAAAAAAAAAAGAATGTTTTGGTTTTTTTTTTTTTTAGAGAAAAACATAAAAATTAATAAAAAAAATTAGACATTTCTTATTTTTAAATCAGGAAAATCATGTTGTCTTTTGAAGTTTTTCTTTTTTTTTTGTGTCAAAATTTTTTTTCCATTACTCTTTTTTAGTTTAAAAAAAATATATAATTAAGATATTTACAAAGAAGTCGAAAGAAATTACTCACCTACTTACCTACTTGAAATAACTATTACTTGACCTAGGTTTTTATTTGTATTCTGTATAAATTCGAAATATATTAATAAACTAATTTATTAATATAAGTTATATAGAAAGGGTTCGAATTAGCCTAGCCGAGTACCCATAGTTTTATTTTATCGTCAAAGTTTTTATAAAATAATTTTTTGTTTTTTTAGAGCCAAGAAATATGCAAAAACAAAACTTTCTAATATTTTTATTTTAATAATTCAAAATATAAATTTTTATCTTAAATTCTGTTTTAAAGAGTTATGAAATTCCACTGTACCCTCATTACCCTCATTTTTTTGTTAATGTTTCCCTTATATATGATTTTCACAAATTAACCAGGGATGTTTTTTCACTATAGTATTTAGTTTTTATTGATGAAGGCTTAGCTATAACGCGCCAGTAATTACTATACTCTAGGTCCGCATGGTATCTTCGAAACATAGGCAAAAATATACGGCTAGAGTTAATGTTGATGTTTTCCTATAGATTAATAAACCCGATGATACCACTCTGACGGTAGAAGCTCACTAAATGGCATTTATACTTATAAAATATTCCTGTATTTTTTTTTTTTTTTTACAAATTATGTTATCTTTAGTAATCCTTAACTTATAATTATAAAACTATAGTTCTTATTTCTTAATAAGGTGTTGTAGAATATTTTTTTTTGATTACTCACTTAAATAGCGACATCTGTAATATTTTTCACTAATTGTAATTTATATATTTTCAAAATTATTCAGTTGTTATGAGTATTTATTATGTGCCTCTTTAAATATCCGAAATATAATTTTCATAGAATTAAACAATAAAGAGTACATGAAGAACAATTCGAAATATTGTGAGCTTCCAAAGATCTACGATAGAAAAATTTCACTAAAGATTTAAGTATAACCAGGTATAACTTTAAGCATATATATTTAAGTATAAATATTTAAATAAAAATATAATATGTTATATATACATATGTATCTTTTAGCTAACTAATTTAATCCTTATGAATTGCTACGTAGTTCGGTAGTCCATCTATCTAAATCCCAAAAAAAAAATTTAAAGTTACAAAAAACCAAGTTGCAAAATAATATGTAATGTCTTTTCATTTAAAAATTAAAAATAATCAATAACATTATAATTATTATTTTGTTTATACATTTTTAAAATATTTAGGTATTACCTTGAATAAGCTTTTGATATTGACATCAATGGTGTACTAAGCAACAAACTATAAAATCCCCTACTCTGATTTATGTTATATAGTACCAGATAGTACTTTAAATGTTTTATTGTTGAAGTATGGATTTTATAAAAATTATTATATAGAATTCTAGAATTTATTATGCAAATCAGGGGTTGCAGAAATCAGGGTTGCAATAATTCGTTTTGTGGAGGTTTTTTTGAGATTTTGTACTTTTGGAATTTTGGATTTGTGTTTTGGATACAGTTACAATTAGATTGTATTTTGGAATTTTTTTTTTTTGTTTTTAGGATTTTCAGTTCAGCATTTTTAATTTGGAATATCACTCCCCACGTGGTATTACTTTAAAAGACAATAATTAATAAAACGAAAAGAGTGTTAAGTCTTTGTTTTTTTTAACTTAAAAATTGTTATAAAACCCCGAAAAAGGATTTTAAGTAATTTAGAAGTATAATAATAAAGAAAAAAATAATAAAAAGAAATAAACAAATATTTTGGTATTAACACGTAATTAATAGTAAATCTAACCTTTTTTTTAAAGAAAAGACGAGTTATTATATGGTGTGGACAAACAGCAAACAAATAATACTTTGGAATAAAATTAAAAATACATAATATGTATCATAAAGAAATTTTAAAATAGTTAGTGATACATAAGTTTTTTTTATGTTTTTTTTATAATATCGAACAAATATCAAAGCAAAGAGCATCAAACAAATAAGACCATTATTATCACCAAAATTTATAATAAGATCAAATAAGGATATATGAAATATAAGATAAAAGGTATGGAACTACAGCATTTTCTTTACCATTTTAAAACTTCTAAAAATACACGGTATTCATTTCATATCACATATGAATACATTCATACACATCACAATTCTAAATTATTTTTATAGCTGGTTTATAATGAATTGTACATAGAACCACAAATTGATAATAGATCAATTACGAAAAAAATTTTTTTTTTCTACACATAATGGATAACAGACAAGACAGGATAACAGGATAACAGCCAAAAAAATGTGGACAGGAAATTTCACAGCCTTTCCTATTCAGGCGTGGCTGTCGTAAATGTCGTAAATGTCGCAAGGGGGAATAACTCTTACGACGTGTGTGGGATTCGAACCCACACTCCCTCGGTGTTTACAGCATATTTTATACACTCTTACCCACTAGGCCACCGAGGTCCGAATTACGAAATGAAAAGAACTAACAACTTTTGTTATGAACATCAATAATCAATTTATTTTTTTAAATTCAAATTAGCACCAATGCCAACTTTTAATTTTAATTATACTTTTAAAAAGTGTCGCTTTCCCAAAAAAAAAAACCAAAAATCACTAGACATCGTTCAAAGCAAAAAAAAATATCAATACAAATAGGTACAATACAAACTTCGCAACAAAAATACAAATTTTATTAAAAAATAAATAAAATTTAATTAAAAATATCAGTTTAAAACTTTAAATTAATTAAATATAAAAAATTAAACGTTAAATTTTAAAAATAATTTATGAGTACAAAAATTTCGAAATTTTAATAAAAACCGAAAAAAAAAAAAAGAAATAAAATTTTTTTTTTTTTTTTCATTTTTTAAATTAACTTTATCCTAATTTTTTTTTCTTTTAATTATTATTCCTATATTTTGTTTAATTTAATATTTTCTTAATTGACATTTTAAAAAATGAATGATTTGAACATTAAAAAGGTGTATTTTTATTTTTTTTGTAATTTTTTCTTTTTCTTTTTTTTTTATTATAAAAAATATAATAGAAATCCATTGTAGGTGGAATATAACATCATTATTTTTGGTTATTTTTATTTTTATTTTTAATATATATATATAAAAATATAAATCATAATCAAAATTTAAATTTTTATATAAAATTTCTTAGTTAAAAATATTTGAAAAAGAAAAAAAAAAAAAAAATAGCAAACAAAATTATAGCCTAATTATAAATCATTGATTATGAAAATAAAAAAATACTTTATAGTTTAGTATTTTATTAAGTAGGTATGTATATGTATATGTATGTATGTGACACACTTTCAAATTTTTATGGAAATTTTAATTTGAAATTTTTGTTGTTTTCTTTGCTATTTAAATTAATATTTTTTAATATTTTTAAAATTAAATATTCGTTACTAATTAACAAACAAATACATTCAAAATGAAATTTGAGATTAAACTCTTATATACGGGGTGGTCCAGATCATGCGTATTAGCTTTTTAAGAAGGAAAAGAGTCGTTATTTTTAAGAAAAGTCGTTATTTTAGTTTTGAAATTGAAATTGCTACAATTTATAAGGAAAAGGCCCTTTTCCAAAGTTTAAAATATAGCACTCTATCGATAGAGCCGCCGATTTAGTTAATAAAATATTTTTCATATTTTAAAATAACGACTCTTTGCTTTTTTATTTTTTATACCAAAAAGCCGATACTCATGGTCTGGCCCACCCTGTATATATCAAACGATTTGAAATAATTATTAAAAATATGTTTGCAATAAAATAAGAAAGTTTTGTAAAATTTTATTTTAAATTTTTTGAATATTTTCAATATATAAGTAACAAAATATATAAATTAATAAAAAGCAAGGATAAATGTGTAAATATTTACATATTTGTTTATGTAAATATACAAGGACACTCTCAATAATACTGAGATAATTAATTAAATTTCTATATAATACAACTCTGGTCTTTACTAAAATATTTCAATGCTAACATTTTGTATTCCTATATTCATTTTGTAATCCTTATTTAAATTTTTCATCACTAAAGAAAAGTTTTATAGAACTATAAGAAGATTTTGTTTAATTAAAAAACTTATGCAGAAAACATTAACCAAAAATAATTAGTTATAGAGGTATAAATTCGATTAAACATTTTAAATTTCAATTCTATGCATTACAAATAAAAAAATTATCAAAAACCGATTATACATACTTCATTTGTCGAAAAAACGAAATCCAGAAATAGGAAATTCCAAAAATTACTTAAAATCCCGTAAGACAATGACTATTTTATATAGTTATTTGCAAAATCAAAGATTTAATAATCTGTTTAGAAGGAGTTTAGGGTTTGCAGCTCTTATTATAAAAATTTCAAATTTGAAACTGATTTGTTGTTGTTTCTCAGGGGACATAAAGCAGCCCTTACACCTACGCCCTTCGACCCGTTGTGCTCTCCTGCTCAAAGATCCGCTCGCTTTCTACAGCGTCTCGTCAATTCCCTTTATGAATAGCGCATTATGTCTCCTTGATTGAGCATTCTCACCAGTTCCTCGCCTTTGGGTTCTCAAGTTCTTTTTAGTGGCTTTCAACCAAACGAGTGAAAGGTGTGTTATCATAGGTACAGTACATGATTCTTAGCGATAGACCCCATGTTTAACTACTGCACTTCTACAGCCCCAGACGACTCTTATCGCTTTTTCGTTTTTCTCATTTAAGTGTTTACTCCACCTGAGCTTTTCATCCAAATACACTCCTAGATATTTTACATAGTTCGTCAATTCTAATTGTGTGCTAGTTTATTCGTGGCGCTTGTGGAAGACGTCTATCCCTTTTTCTGTTAAAGTGATTTAATTAGTCATTTTTTGAACGTAATTAATAATTGTACAAAATTAATTTGTCAAAATTTACAATTTTGATTTGATAATCACTGCTATTGCTAGGGTTTTACAAGATTTTTATGAAATATATAAAATTCGACCTCAATTTCTTGATATTTCTGAAGGATATGAAAAAAAAGATATATGAGATTTTCAGAAAATTATCTTTTATACCACAAAAAACTTATTGCAAAACTATTAAATGATTGCAAACAAAATAACACAATTCAGCTTTCTTGTTTTTGAAGATTTCTTTTCAATTCGATATCTGAGATGAACCCTATTTATAATTTCTGAATTTTATGTTTCTGGGTTTTGTAATTTATGAGTTTTGTCATTCTGGATTTTGTAATTTGACGATTTTGTTTTTCTAGATTTCTGCAGTTTATTTTTTTATATTTTGTAATCAATCCTGTCAAAAAATTTATCAATATTTAATTTGTTAAAAAGATGAAAAATTAAAGGGTTTTTTACTTACTAATCACAATTTTATATTTTTTTTTTCAGATACAAATGATGATAGAAAAAAACGTCCTAGAACAGCATTTTCAGCATCTCAGATAAAAGCTTTAGAATCAGAATTCGAAAGAGGCAAATATCTTTCAGTAGCTAAACGTACTGCATTAGCGAAACAATTGCATTTAACTGAAACTCAGGTACAAATTTACGCTTTGTAAATAAACTTTTAAATAAATTTAAAAAATCCTAAATTTTTTAATGCATACCATACTATTTTTTCTTTTAAAATTGTAGATAAAAATTTGGTTTCAAAATCGACGCACTAAATGGAAAAGAAAATATACCGCTGATGTTGAAACTTTAGCATCACATTATTATGCTCAATTAGGTATTGGTGGTTTAGCCAGACCAATGGTTGTTGGAGATCGTTTATGGCTTTTTAGTCAAACGCCAACTGGTCCGACACCTATTCAATCAATAATATTAAATAATTCAAATTTACCACCACCACCAATGAGAACATATCCTCCAACAGCAACTCATTTAACCAATGGTTATCCAACTGTAATAGAAAATGCTCGAAATTCTTTACTATCACGTGGTCAATCATTAAATTTTGGTATTAGTCCTACACAAACATCATCATCACCAACAGCTTCTTCTGCTGCTTTCATTGGAACTTTAAATAATACAAAAGGTCCTTCGTCCTTAGTCAATTCATCATATATTCAACAAATATCTCCAATTGGAAATAAATTACCACCTGGAATTTTGTCAAATTTTGAAAATAATTTTAATTTTTCAAAAATTAATCCATATAGCTATCGTAATAGTTTCGAAAGTGAAGAAAATGAAGCATATTTAAGAATGAAATATAGTGCAACAAATAATTTTTCATCAAGTTCATCAAGTGATACAGAAAAATCAAGTGGATTAGCTGAATTAGAAAGAGTATTTGGTGATTCTAGTGCTAGCTTTTTAGAACATCATTTAGGAAAGAAATTAAATAGTGAAAGATCTTCACCGACTAGTGGGGAACATAAAAATAATCATGAACCAGAATCAGAATGTAGTGATGTTGATTGTGAACAAATTGATGAGGATGATTTATAAAAAACAGAGTAACAAAGATCTCATTTAAGTTTAGATAATGTTATTGTTTCTACATACATATGTATACCAATGATATAGAGTATTTATACCAGCTTATATTTTAATTATATCATATTATGTATTTAATTATTTAAAATAAAAGAGAAGAACTTGAATAGTTTTTTTTCATTTAATCTTATTACGATTTTATTTTACCTCTTTGTTAATTCCATCATACTATATTTTAACAAATCATGCAATAAAATGTTAACATCTTACAGGAAGCACAATTAACTTATCTAAGCTCAAAAAAATAGTATTTCAATAGATGAATATTGATTATAACGCTTAAGGTTGAAATCTCATAGAAAACACAAACGTGAACTTTATGTACTGTTTGTTCTAATGTCGTTCTAATCTAATGTAGAACTTTAGTTCAAAAAGCACGACAAACGAATTTTTTTTGTAATCATTTTTTTGAGTATGATTGAAAATGTAAGGCATCAAGTCTTTAAATAAAAATAAAATATTTAAAAAATTTAATATATATGTGTGTTATGTTAACGTTCCCATCATTTATTTTAATTTACCGATGGCTGCTTTGACGAAAACAGTCAGTATAGCTGTTACAGCATACAATCAATCAGGATAACTATTAGGAGTTAATTGAGTAGTCCTTTTACGTATAGAACTACTTTTCTTCCACTTCTTTCAAAACATATTCAAACCAAGGTTTGTTTGAAAGCTAAAAATTGTTATCTATTTATATTTATTTATTTTTTTGAATAATTCTTTTTATTAAAGAAAAAACAAAAACAAACATCAATTTTTTTACCTTTATTGTTATTCATTTAAAAAATGTTTACCTGTAGAATTTTTTTAATTTTATTTCTTTCTTGTTATAGGTATCATTCTATTTACATCTTCCAAAAAAATATTGTCACTGATTATATCTTATGTAAAATAATTTTAACAAATTTTAATATTGAATTGAAAATTTAGTATTGAAAAAACTATGAATATTAAAAATCAATCCAATTAAAATTAGATAAAAAAGATTTTCGCTTTTATTGCAATTCGAACTTGAGCCTTGAGTCGAACAATAAAAAAAAAAAATAGTTTTGAAAAAAAAAAATTATTTAATTTAAATAAAAAATTTTTATCACATATTTTTATACCATCGTAATATCGTTGTGCGTTTTCAATCCTTATGGCGTATATTAAAAATAATTATTCAAGATTCAACCTTAAAGAAAAACATTATCATTTATTTTTAATCAATTTTTTATTTGTCATCACAAATATTTATAGATTATTTTATATTATTCTTAATTTAGATTTTACATGTTTTTTTTTAATTAATTTGTTCTTTTTATTTTTATTTAAAATTTTATAATTAAATTTACATATTAAATTTTGTGACAAAAGAAGAAAAAAACTCACTTAAATCAAAATAAAAGATAGGTGTTTAAAGAATATCAACTGTGAAGTTTTAATTTACAACAATGATTTTTTTTTTTTTTTTTTTTTTTTATTAAATGGAAACAATCAACAAACCACACAATTTCAGTGGAAAAAAATAATAAATGACTTAAAATGTAATTATATTTGATATCTTGATTTAAGTGATTCGTAATTTCCTTATTGCCAAAAATTAAAAACTAATTTTTTTTTTTGTAAGTTTAAAACTCTTTTAAAAAATTTTGGCTATTCGAAATTATAATAACATTCATATTCGAAATTAAATATACATATGTATATTATGTTAATTATTCTATTAAATTAAAAACCATTCAAATTTTTAAACCTAAAAAAAAAATTCACAAATTCATAGTATAAATCCAAAAAAAAAACAATATCGAATTCGAATAAACAAACAATCAAAAAAAATAAAATAAATGTTTTAAATCAAAGTATATATATATATGTATATATTATTAATATATTATCTGATAATTATTATAATAATTAAAACTATAAATTTTATTTCTGTACAATCATCACACAATAACATTTAAATCTCTTACATACTAAATAAAAATATTAATTTTATTTTTAAATAACCGAATTATTTTATATGTATCTTATTATAAAAAATTGATTTGAAGAAGGAATTCTTAAGAGATTCTTAGGAGATTTTTAGAAATTACACAAATCTATAGTTGATTCAATGTATAAGTGTTCTTCCAATAGGTTCTAAATATTTTTTGTTCAATCAATCGACAAAACGAGAAGGAAGAATTGCACGTATTTAAACTGTTTTCAAACTTTCAAATAATGAAATCACAAAAAATATGATAAAGAATAATTGCTACATAATTTCATAAAATTTAGAATTTTTTTTTGCCTAAATAAAGGAAATTATTTTTATTTCGGCTCATTAGTGTTAGTATTTTAACTTTACTAAATTTATATTAGTAGATTTATTAAAATTAATATTTCGAACTATCTGCTTGGTGATATTTGAGTCACCAAAAGACAATGTCATATAATTGCAAAACATTTATTATAAATTAAAATTTTAATTTATATATATATGCATATATACATATATATGCATATATACATACATATTTTTAACGAAATAACTTTGATTAAAGTTGGTTAAAATCAGACTTGTAAAAATAATGATTACTTTGTAATACAATACATACTTAAAAATTACGATTACTTGGTAAGAATTCTAAAAAAAATGACGATTCAACAAAGTGCCTAAAACGAAAGTATGTCCCGATTTTTTTTATAGTTGGCTTTAATTATTTAAATATTTATTTAATTTAATTTTTTTTAAATTTAATTTTTATTTTTAAAATTAAATTATAGTGAAAAAAGCGCCACATAAGTTTGAAAGCAGTGGAAATAGACCCCCCCTCCCATGTAAGTTTTTGTTCCGCTCGATATGACCAATCTCCTATTCCAGGGAAGATCATCTAGAGCCAAACAAAATCTGGTTTAGCCTTTATTTATTTTTTTTCTATACAAATTTTTTTTATATAATCTAAAAATAATCTCATCTCACAATTAAAAAGTAATCCAGATTATTTTCTAGTAATCAAAAATATTTGAAAAATAATCCGGATTACTTTTAGATTATTTTTAAGTAATCCAAAATCATAATCTAATAAGAATCATAGATTATTAATAATCATTATCAAAATATTTGAATCCGATTATTACAGTAATTGTATTCAAAATTTTTAATTACGATTACCGAGTAATCCTAATCATTATATAATCGCAATGAAAATTTTACAAGTCTGGTTAAAATTCTTATGATTTTGATATCAGTTTTGTGGTGATCAAAAATAATTTATTTTAACTTACACCCATAATAATATGAATAATGAATATATAATTTTCATACTATATAAATACAATTGATAAAGTTACAGTAAGTAAAATTTTTGTATTTATATAATAAATTTGGATTTTAATGAATAATCGGTTATTTAAAAATATATAATTACAATAAATTTTTAAATTTAAATTTATAGTTTACCTAAACCTAATATTTTTTAAAAACAATAATAATATTTTCGACCACAAATAAATTTTAAGAATATTATTAGGATTATATTGTTGTATTTTTTTTTTTTTTTTTTTGTTGTTTTTGTGATATCTATTTTATTAATGTATAATAATATTAATATTTGATCAATGTGGGACGCTAAATTTATAAGCATATATTTAACTTGTTTTTTAATTTTATTATTTTCTGTATTTTTTTTTTTTGTTTTATATTTTGTTCTATGATACATTTAATAGTCAATAAATTTATTTAAAATGTCTTTTTTTTCTTTTCTATATTAAAAAATTGATAAAATAAAAAAAAAAATTAAAAAAGAAAGTAATCTTAAAAGAAAAATAAAAACAATATTAATGTTAATTGTTTATTTTAAAAAGTTTCATTTTGTTTTTCTGGCTATTTTTCAAAAAGTTTTTTTTTTGGGGGGGGAAAATTTTTTACTTAAATTTTTATATAGTAGAAAAATATAAAAATTATTAATAATTTTTGTTTAAAATTTTGATTTCTTATTTCTTTTTTTTTTTTTTTATATTTTTATGTTTATGAATTTCATCTTTTTTAACATTTTTAAAAAAATTCTTTCTGTAATTTTTTTTTTCAATAAAATTTGCTAGGAATGTTAAATTATTAAAAAAAGAAAAATTTAATTGAAAATATTTCGTCAAAAATGCATTTTAGTTATATTAATAATTAATAATTATATATGTTTTTTTTTTTTGATTTTAATTAATTATAATAATTTATGTATATGTATATTTAAAGATAAGTTAACAGCAATTTAAAAAAAATTAAAATTATATTAAAAAAATAATATTTTTTTTTTGTTCTATATTTTTTAGAGAGCAAAACAATTTAACTAGAATGTACCTATATGCACTTCACCATGTTAAAAATGATTTATAAATTAGTAATGTATATAAGAATTGATTCAAGTATTTAAAATTTAATAATTACTATTAAGATTTCTATTTTTCTTTTTTCTTCATCACAGAAAGTAAATATATAAAGCAAAATTTATATTTAATTAATAATTAATTAGGTAATGAATATTTAAGCATTATCATAAAGAAACTATATATGTATGTTTCTATAGATATATAGAATATATTAATATGTATATATATATATATATATATATGTTTCTTTATGACATTAATATTTTATAATTAAAAGAATTTAACTTTAAAAGTTATGATTCAAATTATTATTATCTGTAAAAATTAAAAATATGAAAACTTGAACAATTTTATTTTAAAATTTATTATTTTAATTAAAAAAAATTAAAATAAAAAGCTTTTTTTATAAGTACAATATAAAAAACTTGTAAACATGTTAAAGTAGTATAAATGAACTTTGTATTTTCTTAAAATATTTTGTTTTGTTTTTTCTTTTTATAGCCATTTATAAAAGCTTTAAAAATAATAATCACTAGGAGTGTTTATAGAATTTAGTCAATAAAAAAATAAAATAAATTTGTTTTTTAAAATTATTAATAACTCAAAATTGATTGCAAATAAAATTTTAATTTTAAATTTAATTTTACTTTTATTTGTTTTACTAAAATTAATTATAATATGTATATAGAAATTGAATAAGAGTAAATAAATATTCTAAAAATCATAAAATTTAATTTAAATTAAAAAAATTTTTTTTTTGTTGTTTTGTTATAATGCATTTTTGACTTGTTTAATGTTTTTATGTTTTTTGTTTGTATTGGCAATATGTTCTTGGTGGTATATTTATTTTCATTTTGTAATTTTATTAGTTTAAAATTAACCTAAGCTTAATTAATTTATCATTTTTACAGTCACGTTTAATTTCCTTTTTTTAATTTTACTATACATCAATTGTTAATATTGAAAATGATTTTAATGTTTTAACTAATTATATTTAAAATTATGCAATTTCTTAGCTTTTGACTAAACCATGTTTTCTGTACATAATTACATTCAAGTTTATTTATTTTATTATTTCTCTATTTTTCAAAATCTTTTAAAATATTTTCTTAAGTTTTGTTAGCTCCACGACAAGTCATATTTTTTCCAGTTTGCTCCAGGTGCCAGGAATACTCGCCTTTCATTATAAAATAAGGATACTATACCGCGATATGCTGTACGAGGTACACCACTCTATAAAAATCAAAATATTAAAAATATAATACAAATATTTTCGATTTACCTTAAAATCATCCATTAAACCTAAGAATTTTGCTGTTCTCTTGTATTGATCTTTGGTATTGTATTGTATTCGTACAGGACCATTAACTGTCACTAAACCATTACGAAGTTCACCATACGTTACAATAGGGGTATTATAAACCATTCTTATATACTTTTCATCATAAATATCCTTTTTTTATTTAAAAAAAAAATATAGTATAATCAATAAATTAAATGTTTATTATTTTCTCTATTGTATGTAAAAATTACCTTTAGTAAGTAAGTTAAATTTAATTTTGTGAATTGCACAAATTCGTCAGATAATTTTATATATTTTAAATATTTATCGAAAAATAGACCACTGAAATTTATAAGAATTACATATGTATTTACTATTATATATAATTAAAAATTTAAATAATATTTGTATTACTTTGAAACTCCAACTTTTCCAAAAGTACGAGTTCGTGATATTTCTGGCCTAATGCATGCCCTACTTTTTCTTTGTTCTGGATGTCGAATCCAATCATCCCAAAATCTAAGTATTTAAGAAAAGAAAATTTAATACACAAAAATAATAATTTTTAATGTTAATCCCTACGATTTTGGCCATTTTGGTGAAAGTTCTTGCCATAATTCTTTCGTTAACATCCATCCCAATCCTGGAAAAAAATCAGATCTGTATAAGAGTTCTGCAGCATTAGTATCAATTGTGCCTAATTTTCCATTATCATTCCATGCTGACACACACCTAAAATATTAATTGTATTTCACATAAAAATAAAGGTAAATACTAAAAAAATTTCGGTTAAAAAATTTACCATAAACTTGAATCTTTTTGAAGTAGATTATATGTCCCCAAAAAATATTCAAAGAAATCTGGTGCAACATTTAAATCGTCTTCTACGATAATAACAAAATCAAATCCTCTTTGAAAAGTTGTATTTAAAGCCCAACCATAATGTCGTGCAATCTTATAATAACCTTTAAATTTTTTTTCTCTCGGCAAAACAAATATATCTGATTGATCCGGTTGTTCAATCAAATTTACCTGATCCTTATATGATAAAATAATTTCTTTTGTTGGTGTATCACCACAATCCTAAAATACAGACATATAAACATAAATTAAATTAAAATTTATTAAATTCAAATCTTACCTGAGACACTATAATTGGAAACTGTTTAGCACTTGGACGAAATTGAATTAAATTATCTAAACACTGACTAACTGAAACACGATTGCAAGCAAAAACTATTACTGGAATAATTGGATCCCCATTCGGCATATGAGTTTCAATTGGAATAGTACTATCAAATACTTTCTCTGGAGTAGAATTTTCAACTAGTTCTATATTTGAGATTTCTTGTTGGATTTTGTTATTTTCTAATGGAGCAGTTGCAGCAGTCTTATTATTTTCAATGTTTCTAAGAATGTTAGTTTCAATAATCCCTTGTCGATCATTTTTTTGCTGAATTTTTTCCTTTAATTTTTTAACAAAAATTTGGAATGAATTATTTTCTTCCTCAACATATTGTTGAACACCAGATTCAAGTTTGATTAATTTTTTTTGCAATTCCAAATTCGGTGGATGACTTCCTCGTAATATAAATAAATATGTGATTAATACCCAAGTTGCAGCAAAGCATACAGTAATTGTTAGAAATTTACGTGATCGCATTTCTAATTATTAAATTCTTTTTAAATGAGAATGCATGCGTTTATTTTATAAAAAAAATCAACACTAAAATAATTATCAGAACGAATTGATGATTTATTCCGTCGTATGTGACTAATTAAAATATATAACATTTTTCTGATAACATTCGAGAAATTATATAGAGCAAAAACTTTTTTTTTTAAATTTTAACTAAAATATCCGTATATGTATGTACCTTTTTAAAAACAAATATTTATTTTATATTACGTGTAAACCCTCTATTTACTGTGTATTTTTTACAAAATATAGAATAAGAAAAATATCATCTTAATCTTTATTATTATTTTGTTGAATTTGTGTTAGTAAATGTAAATACATAATATAAAATTTATTTTTTTATATTCATAATTTTTATAGTTCACTTGGGTTATCAAATATTTTTAATTTTTTTTTTTTTAAATATGACGTATCTGACAATTGAAGAAACATATGATTGCATAGAATCAGGGACGTGTATATTGTTACAATATGTATATGTTAAAACATATAAGCAGTGGTAGATTTTTTTTATTATTATAAATTAATTTTTATTAAATAAATATTTTGATTTGTATATAGTTTAAAGGATTTAATTTAAAATTTATTCATAAGCTTAATAAAAAAATTTGTTTATTTTATACATATGTCGCGACATCTATCAATATGAAATTTATTCATCTTTTATGTTATACTAAATTCGTTTTATTTTAAATTTTAAATTTTAAATATACATAAACGTTTTTCATTCTTTTCTTTGATATACAATCATATACAATTCAACTTTGAATAAAAAAAAAAAATTTTCTTATAATATTAGTAGAATATAATTAAATTAAAAATAAGTTTATATGTCCTATAAATTATAATTAATATCGTAATAGCAAGCTATATAATAAAATAATATATGATAATATAAAACCATATTTCATGTATAAGATAATAGATGGCGTAGAAATAAAAGAAACGTCTAGTCGTCTAGTCTTGTACAATAGCTGCAGCTGAGTAATCAACGGCTTAGTCAAATTAATGATCCACGAAACTGAAGCTTAGTCAAATATGAATAATGAATGAATTAGTGGATGCCCTATACTCCCATTGGAATGGCAAGGTCAAAAAAAAAATTGCAGTGGTTTACGCACGTTGAGCTCATATGGCAAAAAATCATCCCCCTAATTGGGGCTATAAAAGATCAAACACCAAATTGGCGCATAATGTAGCATAAATGCTAATTAACGCACATGTTCTTCCATATATACGCTTTCAACATAAACATTCATTCAGTTACACTCATAAACAAATGTCAGCAAACCCTTACCAAAGCTGTGAAATACACATTTAACTACAGTAGAGATTACAGCGCAACAAGTATGTTCCGGGAAACCAATATCCAAAAAGTAATTCAACTAGTAATACTTGGTATGTTTACAAAATTTTAAACAAAGCTACTAAAACAAATGTAAATCTTGAAAGCAGAGCTACAATTTGCAGTATAGATATGATGACCTATTAAATGTGCCAACAAATAGAATTCAAAAGCATCGAAATAGTCTACTTCCATCTGAAATTTGGATTTTTAACCAACAATTTTTAATACATAATATCAAAAACTGCACCAAAATTAAAAATGTTAAATTATTAGCTACAAAGTTTATTTCGGCCAACATGCCACTATTTACATAATCTACAGTTGATAGTTATAAATTCAGATTTTAAATAGATAACAGACAAAACTTTTTATAATTAATACTTGTCAAAATAATTCTGGAACAACTAAAATTTACAAATCAATTATTAAATTTAATACAAAACAAACATATAAAAATTAAAAGTATAATTTAAAATATTGTAAAATTTAGACACCTCACCACCAGTTTTAATTTATAGAGGTGTTAATATATTAACAGAAAATAAATTAAATTTTTATAACATAATGAATAAAAATGTAATATCTAATATTTAGTAAGTAAATAAAATAAAATAAAAAATATTTTTAAACTTAATTTAACGTAAATTAACGTAAACGTATTTATTAAAAATAATAAAATTTGTAGTTTAATCACTTTGAACTGTAATTAAATTAAATAATTAAAAAATTATTTATATTCCAATTTTTATGCATGACTTTTTTTAATTAATATTTTGTGCTTTTATTGTTGTTAATTTTTTTTTTGTAAGCAATATTGACCAGAGGTATAACAAATAAAAATTAAAACCGTTATTCCATAAAACTTTAAAATTAAAAAGTCCGTTTATTTTTTAAAATTTAAAAAGATTTATTTTAAATTTTGAACATGTAAAAAGCGAATAATTTTAAAATTAAACCTGATTACAGAACGAAACTTAATTTTATTTTCAATAAAAAATTATAATATTGTAAAATCTCCTCCTCTCCTCCTCTTAACTAGAAATAAACTATGAAACTCATACTTTAAGTTCAAATGACCAAATTCACATGGAAACTTCAACAACGATGCGCATGCTAAATAGTGCGCATCGATTAGAATCTACAATGGCCTTTCTGACAACATCAAAAACATGCAGAATTTATTTGCTTTTACTAAAAAATTAAAATTTAAAATAAAGAATGACGTAAATTTTCATATTTCATTATAAATTCTTTACCTTATTTATTTTTAAAAATTAATTTTAAAATTTGTTAAATATTGTTATTCTTTTTTTAATGATTAATTTTAGAACTTTTATCTTAATTTTTAAATGTTTAAATTATAAAAAAAAACAAATTTTTTTAATGATTGTCTATTACAATTGAACGATTTTTCCTCATACCAACTCCATCGCTGTCTGGAAAAGTTTTGAGTAATTTAATGATATTAAACTGTTATGTGTAATACAATGTAAATAGTGGAAAAGTTTTCTTTGTAGTAATTATATATCAGTAGACAGACATGGACATTGTTGAAATAAATCATTTAATGTATGTTTTAACTAAAGAACTAATGAATCTTGAATCATTCTTTATTGTATTTTTTTACTTTGCATGTGCGATGATTATAATCACATATCATACAAAAACTGCATAGATAATAAAAATAACTGAAAGTTAGACCTAGACTAGAATGCTATTAAGATTTGATTCTGACTTGATGGATATATTAACAAAAATATATCGTATTCGCTAACTTTCTAAAGAAATTAGTAAAACTTCTTTTAAAAATTTATTTTAAAAGAACTAAATAAAAACACTTGCATTCTACCCTCAGTGCTCTTTGAGATAAGTAGTGTTTTTTCACAGTGGATAGTAGTAAATTGGTGGAAAAAAATAAAAACAAAAGATAAAAACCATAATATATAGTGTGTTCGAATCTTATATATAGCTAGAAATAAAATTGATAACTTTTAATTTTTAATTGAAATCATTTAAAATCAAGACAAAATAAATCAATCTTTTTCTTTTTTTTTTTTTTTAAAAAAAAAATTTAATATTATAGATTATAGACCGACCGATAATATAATCATGTAATAAAAGATAATATAATCATGTAAATTGCATACTTTCTGGGTGCGAAAACTTTATATAAGAATTAAAAAATTTTGCATAATATTGGGAGGGCTAGAACGAATCTACATTTAAAAAATAAAATAGTGAGAAAAAAAAAAGGAAATTCTTCTTTTTATTTCATAAAATCCGAAATAAAAAGAAAGTAAATAAATAAAATCTCCAGAATTTAACACCAATTCAAACAGCTTCTTATTATTTTATTTCGAAATAATAATCAAGCTATTAACAAGATAAGGGTCAACTAAAAACATGGTTCCCAAGGGGAGCAAAACCAGCAAACCACATTGGCACCAGATGGAAGTCCTAATAAGAGATAAAGAGAAGGCAACCAAATCAACCCCTTCAATTATGCATACCCGGCTCTGGGAACAACCAACGCCGACATAAAAAAGAAATTTCTCTTAATTAAAAGAAAGAGAAAAGAAAAATTTTAAAAATACCAGCATTTCCGCTATCAATAAAGCCATAAGGGGTATCTCGTCAAAACTTTAGCCACTAGACTTACGAGCCACCAAAAGACTCAAAGTAGGCTTCTTAATTGTACAAGTTAAGAAATCTTACCCAAATCCGATGTGGTGCACAAAGTGTCAAAGATTAAATCACCGACAGAAATTTTGCAACCCTACAACCATTCTTAAATGCAGCAAAACCTACCACGAAGTGGAGGACTCAAATATGGAAGCGCACAAAGCCGTCTGCAACCTGTTCAAATGTGTCAACTGTGAAACAGAAAACTTAGACGCTAACCACGTCCCAAATGATATTAAGTGCCCCACCTTTCTAAAAGAAAATGAGGTTCTTAAAATCAAAGTTGACAACCGATGTTCCAAAAGGGAGGCCTACAAGATCTTCAGAACAAGAACTAACAGAAACAACGTAACAACTAAAACCAAGAACAAACCAAATTCTTTCAAATCCGACAAGGCACCTGAAACCGGTAAAAACCAGAATATCACAAATCCCACCCCATCCACATCTACTGCAAATAAGCACAATACTCCTACTATAACCGGAATCATAAAAGGAAACCAACAACAATTAATACAAAACCAAATCGATACTACACATCTAGCCACTATAGTAAAAGAAGTCTTCAACGCTTAAAAAAAAGAGAGAGAAGAAACTGGCCGCGAGATAAATTACTAGCGCCTATCTGCACCCAATTCATCCATTGGACAAGGTAGTACACAAAACCATCCACGACAACTCTGAAACAGAATGTTAATCATCAATCAAAAAAGCAATAGAACTAACAACAGATACAACAATACAAATAACACAAAAGGTACAAAATAGAAAAAACGAGCCACATTGGGGCAATTGGGAATCAAACATAATTGACTATTCAGAAAAATACCTAAAAAAATCCACTACAAAATCAACATACAGAAAACTCCACCAAAAAATAACTTACGAACATAATCATTACACCCCTATATACACCGACGGTTCAAAAGATCCCACTAGTACAACATTCGCTATCATTAAAGAGAACTCATAAAAGGAAACCAACAACAATTAATACAAAACCAAAGAAAACATTTCAAGAAAACTTGAAATAGGCACCACTAATCCGAATAGTCCCCCATTCACCGCAGAAACTATAGCACTACAAAAAGCAATCACAATAGTCCTAGCTGTAAATACACCACACATTATATTCACAGATAGTTTAAACACAATCAAAGGTATTAAAAACATAGACAACCAAGAAAACATTATAAGAAACATAAGAAATAAAATAATAAAACACCAGAACATTATAAAATTGGCTTGGAAAGAGGCAAAACTAACTCTGAAAAGATGCACAATATATACACCTGACCCTACTTACAGTAATACAAGAGGCCAAATAACAACATATTACAGAAATCACAAACAAGAAGAATGGAACCCGTCCACATCATTTTTATAAACCCACTCTCCAATATTCAATAAACAAATTTTAGTAAAAAATTTACCCAGAAATCTTTGAATAAAAATAACTCGATTGAGATTAGGTTGCACACTAGCCTCCCACAAATCCTACTTTGATCACACAACTTCACCTCAATGTACATTCCGTAACGAACAGCTGACAATAAAAGATATTGTACTAGTATGTCCATACAGTCAACCAAAATTAAACAATAATAATGGAAGGAAATTCAACAAGCAAAATAGAAACAATAAGGCAGATTCTCACGGCATATGGAATTTGGAATGAAATATAACAACCATATCAACAAATTACAGATAAACAAAAACTTCCAACAAATAAGTCCAAAACACATTAGTATATGAAAAATATAAGAATAAAACGAAGTTATATCAACTAGTAAAACAAAAAATAGTAAAAATAAAAAAAAAGCAATAGAATAAAAATAGGTTCAGTCTCTACATCCCTACGGAAAAGGTCCAAAATTTTGGCGTAATATTCATATTACGTTTAAATAAGATATAAATAAACAACAACACTTATATCATTTTTTTGTTTTTTTTTTAGTTTAAAATGTGACTAAGAAATTAAACAGGTTTTTCTTTTCAGGTATGGCTGTAAATGGCGTAAGAAGGAGTTATTCTTATGATGTGTGTGGGATTTGAGCTCACACTCCCTCGGTGTTTACAGCGTATGCTCTAACATACTAAGTCATCGCAGCCCTCTGTTCCATTTGTTACATCTGCATCAAACAATTTTGTTTTAGTTAAAATGTTAACTAAAATGTAATAAATATGTATAATAAATACTCGTATAAAATAAAAGTATTAAGTTTTTTATTAAAATTTTATAATTTTATAGAAAGTACATATTATTATTAGAGATAAAATTTTTATTTTTTTTATTATCATTTGAATATTTTTTTGTCTTAAGTCAGTTTAAAAGTTACTTTTAGAAAATATATAAAATTAAGTTTTATTTTAAATTGTTATAAAAATTAACTTTAGACGAGCATAACAATATTTTACAAATTCTTTTATTTTTTCTTTTTATATAGAAAGAAGCATATTATGTATATGTATGTTAATATTGTATTTATTTGTCCTTCATTTATTACAATTTTATTTATTTAATATATTACAAATAAAAATAATTGTTAAAAGTTAATGACCAGTAATGCACGCAATCAATTTAAATTAATATTAACTTCGCAGTAAGTTTTTTAAAGCTCTTCTAAAGACTTTAAAATTTTAGTTTCTTTTTAAACAATGTAAATTAAGAAATAATATTAGAAAAATCAATTATTTTTTGTATAGGGTTTATTACTTACAATTAATCTTCGACAAAGCAGAGTGCTGCTGCTTATAGTTGCACATATCATGCACGGAGTAAACCTCCGCAGTTTTTAAGTATGTTTTGCAGTTTTGAGCTTGAAATATATGTTAGAAAATTTCCCCAACGATTCTGAGTATTTTGTTCCTGACCCTTTTACTCCAAACCCAGTTCTTTCTGATGTTTTTGAAGCATCAGTAAACCATTTCAATACACGTTGTCCAAGAGTATAACCGCCACGGCCATTACTCCGCTCTCTTTTGGTACTTAGTTTTATTATAAATTTTTTCATCTTGGGGATGTTCAATAAGGGGTATACATTGGACGAGTAAAGTAAAGTCCCTGTAGTCTATACATTTCCCCCTATCAAATTTCTCTTGACACATTCGTAAAATCGTTTAAGCACTTTTTGTTGGAATTTACAAGTGAGACTTAAATAAAAACACGATGACGGTGCCTTTAAAACAGTTAAATAAACTTTATTGTAAGAATATTCAGGAGCAAGAATGAGGGAAAAAATATATATAAAATATAAATTTGAAAATTTGACATACAGAAAAATAGATGTTTGTCAAATAGATCAAAATCAAAATATAAAAGATAGGAGTATGTTCAGAAAACATTATATACTTATTAAAGATTATTTTCAAATTATAACAAATTAAACAACAATAAATTCAACACTTTTAATATAGGCAATAAACAAATATGTATTATATTTAAGAATCTTATTTAATTTATAATACTTCTCTGGATCAAATATTATAAATAATGTAGTAAAAATATTATTTGATGAATACCATTGGCTAAATTAGTAATTAGTATTACAATTTTAAAATATGGAAAGTAAATTCAGTTAAAAATTATTTCATTTGACTTTTTTTTAATTTGACTGTATTTCATTTGTAACCAGCTCTAAAATCGCCCCTAATTATATGTTCTACATACATATTTGAAAAATAAAATATTTAAAAAATTAGGGGCTGCAATTTCTAAGAGTAAGAGTATTTTCACTTTATTTCCCCTTTCCCATCATATCTCTATTTGGGCTCATTCATTCTTGTTCTAAAGTACCAACATAGTCCTGAAGTACAACATAGTATATACAGGATACATAGTATATACAGGATGTTCCGCATAAAAGTGCAAATATTTCAGGTGGTAATTCCTGAGAATAAAACTTGAAAAAAAAAGTATACTGGGAGCGGAGTATATTATCAATCCTTTCCTAGATATTGGAATAAGTTTTATGGTTTTTAGTTTTATATTATTAATTGCTTGCGGTATAAAAACATAGTAGAAAATATAACGTATTTCGTCGCAAAGTATAATAATAATAAGATTTCCAATTGTTTTGTTTGACAAGTTTTTCAACTAAATATAAAAAAAATTTTTTCGGCGTAATTTTAATACTATGTATACATCTCTTTTAATACAATTTCTTTATATAAGTATGCTATATCGAATATTCATTTCCTTTTCACTTTATTGTAATGACATTTGAATAAGAATGTGTAAATTTAGTTTAATTTATAAATTCTGATATTAATATAATAATAATAATAATTAAATTTCTTAAGAATCTGCTCTATAAATTTTATTTAATTCATTTAATTCATTTTTTTTCGAAACTATTTAAAAATATAGCTCTTCATTTAAATATAAATTCTATTCTATTCTAGTACAATAATATAAGTTCTTTTTTTATGTTTTTATTAAAACATTATTATAACAACAAACGATCATCAATTATCATTTAAAGTTAAATAACATGATTCATAAGTATTTGTTAATTATTATTTAGAAAATTAAAAAAAAAAAAATAAAATAAAATAAAAAAAAAATCTATTAAAAATATTGGTTTAGTGAAAATATAATAATTCGACCATTATTTTGACTCAATTTTAATTATAAAAAATGAATATTACACTAATGTATATACATATATACAAATATCCTTCCACTTTAAATATTAATACATAAATAAATATTAATATTTTTTTTAATATCTACCATTTTGTGGAAAACGATGAAAGAAACGTTAAAAAAAAAGATTAAAAAAGAATTTTTTTTGCCTTTTTTTTTTTAATACAATTTTTTTATTTTATTGCTTGCTTGTGTTTAATAAAGCAATAGATATCGTGTCCAAAAAAAAAATAATATCGATTTCAATTTCGCAAAAGTCAATTTAATCTTAGTGGTCCGTTTTTAGTTTTTGGGTCAAATACCTTTTTTTTTTTCTTTGTTGAATATATACTTAATATATTAATTTAGAAAAACAAAATTCTTTTACACAAAGGTGGTCAAAACGATTTTTAAAAATTAAAATATATAAAAAATGATTACAATTATTATTAAACTAATCTACCCCAGCTTTATAATTAATTCTGTACTCGTAACTTATAATAGTTTTAAATCTGTCTATATAGTCTATCCACTATTATAAGTTTCGTAACTTATAATAGTGTATAGATTAGAATACTTTCTTTCAAGCAAATATATTTAGCTTGATATAAACAAGGCAAAATGTACACTAACAGTTTTTAAAGCCCCACATTTCATAGTCCCACATATAATTGTGCATCTGCATTAAAATTTAGAAATTTTTTTAGAATTTCATTTAATAAGAAAAATGTGAAAAATAAAAAGACACTTTTTTCAATTTCAAGGGAACTCTACATAATTGAGAAAAATCCCATGCAAAATTATAAAGTTGAAGCCTTTTATTTTGAAAAAAATTGTACAGATTGTCTATAAGTTAGAGGTGTTTAAAAATAGCAAAATTTCAATTTTTGAGCTCTAATAGTGCTTAAACAGGATGTGGTAAAAAAAAAACTTTCTGAGGCAACTTACATTAATTCTAAAAGTTCTTTCTTAGTTCAAAAATTTCGAGTCCCTGTGTCAAAACGTAACGGAGTAATGAAGGAAGAAAAATCTTGCAAAATTTTGTCTTTGTATAAGAAAAGTTCTGATCGTTTTTAGATTGTAAAACTCTTACGCAGAAGCTCAGATATATACATTTGAAAATAGGGCTTTTTTGCAATATTTGAGGGGCTGTAATCCAGAACCTTATATAATTAAGTAAAATATTAACAAACGTGAAAATATGTTACTGGAGCTTTAATTTTTATGTCTTGCCGAAGAAAATATTGTACAGGTGCCTAAGTTACAGACGTTTAAAAATCGCAAATTTTAAATTTTTGAGCCGTATTAGCTCTTAAAAAGGGGGTGACACAAAAATTTTTTTGAAGAAGCATATAAAGAAGTTAAACAGAACAGAACCCATTTAAAAATAAATAAATAAATAAATAAACCGACACCGATAAATAAATAAACCGGCTCCGTAATTAATGGAACTACATAAAAAGTTGTTCTACAACATTAATATTTTTATGAAATATACTCATGGTTAAAATTTCATTGCTCTATCTTTAACGGTGTAGATATTTTGTAAAAAGACGGACGCGTGGACGGACAGGGTTAAACTAATAGGCACATTTTTTCAATGTTTTTTTTTGGAAATGTGCTAAAAAGAATATAAAACAAATATAATAAGAGAGAAGTAAATATAAGAAAAGCGGAAGTAAAATTTAGTATAAGTAATTTTGATGGGTATCAGATGGGTATCAGACATACAAAGTTTTGCTTTTAAGGAAGAGAGTAATAGAAACAGACAAATCTTTGCCTGATAATAAACTGAATGTTTGGTAGTCGAACTCGGCTCAAACTTTGATGTAAAACTAAATTTTTGGCATAAACTCTAAACTAAATTTTATTCAAGTTGATATAACCATTTTGTCGTTATAGTTTTTTGATTTATATAGAATCCTATATAATATTCTTTATTTTATATTAGAATCCCGATTTGTGATCGTCGGACCAAACATATTTTTTTCTGCTAATCATCGACGAGCTGCCAAATTTGCTTTCAAATTAACAGCTAATTTTTCGTTAAGCCAACTTCAGAAAACTGCAAAAACAACATTTTTTGAACACACAGACATATATATACACATTGCAGACACTTTTCCAAAAGATTGTTTTTCGGGTCTATGGAACGTTAAAATTTCGAAAATAAATTTATCTTAATTTTGACTTTTCCACCAATTGCTATACTTTATTTCAGCCTTTCATATACATATTCATTGTTATATATACATATAAAATTAGACATTCTAGGATGACTTACAATGCAACAGATAAATAATTGCATTGTAACATTATAATAATAAAAGGGAAAATAACAAATCGCTGCGATTTAATTAAATATAAATGAAAAGTATACATAATCTTAAAGAATTGGCAAAAGAATTTATAAAGGAAGAAGGATGTCACGTCTTAAATAATGGAATAATTTATATATTTGAATCAATTGTCTGAACTATATAAGCTGAATAATCACAATTTCACATCACAAAACTTTTTTAATATTTTCTTACAATGTTAAAAATTATATTTATATAATTTAATTATGTAACGAAGTTTTTGAAAAAGAAACTTTTTTAACTTGTTAACTTATTTATTAAGAAATTGATAAATATATAGGTATAATTATATATCAACAGTTGTATTTTTAAAAAATGCTTCGGGAAAGAATTTTAATTTTAGAAATGTTTCGTCCTTCAACACTTCTGGACTCTTCAGTAGGCTGTTGTGTTGAATAGCTTAAAAAACTTCTTTTTAATTTAATTATGATGGGTTATGACTTATTAAACTAATTGTATTATTATTAAATTCAAAACAATAGTACTTCTTTAAATTAAAATGAGGGTCCAAAACTAACACATTACGTTACAAACTAACGTTAATTTTTTTTTAAATATATTTAACCACAGGTATTCATTTTCAGTTGAAACATCTCGTATTTAAACAAAGATTAATCTTGATAAAATTAATGCTATATTATTATAGAACATATTTTATAGCGCAACAGCTCTCGAAATTTTCTCAAATTATAGAGATTCTCAACTATAGAGATCTTTGCATGAAACTAATCTAGAAAAGTAACAATATTATTTTAAGATACTGAAATGAAAGTGAATAGAGTATACACATATCCAAAATATTCATGCAACATAGTCGTAATGGCTCTTTTTTTTACTTACTATAATTATTTCTTATAAACCTGTCTGCCTCACAGATATATTTCAGATCAAAAGAGAAAAATGTAGAACTAAGTAGACTTTATTGTTGACTCTTGACTTCAATCTTTTTATAAGAAATTGACACTCTAAAAACTACTGTGTTATATATACCTATAGCTTTTTGAAATAGCTTTTTAGAATAAAATCCGGAAAGTATCATCAACAAGAATTGGTCAAACAATGCTCAACACACATTCAAGTCATTAATCTTCGATAGGTCAGCCGCTCCTGTTCAAAATTAAGTTTTCAATCGGAAAATTACAAATTATAGAGAAAAAAGAAAAAAATTGCGCCAGTAGCCGTATAGCGTTAATAAAATAAAAACAATATGTTCGTATCTTGAGTTTCACGGTTTGCCTTTATTGCCAGAAATCCTTTGATCGTTAGATTCAAGAAAACACATTGCGAAAAAATATTCTTCTGAAACAAAATAACAATAACATATCATATTATCCTTGCAAAATGAAAAACAAGATGAGCTGTCCAAGAGGAAAGCAAATACTAAACTATACATATATGTATTATACAAGTTTATATTAAAATTTTCCGTCCAAAAAAGTATCTTATAAAAAAAAAAAAGTCTATCTTATTAAAATCTAAGATAAACATCCATATAAAATCATTTTATTTACATATATTTTACTTAAAAATTTTTTTCTTTTTAATTAATTTTTTTTTTTGTTTTTTCGACACTATATGTTTTGCCACGTCCTTAAGATTCAAATTTATGCAAAATATGTATTATGTACTATAGATATATTATGTAAATATACATTATGTACTATAGATATATTATGTAAATATTTTTAGAAATTAATAAAAATTCGTCCACAATATTTCAATTCTATTTTATTTATTATAAAAATTTCTTTTATTTATTTATTGTTTTTTTTTTTTTTTTGCGAATATATCCATTCTGAGTCCTTAAAATATTCTATTTGTACGAGTACTAGATAAAGTATTTGTACATTACAAATGTAAGTACATATATATATATAAAAAAGAAAAAGAAAAAAATGACAATAGTAAACATATATAACCAGTCCAAGGACAATTATTATTTTTAATGAAATTCTATTATTGTCATCATTAATATATAGAAAAAAAGGATAAAGTTTACAAATTGTACAATAATAATTTTAGTTGTTCTTTGAATATACTCCAAGTAAGTTAAAAAAAAAAAAAAACAAATAATAATAAATTTAAAACGGATCGAAATTCAAAAAAAAAAAAAACAAAAGAAAACAATTTAAAAAACATTTAATTAATTATTAATATTCATTATTTAAATGAAATGAAAATATTTAAGGATATTTTTAAACGTTTATTAATATTTTCTTTAAAAAATGGTAAAAAACGTAATTATAGACGTTTAGAAAATTTTTAAAGAATGTAAATTTTAATGTTTAATAAAAACACAAAAAAAAACAAAATAAAATGAAAATTTTAAATTTTAAAAGAATTTGTATAATAGGTACTCTTAATAAAATTAATATTCTTTTAATTTTTTTATTATAAATAAAATAACATTGTAATGCCACCAGAAATGAGTCGTCAAGCAGATAAAAAAAAGCAACCTAAAAAAGGTTAGTGGGTAATAAAAAAATAAAAAATAATTAAAATGCAAAAGAATGTAAAATGTATGAATATATATAAATAAAACAAAAAAAAAAAACAAAAAAAACAAAAAAACAAAAATAAAATAAGTAATTAAAAGTTTCCACATTTAATTTCGAAAAAAAGTAAAAAAAAATTTTGGATAAAAAGATACTGAAAAGAAACAAAAGATATTGGTTTTAATATTCGTTCTTCAATTTAATAAAAAAGGAGTAAATTAATCTATACGTAATATATAATACAAAAAAGGACAAGAAAAATTATGAATGAACGGGTTTTGAATTAAAAAAAAAAAAAAAAATTTTTTATTTCTTTAATAAAATTGAAAATTAAAACAAAACTATATAAATATAAAATGATTTATTTAAAAATATCTCTTCTTCTTCTTCTTTTCTTCTTTATTTCTTATTCTTTTTCTATACTACTACTTCAACTTCTTTATATTTCAATTTAGGAGCTGTTCGACAAAATTTCAAAACAATAAGTGAAGGATACGTTAAAACAATAACTGATGAAAGTGGACATTTAAAAGCTGTAAAAGGTTCGTTTTACCATCATATATCTTTAAAGTATTTTTAATTTTATTACAAAACGATGTAATTGAAAATATGATGAAAAATTTAAGCTTAACAATTTAAAATACATATATATATGAGTTGAATATTTTTCAATTAAAATTTATTTTATAATATAATAATAATCATATATGTAATAATATATGGGATATAAATAAAGGTTATATGAAATAAAGTCGAATGAAATTAAATCGAAATGAACTTTTTTTTGGCTTTATTTCAATTTTACATATATGAAATAATTAACCAAAATCAAGAAATATTTGCTTTTCGGCTTAATTTCTGTTTTAAAGAAGAAAGAAATTCTAAAACATTTTCTAATGGGCTAATTCTAATTCCTTTTGTCCATAATATCCATAAAATTTTAGAAAGAATTTAATAAAATTTTCTGTTTTGTAGAAGGATTATGTTTCATTTTTTACATGTATAAAAAAGATTTAAAATAATGACGGCTGCAGCCCTAAAATTTTCGCTAAACAATTTATTGAAACCCTAATTTTAAAACCAACTGTAAAATCTTTCTTAATCATTTTATTTTTTACATATATACATATTAAACATATTTCAATGATTTGAATATTTTAACTGCTTTTTTCTTAGAATATTTTAATAGGTAATAGGTTTAATACCTATTAAATACCTATAATACCTATAATTTAATAGGTTTAATAGAAAATAGTATCTATATGTTGTATTCCAAGAGATTAACGGAAAATTTTAATTGTTATGTAAAATTAATGGAAAGGGTTACGTATATTCAATAAAATTTCTGGAAAAAGTGCTATACCATTGTTTTATCACCTTAAAATTACATAAAACTAGAAAAAATATCATACCTTTAATTTTAATTTTCGAATTTATTAACTTCGTAGTAAACATAAAATAAACCCGAAAACAAAAATATCATGATTTTAGATTTATATATTGTAAAAGTGAAACTGATAAAATTATATGGCTTTATTTCATGTAACCTAAATAAAAGTCTTCCGATGATATCTCACTATAATACAAGATATGCATCCAATTGACACTATATATTATATAGTTTTCGAAAAAACATGAACTTATAACTATATACTATATATATGTACATAATTTTATTAATTATAACATAATATCATTCAAGTATTAAAATAAAATGTCCTATTTTACTAATATATATACGAATATCTAAATAATATATATGTATAGTATAGTTAAGTTTATTAAAAATTGTATAGTTTTAGAACAAATTAAATGTTGCCAAGTGCATATATTTTTTTTTTTTACTTTCACATACCAACCAAATAAGCTTTACGACGAGAAAGAAAACCCAAACATTTGGTAACATTTTTATAGTTAATACAAAAATATGTTTAATCCACAACATTATTTAATTTAGCTGCATGACTAAAATATTAAGGTTTCCAGACCGTTGTATAATTCCTTCTTGAAATTGCAAGATTAATCAATTTGCTTTTTTGTGCATTTAAAAGGCCTCAATAATTTTTTTTTGCACAATATTTTATTTTTAAATTAAGCTATAGATAGATAATGTACAGATAGTGTTGTATTTATCCTAATTAGTTTATTTTTATTTGAAAGGATCAAATTCAATTAAGGTTTAATAAAAACAGTTTTAATGTTATGGTTATGTTAGAGGATAATAACTTTTGTTAGAATTTCTAGCGTTTAACTTTTTTTTATACTAATAAGATAAACTTTTATACTAATAAGGTACTTTTATATATGAGATAAAAAAGAAAAATGAAGTCGTTTTTAAATATTTTTCTAAAACTGATGCATATGCGATAACCCTATATGCGATAGTCCTTTATACTTAAAAATGTTAAAAGATTTAAAAGCCGATTTGCTTAAAAATTTGACTAGCATCCAAGTGCAAAAGATCTCTAAATAATTTCACTAATTTTTAAAAACTGTTGAAAATTAATAAAAATAAATTAATAAATAATTCTTCATTCTATGAAATATTTAAACTTTTATTTTGGAAATAGCTAAGAGTTTTTTTTTTTTGATTTTTAAAATTAAATGTTTGACTGTACCGAGTTTTGAAAATAAAAAGAGAATAAAAAGGACAATGAAGATAATACAATGAAAAAAACATTAGATGAATTTAATTTATATGAAAATTAATATATAAATAACGAGGACTAACACCTCAAGCGTTAAAACTTACGAGCGAGAAAAATAAATTTGGTATTCTTCTACAAAACAAAAAAATATATGCTTGATTTAAGCTAATGTCTTTAAGATTTTCAATCTATTCAATCTTCAATCTATTTATACTATTTACACTTACGAATTTATGTATATGAAAATAAGTTGTTAAACCCCAAAGGGAAAATCCCCCCCCCCCCTCTCTCTTTTCATAAATGAATGATACAATTGAATTAAAAGAAACGTGTTAGTCTTGTACAATAGCTACAGCCGAGTAATCAACGGCTTAGTGAAATTATTGATTCACGAAACTGAAGCTTAGTCAAATATGAATAATAAATGACTTAGTGGATGCCCTGTACTCCTCAGTGGAGTGACAAGGAAAAAAAAAAAATTGAATTATAATTGAAATATGTATGCACTTAACTTATGAACTGAAAATTATAAAACCATACAACATAAAGGTTGACTTTTGCAGTAAAATTTAAAATTTTCCAAATAAATTATTCTAATAACTTCATTCATTTTGTTATTTTTCACTATACAAATGCTATAGAAATTCAAATTTTAAGGGGCAATTCTTGGTATCTATGGAAGATTCCCACTGTCCTTAGCAAAAAAAAAAAAAAATTACGAAAAAGTTATACTCATATAACATAATCTTTATTATATAAGATTTTACATTTATAAATATCGTTTCTTAAAAAGAGGAATGGTAATGATGTACGCAACAAAACATATACCTATTTTGAAATATTTTGGAATAATATGTATAATTAATTAAATAAAAAGTTTGAATAGGTAAATCGTAACTTGTATTTTAAGATTTCCTTAGACTATCAATTTTTTAAGGGCCTCGGTGGCCTAGTGTATAAAATATGCTGTAAGCACCGAGGGAGTGTGGGTTCGAATCCCACACACGTCGTACAAGTTATTCCCCCTTACGACAGTTATAGCTACGCCTGTGAAGGAAAGGTTGTGTTTACTGTTACAATACTGTTACATATTACAATGTTGTCTGTTTGGTATCATACTACCATTTCTATATTTATACACATATAGAAAAATATTTCATCAAAATCATTTTATTAATATTATTAAATTATTTTTTTTTTGTTTATCTCAATTCATGAAAAGGTGATCTTATACGTATACTACCTTTGTCTAAGAATACACAAAAGTTACCTGTATTCTTAATTCATTTTAACTATTATAATCTGCATAGATACGTATAAAACATATATAAATAAAAATTAGGTCATTTATCATACATTCGTTAATAAAATTGTCGTCATTTTAAATGACGCAAATACTATAAAAAACAAAATCATCAGCTTCATGTATAAGAAAAAACAAGTACAATATTTCATCTTTTAAATTGTGATGTTATTTTTCAGTTATTACCGTTATTTAAAAATAGTTCGAAAATTTACTAAAAAATATTTTAATTTATTTTGTTTTCCTTCTTAATTTTTTTTTATTGAAAAGTTTAAAATTTATATATGAAAGGTTTTAAGATCAAAAATGTATAAAGATGCTTTTCCTAAATACCTAAAATTCTTTTATTTTATATTTGACGTGAAAATTTTTGTGTTTTTGATTTATTTAAATAGCTTAAACTAGAGTCCCAAATATTTCTTAAAAAATAGTGCTGAACATCTTCTACATAAATTAACGTATCTGTTAAATAACTTGGCATAATTTTATGTTTTTTTTGTATACCATTATCATAACATTCATTTTTAATATCAGCAGCACACTCATCCATTTTAATATTTTCAACATGTGAGATTTTTAAGTAAATCTGTTAAGTTTTAATATTATTCTCATGCCTGGGTTTTGCAATTTTTGCAATCTATTCATCATTTCAGGATTAAACATGAAAAGAATAGGTGAAAAGAACTCGAAAGTCAAATGGGTTAAAAATTTTAATTGCACTCAGCACCGATAGAGTTTTTCTTATTTTAGAAAATAAATAAAGCTTTATGTTTATTTTCTTACATAGGGTTTTTAAAAATAAGTCTTTATTACTAAACTTAAGTATTTAATTTCATTTACCAAATTAATTTCTATATAATCAATTAAAATTATTTAATACACTATTAATAACCATACATTTAGTCTTTTCAATATTTAATTTCAATTTATTAAGTATATATCATTAAAAGTATACACCTTCTTAAATCTTCATTTAATACATTACATATAAACGATAGTACATTCTTCAACTGAGTCACCAACAACATATAATATTAGAGTATCGTATAAGGTCAAATTAGATAATTGAACCTTTTCTATATCATTCACTTAAATCAAAAATAGTAGTACACCCAAAATTGTTCCTTTTGCGACGCCTAATTTTATATTTACTGCATTTGAGACTATGCCCTCAAATTGTTTATTTTGCCTACAAATAAATCTTTAAATATGACTCGAACCACACCAATTCTGTATCATGAATACCGTACATAAAGAATTTATTAAGCAGTATGCCAAGATCGACTATTTCGAATGTCCAGCGCAGATATAAAAAAACAGCTACGACTATTTTCAATTTATCAGAAATCGTTATATTCCAGTTCGCCAAAACTAAATTTAATAAGCTATGATTTCTTCTAAAACCGGATTGATTTTGTGACAAAAGACTATTTTTAGCGAAGTACGATTCAAGTTGAGTATACATTACATTTCCAGTATTTTTATTATTGTAGAAATTATATTTACACATCGAAACTTATTACATTTAGTGTTGTTTTTTACCTTCTCAATGGGTATTACCGTTGATTCCTTCCAAGAATGAGGAAACGTTCTATTGTTCTTTAAAATTTAACGTAACGTGCTGATTACCGTTTAGAATTTTAGAAAAGAACAATAATTTAATAAAGTATATAGAAATAGCTATACGCAGATTGAAATTGACTGATACATAAACTTTTTACTTTTTACTTTAAACTTAATTGTCATAGCATCAAGACTAATACATCTTCTTCCAAAATCGAATGACTTTTCTACTCCTCTTTGTCCTTTTAATACTGCTCCCAAATCTCTTGATAAAAACAAATATCTCTTTGATAAACACAAGCATACATACATGATTTATCAACAGTAAACACTACTTTTTTTTAAAACCTACTCATAATTTTTGTTTTAGTTGTTAATTATATATTAAAGTAAATTTAATAATTGAACTCATAAAAATCTGGTATACTTATACAAAATTTTCTTTTTATTCCATGTCTCTTTTAAATATTATAGAATTATCCAATTTGGAACGTACATTAATTTTAATAAAACCAGATGGGGTTCAACGTCGTCTTATTGGAAAAATAATACAACGTTTTCATGAAAAATATTTTACATTAATTGCTATGAAATTAACAATAGCAACATCAGATAAACTTCAAAAGCATTATAGTGAATTTAGTGACCGTTCAAACTTTACAAATCTCTTAAAATATATGAGCTCAGGGCCAATAGTTTTGATGATTTTGGAAGGTACTAATGCTGTAAAAATATGCCTTGAAATGATTGGTAAAACAAATCCAATAAATTGTTTACCTGGTACAATTCGCGGTGATTTTGGTATTCATACTGGACGAAATTTAATAGATGGATCCGATTCAATATTATCAGCAATGCGAGAAATATCAATATGGTTTTCTGATAATGAATTAATAACAAATTCAAGTAATTAAAAACAAAAACAAAAATTAATATTTTTTAATTTTATCATATCATATATTATGTATACATATGTATATATAATTCGAAATCACAAATATACATACATATACATATGTATATATTAATTTGCGTATCTATTCAACAACTAGTTGTGGATTAAATAATAAAAATTGATTATTATTTTTTTGTGTCATTGTAAATATTTGGATAAAAAAAAATTAATTTATAACTTAATTCATTTTATTTTAGTTTTTAGTTATATTTATTAGGGTTTAAATTTTATTTACTAGTTATTAAATTTATAGACATACATATAAAAAAGTTACAACTAGCCTTAAATTAACCAAAAAGTGCCAGCGGAAATAATTTTTATATGAAAATTGACAAGAAATAAACGTATAAAACCCTTAGACATAATTTTCTTACCTATTATTTCAATTTCGTGCTCCATTACCTGTTAAACATAAAAATATGTATGAACCAATGTATGCATACACATAGAACCAACCGACCATCAGATTATTATAATTTAAAGTCATGAATTTAAAGTTTATTGCCTATGACAGTCCGCTATGTTTAACCCATTTCTGTCATTGCATAGTTACTGATGATACCAACGTTAGCAAAACTGAAACTTCCATTCGTGATTGCGAGTTTCTGCAACATGATCTTAATAATTTTGGTGCTTAATACAGAAACAACGCACTCAAATTAAATGTTTTTCAAGGTTACGAGCCAAATACTAATTATGAATATCTTGTTAATAATTAAATTATTAAAAGACTTGATCGCACTATTGATTTGGATCTGATTCTCGATAATAGGTTGGACTTCAATATATAATTTGCCACTATAATTTCATAATTAATAAAGTTAATTCTATTCTAGCTCGCTGCTTATGTTATTCTACTTTTTGTCAAAACAGTCGCCTCTGATCCTTATATCACGAAACGTCATGTTATGTAAGATGAATACTTGAATATTCAGTCAAGCATGGTCTCCTTATCATAATATAGATACTGTTACTGATATTGAATAAGTCTAAAACGAAATTTCTTCGTTTCGTTTAATACAATCTAGCTTGGGCTGATTCGAGAGATTTTCCGCTTTTATGCTAAACTTTCTTTGATGAATTCGAATTCTCTCCAGTCACGTTTTTTAGTGACTGGTAAAATATTTTACTTATATACTTTCTCTTTTATTCGCGAACAAATGAGGTATAGAGTAAATGAGAAAATAGAAACAATATCAGATCTGTCGAGCTTTTTAATATCTCACACACTCTTCAGACTACGGCAAATTTAAGCTTATCTCGTATATGTTAAGGTAACCAACTTAGTATCAGAGCTGTTTCATACCAGCGTTAACAAACTAATACTGAAAGCCAGTCTTTATCCTGATATGATTAACGCCAATAGTCTGCATAATAAATCTTGCAATGCAATTTAACCGCATGCGTTTGCAATGCTTAACCAATATAGGAGATTATTTTTTCTCTATTCGATTTTTTATATATCCTAACTTTCATTATAATTTAACATCAATAAGATTAATTAAGTCAGTTTAATAGTAGTCTTTATTTACTAGCAAACTGACCTATGATGTAATAATGAGTTAACTGATGCTTGTATTTAAGTAATATGTCTGATATTATCACCTTTTTAAACCTAGACTAGTTATTAAAACGCCGATCTTTAATACGTCAAATAAATATGAAAGAAAATTAAAAATATTTAGGATATATAACATTATTAGAATTATTAGTATTACAATGTACCAGCATCTTATAATATAACTTTTTTAATATCTTTAACGTAATGACCTTAATTGGATAAGATAATTTACAAACATTATTGCATTTTTACGACATTTAATTAAATTTTATACATATATATTCATATTTGCATTACAATTTGTTTTTTGCTTTTCAAGTTAGAGGATATTGTAAATATTCAATTATTTTAACAACTTCTTGTATATAATCAAATTTCACCTAAAGCATATTAAAAAATGTTATCACCGTAAAAGGGCGCTATAATTTTTCTGATATTTTTTCTTAATATGGTGTGGTATTTCTATAATTTATGTCTTGACACTATGATTTATTACTTGTATCTATTTTGTATATACGTGTACATATGGATACAAAATCAGAAAACAATGTATTTTACGTAATATGTAGTTATTCAACCTAAATTCTATCGAAGTTTTAATTTATTTTATACCATCAGATAGTTAAAATACTCTATATTTGAATTTTATTTTAAAAAAAAACTATTTTTAGAACATTTAAAAAAAAATTCATTTAATCTCTACGTCTGTTCATTAATTAATAAAACTTCTATACCAAATTGAAGGTAAAGCAATAAAACGTTAACTGAATAGGACAGGTAGCTATTAAAAGTTTAGAAGCTGTATAGAACATTTTGCTTTTATTTATATAGTACAGTTTTTAGCACATTTCCAAAAAAATTTTGAAAAAATGTGCTTATTAGTTTCACTCTGTCCGTCCGTCCATCCGTCCGTCCGTCCGTCCGTCCGTCCGTCCGTCCGTCCGTCCGTCTGTTTACAAAACTTCTACACCGTTAAAGATAGAGAAAAAAAATGTTAACCATAGGTAGGTCTCATAAAAAAAATAATTTTGTGGAACAACTTTTTCATGTAGCCCCCCCTATTACGGAGCTACAGCCCCTCAAACTTTGAAAAAGCCCTATTTTTAAATGCATATATCTTATGTTCTGCTTAAGATTTTTTCAATCTGAAAACGTCATTCGACAGGTATTTCTTTTATCTTTCTAAATTAATATCAAAATTATACAGTTTTTTTAAATTTAGTATTTAAATTTACCGTTATGTGAAAACCAAATTTTGCATGATTTTTCTACTTTCATAACTCCGGCACGCTTCTAGATAGAAGCTTGAAATTTTGAGGCAAGAAAGAACTTTTAGAATTAGTATAAGTTTGCTCAGAAAATTTTTTCGGACCACCCTTTGTTTATGAGCTATTAGGGCTTAAAAATTGAAAATTTGCTATTTTTAAACACCTGTAACTTAGGAACCTGTACACATTTTACTTCTGCAAGATATAAAAATTAAAGCTACAATAATATATTTTTACGTGTGTTAAAGGTTTATTTTAATTGTAAAGGGTTCCAAAGTTGCCGCTCTTCAAAATTGCGAAAAAGCCCCATTTTCAGATGTATATATCTCGGGCTCTGCGTAATAATTTTGCAATCTAAAACCGCCAGAAGATCGAAAATTTTATTATCTATATAAAACAATATCAAAATTATGTGATATTTTGTAATTTACTATTTAAACGTTATGTAAACGTTATGTGAAAACCACATTTTGCATGAAATTTCTTTTTTCATTTAGAATTAGTATAAGTTTCCTCAGAAGTTTTTTGGTAACACCCCCTCTTTAAGACTTATTACGCCTCAAAAATTGAAAATTTGCTATTTTTAGACACCTGTAACTTAGGCACCTGTACAAATTTTTTTTCGGCAAGACATAAAAATTAAAGCTTCAATAATATATTTTTACGCGTGTTAACGGCTTTTCTTAGTTATATAGAATTCCGCACTTACGGCCCCTCAAATTTTCAAAAATGTCCTATTTTCACATTTTTTCTTATTACATGAAATTTTCAAATTTTTGTGTAAGTCACACTTCTAAACAGTTTGTATTGAGTTTTGGAAATGTGCGCTTTTAAAAACCGTTGGTTTACATTCTACCTTGTTTTTATGTATATGTAGCACCGTTACGGATATTTACTCTTTAAATCCTATTCCGTGAGCTCAGCGATTGTCAGCAACTGCCCTCCATACTTAGACGAACAAGGTGATGTCTTCGATATTCATCTTGTTTAAGTAACTTGACATAGTGACTTTTTAGACAGTAGAAGAACTGAAGAATTATATATAACTAGGAGTTACACAAACCTTTAAATTCTCCAAGAAAATTAAATTCTCGGGAATCCTGTAAATTACACTAACACTGGGTGTAATTTATTAGGTGGTTTTCTATTAGTATCTGCACTCGTAACTAAATAACATTAGCCTAAATTAAATCTAAAACCATCAACTAAACTTTTATTCCTAAATCGAAAAGCTCCTTTAAAAATGGGAATTTCTTAAGCTTTATAAATAAAAGTAGGTACTATAATTTTTTGCAAGTCAGTATTGAATTTTCCCATTATGTGAAATAAAAATTTTAGAAAGTTTTAGATCCCCCCACAAAATCTATGAATATTAAAGATATAAAAACTTGAAATTTTTTCTTAAGCATTCTAAAGAATAAATTTTTTGTGTCTATTAATAAATTTTGGTGCAAAAGTATAGTCGCAATTCAATAATGTCCCATTACAATATATAAAATTTCGTAACCCCAAATTTTTGTTCAGAAATTACGCAAAAACTATAAGCTCTATTTTGACAAATAATACCTCATTTTAAAAATGACGGTACTCCGGGATCAGGAAAATTATAACTGTGTTTGTAGATCCAATAGTTTTGGATATATATCGAGTTTTATGTTTTAGAGTTTCCATCATCCCTTATTTGGCAAATATAGGCAAAAAAATTTTTTTTAATTTATAAATTGATAAAATGAAATCAGACATAAAAAAACAAATTTAGATAGCTAACTAGTAATGTATGTACTATATATGTACATTAAATTTATATTCTTTAAAAAGTGCACCTTTATAAGAACTTTTGATACTCTCTTGGTTTTTTTTTTGTTTTTTAATAAATTATTTCAATTATTTTTGTTATTTAAAATTTATGTTATAGATTATATAAAAATAAATGTTATTATAATATTATTTTATATATAAATAATTATTACGATTAACTTTTAAACATTAGAAAGTTTAATATTATTTATTTTCATTAACAGAAATCGGATGTACAGAAAATATTATTAGTAAATTTTGATTGGAAGTGACGAATTTTAAAACGTGACTTGGAAATTTTATTATTTTAATTTTTTTTTTATTTTTTATTTTTTTTTTTATATTATTAAAAATTCCTTTTTCATAAAGAAATTGATGAAATATTAAGTAAACGTTTCATAAAAAATTAATATTTTCTATGTTTTTAAGAACTAAATTTAAGTGGTCACGTTTCAGATTGTGGTGTGTAATTGACAAGAAAGAGTTTTTGTTTTTTTTTTCTTTTTTTTTCTTTTAAAATTGACATTAAATTTACCATTAAAGTTTATCATACAATACAACTAAAATAAAATACGATGTGATTTAAATTTTTATATTGAATATTTAAAGTTTTTTTTTTTTTTGTAAAGCTTTAATTTTAAAATTTTTAATCTACTTGTTGTATGCACATACATATATACCTATAATAAAAAAATTTTATTTTGTAAATTTGCAATGTATGGCATTAATTGACTTGAATCAGTTTATATAAAATTTTTAGTATAGGTAACAAAACTATGCAACATTTTTTACTACTTTTTTTTATATTCATATTTAAATAAAACAAATCTTGTTTCTAATTTTTTTTTATATTTTCTTTATTATGATTATAATTGCCATTTTCTATTTTAAAGTATTAGATTAGAATTTAGAACTAATTTGTGGTAAAAAAAAATTCCTTATTATTCTAATAATTTTGCGTTTGATTATGGTTTTTAATTATGCTTAATTATTTGTTTCTTGAAATTTTCAAGTTTCATTTTCAATCATTTTGACATAATGACATCTTAGGTTAAAAAAGGAAATGAAGAAGTCTTTGTTTCCTAAAGAAATCTTTTGTTGGAAATGATACAGGATATCAATTGTTAATTTAAAATTTCAAAATGAAAATGAATACGATTTTGAATAATACTGTAAAAATTAAGATTAAAATTTAGAGTTTTGTTTTAAATTAAAAAGTAGTATCTATGTACTATATATAGACGTATTATTCCAAAATAATAATAAAAACAATCTATAGAATTGAAATTTTTTTTGGCATCAAATAAGTTCTTTGCTTTTAAAAAAGTGCTTACAAATTTAAACCCAAAAATTTTTCTATATATGTACTTATTTATAATTTTTTATTTTTTTAATGTAAAACTTTTAAATCTCTTATAATTCCATTAAATGTCTACCACAAAAAAAAAATTGATAAAAACTAAAACAAAAATACCATAAAAATCATAATAATTTTTACAATCACGGTGAATACTAAAATCTATTAATTAAAAACTTGTTGCTCCTTTATGTATCTTATTTGGTTTATATAATTTATTTTATTCTTTTAAGTATTTAATTTAAAGATGCATTCCAGTCCAGTAGTCCACTATCCTCCTTATTTTCCCTACAGAAACAAAAAATAAGAATCGTAACGTAATACTCATATCATATTATTACATACCTCTCATACTCATTTAAATTTCTTATCATCATTCATTATATCGATATAATATATACAAATACAATACATAGGTATATGTACATACAAATTACAATGCAATACAATACTTATTTTGATTGCATTTAACTTTCTCCCTCTTTCTCTTTATCACTCTCTCTCTAAGTTTTTCTTGTTTTTCCAAATTCCAATCCAACAAGTCAAAAAAGAGAGAGAAAAAAAATGTTAATTCTTTACTTTAATGAAAATTGAAAACTTAAAAACATTTTTCTCTCACAAATTCTTAAACCCATTTACCCAGCTGTTAATTGTTTTATATACATATATATTTCACACAGTTGTTATGTAAATCAAAAATGTTATAACTCCAAAAAATTTAATTTTCTAGTTTAGTATTTATAAAATGTTATGTATCATAAAATATTATTAAATAAATCCATTGCTTACAGGAAAAAAACTATAAATTTATTACATGAATAAGAGAAATATAATTTTTCTAAAATATAATAATTTAAAATCGTCGTATTTTTTGCGTCATATTTTGTAAAGTACATGTCAAAGTTAAACTAAGAGATATGAGATGAATATTTTTTTTTTTATTTAACGTTTATCTACGATTTATCTATGATAAATAATACAGTACTCCAGTGATGATATTTCATGTTTCAGTGATTATATTTCATGTATCATATATATAATAATATATTTAGAAGTAGAATAATATATTTCTTAATTACATTACAACACCTATAAATTATAATACGAGTACAACAATAAAAAAAAAAAAATAGAAATTTTTCTCAAATAATCTTTATACTCTTCATTCTTTAAACAAAGTATTTAAAATTACTCCATACTTCGGAAAATTGTGAGGGTGTGTTTTATAACTTTTAAACTATTATGTTGTTTGAAAAGAAAAACAAAGATAAAATATAAAATTACAATTGTGAATATTGTTGTTCAATGTTCATTCAATGACGTTATATTAAAAAAAAAAAATTTTTTTTTTTTTTTTTTTTGTTTGAGAATAAAATTGTTAGTATGTGTGAAATATACTTTTTTTCAGATACTCGTGCAAGGTGATTATAGATGTATCACACAAAAACAACAAAAAAAACGTAAAATAAAAGTAAAATGCAAAGAAAATTTTAAAATAAAAAACTTTTCATTTTATTCTTATAAAAATAATAACAGTCACAGTCAGTCAGTCTCATTTTAGTATTAAAACGGTACGGTCGGTGATAGTAACACTTAAAAAAAAAAATTTTTAAATTAGATATAAAAAAAAAAAAAGACGCAAACAAATTAAAAGAAATCAAAACAAAAAGCAAAAAAAAAAATACACATTATAGTGAATTAGCACGCGTTCATTTATTTAATTAGATTTGTTTTTTTTTTTTATTTTATTTGTTTTTGGTGTTATGAAAAAAAAAAAAATAAATAAATAAATATTAAATAGATTCTTTTTGTTTTTTAAAAATTTTTGTTGTTTTTTTTTTATAATCTTTTGAAATTTGATATACAAAAATTAATTTAAAAATGAAATGACCCGGATATATAATTAATAAACAATCCCTTTTTTCATTTAAAAAAAAAAAATATATAAAAAAACTAACAAAAAATAAGGTGTAACTTGAATTAATAAGGATAAGACAATAAGTGTTTCTTTTTTTTAAACTTAATATTTTAATGTAAATAATCTCAGTTTTTTTTAATAACGGATTGAAAATTATTACGTTAATTATACAAATTAATATACATACATAATATATTTGATTATTTAAATTTAAATGTTTTATCTATTATTATACATATATATCCAATTTTATATAAAAAATTTAAAAATTACATATATGTATAGAATGTTATAGTATATATTCAATAATTGCACAATTATAAAAAAAAAAAAAAAAAAAAATGATCTCTTAATTCGATCAAATAACTGAAAATTAAACATCATTAAAATAATTAATTAAAAATGAAAATAAAATAAATAATTTTAATTTTAAATAAAAATAAAAATATTTGAATATATATATACATATATATATATATATACATATATATATATATATATACATATGTATAGTATAGTAGTATAATATACCTATATAGTAGCACTCTGACTATAATATTTTTATTCACTTAATTTATTGTATTTTTACCTATATACATATTATATACATATTTTAGATATATAAGATATAATATCTAACGTTTTATACATTATATAATAATTATATATACATATATATATATATATATATATAAATGTACTAAAAAAAAAAAAACAAATACAAGTACAAAAAAAAAAAAAAAATTAATTAAGTAAATTGTGATAACAAATCTGCCTTAGTTACAATATAGCTATACTTTTAATTTCTACTAAAGTGAGATTATAACTATACACAGAGTATATGTAGGTACCATATTATAATATTAATGCATTAGTTACATATATTACATACACATATACCTATTATAGATATACATAATCTATATGTAATATTCTATTACAGCATATTTGGTTATAATTAGAAATAAAATAAAAATTAAGTTCTAAAGGGGCAATTTATAATGAGGGATTGCCAACGAATTCCCAAATAAAAAATCCCAAAAATTCCAAAATCCCAAATTACAATCCAATCCCAAAAAATAAATGTCAAAATATAAAAATCCTAAAGAAGTTTTCTTATAATGATTCCTTTTGATTTTTTTTTTTTATTTCGGATGTGGGTCGATTTATTGAAAACAAAAATATTGAATGCAAAAATTGTAGAAAAAAAAAAGTTTAAATAAAAATGTTGAGAAAAAAAATGTAAAAAACAATACATATATGGTTACATATACCTATATCTATATTTTTTCTTTTACCTATATCTAATATTCTAGAAAAAGTATAATCTTGATTTCATAAGCAAACTATTCATAGATATTATGTATAAGCGACATGAAACAACGGACGAAATTATTTTTTTTCCAAATTAATAAAAGTATAAATATTTAACCATATCCTCATGGGATTCAGCCCGAAATCTCTATTCCCCTACTAAACAATTCCTTCATTTTGTAGATAATTCTTAAATATGAAAAATTTGCTTTAATTTTTGTAGTTTTGGAATTTTGATATTTTGGGATTTTGCAATTTGAGATTTTGGGATTTTACAATTTGAGATTTTGTAATTTGGGATTTTGGTATTTTTTAATTTGGGATTTCGTTTTTTTTGGGAATTCGTGGCGCTCCCATAGCGTGCTTATGTTTTGTTATGAATTTTTCGTGATCAAAAATTAAAGCTTTTGTCAAATATTATTATTTTTTTTTTTTTTTATTCTCAATGTTAGATTTTTTTTTTTTTAGTTAGAGTTAATTTTTTTTATATAGAACAATTTTCCAACGACAAATTTAAATTGTCAAATTTATCAACAAATTAATAAAATGATTCATCAAAATTAGAAAGAGAAAATACAAAAAAAAAATGTTTTTTTGTGTACAAACAAAAAAAAAATGTTTTTTTATTTTAATTAGGTAAAACATATTTACTGATTTTCGACTTTTTTTTTTAATGAGTTAACTTGAAAAAAAATATATATATATGTATGCATATGTATGTATGATTGTATATTGTATATATAAAAATTACAAATGCGGTGGAACATTTATTTTCGATAAAACATTGGACCGTAAAAAATTAGGAATTTTCTAATATTTTAGAAGTAAATTCTTTTTTTAAATAATATTAGTTTTGTTTTATTATACGATAGATAAAATTATGTATATATATATATAGATCTATTAGGTATTTATTATATTATTATTATAGATTCATATATCTAAAGATATCTTTTTAAATTATAAATCAAGAAATACGATAGAAAAATATTTAATTAATTTATATACTATATGTATGTAGTTATTTTGTACAAGTATTTATTTATAGGGCATCGCTTATAGTCCATTCGATCAAAAATAAATAAATCAAACATATAGAATTGAATATAAATTAAATATATAAAGAAATAAATTAAGCATAATCTGGAAAAAGCGTATTACTCTGATTTTGTAACCAACTAAAAAAATCTCACGTAATTAATTTTATACGTACATATACATATACATTATTTCAAAAACAAAACATTTAAAATTATGAGGAATACCACTTCCATACTCCTGAAAAACAAATAATTTGAAAACCTAATTTTGAAACCGACTGTAAAACCTCTCCTAATTATTTTTGTATATACATATTTCAACATTCAACCTTCAACATTCAACCATTAAAAATAATGGGGTCGGTCGCCATTAGAACTCATGATTTTATCAAAATTGCCAAATTATTGGAACTCTTATTTTGTAACCGATTATAAAACCCCTCCTAATTATTTTTTAAGAGGCGACATGTCGAAATCCTTACTAATCAAATTTGCTTGATTAATTTGAAAACCTGTCAGTAATAAAATACAGTCTTTTTAAGTTTTAGAAAAAAATTAGATTACTTAATAAGATTTAATTGAAAAAAAAAAATAAGTTATGTATTAAAAAAATGAATTTTTAAAATAATAAGAATTTTTAAAATATTAAAATAAGGTTGAAAAAAAAATTAAGATTTCTGTACATCTCACATTTAAAAATATATAAGTTTACGCAATATATATACATTTTTGTGGTATTTCCTGTTCACATAAATGTGAACAGGAAATTATACAGCCTTTCCTTTTCAGGCGTGGCTTTAATTGTCGGAAGGGGCAAAAACTCTTACGACGTGTGTGTAATTCGAACCCACACTCCCTCGGTGTTTACAGCGTATTTTATACTCTCTTACCCACTAGACTTACCACTTAAACTTGATATAATAGAATTAGAATATAAGTTTATTGATTCTTATTAAGAGATTTTATGGATGATACCTAATCCCTTAGACCTAAGTAAAAATTTAAAATCAAAAGAAGAATTATATTTATACTAGTATCAATTTTGAATGATTTTATAGTTTTTTATAAAATTAATACGAATTGATGTGAAAAATTATTTTTGAGGTTTTCCAACTGACTTATCAATTTTAATAGTTATTTTTAATTTAACTTTCTTACAATAAATATAGAATACATTTTTAACAATTTTCTGTAAGTTAAAAATGAATAAAACTTTTTAAACATTTACATGTATACTTAATTGATAAAAAAAATATCCTTTTATTATATTAAATGAAATTTTTCAACATTCATTTGCATGTGCTTTTCAATTCTAATATGCATGTGCTTTTCTTCATGTAAAAATTTAATTTCTATGGTAATAAGTTTTTTTTTTTTATTATGATAATAAAAAATGACAAATGCATTTTAAAAACTTAAGAAAATTAAAAAAAATTTTTTTTTTTTTTTCAAATATTAAAATTTATCAACTGTTTTATTATCCTTTATTTATTCTTCCTTTTTTGTTTTTTTTTTTTTAAGAAAATGTTTCATAAAGTAATTTGTCTCTTTTTATCATAAAATTTAAAATAATATAAAATATAATTTTTAAGACTTTTGTTTTATTACCCCTTTTCTTAATAAAACATTACGTGTGTATAGTAAAAATTTATTATTTATGATTCATTTTAACCTCCTTTTTTTCAATTTTTTTTTTTTTTATTTTTATTTAGAATTTAATTTGAAGCCTTAACTTTTTATTTTTTTTATTTTTATTTTAAGCATAGAAATTGTTAATCAGACATAATGCACTTAGCCAAAGGATAATAAATAATATGAATACATTTTCATTTAATCTGTTTTTATAAAGGATTTTATATCATAGAGTCACGGTTTTTATAAAGGATCATATTACATTTTTCATAGTATTTATTTAAATTTATGTTTTTGTTTTATACAGAGTGTCCCCAAATAGAAATATTGTAATATAGAATAGTAGAAGTTAAAATAAGCTTAAATTTTAATCGAAAAATGAGGGAGCTTATCTTTAATGGTTCTTAAGATAATTCAACTTAAAAATTCCATAAAAATTAAAAGAAAACAAGGTAGAATGTAAACCAACGGTTTTTAAAAGCGCACATTTCCAAAACTCAATACAAACTGTTTAGAAGTGTGACTTACACAAAAATTTGAAAATTTCATGTAATAAGAAAAAACTTGAAAATAGCACATTTTTGAGATTTTGAGGGGCCGTAAGTCCGGAATCCTATATAACTAAGAAAAGCCGTTAACACACGTAAAAATATATTATTGAACCTTTAATTTTCATGTCTTGCCGAAAAAAAATTTGTACAGGTGCCTAAGTTACAGGTGTCTAAAAATAGCAAATTTTCAATTTTTGAGGCGTAATAACTCTTAAAGAGGGGGTGTTACCAAAAAATTTTCTGAGAAAACTTATACTAATTCTAAAAGTTCTTTCTTGTCTCAAAATTTCAGGTTCCTATCTAAAGGGGTGCCGGAGTTATGAAAAAAGAAATTTCATGCAAAATGTGGTTTTCACATAACGGTAAATTTAAATCGTAAATTACAAAATATTACATAATTTTGATATTGTTTTATATATATAATAAAATTTTCGATCTTCTGGTGGTTTTAGATTGCAAAATTATTACGCAGAGCCCGAGATATATACATCTGAAAATGGGGCTTTTTCGCAATTTTGAAGAGCTGCAACTTTGGAACCCTTTACAACTAAAATAAACCTTTAACACACGTAAAAATATATTATTGTAGCTTTAATTTTTATATCTTGCAGAAGTAAAATGTGTACAGGTTCCTAAGTTACAGGTGTTTAAAAATAGCAAATTTTCAATTTTTAAGCCCTAATAGCTCATAAACAAGGGGTGGTCCAAAAAAATTTTCTGAGCAAACTTATACTAATTCTAAAAGTTCTTTCTTGCCTCAAAACTTCAAGCTTCTATCTGGAAGCGTGCCGGAGTTATAAAAGTAGAAAAATCATGCAAAATTTGGTTTTCACATAACGGTAAATTTAAATACTAAATTTAAAAAAAATGTATAATTTTGATATTAATTTGCAAAGATAAAAGAAATACCTGTCGAATGACGTTTTCAGATTGAAAAACCCTTAAGCAGAACATAAGATATATGCATTTAAAAATAGGACTTTTTCAAAGTTTGAGGGTCTGTAGCTCCGTAATGGGGGGGGGCTACATGAAAAAGTTGTTTCACAAAATTATTTTTTTTATGAGACCTACCTATGGTTAAAATTTTTTTTCTCTATCTTCAACGGTGTAGAAGTTTTGTAAACAGACGGACGGACGGACGGACAGAGTGAAACTAATAAGCACATTTTTTCAAAATTTTTTTGGAAATGTGCTAAAAAGGAATTTAATGTCTTAACCGTTATATATAAAACTTAGATGTTTTGATTATTTCGTAAGACATTATTCTACTGCCACATATTATCATATTTGCGATCAATTTCAGGGCACCTTATATATCTACAGTATATATACATTATATATTCATACAAATATCAAGTTAAAAAAAACGAATTTTATTTCACCTTAAGCATAGGCAATTGTAGTAAAAATAAAAAGAATTAACATAAATTGAAATTGAAATATTGTAACTGTAGGCTAAATTAAAAATAATATTTAAATGTCGTGAGAGTTTTTATTGAATGTATAAACTATAAACTGTGTTAATTTATTGAATAAATAATATATAAGTATATAACTAATTATTTAATGATTCGAATGAAAAATAAGATATTTTAAAATTAAAAGAACGTTTGTAAAATCTGATTTATCTGCAAGTTTTGTGTATACATGAATTTCGACTAAATTAAATTGAATGACAAATCAATCGAAAAATATTTTTATTTATAGAGCATGTTATGCTATGTGTTTTTTTCAATTTAATTTAAATATTAAATTTTCCAAAACTGTATTTCCAAAACACTAAAAAAGACATTGCATACCTTTTTTTTTTTTCTTATATATAGATTATGAAAATTAGAATATACTTAGAGAACTTCTATATAAAAAAGATTAATATATAATTATGGAGAATTCACATTTAATAATTAAAAATATAAATAATAAATTTTTATAATAAAACTTTAATAAAAAAAAAAAAATTTATATAATTAATGTTAATTACAATAATAACATTATGTCATTTTGGAATAGTTTTGTACAAAATATAAATAAATTATGGCGGTATCGGGTTACAGGAGGTGAGTTTTTTTTTTTTTCTTTAAATATTCATATTATTTAAAAATAATTTTTACTAATAGGTAATGATTTTCTAAAATCTTCCATTCTTTATTTTTTTCCCCATATCAAATTTAATATTTTAAACTTTTTAAAAAAAAATATAACTACATTATGTGAACAAATGTAAATTAATTTCAATTTTCTTATCTGACTGTTTGTAAAACAATAGAATTTTAGAAGAAGAATTTAGAACAATAGAGAATCATGTATAATTCTATAATTAGAAAATTAGTTTCCCCACTCATATACTATACATATAAGTAAGTAATACATCCCCTCTACTATTCATTACAGTTCTGGATAGATGGATAAAAGAATTAGCTCCCTTGCGCAAAGGTATCTCCTGACATTTTTTAAAGAAGCTTCAAAATCTGGAATATGCAGACAACATCAAAATCTGGAATATGCTGTTCTCAATCATTCAACTACTGATATACAACTATTAATCAACAAATTGGCAGAAAAAGCAGAAAAAATAGGCCTCTGTATCAATGCAAGAAAAGCAAAAACAATAAATAAATATAACGAATCAAACTCTGGTATTCATTGGAAATACCCAAATACGAATACCTTGGAAACATAATATCAATGATAGAGGAACTGCTTGAGATATAGAGCACAGAATACCGAAGGCAAGAAGGATCTTTGCGAGATTATGGGCAACCTGGAAAACACCGTATATAGCCCGCTCGACTAAGTTCAGAATCTTGCGTGAAATCTGTACTACGAGTACTATATGGAAGTGAAACTTGATTGATAACCCGTACCAACATTCAAAAATTACAGGTCTTCACCAATAAGTGCATAAGAATAATATGTAAAATCTTCTAGCCAAGAAGAATACACAACGAAAAGTTATGAGTATTATCCAGTCCAGACCCGATCGAAACTCAAATAAGAAGTAATAAGTGGAGGTGGATTGACCACATCGTCTAACGTCCAACAACATCAGTGGCACATCAAGTATTAGATTAGAATCCTCAGCGCAGAAGGAACTAAATAAAAGTATTTGTTTAAAAGGAGCACTCTTTAATCTTTTGGCAAAAGACTCTAATAATTAAATTTACTTGACTTCCAGAATATATAACAAGGCTCGACATTCACTGTTATTTCCATCAATGTCCTGAATGAACATAATTACTATGGATATTACTTATATAACTTGTACTTATAACGTTTGAAAGCAGTGTACTTTATTCGTATCAAGTTTTTCGCAAACATAACCTTCATGTAATAGTATATGTTGCTCGTAACATATATATGAGATCTCCCAGAAAAACTTTCTTTTAATTTGTGATTAGTGATCTTTTGACAGTTAATTTCAGATATAATTTGAACACATTTTCAGCCGACAGGTTGAAAAACTCATAGCATTTCTTAATTACATGATTTGATTTCGTACGTATATCGTTACAGCCCCATTAAAGTCAGAAAAATGTCTACTCTTTAAATAGTTTTAAATTAACTCAAATTCTATTAAATATCTAATTGAAAAATTACTATACGGTGAGGCTTAAAATCTCTTTTCATTTGACTTTATAACATTTATTCTTTAGTATGACCTGCCTTGAAAACTCCTAAGATTACATTTTGCCTTGTTTGTTATTCGAATTTAAAAAACTTAATATAATAATGTTTTATAAGTGTTTTATAAGTTTATGCATTTTGAAAATATATACATATATTTTTTTTATTAATAAATTAATTATTAATTCAAACAAAATAAAATAAATAAAATCGTAGTCACGTTATTTATACTTTTTGGTACTAATATTTTAAAATGCTTTTTTTTGTTTTATTTATGGCAAAATATACTTAAAGTAAAAATATATCCTATAATTTATTAAAAAATTGCTATAATATACATAAGTACATGACTTTTTATATTAGATAGTACATAATATAATATATACTTACTATATTACATACCTAATCTTTATTTTTAATTCAATTTTTCTAACAAAATAAATTGATTATATTTTATTGCTTTAAGTTTGCTCTATATTTTATTGCTCGGAATGCATTAGATACATTTTAGAAAGTAAATATAGTTTTTGAATTTTTTTTTTTATTATAAAAAAATTTAATCATTTATCAAATAAAATTGAAAAAAAAAAATAATATAACAAAGATAAGAATACATATATGAAATTGAAATGAACAGCGTACTAATCCATTTAGTTTGATTTTTAGTACTACAATTTATATTTATTTTATACTTATATCAAATAACTTACCAAAAGGATAAGTTATTTCAGCGTATCAGCTAAACGCTTTGTAGGATTACTCAAAGTAAGAGCAGCATTCGTTAAAATGAAAAAAAAAATTACTGTGCACTCACGACCTTTTCCTAACTCTTAGAACGAGAATACTGCAGGGTTATTTGTTCAGAACACTTCCATATGTAGTCAAAATCTGGACACTTTTTGAAGCATTTCTGAAAAAGTTGAAAGCATTTTAAATGTAATGGTTTAAAGAAAAATGTGTAAAATAATTTGGGTCCATCATATAATAAAACAAAGCAGTTCTAGCTTGAATCAGAAAAAAACCAGAAATACAAAGTATTAGTCTTTTAAAAGTTATCCTTGAGAGCAAAATTGAGGAAAGACAATGTTCGGGCAGAAGAAGAATATTTCAGCTCAAAAACTTAAGCTAATGGTTCAACAAAAGTTCCAGATCACTGTTTAGATCAGCTGTAAATAATGTCAAAATTATTGTCATGTTGACTAACATGCGAAGAAGATAAGGGTCAGAAAGAAGAAGAAGAAGAATAAAAAAAAATGAAGATGTATCATGACTATATACAACCCGAATGTTGAACAGAACAGTAAAAATTGTTATTATATATTTATTTTTTTCAATTTTTATTGTCAGTTATTTCATTTCATTCATCACATTACACCGAACCCAAAGTCTATAACTAATTGATTAATTTAAAAGCGTGATGATATTTATTGAGTTATATAGAGTTTCATTCACTACATATTATTTAAACAACAAATAATAATTCGTTTATAAAAACTTGTTATTGCTGTTAAATAATTTCTTCTTAAACGGCTTTTAAAAATCATTATATAAGTAGATACTAACATTCATCATTTGATTTCTAAACTGAAATGTTAAATTCATCTCCTAATTGAAACATTGTTAAAAAAAATGGAACGGTACGCCAAATAGTAATTAAAAATGCAGCAAAAGAATCAAATATATATCATGCAAAAAGTAGAAAGAAGGTTTTCAAAAGAATTTCATTATTATGCCTTCAAATATATCTCTAATTTAGTACGCCAGAATACAATCAATATTAAATTGATTTAATCAAAATAAAAAGTTTGTTTTAAAAATTAAATACATATACATTTTCGTTGAGGCATCTTTTATAAAAAAAAAATTTACTTTACTTTTTTAAAACCATAATTATCTTAAACCAGTCTCTTTGATAATTGTCTAATAATAAAATTGAAAATTTAAACAATTTTTTTTTTTTTTCACTTTTTTAGCGCCAATTATGTACCACATTCCAAGTATGAAATAATAACTTAATAAGTAAATATTAGTTAAAAAAAAAATAAAAAAATTAATCATAATAAAGAATTAGCATTGAAAATGTTTAGATTAATGCTTGATAACTAAAAGATAACTATTATAATACAAAGTAGATCTCTATTTCAAATTAAAAAAATTTGCAAAATTTTTATTAGTTCCAATTGAAATGTAATTGAATTTTAATACATATTCATCAGAAAAATGTACCTACATCAATATATTATATACATAGGAAAATTATGAAGCAAGAATATCTCTCTTTCCTTTACTTTTTTTATCCTTTGTATGTTATGTCCTTGTGACATCATATATTTATATTCCGTTGTCATATGAGAATAATATATATCTTAGATTAGATATAATGATCCTATCAGAATTCTAGTAATTCCCAAAGTATATCAGTTAATTTTTTTAACGATCTGTATCTTGTTTCATTACCACTGATATTTTCTTCTATATGACTATATGGTATAACTCGTGTAATGTGTAACCAAAATACCAGATAATTTTTTTCAGTAATTTTATTTTAAAGTTCTTTAATTCTGGAATGTTTTATACTAAAAAATGTATAGTAGCATGTATTATCTTAAATATTAAATAAAGATATATACATATATGTAGAACTGGTTATATTTTTTAAATAAAAACTTTCATGGATATGTCGTCAAAACTATTTAAAAGGACGAGAGAAAATTTTAGCAACTAAATTAAGATATAGGATATCATCAAACAAAATTTATAAAATTATTTGAACATTATATATATATATATATATATATAAAAAATTAATTAGGGATAGCCAAGTCCAACTGTAATAAAAACTGAAACAAGTTAATCTTAATTTTACAATCCTGCTGCAAAGAAAATTTGAAAAGAATTAAAATTAATTTGCTAAAACAAAAAAAAAAATCCACACCTACTTTTTTTCTCCCACTAATTTGTTTTTTTTTTTTGTTTTTGTTTTGAGTTCCATGTTCTTAAAAATTGTGTAAAAATCGTTAAGACACGTTTTATATACTTTGAATTTTTTTTTTTTTTTTTTTTTCTGTAATTGAATTTTAACAACTTGTTAGATTTGAACGTGCTGAAATTAGAAAAGACAACTTTAAAATAAAAACAAAAAAAAACAAAAATAAAACTTTAATAAGTAAAAAGCAAATAGAAAATAAATGCGTAAATTTATTAGCAGACAAAATTTTTAGCAGTTAATTGGGTATCAATAGTTTTAATTTCAAATAAGATTTTATTGGACTTTTTTTTTATAAGCTTTCTATCAACACATTATATATATAGGGTGTTCAAAATTGAGGTATCATTTTGATTTTGCCACCATTTTTTTTTTACCTGAAATTTTTGTACGAGATTTCTTTAGGTATATTCTAAATACATTCCGATTAGTGAATATGGAACGTTACACGAAGGAACAACGTGTTTTTGTTATTACAACATTTTTTGAAAATGGTAAAAGTTTTCAAGATGTAATTAAGAAATTTCGAACAAAATTTGGTAGAGAAAATGCTCCAACAAATCGTGCCATCAAGCTGATGGTTGATATATTTCTAGAAACTGGATCTGTTCTTGATAACAGAGGCAACATTTATCAACGTAGTGGCCGTTCAACCGAGAATGTAGCAGCTGTGAGCAGAAGTGTTGAAGCAGATCCAAAAACTTCCATTCGTTATCGTTCGCAGCACTTAAACATCAAACCATCCACATTATTCAACATTTTGCATCGTGAATTCCATTTAAAGACTTATAAGATCCAGCTGACGCAAGAATTAAAACCAACTGACCATTCAATACGTCGGCAATTCGTTTCTTGGGCAATCAAAAAACAAGAAGAAAATGAGAATTTTTTTAAAAAAATAATCTTCACCGACGAAGCTCATTTCCAGCTCAATGGCTACGTCAATAAACAGAATTACCGCATTTGGGGTGAAGAGAATCCAAAGGTTATCTTAGAGCAACCAGTACATCCACAAAAGGTTACGGTTTGGTGTGGTTTGTGGTCAGGAGGAATCATCGGATCATATTTTTTTGAAAACGCAAATGGAAATGCGATTACGGTCAATGGAAATCGCTACAGGGAGATGATCCGAATCTTTTTGTGGCGGGAAATTGATGAGTTGGACGTAGAGAATATGTGGTTTCAACAGAACGGTGTCACTTTCCACACAGCAAGAGAAACAATGGATCTTTTGAAGGAAAAGTTCGAAGATCGCATTATTTCTCGTAGAGGAGGAGTGATGTGGCCACCAAGATCGTCCGATTTGATACTGTTGGATTTTTTTTTGTGGGGTTTTATGAAATCGAAAGTGTACAGCAATAATCCCACAACAATTCAAGAGCTTAAAAACAACATTATCGAACAGATTTCAACCATTGAGAACAGTTTATTAAACAACGTGATTCAGAATTTTGGTAAAAGATTGGAAGCCTGCCGAAGTAGTAAAGGGGGCCACTTGGCCGACATAATTTTTCATTATTAAGCGGAACCTATTTGTAATAAATTAAAATAAAAATATATTTAATATTTCAAAAAAAAAATCTTTTTTTATTAAAATTAAAATGATACCTCAATTTTGAACACCCTATATTTATGCATATACATATATACTTTTTTGCACATAACTATATTTTTTGATAAATTTCAATGTTGCTAAATCAGAAATATAAATGTAAATATCTAAAGATATACAGGCATACATACATATATAAACGAATTTATATACTTGAGCGTCTACAACTTACAAGTTATATAGGATTGGTATGACTTGTTGATAATTAAAACGATTATAAAATAAATCAAATTAATTCGAATAGTACAAAAAAAAAAAATATTTTTGTTTAAATAAAATTTAAAATTATGTGATAATAAAAACTCCAATCAAATATTTTATTTATTCATAGCTTTTATAATTTATTTTCAAAAATATTTTTAATAAAACTTAAATTACCTACTTAAAATACACATTTTAGACTCTCCGTCCAATATAGAAAAGATATATAAGTCTGAATAAAATATTTACGTTAACTCACGGATTAGAGATTGATAAGCTTTTAAAATATCCCATTTGTTCATGTATCTCAACAAATCCTAAAATTTAATATTAAGAAAAACTTTCTTGAGTTGGTAAAAAAGTGAGGGCTTGTAGGTGCAACTAGTAGTACAAGTAGAGTCATGTGGCCGGATTTTAGTTTAAAAAGATCCAAATGTATATTTCCTCCTTTTATATAGACCAACATAAGTTAATTGGTTGAGGTTATAATAGGTTATTACCGGTAGACATACTAGAATATTAGAAATATGTATATGTGGATCTTAACTGTAGATTTTGCAGAGGAATGGTTTATAGTGAACATAAAGCACTTTTTATGCACCTGTCACAGTTTTTCAAATAAACTGCGCATATATCTCTGTAGTTTCTTTTTTCAAGATGTAGGTGAACTCGTTGACATGGATCTCACAAGCTTCCAAAGCATGGTATCATCGTGGCAAATATCTAGGGAAACTTAACACCAAATTTGGCGAAATAGATTATCATATCAGGTTTTGAAAGTGCACTACGGATCTGCAGTCTAGTGATTCCTGACGCATTTGCTCGTTAATAAAAAAAAAAATAATAATAATAAGATAAACTCAATGCCATTAGACGTCAATATTTTGTTACTTTTCTTTGAGTTTGTGGATAAATAACAAAAAATAAAGACATATTTTAGGAGAAGAATACGAGAACTGAAAAGAGAATCTTCTAAGAAAACCTTGTATAAGAACAGCATATCTCAAAATTCACAGCGATTTTACAAATAAAATTTTGAAAAATAACCAATTATGGGGCAAGTAATCAAATAGGAAATATCTTAAAACACATTAAATCTGATCTGAAAATAACTCAAAAAGACAATAACCACTAAAATAGTAATTCTAAACATTTTAAGTGAGAAAGAAATAATATAAAAATAAGATTCGTCAGGCATCGTGCGTGTTAACGTGCGTATTTTTTTCCCCATTTTATTTTTTACTATCAATGCCGATCTTTTAAACAATTTAGATATTTTATATGCTGAAAAGAACTATTGCTAATAATAAAAAAAAGATAACTAATAATATTTTAAATTGTTAAAAGTGTTAATTTTATTGTAACTTTTTTAACTTAAATAAATTTTTTATGAAAGTATTTCTACTGCTAATTTATCAAAAACAAAAAATGATATGTAATTAAAAATTCTATAAAACAATAGAAAAATAATTAAATACTTTATTTATAAATTTTTAGTAGATTTTAATCACTTTTTTTTTTTTTTGTAGTCATTTTTACAAATTACAAGTTACTGTGATAGTGTTGTGCACTGAAATATTCATTTTATATTTACCTATATATACAATTTGTAAAATTTTTAAAATTTAACTATTACAGTAAAAAATAAATTTTAAACTTAAATTTTACAAATGAAAAAAAATTGTAAAATAAAATTGTATAATGTACAAATATAATCTTTAAGGTTATATTACAATTATGACATAAAAATTTTGATATGCTGGGAGATATATCTAAATTGGGTATTAAATATTTTAAATCAAGTAAATTGCTTGTTAAGTTTAGGGTATTTATATATTATTATAATGTTATTAGGGGCCCTGTCACACCAGCTACACCAGCTACAGTGTAAGTATATTTTACCGTGACATCTAAATTACAAAAAATTCATATGGTAAAAAAATGTTTTGATTCCAAAAGAAAATAAAAAAAATCATGATTCTAAACATACATGTACATATGTATGTATGTTATATGTTAATGTAGATTTTGTAAAAATTTTTGTAGAAAAATCGTATCCAAATATGCACTTGTATTTAAATTTTGGCGGAATATCATAATACGTAGTGTGTGGCTAAAAACTACTAAATTATAATTATAGATTTTGCAATAGTAAATACTAGTATTATGTAGTAGTAGTAGTAGTAGTAGTAGTAGTATTAAGTATAAGTAGCTGAACATGAACGTGAAAAATGTGCACGTGTTCAAGATCTAAGCATCTAAAAATATCAAAATTTTTATTTTTGACTCTTAAATGCATAGTATAGTAGTATGTAGTAGTAGATAGCTCTTAATTGCGTGCCAGGTAACTTTTGCTTATTTTTAAAGATCTTCATTTTAATATTCAAAATTTATTTCAAATCTCTTTCAAGTAAACTCTCATGTTTAAGTGTTGAGAGAATACGATTAATCTAAAATTTTGAAAATTTTTAGTACTTTGTTTAAATTATGTATTAATGAATATATGTGTACTGAATTTGAGTTTTTTGTCCGGCTTCTTAATATACATTTACATTATATAGTTAATACAAACCCAACGCACGGTTAATACAAACCCAATATATAGTTAATACAAACCCAACAACGGAATGTTGAAAATCAAAATATATATACATAATGTATACATATAAATAAGAAAAATAAGAAAAGTGAAGATATGTTCAAAATAATAATTGATTTACCCTTTTCCAGAATATTTATATAAATCCAGAATTGCCATAATAATTAGGAGGAATTATATAGTCCGTTACAAAATTTAGCCGCTTAGCAATGAAGTTTTGGTTACAAAAGTTATACTCACTTAGTCACTGTTTTGTAACTAACTATAAATCCCATCCCATCACGTGTTATTTTTCTCCAAATCTTTCATTTTATTTATTAAAGTTAGCCCAAAATTTGAAAACGAAAAGCTAGATACATTTACCAAAAAGTTATCTTTATTAAAAAAAACAGGGGGTCTTAATAACCACAATTATATAAAAGTTAATTTTGATTTCATAATTTCGGAATTTTGATTTTCGAAATTTTAGTTTGATTAGACAACTCTATCTTAACCATTTGGCAACTATATTTTTATGGCTGATATTAATAATATTATACTTTATATATAGGTGTAGAAATGTAGAAGTGTGGTGTATTTTTATTATAAAATTTGTTAAATAATAAAAATATGCCACCGAAGTAGTGTTTTTTTTTAACAATAGGTATACAAAAAATTATTTAATTTATTATTACTTAATAATTAATGCAATGCCAGAACAATAAAATAATAATAATCATAATAATCATAAAAAAGAGAAATAACTTTTAATGATTTTTTTTTTTTTGTTCTTTATTTTTATAAAAAATACTAGTCTTTTTTCCTAGTTTATTTTTTATTTAAGTGTTGATTACATTCAATAAATTGAGAAACGTTTACATACACACATTACAACACATTATGTTTTACATTTGCAGACATTTGACATTTCTATGCTGATAAAAAAATTTAAATAAAAATAAATTAAAACACTGAAATTAAATTCAAATAGATTATAGAGTATAGACCATCATTATTAACGATGTTCAACAATATATAAGAAATGTGATTAAATAAATCTTTCAGGAAATCATAAGAATCGAAAAATTTAGTAAAACAAAAAAGAGTTCAACAGTTCGTCATCACATTTCTATCTTGTACTATCTGCAAAATGGAGGTTTTTAAGAAGTTAAATATACTCTACCTTTAAAACAATCGTAATAAGTTTTCGAAAAAATCTGTTTTAAAAATTTCATACAAATTAGAACAAAAAAAAATCAAATTTTCTGATAATGAAAGAACCGAAAATTAATTTCGAATTCTTTTGAAATGGTAAATAACGTGAAAAAAATTATGATACTAAAATTTTAAAAACCGAAAAATTTAGAAAATTTTTTAGAAAATTGTAATATTGTATATGCCCAACAAAATTACTACTAATTAAAAATAGAGCTTAACTTGGCGCTTGTTTACACTTATGTTCCTAACAACTTAGTTAGCATACGGTACATTAATATTTACGCATGTACATAAAAAAATATTATTCAAGTGTTGATGAGTGTAGATAAGATATTAATGTACTTTAAAAAATTGAATAATATTCAAAAAAAAAGTAAACGCATTTTTTTAGTAGGTGATGTAAAAGTAGGTTACAGAAATAAGAAGGCTTTTATGAAAAAAACATGCATTTTCATTTATCTATTTACAGGGCCGGCCCAATTGCCAGGCGACCAAGGCGCCAGCCTAGGGCGCCAAATACAGAGGGGCGCCAAATTAAAATTTTATCAATTTAAAAAAATTTTTTTTATATAGCATACGATATAATATAATATGCACTTAGTTTTCTATCTAATTTTTATTATTAATGATGAATGCTATGATTTTTTTATTTACATATATGTATATCATTATAATAAAAATTAAATAGAACTAATAATGCATATGCTATACTAAAGAAAAAAATTAAAAATGATAAGCATCTTTCATCGTAATAATTGATAAGAATTATGATTGAATTTTTTTTACAGTTACTTTCAAATATTTCTTTGATTGCTTTTGAATGTTTTTTAAAACTATATATACTATATATGTACATAATGTCGTTTTTAAAAACTATATATAATATAATATTGAACAACCTTTTTTGCAATTTGAATATAACGTTCAAGAAAGAACAAAATAAACATAGCAAACTTAGGAAAATTCAAATGCATGTCAAAATATAGAAAACAAAATCATTAGCTTTTATGCAGTATTCTTCATCTATGGTTGGGTATTGGAGCGGAGAAAATAATTCGTGAAAGTTATTAATTTTTAGTCAAGTCAAGTGCTACGTTAAGTATAAAGAAAGTGATATCTATTTGCAAGTTGTATCGAGTAAATTTATTTTTATTCTGTGCTTTAAAAATCTAAGTACTTATAAACGGTAAGAATAAAATATATTAGTGCGATTAATAAATTTAAATTTGTTTAAAAATATATTAAAAAGTAATCTATATAATATATATGTTTTTCCGCAATAGCAAAATGCCACCAAAAAAGTTAAGTGGGTATGAATACCGCAAATGAAAAATAAATACACAAAAAGATGCTGATAAACACGATAAAATATTGAAGTATTTTAAGTCCAATAAATCAGTATCCATAAAGCTCAGAAATTGATAATGTTTCATCAGAAGAAGATGAGGATAATTTATTTCCTCATGGAACTGAATTAATTGATTCAAATAACGACTCAAATAATTCTGTAGCCGTAGTATTTGAAAATATTTTAAATTATAATGATATTGGACTTTGGCCTCAAACATTAAAACGTACGGAAGTTGACCATATAATTATAACCTATGAAGAAAAAAAAACATTTAATGAACAACGTATTTATCCAAAAGACGAAAATAATCGCAGCTTTTCCAATTCGTTATTTTATCGCCATATAGATAATGGTGAAAAATTCTTAAGAAACTGGTTGCATTATTCAGAAATCAAAAATTCTGTATTTTGTTCATTTTGCAAACTTTTTGATTGTTCAGCTAGGTCAGGACTGGCAAAATGTGGCTTATCGGATTGGAAAAATGTCTACGACAGCTTGAAAATGCACGAACGTTCAGTTTCACACTTAAAATGTGAAAGAACCTTTATAGAAACTAGATTAAGATTAAAAGGCAATAAAACAATTGATAAAAATTTGCAATCTGTAATAGCCCAAGAAAAACACAATTGGAAAAACGTCCTAGAAAGATTGATAAACATAACATTATTTTTAGCGAAAAATAATTTGTCATTTCGGGGTTCGTGTGATAAGCTATTTGTCCCACATAATGGGAATTTTCTCGGCCTTGTTGAACTTCTAGGAAAATTTGATTTAACATTAAATGAGCACTTGCGCAAGGTGATCTCACAAGAAATTCATGTTCATTACTGTGGAAAAACTATTCAAAACCAATTGATAAGTACACTTGGAGATATGACAAGAAGTCATATTTTGGCTCGTGCTCGCAAATCGAAGTATTTTTGCATTATTTTAGACTGCACACCTGATATAAGTCATATCGAACAGCTTTCCGTAACCTTAAGATTTTATGATATTCAGGATATGGAGATTAAGGAACATTTTATTTCTTTCAAACCAGCTTTTGATTCTACTGGAAAAGGATTGTATGATAATATTGTAGAAACGTTAGAAGGATTCAATTTGGAATTAGCAAATTGCAGAGGACAAGGTTATGACAATGGGGCTAATATGAAAGGTAAAAATAAAGGAGTGCAAGCTAGAATTTTAAAAGAAAATCCACGAGCGTTTTTTATGCCTTGCGGATGTCATTCACTTAACCTGCTAATTGGTGATAGTGTTTCTTCTTCAATTACGTGTATAAATTTTTTTGGTTATATTCAACGAATTTATACTTTGTTTGCTGCATCTGTTGGTCGCTGGAATATATTGAAAAAATATGTTAAATCATTAAATCCGAAACCTTTAAGTGAAACGAGATGGGAATGTAGAATCGAATGTATTAAAGCAATAATATTTGAAATTGTAGAAATTAGAAATGCATTAAATGAGTTGGAAGACCAAGTATCAGATGCTGCAGTTGTTTCAGAAGCTAACTCTTTGGCCGAAAAAATTGAAGATTTGGAGTTTCTAGTAACATTATCTGTTTGGTACGTACTTTTGTCAAAATTTAATATTATTAGCAAATCAATGCAAAAAGTTACTTTTGATATGAGTAATGCAATCCAGCTTCTTTGGAATTGTAAAATTTTTCTAGAAGAATATAGAGAATCCGGTTTTTCTGAAGCTTTGAAATCAGCCAAAGATCCAGCTACACTTTTGAATGTGAATTCACAATTTAAAACTGTAAGAATTAGACGTCGCAAAAAACAATTTTCTTATGAGTGCGATGATGAAATTCCCGATGTAAATGATCCAGAAAAATATTACAAAAATCACGTTTTTAATGTTATTTTGGATCAATCGTTGGTATCTATATCCGAAAGGTTTCAACAAATGAAAGATTTCGAAGATGTATGGGGTTTCTTATTCAATATAAAAAATAATGATAATCGTAATGAGTTGCTGAAAAGTTGCAAAGATTTACATATAAAATTAACAAATGATGCTAGTAGTGATATAAATGGCATCGAATTATGCCACGAAATCGAATCATTAAAGCAGTTGGTACCAGACGAAGTGAATGATCCATTAACATATTTAAAATATATAAATGAGAATAATTTGCAAAGTACAGTACCAAATTTGTGGGTGGCTTTGCGGATCCTTGTAACAATTCCTGTTAGTGTTGCGAGTGGTGAAAGAAGTTTTAGTAAACTAAAACTTATTAAAACGTATTTAAGATCAACTATGACAGAAGAGAGGTTGAATAATTTGGCTATAATTTCTATAGAAAATGATGTCGTACAAAGCCTAAATCTGGAGACAGCTATAGAAAAGTTTGCTGACATGAAAGCCAGAAAAAAATCATTCACGTAAATTCATATAAATTCCTTATTAACTTTTGTTTTATTTTTTTTGTTTTATTGTTTTGTTTTTTTGTTTTGTTTTTTTGTTTTTTAAGTTTTGTTTATTAAGTTTTGTTTTATTTTATATAGAAAAGAATTAATAAAAAGTTTGTGTTTTTTTATAGTATTTCTATGTATTTTTTTTAAATAGGGCGCTTTTAGCTTTTTTGCCTAGGGCGCAAAATTATGTCAGGCCGGCGCTGTCTATTTATAGATGTATAGAATAAAGAAACATTAAATATAAGTTATGATTATTTGTATAATACAATTATCCCTAATTGTAATTTTAAGTGTGGAATAGTGTACCCGTTGTGTTTGTTTAACGTATAGCGAAAATGCGCTAAGTATAATTTCGTTAAAAGATCAGATAACAATTGACAACACTTTCAAAGAAATATCTTTAAGATAAAACCCCTCTTGATTCCATAAAAAAAAATCATATAGTTCTAAAGTTAACTTTAGAACGTGTATTACCTCAACATGTGATTGTCGTCGGGTTTACAATTTTTAAATAGTAAAATACATAATTTTGTGCTTAAAAAATTTTTTTATTATACTTTTTCATACTCAGTTTTGTAAATTTAACATTAATTTAAAGAATTTTTTTTTTTTGTTTTTATTTCCTCAATTTATTAATTTACTAATTCACTAATATATTATAAATTAGATATATCTGGCTTTTTACCAAATAAAATTTAAGTTATTGTGACGCAAATAGTAAAGTCATACCAGGTTCTATATAATTACAAAGAATATGTGTAGGTAATAGGTATTATAAGAAAATCTCAACAACAAGAATTATAAATTTTTGTTTTTATAAACTTTATGATATCATAATATTATGAACTTATTTTGATTTATTATTATTTTAATTATCATAATATACATATGTATAGTGAAGTAAAAAATAACGGTAATAAATCATATGTAAATGCATATTAAGTGTACATTTACGAATATCATTTAAAGCTATATAAGCATTTAAACATATTATGTAATTTTTGTACCAGATAAAAGATGGCGTAAATAACGTTATATGTAGTCATTTTTTGTTTCATTAATAATTGGCTTTAAGAGAATATAATGATGAATATATAATAATATATATATATGTATACATACATATATATATTTTAATTTGTATCTATTAACTATTATGCAAACTTTAGAGTTGATTGTATTTTGGCGTTACTTTTAATTTTTTTTTTTGATTTTCATAAGGTTGCTTTGCCATATTATATCAACATAAACATGTTTAATTTTAGGATTTTCGAATTTTCGACAATTAAAATATTACCATTTAATTGATATTCAAAAAATATGTTAAAAAGTATATTAATCAGATAATTTCTTATAACTCTAATTAGTAATCAGTGATTTTCAATTAGCATAATTATTTACATATATCGTTACATTATATGACATATAGATATACAATATGACGTATAGATACACGAATAATAATAAAATTAAAAAATTACACAATAACCCAATAGTCATAAGTAAGTAAATATTTTTTATTTATTTTTTTAATTTTAATTTTTTTTTTTTTGTTTGTAAAAAGTCATTCGCTATATAAAATCTTAATTTTATTAAAAAATATTTGTTTAAAAAATTTAAAATTTATAGCATTAAAAAAAGTACAAGTTAAGACTGATAAATAAATACATATGTATACGCAAAAAAAATTTGATTAGATTATAAGTAACTATATACTTAATTAAAAAGAAAAAGGTTCAAAAATCGAATTATAAAAGAAATATTTTCCATCTTTTATGATAGTGCAATTTTATATTTTAACCTTAGATTAGTTTTTAATACATCAAAGAATTTGCGTATAATTTATGGTCAAGATTGCGGCTTCAACTGATTATTATGACTTAAATATATATTTTAAATAAAGAAAATAGAAGTGTTCTCCATTTGACTTTTTTATAAATTATAAATTCTTAAAAATTAAAATATTTTTTTCATATTTTTTTCTACTCCTATAAGGAGCATATAAGGCATCTAGCAAATAAATTAAGTTTAATTGTAATAAATTGTCTGAAATTTTATATGCAAGAATTTATAAAAAATTTTTTATATCCATAACTTTCAAAATTTTCAAAGTTTAGTCAGTAAATTTGAAAGTAAATTTTTAATGTATAAAAATTACAAATATGAATTTTTTAATAGCAAGAGCTCCTGAGGCAATGAACTCATAGTATATCGTATAATGTTAGAAAGAAAATTTTATAAATGCTTGCTCTACAGCAGAAATGTCAAAATCAAAATTTTTTCAAGCTCCGTTACTCACAAAAAATTAACGATAGATAATTAACTCTTTCTTCTGCCAAGATGATAACGGGAAACACGATACACATATACCTATAAGTAAAATATATAATGAATAATAATTAATTTATCGAACAAAATTAAAAAAAATTTCTCCAAAAATTATATAAAATATAAATGGACTAGATTGTTTGTGTCAACCATCAACTAGTTGATCTAGTTTATAAATTTTGATAAAATTTTTATAATTGCGAATATCAACTGATAAAATTTTGAACTATTGTGAATGTTATATAAAATAATATAAATAAAAAAACTTTGAATTTATTATTTAAAATTTTGTTTGACATTTGACAGTTTGACAGTTTGACAGTTTATTTAGTAACAGAAAATAAAAATAATTAAAACTAGGAAGAATACGGTTGCCTTTGTCAACTCTTAGATACCAGTACGAACCGTTAGTATTTTCATAGCCTATCACTCTGCTTATATTATTATTTTTTTATTTTTTAGTATTTTAAAATAATTTGAAATCAGCCAGCTACCCGAAGTTTTGGTCGAATACGAATAAAAAAAATAAATTTTTTTGTTCAAAATATGTTAATCTGCAACAAAACAGAATTTCGGGGTTCTATATTTTGTGCAGAAATGGTTTAAAAAATTTGTTCGGTGTAAATACTCTATGTATATGATTTCTTTATGGTTATACTAAGTAGTTATAACAGCTAACCTGACAGCATAAATAAATTATATGCCTGCGATTTTTTTAATATTTTTAATATTTTTTTCAGCACGTCAAGATAGATTAAAAATAATTGATCCGATTACAGAAAATAACAATATCAACACTAGCGTACGGCGTATTTATTGCAATTGTCAAAACTAGAACTAAGCTCGAACTCATTATCTTAAAACCACCTTCCAACTTGTCATTATGAGTCAAAACAATATTACATCAGCATTTATGTATTATTTAAACTATATATATTCTCTTTTTATTTATTTATTAAAGAATTGAGATAGACAGTAAAACTGGTATAAATGTCATCTATAAACTAACTTAAAACTAATTTAATATTTAAAATTTAATACACAGATTAAAATTTTAGATAGGTACATTTAATTTTTTTTTTTTTATATATATTTATCAATTATTTAGTTGGGGTAGTACAGCTTTCAAACGTTTGTTGAATAACCTTATGTTGGGAGCATGTTTTATATAAGTAGGAAGACTATTGAAGATTTTTATGCCATTAAACATAATATCTGTTTTACCCCTTTCAGTTCTGGGTGCTTCTAATCGATAATGTTCCGCACTTCTTGTGAAGTAGCTATGAATTGAAGCATTAGTTTGTATTTTTAAATTGCTTTTGGTTAAGTTATTTGATAGTTTATAAATCAACTTGCAGTTTTCCAAAAATATTGTTTATTCAACGGTAGGTAAATTCCGATCAGAATACAGTGATGTAGTTGGAGAATCATATGGACGTCTGTATAAGATTTTAATAACTCTGTTGATAATAGCGCTAACTGAACTAATAACGTATTTGCAACTTTGACTCCAAACTAGAATTAAATACCTTATTTTAGACTGAATGTGGAAGCGTAGAAGACCAATTTAGCTACACCTTAACCTAGTTTAGGGAATCTTCCAATTGCACCAGTTAATGATATTACGGCTTTTTTTAAATTATCTATGTGCATTTTCCAAGATAGATCTTCATCAACAAGTAAACCTAGATATTTCGACGATTTTACTCTTTGTATTTGTTAATTATTAATATTCATTGATAGATTAATGTTTTCTTTATTTTTTTGTTTAAATATGATGAGTTCAGTTTTAGAGACGTTAATTGTTAATCTCTTATGATTTAGCCACTCACTAACTTTGTATAAATCATTATTAACATTTTCTTCCAGTTGGTTCTTGTTTTTGCCTTTGTACAGAATGATTGTATCATCTGTAAACATTGAATAATGTCCACTTAGCCCAATTTGGTTGAAGCTATTCACATAAGCTATAGATAAAGAATAGGGCCTAGAACTGTGCCTTGTGGAACTCTCCTTGTAGATTTGCTTCTTCACTAATATGGTCATTTATTCTGGTTTTGATTTTTCGAAAATTTAAATACGATTTAAGTAGATTGGCTGCAACTCCTCTTATACCCATATTGAAAAGGCTATTTATTACTATATCATGATTTACGGTGTCAAAAGCTTTTTTGTTAGATCTAAAAGAATAGCGACTGCGAAGTTATTTTTATCTAACGCCATATTTATGAAATTAACAGTTTCAAGCGCATTTAATTTTATTAATACTATAACCAAAACTTTCGAACAGAAACTAGTAACCTCCGTATAAAAAATTTACTTTATTTCTGTAGGAATTTTGATTATTATAAATGATCTGCATTAAATTTAAACTTTCAATTCTTTAGCTGACGCTTTAATATGATATCAAATATCAAAATAATAATATATTTTCTAAGTTTATATTTGACATATTCATAGGTACATATATGTATAGATGTAGATACATATGTATTAATTTTTTTGTATTTTATTTAAAAATTATACAAAAATAATCACTTAAATTAAAAAAATGTTTTTGTTTTCTTTTTTCTAAATGACAAATTATATAAAATTAAAAAGAATCTATTAAATAGACAATTTAATTAAATAAAGACATAAAATAATAAAAATGGCAGATTCAAAATAAATGAGGTTGTTGTGTTAAATATGTTACAATTATTCTATCACAATATATAAAAAAAAAAACAGTTTATTTTCCTAATTAAGTCAAATAATTTTTAAATTTTATTTTTATGTTGAAATTTTCAATGTGTGATTTTTAGATAATAAAAGAAAAATTTAATTTATTTCGAATGATAATAGGCGCTTTATATTTACAACATCAAAAATACTTTTAATTCAATTAAAAAATAAAAATAAAATAAAGGAAATAAGTCTAATCTAAATCTAAACTTCTATAGTTAATATACATATACGTATATATATGTACATATAAATTTGTTTTATAGGTTGTAAAATTCTTATACATTTCCAAAAGTTTAATATTTAGCATTTTTTTTTTAAATATCAATCAATCATTTAGATTTCTCCGAACTCCTTAACAATCATTTGTGAATTTAGTTCTGAATGAACCTATACGTGTCTCCCAGTCCCATATATATGTAATATACACTTTAATCTTTTTCATATATAAATAAATTTTGCCAAATAGATATTTTTATTGTATCAAAAATTGTGAGATCAAACATTTGATTCATCTTTATCTCCTCCCCTCTTTGTTAGTTTTATTGAAGACCAATTCAATTCATAGTTTCATAAGTGGACAACATGTTTTAATAGTTTTCTTTGAATTTTAATTGAATTTTTAAAATGCAGTTTAATGTTTGTACTTAAAAAATTCTATTAAACATGATCTCAATATAATGGCTCAGTAATCATCGACTTCTGCTAAACATCAAAAAAAGTAAAATCCTGCTTTACGAAAATTAAACTTTCAACAATTTTAGTATGTTTTATAATAAACGTCGCAATAGAAATATCAAAAGACATCAACTACTTAGGATTAACTTTAGATAACAAGATCAATTGGTACGATCACATTGATTATATAAGTAATAAAATATATATACTGACATTACGGGGGCTTGGTAGATTTTTCTCCAAAAAGGCGTTATACATAATCTTAAACTCTTATATATATTGCGTTAAATACGTTAGATATTCTGTATAAGAAGTCTATTAAAGTAATTCATTACTATATCCAATTAGATTTCCAACAAGCTCTTTATTTCCAAATCAATATCTATAATCTTCGTAAATATTTGAAAAACAAGAGTTATACAATTATATAAAACATAGTTTCATATTGAATATGACGGTTAACATTCATAACTATAATACTAAAAATAATTTAGCCCATTTAGCCAATTTTTATCTTCAGCTCTTCAAAACCGATAAGTAAAAAAACAAATTATTACCTTTACAATTGCTTGAAGTTATACAATGAATTACCAAATAAAGTGAAAGATATACACAACATTTGCCTATATTTAAAAAGCAATAAATACTGTAAATTGTTAGACCAAACAGCCGTGGCCAGCGTCATCACTATAAACTATTAAAGGTCATACTTCTACATTATATTACTTCTTTTCTTACATAATATGAGTGTTTAAAATTATTTTATGAAGTATTTAATAATTTTCCGATTTAAATAAAAACTGAAATAAATAAAAAAAAAAAAACAGCACTGCAATATATCCAAAAAATGTAAACTTCAGAACTATAACAGTCCTCCTATAAACAATCTCAACTATATATATTTAATTATTCTAAAAATTTTTGAACAATTGAGGATTAATTAAATTACATTATATATTTAAAAATAAAAATAAATTTGATATATTAATGCGGATTCATCAAAATTGTATTGAACTGAAGCAAGTATGAAACACCTAGAAATTGTTATTGATTAACCACTTCAATAGGTACTTCATGTGGAACAAATATTCTCTGTAAATCATACCTATACTAATAGGGATTATACGTAGAGCCAATATTAAATTATCTTCTGTTTATTTGCAAACATAGTTAATAAACGCTCATTTCATTTCACACAGAAGATATACAACTATGTATTAACTGGTCTTCTTATTCAGAATACTTAATTAGTAAATGCCATCAGCTAGTCAGCACAAAAGCTATATAATTATAGTGCCACTAGAATCAAAAGATAATTATAGTGCCACTAGAATCAAAGCTATATAATTATAGTGCCAGATAACCAAAATCAAAAGTATTATAATAGATATCCATAAAGTAATTTTTATGTATACAAAATATTAAATAATGTAATAATGTATAGCTTCAAAAAAGAAAATAGAAATAATATTTCTAGGAGATTGATAAGTACGAATATTGAATTGCCTTCTTACGAATTTTAGAGAAAACACAAGCTTGTAAGCGAATAAACGGTCCACCATATTATAATATTACAAGCATTTTTAATTAACATATATAGTAAAAAAAAGAAAAATTATTTCACAAGCATCTTAATACCAGTAACCACAACTGAAAGAGATGACTGATTCTTCTTTAAAATGCCTTCCTATATAAATTGATTGGAAAAATTAAAACTCGTAACTACTCTACAAAATAGATTTTGTTGGAAGCCGTTCAAAAACTAAATTTATTTTATAAAAAATCACTAAGAATCTTTAAAATCTAATATTTCGAAAACGGTACAGAACAAACCTCTCACTTCTATACAATTTTTTTATAGTTTTTACATCCTCTATCTGCCCCAGAACTGGTAGGATTCTTATGCTAATTTGTTATTCTTATAGCACAAATGTGCAGGGGGTCTCCTGTATATTTACGTTAAGAAATTGCGAATTGATAAATAAAAATAAATAAATAATATGTCTATTACTTACATTATTTTATAAGTATATCTATTGTTTAGCCCTATATATAATCAAAAATATATAAAACGGTATTACACTACCCTATAGAGTTATTAGTTTATTGTAAGCGCGTTGCTTATATGTCCACTATATGTCACAACTCCAAAATTTGGTAATTTCGATGAATATAATGTTAAAAAAAATTGGAAGGAAGGTTCTAACAATTTTAGAACTGCAAAAAATTTTAAATTCCTTATTAATTTATACTGTCGTATCACAAAATTCACTTCTTTTCAAATCACTTTCAATTTTATTTAAATATACCTATACATACATACATATACGTTCTAATTAATATACTATATATTATGTACTCAAATTTTAATGGAAAACTTTTCCATAATATTAATTATTTCCGATATAAATTTGTAATTAGCTATTTAGAATTTTTTATATCTTCAGCAATTTTCGACTGATGTTTAAACGTAAAATTGCATGTTTCTGTAATAAATTTTCAAATAAAATACAAATAGAACAAAAAATAAATACAAATTAATTAACCCAATTAGAATAGTAAGAAAAATAAAAAAAAAAAATAAAAACTCAATAAATGCAACTAGTCAAATAAATTTAGAAAAAGCAGTTGCAAATTAAATTTAAACGGGAAAAAAAAAATTTATTTTGGATAATGGCCAAAAATTTTACGACATTATTTCGCTCATGAAAAATTATAATTTGTTTACATATGACAATAATTAAACTAAAATATATTTAAGAATAGAATGAAATTAGTGAGATTAAAGTAAAATAGAATGTCTTTTCAAATTTAATTTTAATATTTAACATTTTAAATAGCGCCATTAAAACAGTTGAAGCATTTGGCATCACATTTTTTACTCTTTGAAAATTTTCAAACAATCAAGAGACATATTCTTATTAATTTTAAGAAAGTAGAAAAATCTATTTGGTAGTTTGGTAAACCTTCTTTTATTAAAGTAAGTTTAAGTTTTATTTTTAAACCCGAACTTTTAAAAATTTGCATAACTTTTAGATTATTGTAGTAATTAATAATTTAAAATTTCCAACATTTTTCCCATTTAGCCAACTTATACTAATTTAAATAAATCTAGGGTCTTTAGTTTAGTTTAGCTCTTGCGGCCAATCTTTTTCAAATTTTCCACAACAAATAGCCCTTCAAATTTTAATTTTACAATTTAATTTTTTTTTTTTTTTGTATCTCCTCTCTAAATTAGAAATTATATTGACCACATTTTATACTTATCTGAAAGCTCACAAGATTTACTTTCTTCAAAATATGCACCTTTTGAGAAATTGTAAATAGTTTAGTTATAAAATGGAAAAAACCCGAAAAGCTCGATTTGTGAAGTTACTTTTAATTATTATTAAATAATATAAGGACTGAATAATGGGAAATTTATAAATCTCTAAAAAATGTCCTCTCTAAGATGGATTAATTGATTTTTTCAGCTGAAGTAGTTTCCGAACTATAGAAGAAAATGGCTGAAATTTACACTCTAAAATATGAAAATTTCATACAAAGCCGTTTAACAAAACAATTTGACTTAATTACTTGAATTAATATTATATAAAAAAGTTGGAGATTTTGCAATTTACGATGACCACTAAATGCAAACGATATTTGGGGATTTCACTTTTTCAAAAATATATATCCTTAATGCCGCGCTTCGTTCTTTCAGGACGAAAAGAACATTTGAAAACATCCTTGTCGTTTTTTTTTTTATATTAACCTTTACATACCTTAATCTATTGGTATGTATGTTTTTTTAGATAACACGGTAATAATCGATAGATTATTTTACCATTCATTTTGTGGTGATAGTAGTTGCGTATAGGGAGGCCGGAGATATCAGAGTTCAAAATGAAAATTTTGGGGAAAAAGCGCTATCTTTTATATTTTTAGTTCGCACGATAACTCAAAAACTAGTGAAGCTATCTTGTGAAATTTATATAGTAGGTTACTAATTACGAAAGGAAGCTTAAGTTCGAATCTGGATAAAATCGGTCCATGGGTTCGGGTACCTCCTATACAACTGCCAAAACCGAATACGCATATCTTCGAAATTAATAAAGATAGAAACTTAAAATTTTGTACGAGGGTGTTGTTTCCTGAATCCCTGATTTGCCCAAAATTTGAGATGAATTGGAGGAGTTGTTCGGGTACCTCCCACACAACTCCCAAAACCGAACATGCATATCTTGGAAATTAATAAAGATAGAAACTTCAAATTAGATACAAGAATGCTGTTTTCTGAATCAAATATTTACAAATAAAACAAATATTTACAGGTTATACTTAATAAGAATGCCGAGATTCTCCTTTTCTTGGAGAATTTGAAGGTTTGTGCCGCTCTTAGCGAGTTTATCAGCTTTGATACAATTTCCAACAAAGCCACTGTCACCCAGTATTTAGACTGTTCGAAAACTTCATTCTGTTCATTTAAGGATGAGAGGCAGTTGTTGACAACCGTATAGGATTTTAAAGCCTTAATATCAGTTTCAAAATTGGGGAAAACTACACTTAAAATATTTGAAAGGAAATTTAAATTGTGTAATATTGTGTAATAATTCAAAAGTTTAAAAAAACTTTCAAAAACTAAAATTTTTATGTACTCTTTAATTTAATTTTAAATTTACGGTTGAATAAATTTAAAAACAAGACACTATGAAAATTTAAAGGTTTTTAAAGATGCAAATTTTCCAAAAAAAAACATATGTATATAGAGTTAATTTTTCATAGAAATTTTTATATACGACAAATTTGCACAGTTGTTCAATCTATAGGTATCTAAAAACAGAGAATTTTCAAATTCTCGACCCAAAATAGATGTTAAACAAAGGGCAAATACAAAATGTTTTTCTGAGGTAACTTATGCTGATGCTGAAAGAAATTTTTTCTCTCAAAATTTCAAGGTTCTAAACTATAAAATAAAGCATTCCGGACATACAAACCCAAACCTTGAAAAATTTTATTTTCACATAACGGTAAATTCAAATACTAAATTTCAAAAAAATTATGTAATTATTATATTAATTTATAAAGCAAAAGAAAAATTTCTGTCGTTTAGATTTCAAAAATGAACTTGAGATATAAAAATTTGAAAATAGCGTTTGCAAGAGCGTAATGCGTAGTGCTACAAAGTAAAAGTTGTTCAACAACAATTATTTTGTCTAAAAGACCTATATTCATGATAAAAATTTCCTACATCTTAAAGGATTTATAGAAGGTTTGTAAATAAATGGAGGGATAGAAGAACATATTGAAACTTCTAAACAAAATTTATTTTTTTGGAAAATGTGCCAAAAAACACAACATATTTTATTAAAGTTATGAAAAGCAAAAAAAGAAAGAAATAGTTTTTTTATTTTAATTTTATTTTCACCAAACAAAAATAAAACATTTGACTTAATTAAAATAAACCAATTTTTTCTTCCCTTATCTATTTCTCCCCTTATCTATCTCCGCTTTTCTCTTACATTTTAAATGAAAATTTGAATAAGTATACAGCAAACAGCGTCATACATATGTACTTAGCCTACGTAAACAAGAATAGCTTTCAAACGCTTAGATCACGTACTTTATTAAATTATATAAATTCTATATAGTGTTCAAAATGAAAATCTTTAGTTTCCAAAACTTTCAGTTTATATAAAAGTAGAATTATTAAATGCAAAATTGATCAACTTTCTCTTAGCGAACCCACATTTATTATAGGACTTAGAAGACAAATTATATGATTGACGGAGGCAATTGCTAACAACTGGTCTGGTCGCTCAGGAAATTTAAATTTTTTTGTAATTGTAAATTATATAATGAAATATAATTTAAACACAAATGTTAGCTATGTTTGAAAAAATTAGAGTTGTTTTGTGAAAATACATAGATGAAATATTATATTTATTGTTATTAAAAATCTTTTCACATGGCGTTTTCCCTATCTCAAATCAAATTAAGATAAATTCTAAAAAATATGAAATATAAAAGTGGCTCTAAGTAGAACTAATAAAGAACTAAACTAAACTAAAACATTCTCAAGTGCACTTTGCTTACTTAAAAACATTTTTTTATTTTAATTCTCATTCGTTTCTGAACAAATTATTTGTGAAATAAAAATCTGCTGCGACAGGTCTACTAAGACTATAAACTATACATTGTCTTTTTAACGCATTCACATATAAGTAGGCCAATTCATGGTTTAATCTATTCGTCTTGTTAACAGTCTCAATGATATTCCAAAGCTCACTTTATTCACTCATCACCTTATAGTTGGATCATTGGTATTGTTTTATAGATACATGTTGCATAATATAGATATAATAGATATAAACACATGTTCATTAAACGGTTAATACTTCCACTCAAATTTTTTGCTACGATAAACAAGGAGAAAAAAACCTCTAATATAGCGTAACAACTAACACAACTTATGGAAATTCGTTTGTCGCATGTCATGTTTATGGTACTAAATACTATCACATGTGTTTCTTCAAGTTGGTAATTCATATGTGTACAATTCAGTAAAATTTAAGAAAGAACATTAACAACTTTCTTCAAAATTTCTGTCAAAAATTTTCTATCCATCCTCCATAATCCTAAATTTTCTAAACTCCATTTTCTCCAAGAATCTTTTCAAAATTCTTAGCTCCAAAATCAAACTTTACATTTGTATATAAAAAGTTCCTAATTTGTATAAAAAGTTCCCATACTAAAGTTTGGTTTTCAAGTGTGTGCTTTTTGATTGTTCGTAAAAGACCAGTACAATTTCCCAGTATTAACCAAGTACAATTCGACCGACCTTCGTAAAACAAAAATGTTATTAACCTACATAAAATTATTTTAGAGTTCATATGATTTATGTTAGTTTATATGTACATATGTATGTATATCAGGCCGCTTTTAAAATAGTTTAAAATAGTTATGTACAAGTATGTTAATCTTTTTAGATTTATCAACGTTTAAAAGGTTAGCCTAAATTTCAAGTGTAATTTTTTTCCGGTCTCAATACCTTATCTATCTCAGATTCCTACCTATCTCAGAGAAAAGATGAATAAAATAATATTCAGTGGATTTTAAGAAAATATATTTGACAAACATTTTCTGACTTATTTATTATATACGTAAATTAAAATGAACGAGTGCTACATACATACATTAATACATATACAATATACATATATTATAATATATAATTCATTTATTTGTATAGTTTTCTTTGTTATTTCTGTTAACAACAACTTTTATTTTATTATTTATTTTAGGACACGAAAATCACGAAGGCGATTCAGATGAAAGTTATTACAGTAATGGAGAAGGTATTATTTTTTATTTCAATAAAAATTTTGTAAAATTAATTTTACATTTTCAAATTAAATTAGATGGTCTTTCGGCAAGTAAAGTTAAAGATTTTCTACGTGATAATCCAGAATTTCTTGAAAAACATGTAATGGATGAAGTTGAATTAGAATTATTAGAAAGATGGATGATACGTAGAACACAAAGAGTAAGAAAAACAACAACTCAATCATTGGGCGGTGGTGTTGGTAATCGTAAAACAAGTTTATCAAGATGGAAATTTTGTGTACATGCTGATAAAAGACAAATGTTACAAGATTTAACACATTCATTACAATTAAGACCAACAAAAGCACATGTTTTATGGGAATTGGCAAATTGTATATCATCAGCAATTAATGCAGATGGATTTAATTTATATATAACAGAAAATGGTGATCCAGAAAATTTATCATTATATTTAGGACAAAATTCGGCTGGTATTGCAAAATTACAAAAATTACGTTCTGGTATATCAGTACCATTATATGTAGCAAGAACAAGAGAACAAGTTCGTTTATCAAAAGGTGAATCAAATCAAAAATTTCCCGATGCATTGCCACGAAAGGTAAAATAAAACTTAAATATTATATTAAATTGTTAAATTACAAAAAAAAAATAATATAAAACTTTTTCAGAGCGATATCGCTCATATTTTATGCCAAGCAGTAGGACAACCTGATGGTCAATTAATTGCCGTCATTGAATTGTATAGAAAAGATGGCAGTTTTCCATTTCATGAAGAAGATGAAGAAATTTCTATTAGTTATTTAGTTTGGGGTGGTATAGCTTTACATTATGCTGCATTATTTACGAATATGAATAAACAAAAAAAATTAAATGATTTCCTTTTGGCTGTAGTTAAGTAATAATTATAACAATTTAATATTAAAATGTTATCATCTATATATATGAATTTTTAATATTATACATAGATCCATTTTTCAAGATATGGTCAGTATGGATATGTTAGTTTCAAAAATAATGAATTTTGCTCAACGTTTGGTAGATGCTGATCGGGCTTCATTATTTTTAGTTGATTCAAAAAGTAAAGAATTATATGCAACAATTTTTGATGTTGGAATAAATGATTATAAAAATGACAATAGTGAATCATCAAATTTACAAAAGGATACAAATGAAAATAAAAAACCAACTGAAGAAATACGATTTCCTATTGGAACCGGTATAGCTGGCCAAGTTGCATTAAGTGGTGAAATTCTTAATATTAAAGATGCATATTCAGATCCACGATTTAATAGAGAAGTTGATCAAAAAACAGGTAAAGTTATTTAAAAAAATTCAATAAAAAAATATTTTGGGGCCTCGGTGGCCTAGTGGGTAAGAGCATATAAAATGTGCGTATACGCTGTAAATACCGAGGAAGTGTGGGTTCGAATCCCACACACGTCGTAAGAGTTATTCCCCCTTACGACATGTACAGCCCCGCCTGAACAGGAAAGGCTGTGTAATTTCCTGTCCACATTTATGTGGCAGAGAAATGCATTAAAAGAAAGAAAGAAAACAATATTTTGAATATTTTTTTTATGTTTAATTAAAGGATATAAAACCGATTCCATATTATGCATGCCAATATACATTAGGGGAAATTTAATTGGAGTTGTACAAATGGTAAATAAACGAAGTGGTTATTTTTCAAATGAGGATGAAGAAGCATTTGAAATGTTTGCTGTTTATTGTGGATTGGCTCTGCATCATGCAAAACTTTATGACAAAATTAGAAAATCTGAACAAAAATATAAGGTTGCTCTTGAAATTCTTAGTTATCATAATACAAGTACAGATGATGAAGTAAAAAATTTTTTTGAAGATAAAGCATCAGATAATGTATCAGATTTAAGTAATTATTATTTTAATCCATTTCTCTATAATGATTTACAAAAAATTAAATTTGCTACAAATATGTTTATTGATTTATTTGGATTAAAACGTTTTGATAAAAATAATTTGATACGATTTACATTGACAATTAAAAAAAATTATCGCCGAGTTCCATATCATAATTGGAGCCATGGTTTTTCTGTAGCAAACTCAATGTATTCAGTTATTAAAAAAGCAACAGATGTTTTTAAACCAATTGAAGTAAGGCTTTTGTATTATTAATTTAAATAATTTTTAACTTTTTGTTTTATCAAAATCATTTTATTTTAATATATTTTAGTGTTTGGCATTATACATCGGCTCTTTATGTCATGATTTAGATCATCGAGGCAAAAATAACAAATTTATGTTAGATACTGAATCACCCATAGCAGCAATTTATTCTACTTCTACCATGGAACATCATCATTTTAATCAAACTGTTGCTATTCTACAACAGGTAAATTGTACAAATAATTAAACTAGAGTTATAATAGTTAAAGAAAAAAATTACAATACATTTTAGGAAGGTCACAATATTTTTGGAAAATTATCAAATAATGAATATAAAACCGTTTTGGGTCTAATTAAACATTGTATATTAGCTACAGATTTAGCACTTTTCTTTCCTAATCGTTCAAAACTTCAAGCTCTTGTTGATGATGGAAAATTCACATGGAATGATAATGAACATCGTTTATTGGTACAAGCAATTACTATGACAGCAAGTGATTTATCAGCATCAGCAAAACCATGGGAGGTGCAAGAAAACACAGTGAAAATAATTTTTGAAGAATTTTATGAACAAGGTGATGCAGAAAGGGCTGCAGGACGTGAACCAATAGCCATGATGGACCGACTAAAACCAGAAGAACAACCAAATTCGCAAGTTGGTTTTATTAGTGCAATATGTTTACCATGCTATTCTCTATTACATAAACTTATACCAGAAACAAAACCACTATTAAGCATGTGTCAAGAAAATTTAGCAAAATGGAAAAGTATTGCGGAAGAAATCGCCAAAAAAAAATCCCAAAAAGCTAAAGAAAATGCTAAATAACTAACCGAATAAACAATTAAAAATAAATTATTAAATAATAAGTTTAAAATAAATAAATTTAAATTAATTGTTATACCTTCAAAGTATAATAGAATTTTAAAAATACAAAGGGAATAAAAACATAATTTGTTATGTAGTTTTATTTATACAGAAATACAAATACAGAGTTACATACATGCATACATACTTGCCTGTTGGACTTAAAATTTTTAATTAAAAAAAAATTTGTAATTAGTAGTATATATGTACAAACATACATATGCATATGGAAAACAATTTTTTCAGCTAAAATTTTAAAGTCATGCAAAATAGTTTAAAGATAAAACATACATATACTTATTCCGTTGCACGACCTTAAAACAGATTCTTATTTTTTATTTAATATACCTACACATACAATTTTATTTATCATTACTTTCACTCCAACAATTTATTAAACTTATAAGAAAAATTTGCAAATTACTCAACAAAGTACAGGTAGCCCTCGATTGACGCGGTAGATTCGTTCCTAAAAAAACTGCGCGTAAATCAAAACCGCGCTATTCTAAACATGAAATTTATATACATATGTAAATAAAGTCGATTGGTAGTCAAAAAGTCAAATTTATTTAGTTTTTGAAATTAAAATGAACTTAAATTGATAACAATAATAAAAACATAAAGAATCCAATATAAATTAAGGAACTAAAATTTAAATTTTAGACTTCTAGAGATGTCTGGATCGTTTTCTCTTCTCAAACTTTAAAGTTTTCGGGGTGAAGTTAATGCCTCATTTAAGGTTTTTCCGGAGTTTTTAATGAACTATTCTTCCATTTCGCCTTTAGATGAATTTCAATTTATGTCGTCAATCATGAAACTAAATCTTCTTCAGTTACATCAAGATCGTTAATTATTAAGTTTTCTCAAAGTATCGATTTATTGATATATCGAATTTTATTGATTTCAGTGTTCATAGGTTGAGATTCAATATCAAGTGAAACCACAATATCAGGCCGCAATTTTTTCCAATATACTTTTAGAGTTGTAGTTTTTTATTTTACTTGCAGATTGCTCAATAAGTCAACAGTTGAGCATGGTGTAACTCTTACATGTTTTTTGTCTATGATTATATACATATGTTTTTGATCGTATGGTTATAACTTATATATGTACATATGTTATTTGTCTATGGTTATACAAGAGATTATAGAATATGCACATAATAGGAGTCTTAAACAGGAGGAACGTAAAAGTGCAAACTAGTCTTGCATGGGAGGATCTGAAGATTTGAGGAAATTTTTGATAGAAATTTTTGTTGTTTCATGTATAAAAAATTTGCACCGATCCTCCGATCCTCCGATTTTATTTGCTCGAGGAAATTTTTTTGAAGTTAATGGGCCTTTCCACACGAGTAGTGTCCTCTTTCGTCATTTTTTGCTTTTACCTTCGTTTCATTCCCTCTTGCCTATAAACTAAATTTGTGGTGGGGATTTTTAGGAGTAATTTTTTAAACCAAAATTTTAGAGTTTAAAAATTTAGTCCACTAACACAAACAAAAACTCAAATAAAAATTTTTATGAGGGTCAAAAAAATTTTATGTGTACATACGTTTCATTCCGTTTGGAAAATTAAAGAAAAAAGTTTTTGAAACGGTCGTCGCAGTTTTAAATTTAACGACAAACTTACCTTTCAATATATATATAGTTATATATTTAACAAATTGCTATATGTATTATAGATTTAAAATAAAAATATTATTTTATAAAAAATATCCAATTTCCACTAATAAAATCCAAAACAAAATAGTACGTTAATTCGAAAATTTATTAAAATATATTCTATTGACAAAAAGAAATTATGTTCACAGTACAGATTATTCTGTTTTTAGGTATATAATAAATATTATTTAAAAATTACAGGCAAAAAAATCGTATGTTACTTAAATACAAAAAAAAAATTTTTATTTGTTTTATGCGTGTTTTTTTTTAATATTTATTATCTACCTCTCGCAACAAATTTTGTTTTAAAATGAAATATTTACACACACATATAAAAGTAACGACTATCGAGAGGAACAGTGTGGAAATAAAAAAAAGAGGAAAGTAGTCACGAAACGAAAGAGGACACTACTCGTGTGGAAAGGCCCAATCGAAGATATGTTTTTGACATTTCGTTTTTAGAATTTATTGGGAGTGCATAAAATAAAAATAGCACATTCGACTATAAATAAAATAATCTATAAAAATGTTTTAAAATTTTTTTTGGCATTTTTTTTTATTTAAAATTATTATTTTTCAAAATCAAAACTCAAAAATTATATTTTAGTTTTTCGAAGTGAAAAATAGCAATTTATTCAATAATTATAATTTAGTAGTTTTCAGCCACATACTACGTATTATGACATTCCGATAAGTTTTGAATAGAAGTGTATATTTGAATACGGTTTTCTATTACAAAATCTATACATTAACATATAACATACATACATACATATATATGTATGTATGCATGTTTAGAATCATGATTTTTTTGTTTTCTTTTGGAATCAAGAAATTTTGTATCCCATACGAATTTTTTGTAATTTAGATGTCACGGTAAAATATACTTACACACCAGCTTTACCCTGAGGCCCCTAGTATAATATAATATAACAGTACCATTACCAACTAACAGTTTTTAAAAATACCAATCAACATTTCTGGAAAAATACCAATAAACGTTTCTCTAAATCAATCAAGATATTATCTGTCATCTGTAATTGTTTGCAATTTAAATTTTGCATCGGATCGTTCACGTAAAGCATACGTAAAATATCCTTCGATGCACTTTTACGTGAAGACCCCTACTATGTATTATAGATTATCTTTTCTAGGATTTTAAGTAAAAAAAAATAAACAAATTTTGTCCGCGTAAAACCGAAATCTTTACCGCGTTATTTAAAATTGATTGCAAATTTTGATCAAAAAAGGATGTGTCGAACTATCGTCCAATATCTATTTTAAGTACATTTGCAAAAATCTACGAAAAAATAATAAATAAAAGAATTGTATCATTCATCACCAATACTTATGGATTTGATTGTTGTCAATTTGGATTTCAAAATTATTCTAACACTGAGGTAGCACTAGCAAATATGATTGGGTTCATGAATGACAATTTGGACAAAAATAATTATGTTCCTGCAATATTGATGGATATGCAAAAAGCTTTTAATACTGTAGGCCACGATATTTTGCTGCGGAAACTAGATGAAGTTGGTATAAGGGGAACTGCCAATAATCTTATAAGAAGCTATCTTTCTGAAAGACTAGTTGTCACTAAAATTAATAACATTGTAAGTGAAATGAACCAGCTTAAATGCGGGGTCCCGCAGGGATCGAATCTAGGACCTACATTATATATACTATATATCAACAATATTAAACACGCCGGTATTGAAGCTGCTTATAACATCTTTGCGGATGATACCTGTTTGTTGTATAAAGGGAGAAATAAAGAAGACTTAGCTAATACAATTAACAGAGATTTAAACGTATTTGTTCAATGGGCGAATGGAAATAAACTCACCATTAACGAGAATAAAACAAAATTACTAATATTTAAAAACAAAAATAAAAAAACTCATCAAACCTGACATTAAGATCAACAACATCACTCTGGAGCAAGTAGAGGCTAATCAAGTTTGGGCAAGTTTGGGAATCACAATTGACCAGGATCTTAAATGGACCGAGCATGTCGAAAATATTATAGCCAAAGTCATTCCGCTAATAGGTGTTATACGTCGAACCAATTTAAGGATGGAGCCAAAGATAGCAAAAATGTTAATCAACGCACACGTTATAGCACAAGCACATATAAGATATAATATTATAAACTGATCTTCATGTGCTGAAGCGCTGCTCATAAAATGCCAATACGTCGGCTGCACGTATTTATAACTTACTTCCGCAAAATATAAAAGATTTCTCAAATATATTAACTTTTAAAAAACACGCAATGAAATACATTAAAAGGAATGAGGAACTATTCAGATTGTGTAACGTCTAATAAATTATTATCTTATCTAAACGGAAATACTAGCGAAATCTATATTCAGCATTGAAAATATAAAATAAGTAAAGAAGAATACTAGGCTCAACTTCAAATATTTAGAAGATTGTCATCTCAACACCAGTATTACTCTAACTGAAGGAGATGTTTCCAATATTATTAGTATACTAAATCAAACGAATGTAAACATATATTAATTATTAAGAAAATATTAGTCATAAATAAATAAATAAAAAATAAATCAATTTTTCTCAGCCTGAAAGCAAAACCGCATTATTAAAGTGCCGCGTTAATAGAGGGTCACCTGGTTATATTTGAAACATAACCTTCATTGCAAAAACGAGCTTAAAACAGATTTTAGTTTATTCAGCATATGTTCAGGTTTGTATCCACGGAATATAAAAATTTGATAATAAAGAAATGAATATGTAAAAATACGACAGGCAGAGAGATGACAAATTTCTTATTAATTTTTATTTTGAGATGTTTGATTTTGATATTAAGCGCTTATGACTTATCAATTATCATATGAGTTTAGATTTATAACTGTTTATATTTATAAAATATAATCAGATATAATATACCATATAACAACTCTATATAACAGAATGAAAAATATTAAAAATGATTTAATTTTTAGTTCAATTACTTGTCGTTTCTGTGAAAATAAGCGCAATACGTAAATTGTTTATTTGATCATCACAAATTCTTGTCATTTTTTACGAAATGTCAAAAAAGTTCTGTAAAAAGTTTAATCAAAAATAATTACTTTTGCTACAAAACAAATTAAAAAAAATGTTTTATCAATTTTAGGATAACTAAATACTATTTTCGTATTAATGGCTGATACAGATAGTACTGTAACTTCTTTAGATGAAAATACTGAAGAAAATTTTTGTGATAATCCAACTAGGGATATTTTAGCTGAAGGAATTATTTCGATTTTTAAACCTACTGTAGATAAATTAGATGAAAGGTAAACATTAAGTATTATTTTCTTTTAATACTTATACTATCTGATTTTCTAGAATAACATCACTTAGAACAGTGCAACGAGATCTTACTGATCAATTAGATCAACTTGATGAAACTTTAGAAGGAATTCAAAGCATACAACAACAATTCCCAGATTTAAGTTTGAAAGCCAGAAAGTTAAATGAAATCAAAACAAAGGTTACCGTAATTTCAAATATATTACAGGCAAGTCAAGAAAGATTAGAACGTTTACATCAATTAGTTGATTCACATAAATATCATCAAAGTTTAACTGTACAGCCGTCAGTAGAAGCTCTAGATGAGTAGTATAACTAGAAATGGAAACACCAATTTTTAATCATTTAACGAAAGAAGATTATGAAAATATATATGAACCATCCGAAGATACATTTTTATTACTAGATGCAATAGAATCAGATTTGAATTATATTGAAAATATATTGAAACCTAAAATATGCTTGGAAATTGGAAGTGGTTCAGGAGTGATTATAACAGCTATCTCAAAACGTTTACGTAATAGATCACATTGCCTATCAACAGATATTAATAATTATGCATGCAATATTACAAAAAAGACAGCTTTTAAAAATTCAACTTCTGTTGAAGTTGTAAACGCAAATTTAGGAAGCTGTTTTAGAAATAATATATTTGATTTAATAGTATTTAACCCACCATATGTTGTAACTTCTGATAATGAATGTGCTAATAAAGAAGGAAATTCTCTAATTTTTACATGGGCTGGTGGATCAAATGGAAGATTAATTATTGATATGTTTCTTAAACATTTGCCAAATCTTCTATCAGAAAAAGGTGTCGCCTATTTATTGTTATTAAAAGAAAACAAGCCTTATAATATTATTAGTGCATTAAACAAGCGACAATTTGTAGCCAGTAAATTGATGGAGAGACGTATAATTGGGGAACATTTGTATGTTATTAAAATTCAAAATAGGTAGAATTTGATTAATAAAATTGTTAAAAATTCAAATTTTAAGTAACAACGCCAATGTTGTTTTCCTTTTTTATATAAAAAAAATGCAAATTGAAATATAATCAAAAATCCATATTGTTGCTTTTTTTGTTTTGTTTATTTTAATTTTTGATAAAATAAATACAATAAAATATTCTAGAAGTTTTTAATATAAAAATAAATTTTTAAACTTGTACATAAAAACAATTTTTATTTTAAGGACAATTTTCAAATAAATACTCAGCCCATTTCTTTGTAGGATTTTGTGGTGGAAATACCCAACCTAAAGGTATAGAAGTTCCATAATTAGTTGTTGGTGGCACAATATATGAATCCCAAATTTGACGAATTTCAAAGAATTTTTCTAATTCTGGTCGATTTATAACTTTACGGTCACGTTTTTTTTTACCAAATAAAATTTTACGCCATTGATCTTCAAAAGAATTAGAATTAAAAGCTAAGACTTCTTCCAATTTCTGTTTTTCCTTATGGTATTCTTTTAAATTTTCTTCTAACAAATTTAATTCTTGCGTATATTGTGCATCATTTTGTGATTTTTTTAAAAATTTCAAGTTTTCGATGTATCTTTTTGTTGTTAAGATTTTCCTTTTTAATTTAAATAAGGTGTTTTTGGTTTGTTTTAAAAATTTTTCATTTTCCAAAGTTTTATTAAATTCTTCTCTGATTGTATTTAAATTTTTATTTATATTTTCATTTAATTTGTTTTTTTGCTTTTGTCTTTCTTGATGTTTCTGAACAATCTTTTCTCTTTTTTTTATTCTTTTTTTCAATTTTTTTTTAAGTTCTTTCTGAAATTCACAATTTTCATATTTATTTAATAAACTGTTCAGAATATTTTGATTTTCTTTGATTTCTAGAAAAATATTGCCAAAATTTTCTTGAGAAATTATCTCAATAGAATTTTCTAAATAATTGTATTTTTGTTTTAAATTTTGAATCATGGATATTATTTGTTTAATTTCATTTTTTGCAGTGGAGATATTAATGGAATCCATGTTTTTGGAGAATATTTTAAAATTTGAAAAAAAGAGCAGTAAAAAATATATTTGTTTAGTCTAAAGTAATTAAAAACGTAAATTAAGTGATAGCTAAATTAAATCAAATAAATTATACGAAAATAAGCAAATTTTGGAATGACAATATCTAAGCTATTGTTTCTTTAACAGAATCTACAATTTCTGTTGCTGTAGTGTATTCTTTTGATTCATGAAGTTCTTTCTCATTACCAAGTAAATCTTGTAATTCCTCATAAGCCTTTTTGACCCTAGAATAAATTTTGAATTTTCATATTTGTGTAAAAACATCGTCCATGTATTCTTACCGTCTTTGACAATCTGGTATCATCATTAAACATTCTTGTAAAACTTCTTCTTGTTTTTTAATCATATATTCATCTTGTGGATCAGCTTCTTTTAGTTTTTCCACTTTTACTTTTTGTGCATCTGCTTCCTTTTGATAAACTGTAACTTCTTTAGCCAATCGTCTTAAAACACCTGTCTTAATAGTGATTTGCTTTAAACGAGGATCTGCCATTATTTCTACAAATTTTTCTATAACAATATTCTACAAAATTTTAAATTTATATTTACCTTTTTTGTTCTATATTAATATTGCTTTAATCTATATTAATTGATATTTTTATTTTAAACCCCCACAATGTTCAATACCGGTCGGTTTTGAAATTGATTAATTGTATAGATTTTGACATATGATTCATAGTTTTGGAAATATAAAATAGTAGGGGGTACATATTTTAATAATTTGACGTTTAAATTTAAGACGAGAACACAGTAGATATGTTATTTAATTGTTATACAATTAACTTACATACTGTTATATATGATATGCATATCATATTATATGTTAGTTAATTGTAGCTACAGGTCTTGGTAGCTACATACCAATAACTAGCTTTTTACTGTTTATAATTTTTCAATTGATCAATCTGTATTTTTATTAACTATTTTAATATTGTAATACTTTACTCTTGGAATGAAATAAAATTGTATAAGACATTTGCTTAATCCAAGCATCAGTTAAATTATTCATTTAGTTAATTGCGAACTACATGTGTATGATACATACATAGGTATGTACATACATAGCTATGTATTACAAAAAAAATGAAATGTTATCATTCGGGTGAAGTTAACAGAAGTCAGTAAATGATGTTACTTGTTAGAATTAGAATAGTAATAATGTTACTAGTACTTCTAGCACTACTACTTTCATACAATGCTAAATTATTTACATACCTTTTTTACGTAATCGAACAAGCAATTTACATAATGCAAACTTACATACATACCTATATGATCCGTAACTTTGATCTATATTATTCTTCCACCATGTCAAGAGTATATCATCAAGTGAGTTACATACTTATATAGGTGAAATTACCCAATTCAGGGATTTAAACTAAACAAGCAATCTCTTGCTTCAATTTTCAACATGTCAAGATTGAACCAAGGTTTAAGCAAATCTAAATATGGTAAATAGACTGAAGTTATTGATTGAACCAAGGCAAAGACTATACATATATATGTGTATATATGTATAGTCTTTGACCAAGGCAAACCAAGGTTTAAATATATGTATGTATACCACCACTGATGTGAATGTAATGCTCGCGTAGTCTGGCTTAGTGTAAGTTTATTAACATATGTTTTAAAAACTATTTTACATTCCATAAGATGGAAATAAGTTATGGACTGCTGACTAAGCCATAAAAAATGTGTATCGGTATTACAGAAACTATAGCACTATGCAAGTCTATGAATAAACTAACATAAGGAACATTACCGAAATCATTCCCCTTGAGAAGTTAACGTTTATATACAATGTCAGGAATAGAAAAATTAAAAGCAATGTCATAACAAGAGAAAAACAGGTAGTTGCAGGTAGGTCTTCAAGACATGGCCACCTTTTAGACATGCCAGGAAGCAGCACAGAAAAATACAAAACAAGTCTAATTTCTTCGGCGACGAGATTATACAATTTACTACCAGTATAAGAAATTTATCAAGGGTAAAACAATTCAAAAAAAAAAAAAAGATCAGCGCTGCAATACACGAATAAAACAACACGGAGAAGTTTCAATTATAAACGTATATTCTATTTTTTCCGTTCATTGTTTAAAGTTTTAGGATAATAATAATAGTCGAAACACACCACCTCAATACCAGTTACAATAACTGACGGAGATGATTCATAACCTTGTTAAATTAAATTCTATATCAATGTTAATGTTGTTGATGGTATAAAATAATTATATAGAAAATTAAAGAATAATGAAAATTAATTTTAACATTTAATTATATTTCTCTTATTACATATGACTTCATAACAAAAATGGAATGTAAAAATAATAAATAGGAATAAAAAATTAATCTAAGATCATATTAAAAAAAAAATCATATATGTACATACATATGTACTTATAAAACTTTTTTATAATTTATGTCAAATTATCAATTATTTTAATTGATGTTCTTTTAAAAATTTAAATTACTGTTATACTGTGCTCTAAAGACAGTTTTCCCTTATGAACCTGTTTCTGCAAACGTTTGTTAAAAACATCAGCTAAAATTTTCGTACCTTTTCTTTGCTTTTCTTTTTTTCGTTTTTCGGCTTGATCAACAACTTCAGATAAACATTTTTGTTTTTTCTTTGTCATTGCTTTCATTTCTTTTGTTGAAAATACTCGAATACATTTTGTTGGAGGTGGTGGAATTTTTTTTAATTTTCTATAAATAGAATTTATGCTAGTATTTTCTACAATATTTCGAATTTGATCTTCTCTTTCTTTTCTCAATTTTTGCATTTCCTTTAAAATTTCTTGCCTTTGTAAAGATCTTAAACAAAATTGTGGATGATGATTTTGAAGATGTTGTTGTAAAGATAAATTTCCGTCATCTTTAATTTCAGTATTTTTTCTATCATCCACTTTTATTGTATAAGAGATTGTTTGAGGTTTTACTTGTGTTTGTTGGTTTTTCCCTCTTGGACCATAAATTCGTGTTGTTTTCCTTACCAAATTATTAGAATCAACTTTATTTAATTTATCTTCAGAAGATATACCAAATATTGGAGTAGTTTCAAGTACAGAATCTGATGTTTGTACGGCAATTCCATTAATTGCCGTAGCGTCATACTGATGTGTAGTCGATGTTGAAGTAATACCACTATTTACTGGGAGTGAAATGGATTCAGATGAAATGAAATCATTTGAAGTTGATGCACTTGTACGATATTTAGATGAAAAAATAAAATCTTTGTTTGCTATCGGTATATTTTTATAACCCGGTTCAGAATAATGATCAGATATCATTGGATGATCATAGCTTCGCCTACTGGAATGAGCAATTTTATAATTTTCGATAAACTCACGTTTTTTATTTTTTACAAATGTTCTTATACTATCACTGGAATCATGATCAAAATTTTCTTTTGGAGGAGTTTTCAATTTTAAACGAGTCATTTGTGATTCACTTTTAGGATTGCCAAAGTTTTGTAAAAAATTTAATTCATTTTTATCGTCTTTTCGTTTTGTGCCTGAATGAGTGCCATCATAAATATGCTTTTGACTAGTTTGTTTATTTATAGGCGCATTTCGATTTAAAATAGTCGAAACATTTACTTGATCATAAACTCTTTGAGAATTAGGTTGGGATAGCGATTTTTTAAAATTTTTATTTTCAGAATTATCTTTTTCTGTTATTAATAAATTTTTAAGATTTTCTAATCTTTTTATTTCATTTTCGATCCAATCTAAATGTTCCCTTTTTTGTATATCTTTTATTTTATCTAAAGAATTCTTATTATTATATGTTGTTTCTTTACGAGATATTTTAACGTTATTCGAATTCAGATTTTCCTTTGATTCCTTATTCATTTTTCTATCATATGCAAGTTCTGAATTAGTTAAAGGTTCTAGCCACTCTTTCATGGTTTCAAACAAAAGCAAATCTTCTTTATTCGATAAATGACTCGAAGTTTTTTTTTTAATATGCGTTTGGTTTGGCACGAGTTTTACTGGAGATGCGGAAAATTCTTCTGCATTAATATTTATGGTAATTTTATTTTTATTGGAAAGGTCATCATAAGACTGTGTTTGAATTGGAGTTCGTTTTCTACAATCGTGGAGTTCAACGTTTTCAATGTTTATTTCATTAGCCAATGAATTACCTACATCATGTGATGCTCTTCTACTTGTAATTTTATTACTCGAACTAGAATTACTAGTTAAGCTTCCTAAGCCACTAATTTCAGAACTTTTTGAAATACCAGTATCAGTTTCATTTTCAGATTTTAAACTATATTGAGTTATTTTATTAACAATTTTCTTCGCTAACTTTTTCTTTTGTCGATCGTTGAAATTTTTAGATTCAATAAGTGAACATAAAAGTGATATTCCCAAATCAATTTCTCTTGACTCAATATTATGAAGTTTTTCATTTTTCGCTTCGATAAATTTAGATACAGATTCATGTAATTTGGATTTTTTATCAATAAAAGTTTTTAATGAACTAGATTCTTTAGATAAGTTTGTTTGACCAGAGTTATTTTCTGTACTATCATTTTCTTGGGTCACGTACATAAAACTAGATTGTGAAGTAACACTATTTGATTTTGTTGAAAAATTACATTGTATTAATTGATCAGCTTTACTTATTATACTTGTTTGACAATATTCCTCTTTGCTTAAGGGTTGTGAAGATGTTTTTGTATTCAAAATTGGAGTACTTTGCAAGTAGGAATTTTTTTCTCGTATTTCAAAGTTTTTTGTTAAATCGCGTAGATATGTTGCACTAATACTTTTTTCTTCAAATGTTGTGTTTGGTTTTTTCGAAATTTCCACAGTGTTTCGCTTTATTAAATTTGGTGAGCTTGAGTATTTTTTCTTTACATTTTCTAAAGTTACGCGCCAACGTTCATTTTGATTTTCTTTATTTTGATTTACTTTGGACGCGGGAAATGATATTTCAATACCACGGTCAGCAAAAAATCCTTTTAATACAGAACGTTCTATTGTAGACATTGAGCGATTAAGGTTTGGATTAAGAGCTGATCTACTATAACCTACATCGCCCAAAGAATCCCATTCTAATATTTTTGCAGTTTTTTGATCTGAAAGGTCATTATCTTTATTTTTTAAATGAATTTCATCGTGCTTTGAAATAATTTCTATTAAATCACTACTGTCATCAAGTGGTAGATTTTCATTTCTTTCTGTAGATTCCCCAATTATGCTATCACATAATCCAGACAAACCTTGATTCGTCAACAATGTTATGTACGATTGATTTACTTCTTCTACGCCATCACATGTCTCAGAACTTGGAACTATTTTATCTGTTGAAATTTTATCAACATTTTTATTAATGCCTTGTGGTAAGAAATATTCAGTTTTTAATGGATGTGAATTTATTTCCTGATCGTTATTACATTTGGTATTTCCTACATTTTCTTTTGTAGGTGATTTTTCAAAATAGTCCAATGATTTTGAATGCCGTTTAACTAAGTTATTAACTGGGCATATATCACTAGAGTATTTGCATGATATTCCACCTAAACTGCTTTCACTAGAAGATTTATTATTTTTGCGATTTAATCTAAGATATTTTTCTAAATCTCTGTTTTGCCCAAAATTGTAATAGTAATCCAAAATTTGTTTGTTAAGTTGTTCCGTAGAATTTGTAATGCTTAAATTTTTTGATGGACAATTTGCCATCACTTTCTTTTAATAATAATGAAATTTAAAAAAAGAAAAAAAAGTAAAGGAATTTTTAAATAAACAACAATATCAGCTTTTAACAGCCACAAAATTATTTTGGAAACAAACAAATTTTGGAAAGCTTTATGCAAACAGGGATACAAACACAAAAACTGAAAAACTCATTTCATTCGAAAACTGTTCTAGAGTAGACCACCTGCTCACCAGGGATGTAAATTCAATTTTTTATTTTTTTTAAACTTTTCTTTAAAAATAATAAAATATTTGTAATACGTTTTTATATTTTCATTAATAATGTTAACATTAATAATTTTTCTTTAATAAATGTAAATATAACAAAACAAACTGAAAAATACTTTTTTATTGCATACAAATTTCTAAGAATTATACATATTATTTATATTATTATTTAATTATATCCTAATATTCGCGAATTGAATAATATTAAATTTTTGTATTCGGCAACAGTTTTGTGATTTTTTGTTAAAATTTTAATTAAAATTCTAAATTGTTTTAAATACTTTAGAGAAATAAATTGATTTTTGAACGTAAAATAATTTTTTCTGAACTCTTACTAGAGAAATTTAAAAGGCAGACGTGTAATCATATAGATTTTATTATATATGGCAACTCTAAACAAGTTGATTGGTGATTGGATCAGAAGCAAAGATATTGCATAGAATAATTTAGTTCGGAAGTTAAATTTTTTATATTTAAATATTAATTATATTGATTCAAGTCTGAAATTTTTTTAAATAACATTTTAGAAAATATGGGTGATTCAAAAAAGTAAGAAATATTGATAAAATTACATATATTTTCAATTAAAAACCTCTTTATAAAAATTTGGAACAAAGCCGACAGTTCTATAACTTTCAATTTTGCTTGTCATGTTCGTAAATTTCATTTTAAAATTTCTTGTAAATTTTTTTGTACATTTTATTTCAATCGAAAAATAAATTAATACTTAAAAATATATTTAAAAAGTTTTAGGATTTTAAATAAAACGTTATATTATAATTTATTTTATGAATATAATAATTATAACCTCTTCATTTGCATTTACATAGGCGCATAATATAGTTGGATTGTAATTTATCATAAAGAAAATTTGTAAAAGTGAAAAGTATTTCTTTTAAAATAAAAATCGTAAAATTTTGTGATGCCTAATAAGTTAGAACGTAGAAATAAAGTTAGAAATGAAACCAAAGGGTCTATATAAATTAAATGATTTTAAAATAAAAAAATTAAATGTTTTATATTTCAGTCCGGATGATTTGGCTACTGCCATTCTTAAGAGGAAAGATCGTCCAAATAGACTTCTGGTCGACGAGGCACAAAATGATGACAACTCAGTAGTATCATTGTCTCAGGTAAGCTTTTAAAATATAAAAACAGTTATTTTAGCGCTTAGTTTTATTTTGTTAGGATAATAACCTAAATGACTATCCATTTTTATTTATAATGTCTGAATCATCAGTCGTCAAAAACTATGTTGCTTCTAGATAGTTTTGATTTTGCCATGAAGTTTTTTAACAATATTATTTTTTTACTTAAAGGCAAAAATGGATGAACTTCAATTATTCCGCGGTGATACTGTTTTGCTGAAAGGCAAAAGAAGAAAAGAAACTGTATGTATTGTGCTGTCTGATGAAAATTGTCCAGATGAGAAAATTCGTATGAATCGTGTAGTAAGTTTAAATTTAATATTAAAATAAAATTAGTTTTATATTTAAAATGTTATATTAAAGGTAAGAAATAATTTATGTGTGCATCTTTCTGATATTGTATCTATTCAATCATGTCCGGATGTTAAATATGGCAAACGTGTTCGTATACTACCAATTGATGATACTGTTGAAGGAATTACTGGGTAAAAATTCCATTATTGTTTTTGATCGAAAATATTAAAATTATTTTTTTGTGTAGAAACCTCTTTGACGTTTATTTAAAACCTTATTTTTTGGAAGCTTACCGTCCCATTCATATGGGAGATAATTTTATTGTACGTGGTGCAATGCGCGCTATCGAATTTAAAGTTGTTTTAACAGATCCCGAACCATACTGTATTGTTGCACCCGATACCGTTATATTCTGTGATGGAGATCCAATTAAGAGGGAGGAAGAAGAAGAATCCCTAAACGCTGTTGGTTATGATGATATTGGAGGTTGTCGGAAACAACTGGCTCAAATTAAGGAAATGGTTGAGTTACCTTTACGTCATCCATCTCTCTTTAAAGCAATTGGTGTCAAACCACCACGTGGTATTTTAATGTATGGCCCACCAGGTACTGGAAAAACATTAATTGCTCGGGCTGTAGCTAATGAAACTGGAGCATTCTTCTTCTTGATCAATGGTCCAGAAATCATGTCTAAATTAGCTGGCGAATCCGAATCTAATTTGAGAAAAGCTTTCGAAGAAGCTGAAAAAAATTCTCCAGCTATTATATTTATTGATGAAATAGATGCAATTGCTCCAAAACGTGATAAAACTCATGGAGAAGTTGAACGCCGTATTGTTTCGCAGTTATTGACTTTGATGGATGGTATGAAAAAGAGTTCACACTTAATAGTTATGGCAGCAACAAATCGACCAAATTCAATTGATCCAGCATTGCGCCGTTTTGGACGTTTTGATCGCGAAATTGATATTGGTATTCCTGACGCAACTGGTCGCTTAGAAGTATTAAGAATTCATACTAAAAATATGCGTTTACATGATGACGTTGATTTAGAACAAATAGCTGCAGAAACTCATGGACATGTTGGTGCTGATTTAGCATCATTATGTTCTGAAGCAGCTCTTCAACAAATTCGTGAAAAAATGGATCTTATTGATTTGGAAGATGATAAAATTGAAGCTGATGTTTTGAATTCATTAGCTGTAACCATGGACAACTTTAGATATGCCATGACTAAATCAAGTCCTTCAGCATTACGTGAAACCGTTGTGGAAGTTCCAAATACAACTTGGAATGATATTGGTGGTTTAGAAAACGTTAAACGAGAGCTTCAAGAATTGGTACAATATCCAGTTGAACATCCAGATAAATTCTTAAAATTCGGTATGCAACCAAGCCGTGGTGTTCTATTTTATGGTCCGCCTGGGTGCGGTAAAACGTTATTAGCCAAAGCTATTGCAAATGAATGTCAAGCAAATTTTATTTCAGTTAAGGTTAGTATTAATTGAATATTAAATTAGAAGATTGTTTCTAATTTTAAAAATTTTTATAAAATAAGGGCCCCGAGTTGTTAACTATGTGGTTCGGCGAATCTGAAGCTAACGTTCGTGATATATTCGATAAAGCACGTTCTGCTTCTCCATGTGTATTATTCTTCGATGAATTGGATTCAATTGCTAAATCTCGGGGGGGTAATGTAGGTGACGCTGGTGGCGCGGCTGATCGTGTTATTAATCAAATTTTAACAGAAATGGATGGTATGGGAGCAAAGAAAAACGTTTTTATTATCGGAGCTACAAATAGACCCGATATAATAGATCCAGCAATATTGCGTCCTGGACGTTTGGATCAATTAATTTATATTCCATTACCAGATGAAAAATCAAGAGAAGCTATTTTAAAAGCTAATTTAAGAAAATCTCCATTAGCAAAAGAAGTTGACCTAAATTATATTGCGAAGGTTACTCAGGGATTTTCTGGAGCTGATTTAACAGAAATTTGTCAGCGGGCATGTAAACTAGCAATTAGACAAGCTATTGAAGCAGATATTAAAAGAGAAAGAGAAAGGGCAGGAAATCAAAGTTCTGCTATGGATGTAAGTTTTTTTTGTATTATTGGAATAAGAATTATTTCAATTACATAAATTTAGATGGATGAGGAAGATCCTGTTCCTGAAATTACAAGAGGTCACTTTGAAGAAGCAATGAAATTCGCTCGAAGATCAGTATCTGACAACGACATAAGGAAATATGAAATGTTTGCCCAAACTTTACAACAATCCCGCGGATTTGGTTCTAATTTCAGGTAAAATTATGTTTATAATTTTTATGATAATTCTTATAAAAAATTTCTTATTTATATTAGATTCCCTTCAAATGCTGGATCATCGTCTCAGGGTACAGGTCCAAATCAACCATCTAATCCTCCTGGCGATAATGGTGATGATGACCTATACAGTTAAACACTAACTTAAATAGTAATATATTTTCACAAAGAATAGAAATAAGGAACCATAACAACTAATTCCGCAAGTTTCTACTTTTCTCAACAAGTAAAGAAAAAACATTTATATAAAATTAAATAAAACCAATAAAATATAAAAAACTTGAAAAAAAAACAAACAAATTCACTTTAAATATAAAAAAAAAACAAAATATTCATTGCAGTTAATGCAAAAAATTAAAATAAAACACAAAAGTAATTTAAAAAGAGCAGCGTAAGAGGATGTTGCTATTTATTTTTTTTTTATAAATAAAAAAAATTTTAAAATCTACGAAACATGTATATTTAAAATAACGTAAAAATAAAAAATATGATAAGAGAATTAGTTTATTTGGTTAGGCATTTTCCTTAAAACTCATGGTAAGAAATTAGAAGGCCAGGTACACGATTTAAATTAAAATTCTTTTTTAATATTTATGTAAAATTAATTAAATTGAAATAAATTGAGTAATAGATTTGTTTGGTTTTTATACCAGGACATTGAGCTGAGTTCTTATTGACTTGAAATTTTGTTTATTTTCAGGTTTTTAAGATCGAAAGAAATATATTAAAATGTTATAATATTTATTAAAATTAATAGCACTGGGGTATTTATTTTAAAAAATTTCCTTATTAATTTTTACTAAGCATTATAAATACCTGGCAAAAATGGATTTTAACAATTTTGATTTACGCAACATCATTTAAAATTTCTCCATTCTAATTTCTGGTTGGTAACAGTAATTTTTTTAAAGATTACAAAAAAAATAAAAATTAAATTACTTAATAAAAAAAAAATATTTGCATCGAAAATACTGAATGGGTAATTATAATAACTAAATAGTAATTTAACTAGTTTGTCAAGTATTTAATTTGTTTTGTACATAAAAACTAGAAATATTTTTTAAACATGAAATTCAGTTTAATCAAGATTCTCATTTGAAATAAAAAATAAATTTTAATGCTGACTGAGTAAAATATACTTTCTAATTAACATTTTCCAACAATTTTGTAAAATACAATTTATGACAAAATAACACTATTCGGTTTAAATTAGGATTTTTGTCTTAGGTTTTAGACTAGTGAAAAGATTTCGCTCAAAGTTAGCAATAACAGTCACCAGGGTTTTTTTTTTATGCAAAATAAAAACCAAATATTTAAAATAAAATCTTTTAATAAAATGTGTATAAAAATGTTATAAAAAATCACGTTCTGACGATTACATAAAATTATTTCTAAGATCTACAATTTGGAATCGATAATTGGAGTTTCAAGCGACCATATTTTCTTAACCTCAGCAGATGCAATTAAATTATTTAATATTGAGATATCTGAAATAGACAAGTTAAAATGATTATTAACTGATTATTGCTTAAAAAATATATTATATACCGTTTGTTTTTGCAAACTTCTCAATAACTTTTTTAATATCACATACGGGAACAGAAGTGTTCACATTCGGGAATACAGTTTTATGCAGTTTTAAATTGGAAACACAAATGCCCAAAATTTGTCCATTTTCTGCAAACATTGGACCTCCACTTTGACCAGCTTGTAAAGTAGCATCTGCTATAATACATCCTGGTTTATATTTTATAACACGTCCTTCAAATATACCAGGAGCAAAATTTTCTTCAGGTGTATTAGTAAAAAATGGAAAACCAGCATTAAAAATACTTTGTCCCAGATAAGGTCTAGTTTCTGATAATGAAACAAAATAATCATCTGAAATGTAATCTGGAACAGATAGAATTGCAACGTCAAAAGGTTCATCAGCATTGGGATTTTTCCATATAATTTCTGAAGGGAAAGTTCCATTTATATAACGACAATTGACCAGATTAGAATCAATCTATAACAAAAAAAAAAACGTATAAATATTAACTACTGTATAAAATTTTAAATATTGTATTAGAGGTTTTAAACTTACATTTATAACATGAGAACATGTTAAAATTAATTTCCGATTAAATACTTTAACAAAAGTTCCGGTTCCTTGTTGACCATTGCAAAAAATTATAACTAAACTTTTTTCCCCTTTAAATGTAGGTAATAATTAAGTTTATTAAATATTAAATAAATATTATCGTTACTTACAAGTTGGTAAATTATCAATTCTTGAATTGAATAAAGATTCTATACGAACCCCAAATTGAATAGCTAAACTTTTAAACAGATGATGAATATTTGCCGCTAACGTGATATTTATATTTTCTTCTCCATTATTAAGACTTGTGCAGATTAACATACCAATAAGTCTTCTAAAAATTTAAATAAAATTATAGTGTCAAAATAAAATATAATTAATAAAACATATTTACAATCTATTATTAAATACTGCAGAACCTTCGCAACCAACTGGTAAAGCATTAGAAATAATGAAAAGACAATTATTTCTTCCCAGTATATTTGAAATTTTTCCAAAATGAATGGTTTTATAAAAATTTTCAACACCAAATGGAGAACATATTGCCATAATTTCATCAGTTTTATTAAAATTAGGAATCATATTACAGTATACTGCCATTTTTCTAATAAAATCCTTAATATCTATTTCACCATTTAATGTATTTGGTTTAGTAATTTTAAGAATTAAAAAAGAGGAATGTAAAAACGATTTTAATTCATGTTCAAATGAATTCGAATTTTTTAATTTAGATAATATACTTTTAAAACATTCTCTAATTTCAATTGAATTGTATATATATAATAATTTAGCTCTGTAACATGTTAAAATTCTGCTTGTTCGCTCTGTTGATTTTCTTTTATCAAATGTTATTGTAAATGATTGCAAAGGTAGATCACAAATTGATTCATTTTCAATTTTAATTAATTGTTTATTAAATATTTCATTTAAGAATTCTGTGTTATTTTCTTTTGTTTGTGACAAAGAAACAAATACTGGACTTAAAATTAATGTTGAAGCTAAAATATAATTATCATCAATAATGATTGCTGACGATTTATTTTTGGTCACTAAATCTAAAATTCCATGACGAATTTTTAAAGACATTGTATTTCCCAACATTTTTCTTCAAATATTATTTGAACTAAATTCAACAATTTAGGTTCATTACACCATTTTTTTTTAATGTCTTCAGATTTTTTTTTTTAATAACAAAAAAATTATCAAGCCACTTTTTTACGATTAATGAACTTTGTGCTAAATTACTTAAATTAGACAAATCAAATACTAGTAAATAAATAAATAAAAGTTCTATGAAGTTCCAAAAAAAACAAAAACAAACAAATAAATATCAGATGTTCATTTTAATACTATATTCAGCAATAGATGGCTCTTTATTCTGTAATAAAATAGAAACAGGAAAAACAAGCTCACCTTTTAAAAAAATAAAAATATTATTATGCCATCCATATTCCATAATTTCATTTCATTATGATGCGTCTAAAAATAGAAATACCCAAATATGTATGTTTATGAAATTGTAAAAATGGTTTAATTTTCGTAAATCGTAATCAAACATTTTTTTAACTATGTACATAATATGTATCTATATAAATATATATGTATGTGATTGTGTATATTAAAATATAAACCGGAATGTGATATAGGTACATATACAATAAGTTAGTACGTTAGTACTTTTGAACTTTGATCAAATTAATATCTTATTCAATGTTACATAAGGAGAAATGACAATGTTAATGTATGTACATATGTATGTATGTACGTACATATTTCTAATTTTAAGTTCCTTTAAGTTCAAAAAGAAAATATTTTTTTTTCTACTTTGCGAGATACGACCCACAAAATTCGATGGACATAATGAGAACGATTGCGCTTAGAATGGTGGAAAAGCAAACCAAGTAGTGAACTAAAATCAGTGCAAAAGAAACTAACTCCTGTCGAGAATACGAGTGTTCATGAAGGTAAAATTACTTCAGAAGGTAAAACTACACAACAAATAACAAAATTAACTTAAAACTCTATACCATCTATACTATCGTAAACTTTGTTTATCTAATGTCAACTAATGCTAAGAGCTACATATACATACATACATAAGTAAGTACATATGTATGTCGAAAGAATTGACAAAACTGCAAAAAATGATTACAGAACCTGTGGTCTGTGGACTGTCTTACAATAAAAATTTAAAACAGATTTATCCTATGTCGAAATCTTTTCTCAAAATATTTGAAGCAGTTGTGAATTTTATTTTTATGAATCTATCTTCGTTTTGGGACATTCTTTATACTAAGCAAAATCAATATAGTCCATAGATATATGTGGACCATTTCGGTACAAGTATTAAATTATAATTATATTTAATATTTTGTTTACATTATTTTATTATATTTTATACCTACGTATATTATTTTTGTCCTGACCGGGGTTTGAATCCGAGGCCTTTCTGATAAAAGCAAAAATTAAATTTTGTTTTATTTAAAACAAAAGTTTTAGTAAAAGAAAAACTCAGTCATTTAATCGTTCTATATTGTTCCCACATATTGTCAAGATACACAAATGTAAATTTTGAACAATTTTAAGACAGTTGTCCAGAATTGTAAAATTCGGAAATGCTTCAGCAACATTATCATAGATATATTAACTAATAGATGGGAAGTTAGATATAGTCGTTTCTTTTCTTCTTATGTGTTTTCCTATCTTAAGGTATTCAGTCAAAAAAAACATATGCATTAATGCATTATAATATGTATACATTTCGTTCACTCAGCTGTTTATATTTATTAAAATAATGTAAAGCAGTTTTTCATAACCAGTTTCATTCAGGGAATTTAAATTTTTGTATTACTTAATAATTGATATATTTTGTTTTTAAAATTAAAATTTAATTTAATTTAGGTTATTCAAAATTTTAGCTACTTGTTAAATAACAAAATTAGTGATAAAATTCTTAAAAAAATTAAAAAATGAATTTATTTCACCTTTTAGGACCTATTTCTGAGGAAACTAAAGCAATACCAGGGAATACATACGCACGGTTCACTCAGCTGTTTCTCAAAATTATTAAAAAAATATTTTCTTCACTGCCTATCTATTAGTAATATATCTATGAGTATTATTAAAATATACTTGTACTTTTTTAGCCTTTAGTGATTCTCAAACTTTTTACGTTTTCATACAACTGACAATTTTCTTCTGAATAGATTTAAATTTCACAAAGTTCTTCGTATTAATATCAAAAAGTTCCATTTACAAATACTTAAAATATAAATTTTTATGTAACTTTATAGTTTTAGGGTTATAAAGATCTCTATTTTTATAAAAATTAAATATTAAATAACACTCGTTCCACTTTCACTCTAAACAAATTTTTGAATTTTGACTGATTTATTTTGAGCTTCTCTTTTTTTAATTAGAAAAAGCAGGATGCAATATAAATTGCTTCGTATCAAAACATGACCCAAAACGTCATTTGATTGAAATTTGTTTTTCAATTCAAATTTAAAATCAAAATACATATATACATACATATATAAAATATTCGATTTAAGATTACTGATGCATAATATATGTATTATTTTTTGAGGATTTAGCTAATCATTCTCGATAATCTATCCCTTTTTATACCCTACACCTAAAGTATAGGGTATATTAACTTTGGTATGGTGTTTGTAACCACCAAAAGGAAGCGAGTTAGGTATAGACATGTATATATATTCTGAATCAGGATCACCGCCGGAGTCGATTTAGCGATGTCCGTCCGTCCGTCCGTACGCACGATAACTCAAAAAATAATGATGCTATCTTGATGAAATTTATATAGTAGGTTACTAATTACGAAAGAAAGGCTAAGTTCGAATCTGGACAAAATCCGTCCATGGGTTCGGATTCTGGAAGCTTCCGAATGATTCCGGCTTTTGGAGATAATCTCCGCAAACGAGATTATCTCCAAAAGCAACAAAGATAGAACCTTCAAATTTTGTACAATGATGTTTCTTCCCGTTCGATTTATGTCTCTGAAATTTAAGAGGATTTGGTCCATGGGTTTGGGTTTTGGAAGCTTCCGAACGAGCACCAGAGCAAATGAGATTATTTCCAAAACCAACAAAGATAGAACCTTTAAATTTTGTACAATGATGTTCCTTCCCGTTCGATTTATGTCTCTGAAATTTAAGAGGATTTGGTCCATGGGTTTTGGATTTGGAAGCTTCCGAACGAGCCCCAGAGCAAATGAGATTATCTCCAAAACCAATAAAGATATAACCTTTACTTTTGGCAGAATGGTGTTCTTTCATGTATGATTTAGGCCTCTGAAATTTAGGAGAATTTGGTCCATGGGTTTGGATTTGGAAGCTTCCGAACGAGCACCAGAGCAAATGAGATTATCTCCAAAACCAACAAAGATATAACCTTTAAATTTGGCAGGGTGGTGTTCTTTCATGTTTTATTTAAGTCTCTGAAATGTGAGAAGATTTGGTCCATGGGTTCGGGTTTTGGAAACTTCCGAACGAGCCCCAGAGCAAACGAGATTATCTCCAAAACCAATAAAGATAGAACCTTTAAATTTTTTATAATGATGTTTCTTCCAGTTTGATTTATGTCTCTAAAATTTAAGAGGATGTGGTCCATGGGTTTGGATTTTGGAAGCTTCCCAACGAGCCCCAGAGCAAATGAGATTATCTCCAAAAACAACAAATATATATAACCTTTAAATTTGGCCGAATGGTGTTTTTTCATGTTTGATTTAAGTCTCTGAAATTTGAGAGGATTTGGCCATGGGTTTAAATTTGAAAGAATTTGAACCGTCGATTCGAATTTTGGAAGCTTCCGAACGAGCCGCAGAGCAAATGAGATTATATCCAATACGAACAAAGGTAGAACCTTTGAATTTGGTACAATGGTGTTCTTTCGTGTTTGATTTATGTCTCTGAAATTTAAGAGGATTTGGTCCATGGGTTTGGTTTTGGAAGCTTCCGAACGAGCACCAGAGCAAATGAGATTATCTCCAAAACCAACAAAGATATAACCTTTAAATTTGGCAGGGTGGTGTTCTTTCATGTTTTATTTATGTCTCTGAAATGTGAGAAGATTTGGTCCATGGGTTCGGGTTTTGGAAACTTCCGAAAGAGCCCCAGAGCAAACGAGATTATCTCCAAAACCAATAAAGATAGAACCTTTAAATTTTTTATAATGATGTTTCTTCCAGATTGATTTATGTCTCTAAAATTTAAGAGGATGTGGTCCATGGGTTTGGATTTTGGAAGCTTCCGAACGAGCCCCAGAGCAAATGAGATTATCTCCAAAAACAACAAATATATAACCTTTACTTTTGGCATAATGGTGTTCCTTCATGTTTGATTTATGTTTCTGAAATTTGTGAGGATTTGGTCCATGGGTTCAAATCTTGGAAGCTTCCGGACGAGCCCCAGAGCAAACGAGTATATCTCCACAACCAACAAAGATAGAACTTTTATTTTTAGTACAAAGGTGTTCTGTTATGTTTCCTTTTCTGTAAAATTGGAAACTGACATTTGAAAGAATTTGAACCATGGGTTCGTATTTTGGAAACTTCCGGACGAGCACAAGAGCAACGACCATATCTCCAAAACCAACAAAAGTAGAACCTTTAAATTTAATAGAATGGTGTTCTGGCAAGTTTTCTTTATGTTCCTGAGATGGATTCGATGAATTGGAGTGGCAATTCGGGTAGCTGACACAAACATCCCAAGGACTACAAATCTCCGAACATAATTAAGATAGAAACTTAAAATTTTATACAAGGGTGTCAAGCATATCCCAAGCGGATGCCTCTTTTACTTTCTTGAAATTCGAGTTGAATAAGACAGAAAAGGGAAGAAGTTCAAGCAGCTGCCAAAAACACTTATGGATTGTTAATTTAATTCGAATTATTCAGGTGTAGGGTATTAATAAGTCGGTTGCATCGACTTACTGTTACATTTACTTGTTTTTGTGTAGAATTGTTATTTTTTAATTAGGACACCTTTGGCAGATTAGAACTGTAATAGGAGGTCTAATTTAAAAGAACAAATTTTTTTATTGGTTTATATTAAGATAAACGGTTAATTTTATGCTGGCTGTATTGTAAAGAAACTGTGTTTTCTTTCTTAAGTTTTAGCACCATACAATAAGTAATAGTATAATGATAAATAATGATCGATATTACTATAAGTTTTATTCCTTTTCTTTGAATGAAAAATTAGATGAAAATTTTTTTATGTATTTTTGAATTTTTTCCTTAAAATTTCCAATAAAATTCAGGATAAAATCCAGTTCTTCTCTCGTCTTCTTTTGGCGCTACATATTCCATTATGCGATCTCGATTTCTTCACGACTCGCCTCTATTCATATTCTTTATCTTGAGCTACATTTTTCCAGTTTTGTACACATAATTTTCTTTAGTCATGTTATACATTATCTATACACCTCATGCGTGACCTTGCGTACTTAGTAACGGGTAGTGATTTAAGGTTCGTTTTTGCGACTTTCTGTCGTTCGTATTACATGGTTTGCCCATCTCAGCCTTTGGGATTTTATAAATTTCACTATATCCTTTTCATTAATTAAACTGTTTATTTCCTTATTACTACGTTTAATGTATAACTTCCATTATTTAGTCTCAGTGGTCCAAAGATTTTTCTCATAATTTTTCTTTCAAATATTTTCAGATCATTTTCATGTTTTTCATAAACAATTAACTTTCAAAACTCTCGAAAACAAAACCACGTTAAAAAAAATATAAAATATAAATTTTATAGTAAATAACACATAATACTCGTATATTGTATAGCAACTGCCAGTAGGCATGTCATATATAACCATATTCATGGTTCAATTTGAAAGCTGAATATTGTAACAAGCATAATATTTTCAATGATATGTGGGTTCTTAATCCGAATACTGAGTGCAAAGAAGTGATTTATTTATCAATATACAATTAACTTGTTAATTGAATTCATTTTTTTTTCTTTTTTAGAAGATTAGGAAGAGAAATATTTTTTTGTTTTCTAATTCTATATTGTGAGAAAATATTTGCGCATAACAAATAGTATCAAATAATATTAGGAAATGCGAGATATGGCGTATAATGTCAAATGTCTTTCCGTATGGAAATGTGTAGATTGTTCGAAAGGAAATGTATTAGATGTAGTATTAATAAATCATTATAAAATTGATTAGATTAAACTTCAATAAAATAGGATATATGTATGTATATATATAATACAAAATAGTAGAATGTCCCATTTATATTATCTGAACCAACTTTACTTTTAATTTGTAATGGTTAATAGTTTTGTACCTTCAGTAGCCTTCATATACTTAGATATTTATTTATTTATTTATTTACTTGTAGTTTAACTCAAACAATTTGACAATGAATCTCTTATAATAAAAGTTCAGTTACCGTTTACTTTATTTACAAATTTACATGTTACAATTTACTAAGCTTACACATACGAGTAATTATTATTTCTAATGAAAAATGCTATAAGTAATGACAATAAACAACATAAGCTACCAATTAAAAGTAAAAATTTATATTTTCCTAAGGAAGGTGGAAATCTTCCAAAGACACCAAGAATTTTCCCTTGGTAGTGTCAGAGTCTTACTGACTAAACCCGCCTCCCCATTTAGCCAATATAATGGGATGAAACCCTTACCTGCGAACGCAGTATATTGGCTAGGGAGTAGAGATACGAAAGAATAGGAAATGGATACGGAAACATTGAATTGGGAGTGAACAGTGACTATAATAGCCGTTACAACAGTTACAACATGCAGTATTACCCACCAATAGCATTCTGTGAATTAATTCATTAGTGTCATAGTTAGTTCTGTAATATGTGTTTTGGAATATGTTAGATAATCTAAGACGGGAATTGTGTTGTTAAAATTAATTTTATTTGAAATTATAGCTGAAATTATGTTGCTGTTTACTATAATGAACTTATAGTAAACATGTTTTTAATGAACTTAGGTGAATTAAGTTTAATCTATGTTCGTAAGAAGATAAAATTGCTAGGTCATTCCAATGAAGATTTCTTAAAGTAAAACTAATAAAATTTTTTTTTTGAATAGATTCATGTGAATTTGATAAAAAATGGGACCATATTCTAAGTTAAACCGAGACGAGACTATATGGTATAAAGTGATTTAAGAGTATAAGGATCCTTACATTTTTTGGCCCAACGTTTCACAAAGTCTATCAATCAATTTGCTTTATGAATATTGGAATTATTAATAGAATAAAAGACATTAAAACTATTAGATGAATGAATAAACGGTGTGAATAAACAAGTATATATTAACAATATATGCAATATGTATAAACAAGCCAAGTATTACACTTATTTTATCATATTTATTACACAATTATACATAACGACATATTTATTACACAAAAATAATGTTTAATCCACAAATGTATATGATAACAGAGAAAGTAGATGTAGTACTCATGCTAGATTCAAGTAGAATGTACCCGTGAATTTCGCGTTAGAATTTAAGTTTGAAATAAAATAAAAAGTTATTCAAAGGAAATTCTCTTTTTTTTTTTGGCATTTTTTATCTCAAGATTCATAATAAAATATATATGAATAAAACTTGTACAAATAAATAAAAGATAAATAAAATTAAAAAAAAAAATGAAATAACTAATAAAATATTAAACATCGCATTTCCCATCTATAATTTTAATATATAAATAATGTAAATCTATCTAAATAAGTATAGATAGATTTTGGCCTAATAAAACAATTTTTAAATCTAAATCTAGTATTATTTATATTTTAGAATTCTTGTATACAGTTATATTTGCCTTATTTTATAATATTTTCATATACTCATTAAATACTAATCTTATAAATTATACAAGTGTATGTACATTATTCTTATAAATTTTATTGTGTGACGTAAAACTTATATGTATATATATATTTATTATTCATATATAATATGAATAATATTTATTATATAATATGATAATATTTTTTTTAATATAATCATCAGTTTTAAGGCCAAAGACAAATGGTCGTCATTTAACCAGACAAATTTTTCTTATAGTTTTTTTATTTTTTATTTGAAACTGAAGAACATGAACTTTTCAAATTTTTCCAAAATATCAATTTTATATACATATAACATATTTTTTATTATTTATAATGTCATCTCTCATATCATTTACAAATTATATATTCGAATTACAGCTATTTTCCAATCAATTTTTGTTTTTTTTTTAAATAAATATGTATATATATTTTTATTATCATATCATGAAAAAATAAAGGATTAAATTGAAATGTTAAGAAGAAAATTCTGCGAAGATAAATAATGTCAGAAATATTGCAAATTTTTTCTATATATACGAATTATTATTATTTGTTATTATTTACTTATTATTATTACAATAATTATATTATTATTATTATTTCCAAGCATTAAAATTATTATTATTTGTATATTCTGAAGAATTTGTATGTCTTACTAAAAAGAAATGAAAAAAAAAAAAACATCTAAAGATATTTTAAAATATAATATTTATAAAAATGACAAGGCGCTAAAATTAATTATGTATATTACAAACTAAAATATTATTATATTCTAAAAAAAAAAAAAAAAAAAAAAAAAATAGATATTCAGGATATTTTTTCTTTTGAGTATTTATATATACTCTTCATATATAATTTTATAAAAAAAATTAAAGGATGAAAATGTTATTCATATGAAGAGAAAACAAGTAATTTACCACCCATAGTGAATTTTCTTTGAATTTTCAGTAACAAAATAGTAAAAAAAAAATTATTTTTTTATTAGAATGTGCATCGATATTTTTTTATTAAGAATTTTATACATATTTTTTTTTTTTTATGTTGGATCTAAAGACATTAGATATTATTTTTGGTCTAAGGATCCCAAACAGCAAAAAACATTTATTCGACACAGAATTTTTATTGACATGTTCTGTAGGCAATTTCTGAAAAAGTATTTTTATTATAATGGTGAAGCAAATAAAACATTTTAGAGAATAAAATTTAAAAAAAAAAAGTAAGTGGTGAGGAAAATAAACAAAAGAAGTACCAAATAGTAATAAGAAATAGTGGAATAAGATTAAGGGTTAAGGTGTATTAAACAATGGTAGCTTTAAATATTTTCTTGCAGAATGTTTATAGAATAAATAATATACTATACGAAAGTATATAATATAAAATAATATATAAAGTACTATATTATATATTATATACTTATTCAATTGATTTCAAATTTTAAATAATTTTAATTAACACAATAAGTATATGGTAAAATTGAACAAACAAAAAAGAAGGAAAAAAAAAAGAAAAAAGAATTATACGTAAAATGTTTACCATTATATAAAATTGTTTACGTAAATATTTTTTTGGCAAAAATCATTCATAGTAACTATAATGAAACATATACCACAAATTGATGGTATTTAATTTCAAGGTGATATGAAAAAGAATAAAAATATCACGAATTAAATTAAAGAAAAAAAACAAATATTATAATCTATTATTATTTATTAACGTCAATGTTCATTCAAAGTAGTCGTGTCTTTTAAATAAATAACCGCTTTTAACAACTTAATGTTAATTCTATTAAAAAAAAAAAAATTACTTTTTTTTTTGTTTTAAATTATTGCATTTATTTTAAGGGTGAATCAAAGACGTTTTTATTGAATCTTTTTGTAATGGCTGATTGATTCTCTGTTTATCTTTTTATAATTTTGATTTACATAAGAATTGAGTATATGATGATTAAATTCACTGATTTTTATATCATTCGAAAATATTAGTTAAGTTGTAAATTTAAACAATATGGTATATGTATCGAATTAATATGTAAATATTATGTTATTATTGAATAGATCTTTATAATTTCCTTTAATAATAATTTTTCTGAAAATACATTGAATTGTTGACAGATCATATATATAACATAATAGGAATCCTTTAACTTTATTTTTTAGGTTATGTTTTCGTTTTTGATCCTTTGCCACTTTAATAATAAGATTTGCCAGTTTAATTTGAACACTTTTATGTTAGTATATGTTAAAATTTTATAAATTAAGAAGGTCCTTTTTGATTCTTGGTAGAAAATATACTGTTTTTTTTTTTCTTGAATCCTGTATAAATTAAGATACAATTAATTGGGATTTTACATATATAATATATTTAATAAAGATTAATAAACAAACAAAAATCAATTTATTCCATTAAAATAGAAAACAAGCAGTTCTTTTTATTATTTATTATATGTAAATTTTTATTATTAAAAAGAACTTAGTGATACGCCTAAACTTATGCAATATAATTTGGCATAATGTGAATTATTTTTTTATAGGGGGCTTCGGTTTTTATTTGGGGGCTTCGGTAGCCTAGTGGATAGGCGTGTGGCGTACTAACTGAAGGAGTGTGGGTTCGATCCCTGCACAGGTCGTAAGTGTTTTTTTCTTTACATATCCCCTTACAACCAAATATAATGTAAATATATAGTATATAATATAAACAAAATAAATAATATTAGTATATAATTTAATAATAGTATAAAAACCTATAATGGCCTTAGTAGCCGATGGTTCAATAATATTGCATTACATTTATGTATGTAATATTAATATAAATAAATAAATAAATAAATAGACTGCAGTTCAAATCCTGCAAAGGTTTGTTTTAATCGGTTACCAAATATAATGGAAATATATAATATAAACAGAATAAAATAATATTAATGTTTAAATTAATAATTGTATATTCAACCTATATATGGCCATCGCCTTAGTAGCCAATATTTTAATATTATTACACTACCCTATTTTATTTGTAATATTAATATAAATAAATAAACGAATAAGTAAAAAATATTATACACTTATAAAAATGTTTTCTGGGTAAAAACAATTATACAGAATTATACATAATAATTTACCTTTAATTTTAGAAGCAAAAAATTATAAAAATAAAATAAAAGGATATCAATGACTTCATTGAATGAATAATAGAATAAAATTCATAATGATGATGAAAAAACTATAGGATAACACATAATATTTGAATTAATTTTTTTTTACACAAACTCAAATATAATTTTCTTATAAAAGTTGAATACATTTTGAAAATTCAATTATTACGTTACAAAATTTTAAGATACAAGGATTTATACTCGGTAAATTGAAAATTCAATAAAAATTTTTTTTGATTCTAAATTACAAAAAAAAATAAATAAATAAATAAAAAAATAAAATAAAAACGTGTTAAATTAAAAAAAAATAAAAAACAAATTTTAAATTATGCGCTAAAAATATTTACATTAAAAGTGTGAAAATTATAATAAATTTTATCACCAAATATACTAAATCCGTTTATTTAATATTTAATTAATTAAAACGTTAAATTTTTTCTTTTATTTTTATTAATTGGTGAATTAATTAAAAATTAATAAAGTATAAAATTAATTGATAGATTGATTAAACATTCAAAATTACATTTTAATTTTAATTTTTTATTTTAAAGGAATTTTATATTTTTATATGTGAGATTATATATCTATATAATAATAAGGTAAGAGTTATTATTTTTAAAAGATATTTTGTTTTTTTTTTTCTTATTAAATTAAAATTAAATTAAAGTTGGAAAAATATATCAGAAAATGATAATATTTTTTTAATAGTTCAATATACTTTTAATATATCTACTAATTTAATATTCATGATTTATTATAAATATTTTCGAAAAAATAAAAAAAACATTTTTGTTTGTTTGGAACCTTTTTCTTTTTCTGGATTATTGACCATTTATTAAATTATTAAATTAAATAGTTAAATTTATAATATTTGATTGGCAATGGAAATTGTAATTTTCCATTAATTTAAATTTAAACAAAAACTTATCATTCAAATATCATTTGGTCAAAAACATAAATAAACATAAGGTATGTGCGTTTAAAAATTTTAAATAAGAAATTTTATATTTGAATATAGACTGCAACAAATTATATTACTTTAAAAGTTATTATTAGATGCAATCTACTTTAGAACTTACATGTATGAAAAAGATTGTAACATAAAAATTGTTTTTCCATGGCAAAAATTGCATAAAATTGCACTAAATGTCTACAATATGAATATAAAATAAAATTTAAAGATTTTTTACAGTTTTATTTTCTGTAGAACTGTCTTAATTCAAATCCTTTAATAAATATTCTATATATTCATTCAAACTATATATGCAAATTATAAAATAAATAAATATATCTACAATTTTGTGAAGGAAATGAATCAGTATATATTTCCCTCAGATGTGAATAAAACCATTCGATCAGTGACGTCCTTGATCAATGAAAAATTTTTATTTAAAAAAAGAAAAAAAACTTTTACCCGAAAAATATATTTGAGAGAAAACATAATATATAGTTTTGATTACTTAAACAAAATGTTTTTTTTTTTTTCGAATTCATAAGTGGTAAATGGATCATAATTTTGTAATTAAATTTCTAAAAAAGTTAAGTCTCTTTTTATGCTGCAAGATACGTTTCTCAGAACACAAAATCAATGAAATTCGAAAAGTCAAAGTAAAAATTTTATGGAAAAATGGAATTTTCTTGTTTTTTTGTCAAAAATTTCGTTTTTCGATATGGTCACAAAATTCATGGGTTTGAACAGAGAAATATTGTAATCTCTGTAACAAAATATAAGTGTTGACTTAAAAACATGACTTCAACTTTTTTCGTACTAAAAAAAAATTAATTTTTCGTTTTTTCCAAATTAATTATAATTTCAGCGAAAAAAAAATCATTTCCAAAATTTATTTGATGAGGAAATTCATTCTCATGGTTCTTTATTAAATAAAATGGAATTTTGAAAAAGGAAATTTTAAAAAAGGAGATTTTTGAATATGAAAATGAAGTTTCGTAGTTATTAGAAAATAATTATAGAATAAAACTTTATTGTAAAAAATATTAGAAAATATATAGAAAAATAATTGTTAATACCTTAAATTTGAATAATAGAATACATTTTAGTTTTAGAATACATTTTTAAAATTTAATTTTACCCGGTTTTTTGTGGGCCTTGGTGGTCTAGTGGGTAAGAGCGTATAAAAATAGGTTCGTATCCCATACATATCGTAATAATAATTCCCCTTTACGACATGTACAGCCGCACCTGAAAAGGAAAGGCTGTGTAATTTCCTCGACTGACTGCCAGACCACCCTACACTATGTAATAAATTATATGATTTCTTCTATGATTTCCCAAGAATGTCAACTCATAAGGTTTAAACACGGGCTATTATTTATATCACTTTTGTTATTTGAGAAATCGTATAAGTTTTCGTAATATAAAAATTAGTCTATTCTTTATGACAAAGAATAGCATTTTAAACAGTATTTGAAAATTAAGTTCATGAATTTTAATTACTTTCATGAATTTATATCAATTTTAATACTTGAAGAAATTTCTTAATTATTTTCAATCTGTCTCCTCTGTCCACTCTGTTTAGAAGACTTTTACACCATTTAAGATGGAGTAATGGAATTTGCACAATAAATAGGTCTCATTAAAAAATTAATATTGTGCAACAATGTTTTTATGTAGTCCAATTCATTATATTAGCCTTTCATAATTTCCTATTTTTCTCCTTATATCCTATTTTCAAATGTTTGTATATCCATAGTTTTGCTGATTTTTTTTTTATGTAATATTTTATTTATCTAAAAACTTTAAACGATAGGAAATATTTTAAGGTTTATAAATCAACATTAAAATTATATATTATTTTTCAATTTATCTTGCACAACCTTAAAATTTTAAGAGAATGAAAATTTTTAAAAATTAAGTTACCTGGTGCTTCTCCTTGTTTAAGGCCCATTAAATTTTAGAGTGAAAAATTTAAAAATTATTATTTCTAAATACGGACAACTTGAATATCCGTCTACATTTTGAATATTTGTGTACATCTGTGTACTTGACGTATACGACATAAAAATTTAAACTCTAATATTTATTTTTATGTGATATTTTAAGGGCTTTTCTTAATTATACAGGATTAGCTTAAAATTAAAGAAAGTATCTTTTGATTTTTTCTCACATAAATTTTCAACCAAAAATATAGTTACCATTTTAGAATGCTTTTTATGTCTTTTTGAAAATTCTCGCTTTTCAAAACCTTTGGTTTTATATTACTGCCCTAATAGCGTTGTGCATTTTGCTAAATATATGAATGTCGAAAAAAATATAAGTTTTTAATTTCTTTATTTTTTAGAGATATTTTTATAAAATGTTGAATGCATTGTAGTAGAATGGAACAGTGATGTTATAATGATGTTAATTGATTTGTGAGAAGAAAATTCGTGTTTGTTGTGAAAAAAGCTAATATTAATATTAAACATGTACAACATATTAAGTATGACATATTAAGGAAAATCAGTAAAAGAATAAGAGAAAAATTTGTTGTATCGCATCCTGAATTTCTTAAAACAAACCACTGGCACTTTTTACTACACTTTGACATCTTTTTATTTTTACAAATAACAAAAATTCAATTACACTTAATAAAACTAAAAAGATAATTAATTTCTTCGATTTCTTTAAATTTAAAAAATATAATTTCTCACTAAAAATTTTTGATATTAAGTTGAGACAATATATTCTTATATTACAGATTGAAAGAAAATCTAATTTTAAAATAGATATAAAAAGAAAAATACAAAAATACTATGATTTGATAGAATTTTTTGATAATTTAATTAATAAATCATAGGTGAAATCATATGACTTAATATTATATAGTGTAAAGTGGCATTTAATTTTTGTACGCTCGAATTTTATTTAATACCTAATTGTTGTTAATAAAAGTAAAAAACTATTTTTAAAACTTGAAACAATTATCATTTAAAAATATCCAGTAAAAACAACTTTTCAATTATCACCTTAGGGTCAATTGACTTTTTATATATATATATATATAAGCGTGAAAATGTATTCACTAAAATAATTAAAAAATAAAAAATAAAAATATCACTAGTTTTCACTGAATTCTTTCAAGTTTTAAAACAAATTCAACATACAAATATACATATATATATGTAATATAGGAAAAACAAAAAAAAAAACAAAAATTCATCAGATATTAATTAATGTTTTAAAAGTTCAGTTGTTAAAAAACAAAAGTTTTTTCATATAAGCCGATTTTACATTAATTGCAACTTTAGAATGCAATTATAAATTGTAAACTATGTTGATTACTACTTTGTTTTATGATTGAAAATATTTCAACTTTAAAATGAAAATTACATGTTACATATGAATGAAAAATACTGGAAATTTTTTTTTTGTGTTTGAAATGGAAATTTTTGTTTCACATTTTCTTAGAAAAAGCTTAAAAACATTTTTCTTTTTTTTTTTTGTAAATGCTATTTCCTACGGTAATATATTTTTTTTTTTCTTAAAAATAATTTTTTTTCAAATGCCAAAGTATTTTTTATGTAATTTTTTTTAAAACTATAAAAATTACAATATAAATATAAAATAACTATATATAAATTTTCATTTTAAAACAAATTAACTCTGACGTAGAATCAGGCAGGGAAACGTAGGGATATATAATATACTTTAGATTCAATCTTTAAACTTTAATCTTAAGTTTTTTTTTTATTTTTTTTTTTTTAGTTTTTTCTCCTGTGACATAAATGTGACAAGAGAAATTACACAGCTTTTCCTTTTCAAACATGGCTGTAAGTGTCGTCAGGGGAAATTATTCTTACGACGTGTGTGGGATTCGAACCCACATTCTCTCGGTGTTTACAACGTATTTAATATGGTCTTACCAACTAGGTCATCAAGACCGCAACCTTAAGTTAAAAAAAATGTTAAAAAGTTTTAGAGTTTTTTTTATTAATCTTTTATACATAATATGTTTTTGTCTCGAATTTCTTTAATAATTGGATATATTTGTATTATATGTACATAATAATTCAAAATTTAAAATTGTAAAATTGTTACGAAATAAAAAAAAATTATAAGTGTAGTTCTCTTGAATTTTTCATATATGCGTAGGTATTTAAATTTTTTCCTCTTACGACCATAAATATATGTACATATATGTAATGTAAATACGTAATATAATGTAAACAAAAATTTAATATAATTTATACATGTGCGTATATTACATGTATAAATATGTGTATTAATCAATCTATATCACATCCTTCTTCCTTTTCTCCTTTCAATATTTTATTCAGGGCGTAGTGACATTAACAATGATCACATCCTAGCAGAACGAAAATTATCTCGAATTTTCTTCGCAATTATTTATAACTGAAGCAGAAAAAATACAATAACAAAAAAAATAAATCAAAAAATAAGATCTAACAATTTTTAGGGACAGTGACTTAAATTCTTGTTGTTAAAATTACAAAAATATCTAAAGTCTAAATTTGTTTGAATTTTTTTTTTTTTTTATTTATATGAAATTAGTGTTTAGTACTTATTTTTATTTAAAGATTATAAAAGTTAAGTTTTGAAATTTGACCACCAAAAAAAAAAAATCTCAAAGCAAATTCTAATCTAAAAAATTATTAGCTTTTGTTTTATAAAATTCAGATTTTAGACAATGACATGCAAATTATTATTATTATTTTTTTTTTTTTCTTTTATATGACATAAAAAAATATTCTTAGTATAAGCATTTAGCAACATTTAGCATATACATACACTCATTTATGACTATACATATACATATTACATATCCATATATATAAACAATATTTGATGTTATTTTATCATTGAACTGTTGGGAAAAACACACTAATCAAAGAAAAAAAAAAAGAAAAAAAAAACTCAAATTATATTAATTTTAGTTTATTCTGGTTTCTTAAAATCCAGATTTAAAATTAAAAGTATAATCTACACATGATTTATTATCACTATATAATAATCTGTTGTTGATTCATCTTTTCGAGGCGATGAAATAAATGAATCATTTGAAATGATGACGAAATTATTTTAAACTGAAAATGATGATGATGGGAAATAATACCCCAAGAAATAATGCCAAATAGATTTTAATTTCTTTTAGCGGAAATTAAAGCCGGAATAGTATTTTGTTTCAAATTTAACCTTATTACGGTTTCAAAAAAGAAATAAAATTGAATCAGCTAGCGTTATTTCCGTTTTTTAAATATTTTTTTTTAACCTTTTTTTTTCCATTTTTTATTGAGAAAACTTTACTTGTTTCACTTATATTAGAAAGTTTTATTTGTCATTTTTTTCAGAAGATTTTTACTGTAAATATATGTTTAATTTTCGGTTGATTGATTACGCATTCATTTCTTTCAAAATCTTTTGTTTTTTTTAATCTTTTTCTTGAAATCTTAATTTTTCAAAAATCGCCAGTTTTTAAAATCTCGAATTTCTATATCTTCTATCAAAAATTTTCTATCTTCTATCTTCTATATCAAAAAATATTTCTAAAGCCAAAAAATATTTTGATATTTTATTTACATTTTTTTATAATAAATAAATCACCAAAAATATGGATGTTCTAACAAAATAACAGCGTTAGTTCTTATCATCCAATTGAATGAAAAAGAAATGCTTTTATAAATACTTTTAAATGCTAAAATTTTCAATTTTACATCTTTGGTTGATAAAGTATAAATGTGTAAAAAAAAAATAATGAAGAGAGATTTAAGAGGAAGAGTAAGGGATACAATTCGACTTTATTTCTTTTTTGATTTCAGCTTTATTTCTTGTGTCGATTCGATCTTATTTCTTGGAACATTTTTTCGGACACCACAGATTATATCTAAAGTAGATATTACAAAGTTTATTTTCTATTACTATACTTGTTTATGTTTTTGGTTTTTACGTTTTTTTTTATATTTTATTACATATTTATGTATACTTTTAAATTATGAATTAAAAATAATATGTTATTAAAATATTTTATATACGTTTCGTAATTGATATTGCGTAATATATAGATAAAAATTATTCAAATTCAAAAAAAAATCAGTTGTGTACCCAATAATTTTGAAATAATTCATTCTATAATCATAATTCTTCCTAAAAAATTAAATAAGTAATTGCTTAAAAACTACTAAAACTGAACAAACAATTCTTAAGAAAATTCAAAACTTCCTTCAAAACTTCCTTCAAAACAGAACATTATAATGCAAAAGACCGTTTCTTTTTGGGATCATTCCTATATAAAGTGCACAATTCTGCTATAATACATTTTTTTTTTTTGTATAGAAACATAATATTATATTCAAAATAAAAAATATTAATAGTGCTAGTTGCAGCTCTAGAACTTTATAAATTTAACTCGCTTGAGCTAGTTGAAATGAAATTAATTTTTTAGCTCTAGTAAACACTCGTTAAATGTTTTTCTTTATCATTTTCTAACATTTTTTATTAAATTTTTAATTTTTTTATTTCTATTATTATCATTTTAAAAGTGAAGTTCATATGAAAATCAAAATTATAATAATAAAAAATTTTAAATCACTTTAGAATATGAAATAAAAAATGCATCTTCGACAACTTTGTCATAGTGATTTTGTTCTTGTGTTGATTTACTGATCTTATATGTACTTTTAATATCTACATTCTTCCTAGCATCATCTCTATATATAACAGGGATCTAATCTGTATATCTATAATATCAATATTTTGGTCAATATGAGTTTCTATACAGGTGAGATTAATATATATTATGTAGGTATGTACCAGTAAATATGAAAAGCTTTCCTAAAATTTATTACTCATTTTTTATATTCAAGTTTTTTTTACAAAAAAAATAACATAATAATACAAAAATGAAATAAATTAAATCTGATTACATTGCAATTTTTAAATTTATTTAATATTATAATTATGGAAAAATAAAAAAATAAAAAATGCTATTTTTAAGTTCAGTTATAAAAATAGATTAAAAATAAACTTTCCTATATAAAAAATAAATATCATTTATTGATACATATACATATTACATATATATATTTATTACAAAAAATTTCATTGAAAAGTAAATAACATTTTTAAAATAAATTTATTTTATTATGTATGCCTGCCTGTATGTTTATCCATTAAGATAATTTACATAATTTTAAATATACCGAAAACCAATAATTATTGAGGTGTAACCACAAATAAAGTAAAAAACAAAAAACCAAAAAAAAAACAAAAAATCTAAAAAAGAAAATACAAAATAAAAAAATATTAAAAAAATGAAAAGTTTAAAACCTCAAATGGTGCCCAATTGTCTTTATTTACCAAAGTGACAACATTAGGTATATTTAACCACATTTTTATAGTTTTTTTTTTTTTTTTCTTTTTTTCGAAGACAAACTTTTTGCTTTGCTTTACTTTGCTTATTTTATTTCACATAATAATAATATCATCATTATCACAACAATTATGATAATCTTGATTTTGATATAGTAAAAATTTACAGTAAGGTTTTAATTGAGTTAAGTCAATATAATGAAGAATTTAAATTGCGTAAAATATTTTTAAATTAAAGATTTCCAAAAAATTAAATGCAATACATAATAAACAAAAAAACATGAATTAATTAAAGTGATTTGGCAATAGATCTTATAGATAAAATATTTCAAAAAAAATTTCCAGACTAAAAGAAAATTTCAATTTAATTCTAAAATATATACTAAACCGTTATACAGAAAGAAGCCAGATAATACGAATCTACAAGTATGTAATTCTAAGTAAACAGCTTTTAGAGACAATTACTGATGAGAATTTCAATGACTTTCATTTAAATCAATCAATTTGACAATTAATATATGATTATCAAGGATCTGCATGAAATGCCAAATTTTAAAATCCAACTTTTAAAATCCAAATATTTAAAATCCAAACATTCAAAATCTAAAAGCATCAAAATTCAAACTTTTGAAATCCAAGTGGATTAAAATTCAAACATTTAAATTTATACAGCGCCCTAAGGCAGAAATCATAATTTATTATAAATGAAATAAAATAATTTTCATCATTTAACATAATTAAAAAAAAACATCTTGTATTAATAAAGAAAAAGTACATAAACATAAAATTTAAGTTGATAGAAAAATAAATTGCAACTGATTTTAAGAACTGCAGTTTATCAGTTCTATCTTTTTTTAAAATACGCTTAAACTTTTTGTAACCCAAAATTTCATTTTTGGCACTGTATAGAGAATTAATTTTGTCTACATTATTAATACTATTAATAATAATTAATAATTTCCTTTTTTAATTGCTCAATAAAGGCGTATAAACCGCAATTTTTTTTTTTACCAACAATAACCCTCATTCGATTATCCCAGCCCTGAATCACATTTTGGATTTGAGAAAAATCGTTTGAACGAAGTTCTCCTATACACCAAAAACTGGGCGATAACAATGACAACACATTTTGTTTTTGCCACGTACTTTTTTCAAAATATTTTGCGTGTAAAATATAAAAGTGTTTTTTTTTTTTTAAACAAAATAAATTAAATTAAATATGGGATTTAGTTTTGGTTTGGGCATTTAATACCTGAAACCCTAATTTAAATCTCTAAAATTCCTCATAATTCAGAATCTCACATATACATATAAACAAATATTCTGTAAAAGTATTCTGTTAATATTCAGGTACAATCCTGATTTTGTAACCAACTATAAAACCCCTCTTAGTTACTTTTGTTACATATGTCAAACAAAAAATAGTGGAGGCTGCCGTTTTAAAATCCCGTCTAAACAAACATTGCAACACTTATATTAAAATACTGATTATATGACTAATATTGTAACAACAACCTTTCTAAAATTCAATTGTTCTAAATAATATATATCTAAACAAAAAAAGTTTAGATATACATTCATTTTGATGCATTTGATGCATTTGAATTTTAGAAATTTGATTTTCGATGTATTTGGATTTTATAAATTTGGCTTTTGAAAAAGTTTAGATTTTGACGCATTTGGATTTTTTTTTTCTTAAATTTTAAGCGTGATCCGTTTATCGCATTCAATATGAATATCAATCAAATTAGGAATCATAGGTCAATATATTATGATTTTACTGTATATTGAATTCGTTATTCTCACATATGAAGTGAATCGTGTGTGTAAAAAGTTAATGAAATTTGATAAATTGAGATCAAATTGCGCGAAAGACTTCATTGATTTAATAAATGTTCAATTGTATCCTATTTTTTTTTTTATATATATATTTTTTGTGGCTTAAAGAAAAAAGTATTGACGTACTCAATTTCATCTTTTATATATTTTTAATTTCATATTATATGTAATAAAATTGCAATTTTTTTATTTATATAATTGTAATCTGAATCTTTGTATAATTTCACTTAACGTGTAATTTAAATTATTATTTTTTGTTTTTATTCTCGTTTTATAAAATTTATCTTTAAATGTTAATTAGTCTTAAGGTAATTAAATGGTAAGAAATGAGTGTTTGTTGTATCATTGAAATCTATTTAAAGGTTGAAAGTTTTATTTCTTGTACTAAAAATAACTTTAGATATTTCTTTTTTTTTTTTTTTTTTTGAAATTACTTAATAAATTATTACGTTATTTGTATGACGATAATGAATTTCTATTAATAACTACTTTAATGTACACACACGTTTATACATATATAATAGGTTATTAAATTTATTACAACAAAATAAAGTTAAATGATCAAAAGGTGATAGGTAGTATTAAATATTGATACTTTATATTATTTTAACCTTAACTTTTTGCGAAATTACTTTAATTATTACATTTAAACATATTTTTTTTTGGATATTTTGCTAGGTATCTTATGACAAACTTGCACAATTGTTTAAAAAAATCATTTTTAACTTTCTTATGAAAAGATCGTAACACATCTTTAAACTGTATCTATGTTATATATTATACATATTTTATTTAATTAATTTTTTTATTTTAAAGTAAGTTTTAATAGGAGAAAAGTTTTAATTTTAAAATTTTTTCATTTAAAGTTTTTGTATTTTAATTACGCTAAACTTTTTCTTCAAATTTTTCTAAATGAATTTTACATACAAAGCCATATTAACGTTAAAGCTCCTATCAGTTAGATTTGAGAAATGAAACTTTGTGTTATATGCGTATAGAAGACAGTGATCATTTTTTATAACTTCGTTTCATCTACTATAGCTTATAAATTTAAATATGAGTGTTTCCTCATCCTAAATAAATGAAACTAATGTGAATTATTTATTATGTAATAGAAAAACTAACAAAACACTTTGAGTACCACGTTCAACAGTGAATATTAAAATAACAAATTGCATTAAATCCTATACTTGCATAAGTACTCAATATTATAAAACTTTTCCAGAAGTTGAATTCTTTACTATTGAACATAAAATGAAATTTACGATAAGTTTCAATGTATTTTCGCAAGGAACATTTCTAAAAGTCCTCTTAATAGCTAAGAATAGGCAAAGATATTGACTTCTATAAAATATAAATTAAAAAAAAAAAACTATTTTTACAGACTTCTAAAATCTTATATCTTAATGATATTTGTATGCTTTCAAAATTTCACTTACTGGGACCATGAGACATATATTGTTTACTTTTAATTGAATCCAAATTCAGAGAAGGTGTAACAATGTTTACGAGTGGTACTCATGGGAATTCTCGATAGTTTCATTTTATATTCTCAGTTAAGGACAAGCTCTTGTATAAATCCAGTGTATTTCAAGCTGAAATGCTTGGAATCTGGAAATCATGCCAAATACTTAGGAGCAATATTTCTCTGGGGCGAAGCATTGCCATTGTCACTGGCAGCCAAGCAGCAATCGCGGCTCTTAACTCTGCGATGATAACATCCAAGCTTGTCAGAAAATGCTCTGACGAGCTTAAGAATATAAGCTATCAACACAATGTTACATTACTGTGGGTTCCGGGACATAGGAACATCACTGGAAATAAACATGCTGAAGCATTAGCAAGAAGGGGTTCCAATCTGAATGCTTCACTGGAAGAACAGGTGGATGTACCACTAAACAGCGTTAAAACGGATATCTTTCTACACTATTTATCCCTAGCGAAAAGAAGGTGGAAAGAATTAATCGTACGACCAAGAAAATATGGCCGCCGTACGACAACAAAAGAACGGACAACCTATTGAAGCTATCTCGGCGGGATATAGTCAGAGCAATAGGTGTGTTTACGGAACACTGACCAATTGGCGAACATGCGGACAGATTAGGTATTCTATTCAACACATCATGCCACAGTTGTGGTGAACAGAATGTGAAAGAAACCATTATACACTTCAAGTGTAAATTCCCAGCACTGGCCAGGGCCAGAAGAGCAACTCTGAGTAGTCATAAATTTAACTATCTTAGCGATCTAGCGATTAAGCAACCTGCAGAAATGGTAAGGTTCCTGAATGCCACGAAATGAATCTGAAATTAAATCTGTTATAGCCTAAACATGAGTCTTGTGGTCACGGAAGTGGTAGTAAAACGGTGCTAACGCGCTAACTGTGGTCTTGTCACGGTTGACAGGACCAGCCGCGTAAAGCAACCAACCAACCAACAAGCTCCTGTAACATTTGAATGATATTCGCTGACTGTACACGTAGATCTTCAAGAAATAAAAAATAAAAGTCATAAATTTAAGTAAATTTAAGTAAAACAAACCAGAAATATTCTTTTCGAAACTAAAATAAAAAATAAATTTTTAGCAAGTAATTAATTTATTAATTTTATTTAAAAAAAAAATTATTTTCCATAATATATAATTACTATAATTTTTATCCATATTAATAAAAGCATCATGAATCATTTTCTTTTAAACTATATTATAATATTTTTTTAACGTTAAAATTAATTTTTCTTTTTATTTTAACTTAAAAGTTTTATGCTTTTTATGTTATATAACACTTTGATTTGATGACGTTTTAATTTTTTTATCTTTTTTCAAAGTTCAATTAAAAAACGAAATACAGAGAAATTCATTTAATTTCATAATGAATTTGAAATAAATTTATTACTTTGTAAGCAGATATTTTTTATTATGCAAGTACGAGTACGTACCTATATATACACCTTAATATAAAATAATTTATATTGTAATGCAATTCTATTTAAGTTAATGAATGAACATAGAGCTTTTCTAATTAAAGCTTTAAAAAGGGAATATAGAAAATGATGAATTTGGAAATAATTGGAAAAATTAATAAAAAAAATTTTTATAATAAAATTTTCTTTATTATTTTGATTACATCATATTTATTGTTTCAATTTCAAGCTAATTAAAACACAATTTAAGTCAGAAAAATTTGTTAGAAGATTTTAATTATTAAAAAAAAAAAAATTAATAAATTTTATGTACAGCGTGTGTCAATCAAGGGTTTGGGAAGATCATAATAAGTATACATAGAAATTTAATAAAATTCTTAATACGTAATATTTTTAGTAACCAAACTCACCTCTTTCTTATCTAAACTTATATATCTTCTGCACCTATATTCTTTTTTATTTTATTTAAAATTTATGATTCCAATACCCATATTGTTAGATCCAGATTGTTAAATCAAATTGAAATCAACGTATCCGGTACTGATTCTCGCCTATAGTTTATAACAGCAATAATAATTGTTATTTTTTTGCTGATGCATGAGGTGTACGTCTTCAAAAGACACTAAGTATAAAGCCTAGATCCCTTTGGTAGTATGAGATTTTTACGCACTAAAACCACCTCTATACCAGTAGCCAGTAAAATGGGCTAATCACCCTAAGTGCAAAGTAGTATAATGTCTGAGCAATAGGATAGGAGAAAAGGAAAGAGGACAAGAAAGAGGAAAATTGAAATTAAATTATTGGTGGGAAATTAAATAGGAATTTTATCAGATGCAAGTTCACTGACTTCTTGAACTTCTATAAATTATACGACTTGGGAAACAGTTGCGGTGATAATGTGTGCCACAATTTCAATGTACGAGCTAAGAATGAGTTCCTATATAAGAATTATATAATACCGTAATGCCATTCTGTAGTAAAATTATTTAAGTTACACACTAAAAAGGTATTGTCAAAGTCTCAAAACTTTTTTTATTTGATTACAATAAAATTTACAGTATAATTGATTAGGCCGCAACAAACCTAAATGTGAATTTTTAAAACAGTACGGTTAAAAGAAAGACATGAAATAAAATAAAGAAGATATTATCAAAAACAATCAAAAAACAAATAGATGATTATCTACTAATTTTAAGAGCAGTTTATATATCACCCACATAAACATTTGAGACGGGTTTTAAAGAAATAAAATGTCAGACATCTTTGTAGAACAAACCTTAAAATTTTAAAAGTTTTGTAAAGAGGGGTTAAAGGCTCTTAACAGTCTTTATAAGGAAATCAACTATTGTAAAGAAGACTCTTAACCACGAAAACTAAAACAGAACCTGACCGCGGAATTTAAGCACTTTTGCAATCGCTTTGATTATATATTATTGCACCCATTAAAAACCTCCAACCAATAATTAATATTTGGCATAATTAGAGCATGCACTTTAACACATAAAACTTTTTAAACTCTTAAAAAAAATTAAAACAATCTTACGTAAATATATGATTTTTTATAAGTTTTAAATGAAATATTTATTAGGCAATTAAAGCCATTTTGTTGAATTATTAAAAGATTAAAAATAGTAAGTTTTTTTTTTAAGTTTAAACGAAAAATAGGTATGCAAACAATTTATTCTCTACTATAAATAAATTACAATTTTAAGTATTTATTACGAATGAATGGAAGCCGGTATTTGAGATCTTGTGAATAAAAAATTAGTTTTAGTTTAATATTTGTGTTGAGTCATCTGAGTTGAGTCTAATATTTCTGTCTAATATTTTAGTTGAAGTCTAATTTTAACTGTTTCCAAATTAAATTTCAAGTTAAAAATGGTTAAATGTTTATTAAAATTAGCAATCAAAAATAAGTTATAATCGATTGCCTCCTTTATAAAACTAAAATTACCTCCATCTTCTTTGAAATAATGTACCTATAAATTTTTAAAATCAATATATATATTATGATTAATTTGCATCTCCATTTTTAGCACATTTCCAAAAAAAAAATTGAAAAATTGTGCCTATTAGTTTCATTCTGATTGTCCGTCTGTCTGTCCGTCGGTTTACAAAACTTCTAAACCGTTTAAGATAAAGAAAAAAAAATTTAACCATGGGTAGGTTTCATAGAAAAATTAATATTGAAGAAAAACTTTTTCATGTAGCCCCATGCATTACGCAGGTGCTGCCCCTCTAACTTTGAAAATGGCTAATTTTCAAATGCGTATATCTCATGTTAAAGTTATTTTCAATATGAATGTTCTACTTAACATTTTTCAACGTAATTCGACAGGAATTTTTCTTACCTTTCTAAACCGATATCAAAATTATTCAATTTTTTTAAATTTAGTATTTAAATTTACCGTTATGTGAAAACCATATTTTGCATGATTTTTGTACCTTCAATACACCAACAGGCTTTTAGATAGGGACTTGAAATTTTGAGGTAAGAAAGAACTTTTAGAATTAGTATAAATTTCTTCAGAAATTTTTTTTTGGACCACCCCCTATTTATGATCTATTAGGGCCTATTAATTAAAAATTTAAAATATGTTCTTTTTAAACAACTGTAACTTAGGCACCTGTATACACATTTCACGTTAACGGCAACACATAAAAATTAAAGCTGCAGTAATATATTTTTACGTGTGTTAACGGTTTCTTTTAGTTGTAAAGAGTTCCAGTTACAATTCCTCAAAATTACAAAAAAGCCCTATTTTCAGCCTGTTAAAATTGCAAAAAAGTCCTACTTTCACGTTTCTAAATTAAAAATTAATTATTTTCACGTTAAATAAATTCTAATTAAAATAATTTGTATAAATTGTTAATATGTATGATGGATTACGTAATATATTCTTATCCATTATATAAAGCACAAGCTTGTTTGTTTGCCTATATACTATTCACATAAAAATCAGTGATCCGATGTCAACTAAAATTTCACACGAATATTGTATATGGAATCCGAAAATTGTTATAGATTATGTCGTGTTCCTATCCATTAACCCGTTCGTATCGAAGGCCTGTTAAAGTTTTTTAATTTTTTTGTTGTCCTGTCTAAACAGATTAACCAATTAAGTATAAAATTTACTTAAGTGTTACTTCTTTAAGGGAGTTCAATAAATTTATTTGATTATAAATTATAATACATAAATTCATTTCGGTTAAGCAGTCTGCCAAAAAATTTAAAGTGTCCAATTTTGGAGTACAACTTTATAATCTTAGAAAAAATACAAGTGACAAATTTTCCATGAGCTCAGTTAATCTATTTTGCCAGGTTTCATAAATTTATTTAAATATTTTTTCCAAAAACTCCAAAAAAATTTTTTTTTCACAATCAAAAAAAAACCTTGCCTTTCTTGGACATAGTAATATGGCTATGGAAAAAGGAAAGATAAAGAAGTGTCTTATATCTCTTCATACCTTTAACCAATGTTAACTTATTAAGATAACATATTTTAATTTATCATCTTTTAAATGTTGATTTTTTAATATATTTATATTCATAATATGTACTATAATAGTTTTATCTAATCTTCCATTATTTTAAATAATTTAATATTATGAATTGTTTTACTTGAATTCACATCATATATATGAAAAAACCAAAATATATGGGAAGTAATTAATATTATTATGATGATGCTCTTGAAAATTTTACATCTAGTTCATTCCCGTTATTCAATTTTCATAATTTTAAAATTTATTTATTTTTATATATTAAATTAATTGCAATAATATTATAGTGTAAAATATAAAAAAAAATTAATGTGTCAATTTTTGGTGCCTGGTGCATAATTCACCATATTAAATTATATATAGAAATTTATTATATTTTATGTCATAAATTATATATATATGTACATATGTATTGTATATGTTGTAACTTCTGAAACATTTTTATTTCTTATGTATATGTATATGTATATTGTATTTACATGTTAATACAATTAATGTTTTATCTTTTATTAATGAATAACATCCTGAAATATGTAAAACAATGCGTATATAATCTAATAATGTATATAATATTTACTATTATACATATATAGTTATATATGTATATAAAAATCACGAGACTTCGCCAAACATTAATTTCATATGTCTCATATAGTCATATGGCAAAAAAGAAAAAAAGATAAGAGAAAAAAATGTTAAAAATATATTGTATAAATATATATATATATATATACATACATGTATAAATACATAAGTTATACTTCTAAGATATAATGCTTAAATTTATTTCACTTTAATATAGCGAAGTGCTTAAGTTCGTTGACAATATTTTTGCAATGCGTTTTTTATTTACTTATTATTTTTTATACTTTTTTTTTTTAATTTTTTATTTTTTAATACAATTAATATTTGTGCATATAATATGTACATTCAACACGGTATATTTAATAATGTAAGCAGATGTAAGTAAAATATTGTCTTATATATAACTTAATTTTATTAAAAATTTTTGAGAAATGTAAAGAATACTAAAGCGGAATTGCCTGTCGTTACTTGGAACGTTTCTAATATTATAATTTTATATGTATTGAATTAAAAGAGTTTTTTAGTTATAATTAGAATGGGATCTTCGATTGCGATAACTACTTGTGTACGTGATAGATATAAGGTAGCAAGAAACTAAAATAACATTTAACTTAAATTCAGATATAAACGCTCTGCAACTATCTTCCTTTCTACGGTGAATTGACAAACAATACTGAAAAGAAATGTCAACTTTAAAGCCTTTGGAGGGTTTCTGAAGAAAAATGGCGGCTATGATTTTATAAAAATGTAGAGTACTAATTTGATCACCTTTTATATTATGTAGAAACAATGGGCGCGATTATTAAGAACAATTGTATGCGATTAGGATTGTAGAAACAATTGGCGGTTATGAAAAATTACAAGGCTAAATCAAATTACTCAATTTTCTACTTATAATTAGAGTAAAACCCCTAATTGCTATCATTTGCTTATACATGATAGTTATGGGTTAGCAATAAGTTAAAATTATGTTCAACTTAAGTTTCGGAACATATTTTTGTGGTGCTCGGTAAATGAAGAATATATTGTTAAAACAGGTCATCAAACTTAATCGTTTATCCTGCAGAAACGAGGAAAGGTAAAAAACTTTTATTAAACTGACGTTCTTCATGAAATTTATTATATATAAAGATATATTAGTGATGTTAAATGTATAATTCAAAGGTTCAATGAAATGTAATTTATGGTGCATTGCGCTGCATTATGGTACATGGTTTTGAAATTATTCGCGGCTAAACAAATAGCCAAACAAAGTTTTTTTTTTTATTTAATAAAAGATTTTTTTACCATATAAAGTTTGTAAAGTAATTTTTTTCTTTTTTGTAATTACTATATTATGCTCTTCGCACATTAAACTACATGTTATTAAAAATACATTAGATATTTCGAAATTATTTTAGTAAACGTTTTTTTTTTTAATTTTGTTTGTATTCTATTTAATATTATTTTATCAACAATATAGTGCTAATAAAGGTCTGCTTCAACAAAAGGATTTAGAAATGAAGTAATGTAAAAAAAAATATATTTTCATATTGGAAAATAATTCTTCTTATTCGATTAGGTACTTCAATATGTAATTATAAAAAAAAATCACATACCTAAACAATTTAAAACTATAATTTGAAAATTTTTTATTACTATTATACCTGTATACGTGCTTAACGTAAACAAGAAAAACTTTAGAATGAATTGCAATAAGAAAGTGAGGTGAAAAGTTACCGAACTTAAAAAAAAAAACAAAATAAAATACATAATGTCACTTAAAATATTAATACATATACAATATATATTACAATATGTATGTAATTTTGAACATAAGATAAATGTGAAATAGTATGTACATATTAATATCAAGATCACGAGTTTCCACGCACATTTTTTTTAGCACTTTTTTGTTATATTAAACAAAATGCAATGGAATAAAAATATATGTTGCCAGCATATTTCCCTTTTCTGTTTTTTTTTTTTTCATTTCTGTCAATACATAACAATACATAATATAATAAGGTGACCAGAATAGCTTTAACATTTTTAACAGGTGTAATTTCTTTTAAGTTTCAAAAGTAAACATATATACATATACATATGTAGTCTCCACCTTCTTTTTTAAATCTTCTTTCCATATATGAATTCATTGATTCTAAAATTTTCCATCCCATTAAATACTAGTTAATACTACCCTTTGATTTATTCTTAATTATATTTATTCCATCCGCTTCATCACACCACACTAAATTCGTTGATCGCACAAAAAATTGCATAAAGTACTTTAACTACTAATTTATGGTATACATATTATACCAAACATATAATATAATATGATAATATAAGTATATGATATTAAATATTATAGTATATAAGTATTAAGTACCTACATTGTATTGTTTCGTGTCAAATAAAAGAAAGAAAATTTAATTGTTAGTTTTGTACATTCTTTAGATATTTTAATTTTTCTTAGAATTATTCATAATTTTATTATTTAAACTGTAAAAATATAAAAATGTACGTGATATAATTTAACTTTTTTTTTTTTTATTAAAATAGTGAAAATTAAATTTTTTATTTATCTGGTCACTTTTATTTAAAAAAAAAAATGAAAAAAAAAATTTAAAAACAAAATTACATTTTAAAGTTGAAGATCGACAGTGTATAAAATAATTATTGTTTGAGATATTTTCAGTTCTTAATCGAATTCATGCGTGAACGGATAAAATTTTTTCCAATTTATATATATATAATAAAGAAAGTTGACGACAAATTTAATTAATTTAACGAAAAAAAAAAATAAAAAAAACAACAAATTATATTTTTAAAATAAATATTAATTTATTAAAAAAATTAAATTAATAAATAATTTTATTATTTTTTGATTCAAATTTTCATCTATTTTAAATGCATTTAATTTTCTTCTTTTTTTTTTTTTCATATAATATATGTATATAAATTTTATTAATACAAAAAAAAAAAAAAAAAATACACTGTGAATTAATAAAATTGTCGTGAGAAAATACTATAAATTATATACATATATACATATATAATAAAGAAAATATATATTATAATAATATAATAAATATATTAATGTATTGTCTACTTCCTCATATATATATACATTATATGTATATATATTATGATACGTTTTGTTTCACAATCACCAACTAAAGAAAAAAAGAAAAAAAAAAAAAAAATTTATATTACAACAATAATATTTTGATAGAAATGACAACGGGTGAGAAACCTCACATTTGAAATGCATATAATAAATGTTTTCTTTTTAATAAAGCTAAGAAAAGACCTGTATACCTAATAATACAAAAAAGAAAAAAAAATGTGTATATTATATATTTATATAGTATATAAAAGAATATTTAATAAAATAATAATTATATTAGATACTTTGTTTAACACTTAAGTATATCAAATTAAATTTTCATTTAGTGAATTACATATATATATATGATGACACTAAATGATTGAGTCATCAATTTAAAGGTGATTAGTATATACATACACATACATACACATATATAGTTAAAATTAATCTAATCTATACTATAGACACATAAAGTTAAATATTACGAGGGAAATTATATACTTTTAAATTACCATGTGAGTTTTACATCATATTTTATCTTATATTTATTATCAAAACATTTGTTAATGTAATTTTAAAAAAATAAAAAAAAAATAAAAATTCTTAAGTTATAAATTTAATTAATTATTTTCATTAATAAAATAAAAAATAATTATGAAAAATTGTGTATATTTAATGATAAATTATTGTAAAAAATGTTATCTTCATATAAAAGATATTTACCTATACAATAAAAGTTTTTTTTATGTATTTTTTTATTTTCCTTTTAATAATCGTTGTAATTACGATCGAGGATAGTTATTTAAAAAAAAAAATAAATAATATTATAAATTGTATAAAAATAAACAATAAAGTTTTTCACCTAACCTATATATAAAAAAAAAAAAAAAAAGAAAAAAGAAACAAAAATCAAATTGATAAAGAATGAAAAAATTTTAAATGTAACAGTGGAATTAAAGGTTTTTAATATAAACTACATTACTACATTATAAACTACAGAATAATATAATATATATTTTTAATATAATGTGATCAGATCATCATTATTAATTTTGTAATGGTATTAGTGAGAGTATTTTTCTGTTTAAAATTTTTATGAATGAATTCTTTTTATTGTTTTTTTTTTTTTTACATCTATACTTATAAATAAATGACCGTAATTTATTTATTTGTTCCATTACATTAATTATCTATATATTTTATTTTATATATTTTTATACCTTATTTAAATTATTTTTTACTTTAATAAAAACATGTGTTAAATCAAAAAATATTATATATAAAAGTTTATACATATAATAGAAATAGTATTAAAAAAAAAAATTACTTTTAATATAATTTATATACATATTTATATACTTTACAATTGTGTACTTGTGTATAATCTATATGATAGTGTTTTATAATGAATTACTTTTGTAATATTTTACATTGTTTATTTAGTTATATAATATATATATTATGTATATATATATAATAAAATTATTAATATTATAATGAAATAATAGCACTTGTGTATATTTTATACAATAAAAAATATGTCATTCATTCATTAAAAAAAAAAAAAAAATATTTTTAAACAAAAATTAAATAGTATATGTATTTGAATTTAATAAAAACAAATATTATATAATATAAAGTCCTTCCGGATTATTTTGACTTAAAAATCATTATTATATACAATAAAATTTTATTATAAAATCAGCTGGTAATAAAAATAAAAAACATCAAACAAAAAATAGATTGATGGTGTTAAATTTGATAATTTTTTTTTTTGTAATAAGGTAAGGAGTTTAAATATATAAATATATGTAAGTATTATGTATATTTATAAGAATATATATATATATATATATTTAAGTTTTATATTTAGAAATTATTTTTTTTACTTTTAATAATCTTTTAGGGCTTTTCTTTTACTGGTTTTATACATGGTTATTTGGTAATATTTTTTTTATTTAATCCTTACTCCTTGCAGTTAATGAACTTTTTATTTTTTTGGGGATTTTTATTTAATTACAATTAGTTGAATTATGGATAAAATTTTGGAATTATTATGATATTCAGAAAATCAAAATTTAGATTGGGGCCTCGGTGGCCTAGTGGGTAAGAGCGTATAAAATACGCTGTAAACACCGAGGAAGTGTGGGTTCGAATCTCACACACGTCGTAAGAGTTATTCCCCCTTACGATATTTACAGCCACGCCTGAACAGGAAAGGCTGTGTAATTTCCTGTCCACATTTATGTGCATTAAACAAAAAAAAAAAAAAATTCAGATATTTAAAATTTGTACAAATATTCAACAAAATTCAATGTGTAAAATAAACCGTATAATCCAGATTTAAATAGTAGGATTTAAATACTTCCGCTAAACAAATGATTGTAACCCAGATTTTCTAACTAATTCTATAATATATTCTAATTTTTTTTTTACATACATATTTTAACATTAAAGAATTCAGGATTTTTTCCCATTAAATTTAAATTCAGTATTTTGTAACCTTCGGAAGTTTTTCTACACAATTTAAATTCGAGATTTTTTTCGTTAAGGATTGTTATTGTTATAGACCCTTTAATAAAATATTAAAAAAGTAGGAATTTCAAATTTCAGAATTCTGACACCCTAAATTTTTTTTTCCGAATTTAGAAATTTTAAATAGTCTAAATATTGAATTATCTGAATTTTGATTTTGTCCAATAAATTGAACTGGTCTGAATTTTGAACCATTTGAATAGTAAAAATCGTAATTTTGTTATGAAACCTAAAATTTTAAATTAATCGTATTCTTAAATTTTGAAATAAATATTTTGTTTACATCATTTAATCAAATTATTTCACACTTTTTAGATACCTTTTTGTTTAACAAGGAAATTTTCTCATATAATTTTGTCATGCTTTAATTTGTTCCGGCTTATTTAATTCATCCTGTTAATTTAATTCGTTTCGACATATTAAAAATATAAAATACAGATCTTTTTTTGGTATATTGTTTGAAAATTATTTGTTTCTAAATTTAGAAATATATTCTTAAATAAAATATATATAGAAATGTATTATCGCATTCTGATTACTTTCTTTGTTATAATTTTAACTTTACTGTACAAGCCAAAAACTACCAATAGGAAAATTATTATGGCAACATTCGTTTTAGAAATTAGCTAAATTAAGATTATAACAACAAAAAGTGTTTTTTTCAAAACCGAATTGCACAGGTATTATGAGTAGATAAATTTAATATTTCTAAAGTAATTTCCTTTTTCTATTTTGCATCTTTTTACAATAAATCAAAAATATTGTTTCACTTGAAAATGTACACATGTTTAAAGAAAATCTATAAGTTTTTCGTATTTAATAATTATTTTTTTTAAATAAAAAATTAACATATTTTTACGATTAATTCAAATAGTAGGTAGTTATTTCGATTACACGTGTTGAAAATTTTTCAATAAATTTTTTTCACTTTTACTAAGTATTGTTTTTTTTTACAGGATATATTTTGAATTTAAATTGCTATAAAATAGATAGAATTATTTCTTGTTTCCCCCAAAAAAAAAAATATATATATATAAAATAAAATAAGTGAAAATTATTTCCATTCGTCTTCATAAATTATCTAGAAAATTCGTTTATTTTTAAACAATTTTATAATAAATTTTTGAGATAATTAAACTATGAATTATTAAGAAGAACATTAAATTAACATTTTAATTTTGCGCCCTAATATATGCTATTGAAATTTAGTGAAAAATTCAAAACACTTATAAAGTTTTTTTTTTTTATTTTAAATTAAATTATATTTTATTTAAAAAGTAGGGGAATTTTTTTGAATTTATTTATGTTAATATTAAATCCTGTTAAATAAATCCTAAAAATTTATTAAAACTTTACAGACGTCAATCAAATCATTAAAATATTTTACCAAACCTTATTATTATTTTTTTTTTTTTTTGATTTGTCATAATTTTAAAACTTTATTTGTCATAAAAAAAACTTTGTAAAATGATATAATTTGTCTAGACATTTAATAATAAAATACATAATTAAAAAAATACATTTAATAATTATCCTAAATAATTTATAAAATTTAGCAAAATACTTAAAAATAAATTTTATATTAAACTGGAATTTCAGTGTAAGCTGGCTTTAATATATTAATTGTGCTAAGCTTATTTTTTTTTTTTTTCTTTATTAATTCAATTATAATTTCAGAAATAATGTATGCTTAACCTAATATTATTAATTTAAAGAGACCTTAGCCGTAGCCGTCTGGTCATATTAATTACATATTTAAGTTTTCGTTAATATTTGTCAAACATTGTATTAATATTAGAATCAAAATTAAAATCAAAAGTTCATATTACAGTTATACAATTAAAATTAAAATTAAGGCTGAAATTAAAATCCCAAAAAAAAAAAAAAAATTATAACTATAATCCTATTATCTATTCCTAAATATCCTACTCCTAAATATCTATTCTAGTAATTTTCCTTTTTTTTCTTTTTGTTTTTCTTTTTTTGCTTCACATTTTTCACATTTTATACTAAAAACTGATCTCCACATCTCCACACAACTTTATAATTCATCTTTTGTATATGGATATGATGTTAATATTTTTTAAATCGGTTGATAATTCATTAAAAGCTTTTAAAGATTTATACAAAGAGTTCTTGTTCTGATTATTAGTTCTGAATAGACTTAAATAAAAATTAGATTTATTTCTCGTATTGTGATTGTGAATGTCGAACATCCTATTTAACAAAAAATTGTGTTTAATCTCGTTATTGATAATTTTAAATGCAACCATGTAGAGTTCAAATTTACATATATTGGTAAAACTCAAGTAACGCTCTGAATAAAGATAGCTTGTAGGAAATCTGATTGGGTACGCGTGAATTGTTTTGACTGCCTTTTTATGGAGTATATCAACTCGATTTAAATTAAATTGAGAGGTTCTACACCATATTGGATTTAGGTAAGTTAAATTGGAATGGATGTAAGAACAGTATATTATATACAAAGTTTTTTCGTCTAAATAGTCTCTCAATCTTCTTAATATAAATATATAGGGCGATATTTTTTTAATAATATAATATTTTTTTAATAATAATATAATAATATTTTTTTAATAATATATCTGATTTTTGATTTTTTACTTCTTTAGTTAATTGCATTGTTGAAAAGTATTTATTTTACTATAAAATTAAAATAATTAAAGTTAATTTTTAATTTAAATTAATTCTTATATATTTTTAATAAATTTTGAATGATTACATTAAATATTGGCTTGCTTTTAATTAATTTTTTTTTTTTTTTTGCTTAAGGTGTTTAATTTCAAAGCACACCTGTGTTGGATGATGTTATGTCTGTTATAATTTTAAAAAAGAAACAGAAGTTAAGTTTATTATTAAAAATTTATAAAATAATTTCCATAACAAATTAAAAAAAAAAACTATTAAAAGACAAAACAGACACATAAAACATTGTTTTAAAAAAAAAATTTACTTATTGGAAAATTAATACTGCTTGAATGTTCATTTTCATTCAATTTGTAAAATTTGTAAATTTTAAGTTATAAATAGAAAAAAAAAAAAATAAATATGTTATAAAATATTTATGGAAAATTATTATTACATCAATATTATAACAATTTTCATTAAAAATTTTTTTTTTTTTCATCTTTTAGTTAAAGAAATATAATTGAATATGTAGATAGGATACAAAGTTAGAGTATAATTTTTGCAGTAGGAATGAAGTAACTTGAGTTAAACAAATTGATGGGAAAAAATTAAACTTTATTTTCCAAACAATTCCTCTATTACTAGCAAACTTTTATTAATTTATATATAGTAATATCGTTTATTTATTGTTTAAATATTATATATATCATGATCGAAAGAACGATTATGTAATTGAAATTTTTTTTTTCAGTAATTTTCGTATTAAAATCCCTTACCATCTGTACAGGATTTGAACCCACACTCTCTCTGTTAATTAGCAATTCATGGCCACTGAGATCCCAAATATCAATTATTTTGAACAATGTATATAAAAATGCAAAAGCATTACAAAATATTATAGCTTCTTTAGACTTCCTATTGTAAGAAGCTTTATATAATTATTTATAACATCAAAATTAAACAAAAGAAGAAAAGAAAATTTTACTTAATCAAACGCAATAAAAAGCGCACTATATAAGAAATTATTTTTGGCATTTTAAAACATTTGCATATACCAAATTAAATTTAGTTAATTTAAAAATCAAAAGTTAAAAATGAATAATCTTCTTATATCTCATATTTGATTAGAATCATTTTAGTTTTGTCACAACTTCAATAATAAGATTTCAACAATAAATTTGTGGATCTTATTTACATATTGAAATTACTGTGCATAAGATATACATATATGTTTAAAAAATTAGTTATGTCTGAACACAAATAAAAAATAAAATTTGCGAGGATCAAATGAAAACTTTATATATAGTCTAGAGTGCTGACGTAGTTTAGTACCCAAATCATACTGAATGTAATTTTGTAAAGCTAAATATTTTGTATAGATGAAGTTTTAACAATTCTTTTAACAATTAATAAAACTGTACTCGGAGTCGTTATAAAATAATTTTAGAAATGTATTAAATATGTTACGTTCAACATTTGAACTTATTATACATATCACATTTAAAAATGATCATATTTCTTTTATGAATAGCATATAATAGAATAATTATTTTGAACTGATAATTATATTTACCAAAATTACAAGAAAATATAATATTAAGTTTTGTTTCAAGGTTTTTTAAACAAGTTTCTCTATAAATTCTATAAATAATTTAAAGTTCTTGATAATTAATATTATTAAGAAAGTCCCAAATTTCTTTAATAATGTTTTGATAAAATGATGCACAGTTTTCATTAAAAATTTTTTTTATCAGATCAAAAACTCTTCACTGTACCTTTGTAATAATTTAAAAGAATTTTAAGTATAGTTTTTTTTTTTGTTTTAATTTATTCTTAACTAGTGAATAAAACATATTAACACCTGTAATTTTGTTTACATTTATTTCTTATTTTTTATTATATTTTCGTATGAATGAAATAAATTCTAATTTGAAATATTAAAAACTGTTCTGCAAATATAAAACAAGACACAACGGAAGGGAAAAGATAAATGGACGTACTTAAGATAAAATCAGATACCGAAGAATAAAATATTTAAAAATAAAAAAATGAAGAATTCAAAAAATAGGATAATATGTATATGTATATGCATTTTAATTTAATTTATAATTTATTAAAAATTAAAAGTTTTTTTTTTTCTAAATATAAGCTTCTTATTTGATTTTTTAATATTAGAATTGAATAAAATTCTATGACAACAGATCTTCACTTATACCACTATAATATTTCAAATTAGATTTGTTTTTTTCATTTACGCAAAAATATCTTTAAAACAAAAAACTAACAAAAAGTAACAAATGAAAGTAAACAAAATTACAGGTGTCAATGTGTCATTCATTTTTAATTTCTTTTTAAACGTCCTTCACCTATACCTCCTTAAAGAGCACAATCATATTACAAAAAAAAAAAAAACATATTTTCTCAAAATTTATCAATACACTTAAAAACTATAAAATATTATCTAAGTAAATTAACTGATAAGAATTCATTCTCTTTCTGAGCATATATTAAAAAAAAAAAAAATATTTTTTTTTTTTTTATCCATTTTTGATCTCTTATTTTTCTTTATATCAATTATTAACAACTACAAAATGACTAAATAGTAAAGGTGTAAAATAAAATTCTTTTAGATACATACACAATACACATAAATCCATATATAAAAAATACAATAGATGCAATATTTTTATCATATACTAACAAATTTAAAGCATATATTGAAATTCTCTAAATCATGATATTTTTATTTTTTATTATTTATATGTATATATATTAAAATGAAACATATCCAACCAAAAGTAAACTATAAAAAATTTTCTCTGTTAATTTCTCAATTTATTTAAACTACACATTATAAAAAGAATTTCTCATTTGGAATTTTTTAAAATTATCTATACTCAATTCATCCAAACATCAAAATAATACTCAAAACAAAAATGATATTTTGTTACAAAAAAGATCTCATATTTGAAAAGAAAAACTAATGATAAAAAAAAAAAAAAAGAAACTCACCACGAATTTTATTACGTCACGTGTATTGCATTTCTACTCATTTTCATTCTATTAATTTTAATTCTATAGTTTATAAATTTATCTGATTATAAAATATTTTATATTAAAATTATATTAAATGATTTTTCAAAAAATTTTTTTTTGTATATTTTATTAGTACTATATAAGCATATTTCATTTAAAATAACTCAATTTTAAATTTGACACAGTGCTATTAAAAACTAATACGTCTACAATAAAACACTTGAGTAATGTTGAATTTTTTTTTTTTTTCAAACCGTTTTATATGAAAATCATAATCACTCAAAATATTTATCTTTTTTTTTTTTTCTTAATTTTTTTTTATTTTTTTTTTTTTTTGAGTGAAGATTACATACTATACGAGTAGTGGGGGTTTCTTTAAAATAAATTGGTTTTAGTTGAAATTGCTTTAGTCCTTTAGTAACAAGCAACAAGATAAAAAGTATTTAAGAGTTCGTACAAAAAATTCAAAAAGAAAAAACAAAAAAAAAATAAGAATATAAAAAAAAAAAAGTGAAAAAATAAAATAACTAAAAGAAAAATTTTTTTCAAATAATGAACAACAATAAAATATTATAAAGAAAATAAGATAAAGTTAGTAGAAAAAATACGATACAATATAAGTGTTGTTTGTGCTGCACAGCGAACGAACGTTTAAAATAATTTTTATAAAAAAAAAAAAATAAATAAAAGAATTAAATATTTATTTCATTTTTTAGAAACAATTATATTTATTTTTATTTATATATATAATCTGTATATAATGTTAATTTTTGAAATTTTTCTTTAATTACTTATTGAATGAAAAAAAAAAAGGATTCTACAAAATATAACAATTAATATAAAAAAAATTAACTATAATTGGAAAACAATTAATTAAAACATTATAATATACTTAATATTAATTAATTAAAAACATTAATATTGATAAATATTTAAGGTTTTGCAAAAACGGAAAAACAAAAATACCGGATATTGAAAAAACAAAAAAAAAAAAACTATATAATACATATATTTTTGTTTATATATAATACCTATTTTAAAATATATACATATATCATAAAATATATAATCAATTTTGTCACTTCCGACATTCCGGTAAACTTCTGATAACGCAAATTGTCTTGTTTATTTTGTTTTTTTATTTTGGTAGTTACACTATTGTGAAAAAAAAATTTTTATTTTACATTTACGTTTTTTTTGTTTTTTTGATTTTATTATTTAAACAAAAAAAAAAAAAAAAATAAAAAATTACCTGGCGCCAAACTGTAATCGAACATAAAAGAAAATCAAGTACTTATTGCATTTTTATCGCGTCTTTCATTTTTTAAATTCAAAAAAGAAAAAAAAAACATTTTTTTTATTTTTTGGTATACTTAAAAAAAAAATTAAAACATTTGATCTTACATTTTATTATCTTTTGCGGTAATAATAAATAAATTCTTATTTTAGTTAATTAAAAGGATTACTTAAAAAAGTTGTACTTAATCATTTACCGGTCAAATACTTAATAAAATTATACTGTTAAGGCATTTTTAGTACTTGGAATAGAAACAAATTTTTTTTTTTGAATATATTTTTAAATAATTTTTTATCTGAACTTTCTTGTAATTAAATTTGTTTTTTTAAATTTTAATTGGATTATAAAAAAAAAAAAAAATATTATCAATTGCTGCTGTTAAAAATGTAAGTAATATCATATTTTAAATTTTATCAAAATTATATAATAATTAATTAAAAAAAAAAAATTTTTATATAAAACATTATAATATAAAACTTAAGATTTAATGAATCTAAAAAAAGTCAATCAAATAGTTTATAAATAAATATTTTAAAAAATTTTTAAAAAAAAATTGCAAAATATTTTTAATTGTCTGGTAATTTAATTTAAATCATTTTACATATTGCTAACTTATATAAGACTTTAAATAACTAAGTATTTAAAACTATATAAGTAGATTAACATTTTTTCTATACACTATAATTTAAAATTTCAACTTAAAAATGAAAAGATATAAGAATCCATCAAAATGGAATGTCCTTCTATTACTAGTAAGAATAGTCCTAAGAATAAGTAGTAAGAATACCATATTAATAGAAGAGGTTACAAAAAAAAAATCGACTACAATAATTTTTATTTTTTTTTATTTTATTACAATTTAACAAGGGCATAAATGCTCTTGCAAAATAGAGGGCCCTTTTCCTCACGAATGTGGGCCAACTACAATAATTAATAATGAAAACGTTTTTTTTTTTATATACTTCAACAGTCATAGGCAGTAATCCTTCTATAAACTTTTAAATTTCAAAATTCTTTATAGTCATAATTATCTTAAAAATAATTTAGTCAATAACAATATCTCAATAAAATGTTGAGACATGAACGTTATATATACTTTTTATTATTTTATTTTATTTAATAGCCCAAAATTGAAGGCCGCTTTTCCGAGAAGGATTTTGATGATTCATATTTTTTATGTACATAATAAGCACGTAATATTATTATTAATATTCACTTAAAAGCCTTCAAGGCTTTACAGATCCACTATATAAAAAGATTTTATTTAAAACTATTATAATTGAGAATATATTTCTGATTTTATATTGTTTTTTGAATTTAACATTGTCCCAGCATTATCTTTAAATCAATATTTAAAATCTGTTCTAAAATAATTTCTTTTTTTTACATTTAATTCTAAATCTATAACCAAATCCTATAACCGCAAAAAAAAAAAAAACAAAAAATCAAATATTAAACATCTTTTTAAATTGACGAACGATTTTTTGAATATAAAAAAAAAAAAAAACAAAAATGTATCTTCAATTCAATTTTGTTTCGGGAATTTTTCTTTTGATTTAAAAATCAGATTTTAATAATATTTAAAGTAGAACTGCAAATATATGAATATTTTCATTAATTATAATGCTGATCATAAAGAAGAAATCAATGTTTTATAATTTTTTTTTTCTTTTTATTATTATTACTAAAAAGTATGGTTCATATTATATGTGTGTTCAATTGCCGTCGCATAAAAAATAAAAAATAAAAACCATTATAACTATAAAGTAATAAGAAAAAAAAAAAAAAACGCCACTTTTTTTTTTATTATTATTATTTTGATTTTGTTTTTTTTTGTTCTTGTTTTATTTTTTTGTTTTTGTTAATATTGTTGATGGTTTTCTTGCTTTATAATTTTTCACAGCGGTATCAATTAATTATTGGGTTCCTTAAAGTGCTTCAATCAATATACATTTATCATATAATATATGGATAATTATATATAAAGTATATGTACATATATGTATATTTGCTCTGTTATATATATATATACAATTTGATCGAGAAATGATCTCATAAATAAAGTATCTTTATTGTTTTGCGTATTTTTTTTTTTATTTTTATTATTATTTTGTTGCTTTCCATTTCAATTATTTTATTTTATTTTATTTTTTTTATTTTTTTTTTTTTTGTAACCGCTCTCCTTTCTTCTAGTAACACTTTGTCTTTAAAATTTAATACTCTTTTATTGGTTATAAGTTAAAATAACGAGAAAACTTCAATGATTTCGAAATGTGTATCAATTATAAATGTAGTGTATTATTATATTTACACATAAATAAATATATAAAATTACATATGTACAGAATATTAAATTAATTGAACATCGAATTCGCTTTTCTTTTCTTGTTTTGTTATTTTTTTTTTTTATTTTTTTGGAATCAAAAAGTCTGTTCTTGAAAAGACACTTTGTTAGTCATATAAAATATATGTAAATTATATGTATTTAAATTTATAAAATAATAGCAAACATAATGAAAATATTATTAATAAATATACATATTAATATATATGTATATATATGTATTTATATTATTTGATATATTAACACATTTCATTTTAAAAATCTTAAATAAAAAATTTTTGAAATCATATAAGAACTTATTTTTTATTAAAAAATGAAACATATATTCCAATATATCTGACCGATCGTTTTTGTTTTAATATATCTGATCTATAGTTAGATCCAATATATCTGACCTATACCGTTTTTATTTTTTAATTAATATAAATAACTTTTAAATAAAAACTTTTATTGTCCTTCTTTCAATCCAGATACTTTTTTTTTAACCGAAAAGTGCTCTTATTCGATTGAGCACTTCGTATATTACTTTGATATGTACATACATATATATATTACATATATATATGTATTACATATATATATAACCACAAATTATTGTTTAAAATTAATTAAGGATTCATTTTTTTTTTAAATTTTGTTTCCTTCCCTTAATTTCTTTTAAATATTATTCAAAATTTTAAGTTGCTTTGTTATGTCCGATCCCAAAATTTTTACGCAATTTGTATTCTATTCAATAATCATTTAATTGTGGTTGATTAAAATTAATTTTCCATCTAATTAAATTAGATACATATATTTTATTCTTTTTATTTTTTTTTTTTCTTCATTGTTTTTAAAATTTATACAATCAAAAATCTTAAAAAAAGTTATTGGTATATGTTTAAAAATATGTACATACGTGTATAAACTGAATTCATTTCAGTTTTTATTTATGACATTTTGTTATACAACCTGAAAAGTGAAAAATGTTACATATTTCATTATCACTTGTTAAGTGAAAAAATAAATTCATATTTAATTTATAAAAATATTCTCTTCTAAAAACGAACAGAATAAAATTATTAATGATTTCTGTCTTGTTGAGTTCGATCTTCATAAGATTCATAAGAACTAGTCCTGTAGCTTGACATTGGGTCGAATGCATAACACTGAGCTTGAACTTAAATCTAACTTTTTTAATCAAAAATTACTCTTAAACTTGTTTTTTTTGTTTAAAAAAGTTAAGTCTAAGTTCAAGCTCAGCTTTATACATATGACCCATTGAGTTTGTAACTTTTACTTTCCTACTTAACCATACCATTTTTAAAGAAGAACTGTAAGTTATTTTAATTAAAAAGTCGCCGGTAGTTGAACTTCTGTATTTTTGTAATTTGCACAACATAATATACTAACTTAAATGTGCTGGTTATGTTTGGTTTTATATAGATGAAGAATCCTTAAAAATCAAATGTGGGAAATTATTGACAAAATATCGACACGTATTGTTGTCGTAAAACCTATAAATTTGCTATATTTTTTTTAAAAACATAACTAAATTTCATTGTGTTAATTATAACAGATTAATCTGTTTAAATTTGTTATATTTACCATTATTAGGTAAGAAATATTAAATTAAATCTACATTCTTTAGAGAATTTATTATTTTTTCATATTATTTTTATTGTAATTTTTAACTTTTAAAACTAATTTTTAACTTGTGTTATTATTTATTAAATTTATTTAATAATAAAATAAAAAAAATTATTTAGTTTTGTTTCAAAAAAAGAATTGATAAGATTCAGATACCTACGTAGTAGTATGTCTGTATTACCTTGCTGAAATAAAAAAGGATATGACAAAATTTACGAATTCAGAAAATATTTCCTTTTCGTATTTTGTCTAAAGATTGTATATTATATTAAAAGAACCTTGAATCTTAAATGTCACATGGCTGAAGCATCTTGTTATTATAACAAATGAATCTATAATTTATTTAAACGTAACAATTAACTGTTAAAATTTGTTAAAAATCATTTGCGTCCTTTGGATAATCTTATATTAAGAAACGTTGAAAAAAAATCTTCTTTTATTGATATTTACCTTATTTACTTATTTATATATATACATTTACGCAGGTTCATTTATTAGTTTCTTGACATAGTTTTAAAATATGTTTCTAAAATTCTAAGTCATTGTACCCTTCAAAATTAAAATTTTCCACTCGAAAGAAAAAAAAATCATTAAAAACTGAACCAGAAAAAAAAAGAAAAAAAAAAAAAATGGTAAAATAATGATGTTGAATGATATTGAACTTGTTGGATGTTTTGTTTTGTTAATATTACGCGTTATTGCCAAATTTTTTGTAGTTTTTCTTAATTTCTTCGCATCAAAATAAACAAAAAGGAAAAAAATTTTAACATTTATTTATTTTTTTTTCTTTTATTATTAAAAATTTCTTAATATTGAATTTTTTTTTTTACAAAATTATTATAATAACTTTTTTTATGGAAATTTAAAAATGTTTATGATTAAAAATGAAAAAAGATAAGGCTTGAAGCTTTAGAGAATTTCAATATGATATTGATTCATAACTGTGTAATCAAACAAGTGCAGCAATAAATACACTTACAGCTGACGCAGGATAATTAATATAAATAAAATTAAATATACAGTTTAATATACTGACCAATTTTTATACAGTAGCCCAATTCCCTGTCTAAATAAGAAAATAAAAAGGAATAACACTAAAAATAAATATAGCTTCCTAAAGAAAATTAGTCGCAATCATGTGCTGCTGATAGCAAAAGAGGGAAGAAAATAAAATATATTGATCCAAAACAGAATAAAAACATAAAGTTGATCAGAATATTGATAAGATATTGACATAATATTAAGAATTGTCTGCACAAATTTTTTGAATTGAAATACAAAAAAAATTAGGGGCCTCGGTGGCCTAGTGGGTAAGAGCGTTTAAAATACGCTGGAAACACCGAGGGAGTGTAGTTCAATTCCCACACATCGTAATAGTTATTTCCCCTTACGACATTTACAGCCAACCCTGAACAGGAAAGGCTGTGTAATTTCCTGCCCACATTTATGTGGCAGAGAAATGTATTAAAAAAAAAAAATTTTTAATTTATGGGGTTGGGTACGTACCTAATCCCGACAATCAAAAACCCAAATTCAAAATCCCGAAAATCAAAATCCCGAAATTTCAAAATCTCGCATAGACATACATGGACATAAATATTTCGGAAAAGGGGAATACTCTGATATTGAATCGAACTATTAATGATTACAGTATGATATATGTATACCAATTCCATTCAAAAAAAATTAATTTTCATATGAAAAATAATTAATTTTGAAAACCCCCTATACAAAAGTATTCAATTTTGACATTGCACTTAAAAAATAATGAATTTTATACGAACATTTTTATGAAAAGATTATTTTTGAAGGAAAGGGGGCTTATCTAGTATATACATAAATTGTTTAATTTTAATGAAGTTTTCAATCAAATAAACAATTTGTTTTTCATTATTTAATTGATAAAAAAAAAAAAAATTCTGCCATTTTATTATTTTAACTTGTGATTTATAACTGTTTCTTTAATTTATCTTAAAGTTATTTGATCAATTATATTAAGTATATTCAGATCGTACATAAAGTAAATAAGAAATAATTTACGATTTTACTACTGAATTTTTACAAAATGTTAAAAAAAAAAGGAAAATTCAAAAAAAATTTCTAGAAAAAAAAATTTTTTTTAATTAATTAATTCAATTCTATTCAAATCATTTTTTGTTTTCTATTTTATTTTTATTTTGGTTTACGAAACCACATACAATGTGATGAGGAAATAAATTAAAATTTCCTTTTCAGGTGTGGTTGGAGTACAAGTATTAAAAATATTATATTATTTATTTTATATATTTTTATATGTTTATATAATGTTTTGACCTGTCCTGGTATTGAACCCGAGATTTTTCTCCTGATAGATCAGCGTCTTACGAACTGTATCATTGGTCAAATTGAAATCATATTGAAAATGATAATTGAAAAAGTTATACTATGTATTAATTTTTTCTTAATTATTTTCAAATTTTATTATATGACATTTGTAGCAAAGACATATTTGTACATATGTACGTGACATTTGTAGCAACAATTATGACTTTTGTTACTTTACATGTTTTTTTTTTTATTCTGTTGCTACGTACTTTAACGTCATTTAATTACCTAATGTTTACCTAAATTATTTATATCGTGTTTAAAAACCATTGCTTGGAGCTTTAACTTTATTGTCTAACTGGAATTATTGGATTAGTAAATTGAATAATTTCCTCTCACCCTGCAATATAATATGTGTTAAGTTTAAACAGTTTAAAATTTAATATATATGTATGTAGGTACCTTAAGAGAATTTAAATTATATTTAAATATTCTTTTATACTGTTATAATTAAATTTACTATAGCATAGAATGTTCACTATAACTTTTATATTCATTCGAACCATAGGTACATATGTATTTTGTACAATAAAACAATAAAAAAAATATTCACTTGTACATTTTAAAAAGTCACTTAATTAAGCCAGATAATTTATTATAATTTTGAATATTTCCTAAGAGAAAAAAATTACCGTACAAATCAATTTAATCAACATAAAAATTGTTCTAAATTTAATTAAAAATTTTTTTTTTTTTTTTGTAAAAAATAATATTAATTTAATAATTATTTTAATATTGTTAATATAGACAAGGTAATCATGTTATTAGTTTACTTCATAAAATATTTATCATAAAAATGAAATTAAATATGTTTTTTTTTATTGTTTAATATAAATTATAAATTTAAAATCAAATATACATATATATATGTACATTAGTACATATATATATATATATATAAGTGTATACAATTAATAAAAATTGACAAGTTTTGCATAATGTTGCATAATATTTAACAAAAGATAAAAAAATATATATGTACCTATAATATTTTTATTTTATTAAATTCCAAAATCATACCATTCGATCTCTTTTTTTTTTTTTTTTATTTGGTTTTTATTATTATTTTTTTTTTAATTACTTTATCAATTACATTCAATCAAAAAAATATGATCAATAAATTTTTAAGAATTAAAAAAAAAAAAAAAAAAAAAATTGTAGCAGAACTTTTGTTTTTGTTTTTTTTTCCTTTTTTTTTCAAAATAAGTCAAAAAACTGCGGTGTAAGAAAAAGAAATAAAAAAAAAAAATAAGAGTTAATAATTAAGCCTTGAAGCTGTTTTATTTTTTTTTTTTTTATACATATATGTACATAAATGTCTATTATAACAAAAATAATTTATCTTGTGCTTTTTTTTTTTTTTTTGTTTTATAATTACACTTTAACAATATATTTATCATGTAAATACATATTATATTATGCTATATATGAATTCATAAGAATATACCTATATAGGTAATATATGTAAATACATATATATTTTCATTTACAACAATTATCACAAAAAAAAAAATAAAATAGCCAACAAGTAGTCAAGTAATAAAATCAAATGGCAACATAAATTCCAACAAATCATTTTTAAATGCTATAAAATTTATGCATAACATTAAAGAAAGCAACAAAAATAATAATAAAAAAAAAAAATTAAACAAAAAAACATGACATAAATAAGCAATAAATTCTCGCAAAATGTTTTACAAATCATGGGCTATATTATATTTTGAAAATGAATGATGATGAAATGATTAAAAACTATTACGTTTTACAATATCGATCATAATTTTTTTTTTTTGTTTTTTTTTGGTTTTTTTTTTTTGTTTGAATATATAAAATTGATACCTATACAGTGGCTTGGAACGCGATCGTTCACCCTAATAAAACAAAAAAAAATATATAATTGTGGTGAAACAAGCTCTGTCTTTAGTTAGTTAAAAAAAAAAAATAAAAAAAAAAAAAACGAAAGTTAAATATAAAGTTATAATACAGAAAGAAGTAGAAAATTAATTGAAAATTGAAGTTCAAATTTTTTTCTATCGAATGACATTTGTTTCTTTTTTTTATTAACTTTATAGTTAGAATAGAATAGACTGCAATTTAAATGATTTTCTGTAATAAAAAAGATAATTGCATTTCTTATAATTTTTCACAAATTTTTTGACATAATTTTTTCCAAAAATTAATTTTCCTAGATATTAAAAAAAAAAAAAAATGTATCGATTATCTTGATCGATTGAAGTAAAAAATTTTTCACTAAAAAACGCACTAACGCAGTAAGTATTAACAATTATTTTTTTTCTAACCATCACACTTGACTAAATACTATTTTATCGCAACATTTTTTTATACAAAAACACCGAATTGTAACCAAGTGCTGTCCGGAATTCATCGCACTTAACAATTAATTATCTGTCAAAAATTTGTGTTTTGAAAACCACATTAGATGATCGCACTTGCACTAAAAATAATTCTTTGTTGTTTTCGTTAAAAGTACAGTGAATATAAAAAATATAAAAATGAATAATAGTCCAAGAAATAAAAGTAGAAGAAAGATAATAAATATTATTCTGCGAAATAATATTTCTTTATTATTAAATGATACAACTTTTTTTGGGAAATTTGTAAGATAATTTTTGGTTATTGTAATAATTTAACTAATGTAGAAAATTTATACCTACCTATATGTTATATAATACAGCTTCCATATTTCTTCTTTTCACAAAAAATTTAAAAATAAAAATAATAACAATTGGAGTGCGTTTTGTTTCTAACTCTCTGGTGTTTAGTTAATACTATGACAGGTAAAAAGTCGTTTCGAATTGCCGGAGTAGAGTAAAATAAACTCTCTGACGTCATAAATATCGTTTCGAAACACCACGATCGATTTAATAGATTTAAATTTTTTAATCCTACTAGCGAAGAGAAGTAAGGAGTGTTACAAATATCAAAGTCTTATAGTGATCCATATAGTGATCATAAATAATTCTAGAATAAAATGCTTTTTTGCAAATAAATAAATTCTATAATAAATAATAAAAATAATAAAATAAATTTGACATAAAAATACTATATGCATAACATAAATTTTAACTGTCATAAATTTGTCATCCGAACAGAAATTTAGTGCGATAATCAAGTATGTATTTTCGGAAAGTGCAAGTGCGAAGTGCTAGTGCCAAGTGCTAGTGTGATGATTCGGAGAGGCCCTTAATAATTAAAGCTTAATTTTTTTTTTAATTTCTTAAAAATTTTTAAAATTGGGAGTTATACTGTTTTTGTAACAAACTCTCCAATTTGTTTTATCGCCTAATTTGATCGCCTAAAATCTAATTGTAATCTTATCATTTATTAAAATTTTATACAACTAAGAATTAACGTGTTATTAATTACATACGTTGAAGTCTTATCATTCATTTACGATTGATATTTGTTGAAAAGGGCTGTTGTATTTTGTTGAGCCACTGTATACTTATAATTTATTTCAAAAATTTTAATTTTAAATAATTCTCTTTATTTGTAAAGTTATGATTATAAATACACAAAAAAAAAAAAAAAAAGTGAATAAATTTATGTTTAAAAAGAATTTCATTGATCACTGACTATTGATAATTGAAATGAAACATGTATGACGTCATAATTAAGACGGTGTTCTTTTACAACATTCTTTTAAATATTAGCCTTTTTTTTTATTTCTTATTTTTGTTTTGTTTTTTATTAACAGCCTTTAATTGTCATTTGAACTCAATCAATCATTTGTTTTTATAAGAAAAAAAAAAAAATTGGCTATACTTTGATATTTTATTAGACTTTATGGCTGCATTGAATTTTCAAGAATTCATGTTTTGGCAGATGTCAATTGTGTAAAACATTATGCATTTTAATTATAATATATTTTTTTTTATATTTTCTTTATTGATTTATAATTTCAATTGATTGTTTAATGAAGTAAAACAAATGTTTTAATAAAATATTTTGAGTCTTATAAATATATTCTGATCATTGATATGTAAAATAAAATGTTTTTTCTTTTTTGTTTTTTTTTTTTCATTTATTGAATTTTAATGTACGTACATGCATTAATATATATACATATACATACATTAATACATATGTACAGATATGAATAAAATTTATATTGATAGTTATTTGGTAGAAATTTTCATTAATAAATTTTTATATGGTTTTTGTTTGTAATATATGCGCCCTTAAATATGCATAATAATTAATTATGGAAAATTTTGGTGCTCTACATTATTTTGAATCTTTTTATTAGTTTTTTTTTTTTTTTAATTAAAACAAGACGATCTATATCTGTTAATCTAGCTGAATTTTTACTGTTTAATAATACATATATTTTTTATTGGTTTCAAAATATCAATTTTTGGAAATAAAAAATTTATTTTCAACATGGAATAACATAAATAAATATGTTTAAAAAGAAAATTGCGAAGTTGCTGTTAATGTTCCTTTGTTATATTATTTAAAAAAAAAAAAGAAAATTGAAAACTTAACGAATTGTAAAATAACTTATAAATTGAAATTTATTAAGTAAATTGATATTTTCCCCCAGAAATATTTAAATAAAAATTGTTACTTTATATCTAAAAATCGAAATAATTTAATTTATTAATATTTTTTTAATATGTACATTTTAAAATTGAAATTATATGGCAAATTAAAAAAGAGAATAAAAATGTAAATTTGTATTTTAAAGCCTGAAAGTATGCAAATTACCGAATGGTTAGGCATATGACAATTATAAACCAAAGGGGGTGAATTCCAATTCTGCACAGTTTGCAAGTATTATTTTTAATAATAACTATTACTGAAAAACTAACTTTTCTTAATAAATTCAAAAATATGTGTATGATATTATAAATAATAGAAACAAAAATCATGAGCCTTGTTAGTCGAATACGTTGGTAAGTAAGTGGGTTATTAATTAAGAGAGTGTGAATTTAAATCCTACACAGGTAGCAAGTTTTTTTTTTAATTGAGAGAAAAATTAGTGAAACAGTAATTAGTTTCTTAACAAATTCTCCTTGCCGCCAAATATATGGTAAATTGTAAATATATATAATATATACAAAATAAATAATATTGCTATATAAGTTAATAATAGTATTCAATCTACAATGAACTTTGTTGCCTATGGTTTTAATAATACTGCACAATCATTGGTAATTTAATATATTAAAATAAATACATAAATATGTACTAAGTGTCTTATATATCATTGTTTTAAGCTTCTTTTTTTAAGACACTTTCAATCTTCTTTTATTATCCTTTTCTTGAATAACAATATAAACCATTTTACAATTTGAAGTATTTTATAACATTTATTTCTTAATAAGAAAATTCTAAGGTAAAAACATATAGATGTAACTATTTTAACTATCTTTAGTTTACTTTTATTAAATCAATTTATTTAGAGATATTCTCAATTTAAACTTCTTCTGATTCTGATCAAACTGCTGATAGCGTAACTAAAATAAACGGAAATCTAATGTCCTTTTTATTCCTATCAAACCTGAAATAACATTATATATTTAAATACAGATGCGACAAGTTAAAATTGAGCAAAGCCTTCATTCTTTTGCGAAAAAAATACATTTTTTTTTTTCAATTTTATTCAAATTAAATTTTGAAAAATTTTGTAAAGTGTTTTTCTAATAAATTACAGTTATATTTTGCTTTTATGTCAGCAAATTAGTTTTTGAAGATATTTTTAATTTTTTTTTAAAATTTATTTATAGATATGACTACCCAAAAAAAAAATAACTGTTGTATAAAAATTTAATTAGCAAAACTTGAAAAAATTACACAAATATTTTTTATTATTCCATAAATACGAATAACTGTTTTTTTTTTTTTTTTTTTTATAATTTTATTCGAAAATAATAATAATTTAATTTAACACGAATTCTTCAACAAGAATTTTACTTAAACAAACAAACAGACCAAAAAAAAAAAAAAATCGAACAATATAAATTTAAATTAAAGAAATTTGACCAATATTTTAGTAACAGAAATTTATTTATTTATTCAGTTCCAATTATTTAGTAAATTTACTAAATTTATTAATTAAATAAATATTTACACTTATATGCTATTTTTGTTGCTAAATATATATCTTGTACTTATTTTGACCAAAAATTCTTTAATAAAAGCATACAGAAATATATTTATTTTTTTTTATCTATTTTGTCAGCTATTTTAAAAATCTAAATATAATTTTTGAAATGAACTGGTTAATAAATTATAATAAATAAGTTAAAGAAATGTTACATAATAATCAACTACGTTGTACTAAATTTATATTTTAGTATACTAAAATATAGTGTACTAAAAATAAACTAGTGTACTAAATATATATTTCTCTATATTGTTAAAACTAAACAGTTGCTTTTTTGTCTGATTTTTGTAATTAACTCAACTGCATGGCAGGGCATTTCTAGAAAAGTTTAATTTTAAAAAAGTACTAAGCAAATCTTCAAAATAATGAATTTAAAAATAAATAATTCAAGCAAATTCAAAAAAAAACTATATATGGTACTCAAAAAATGGTAAAAATAGACTTTAAATGTAGATTAGTTCTATTCATAGATTTTAGCACTTTTGTAAAGCTGAAACATTATAAATAGAAAAAATATTTTAACTACGCCAAAAAAATATTAATTTATTAATCCTAAAAATAAATCATTTTAAAATAATTATTTGAATTTTAAAATTCTATTAAAAAAAAAATATTTTTAAATATTACGTAAACAATTGAATAATAAAATTAAATTCTTTAAAAAAATTCAATATAATATGTACATATTATATATCTCCTACAATTTTAAAATAACTAATAGAAAATAATATTGAATAATATTAACTTGATTATATAAGATAACATTGTTAATAATTTAATAATTGCTATAAATATATATTAATATAAATCAATCTATCAAATAATTTTTATTGATCGATAATTAAAGAAAAAAAATCTTAACTTCTCTTGAAAACAGATGTAATGTGCAACTAAAACAAAATTGTACAGCTGTTTTACTTTTAAATAATATCGAAATAATTTTAATATCAAAACAAAATCTTAATTTTATATTAAATGATAACTATTTATATTAATCTGTTGCTATATATAATTACTTTTTTATAATATAAAAATTAAACTAGAGATTTTATTTGGTATCAGTAAAATTAGTAGTTATTTAACAATAAAAGTTTTCTTAGTATGCTCCTATAATAGAGAAATCCATAAAGTATGATTGGAAAATTCTACTTTTTAATATACCCTTTGATCTGAGTTTATTTCTATTATTCATAATTACCTTTACTAGTAGTAATTACCTTTAATAGTAGTATACAATAATTTATTATTATTATTTTTTTCATTTAAATTAATTTGAATATTTTTAATAATCTAAAGGAAACCGAAAAATTTTAAATAATCGCCTAAAAGGCGGCAAAAAATAGGGAAAATATAAATTAAATTATTTCAAGAAGGGATTTCGATGGGGCTTCGGTAGCCTAGTGGGTAGGCGTGTGGCGTATTAACCGAAGGAGTGTGGGTTCGATCCCTGCACAGGTCGTAAGTTTTTTTCTTTACATACCCCCCTTACGACCTCATATAATGTAAATATATAGTATATAATATAAGCAAAATAAATATTATTAGTATATAATTTAATAATAGTATAAAAACCTATAATGGCCTTAGTTCTGTAGCCGATGGTTCAATAATATTGCATTACATTCATGTATGTAATATTTATATAAATAAATAAAAAAGGGATTTCGATGATCAGAATATAACGTAGTAATCGAAATAATGCGGGTTCAAATCCTGCAAAGATATAATAAGTTTTATTAATTGAAAACAAATTCCCTCTTGCTACCAAATATAGCGTAAATATAAAATATATAATATAAACAAAATAAATAATATTAGTGTATAATTTAATAATAGTATTCGACCTATAATGGCCGACTACTAAAATGGTTTTGTAATATTGCAATATCCTATGTGGTTTGTAATATTAATATAAATAAATTAATGAATAAAATATCTCAGAGAGAAACCGCGGTGACCTAATAATTAAGAACATGAAGTATTAACCGAAAGAATGCAGATTCAAATCCTCCAATAATAGAAATTAAAATGATTTGTAATATTTAATATAAATAAATAAATAAATAAAATATTAATACGAGTATACATATAAAAATATTGTTTGCCATATAAATTTAAAAATAATAAATTATTTTAAAACCAAAATAAATTTTGACATCCAAATTTCAAAACAAATTTCAAAAATTAATAAGTTGTAAATAAAATTTTATTAGACATATTTTTTATACAAAGAGGCGCGCGTGCAATCAACAATCAATCTAATTTTTTTTCTTTTTCTTACTTTAAAATGCAATTTTTGCTGAAATAATTTCTTTTGCAATTAAATTTATTACATATACATAAATATACTGTATTTTTCAGGTTTTTTCTCATTTTTTTTTTCATTTTTTTCATTTTTTATCATTTTTAATTCAAACATTTCAATTAAACCTCACATTCAAGTATCAACACAAATTGAAAATGTGATCACTTAAAAAAATGTATACACCATTCTGGTATATTAAAATGCATTTTGTACATATATATATTATAGTTATATATTTCAATTTATATATTTTAAATTTTTTTTTGTTTTGTTATTTTATGTTTTTTTTTTTATTTTTATTTTTTTTTATGTAGCCAGTATGTCTAGTTGAGCATAAAAGCTTTATTGTAACATATCGTTTTCTGTTCTTTTTTTTCTATATTAATTGTGAATATAATAGATATGTATGTATGTATTATGAATGTGTAAGTTTTAATAAAATTGGACATATAAAATTAATTAATTTTTATTTTGTTTATTTTATTTTATGACTCTCCCGAAACTTGTTAAATAAGTGAACGCAAGGGTTGTACATAAAATTGTGTTTATTTTATATATATATATGTATATTCGTTTTATATTTAAAGTTCAAAATACTTTCTGTAGTAGTGTTACATTCTAATAAATTTTTACAAAAAAACAAAAAAAAAAATAAAATAAGAAAAAAAAAATTTTTTTTTTTTTTTTGAAAGCACGTGAATTATTGAAAATTAAAATTGTGAAATATTTTATTAAGACATTGGCTTTTAAGATATTGTAAAATATATATTAGTATATATAAGTATATATGTATGTGCTTACAGTAAAAGGTTAAGTAAATTAAAGAAAATGAATGATTATGATAATAGAAACAGATTTATGTCACGAAACATGGAAACGAAATGTTTTATTTTCAAATAAAGTGTATACCTTTATGTACATCTTGAAATCATAATAGCTTAGAATTTCAAAAAGCATAAAATATTTCCTAACGTTAGAGCGATTACTACGAGTATAATTGAATGGCCCAAATAGATAAACTCTGTAAATTTGAATAAAATCCATAACTAAATAATAAAAATATAAGCCTTTTTTTAAAAATAAAAACTGATAATCTCTGTTGTGCTTTTTAGGGTTAAAAAAAAGAATACTCATTAAAATAAAAAGTATAATCAAAAGTTGTAAATGATAACTGTAAAATAGTAATGCCGAAAATCTAGATGTACGTTATCTATCTTATCTTTAAAATTAATTTTATGATAGAGGATTTGTATTAGATATTTTTTTTTTTTTTTTTTTAATTTATATGATTAATAATTTACTTTTTCTAATTCATTTTGTTGTTATTTCGAGGTTTTACTGTATATAGATATTTAATGCATATACACATACAAATAAATAATTACGTATAATATATACATATTTATAAAATATATACGTATACATAATGTGTAAATACTCTTAATAAAAATGAGGTCAAAATTAAATTTTTTATATTTTACTCAAACAGTTAGTCTAAAAAAACACTTAAAACAAAAAAAAATTTTTTTTCTATCAGAAAATTTAAAAAATTTTTGGTTTTCATTTATGTTTTTTTTTTTTTTTTTTTGTAATTTTAGGGGGCTCGTCTTATATTATTATTAATAACTCTAATAATTTTTTTTTTTTCTTGATTTGCATATTAATTTTCTTTTTATTTCTATTTATGCAATAACGTATAATTTAAACATTTTATTATTAATTTAAATTAAATTCTTTATATCATAATAATTATTATATTTAATATCGTTAAATTTAAAAATATTTTTTGTTTTTTTGTTTTAGTGCGCTTTAAATAAAAATATATTTTTATTTTTAAATAAATGATTGTGTATTTTTGAATAATTAAAATTAATATGTAATTAATTTTAAATTTTGCGCATTTAATTTAAATTTAAATATTTGAACATCAATAATTTTAATTTTATTATAAACATTTAAGCTATAATATACATATATGTCTTAATAAAAATATTTAAGAAGTTTATTATAAACTTAATAAAAATTCCAATGGAAAAAGAATTTCTTTTGTTTTTTTTTTGGTTTTTAAAAAAAAAAAAATGTAAACATGTTATTTAGAAAATTCTTTTTGGTTGAGTAATTATCGAATTTTTAGATAAATAATCGTTTTTTTTTTTATATGAATTTTGTATTAATTAGTTTTAAGAATAAGATAAATGTTTTAATGATCATTTTGATTTTTTTTTTTAATTTTCATATACATAAATGTATAGAGAGTTTTTTTTTTTTTGTTTTTTCATTAAGTTAATGAATAATTTTTATTGAGTGAATATTTTTATAAATAGATTTATTTTACTCTATATTTGAAAGAAAAAAAAAAAATAATAATGAACTAATATTTAAAATGAAAAATTAATTTTATATGAAAATAATTAAAAATATTTTAATTTGTTCTGTATTGTGGTATATATATATATATATTCATACTTAATTATAAATAATTCCCATACGTTAGAAATTTATACTAGGAATACATATATAGGTATTTTATAATCTGTTTTGAATGCTTTTAATAATTACAGAATAAAATAAGAATTAAAGGTTTTCCCTCTAAAATATTAAATTTGATCAAAATTCTCTAAAAAAAAGAGTAAAATGTGAGATTCATTGATTGAAAAGATACAGAACACTATCAAATGTGTTATTGTAAAAAGAGATAAATTAGGTAATTTTAAGTACTGACTATTTAAAATATAATACTTTTTCCGATTTGCAATTTCAACGTTTTTAGAAAGACGATTATTCAATAAATTTTTTATAAAAAAAACCAATTACCGTTTCAATTTCAATTCCAAAAATCTTAAAAAAAAAAAATGTCCTTAATTAATGTTTCGTTAAAAATGATTTGAAATTTTGTTTTTTTGTTACACTGAAGTGCTAATAATTGTTCAACTGTTAGACTGAAATGCCTGTGTAATGCTCGCCATAATGGTAATAAATATTAAAACAGGAAAGATTAAAAAGAAGGTAAACAAGGAAAATGAGGATATTATGAACAATGGATAAAGGAAGTGGGAATATAAATGAAAATATACATTCAGTATAATAGAAACAATATAATAGATCTTAAATTGAAATCGTTGTGCAATTCTATTAATTTATTTTTATTTTATTTGTGTTATATAAGATGTAAAAGAAAATAATTGTGTATTTATATTTTGGTATTTGTTTTTTTATATGTTTTTATATTTTTCTATATTATTAATATATTTAATATCTGTATTAATAATTGTTTGTATTAATTTGAACTCAATTGCAAATGGTATCACTGTATCAGGATTATATAATCAGATGATATTTAACAAATTAATTAAAATTTTTTTTTTTTTTTTTTGTTTCAACTTTCATGATAAATTTTAATTTTCCCTAATTATTAAAATTTATATTTTTTTTTATTATTAATTATTTTTTCATAAACTTTATATTAAAGTCGGTTTATAAATAAACTAGGCATATGTTTATTAAAGTTGACAAATATCTTGATTTTATAACTTTTTATTTATAATTTTTTTTTTTTTTAAATAGGTACATATATATATATGTCCAATAGCTTTAATTTTTACTTTTTTTGGTGGTTTTTGCTAACAAGGAAATGACAAATATAAAAGTAAATATTTTGTGTAAAAATATTGGAAAAAAAAACAAAACAAAATAAAACCAAAATAAACTAAAAGAAAAATTGCATTTCAACTTTTTTCTGGTTTTTTTTTTTTTTTTTTCATGTCATTTCATTTATATTAAGTAATCAAAATTATTAAAGCATTAAATTATTCATTTAATATCTATACATATTTATATATATATATGTATATTTACTTATTCATAATTACATGTATATATATTAGTTATAATACAACTTATTGTAAAAATAAAAAGAAATAAATTAAAGCAAAAAAAAAAATTTTAGTCAAGTTTCATCAATTATTCTGTTATTTGAATTTTATTCGCAACAACAAAAAAAAAAAAAATTATTTTATACATTGAATAATTACTTCCCTTAAAATCGAACATATATATTAATGATAATGGATGGTTCGCGCAACTTTTTTTTTTTAAATTTATTTTTAAATATTTCGTTTTGCGGTGATTTTCACTTGTTTATACCAGTTTAAAATGAATAGTTTGTATAGAGTGGTATAACTGTCATCCTCCGTTTTGAATAAATTAATCTTAAAAGCAAAAAAAAAAAATTAAATAAATTCTTAAAAATTATTTAAATTTTAAATCCATAATTCATTTAATGAGCTCTGAATTATTTTGTTATACATTTTTGTATTAACGAACTGAAAAATATTAATTAAATTTTCAAAAATAATATTAAAAAATAAATTATGTATAGTTGTTCAGTTTGTATAAAATGATGCGATCAATATAAAACGAGATTAAGTAAAATCTAAAAAGGTAATTTATTAATTCATCATTTTATTTGTCTGTAAATTACTTATCAATCTTATTAATTTTATTATGTTCCATATGTTCCATATGTTCCATAAGTTATAAGTTACAAATCTTTATTAATTTCTTATTCTTTTTTAAATAGAGTCGCACAGTCAAAAACCTTAATTTTTTTTTGGAATAATAAAAAATAATTGTAAAAGCGTTGATAGATAGTCAATCATTAAATTGATATCAAATTATTTAAAAATTTTTTTTTTTAAATACATCCCTGATCACTTCCTCAGAAGAATTGAAATAAAAGTTAATTAGGTCGTCTAATTGTATATATAGCTTAAAAACTAACTATCATACGTTTAACGTTTTGTTTCATTCCATTTTCAATATATTTATATTATACCAAACAGTAAAATAATACTAAAGGTTCCCTAACCTATTGTTTGATCAAAAAATGTTACGTTTTATATTAAGCCAAGCAGTAAACAAGTAATAAAAGTCCTCTAGCCTATTTTAGTCATAAAGGGAGGTGGTATTTATAGTGAGTTAAATTCCCATACTTTAATCCTCCTTATGGCAATTTCCATTTATCCTCATAAAAAAATAAAAGTATGTATGTATATATTCTTTTTTGACTTATACTATATATATATGTAGTTCTTTTGATTTCTTCTTGATACATGGATCACCACACTCAAGTATATTTTCTCTAAATTTTCATTTATTCTACATTTTTTAAATATTTAATTTAAAGGATTAATTATTTTCATTCATTTTAACCAATTCTTATTATAATAAATTCATTCTTATAATAAAGATTTTGTTCTCTTGTTAAGAAGTATAACAAGTTTTATATTACAAGATAATAATTTTAGGTTTACGGCATTATAAAATGAATATATCGCGTTAAACCTACTTGCTACCTATTTTGTTTTTATCAGTCCTGATATAAAATTTTTATTAGTCCTACAAGAAATACTATTTAAATTATATAGGTAGGAAATTTTTCTTTTAAATAGCCTCTTTCTAATCTGAAATTATATCTTCTTATTCTTTGCAAGTATATGAACATTTTTTTTTTATAACAAATATAAAATTTTCTTATTTTTTGTTGCAATGAAACATTTTCTGACTACTAACCCTAATTTATTTGTAAATGAATGATTTTTTTTTCTTTATTTTTTACTGTATAATTTTTCTTTTTATAAGTTTTTTTTTTTTTTTTTAAATATGGCGTTACACATATACATATTCGTTTGATTGGTTGATCGGTCGGTTGGCGCACATCACATATAATATTAAATGGTGACAAACTGTCTGGTTTTACCAAAGATGAAAATGTTCGTCTTTTTTATTTATACTTATGTATATATAGAAAAAAAAAGTAATGAAATATAAAAATAAAAAAATAAAATAAATTGTTATCTGTTGGACGTGTTGAATAATTTTCATCATATTAAAACAAGTTATACTTATAGATACAAGTTTAAATAGATAGATAACGTTTTATAAAAATGTGTAAAATACAAATTTTAGAATTTCTAGAAATCTATATAAAATTAAATTAAATTTAAAAAAAAAAAAAAAAAAAACAAAACTAATCTGTACTGTATATCTGTATAAATTTGATATAAGATATGCATACTAACTATATTAAAAAACAAAAAAAATAAATTTAATTAATTCATATTAAATAAAACTGGTTTAAAGTCTAGAGGTTGTGAAAGTCATTTACTTTATATGGAAAAATCACTCTTAAATAGGTAAAAACATATATATATAATGGAAATAACAACATTTTAGGAATTTTAAAAATACGAATTTTTGATATTTCAATTTTTTTTTTTAATTTACTTAGTTAAATTAATTTAATTTCATAATATTAATAATTATTTAATTGTAACTATATCTAAAATACAAGATATATACAAATAAATACAATGTAAAAAAAAAATTAAATTTTTATATTTCCATTCTGCTGTAACGGATTAGAATGAAAAAGTCAAGAAATATATCGTTTCCTTGATCTTTACGTAAAATTGATTTCATGTAACCTTTGTCATGATCCTTTTGGTCACTTTATCAAAGAATATTTTATACTTTATCTATTAGATTTTTGGTCATTTGGTTCCAAAGGTATTTGTAATTATAATCCCATTAGTACTTAGTCCTCTAGACAAAATATAAATAAAATGTAATTAGATCTTAAAAATGCATATGACTAATTTCTTAAACAAAAAGTTATAATTTTAAATTAAAAAACCATTTAAACGTGTGATTTATAAATGTTTATAGTACATTTGTAATTAAATTTATAAATGTTTACAGTTAATCTATACCTATAATCTATACTTAAAATGAAAATCTTTTTTCTTAAAGAAAAAAATTTTAAGAAAAAAGATTTTCATTTGAAGTGCAATTTTTTTTTTTGTAGTTTAAATATTTTGATTTTAAATGGAAGTTTTATTTTTTAAGTGCAAGCATTTCCTTTTCAAATGCAAACTCTTGTATTTACATAATTTGTTATAAGTAATTATTTAATTATTTATAAAATTTGAAATATCGGACGAAACTTTTATTAAAACAAGGTTTTGTTGTTAACACAATCATTTCTTACATTTGAAAACGATAACTTGCTCTAAATAAAAAAAAAAATACTTGCAGTTAAAAAAGAAATTTTGCCTTTGAAAAGAAAATGATTGTACTTAAATTGAAAATACTTTTTGTTAATATAAAAATAAATAGATATATGTATATATATACAATATTTATATTAGAAACATTTTATTTTATTATTTTATTTATATTAAATTACAATTAAATTGCAAAAGAGAGTATTTTTCTTATACAAAATATTTAATATCAATTTTAAATCCTTTTAAAACCAAAAAAAAAAAACACTTGTGACCTCTGTAAATTTTAAATTCTTACTATCACTAAATTTGTTAATATTTTGTTAATAATATTACATATATTCAAAAATATAATTAAACAATAAAATTAAATAACAAATTATTTTAATTGCAATAATATAAATGATATTACATTGTTTTATTACGAATTTATTAATAATTATATTTTTAAAATGTAAGAAAATATAAAAAAAAAAAATTTATACAATTATATATAATTAAAACTTTTTTATTACAAAAAAAAAAAAAATAAATGTATATATTTATATCTATATATATTGCAAATTAAATGGAATCTTTTTGATTAAAGTTCAAGGTTGAATAAAAATAAAAAACAATGAAAATAATCTCATTTTCATTTAAAAATTATTTCAAAATGACTAAGCAAATTCTTTTTCATATTTATATTACAATAAATTGCATTCTCCATGTTATACTTATATTAATTGATCTGGATTTTTTTTTTTGCCTTTTTATTTTACGTCAATTATGACCCATTTTAATATTAGAAAGTTTTTTTTTTTTTTCGGTTTACCTTTAAATAATAGTTTTTTTTCTTTTTCATATTTACAATTAAATGATTTTATTAAATTTAATTTAGGTCAGGAATTTATAAAATAAAAAAAAAAAAATAAAATTATTTATTAATTTTTTTTTGCATCTGAAAAATCACTAAAAAAAATTAATTACATATACATATATACTACAATATCACATTACCTATTATCTAATTAATTAATTAAATAATAGTAAATGGAAACTATAAAAATATTGGTTAAAAATTTAATTGTTTTATTATCGGATATACTTTTTAATTATTTAAAAATAATAATTGTAAAAAATGGATAACAACACAAACTTTAATCAAAAATATAACAATGTTCAGAAATACAAGTATATAAAAGAAAATTCTATATGAAAAACTAATATACATAAGCTAAAAAATTGTACTTTTCTTTAACTATTTAAAGAAAAAGCAAAAAAAAAAAAAAAACAACGGAACTATTAATTTGATCCTACGCATGTTTTATGCATGAATTGTAAATATATACGTACTCAAAACTATTTAAAATGCATTATATATAATATACATAATGAAATCTTTATAATTACTTAAAGAAAAGAAAAACTTTTAAATATAACAGCTTAGTATATAAAAAAAAAATTAATTTTGTCAAATTAAAAAGTATGTATAGTATAGGTATATATATATATATATTATATTTACCATCAAACGTACATTGAATTAAAAATTTTAAAAATTTAAAAAACCATATAAAATAAAATAAGCAAACTATATTTGTATTTATTAGTTCAATTCGCTAATTCTACAAATATTTTCTTATGTAAAAAAAGAAAAAACGAATAAAAAAAAACAAGGCTAAACAACTGTCGCAGACAGTTTGGTACCAGAATATTCAATAGCATGTAGCCAAAGAAAAGTGACATGTTAAAATTGAGTACAACAAAAATCGTATATATACGCATACCAAAACGTGAATAATTTTTTTTTTCACTTTATTTGAAAGTTTTTTTTTCGTTTATTTTCTGTTTTATAAGATAAATTGCGAAAATTAAAATAAAATACACATATTATAATATATTTTTATATATACATATATATTATAATGTATGTAGATATGTATATATATGAAAAATGTTTAAATTTATATAGAATACGCATTTTTATGAGTTTTCACTTAAATTTAACTTTTGAATATAAAAAACAAAAAAAAATACAGTTTCACAAATGAAAATAAAATGTGTTAAAAAAAAAAAAAATCTCCTGTTACTTTTTGATTTGATTTTAATTTAAAGGAGGAAAATTTTAAATTGACAAGTAAAATCAAAAATTAAATAAATAGGTGAAATAGACATATGAATAATACTGCCTTAAGGTTTTTAAAATCTGTCGTATTAATTTACTTTGTGATTTAAATATATAAATAGTAAAAATATTGAAAATATATACATATATATATACACTCCCCCATATATAGCCGGTGTAAAAGACTTGAATGTACGATTTTGATTAACGATTTTTTTTTTAAAGTACTTAACACAATTTTTTTTAAAGTACATAATCACAATTAAAAAAAATCAAAAATACGGATAGATATTTAATAATAAAATAATATAACCAATGTTTATTCGTTATTTAAATAAAAAATAATATAAATAAAAAATAGTATTATAGATCACTCGCAAAAATAGCTTAATTTCATATGCTACAATATAGCTACACAGCCGAGTTGTTAACGGCATAGTCGAATTAATGGTTTGAAGAAAATTAATGGCTTCGTTTTAATCAGCTTACTAAGTCTAAACTAAGTCTAAGTCTAATTTGAATAAAAGAACCTAAGTGAAACTAAGTCTAATTTTAATAAAAGAACCTTGTAGTTAATATTATGCTATTTAAATGTTTAAATTATAATAAAAAACTGCTAAAAAGGTTTCAAATTTAAAGAAAATGTAATTTAGTAAATAGTTTATAACTTGATGATACAATCACGTAAAAATTTTTCAGATTTTTAAAAATATTTTAATTTTTGTTTCGCTTTTTTTTCATTTCCAAACTGCAATAAAAATTTTATTTCGTTTACTCTAAGTTAGAGTACACGGTCACTTAAATTTTTTCGAAAATATGCTAAAAATTATACATTAACTTGCAACTATATATCTTCCATCTCGAGTGTTCTCTAAACTTGAGAATAATTAGATTTTCAATTTACATGGGTTTAAGAAGAACGCTAACACACTTCGTTCATAACATTCCTGTAAACCTTAAACCTATTTATATTTCATAATAGTATCATCCTTTGCCCGAATAGAACAATAGTACTAAAGGTCCCTTAACCTATATATATTGTTATTGTTAAAAAGAGAGGTGGCGTTTAATTAGTTAAAATCCCAAACGTTTATAGGGAAATCGTGGTTGTACCGCTCCACTTTACTGTCTTTCAATGATTTCCATCTACACTCTTAAAAACAAAAGAAAAACTTTTTCTATACCAATAATTCTCAAATCTTAAATATTTACAATTTGGCATAGTAAAACGATCAAAAATAGCATAACAGCTAATTGTATATTAAAGAAAAATATATTTTATATCATTCTAATTTATTGAGTCATTATAGAATGTGATTCAATAAAATTAGAATTTATTAACTATTGTAGAAAATTTTCCGCTCAAACGAAATTTTTAAATTTAAAATATTATAAAAGAAAAAAAAAATTTTTTGTTATTAAAAGTCAACATTTTACTTGTTTGTTATAAATCATGCGTTCATAGAAATCGATTAAAAAAACTTTTTTTTTTTTTATTACTTATATAAATATTGTATTTATCATATATTATGGTATATATACGTATATCATTACATGCCAAGTCATGTTGCTTAAGTCCACAAAATTGAAATTGTACAGTTTATGAATGAAAACAACATTATCTAAAATGTCTAAAAATTTAAAACGATATGGGGATTTTTTTTTTGCAAAAATAATTGAAATTTTTTTAATTCTGTAGTAGAATAAGTATATGATTTTACCTCATATTTAATCAATTTATGTAGATAAGAACATAATTTAAAAAAAAAACTTGGCTTATGAAACATTACTTTCATGCAGTATGATATATTTTTTTGAAAATATGTATATATACATTTATTTTATACATAATATACAATGGGTCTAGCTAGGGGTAAAAAAAAATTGTTTTTATCTATTTTCTATGAAAAATATTATGCATATTTCAAATCATAATGAAGTGTTAACACATTTAACTAATGTTTTTGCAGCTTTATGACATATTATTATTTATATTAATTTTTTTTTTTTTATATTTTAATTCTATTTTCGAATATATGTATTTTTTGGTTTATATTTTTTCTGAATTTTTTTTTATGTTATAAAAATTACATAAAAAAACAAAATATTCTCTTTACTTGTTTTACAAGTATCTGTATATGTAAACATTTTCCAAAAAATATTTTCTGAAAAAATATATATAAATGAACTATATATGTATATATATAGAATAGTTTTCGATATTTTATTTAAAAAAAAAAAAAATTTGTTAAAAAAAGTTCTAAAAAGTTTCTTTAAAACTTGCTTTCTCCTTCTTCGTAATGTGACATATTGTTTTATTTATTAATATTAAAAACCAAGAAAAGAATTACAATCCCTACACGAAAAATCACGAATTTTTTAATTTTAAAATATCTGTGTGAAAAAAAATAGTTTGGGGCAGCTTCCACTTTTTAAATCTGAATTACACGAAAAATTAAAACCTGAATTTTTTCTGAATATTTTTATGAATTTTAAATATCTGAATTTGGATTTTATATTGTTAAATTTTTAAAAGCTTGTGTTTTTTAATGTAATCAAAGTGTTAAAAAATTTTAAAATTTTGAAAAAGACCAATTTAAAATCATATTTTTTCAATTAGCTATTATTCATTTATGTAATTTGAAAAAAAAAATAGTGCAAACTAATATTGTACGTAACTTTCTATCTAAAAATTTTATATATTTTTTTATATAAACAAACATTATGTGGGAAAATACCCAGAAATTAAATATTGGTTTTTAGTTAAAAAATTCTTTTATAATTAATGGTGTTATTTAACAAAAATCTTAACAGAAATCCGGTTTTTTTTTTTTTATATAATTATAGTAATTGAATGATTCATTTACATGAAATTGAATGTATAATAAAAAAAAAAAAACAATAGATTTTAATTTAATTATTATAATTATATATTGTTTTACTGCGTTATTAAAATTTCTTAAAAAAAAAAAAAAAAAAACAAAATTCTAGAGATTGTATGTATAAAATATATTTAAGTCTATTTTTAAAGTTTGAATAAGATAATTTTGTTAATTTCTTAGACGTCATAATTCAAAAAAAAAAAAAAAAAACATTATTTACATTTTATTTTTATTGTATAAAATGTTAAAATAATTTATAATTAAAAAAAAATTCAACAATAATTACAAAAATTTTTATAAATTGCTTGTGAATCAATAAATCAAATATTTTTTTTTTTTATAATTATAAGTATATTTCAAATTTCAACTACAATTTATTTAAGTAGGTAGTAATTTTATTACTGTTTTACTTAAAAATTTTCTTTATATATTTTTTTATATTATATATATATAAATGACTTCATTTCATTATTATTTTGTAGTAATCAATCAAATAAAAGAATTTTCCATTCATTTCAAATAAAAGTGTACCGATTTAAAGTATAATAAAAGCCTAAAAATATGCAATGGTTATCCTATTAACCTAATTATATGGCCGAGGTGTTAAGTATGTGGGTTTTAATTGGAAAAGTGCGGTTTCAAAACCTTACATACGTAGGATAACCCTTGCTACCAAATAAAATATACAATAATAAACAAAATAAATAATATTACTGTATAAATAATAAATAAAAAAATCCATTTTTAAAATATATATAATATTATAATGTAAAGAAAAATATGAATACCTATATATCTTTCATATTGAATTCATCTTATTCTTCTTTTTAGTCTTTAATTTATATTAAAATGAATGACATTGTGTTTAGTATTTTTTTTTTGTTGTTTTTTATTAACATGATGTGACTTTAAATATAAGATATATATGTACATGTATATTGATTCTGTGTAGGAAGTAATCAAAATCAATAAATTTAGCTATTTGAAACCCAATTAAAGAATATTCAGTGTTTAACAAAAGTCAAATGTACGTTGAATTTTTTTTTATATTTTATTTCATATATATTTTCTTTTTTTTTAGATTTTTATTTTAATTTTAGTAGAGTTTTTATCGATTTTTCTTTTAAAAATAAACTAAATCCCCAAAAGACTTCCGATGATATCTTTATCTTCTCTCTCGCCATGATTTAAAATAATTTTTTTTTTTTTTCAATTTTATTATAGAAAGTCAATTTTAAAATCTGGTTCATATATGTTATGTATGTATTTAGAAAAAACAAAATTATATTTTCAGAAGTAAAATTAGATTTTGAATTAAATTTATATCCTTAAAATAATCTTACAAAGGATACAATATTTAATTAAAAATATATAGTTACGAAAACAAATACAACATGTTTTTAATAAAATTATGTAAACTATATATTTTAAAATTTTAAAAAAGTTATTGCTTTTACCTTTTGTAAAAATCAATATTTCTATAAAATATAAATATATATAATATATATATATAAAACCGTCTTTTAATATCTGAAGGAATATTGTTCCATATAAATTTTATTATATTTATCCAGTCTGTGTCGTATCGTTAATTCGTCAATCTAATGAATTTATATTTTGAATGATATGAAATTATTTTATTTTATTTTTTCTTTGAATTTAATTGAAAATAAATTTTTTTTTTTTAAATAACAATTTCAAAAATTCGCACAATCACACTTTCTTTATTCTAAAAATAAATCTTTTCTTTTAAAAATTTTTGATTATTTATTTTTTTTTTTTAAAGTAAAATAAATTTTTTTTTGTATCATACAAAATCTTCAGTTCTATTTAATATTTCCGGTTACAAAAATAAAACCTAAATAATTCAATTATTAATTTTCCAGTCATTTATTACTATAGTATATGTACGTATCGTATAAAATATTTTAATATAATCTTTATATTAATATAATTTATTTAACAATTTATTGCAATAATATTATTCTAAATTATATTATTAAATTATCAAAGATCAATGTATAAATTTTATAACAAAAAAAAAAAAAAAAAACAAAAAAGGCTCGTTCCTAGAAATAATATCTTTAAATATACTTATGTACATTAAAAACGGAAAACAAAACAAAAATCTTTAAAATCTATTTTTAACTTTTTCTACACCACAAATTTACAGATTTTATTCATTATTAGTTATTTTTATACATATAAAATAAAAAAATAAAAAAAAAATAAAATAAGCTGTTTTCTACAGCTTAAATCGCATCAACGTTACAATTTAAACAAAAACCGCTTTTATCTTATTGTATTGTATTATCTTATTTTTTATGATTTTTTTTTTTTTTTGTTAAGTCCATTGAATAAACCTATTATTTTATTTCATTTTCATTATCTGTTTCGTATTTAAAAAAAAAAAAAAAAAAACGCCGTCTATATGGACCACATATTGAATAAACACTCACGGCAATATGCGATTGCATTGTAACAAAAAAAAAAGAAAAAGAAAGCAATAAATAAAAATAAAAAAATTTAAAATGAAGAGAAAATATAAAAAAATATATCGGTTTAGGCAAAACAATTAATCCAATCTTCAAGGTGGCAGCAGCGACAGCCAGTAGTAGTCGGGCATTTTTCTGAGAATGAAAGATAAAAAATACGATATGGATATAATATAAAAAATAAAAACCAAAACTAAATATAAATAACAGAATATTTACTATCTTTTTGTGCTGTCTTATATAACAACATATATATTTCTGTATATTTTTATTTAATTTATATATTTATATATATAAATTATAATCACATATATTATTATGCATAATATTTATTTATTTTTAAAATAATATTTTCATATTAATCAAAATTAAACTATATTCAAATTATAATTTTTTTTTAATAAAAAATGAATATAATAAAAAAAAAAACAAAATTTAACAAATAATTTTAATTGAGACTTATATATCACAGACTGTTGGTAGATGATAATATGTAAATAAGTATAGAAATAAATTTAATATAAAACATTCTACACATTCATTACTATAATAGATAAATTTGTTTTATAAAATCATTTGTTTATCGCGGTTTTTTACCATTTGACATATAATAGTTATATCCTTCTAAGAGAAAACTACTATAAACAAATCGTTAGCAAAAATATTTGTCCATACAAGATATCGTAAAGAATAGTTAGAAAAAAATTTAGTCATGTAAATGTATTTGGTTCTTCTCTAAGAGTTCGCTAAAATAAAGTTACATTACAACAATATCTCTCTATAAATTTAAATTTATAACAAAGAAAATTATGATATATACAAAGAATGTTTCAAAAGCGATTCATTTATGTAACAACAATATAGATGAAGAGATTGATATGAAGAAATATAATAGCGTTATTGAAAAGTAGTATTGTTTTTGTTTCCGCAAAATTCGTTACGTTTTTTTTTTTTTGTTTCTTAAAAGAATGTTTTTTATTCACATGAGTTCAAGTCTTATACACAATCCTTAAAAAATTGTTTTCATACAGAATACAAAAACAAAATTAATTAAATAAATTAATTTACAGAAATTAAAAAATAAAAAGTTAACTGATTTTATTTATACTTTATAAAAAAAAAAAAGGATCTAAAGCCACATATATCCTTCTATAGGCTACTTTATTACATTTAAACTAATCGTAAATGTCTTCAACCTTCATAAGCATTAACAATATATTACCGTTATAAAATTAGATCTAGATATTTATAAAAATTAAATTAATTAATTCATTTTTCCATTAATTTCAACTCGAAATTTATATTCAGTATTTTAAATAAAAAAAAAAAATTTTTTTTTTTTTAAATATGTTACAATATTATATTTTTAAATGTAAATTACACCTCTGTATTAAAATTTATTTAAAATAATCAATTTGAATTGTATAAGAATAAGTAACTTAATATCAAAAATTCATCAAGTATATTAAATTGCATTTTTTATTACATTTTCATTGTATTTTTTTTTTTTTTTTTCCATTTTTTATTGTAACATTTTTATTTATTATATTTTTCTTATTCAACTGTTGCTTATAAAATAAATTTAAATAAATTATATTAATGTATATAAATGTATATATATATAATGTATACAAACATGTTATATAGTATATTGAAAAATATAAATGTTATGTATTAAGAAAAAAAAATATAAATAAAAATACATATATATTTGAACGCATTGTGTTGAAATTATGTGCACCTTGATGTTTAATGATATGGCGGTAAATATTTTACGGAAATATCAACAAGAAAAATTATTATAAAATGTTAATAATAATTTAAACGTCAACAATAACTGGAATATTTAGTTGCAAGTAAATTAAAAAAAAAAAGAAAAAAAAAAAGAAAAAAAGATATTAACAATAAAGGAAATAGAAATGCTGGTAAATTATGTTAAAAGTTTTATATTCAATTAATTGATTTTTTTTTTTTTTTTTGTCTTTTTTACAAATTTACAAATAATTTCGTAGGTACTTAAATAAAAGGATAAAATATGAAAAATTTAGAATAATACAAACCGTTTATTTAAATCTTTAAAATAATCCTTAATATGAAATCTCAAACATTTTGCTCTTAATTGTGTAGTTTAAGATAGTATTAATAAGGTGTTAAAAATATGGTAACTATAATCTAATCAATATAGTTCAATAAAATTAATAGGTATCTTATAAATATAGCCCTTATAAAGGATAGGTCCTAATATTTCGTTTTAAAAATGTTGTTGAAAATATAATCAAATTAATAAATAAATAAAATAAATTGTTTAATAATAATAAGTATATTATAAAATAAAAATTATTTTGATATTATTTACATATTAAAAATTAAAAAAAAAAGTTTCTTTTTATTGAGCATTTAAGTTTTTCGATTATCACTGATATTAAATTAATGATAAAAACATAAAATTTCAAATTTTTAACCCATTAATATTATCAAATATTTATTGAATTACTTATATAACATTAAATAAGAATGAAATACCATCTTTGGAATCGAAAAACAAAAAACGAACCATTCAGAGGATGGTCTAATTTTACATGGAATAATAATGTGCAAAACTCAAAAAAAAAAAAAAAACATGATTCGATACGATTAAATTGGCATTTATTCAATTTATTAAATAATTAAATTAGAAAATTTTAGCAGATTTTAGCAGATATATATTGCAAGGATTTATGGAAAAACAAGATATGGTAAGGTTCATAAAATCCAGCTTTAATATTTTAAGATATAGATATGTGTGGAGTATAACAAACATTAGAGTATACGTATAATGAAATTTTGAAAAAGGAAAAAAAATATCTTTTTTTTTTTATTTCAAAATTAATAGGTTTTTATTCATTTTTAATAAAAATGTTTACTTCAATTTAACCAATCAATTTATTAGGTATAATTACAAACCAATATTTGTATCTATAAAAAAAATAAAAAATTGTGGTTTTGAGAAAAGAATATCATACCTAATGTGTTCTAATTCTATAAATTTTACTATAAATATCAATTTTACCATAATATTATTAATTTAAAATCTTACATAAAAGTTATATTTATACCGTTTTTGTAGTTTTAAACTACATTTGCGTCGGCTGTTATTGTTTTGCTTTTTAACTTAAATTTATATATATAAAAATTGTACATTACCTATATGTACATTAATATTATAACTTGAATATTATATATTTATAATAAAATAACCTATACACATTGATAATGTATAAAGTCTGACCGGATTTATATGTTTTCTTGATGTTAATTTGTAAAACGATTTTTTTTTTTAATTTTCCGCTTTTTTATTTCCACTTTTTTTCTTTTGTTTTTCAGTTTTTTTTTTTAAATTTTTTATTTTTTATATGAAAAACCGATTAACTAGCCATTCTGTCGCTGTTTACTTATTTAAAATTATTATACGTATATGTATTTCTTTCGAATATTAAATAATTTAGAAGTTATTTATAGAATTTAATTTTTTTTTTTTTTTTTGTAACTTCACTTCACCTAAGATATTTTAGACACATACAGTTTAGGTATTTTATATAGTTATAAAATTTTATGAATAAATAATATATTTTCGAATCAAAAATTTATTCAAGATTTTAAATATTGTATTTGTATTAAAAAATATTCAATCATTTACAAAATAAAATAATTTTAACAATTATCAAATTCGATTTGAATCCTTTTTAATAGCAGTAGATTAGGGGTAAACAAAAAAAAGTTCAAATCAAAATATGATCGCATTTTTAAAAATACTAAATTCTATTTTATGGTACTATGTGCGATAACAATTGAAGTTTTGAATGAAATTAAAAAAAGAAATTAAACATTTAATTTTTATAGATATCTTGGTAAAATAAAATGAGACTAGAAACTTTTTTGGTTGTCTTGTCTCGAGCTACCTTATAACCCATTTTTTTTCTTTCACGCATATTATGCAGGCTATATAACAGTGTAGGTATGTGATATGTTTATGATAATGGGTGGTTTTTTTTTATATTAAATGTAGTTGTTATTTACAATCGCGTGTAGCATTTTAGTCTACTGATTCATAAGGTTTAGTATTTGGTATCGCTTCGTACGATATAATCGTTTTATAGGTTAAGTTTATTTTGTTTGATTCCTTATTAAATTTTATAATTAAAACTTGTTTTTTCTACTCCCATTAAGGAGCAGAGGGTTTCCACTAGGCCATTTATTATTCATATTTGACTAACTTCCAATTTCTGGAATTATTAGTTTCAGTAAGAAATTGATTATTCAGCAGTAGCTATTGCACAAGACTGAAAGTTAATTATGTTAATATCTACCCCATACGTATTACCAAAAACTATTTTTATTTTATTATATTATACTAATATAAATTATCTATATTATTTTTTTTATTAATATATGTAATCCAGTTGGGGTTGAAGCTTGAAAGTTGAAATTGAAAAATTATATCACTTTTTATATCACGGTTTTATAACCGAATTTATAAACGAAATTATTTAATATTAAATTTACTATAATATGTTTACTATTTAATTTACGATATTTAGAAAATTTATTGATACAAAATTCAAATATGACTTACATTTTACTATTTCAAGGACTTTTTAAAAATAAAGTAATTAAATTACATGTGAGCTAATTCATAAATAAGTACATATATCACATTCACATTTTAATTATACTCTAAATTTTTAATTACCTAATTTTAAAAGCTAGATAGGTTATTTCATGCACTACTTAATTTTTTAATCCAAATAAATCAAGCCTCTATCGAATGCTACTATAATCATTTGCATATTATTGACATGGCAAAATTAAAAATCTCTAAGCGTTTTCAGTTATTTTTAAATAGAATTTTTAAAAAATAATAAGATATTATTCATTTTAATTTAAAAATAATTTTAGAAATGATTAACATTGATTTGTAAATAGTTCAACTAAGCTTTTAGATGTTCTAACAGTTATAAAATTTCCTATTTTTCTATAATTAAGATAAAAACGAAATTCTAAATAGTAAAAAACTTTTTGTTTTTTGGATTATATACTGATTGCATATTTGTTGGCGGTTAAATTTAATAAATTTTTTTAATCCGATGCAGGGTTGGTAGATACAGAATGGATGGTATAGCAACTTTTGATAGTGAACTTTGATTTCGTTAATAGACCATTTTTAATTATTAATTTTTAATCTTTACTTTGCACTCAAATTCTTAATCACTTTTTTACGGGACAGCAGTTAATATTAATACATTAAAATCAATAACGTTCCACTAGTTATTTAGTTCAACCCTATTTACTACTGGCACCGTTCCAATATTTCATATTAAAGTTGCTAACAATTGCTCATAAATACACAATATTACCCTTATATAATTTAATATTAATTTTAACTTGTTGACATATTCCATATAGACGTTTTAAATAAATAGCTGGCGTTGATTGGCTTGTATTAAAAAATGTTGGCATACATGTGAGATGTTATTATTAAACAAAATAAAACATTCCAGCCAAGTATATTTTTGAAATTAAATGATTGAAGTCTTTTTGATTTTCTTATTTCTTTCTAATTTAACTTTTCTTCTTTTTTGGATCAATATGCTCTATACTAAGGAAGATAATAGGAGTTTCCTTTTTTTATATACCATATTGCATGTTGTCCTTTCTTCGAATTAATAAGTTCAAAATATTCAATTGATAGACTTGTTATTAGTATAATGAATAATTGATTTCTCATCAATTCGATTATTAATTTTTAGTCTTCTAAATTTATTTTCGTCTTAAGAAGTTATTTTGTTTGTGTCAGACCCGGTCGTACAAGTAAATGTTTATTCTTTGAATTTTAACCTTTTACTTCAATTTTTGTTGTAAATTATTGGTTGTCGCAAACCACAATACAGTTCAATAGGCAATAAATAGCTAATCTTAATTTTTATTATATTTCTTTGAATTAATTTTACCTTTACTTATTTACCAGTTTATTCGGTTAAGATTGTTTATTGTAAACTTAAATATTTATACTTATAATAAATGATAAAAAAATAAAAAAAAATAAAAACAAAAATTTATAACTTAATTTATCACAACTGTCGAGTACTGATGTATCAATGGCATTTAAAATAAAATGGCAAAAAAAAAAAAAAATACTTAATGGTAATAAAAAAAACCTTTGACCTTCTATTAACACAATATAAAAATAATTTTCATTATAATATGTAAATAATTTATTAAGAAAAGTTTAATATTCGCGTATGGAGTTTTTATTACTACTCTAATGACATGCTGTTTCAATTATGAACATTTAAAATTAATATACATGTAGTTTTTTTTTTATTTCTTATTTTCTGCTGAAGGTTTTGTAAATCATAAAAATATTACTTTGAATATAAGATTAATATTAATGTGAACTTTCCTAAAACAAAAAAAGAATAATAAAACAAAATTATTACCATTGAATAATAAATTTTAAAGCGATTCTTTTAAATACATTGAATTTTTCTATTTTTGATATTAAAAAAAAAATTGCCCGATAAAACGGAAATGTGATATTTATATATGAATGCATTAATCCGAAACTTGCACAAATAACGGTTTCGATTACAAGAATATAATAATTTTCCCGTTATTTCGCAGAATTAAAATCATATATGTTTTTGAAAATAGATGTCTTCATAAATAAAATTTGACTAAAATATTAAAGAAGGATCAAATATGATATTGCATGCACTTGTCCTTTGACTTACTAATTATTTTATCAACAAAAATTAACATAATGAAATTAAAATATGAACAATATATTTTACTGTATAGTTAGAATTAACAATAGCAATCAAAAAAATAACAACCCCATCTTTTATATATTAAACACGGATAACACGGATATTAAAAAGTCTGAAAATTAAAAGATCAATGCACAATATAGAAGACTTTAAATTTGCAAAAATCCTTTTAAATCCTTTATAACTCAAAGAATAATCATTTTTTTTAATTCCATTCAATGATGGCCTTAAAATTCCATATTTTCTACATCATCTGACATAATAATTATGCATAAAAAAGTTGTGCTGCAAGATTAATTTTTTTACGACATCTGTCCATGTATCATCAATTTTCATTGCTTTTTAACTTCATTGCAACTTTAACGGGGTAGAAGCTATCTGGCGGATGAAAAAGTTAAACAAATAAGCAAAATTTTCAAATTTTGTTTTGAAAAATGTGCTAATAAAATTTTTTTTTTTGCCACATAAATTCCAATGTGAACAGGAAATTACACAGCCTTTCCTTTTCAGGCGTGGCTGTAAATGTCGTAAGCAGGAATCACTCTTACGACGTGTGTGGGATTCGAACCCACACTCCCTCGGTGTTTACAGCGTATTTTAAATGCTCTTGTCCACTTGGCCACCGAGGCCCCTTGTGCTAAAAATTAAGATAATAAATAGTTTTTTCAAATAGTTTTTTTTATAAGAAAAAAAGTTTTAAACATTCTAAAGTTTTTCACACAAAAAAAGAACTTTCGTTAAATTTTTCATATATTATAAAAAATATTTGAAAAATTTTAATTACTTTCTATATACAAATCTTTGATATTTAAAAAAAAACTGCCATGCTGCGTAACAAAAATTAACTCCTCTTGCTCCATATTTTAGATAAAATTATATGGTGCAAAATGTGTTTAATATTTGAATATAATAAAGCAAATCGAAATTTTTATTAAAACCCCCCAGCACGCAATTAAAGAAATAAAAAAAATAAATAAATAATTAATTAAGTTTTAATGAAATAGTTCAAATAAAATTATTTTATAAAAATCCACTTTGAGGGGGGTTAAATTTAATTATTATTAATGGAGTGTTTAGTTAAATTTTTCTTTTATTTGATAATAAACATACAAAATGATTAGATTAAATTATCAATTCGGCAATAAAAATAAAACTCATTTCTCCTTTTTTTTTTTTAAATTTAATTAGATATTTATTAATAAATATTATATTTAATTCATTAGGTCTAAAAAAAATAAAAAGAGACAAATCGTTATCTTTAGAATGATTTACTATAAATTTAACTATCACCAATTTTATGTAATTAAAACATATAATGAATATTAATTTTTTTTTTCTTTTCCTTTTCCTTTTTTACATATCGATTTAATTAATTTTATAATTAACAATTGGTTTTTTTTTCGTTTGTTTTTTTCTTTTTATTTTTAACAGATGTGTTCCAGGAACTTGAAGATCTCTGTGGTGCTAATTTTAGTATTGGTCCCTTTAATTTCAACCGTACCACATAGTATGTCCAGCAGAAGAAAGCGAGCCACTTTTTTTGATTTAGAATGTAAGGGTACATTTAATAAAGCATTATTTTATCGATTGGATCGTATATGTGAAGATTGTTATCAACTTTTTAGAGAAACTACAGTTCATCGACTATGCAAGTAAGTTAATTGTTCTATAAAAAAAAAAAAAATTAATGCAGAAAAGGTAGTTTTTATTATATTTTTAAACAAATATTTAAAAAAAAAAATTATAATATGCATTCACAAAAAAAAAATATTGGAAAAATGGTAAAAATATTCAAAAAAAAATAACATATATTTATATATATACAGAGTGATTCGTAAGTAAGTGCAGTGACAGAAACCATAGTGTAGGAGATAATTTGTAGACAAAAGTTTTGTATGCGGGTTAGATTGTGGGCTCAATAGTTTTTGGAGCGATGGCGCCTTAAAGAATATTTGGTACAATTTTCTTTGTTTTACCATAACTAATTACCATAACTTCTGCTACAAACAATATTAAAGCATTCCGAAAAATGCATGAAAGGTGCTTTTTTAAATGTACTGAATTAAATCTCTATCTTTTTTAGTTTTTGCTCTAAAGCGTTTTAAAGTTAAAAATTTAAATTTTTTTTTATTTTTAATAGAAGAAAATGTAATTTGGCTAGTAACTTAATATAAACATTTTTTTAGGTGCTTATAGCTTCAAATATCCCTTTTCCCAAGTTTTAATTTGGTATACCATACGATAAATTATCTTTTATCATTCAGGAGATAAACGCCCACAATCTAACCCCCATACAAAAAGTTTGTCTATATACACATTATCCCCTGGCCTACACTACACGATTGTTTATGTCAACGCACTTAGTTACGAATCACGCTGTATACATATATAATATTTTTCAGGATAAAAATTTTTTTTTAACTGATAGAATGTTAAATAGAAAATAATTATGACTAAAATTTTTGTATTTTTTGTTTGATAACTGCTCAATTTATTGTTAGCCCAATAAGCCTGTATGTTTATGCACTATATACGTATACATGTTGAAATAAATAAAGGGTAGAATAATGGGGGATATGAAAAATAATATGAATAATAAGAAGAGGGAATATATTGAAAAATTAACACATTTTTATTTGTTTTTCATATATGTATATATTATATAGGTTCTATATATATGTATGTATATAGTTATTTTAAATATTCAAATACTTTAAATATTTCATATTATATCACGATTATATAATTTGGTCAGTAAAAGTTTTAAAAATGTTGTTAATTATAAAAATTCATATATAAATGGTATATATATATATGGGTTGAAACGATCATACACAAAATTGTACCATATATTATATGTTTACTTTATGCTATATATAGCTATATACAAATAACCATAAACAAATATTAATTTTCAAATGAAATTAAATAGACATTTCATTAATGCCTATATATATATATAATATTCTATAATATAAAACTTTCATTTAGTATATGCATATATATATACAATATACATATAAAATATATATATATTTTTTTTTTCCTTTTTAAATGTTTTAATGTTTTCATTAATTGGCGTCTGGAGGTCTGATAAAACTTATTTAACGCTTCAAAAAGGAATGTATGTTCTCTCCTTTTTTAAAAATTTAACTTCTTCTCTATATATAGACGCATTCAAATTAATTAATATATCTTTTTATCTCTCTATAATATATATATAGTATAGTATGTATGAATCTATGTATATATGTATAATAACATAAAATTTATTAATGCAATTATTTAACATTAAAATTTATTGCAACATTTTTATTATTTCAATTAACTTTCAATTTTTATTTTTAAATTTTTTTAAATCTTTTTTCACAGTAGAATAATTTCAAATATTAAAGTGAGATTTTAATAACGTCATTAAAAGTATATAAAAAAAAAAAAAAAAAAAAACTATTTTTAATAGAAAAATCTTCATTGATAGGCTATATTTTATATAGCCATAGATTATAAAACACTAAAAATTTATTTTGATTTATATTATTAGTTTAAAATGATGTTTTAATTTTTATTAATACTTAAACCAGAGGATTTCCTTATAATATATACCGTATACGGCATCTATAATTTAATTAAAGATATGATTTTTTTTTAATAAAAACAAGAAATCGTAAAAAAAAAAAATCTTTTCTTTTTTTTGTAATAAAATAATTAAAAAAAAAAAAAAACAAAAAAAATTAATAGCTGCTACTAAACATGTAATAAAAGGATTAAGTGCTGTAATTACTATATGTATAAAATATATATATTTTTTTTTAAGTTTTATTTATATATACAGATATATATAGATATAAATATACTTGCAATGTGATAATTTTTTTAATGTGTGGTCCTTAATTAATTGATTTTTTAACACGTTCTCCTGAATTTAAAATAGATATACTCTATAAAATAATAAAACTTAATAGAATTTAATAATAAAAATTATGATTATGAACTTTAATTTTTGAAATTATTTTTTTTTTTTTTTAAGTAAATACAATATTAAAAAATTTATTTATTATTTTTTTATTCATAATTGTAATTAGGTATATGTGAAAATTATCTAAATAAAAAAACTCATTTCAATATTATAGGTTTTGCAAATCGAATTCAACCTTTTGTAAATCAAATTTAACTTTTAGTAAATCAATTTGAAGATTTTTCAAATCAAATACAACTTTTTATAAAAACATTTAAAAAATTAATGATTATAGAAGCGTATGGTTAATTTCAGACAATGTTGGGTTCCATAAAACTCATAATATTCATGATCTTCTTCTACAAACAAAACACATATACTCTTGTATTGCTGCCACCATATTCAACATTAATAAATCTCATTGAAGAGGTTTTTTCCAAAATCAAATGGTTGCATTTTTTAGCTAACTATCTAAATTCTTCGAGTATATGCAGTTACATAACAATGCATACATATGCATAATGTACGTAACAAAACATATACCTTTTTTGGAATATTTTGAAATAATATGTATAATTAATTAAATAAAAAGTTTGAATAAACCGTAACTTGTATTTTAAGATTTTCTTAGACTATCAATTTTTTAAGGGGTCTCAGTGGCCTATTGGGTAAGAGCCTATAAAATACGCTGTAAACACGTATTACGACATTTACAGCCACGCCTGAACAGGAATGGCTGTGTAATTTCTTGTCCACATTTATGTGGCGGAGAAATGCATTAAAAAAAATATATATATGCAATTGTTATTAGCTGCTGCGGGAATCACTATAGATCAATTACTAATAATATGATTTTTTTTTATATTAATTATAGTACATACACTATAAATTATAATTACTAATTAATTTATTTATTTCAAAGCAAACAAAAACAAAACGTCTAAGTTACTTTTGTAATTTGAAATTATTTGATGTTAATTGAAGTGCAGTTATTTATAATCTTCATAAAACCATTTAATCAGTTTTAATAAAAGTTTGACTTTGATTTGCAAAAGATTAAATTTGGAATGTAAAACCTGTATGAAAATATTTTAAGATATATTATTAGAAAATGTTTGAAATAAAGTACAAAATAAATTGCATACAAAATATATCTTATAGATAGTTAGATAATTGAAGATATAGTTAAAATTGATAATCTTAAAGATAGTTATAATTGAAACTTTTTGCATGCTTTCATTATCATACAGTTACTTTTGAAATAGTTACTTAACTTTTTTCTTTTTTATTAACATTTTTTGATGGCATTTTAACCCTTTTAGGATTTTATCAGGCTCTTACAATTAATTTATATTTTATTAATTTACATTAAGTTTTATTTATTTGTTCCACCAACGTAAACCTCCATCAATGTATTATTTTACTATTGTTATTCTATTCTATTATTTAAATTGATGACAATGCAAATATTTTAATGTTTTTTAATTATTGTACAATTTTAATTTAACCATTAATGCAGATAATCGGTCCAAATGCATAAAACTCAACTTAAACTTAAATCACACTTTTTCAAACAATTTCAAAATTAATTTCTGTTTGAAAAAATAAAATTTAAGTTCAAGCTTTAAGTTTAATGCATTTGATCCAATAATAACATTTTAAATAAAGTGTTTATATTTAATTTAATTTTATTTTATAATACAATAAATACATATTTATTATCAATCGAAGGAATTTTATTATTATTATATATATATATATACAAGGATAATTTTGTTTTTTTTTATTTTTGTTATATATTTATATAAAGACAGTTTTCAGCTATCATAAAATAATTTCTTAAGTTTATTACACTTTTTAACTTTTATTCCCGTGAATATTAAATAAATTGTACACGCTAATATTAAATAAAAAAAAAAAAATGTGCTAAAAAACGATCCAAACAAAAAAAAAAAAATTTTTCACGTTTTCGCTTTAAAAACTTTTTTTTTTAGTACATATTTTTAATTTTTTATTGCCAAAAAATACACTTTTTAAAATATTCAAATTAAAAACCATAAAATATTTTAGTATATTTTAACTTTTATTTATTTTTTATAAATTTTTAAAAGAAATTAAAAGATTTTAATAAAACTTGTGACATGACATCTCCATTATATTAAAAGAATGTCATAACTTACAAAAATTTAAATTTTGAATAAATTTGAGATATTATTCATACTTTTAATTGATAAAGTATAAAAAACTGTAGGATGTTAAATTAACCGAAATAACATTATCCTATAATAACATTATATATATCTAAAATTATTAAAATGAAGTAAATAATTATCATAATATTAAACTATATATGATATCAAAAAAACATTTTTTGGAAGCATCAAAAGTAAAACGCTCATATTATTTTCACTTTACTTTTTTTCTTTAAATTAATTTATACATAGACTGATATCTATACGTATAGTGTATATATATTTAATTGAAAAGTTAATAAAAGTGAAAATGTATATATATATATATATATATCATATTAAATAAATTGCGCTAATGTCTAGGTCATTAATATAATATAATAATATGCTAAAAAATTTAAAGTTTTTTTCTTGTTCCGTCTTTTTAATTTTACCAATTAAAAACAGTACATATGAACAAAGATATTGGACAAGGATTTTACCCAAATTAAATTCCTATATATACAAAAGAAATATAAATATACTAATAGGTTAAAAAAATATTAAAATTTAAAACAGAGAAAAAAAGCATAAGTATATAAATGAATTAAAAATGGATTTAGTTGAAAAAAGTTGAAAAATTGTCTGGCCAAAAAAAAAAAATAAAAATTAATAAATAAAAATTTTTTTTAAAAAAAAAAAACATGTAAGGAAAATGAATAATTATATTATATACTTTGTTGACAAATTTTATTTTTGTTTTATCGTGTTTTTTTTTTTAATTCTTGGTAGGATTTTCTTTTTTTTTTTTTATTCTTATTTTATTTTTAGAGTATAAATTATTCAAAAAATTATAAAAAGGCGCATCACAAGATAAGAACAGAGACAAAAATTAATACAAAAATAATTACAATAAATTAAATTAAATGTGTTAAACAATTATGATATAAACAGATTTATTTCAAATACATATATATATATATACATTTATATTTATGTGTATATAAATTTTAGCGGATAATTTGCGACACATTTTAATTTATGATTTGAATTAAATTAGATTAAAATGTTCATATGTATCTTTAAATATATATTATAATTTTTCTTTATACGCGATTATACGCGATTTGGCACACGACCAAAGTGTGGTCATTTTGAAAATTATGACAACTTTTTATTAATTTATCAAATTTAATTTCATTTTTTTATTTATTTTTTTTTTTTTAAAGTTGATTCTAAAGGTGAAATTTAAAAAATTATAAAATTTAAACGATAAGGTGTCAAATTGAATCATACACAACGTGTTGATTTTCTAACAATAAATTATAATAAATTTTTTTTTTTTTTTTTTTTGTTTTACTTTTTGTGAATCATTTAATAAATTTGTTTGCGAAGTTAAAAAACAGAAAAAATAACAAAAAAAAAAATTGTAATAATTTAAATTAAAAATTTTCTAAGTAAACAAAATTATTTCAAGTTTCTGAAATAAATAAAGATCTTTTAAAAAATTAATCCTCCATGAAGTTCTATCGTGAACTGATAATATCACCCATTAAAATGAATTTTGTTTTTTAACAGACATTTTGGCGTTTTATATTTTTTGATTCATTCCAATACATGAAAACTTTCTATAGAAAAGATCTGTAAAATAAAATTGTATAAAACTAAAAGTGTATAATAAGGCTTTGCAACTAACTTAAACTATGTTTTTCAAAAAAAAAAAAAAAAATAACAACCACGACAATATGTTTTTGTGTTTTTTTTTTTTTATATATTAATTTAAATAATAAGGTTAGGTTTTTTAATCTGTGTGATCTGAATATATAATTGCCTAAAAACAAATTCTTACATATTTTCTAGCAATCAATTTTAATTTAATATGTCGAAGTTTTTAAATTCACCATTATGAAATATTTTGAAAATATCTTTCTGAACAAACCAGAACACAAATTCTGATACAAAACTTTTAAAATCAAAAGAAACTATATACAATGAACCGCGACCCTTTTAATCTTAAATCTTTATAAAAATTTAGGAATTAAGATTCAAAAATGCTCATATACTAAATATATAGGAAACTGACTAGAAAAAATGTTACAACAATATGTGAATTGTTTATATACATTAAATGTTAATACATACTTGTAAAATTATTTAATTGCTTCCGTTTATTATAAAAAATGATCACCCCCCCCCCCCTTTGCATTCAGCAGAAAAATTTTTAATAAATCAAAATCTTTTCAGATTTAAATGCTAACATAATGCATTTAAAATAGCAGATAATTAAATACATAAAAATCATTCTAAAATTTTCAATACAATTCCGTTTATTTTCCAATTTTATTATTTTATTATTTATTAGATATAAACATTTTTTTTTTAAAGTAGGTATTAACAGATAAATATTAAGTATTTAAATAAATAATTAAATAAACAAAAATCATTTTTATTCTTTAAAAATAAAATAAATTTTTAAAATATTTTTCTTTTTTTTTTTTTTTTTTGTGATCTACAAAATTTTAAAATTAATATAACTAAAATCTAAATTTTATAAGAGAAAAAAACAAGAACAACAAAATAAGAGTAAAATAAAATATAAAATAAACATTAGGAACTAAAAAGTGTATTTACTAAGCGTGTGTGAAATTTATTTAAAGTAATTAATTTTACTTGATTAATTTTTTTAGCTCTAAAACTTTAAATATTTTATCTTTTAATTCGCGTCGTACTAAACAAAAGAAAAAACAAAAAGAAAAAAAATTCCAAGATATTTTCTTAAAAAAAAAAAACAAAAAAAAACCAAATCCATTAAAATGCGCAAAAAATCTTTACACTGGATAGGTACATACGTACGTTAAATCTAAAAAAAAAAAAAAATTAAAAAATTAAAAAATTAAAATAAAATATCAAAAAAAAACTCAACCAAAAATCAAAAGAATTCCATTGAAATGACTTGTTCGTATTTTTTTTTTTTTTTTTTTTACTTTGTATGATTTGTGTGTAGCATGTTTAAATTTATTTATTATTAAAATGTACATGTGTTCCACTTTAATGTATATAAAAATATATTGTACACTTTATTGAAAATATTGCTGCTAGACACTTTGGCAACAACACTATTATATGCATTCATTGAGTTTAACACTTTTTTTTTTTTACATTTTTTTTTTTTTTTTTGTGTTCTTCATTTTTTTTTTTTATTTAATTTATTTGTTTTTTTATTTTACATGCAAATATCACACAGAACAAACAGTTTGTTGTTTTATTTGTAGTTTTTTTTTATTATTGTTTTCTTGCGAATTAGAAAAAAAAAAACCATAAAATAACTATAAGATTAGTTTTGATTTTCAGTTTAAAGTTTTTTTTTTTTTTGAACCGACTTGAATTTTTGTTTTTTTTTAAATGACAACAAGATTTGAATAATTTATAATTTTTTATACAATTGAGATTCGATCTGAATACAAAATTGGCAAATAAATTTCTGATAATAAAATAAAAAAACAAAAAAAAAACAAAAAGAAAAAACTATTTTCATTTGAAATAAATATTTTTCCTCACATAAAATAAAAAAAACAGAAAAAGAAAAGTAAAAATATAAGAATATAGTTTTAATTTTCGATTTTTGTTATTCAGAACAGTTAAATTTTGTATTTGATTATGTAAAATGTTCAGATAACATTTTTTTCTTTTTTATTTACAAAATTTTATGTGTTTTATTTCAATTAGACCACCATCAATGTTTTTCAAAAAGTCAGACAAAAAAAATAATGTTAACTAACCCTAAAAAAACTCAATTTAAAGTTAAAATCATAAACTAAAATTAACTTACATATACTTATATAGGTAATTTTAAATAATTAATAGGTATACTTACTTTCAGAATTCAGTTCTATATTTTAATTTTTCTTTGACATTTTGAATTTTAGATCACTTGTCATTTTAAACTTATAAAATCATATAATTTTTGATCATGTTTCAGTCATTATATACAGTTTTTTAATTTATTTAATTTTGTTATTTAAAAATCAAAGTTTTTAATTTTTTATTTTTATTAATTGAAATTGTATAATACTATTGTACTATTTTAATATGTTGTGGCACCGAGAAAGTGTTACTTAGCGGTAAGACGTCATCTCTTTATACATTTTTTATACTCAAAGCCGCAAAGTGTCATCTTATCATCCCTGTTTGTTCACTATTTTTTACCATCACTTTTGCTCCAATTTTAATTGACATTTCTTTTATATATGTTATTTGACATTTTTAGCTGTTAAAGGTGAAATTTGGAAACTTTTTTGAAGTTTTGAAATTAAAAGTAAAATATTTTTATTATCGGCAGGCACAAAAAGAAAGTGATGGTCAACTTTTAAAAAATAAAAATAATTTGCAAATGAACATGCTTCATGCAAAATGAACATGAACATGCTAAATGCTTCAAAAAATGAATTTCTTTAATATTCTTTTTTAAACTAATTTAATTTAAAAATTCTAATTTTATAACGCTTCAAAAAAGTTAGATTTCTGTACATATACATATATGTATACATATATTTAAAAGAAGAAATAATTAAGTCTTAATGAGAAAAAAAAACTTATTAAAAGTAACACTGTATAAGGCGAAAAGAACAGAATTTGTTTGTGATCAAACTATTAACGCACTTATAATTGATCACATTTTGATCAAACCAAATTTGAAAACTCATAAATGAAAAATCAAATCATTAGTTGATTATCTTAAAAACTAACAAATCAGTGATGACAAAGACATATTATTAATATGGTGTTTTACAAAAAACTATAAACCAACTTTTGGGTAATGCACGGCTATTTTTAATTGTATTCAGTTTAATCTAACGGTATATTTTTCTTTTATGACATCGATTGAAAAATTATATTATATGTAATTGCACGTGCTTCCAAAATAAGAATTCAATGTCATTATTTATATTTATATATATACGAGTATAGCGCAGTAATTGCATTGCATTTTACATACCTATATTAAATGAATATTTTTTAACAGTTTTAAAATTTTCTTAAATTTTTTAATTGTTATTTAATTGAAATTAAACATTTATTAATATAAATTAAATTAAATTTAAATATTAATTAATTTTAAATTAAATAAAATGTTTAATACTCATATATATGACGAAACCTCTTTTATCTTTAATTATTTATTATTTTTCTTCAATAAATTAATATTTAAATTTATACGATTACGTTTTTGTTTTTTTTTTTTCAATCCAATTATAATTTAAGTGTTTTATTTTTTTGCAATTATGCATTTATGTTCTAGTTAATAATTTTATTTATTTTATTTTATTTTATTGTTTTTTTTTTTTTGTTAATAAACTAGTTTTATTTTTATTTTATTTTATTTTATTTTATTTTATTTTTTCTTTCTTTTTTATATTTTCTAGGGAATCTTGTTTTACTACAGAATACTTCAAAGCATGTGTTGATGCGCTTCATTTAAATGATGAAATCGAAACAATCAAGTTTAATGTTAAACAAATAAATGGTGTCTCTTGGACACCTCAAACGCCGTCACAAAGTAAAGCGTAGTTGTTAACATATTAAATTTATATTTACTAAAATTCTATAATACATTATTAAATATACAATGTATATGTTGCATATTTAAAGGAAATTATGTATATTTTTCTTAAATATTGGAAAAATAAAAAAAAAAAAAACTAAATACTGATAAAACATACTTATTTATATTTACATATACAAGTATACATATATATATATATATAAAAATTAATTTTAATTAAAACCAGTGAATCTCTTCTAATTCAACTGAATATTTATTTATATATATAACAATATTTCTAATAAAAAAAAAAAAAATATAAAAAAAAAAATAAGAGAAAAAAAAAAACGAAAAATTAATAAATTAAAACTAAATAAAAAATAAGAAAATCAAAGAAAATTGTGTCTTATAAAAAATCACTAACTCGCAAAAAAAAAAAAAAAAGGTATAGACAAATTTTATAAAACATAATAATTTTTTTTTTTTTTTTGATATTTTAAGTTTTACATAAATTTATACAAAAAAAACTTTTTTTTTTCTTTTATCCTATATGTAAATTAGAGTAAAACTGTTTTGTTGTTAAATAATTTATTATAATTATTATATTAAATATATATAATATTTCTATTTATTTCAATTAAAACAAAAAAAAAAGTATTGATTATATATTTTAGATTATAATTTTCATCTCATTCAAAAATTACTTTTTTAAATTTACCACCTTCTTTAAAAAAATATATAATTATTTTAATAAATTAAATTAAATTAAACGAAAAAAAAACACAATTTTTTAATAAAAATAAAAATAACAAAAAATAAATATATATATGTATATGTATATCTATGTATGTATATAAAAATGTATTTAATTGCAAAAAAAAAAAAAAATGTATTCGTTTTGACAACATTTGTATAAAAAAAAAAGCGCATTGAAAAACATATATAGAATTTTGAATGTAAATGAAAAAATTCTAAAAGATGGATGAAATAAAACAATTCACAAGAAATTAAAAAAAAAAAAAACAAATTATTCAGCAAGTGATACAACATCATACAACAATCCAACCAGAAGAATTAAATTAATTAATTCAAAATAAAAAATTAAAAAACAATTTACGGATAAATATGGTCATCGGGATTATTAAGAAAAAAAATTAAACATTTTTTTTTTTTTTATTTAACTTATGATTTTAATTAATTTAAAAAAAAAAGAAAAAAATAAATGGTATGTTAATAATTATATTTTGTTTGTTTATTTATTTTATATTTTTTTAATTAAAATTTTATTTTTTTTTTTTTGTATTTTTAAAATAAAATTATTTAATAAAAAAAAAGAATTTCCTTTTTTTTTTTGTTTTTGAAGTCCTAAATATCATTTTTTTTTTTTTTGTTTAATCTGAACTACACTTACGATTTTAGTTCCACAACTGTGAAATCCAAAATTGTAGTACGTATGAAAATATGATAAAAGCGAATTTGGAATGTACCTATGAAAATTTAAAAGAATTTTTTTTTTTATTATCAAAAAAAAATTAATGTCCTATACTTTAAAAATAAATAAAAAATAAAAATTTATATTCTTTATATTCGCGATTAAAAAACATTGCGCAACTGGAATTGTAAGTGCGCACACTAGTCTGTTGTTGATTTTGTATTTTTTAATTTAATATATGTACATTATAAATTATAATTTTCAATAAATTTTTGATTTTATTTTTTTTTTTTTTTTTTGATTTTTGGATCTTTTAATTAAAAATGTTTAAATTGTTTTATTATTTTTTATTATATTATAAATTTTTGCATTTATGTTTTTTGGTTGGTAAAAAAGTCAAAGAAGAGTTTTTATTGACCCATCACGTATTTTGATAGTTGTCAATCTAATTTAAAATGACAGTTTTTTGAATGTAAATTTTTGAATTTTGAAACTTTTTATTTCAAAACCAACAAAAACAAAAAAAAAATCTGTTTACTAAACTATTTACACAGTATGTAGTTATAATTTTTTTAAATTAACTACATACATAAATTTCTATAACCTTTTTGTATTTTGAAATAAAATATTTTTGAATTTTTGTTTTAATGAAATTATATAATTTTCTTAAATTAAAAATACTTATCTAAATAAATTTCCTTATAGAAAAGACTGTTTTGGAGATAAAATGTTTGCGGCATGTATCCAGGCATTACAATTACACGATGAAATGAAACAATTCTTTGAATGGCGAGATATTATTGGAAAGAAGAAGAAATAATTTCGCAAAGATAAAAAAAAAATATATTATATAAAAAATTTAAAAATTTAAATTTAAATAAAATATACTAATACTATTAATACTGAATTTAAAAAAAAATTAACGCATAGAAAAATATATTAGAGGCAAAAACTATTTTTCAATTAAATAATATATACTTTAAATACTTTTATATGCCTATTATAAATATATAATATATATGTTATATATGTTAAAAGAAGATATTATTAATATGTATTATCAAACAATTACATTATATTATATATTATAGCAAAATGTACATAATTTTATTTGTTAAACTAAGAAAAACTATATATATATTTATCAGTAACATGAAGAAACAAATAAAAAACAAAAAATTTTTTTTTTATTTAAAAATGAAAAAAAAAATAAATGTCTAGTAATCTCATTCAAAGAATAAATATCATTTAAAAGTAAATTTACAAAAAAAAAAAATAAATAAAATAAAATATTTAACAAATAAATTTGAATATGTCTTAAATTTTATATAAAATATAAAAATCTAAAATAAACACATTAATTAAATTTATTTATTTATTTAAAAATAAAAGAAAATATTTTTGATAAATTTTATTCAGAATGACGCAAATATATTAGAAAAAAAAAAAATAAATTTTAATATTGAATTTAATTAATTATTTTAACTCTATATATTAATTTAGACCAAAAAAAACAAAAAAAAATAAAAATAAATAAACAAAATTAACTTAAATGAAAATTATAAAGAAAAAATTATATTTATAATATTAATATTATAAAATCCTAAAATTCTGTCAAAATATATAAACAGCTAAAATTAAAAACTAAGAAATAATAAAACATCTTTAATTTGATTGTAATTTTTCGTTTGATATAAAAAAAAAAAAAATTGTAAGCTTCATATAACATAATATAACAACTGTATTAATTTGCATTTCACTTATATATTTATTTTTTATTATAAATTTTTTTTATAAATTAAATAGGAATTTTATAAATTTGAAATATATTAAAAGTACATATTTTCATTTATGATTATTAATTATATCATTTTAAGTACAGCAATATAAAAAATAATTTTTTTTTTTTTTTAGATTTAAATAAAATTAATTTTATATTTAAAAAAAAAAAAAAATGTTTTTTCTTTAAATGAGAACTAAATATTGTAGTTATTTTTTTAAAACATTTTCAAATAACATAACATATATTAGCAATAAATTAATTTATTTTATTAAATGATCATATTTTACCATAATTCAATTATATAATGTAAAAGTAATTTTTCCTTTGTATTTTTAATAATAAATTATACAGAATAATTAACAATTTATCGATTAAATGCAATATATGGGATAAAATTTTTTTTTTTTTTAATTTGTGTCGCAACACTATTTTGTTGAAAACTACCTGTAACTTAACGTTTTATATTAAATATAATTTTTACTTAACATTAGAAAATAAAAATTTATTGCTATTTTATCTTATATTATATTATTAAAGTGAAAAACAAAACAAAAAATAAAAGCATTTAATTAATATTTTATAATAAAAATACCAGTTTTAAATTAATACTTAAAAATGAATAACTACATATGTTAAAAAAAAATAAAAAAACAATTTTTAATTTTTAGTTCAAATGTATATGATATGAACATTATATGTACATATATATAATAATTTAATTTTTAAATTTAATTTTTATTATTATTATTATTATAAAAATTGTTAAATAAATACAATTCAATAAATAATAATTATTTTTTTTTATTTAATTTTATTATCTTTTAACAAAAAAGAAAAAAAAAAATAAATAAATAAAACAAGAAGCTGTACATAAATCATATTATTTTTTTTTTTTTTATTATTATTTGTATTATTTTGATGTGAAAAATATTTTAAGAATCAAAAAATTAATATTAAGTTTCCATTTTAAAATAAATCTATTTTATTTTATTATATATTATATTGCTTTATATTATATGTATGTATATGTATTTGATTTATATATATAAAAAAAAATATATATAAATATATATGTTTTAAAATATCATTTTGTATATAAAAAAAAAAAAAAAAAAATTAAATATTCGAAATCGATTTTTATTAATCTACATATTTAATATTTTTGTTTTAAACATTCATATTTTGTAATTAAAAATTGATTCTAGTCGTAAACTTAAACAAAACAATATGTTTTATTATTATTATTATTATTATTATTAATATTATAAAATTTTAATTTTTTTTATTTTTAATTTAAATAAAATACATAAAACAAAATAAAGAATAAAAAGATAATGTATATTCAAATTCTTTGGTAAAAAAAAAAAAAAAAAAAAAAACCGACCTAAAAAATAAATATTTTTTTATTTTATTTTCTGTTTGATTTTAAATAATTTTGTCTCAACATTGTTTACTATTGTTCTTAATTAAAAATTATTAACATGGCAAAAATATTTATATATAAACATATATACATATATATAAATTAACTTTAAAAATTATGTACATTATTATATTATATTAAATGAAAATCTGAAAAGAAAAAAAAAACGAAATCATCTTATATAATGGCAGCCTGCAAACTTCTCTTTCGATTTCTTTTTTTTTTTTTTTTTTTTTTTTACAATTTAGCAAATTTGTATGACAAAAGAAAATTATTTCAATTTTAAGAATTAATGTAACAATTAACTGAAGTATCAAAAACAAAAAATAAAAAAAAAATCAAAAACCAAAAATAAAAAAAAAAAACTTGATTTAAAATAAAAGCAAATTGAATTTTGCATTTTATTTAAAATTAAAATGATCTTTTATTTAAAAACAAAAATAACCAAAATCGATAACTTTTCGAATAGCTAAACTAAAGGATTGCTCATTCAGTTATGGCATTTACAGTCACAAAATAATATTATGGCATTTAAAGTTCACAAATATTATAGCATGTTCATTATTGGCCATTAATAGTTGCTTTGACTTTGAAAGTTTAAAGATTTACGGCAAACACTCTTTTTTTTGTTTAACTTCTTTTAATTCTAAAATACAAAATCAAAAACAGAAAGAAATCAAAATAAATATGAACTTAAAGTTTTTTCAGTAGTGTTCAGTAGAGTCCAGTAAATAATCTGCAATTTGCTGAAAAAAAAAAATTTATATTATATGAATTCAGAAAATAAGTAGTAAATCAGTTGCTGAATTTAGAAACTAAAATTCCAGAATCAAAAGAAGTTTTTCATAAATTTCGGTCTTTTGTCTTCGGTAATCGATTTAGTTTGAAATAATGAAAATGACATGTAAAGGTTATGTATCTATTGACATGTAAAGGTAGGTTGTCAAAAATCAGAAATAGAAAATCAAGTTGTATGTGAAAAACTTACTGATTTTTTGTTTTTGTTTTGTCTTCTTTATGTTTTTGGTTTAGAATCAAATGTATTTGATAAACATTTATTTTTCTTTGACGTACATTGTTAGCCGTGCTATTGTACATTAATTTAGTATTGTTCGCCTTGACAATAGGCCAAATATTTAAAATTTAGACACTGATTGCAAAGTTTTTAAAGATACAAACAACAGTAAATAGAATAATAAATACAAAACAATATCTACTATAATCAAAATTAAAAATAAAAAAAAACAATCAATGATACATTTTAAGCTTCTCATTTATTAAATAACTTTAACTGTATTTTTTTTTTACAGAATATTAAAATAACCATTGTCATTATTTAATTGACTTTAAAAAAATAACATATTTTTTACGTTAAGAAATGTTAGAAATTCGTTTCATAAAATGTTTAAAAATTAACATCAAAAATCGTTTATTACTGAACATTTTGACAATCATTCGAAATAAAATGCATTCAGAGATATTACTTTTTTCAAAACCTTAAAACACTACAAATCCATTTATTTAACTGTTATTACCTGAAAAAAAAAAATTTAATATTTTCAAAAGGTTATTTATAACAAAAACAAATTTTTTACTTAATTTCGTAATTAAACGCAGTATTAATTAACTTAAATCTCTTCGTTCAATAGTAAAACAGTATAACATAACTATTCTATCAATATGCGGAAAATTCTTTTCAAATGTCCAATTAATTTCCAAGTCAAGATATAAATTAGTATTGCTTAATTAAAAGTTAATATATTTTTTTTTTCGTAAAAGTTGATTTTAAATTTAATATAGAAATGTGCGGTATATTGTATGTATAATAGTAATAATAACTTGCTTCCTAACAAAGCTAAATATTTATTTATCAATACATTCTTGTACATGAGTTTGTAAATCGTTAAGTAATTTATATGTTTTGCCACATATAGGGCATATAAAACTACTTGGTTCGTAAACCTGTTCATCTTTGTTTGATTTTATTGAATTATTATCGACAATTGATGAAGACTGTGAAGATGCATTATTTTCAGTTTCCATTGTTTCAATGTATTTTCTAAAATAATTTTAAAAATTTTAATTTGTAACATTTTAAATAAAATTTTTAATTTACCTTGAATTTTCAAGTAATTCTTGGTTTCTTTTCTGTAATAATCTTAAGTCGGTTAATATTTTTTCTTTTTCACCAGCTAAATTTTGTCTTGCAATACGTTCCATTTCAAAGTCTTTACTATAAATTTCTACTTGAGTTTTTAAAATTAAAATTTCATTACGCATTTCATCACGTTCCTTTTCATAATTTTCAAAATGTTTTGTTTTTTCGTCATCATTACTTTTGAGAACATTTATATCATTTTGAGCATTTTTTAATTGATCTTGACATTCGAAAAGTTTATCTCTCAATTCTTTGACTTCTTTTGAATATTTCACTTTCTTCAATAAACAAAAAAATTTAATAGAAATAAAACAATAACATATGTTTTATTTAAATATATAACTTACCATTTCATCTAACTCAAAATTTTTAGCAACAGTCTCAGATAATTTTTCTTCTAAATCATTGACTATTCTTCTATGTTCTAATGTTGGCACATATTCATGTTCAATCGTTTTTTTATTTTCTTTTTCTTCTTCATTTTCATTTCTCAATTGTCGAATATATTCAAATGAATCCTATATATGAATAAATTCTTTTATTATTTTAAATTGAAAATATAAAATTAATAAAAAGTACCAAATGTTGTAATTCTAACTTTTCAATTTGTACCGCCATATTCTGGATTTGTGATGTTTTATCTGATAACATTTTTGTCATTTCTTTATTTTCCTCTCTAATATTTTTTTCGTTAATATTAATCTGCTCTATTTTATACTCCAATTCTAAATAAAAAAGCACACTAGTAAGCACTAGTCATGGAATTTGTCATGTAAAATTAATTACCTTTTTGTAGTTCCAAATTCTCATTACGAAGCTAGAATAAAACAAGAAAAAAATAAATTAAATTATAATTTTTAAACAATTCTTGTAATTATTAAAATTTTACTTTTGCAATAGTTTCATTAAATTCATTAAGTTGTTTTGTTTGAATTTCTTTTTGCATTCTAACTTCATCTTGCCATTTTTGAAGAGTTGTAAAATGTTTACGCATTGCTATATTATTTTTTTGGAGAGTATCTAAAAGAAAATAGTTTTATGTTGTTTCCCTTATCTTTTTAATTTTAATTAAAGGTAAGTATGTACTTAAAAATACAAATCAATATTTTAAAAGGTGTAAACCTTCAACTAACTTTAAAGGTAAAAGAAATTTAAAAAAAATGTCTTTTGTCTATTACCTTTTAGCTCTAAATATTCTGCCAAAATACTTTGTAATTTAATCATTTCTTCCGTTTTTATTGATGCACTACTACTTAGACTTGGAAATTGTGAATGAATATTTGCCTAAAAGTTATAAGAAAAAATATTTTAGTTTTATATTATAGATAAATTAAAATTTAAAAGTATACGCACTTATCGTCAACTAAATAGCACAATTATTTTGTTTTAATTTTTTGATATATTTTTACAAAAATTTATATTACATTATAATATTATTTAATTTTTAATTAGTAAATATAGTGCCTTATCAGTTCCCAATATAAAAAGAAAACTGGTTGTTTTTAAAACTAGAAAAAAAACAGTAGTTTCAATATGATACATTTTTATCTGGACAAGTAATAGCACATAATTAATTATTCACAATTAGTACTAATTGTGTCCGAATTTTATTTAAAATAAATCCATTTTAATAATATTAATATGAGTAGAGGAAAATATTGTAGTCTTAACGAAGAAAAATAATTTATTCACTTATTAAAAAGGAAAAACACCGACAGAAATAAATTAAATAATCAATCGTTTCGTTCTACAAAAAACTTATATTAATGCAATTCGTCTATAAAATTTATTTGAATTAGAATATAAATCGGACAGGTACAAGACAAAAAAAACTAATATCTTAATCGATAGACTTAAGACATTAGTTTTAGTTCCAAAAAGCAAACGAGATCCATTAAGTCCTCCAGAGAAATTCAAATAGAAATAAGTGAAGAAATAGAAGTGGAAATATCTGCTAGGATCGTCGAAAGACAGCTGAACGAAGCTCAGTTGTTTGGACCCATTAGTCCAATAAAAACCATTTCTTCTAGTGCTTAAATATTGCAAGAGAACACATTAACAAACCTCTTTCTTTCTGCAAAAACGTTCTTTGGAGTGATGAATCTAAATTGGACGTTTGTTCATCGTCCCAAATGGCAACAATTGACAACAATTTCAAATACACTCAAAAAACAATTAAACATTTTGGTGGTAACATCAAAGTTTGGAGTTCATTTTCGTGGTATGTTATTGGATTCATTGTTCGGATCAATGGACAAATGGACTAGTTTTGTCATGAACATCTTACATTTGAACCCTTGTCAATTAGGTTGAACTTTTATTAAATTGAATTAATAAATAAAAATAAATAAAAAATAAATAATATAAATATTTGTAAAAATATATCAAAAAATAAAAGTACTATTTACTTGATCATTGCTGCATGTATTATTATATAAATAATTAATATTTAATTTTTTTTCATTTTTGATTGTATAGTAGTATTTTAAAACGAAAAATTTTATTGCTTAATTCTGACATTGCTGATCAAAAGACTAAAAATTGTATTTAATTAATATTCTTATAATTATTATCAGTTAAAAAATCACTTAAGTTTTTTGTTAATATTTGATATTTGAACAAAGAAAAAATTTTCTAATAACAAAGCTTTTAGAAAATTTTATTTAGATTCGTCATAGTTCTACATAATTTTTAAAAAAGATAAATAATAGATACCATTTTTATTAACCAAGTGTTTAAACAGATGTATTTTTATTACTTACTTTTAAGTCATCTAAGTGTACATCACCCATCAGGAAGCTAGCTGCAAGAGATCCTTCTTTTGCAGGCACATTATTACCTCTTGTTGCATCAATAGATGTATTATGCTTATCACTTTCTAGAGACGATTTTGTTTTTATGTGTAAATCTGAATTCATATTACTAAAAAAAGGCATATTTATACTGTTGCTATTACTGGAATCTTTATTTCTTGTAAGTGTTGTATTGCATCGTCCCATTACTTCTGTATTGGGTCCATCTGCAACAAGTTGTTCTCGATTCTTTAAAACACTATCAAACACCTTTTTATTCAATGACTTTTCACTATTTAGAGATGATAAGCTTTCATCATTTCTTCCGTAATTCCCCGTTATGAAAGGACTATTTAAATTTGTAGGTGATGTACCTAATATGACAAAAGATTCTTCTTCTCCTTCTTCCGACATTTTTTGTACTTATAAAACAATAGTTTTCTGAAAAAAATCAAAATTTATTATAATAACATGCAATTAAAAAAAAAAAATTACATACACTTGAAAATTATTTTAATTATTTAAAAATGGAATTTTAATAAAATTGAATTCTTTTCAACACAAACAAAATGACTTATTTGCGTAGCACTTCAGAATCTATAAATAAATTTGGATATTTAGTTTACACAACACGGATATTTATGAAAGTTTAAAAAATATCACTGTTAATTAGGTAATTTCAAATAACGCAATATCTATTTATATGTAATATTTTTTCTGATTCATATTCACTCACTTACGACCAAACTTATCAGCGTACAGTTTTATTTTGATTTTATATTTTATAATTTTTGACAGCTTAAAATTCAAATTCTGAAATACTATACAAGCACAGCAAATAAAAACCTAGGTAGCCCGGTAGGGTATCAATAAATTTAAATAAAGCTGTGTTCACATCGCCTCACATACTCATATCATCAGACATTTTTTTGGTCAATTATCACTACTAGCTTAAAATAGAGATAAAAAAATTATGGTGAATTCGTTTCTCGAAAAATAAAGTTCTGCATTTAAAATGTAAAATTTTTAATTTTGGCTTCAAATCGTAGAAAAAAATTTTTATTTATAAACGAACAGTAAAAATTCTACATTTTTTTTTGTAATGTTTCCTATACTGCAATTTGATTGGATTTTATACTTAGATATTTAAAAATACAAACAACAAAATGTCAACTACCAAAGAATATTAACATATATGTATATTTTAATATTTATATTTCAAATTGTTTTAAGAAAATTAATTATATACGCAAACTCAGCCATCCCAGCGGAACAACAAAGATCAATTTTAATGAAACAAAATAAAAATAATGAATAGTGATTGTATTTATCATTTTTTTTTTTATGTTTATATTTTTTCCATTTTCTATTTATTGTTTTATTGTTCAGGGCCAAAATTGTGAACCGTCGAGAATTTAGATACAGAAAATATTATATTGACGCAGAATTTTTTAGAAACGAACACAAATTTTTTTCCAGTTTAATATTTTTTTAAGAATGCAAAAAATGCGTTTCCGTATCGCAAAAAAATCCGTAAATCCGAAACCGATAAATACGAACCCTAATTTCTTAAAAATCCCAATTCCCAAAATCCAAATTTCAAAATCAAAATTGCAATTTCACAAAAAATCCAAACGTCATAAATTTAGAATGAAAAAATTAAAATTACAAACGGTAACTCCAAAAAAAAAAACAAAAAAACGCAATAAAATTAGGGTATTACCCTAAGTAAAAATTGAATTTGTAACATCATATCAGACATATAAGGCTGTGTCTAGAATTTTATTGTGAAGTTTATGGAGTGAAATTATAAGTGAAAAGTATTGTTTTTAATAAATTCTTTTTTTATTGTATTTGATAAATTTATTTATTTTTTCTTAAATAAATTTATGAAATCATTTATAAATATTCGAAACATAAAAAAATTTTATTTTGACTTCTTATGTTTGGACTTTGTCCAGTTTTGGACTATTGAATTTTGGATTTCGGGAAACTTTTGGGGATTTGCATTTTGGAATTAGGGATTTCATCATAGATCCCGCAAAAAATGCTTCCTCGTCAAGGGCAGAATCAGGGTAACATTTTTTATGAGAAACTATATATGTATGTACATACATGTTATATAACAGAGGAAATAAATGAACACCTTTTTTGCGTGTTTTAATAATTATGTTGATTTTTTTCCATTTAATTAAAATTTAAAATTAAAAAAAGGGCGGTAGTTATAACAATCCACAAAATTTTGTTGTCAATTTTCTGTAAAATAAATAAAAATTCAGGCCTTCTAAAAATTAATGTAGGTTATGCGTATGTACATGTTTTTAAGTTCTGTGAATGTACATACATATGTTGTTAAATTTATTAAAACAGAAATAATTACTTTACATCTTTGCATATAATTAAATTTAGTTATACTATATTGAGAAATAGCTACACATGTAAGAATAAATTTTAATAAGTAAAAAAATAAAAAAACATTAAAAATTTTAATTAAATAAGTTTGATAAAAAATTAAAATATAAATTTTATAAATTATAGATAACATGTCATTTGAAGAGAAATTAATTGAAGTAAGAAAACATGAATCCATACGATCTTAAATTAGATGAAGAAACATTCATTCTCGTTGGTTTAAAAAAATATTCTTCATCCTTTTTTATTTCCTTCTAACATTTTTTGAAGAAACATTCTCTTCCCGATTTTCATTCACTTCTCTTGAAAAAATATATCTAAAAATGAACCCATGAACGTCTACGAACAAATTTTTTTTTACGAAAAAAAATAAACATGAACAGTTGAAATCATTTTAATAAAATAAAAGTTCATTTTTTTTAGTTTTAAAAACATTTGTTCATGTCAATAAAAATTTTAACTTACACCTGTTTTAACTGTCTCAAAATTTTCGATCGTGTTGTCGCACTGACGAAATTCGTCCGGCAACGTCGTTTACCGCCTTCGCCTTGAGTTGTTATCTTTTTAATTATAAACAAAAAACATTGGGCCCGTTCAGGAGAATCTAGAGCTATACTGAATTCCAGCGTAGCATTTAGCGTTGAATGACATTTAATTTTGTGGGACCGTATATTTATTTTATTTAAATCGTATTTTTTATCTCTCATTTTATCAATTTTTAAAAAAATGCTTATAATCCAAAAATTCTCACAAAATTTGGTAAACAAAATTTTTTGACATTAAATATAAACGTCAATAAAACGTCGCTACATAGTTTAGCGTAAAATTTTTCTTGCTGCAAAATTCATGTTGCGCTAAATTTAGCTAAAAACAAATGGTTCAGTAGAAAACGACCATTGTAGACCATTGTCTAATTTCTTACACATCATTACACATCTAATTTCTTACACGCGACCATTGTCTAATTTCTTACACATGCTCACTGCTCACATATTATGTATGTATATAAGTAAGGGATATATTAACTGCATATGCAGTATTTTTACTGCACGTTGATGTCTAAACTTTGGAAAATACTGCGTATTGCAGTATTAGTAATCAGTTTTTACTGCAGTTTTAACAAAATGTAATTTTTCGTCTTCAAAAATTTACAATTTTGTTCTAATCTAGACTAAAAAAAGATTTCTGTTTTTGTAAATTTAAAAAACAAACCAAGAAATATTTTGCACATTAAAACTTTTTCGAATATGATTATATGTAATGTATATGAATATGTATATGTATATGATTTCCGAAAATATTAATTATAATTATATAAATAAATGCTTACTATATTTCGACATCATAAAATGTTTTTCATAATACGTTCCGATTGATCTCCAAATTTTCAAGGCTCAAGGATAGTTTTTCTTTAGTATTTGAACTAAGTGAAGTGCAATTTTAATTTTATTTTTGAATTTTTAAATAAACTGAATTAATTTGACTGTAATAATTTATAACTTAATAAAGTAAATAACCCAATTCATTTAATTTTATGAAGTAAATATTATCCAGAAAAATAAGCTGTTTTCTTTTTTCAATGGTTTATATAAATCATTTACTCTGAAAATTTTAATTTTTTTATGATTTTTGGTATCAGACTTTTTTTTAAATTATACTGCACTTTGTCGAAAAGTACTGCAGTTTTTCGAAATTTCTAAGTATATAGCGTCGTACTGCGTACATACATATTCACATACACTTTCTAAGGATATACACACATAACTACCAAATTTACCATTTACCAAGTATAAGAAATCGTTAGAAAGAGAATATTTAAGTATGTATGTATGTACTTTTAATTTTGATATTAGAAAATTAGAAATAGAAATTTCTAACACTTCATTATTTATAATACATACCATCATCATACATATAAATTATGTCATTCTGATTTATTAATAAATTCATACACATACAATTTTTATTTTTTAGCGGCACTGTAACTCTTTCACTACTAATTGTTTTTTTTTTTTACATATTATGTACGTACATGATATGGACATAAATTTTTAAAAAATGACTAATTAATTATTTGAAATTACTACTTATTTTATTTTTGCACTTAAAAAATTTAAAATTGCATATTTGTATGAATGAATGTAATATATAAGTACATATGTATGTAAATACATTTTTACTCCTCAATCAGAATTATTAAAAATTATTACCTTAGAAATTACGAAATCAACTTAATAGGTAGGTAACTCGTAAAGTACTAAATATAGACTGTTAGATTGGAGTGTTTGCTTTAGATTGAGGAAGCAAGAATTCAGAGACGAAGGCAGAGTAAATAAAAAAAAAATTTTATTAACTGATTATTCTTTTTTTTTTTCAATTTCTATTATCCAATAGATTTTTTATAAAAAATAAAATATATGTACATAGCAGCGGCGAGGCATCAAAAATATTTTTAAGTCAGTATTTTATGAATCATTTTGCGCAAAAGAAAATTTTACAAAATAAATATTAAGGTTTCTATTCCACATCAATTTAATGCACCATTAATGGACAATTAAATTACCTTTAACCCACTAAACACTACCTCCCTTTTTTGACCAAACAATAGGCTATACGACCTTCAGTACTAATGTACTGCCTGGTCAGAGTGAGTTAGGGAATGAAAATAGATTTCAAATTGGCAGGCATATTGTGAACAAAGTTGTTAATATTCACCCTGAATCTTTGCACGTTGTAAATATAATCATCACCAATGAAGAACACATGAGGTGGAAGATGGTTCCACATTCGTGATGTTCGTACTACAAACGAATTTCCATAAGTCGAATTATGCCATCTGGGAATTTGAACTACATAGGGGTGGGCAGCAGAAGCTCTCCTTGTTTCTTTTTGGAATGCTTTGAGAGGAAGCATTAAACTTTTAATCTCGTTAGAACCCAACCCTATGAGGTATCTATAAAACAGGGTAAGTTTTCCTGTTCGGCGACGGAGACCGAGTGGAGAGAGCGTAGAGGTGACATGGGGATCGTTTATTAGACGAATTGCTCTATTTTGCACTTTATCGAGAAATTTCAGTACCGTTTTGGAGGCTCCCGCCCAAATATGTGCATTGTACTCCATCTTTGGTCTTATATATGTTTTATAGATATTAAAGAGATCACAAGATGGAAAGAAGGCGTTACAACGATACAGGAAACCCATACACCTAGCTGCACCTTTAGCTGTACCAAAAATATGATTGGACCAATTTAATTTTTGATTTAGCTCCATGCCCAAGATGTTGAGCTCACCCGCATGTTGCAAAACTTCCCCTTGAAAAATTAAAGTTGGGATCGAAGTATTTCTTTTCCGAGAGACTAAACAGCACTGAGTTTTCTTAGAGTTAAAATCGACTCTGTTGATTTTGCCCCAATTTAATCATACCATTTAATTTAAATCATACCACCACTAAAGATTATACTTTTTTTTTCTTAATGAATATTACATATACATAATTCATTTTTTCTTTTCAAAAAAACTAATTCAACGAATTAGTAGTCCAACTATTTAATTTAATTTTTAATTGAATTCAATTCGCCTTTTCTTTTTTCTTCGTAAGGATATTTGAACTTTTTTTCGTTTAAAAACTATAAATGGAAATTTATTTAAATGATTTATCACACTAAAATTTTATTACAGAAAAAAAATAATGGGAAGCAATGCTTCTTAAAGAGACACTTCGTCAATCATATTTTTATATTAGTTTAGATTTGCATCATATTTACAGTCGCGCACATCTAAATTTTTGCATTTTCCGATAATTTTAAACATGTTCAATTCCTCTTACATATGTAATAAACTTAATCAACCAAACCAGACGAGCATTTATGAGGAACGTTTTACTTTCCAAATGAATACTGAATAGAAAAATATTTTTCTTCCTCATGAATACTCATATGGCTTGGCTGGAAGTTGAAAATAGAAATAAAATAGTTTAATATTCAAAATTAAAAAAAACTGATTAACGAAATATTAGACCAGTAGAGTTAACCATTAAAAAAAATACTAAATCAGTGGGTAAAACTGGTAAGTGTAACTGGTAATTTATTGCAATTTACAATTTGTATTTCTAAACTCATTATTTATGTTTATTATGTAACTGAAGAATGTGAAAAAAAGCATAATATTCAAATCTCAGCAGAAAAAGTTCTTCGGCGAATTCAAAAAGCAAAATAATCTACATAATATGTATGTATCTAGAATTGGGTAGCAGATTTTAAAAAGATTTTAAGTGATTTTTTTTAGATTCCAAAGTAAAACAAAACTCCATTACATAGTAATACATATACATACATATGTATGTATATAATTTCTGATATTACTTTACTTACATTATACATACAATATATAGAAAATTTTACAATTGAATTTATGTATGATGTATGTATGTACTTATACATATTATGTAACAATAAATAATTATTAGCAACAATGAGGTATATTATATAAATTCTAGTTTACCTTCAATTTTATAAATAACTTAATTTTGTAAAAGAATTATTGCATTTAATCTCAAATTATCCAAAAATCAAATAACTCCAATGTCCCATGCTCGTATTTTAAAAGTAGTTTTGTTTACAAAACTGTTATTTTGATATCGATTGACTTATCTTATCTTAGATTAAAAAGAGCGAATTTAGATTTACTTACATAGATCAGTTAACTTTTATGGTCGATTAGCGCAAAAAAAAACACTTTCTTTCTTGCTTGAAATTTTATACATATGTATATGAAATTTTATACATCAATTTTTTTTATGTTATTTGTCATTTATTATAAAATAGAAAGAATAAAAAACGTTAAACTGTGTTTCTTGTACCTACTTTTCACCAATCCATACAAAAAAAAGTTTTTATATTTTGAGATAAAAAAAGGCAGTTTAATCTAAGAAACCAGTCGAAATCGGCATTAATTTATAATTTGTAAGATGTTTTTTTTAACCTTTTTTATTCTGCTAGAGTCTAGACAAACATTTGTTTTATTTATTTATTTATCTTCATTGAATTACTAAGTATAGGTGTAAATTTAATGTTCAATAGCCAACTAATTTTATTTTGTTCGCAACTGTATTTAAAGATTGCGATTGCGTTACAATAATACGTAAGGTACATATACCGTAGGTACACCGTATACCGTAAGGTACATATACCGTAAGGTACAAGTACCGTAATTTCTTCCTCTGCCCAGTTTTTAAATCCGCATTTTCGTAATTGCGTGGTCTAGCTTTTAATGGTACCAAAATTTTTAATTGCGTGTTTTTTTTGATTTCGTTTCGGGATTTTCGTGTTTTTTCAAAAAAAATTTCACTTTCGAAAGATTTTTCTTTAATTTTTTACAATTTTCTTAATATGTATTTGGAATGCAACCCCTTAATTTCATAAAATACCAACTTTCCAGTGTGCGATTTCGATTTGCGGGCGGTTTTTATAGAATATGTACATATGTATGTATATCTACCGCACTGATGAAGGGATTACTGTACTGTATGTATTTTTATAAACAATATTTTGTTTGTAAATTTAGGGGAATCCCGTAATTAACAGAATACTCTATTAGTATGTTTCTACAAATAGATGGTATTTTAAAAAAATTGATCGTATATACATACATACATATGTACATATGTAGGTAGGTGATTTTTCTTGGGGAGTCCCCAATTATTATTTTTATTTTAAGAATAAACAGTAGGTTACATATTATTTCTTTTTTTGGATTACATAATAACAAATAATAATAATGATTCATCACTATTTGCTGTCAAATTTTATACGTTTAAAAGAACATAAATTAATATTCTATGTATGAATGTAATGTATGTAAGTACTACTAATTAAAATATTAAAACAGGAAAATGCATTAAAAAAATACCTCTAACTTTAACTTTGGTGTGTTCAGAATATTTTCTTTATTTAAAATAATTAATAAGCAAATTTAAATTAGATCCTAAGCACGCAATTAAGCTAAAACCAGCTAAAACCTAAAACTTAATTAATATCAATATATAAGAAAAGTTTTGTTTATTTAAAATGATAAATCATCCAACTCAAAACATTAATAAAATTCGTTTAACAACGGTACAACTTGTATAAGACAATATATTCAAATCGGTGTTTCTAATTTTATAAAATACATACAATATAATTAAATTAATATAAAGTACACATCTACATACTTGACTTGATATCAATATTTCAGTATGCATATATCAATATTTTATAAATAAAAAATTAGGTAAATAAGATTTTTTATATCATTAAATTCTTAAATTAAAATAAACTTAATTCCTAAAAAAATAATTTTTTTTAATTATTTGTGTTTAATATTTTTACAATTTGCAAATCTAAAAATGGAAACGAATCAAAAATCAACTCAAATATTCGAAAAGCCGGTGTCAAGACCTCATAACTCATGAGTCATGCCATGTATGTAATATTTAAAAAATATTTACATCAGACATCAAAAGCCTAACGTCAGACTTTTAAAACAACTAAATGAAAATATATGTAATACTGGCAGCACTTACAAAAATCAGGTGAGTGCGTAAAAACTTTGATACAATTTTGTCAAAAATAATAAGACATGTCATCATTATCTTTAATTGTAAACTAAAAATAATTTTAAATCGATATTTTTAATTTGATTTTTTTAAGTAGAATTACCAATGAACTTAGATTATATTTTGGAAAATTTAACTGACATTATTGGTCATTATTTTGGACATAATATCCAGGATATTAGTACTTTATATATTGGAATACATTTTTCTGAGTTACAAATTTTACTTTTGAAAATAATTTCAATTTTTTTGTTAGTAATTTGTGTGTTGAATTTAATTTTTTGGAGACGTTACGGTGAAGTAATTACAGAAAAATTTATTAAACAAAGTACTTTAAAAGAAATTGAAGAACTTAAATTATCGGTATATTTTTAATATTAAAAATATTTTTGAAATTAATAAGTTAAATTTTAAGGTTGCAAAATTGAAATTGCCAAAAGAACATTCACCTAGAATTTAAAAATGTCAAACAAAATAAAAAAATTCTTTTCAAGGAAGAAGGAGGAAGCAAAATTTAGAGTATGTAAAATTTTAATCGAAATTAAAAACGTAAAAAATATGTATGTAAAATGTTTTTCAGTTAAATGCTGGAAGTTCTTTGGGTCAAGGTAGGAAATTAAATGCGGTTGAAGAACCTTCCACTTCAAAAAAAAAGGGGAAACCAGCATACATTCCTCCTAAACGAAAAGAATTGAGTTCTGAAGCAAAAGCAGCTGCTGCAGCAGCTTTAGCTAGGGTAGAAAAAAGAGATAATAAAGAGTTCAATACATCTCTTGCTGCAATTAAAGCACAAGTAAGGCGAGAACTGGAAGCAGAAAAACAACAAAATGAATTACAACAAAAGACTTTAGAAGAAAATAAGAAAATTGAGGATAAGGAAAATACAAATTTAGCTTGCAGTGGAGTATTTTTCCGATGCCCTATGATAGGTGGGGACATATTAACAAGAAGAGAATGGAAAATTAAAATAAAAGAATTTCTTTACGAACAACTTGAAAATGAAACCGCCTTAACAGCATGTTTAATTATTCAAAATTGCAATGTAAAGGAAAAGGTAAGAATCTAAAAAAATGAAAAAATTTAAATAAGTCTTATTATTTTTTACTTTTTAGGCGGAACAATGTATAGAAACTCTTAAAAAATATATTGAAAATTTAATTAATCATCCTGATGAAGAAAAGTACCATAAAATTAGAATGAGTAATAAAATATTTTGTGAAAAAGTGCGCTATGTAGAAGGTGCCTTAGAATTTTTAAGGGCAGCTGGTTTTCAAGAAATTGAAATAGATAATGAACCATTTCTGATATGGACAAGAGATAATATGCAAGGAGAAATTGATTTGAATATACTTTTGGATGGTTTAGATAATGCAGAACCATTGCATTTAGAATTAGATAGAAATATTCAAGTATTATTAACATCACAAGCCCGAAAAATGGAGTTACCGCCGGATTTTTTTCGAATTAGTCCAGAAGAAATTAAAAGAGAACAACAACTTCGTACGGAAGCACTAGAAAATGCACAAATATTAAAAACGAAAGCAATGAGAGAACGAGAAGAACAAAGATATTATGCCAAATATCGTTTTGCTGTGATTAGAATAAAATTTGCTGATGGTTTATATTTGCAAGTTAGTTTTTTTTTTTTTTTTCGTATAATATTTAATTTAGTATAAAATGTAATTTTATTTCAGGGAACTTTTAATGTTTATGAAAAATTAAATGATGTTTTTGAATTTGTTCAATCATGTTTGAATGATGAAACTGTTGATTTTAATTTGGTTGATCCGACTGGAAGAAAGTTTTCAGAAGAAGATATGGATAAATCGTTATTTGATTTGAGGTATAAAATATTTATAAAATTGAAGATATATATAAAGTTTAAAGCAATTTTTTTTTGTTTTTAGATTAATTCCAAACATAATATTACTATTTCAAGATGAAACTGAAACAAGATCAACATTCAAACATTTTTTAAAAGATGAATTGTTGATGCTTATTCAAGAAATGTAAAATTTATAAAATTTTATTTAAATAATATTTATTGGTATTTTCATAATTATTTAGTCTTTTTATTGATTTAATTTAATTGCTTCTGAATAAAATATTATAAAAAAATGAGTTCAATTTTATGGTTCATTTAAAAAATAATTTCATTGATATACATATTTCAATTTCAGGAATTTCAAAATGAAAAAAAATTTGTTGAATCCTATTAGAAAATAATTTTATATTGAGATGTGAAAAACAAAACAATTTTTAAAATTTTGGTATATATTTGTATTTTTTATTTAAACTTTTTAATATATATATCTATATAAAGAATACATTTTTTTTCTTCCATTTAAATTTATTTTAAATAATATCAGTTAAGAGTCAGTATACGACTAGAAAATATAAAAATTATATTATGGTAATATTAAGAAACGTTTAACGTTTTTATTTTATTTTAAGCTTATATTCTAAATACTGGTGTTATTGTTAGGAAAATCTAACAGAAAATTTTAAATATACAGAAAAATAAAAATACAAGTACAATTAAAAAATACAAAAATTGCTGCTAGGTAGACTTTTCAAATAAATTAAATACAAAAAAAGGACAAAAATTTTACAAAATAAATATCACTTAAAAAGTCGAATACAAAATTTTTGAATTGTCTCTTTATATAATGGGTCTTTTTTTTTCTTGTTCATATTTTTTTTTTTAAATCCGATTTTATTTGATTATAATTTTTTGTTTTAAATACAATAAAGAATAATGTATGTATTTGATTAATAATTTATCCAAATAAAAATAAAAGATATTTATTAAATTTAATTTAACTTAAAAATTAAAAAAGGAATGTTACGCCTAAAATTTTAAAGATTCTTTTTTTTTTTGTTTTTAACTTTTTAAGAGTGTTTGAGGACATTAAAAACATATATATGTACATACTTATTACATCAAAATTGAGTTGTGGTAATTAAATTAAATTAAAATACGAATTTTTTCAATGTTTTTGGAACTTGTAAATTTTTTATGATAAAAACATTAAAAAGAATTATTTTGAAAAATATTTAATCATATTTAAACTTTTGTTTTTTTAATTATATGATTATGTGGCACAGATTTGCATTTCAGTTGATTTTTTTATATATATATATTTATGTATCTATATATTTAACTTATCATAGTAACATTTCTTAAAATGATTTAAGAAATTTTTTCCTAAACAGCATAAGTATTTTATTACTTATTAATTTAATGTAATCTATAATTAAATAATTTGATTATATATATGTATATATATATATATATATTTGTTTTTTTAATATAAGTGACATGTTTTAGTTCCACACTAAATAATTACTTTCTAGACATTCACAATAACTATTCCGCTAAAATAATATCACTAAATGTACACACATAAAATTAGAGATTTTGAAATTAAGAGCAAAAATAAATAATACCTATCTTTCAAACTTATACATAATATATAAATCTGAATTGAATTAAAAATAAATGGCAAATAAATGGCCTTTTTACAAAATTGTAAAAAAGGTATCTTATTAATCAAGTACTGTTTCAGTTATATGAGTTTTTTTTTCTTTAAAAAGTTGTAATTTTACTTTCATTTCCTTTTTTGCTTAAAATTATGAAAGAATATTTTCGATTTTTTTCTTTTTAAATTAATCAGTCTTCTTCAAAAAATAAAATTTCAAGAATTTTTTTCTGCACAATTCGTCTTTTTTCTTTATTCATTTTTAAAAGTTCTGAAGTTACTAATTCACCCAATAATTGTTCTGAACTTCGAACTTGTCTATTTTGTGGAAATTGTTGATACAAAGATAATAAGAAATCATTTTGAAAAGCTGTTGCAGTATTATTTCTATTATTCATTTGCCCTAATAAATCACGTAAAGTATTTTTTTGATAGTCATCGCTATCTGAATCAGAATTTTCTTCATTATCTTCAGGATCAGGTGCTGTTGTTGTTTGAACTCTTGGTTTTTTAGAATTTTCGTTTGAGGCTTCCATGTTTTCAGTCGTAGGTGGGGAAGATAATGGTGATTTTAGGGAAGATGAAGATGATGGCAAATGTGGTGAAATTTCATTTTCGCGATAATTCGACTGGTGATTACCAGATAAAGCGTTATTTTGCCCAAATTCATGTGGCTGTTGTTGTCCACTTTGGTTTGGAGGAGTAAATTGTGATTGTTGTTGATTTTGAGTTGATTGTTGTTGCTGATAATTTAATTGTTGTTGTAATGTTAACTGAATTTGTTCTTTGGACATGGAAGTATATTCTTTAAATGAATCTTCAGGTTCTGACTTAATAGTACTATTAAAATTATCATTAAAATTTGGATATACTGGATTAGTAGCTGATCCATTCGATCTGGATGAATCCATAAATTCTGCAAAAGTGCTATTTGCATTTGGTGAACTTAAAAAATGAGGTACATTTCTATATGATTTTCTTGGTTGAATATGTTGATCAAGAAATTTCATTTTTTCTAAATATGGTCTTGATAAATGCTCATAAGTTGGAGGATCACAGTGTTTACGTTGTTGGACATAACGTTCTCTTAGATATTTCCATCGTTTTTTACAAGAATCAACTAAAAAATCAATGAAAGTTTAATAAAATGAAAAAAATTTAATTTTAATAAATAATTTAAAATAAAACTAAAAGGTAATTTTAGATTAAATTAAAAGCAAGATTTTATAAGTGGATTATAATGCGGTTATTACGTTTTTTACGCATTTCATATACAAGACGCCAATTAATTATAATTAATCAATTAGCAAAATGAATGAATGAAAATAAAATATAAAACATTTGTTTTAACTTGCATTTAAAGTTGAAACACCTATTTGTTCTAATATAAATATTTTAGATTACTTAATTACTTTTTCACGTATATTATTATAAAAATCAATTAAAAAATTTATTAATTTAAATTTGCTATGCCCTACCGTCTGTGCCGAGTTTGTGTGCTATAATTTGCCAAGCAGCTTCTTTACTTTCGTATTTAATTGGCCCGCCTCCATTTAAAAAGTATTTTTGTCTATTATAAATTACACCATGTTGTTGAACTTCTGCTATTAATTGTTCATCTATCATTTTTTATATTTTAATTTAATTTTAAGAAAAATAAAAAACTCAATATTGTTTACAGTGAAGCGACAGAAACAAACTTTTTGATGTTTTTATGCTTCAAACTTTTTAGAAAATCAAAATACAAATATGAAGTTATATGGAACGTAAGCTACAGTCAACAATATCAAATTTATGAAAATATTCAAATTTAATAATATTAAATTTGTTTTTAATTAATTCATAAATTAAAATAAAAATACAAATAGCAAATAAATTATATTTAATTTTTCACAAACGCCCAGATAAATATTTTTATTTTTTCTCAATTCTTCTATTATAAAAATTGTCAGAAATGGAATGCAAAGGAATACAAAACAAGTAAAACAAAAATTATGTGATATTGTAACATTAGATGGATTCCTTTAAATAATATTAGCAATATTATAAATAATAAATTAAAGTAAAATTTTAAGTTAAGAATACAGCTTATAATATTAGTATGTAACATAACCGATAAATGTTTTCTTAATTAAAGGTTACAAATCATAATATCACTCTGCTGCTAGATATAATATTAGATATTCATAAAGCTGTATAAAAACGTAAAAACTATTTTGCGAATACTTTTTATGTACAGGAAAAAAGATTGTATGAATACTTATTTTATGAATATTGATATCAGTTAACTGTCCAGTGTCCCGTATGCCCGTATCAACAACCAATGTTGTCGACGCTCTCTTAACGCAGTCTACAAAGAGTGTCCAGATTCCAGAATGAAAAAGTTATTTGTAAAATGACAGATTTTTTTTGACATTGTTTTGTTTACAAATTTAGTAAATAAGTAATTTTGCTAAAATTTTTCTATATTATAAACTTAAATAATTAGTTTATAAATAAACTATAAAATAAATAAATAACTATTAATTTGGACATTATTTTAAAAATATTGCAAACTATTAAACTAACTTATTTGCAAAAATGGCTTCTCTTTATTTTTTATTTTGATACTACGTATTCAATTATTTGACACTTTGTAAAGAAAGCGAAAGCGAAGAACTTTTTTCATAATACGTCATTGTAGCGTTTATTGTGGAAACTTCTTAATATAAATTTAATACATTTAACTCTACTTTGAAACTTCAATGATTGTAGAATGTAGAGAGCGTCATGAGAACGTGTATTGTAGATGCGGGTGTGTATATTATAAAATAATTATAATTTTTTATTTGCATTACATTAAATTATATAACAAAAGAAAATGATCAAAATAGCTGTCTGGGATAAACGATTAAATGCCAAATTAAACGTCAATGATCGGTCTACGTGACGTTATGTATGATAAAAAAAAATTACAAAAATAAGGAACGTTTGAAAATTGAAAACAAGAAGAATTTATAAAAATAAAACTTTTAAACCATAACGAAGTCCGTGTATTTATTTACGGAAGTCGCACCTTAAATTTAATTGCGTGTTAAGCTAAGACAAATCAGTAATAAAAATATAAGTAAAAAATAAAATAAAACTGTTCATACAATAAAACATTATTATTTACATAAAATTTGAAAATTTATTTTTTAAGTTATATTTATAGTGAAGAAACGATTTATTAAAGTAATATTGTAATATTATTAAAAAAAAAAAAATAAAGTTAATATGTTTTCGCTTTCAAAACAAGTGTTTCTAATGCCGAATAATTATAAGAATTTAATACCTTCTTTTGGAGCAATAAGAAAAAATTGGTTTTTAATTAATAGGAATGAATCTCCGAAGCATTTAAGTACGTCATCTGTTTTGTTGGATAACTCACAGAAAAATCATGGAATAAGGTAATTTTTTTAAAGAATAATCTTAAAAGATTTTATAGTTTTCAATTTTTTTTTTGTTTTGCAACTAATTAGCATAAACAATTATATTTTTAAATTACCTGCTTAGCATAGTGTGATGTTGTTTATCCAACAAAAGCTTTCAATTGAGGAATGTGGTTATTTATGAAAGTTGCTTTTTCTTTTTTTTTTTATTTCTTTTGTATCTTTCTGATATTTTGACCTTTTTTTTCTTATAGGTATTAATATTTTGTTTTGTTATGATAAGAAGTTAGTTTTTTTTAGGAAAGTGCTTTTAGAATTTTAAAACATCTCATCTCTTTATGCGCGAAACAAATATTTAAGATAAAAATTGAGAATATTCTGTTTTTTTCTAAGATTTTGTATACATTTCCTTAAATAATTGATCTAAAAATATAATTCTGTTTATAACTCAAAACTTCTAAAGTGTATTTCCATAATTTTACAAATATTTACATGTGTACTTTATATAAGGTTAATGTATTAACTATATTTGGAATTTTTGAAATAAACATCCAAACATCCGTTTCTAAAACTTAAATATTTTATAAATTTAAAATTTAAATGAGATGAAATTTTTTTGTACCTGCATTAAAATATTTATTTGTATTTAGTTAAAATTTAAATACTTAATACATTTAAGTTATGATTAATTAGTTCATAATATAATAGTTAAGTTACAATATTTTATTTTAAAGTTTAGTAAAATTTTTTATATTAATATTTGTAGCAGAAAACTTTCAAATCTAAATCATCCGGTTCCTGTGGCAGCCAGACGAACTGCAGTTTCAAAGGATGAAAGTCGTGAATTTATGGCAGTATTCCCAGGTATATAATATTAAATTGATATATAAATCAATTTAATTTAAATTGCATATTCGATTTTTTTTTTATCTAGATCTTGTTCGAGAAATAAATGAATTTTTTGCTTTACAAAAAAAACAAACGAAAACTGTTGGAAAATGGTTGTCAAAGGTAATATAATTTTTGATTAATTTTTAATAAAAAAAAAATTTTTAAGGAAAATTTTAAATCTTTTTAAAGGCTTTGCAATATAATGTTCCAAATGGTAAAAAAAATCGCGGCCTACTTACTGTTTTAACTTATAAAGAGCTTGTTGACAAACATGAACTAACAGAAGAAAATATAAGATTAGCACAATATCTTGGTTGGTGTGTTGAATTGGTTTGTATAAAAATTTTTAATATTTAAACTTTAATTATCAAATTTCTGCTAAAATGTTTTTTTATTAATTTACTGTTTTGTCAATTAAAGCTTCAAAGTTTTTTACTGATATTAGATGACATTATGGATGATAGTCAAACACGTCGTGGACAACCTTGTTGGTATAAACTAGAAGATGTTGGAAACATAGCAATAAATGATGCCCTTATGATAGAAAGTTCAATATTTTACACATTAAAAAAGCATTTTAGTGAGAAAAGCTATTATACAGAATTAGTTGAACTGTTCCATGAAGTCATTTTTATTACAAATATTGGTCAGACGTTAGATTTAGAAACAGCTAAAAGTAAGGATATTTTAACATTTTCAATGGAAAAATACAGAGCTATAGTTGCAAATAAGACGTCATACTACACATTTTATTTACCTTTTGCTTTAGCCATGCACATGGCTGGGTATGTAATAATCAATAGAGTAAAGAAATTTCTTTTATTAAATATTTATTTATTTTTAGTTTTGAAGATCCGGAAGCATTTAGACAAGCTAAAACAATCTTATTAGAAATGGGTCAATTTTATCAAATACAAGATGACTTTCTCGATTGTTTCGGTGATCCGAATGTAACAGGGAAAATTGGAACTGATATTCAAGACAGAAAATGTTCTTGGTTGGCTGTTGTATGTTTACAAAGGTGTAATGAAGTTCAAAAAAATATTATGTTAGAGTGTTATGGTCAAAATGGTACGAATATACATTTAAAGTAACATACATGTATAAATTAAAAAAAAAATATTTTAAAATTTCTTTTTAGATCCAGAAAAAATTGAACGTGTTAAAGAATTGTATAAAGAGCTAGGTTTACCAAATACATATGCAATTTATGAAGAAGATTCATACAACATGATTAAAACTCATATTCAACAAACGTCACGTGGAGTTCCTCATCAAACATTTATCAAGATATTAGATAAAATTTATCAAAGAGATTCCTAAATAGAATTAATTTTTTTTTTATTTGACTATTATGAATTATAATATTATTTTCAATTGTTAAATTTGAATTTACTTGGGTACAGTCATTATTTTAAATATTTTATATTAACATTAATAATAAAACAATCGATTTCGAAAAAAATATACATTTTACATAATCTTTATAATTTGTTTTAAACAATTTTTCTACAAAGTACAATCAAAAGATTTAAAATTTTCTCTAAAGTTTTTTACTAAGCTTGTTTCATCTTCTTTAGATAATTTACACTCCCTCCAATCAATTTTTTCGTCGCAATTTAAAAGATTTTCTGAACATATCGCTTCCCTAAAAAAAAAGTTGATCAAAAATTAATATTTCTGAAATATCGGTTACCTTGCAAAATGAAGAGGAAATCTTTTCATATCTTTAGTGAGCAGCGCGCAATCATTTAATTCTGTAACAAAATACGGTCCTTGTTGTGGCAAATCTGATGCTTCTACAAGTTCAGGAAGTGTTTCAAAAGATATATTGTATTCTTCTGATTTGTCCTGTATAAATATAGAACATAAAGAGTTAACTGCGTATTAAATTTACATTAATAGTTGAAATAAAAACTAACCTCAAAAGCATGCTTAATTTTCCATTCCATATCTTCCTCTAAGCCAACTGCATTTATTTGAAGATGTGCTGTTTTGTAATTTCTTTCAAAAAAGCATGTTGCCAATCCTTTAGATTTGAAAAACTTTTTTATAGCTTTTTTAAAATTTTTCAATTCTTTCCAATCAGAACTAGTCAAAAGTGCAGAGCTTTGAATATGAGTTACCGATAAAATTAAAACATGATATTCATTTAATGGACCTTTTGGGAAAGCTAAATAAAAGTTATTACCGATTGATATAATCAAATGCTTTTCAACGTCTGGAGACGACAAGCAAAACCAACATTTTTCTATAAAATAAAAAATTAAATATACAACATACAAAATTTAATTTATAGAATTATTTACCTGTATCAATTTCCATCTTCACTCTTTTGTAAGGAGTTTTATTACCTTTTGATTCTCTTTTATTGGATGGTTTACTTAAATCATAAAAGTATTGAGCATTGTCCTCCTAAAAGAGCACAGTTTAATTAAAATAATAGTAATTTAATTTAAAAAATATTACACTTTTCTTTTGTTGTCTCTTGTATTTAGAAAAATCAATGTTGTTGAAAGGACAAATTATTTCGTCTGTTGTTTTTTGAATTAAATCAGTTACACGCATTTTCTCGACAGGTATTAAATTTGCTGCATAAATGTATTTTTCTTTATTCGAATTGCCTACATCAGCTAATCCAATAAATCTTGTTGATAATTCCATTGGTGTATTACAATCACTTTTTAATCTGAATGGAGGTGCTTCATAGTAGGTTTTATTTAAACCACAAAAATGGTATCTTGGTCTGATTTGGGTAACTAAATACGAAATTAATACAGAAGAATTACGCTATAAATATACAATAATATTATAATTTTTCTTAAAAGTAATACCCGTTCAACTTTACAATTTTTTCTTTAACACCATTGCTCCATGGAGATGTAATCAATATATCAACTCCTTTATAATCATTAAGATTTGCTTTACTGGCAAAACATAAATCTATTACAGAATTTACATCATTTTCATTAAAATATATATTATCACTTTTATTATTTTCCGTTCCACTTAGGTATGCAATTTTAATACCATTTGAAAGTGTATAAAGGCCTCTTTTACCTTAAAAAAATGTGAACATGATGATTTCAGTTATTAAAAATATTATATTATGTACCCAAATAAGTTAAATTGGAACAAATATCCCCACCATTGGCATCTTCAAAATTTTGAGATAGTACAGGATCGCATGAACCAAGTATAAATGTAGGTACAGGGACTAAAATATGAATATGTATTATTTCCTTTTAAATAATAATCTTAAAAATTTACCATTCTTACAACCATTTTTATAAGCAATTAATTCATCATTACATTTCCCAAAAAATTCTCCAACGCATAAAAGAACTAAAAAAAAAATATATTAAGTCCATAATAAATCAAGTGAATTATAGTTACTTTCAAAAGGTCCGGATTTTTGATTTATTGTTTCTACTCTATTGAAAATTTGTTTAAATTTACCACTGACATCACCACAAACCAATCTAAAATTCGAAACAAAAAATTAATTTTAAACAATAATCTATTTCAGAAATAAATTTAAAGATAATGTTAAATAAAGTAAACCCTAATTGTTTACGAATTGGAAAGTGAGTTAATGATAAAATATATATGAAAATCAAAAAATATAATTTTAATATATTAAATTTTTACGATCAATAATTATTTGGTTTACATTTTTATTTTATTATCCATTTTATTTACTTTAATAAACAATTTTTGGTAAACGTTTTTAAGGGTAAACAAAACTAAATTTATCTTCAATCAATTCAACCTTGAAAACGTCAAATTAGGTGATTGCTTAGACGAAATAAATAACGATTAAATGTTGCAATACAACCACCACCTGGGCCTATTGTTATGTTATATTTCTATATTTATAAAAATTTATATCATTAATAATAATAACATAATTAAAATTTGATTTTGTATTTATTAAATATTTCTTAAAAAAAAAACTTATTTAAAAAAAAAAATATGACAAAATATTTTTTTACTTCAAGAATCGTTGAAACCTCGGTTTAAACTGTTACTTACTGCAACAAATAACTTAAAATATATCAACAAATAACAATTTTCGTCAAAAGATGTCTCTGTAAATAATTATTAAAACTATATGGTGGTGCCATAAAGAAATCATATACGATTTATGTATATGATTTCTTTATGGTGGTGCATTACTTGACTTGTTTTTGCTTTTTTAAAATCTAAAACCTAAAATAGTTCTTTACTTCTTTTAGGTTTCGAAAAGTAGTATTTCACTAAGCTCGGACAAATATTTATTTATATCAACAATCCGCGTCCGGAACAATCTTAAAATTGTGCAAAATTGGTATTTTTTCCAACAAAAATTTCGGTTATTATGAGTACATACAAAGACTATATCTACTATACATATAATAAGATTCCAAGTAGAACAAATTTTTTTAGTATAGAAAATAAAAATAAGGCTGTGCCCCAAATAGTCGCGACATCTGTTATACTAAATTCGTTTTTTTTTAAATTTTAAATATACATAAACGTTTTTCATTCTTTTCTTTGATATACAATCATATACTATTTAACCTTGAATAAAAAAAAAAAGTTTTCTAAATAAAATTATTTATTTATTTATATTAATATTACATACATAAATGTAATGCAATATTATTGAACCATCAGCTACTAAGGCCATTATAGGTTTTTTATACTATTATTAAATTATATACTAATATTATTTATTTTGTTTATATTATATACTATATATTTACATTATACAACAACAAATTTAATTCACAACAACAAATTTAATTAAATTAATGAAAGACGAAATGGCCAACAATATAGTAATGTTAATAAATAAATCACTAACTGAAGGAATAATGTCATTATGCTTAAAAATGAATAAGATAATTCCTATATATAAGAAGAAGAACACAGGCAGTGAAGATGATGTAAAAAAAACTTTAGGCCTATATCTATTGCTTCAGTGTTTAGTAATCTTATTGAAACCGTTGTAAACAAGCAGCTTACTGAACATATAAGCAAAACTTAGTTTGTAAACAGCAATATGGTTTCAAGCAAAATTCAAGTATACACAAGCAGCACTATTTGATGTTGTATCGGAAATTCATTCTGGGTTAGATAAAAATAATAAAGTAGTTGCAATATTTTTCGACGTTAAGAATGCTTTCGACACAGTTGACAGGAAAATATTGCTTAGAATACTATTTGAAAATGGAATAAAAGGAAAAGAGCATAATTGGTTTAGAAGCTATTTATCTAAGAGAGAACAATATGCGAAATGCGACTATGTTACAAAGTCAACTGCAAGATATTAAATATGGTGTTATACATAGTAGTTTATTAGGACCTACTTTGTTCTCATGCTACATAAGTAGTTTGCTAAAAATAAAGCTCACTGGTAAACCATTTAGATAGATAGATAGATATTTAGATAAATCATATCACAGATTAGAAGAAAAATTGAGACCTATATTTATAGTATTCTACAACGGGTGCAGTTACGTAAACTCGAGATTAACACCAGTAAAACTAAATACATAATATTTAAAAAGAAATCAACAGATAATATTGACATTCATTACAATGGTTGCAAACTAGAGATGGTAAAAAGCTACAAATACTTAGGGATTATAATAGATGAAAAATTGACTTGGGAGCAGCATATTGAAAATGTAATAAAAAAAAGGAAGGCGAATAGCAGGAATCTTTAGACTCATAAACAAAAGAGTACCACATGTTCCATAGCTCAATTACATATGGAATACAAATATGGGGAAACACGGCCAGCAAGAATTTATCTGCACTACAGAAAATACAAAATAAATGTATAAAAAATCTATATGGCTATACAGCAACAGAACGGCAACATAAAAAATGCATACAAAAAATAAAATTTTACTACTGAATTTGCTCATAAAAAGTAAACTTGTCACACAAATACACTACATAATCACGAAAAATATCAATACAAACATCACACCATCTCTCAATAGAGAAGTGCATATAGGTACTCCACAAGAAATGCAGATCAAATAAGAATAAAATCATCCTCAATTAGATTCAATAAACATGATACTGTTTACAACACTGCGTTTAAATTGTACAATGAATTACAAACAGAAATAAAAGAAATCACAAAGTTATCTAAATTTAAAAGTCAGGTAAAAGAGTTATATATATATGAATCAAATATAAAAAATTGAAGTGATTTAAACTGATGAATAATATAATGAATTTACACCTGTACTATTTTGTTTGAATTGTTTTGTTATTGTTACTGATAAAGTTCCCAGCGGGAAAAAGAAGCATTCCAGCATGCATGCTAGAAGTATTCCCATTAAGGTAAGAAGCACTTCCTGTTCCATACTTTTATTGCTTCTTTTTTCATATAGATGTCCGGAAAAAGAAGCAACGCGTTCATACTTTTACTTCGCAAGCTTCCCTTTGAGTGATTCAGAATGCATGACTGGGAAGGCATCTAGAAGGCATGACTGAGAGGGCATGTAGAATGCATGATTAAGAAAGTATTTAGAATGCTATTCATTAATAAACTATAGAAGTATATATTTCAATCTTATAAGTGTACAAATTAAGTAACAAAAACAAGTTTTCCTTTTAATATATAAGAGTTCCTTTATTTTATGCTTTTTAATGAAGCTTTTTAAATTAAACTAGTTTAATTTGATTAAAGTTGTATAACAGTAAATAATTTTATCGACATACATATTATATAAATAAACGAGGAAGAATACAGTTGACTTTGTCAACTCTTAGATACCCGTACGAACCGTTAGTATGTTCACAGCCTGTCACTCTGCTTACAATATTATTTTTTTAATATTTTAGTATTTTAAAATAATTTGGGTGAATTTTATAATTTCTAGAACTATGGGTTGTACATATATTCAAACTATATGTTTATATGTACATTCTTCAAAAGCAGATTCTAACCTTTCGTATAACGATTATCAATCCAAAACTTTTTCAAATATTCTATAGTACCATTTAATACTAAGCGGTAAATGTATATTAAATTTACTAAGTACAAAACAGTAAATATAATTTTAAATATTATAGTATATTATATTTAAATATTCCATTGACAGAATAATTTCTTATAAGTACAATAAAATACATATATGTATGTAAATACGGCGCTATATAATATACATCTATACTCTTATCATTCATTCACTAGTGACATATACGATATGTAAATAAACATGATATTATATAAGTATGTATATATATCAATATCATATAAATAAAAATTCTTCAAGCAACCGTTATGTTGTTTATTTAATTACATTTTTTTGTACTACGCATTATATCTTCAACAATTTCAAATTATCGAGTAAAACAAAATGGAAAAAATTCGTTAAAGAAATTTGTTAGGAAATTTGAAAAAATCAAGTAACACTTTCGTCAATTATAAAGTAACCTTATATTATTAAAAAAAGTTGTTAACAGAAATAAAAGTATAATGTTGGAGCTTTAATTTTTGTGTATTACTTCAAAAAAATTTTAACAGGTGTTCAAGTTACAGGTGTTTCAAAATAGGAAATTTTCAGTTTTTGACCCCTTACAGCTCCTAAACGGGGGGTGATACAAAAAAATTTTCAAAGATCTAACTTCTGTCAAAATTTCAAGTTTCCAACTTTAACCGTTTAGAAGATGGAAGGGTTAAAGAATTTTGCAAAATTTGAGTTTCGCATAACGGTAAATTAAGACACCGTATGCCAAAATTATATATTTATTGTATATATACTTTTAAAGCTAATGAAAGTAGTAATCATTTGGCGTTTTCAAAATGAAGATATACCTTATACAACTTCTGCTATAACAATTTAAATATAGAGCCTTTTTGAACCTTTGGGGAGCTGTAGCTCCGTAACGGGTGGGGCTACAAAAAAAAGTTATTAAAAATAAAATTAATATTTTTGTGAGATCTATCAGTAGTTAAAATTTCATAGCTCTATTGCAAAAAAAATGTGGGGATCTAAAAGTTAGGTGTTCGAGAGCTACCCTAAGGCTTGGTCCAAACTCAACCAAAAAAAATAGGGAACCTACAAATTACTCCCAAAATATTTTGTGTAAATTTCAAGATTCTAGCTTTCTTAGTTTTTGAGTTAGCGTGCTGACGGACGGACGGACGGACGGACGGACATGGCTCAAAAGTCTTAGAATTTTTTTCTGATCCGATCCATACCTTTGAAGGTATATCTAGCTCGCTTATTTCGAGGTGTTACAAACGGAGGAGTAATTTTATTATACCCGATCCTATCGTACGGGTATAAAAAGGCAAATAAAAAAAATAGGACCTACCTAGTTTAAACATTTTTAGATCAATTGATCGTTTATAAAATTATCCATATAAGGATTATAAAATATTAAAATTTTAAATTAAGTATATATGTAGTAATATTCCAAAAATTATTTACATTAAAAATTAAAATTTAAACATTTTTACATCAATTAAATGTTTTTGTATTAAATTTATAATCTGTTTTTTGCTGCACGAAATTCAGCTCTCATATTCTCTCCAAATTGGACAAATCCAAAATTTTCATATTTTTGCAGCTTCTGAAATACAAAATTAAAAATTGAGTTTAAAAAAGTAAATAATTAAAAGACATAGAATTTGAATTGAAACTGGAAAAGTTTTTATTTATTTTTGAAGTACAATGCTTGCCATTTATACTCTGAAAATGATATCTCCCATGTGCCCACCTCTTACAGTACCTGATTCTTTTATCAAAATTTTCGGTCACATTCTGGCATAGTTGCGGCTCTATCTCATCAATAACTCGAATAATTTCTGCTTTCAATGCTTCAACGCTTCGAAATAAAACGGTCTGGAAACTTTGTATGCAGTAATTGCAGTGTTTCTCTGGCTGTATGACACGTAGCCCCATCTTATTGAAACTGCATGTCCTCAATATCAATATTTTCCAGTTTTGGCCATAAAAAAGTTGTGATCATGTCGCGATATTTGGTACCGTTAACGGTTATGGCTCTTCCAGCATCATTTTCGAAAAAGTACGGACCAATCACACCACCAGACCACAATGCACACCAAACAGTGACTCTTTGTGGATGCGTTGGCTTCTCTTGGATCACGCGAGGGTTTTTCTCCCCCCAAATACGGCAATTTTGTTTATTAACGTAGCCACCGATTTCAAAATGTGTTTCGTCCGAAAAGATAATTCTTTTTGAAAAATCGTCGTTTTGTTCCAGTATGCAAAGTCCCGACGCATGGAATGATCTTGTGGCAGCAATTCTTGTGTCAATTGAATTTTGTAGGCCTTCAACGCTACATCTTTATGCATAATATGCCATACAGTTGGCTCAAAAAGTCCCAATTGTTATGAACGTCGGGAAATTGATATGGTGGGGTCAGCTGTAACACTTTCACTCATAGCACCAATATTTTCTTGTGAACAACCGGCACTTTCTTACATAATAACCATTTTCCTAAAATAATTCAATAATTTCAACACATTGTTGCAATGTATACGACTCCCTTTTTATAAATGGCAAATCTTCAACTGTCAAAATGACATATAGTATGGGTGCGTTCAATGTTTGAAGTGTGTTAATTTTGAAAACTCAATTTGAAAGACCCTTTATATGTTACTAGTAAATGGCAATATGAAAAAACTTACCACAAATATCAATCACAACTTTGCACTAGCGTAAATCACAGTACAATGAATCATCTAATCATTGTTTTTTAACAATTATTATGTAAACATAAAACAAGCAGAACCATGTACGAACCATTGTACTAACATCAACCATCGAAACTAACAAAAATTCATAATCATGAAATAGTAAATGCATTTCAGAGGTATTTTTTTAATTTTTTTATCCTGTTTTACCCCCTGGGGGAGCATAGGGCTTCCACAAAGCTTCTATATCGCCAAATGTTTGATTTCTGCCCATGTTTTACCGCTATTATCAATTTCCTTAGCCACAGACCTTCTCCATGTTATTTTAGGTCTACCCACACTTCTTTTTTCCTGTGGATTCCAGTCGAGCGCCTGGCTTGCAATGTTCTCTGGCGCTTTCGGAAGTGTGTGACCTATCCATCTCCATTTCTTTTTCTTGATTTGGCAGAGTATGGTTTCTTGTCTAGAGATAGTTAGTAGGTCCTCATTTGATATTCTTCTAGGCCATCTTATATTTTGAATTGTTCGGAAGCATTTATTTTCAAATACTTGTAATTTATTTGTTGAAGAGTTTTTGATTAACCAGGTTTCACTGCCGTAGAGTAGAATTGATTTCACACAGGCTTCAGAGGTATACAAGATATTTCATTCGTTTCGGTTTAAAAAAAAAAAAAAAAAACGATCTCATTTGATTCAGAAGCAATTTTTTAGAAACGTTCTAGAATACATGATTTATTGCTTCTCAATCATCACACGATTTTTTTTGTTTTAAATGAGTGCTTCTAACCTTCCAGAGGAAGCGCTTCTCTTTTTTCCCGTTGGGTTATTTGTAAATAAATTTTGTGAACTCATATAATTATAGTTATTAGTTTTTAAGAAAAATTGTACTAATATTTTGTGATTTTTTTTTTTTTCCTAATGAAGGTGGGAATCTTCCAAAGACACCAAGAATTTTCCCTTGGTAGTGTCAGATTCTTACTGACTAAACCCAACTCCCCCTTTAGCCAATATAGTGGGATGAAACCCTTACCAGCGAACGCAGTATATTGGCTAGGGTAGGGATAGGGAAAGGATAGGAAAATGGATACGGAAACATTGAATTGGGAGAAGGACTGTAAGGAAACAATGAATCCGCCTATTATTATTATTTTTGCTAACAGTGACTAAAGCCGTCACAACAGTTACAACATTTAGTAGTAGTATATATATTACTACATGAGGTAATTATTGAAGGCAACCCCCACTGTCACTGTAGCGGCTGTTATTATTGGTATTAATATTAATATTCTTATTAATATTATTATTATTTTACTACAGAGTCAGCGCCATCAGTGGATTACAACGTGCAGCAGTATATAACACCTTACTTGCATGATATAACCAAAGATAGCCCCACTGTAGTAGCTATTATTATTATTAATATTATTATTATTATCATTATTGTTATATTATTATACTATTTAATTATTGTACTATTATTATTATTATTATTATTATTAATTATTATTAATGTTATTATTACTACTATTAATTATACGATATACATTATTACGATATAAAAGTACTACATATTTTTTATTTATGACCTGACCGGGGTTTGAACCCAAGACCCTTCGATTGAAAGGTTGGCGACTTAACCACTGCGCCATGAGTCAGATAAATTTTTAAATTATCTGACTCATGATTAAATTTTTTCAGCTGATGGGATGCTAAAAATGAGCTTTTTTGGGATGAAATAATAAATAAATAAATAAAATATAAAATTCTGTTTATTTTTTATTTCATGTTTTGTAACTTTTTTGTTTAAAATTTTTGTAAACTTTTTAAATAATTCTCGAACGAATATATTAAATGAATTTTTTTATAAAGTTCCACTTTTACATTTTCATTATACACCAACTCATTACTACATTTTTCGTAAACCAAAATAAAAAAAATGAAAGCGTTATTTTATTAATTTATTATATAATTTTATTTGTTTTTTAAATAAAGCATTACTATATAATATAATATATAATATTCATATATGTATATATAATAATAATAATATTAATATTAATTTTTTATTTTATTTTATAAGAAAAACTTTATTATACGAATTTTTCTTTTTTTCTTAATTCTTGTTCATAAATTAAAAGAAAAAAAAAAAAAAGCATTGTGCATTTTGTATATTTTTTTTTTAGAAAAATTTAATTGTTTTTTTTTTTTTAAATTAATTTCAGAAATATATTTCCATGTAGTCTTAATATATATGTCCCCAAAATAATAAAAAAATCTTTTAGGTATATATAAATTAAATAATCTTTCTTTTTTTTTGCTGCGAAAATCACAGTTAAAGTGAATATGAGCTTCTATACAAATAAAAAAATATTGTATAGATTTTTTTTTTGGTTTTTTGTTTTTTTTTGTTTTTTATATCTTAAATAAAATTAAAATTCTTAATTCTAAAATTCTTAATTATATATTCTGATTCCATTTTTAATGTTATAGTTATTTTTGATTGAAAAATTTCTATATATAAAAAAAAAATTTCAAAAGTTTTTATTTTAAAGTTCTTATATACAAATACATATAATATACATATATATATAAAAATATATAAAAAAAAGTATTATTATTATTATTTTAATACAAAAAAAAAAAAAAAAAATTAAAATTGTTAATTTAAAGAAAGTTTTCTGTTTTTTGTTTTATAGATCATGATTTTCATTGCCTTCTGTTAAGCTTCTTAAAGATCTAAAATGTAAGGAAACAAAGAAAAAATTAACAAATTTAATAATTTTAATTTTATTTGTAGTTTATTTTATTTGGAAAAACAATTATCTAACCTAGATCTTTCAAATAAAGATGGATCTGTATATATAGGTTCACTTGGATCATCAAATTGTGAAGTATTGCCATTTTTTCTTAATGAATTAACTGGTATTTGACACATTCTTGCTAAATTTCTAATAATAAGAATTAAAATAAAAATTTTTTTTTTTAAATTTCTTAATTTATACCCAGTTGCAAAAGTTTTTTGTAAACCACTACCAAATAATGACATATTTCCTCTTAATTGATTGCTTCTATTAGAATTTAAATGTCCAATTTCGCTAAATCTTTCATGTGTTCTCATTGTTGATGGTGAAAATGATGATGGTGAACTGCGATCTACGCTACGATTTTTTGATATTATTATCCAATATTTTCTATTTAAAATAAAATAAATTTATTTTTTTCAATTTAAATTCACTTTTAATATATTTTTTAAAATAAACAATATATATATATATATATATATATATATTATATAGAGTATATGATCCGAGTATTAATGATTTTTATTGAACTGGATGATAGGAAATTTCTTAAGAAATAACAAACTTGGTTTATTTCTAATGGTTTTCGAGATAACGGTATTTAAAGTTTTTCGTATATGTTTATTTTAAAAATAAAATCATATTATCTATTTCCTTGTATAACAAAAGAAGTTAATTTAAAATATTTTAAATACCTTATAAGATTATCAACTTTCTTATAAATGTTTAAAAAATATTCTCGTTGTCTTAGTTGGAAAACTATTATTTTTTCTTTTTTTCGAATAACAGTAGGTATATAATAATTTGAATCCTTTATTCCTTTATCTCTTTGGAGGTAATTCAATACAATCTTTTAATCTAATATTTTAATTTCAAAAGACATTTTCTTTTTTAATGAAATTGTATTGGAGTGCCGCAAGGGTATATTGAATTATTCCGACAATAGTAAAGAGTATGGTACAAATTGTAAGAACATAAATTAAATTCTAGAACTTGAGAAATGTAAAAATGAAATCAAAAGTGTAAATAAATAACAGTTTTTTTATGAAAAAAAATCCTAAAATTAATACAATATTTTATTTTAAGATAACGAGAAAATGTTTTGGACAAAACATAATACAAAAATTTTAATAACGTTTTCATATATGAAAACTCGAAAACCGTTAGAATAAAACTCTTTCTCTCTGCCCCTCTTTAGAAACTTTTTTTTTTATTTATATCGACATGCAGTACAATCCTTCAGTTTAAAGAAGATCATTAAGAGACGCACATCCTACATATATATATACTGTATATATATATATATATATACGCACATTACTATATGTATATATTCATAACAAACCTATAAGCAAAGCCCGATATTAATGTAATCGAAAATAATAATATCATTAACATTATAACTGCTGATATTAATCCATAATATTCATTATCTGTCATGCATACTTGTTCCTTTGGAGCAATTAATTTACGAGCATAAGATTCATGTTCAATTTCTTCTCTTGATTCGAATACCTGTGATAATAATATAATAAAAATATTTTCGTATTATAATTAAATAAAAAATTGTAATAAACTTTTACTTCGATCATTTCACGAACTTGTTCTGCTTCTTCTGGAGAATTATTGTCAATGGTTTCGGCTGCAATTTGTGTATCATCTATAAAATGTAAATATTTATTTTAATTTTTTAATATAATTTAAATTAAATTAAATATATTTAAAAAATTTTTTTTTTACTTTTATCAATATTTGTAACAAGTTCAGTTGTTGAGTTTGTAATAATTTCAACTAAATCAGTTTCATTTAAAGATCTACGTCTTCGACCAAAAGATGGTTCTGATCTTCCTGATGGACCAGGGCAATATGCCTTTTAATTAAATAAAAAGAAATACAAAAACAAAAATATTAATATTAAAAATTTTACTTTACAGGTTAAAAATACTTACAGGTTGACAACCTTCTCTACATGTACGTACAGTTGCCTCAAAAACTAAGAAATTTGATTCCGGTATTTTAAATGCATTAAATCTTGCTTCTAAAGTATCACCATCACGTAATTTATCTAATTCAGGGAATACATAAGGATCTACAGGACATCTATTAAATATAACAAAAATTATTAATTTTTTTTTTGAATAACATATTTAAAAATTTATAAAATTTTATCTTGTATTAAAACATACCCAAAACGATCAATTAATTGAATACTTCTACCAGAATATGGATCTCTGGCTACAACATTTGTTGCAAATATATCTGTAACATGATTATAACCATCTTGTGCTTCTAATCTAAATGTTAAAGGATCACCAACAGCTATAGTTGTTGTTGGTCTATTCTGATAAAGAATCATTAAACGAACTTTTGAACTTAATGTATTTTCAGCTGGTAAATATTCAATTGGTATTGGACTTCCAGATCTGTCAGGATTATAAAGACTTTTCAGACATTCGGAATATTAATATGTTCTTTTGAAAAAATTTTATAACATTTTTAAAAACAAAAAAAAAAAATGAATATGAAATTTTTCCAAAAGAATTTATGTAAAAAAACTTTTTTTTTGGATTAGTTCATTTCTTCTACGAAATTAGTATATATGCACTACTTACACAATATAAATACAGAATTGACTTTTTCGTAGTATAAAAATAGTTTCTCTATTGAATTTTTGTTTTATTTAAAGAATTCATTTACTTTACAGAATTGTTAAATCAAAAGACTTAAATGCACCAGAAACTTTGTATAAAAATATTTGGAAATTAAGTATATGAGATAAAATTAAAGTTTTCTAGCAATAATAAGGACTTATTATTTAAAATATTAATAGACTTGTATTTAAAAAGAATTAAAAACTTTAGACCTGATCCGATTGTTGCCGAAGTTTAAGTTGAATATTTATGTAAAATATTGGTAAATGGCAATTTTTCAGTGGGCCGTGAAACACTCAAATTAATAAAATTACGGTGCAATATTAAATTATTTTCTTTTGCAAAATATAACCGTAATATTAAAATACCGTAATTATGATTATTTTTCGAAACAATCGACTTTTTTCAAAAAAGAAAAAAATTTATCAAAAAAATTGATATTAATCGAAAGAAGATCCGAATTTTATCCGATGTAATGGCAAATTTATTATATCCGAAAGGTCTGTAATTTTAATCATTTCATTTTTCTATTAATTCCAGTTTCGTTACATTGAAACAAGTTCAACCGGTGGATTTGAGAAGCTGCTATACAACTTCTTTATTTCTTTATATGAGTATAATTCAGTTTTTATATAAGTTGGGCATTTAAAATTTTGTCAAAACAAGTTAAGTTTTATGCCAACGACCTCATCATAAGTCTAAAACAACAGGTTGTGGGTATGTGAAATTTATATGCTTATTTGCTTTAAAAAGCTTAGCGTCTGAAATTTTGTAAAAAATGCTGGAGAAGTTTTATTTGATTCGCGCCGATTTCCTTTAGTTCACACAGTGATTTCTCCATTCTTCCATCTTATTCTTTTAATGTTTAAATTTTTAATTTTTAAAAATAAATTTTAATTGTAATTTTACCATTACAATCGCAAGGCATAAATTATCTGTTAGTCATAATTATCAGATTGATATTTAAATTTTCAATTCTATATATATATTGTGTAAATGATTATAAATTTAGTATATTAGTAGAAATATATTTTCTAAACAAGATTCAAAGATAAACAATTCAGGAGTTTCTAAAAAAGAAAAGATTAAGTTTTCTAAAATAAAAAAAAAAAAAACAATGTAGTCATTGGTTGGCAAAACCAAACTAATGAAAAATGTAATGAAAATGAATATTATTGTGACTGCAATATTCTAATGATATAAAATAAAGTGATTTCCATATGCAATATATGATTGAAAGGATACCTTAATATTGTATTTTAAATTAATTTTATGAGATTATAAAACTATGATATGTAATATGTATAAAATAATATAAAAATAAAATAAAAACTAAGATAAATTTATAAAAGCAAATTAATATTCAATAAATAACAAAAACTTCATCACCACTAAAAGTCTAACTACAATAATCAATTTTCTTGTTCATATAAAAAAAAAACTTATATAAACAATAATTGATATGCTACTATTAAATGTCGAAATTTTATTATTCAATAAACTAATCTATTGTTATCCATTATTACTATATATTCCGAATTTCGATTTTTCTTTTCCGTAAAATATATTATTTTTTTTTAAACATATATTTACCTTTAACTTTACCTTTTAAATACAAAAAAAAAAAAAATTTAATGTACTTATAGGTTAATATTAATACCGGACAATATTTAATTTCGAACATTCAATTTCAGTTTCGTAACTTTTAATTTTACAATCAATTTATATTTACCCAGCTCCAATATATCCAGATGTTACAACAGCTTCTCCAGGACCTCTAAATATGCATGTTAAATTATAACGTTTATCTCGACCAGTTTGAACATTATCTGAGAATTGTACTACTACAATATTTGTAAGCGTATCTCCATACTATATAAAATACATATTAAATATATAAATTTTAAAAAACTAAAACAAAAAATATATATATATTTACTCTTTGTGTGCCACATTCTGGATATCCTTGTGGTCCGCTTATTCTCAACACATTTACAGTCCCACCATTACCCCGGAAGAAACATCTTCAAAAAATATTTTTTGGTTGGTTGTTCTATAAATATTTAAAATTATAACTTTACCTGTCATAAAATCCGTAAGTATAAATTCGACCAACAAATCCTTCGGGTGTTCTTAAAGTAAATTCCATTCCTTCTTCATTACATGTTTGTGAAACTGTAAAGAAAAATTTAATTTATTCCTTCGGCGTCCAAAATTTTAATATATTTAGTTTCATACCATCAAGACATTCTCCATCAGATCTTCCTTGTCCTCGTTCATAAAAATCATAAGTACCTGCGTCAAATAATGATGGGTTATGAATATCTAATTCTCTACTATCTCTATCACTTAATTCACAATTTGGTGATTCGCGTTCCTCATAGCTCAAAACAGCAGTATCTCTAAAAACAAAATAATAGGATTGGATACTTAAAATATTTTCAAGTTATTTTTATTTGTTTTATTCTTTACCTGTAATTAAAGCTACGACAAACAAAATCACGTGCTTCTGCACATTCTCTTTGACATTGCACTAAAGAAGGTACTATTAAAGATCTTCGAATGAATTGCCTTCTCATTTTATGTCTAGCTGCAACTTGTTTGAAATTATCGAAATCATCACAACGTGATGGAGAAGGTGGAGGTCGAACACCGCCACCAGTTCCTCCACCACCGCTACCGCCCCCACCACTACCACCGCCACCGCCGCTATTATATCCGTCAGGAATTCCGGGTCTGTATGGTGGTTCATATGGGGGATAACTCATACCAACAATTGGTCTTCGTCCAAATCCACCGCCATTATCATACTCACGATCATAGCTAGTAAAATCCTGTGATCAAATTCAAAATATTATGAATGTGTGACATTATTGAATTATGTAAGTAAAATAAACTTACTGGTCTACCAGGACCGTATGGACGATCTTCATATTCATCATAGTATGGATGGCCACGATAGAAGTCTAAAATTTAATTTTAATTAATTTTATTGTTTAAGATTGTAGAATTTTGGAAATTTTTATTATAAGAAAAAAATTATACTCGTATCAGGTCAAAATGATATTTTTTAGCACAAATCTAATATTTAGTAATATTTTATTAATTACACTATATAATATTTTAAATTACGTTACGTTACGTTACATTACGTTACTTTACGTGACATTTAATTAATACAACTACTACATTTAAGGGTCAATTAAAGTCTACTGTTTAATTTACCTGATGGTCTTCCTCTAAATCTATCAGTATTTCCATATTTATAAATTTCTATTGGATGTCTTCCATTGCCTACTGGAAATCTGTTTGACGAAGTTGGTGGTGGTGGATACTTACTGTCAATTGTTGGTGATGGCGGATAATTTCTATCTGAATCCGGCTCAGGTCTTGCTGCATTATGTGTAACTAAATCAGGATAATCTGGTCGGGGATATCTTTGTGGTGGATAAGATGATGGAGGAGCATCAGGAGGATAGCGTTGTGGGTATGAAGACGGTCTAAAACGTTTATCTGGAAAATCTCTTAAAGGATGTTCTCTACCAATGTATCCGCTGCCCGGCGGATAACCTCTAGTAGGTGGAGGATATCTTTCTTCATCTGATGGTGGATATCTGGTGTGACCATTTGCTGGTGGATATCTTCGATTTAAATAATCATGGTAAGGATATGGTGCTCTATCATCAGATGGATATGGCCGATTTGAATCATCATGTGGTATATTATTATCCGATACTGGAGGATAACGATCTCCTCCAGAATAGTATTTATTATCATTAGGTATGCGATCTCTGTAAGGATATCTGCTACCATAATTTGGGTAACGTTCTCTGTCATCAGATGAAGGATATCTTTCTTCGTAATTGTTTATTGGATATCTTTCTCGCGGTGGGTATCGGTCCCGATCTCTATCTCTGTCTATTTCATTAGACGGATATCGATCTCCGGTACCAGCATCTAAAATGGTTAATTTAATAGTGCACAAATAGCAATCATTAACAACAGTGAAGATTAATATTAATAATTACTTTTAAGTTAACTAATTACGTCATTAAAAATTAGTCGAGTTAATTTAGTCAAAATGCATTTTATAATTAAATATTTCTAAAACTTACCGTAATCAAGTGGAGGTGGTTTAGCAGGATATCGATCATAACCACTAGGTGGATATGTTTCTTCTAAAGGATAACGTCCATTTGAACTTGGGTATCTCCCACCTACAAATGTGGGATATTTATCAGATGGTGGATATCGATCATCAGGTGGATAAAATGGTGGAGGTCGTTCTCTTGGAGGTGGATAACGTCCAGATGGTTGCAATCGATCACCAGGTTGATATCTTCCACCATCACCGCCTGGTGGGTATCTTCCTCCATCGCCACCCGGTGGATATCTTCCTCCATCACCACCCGGTGGATATCTTCCTCCATCACCTCCAGGTGGATATCTTCCATCATCACCGCCAGGTGGATATTGATTTCCATCAGAGGGATATCTTCCACCAGGTGGTTGAACTCTGTCATCTGGATATCTTCCACCTCCACCTGCAGGTGGTTGTATTCTATCATCTGGAAATCTGTTTCCGCTAGGTGGTTGAATTCTGTCGTCTGGATATCTTGAACCACCCGGTGGCTTATTTCTATCATCTGGGTATCTGTTATTTGGATATCTATTATCTCCTGGCGGTCTCCAATCTCCTGATCCAGTACCAGAATTCATATCAGGTCTTTGGGGTGGTCTTTCATCATGGCCTTCAGATCCAGCTACATTTACTATAAAGTATCAGTTTTGTTTCAATATTTTTGAATAAAAGAGAATTTAATACTTACGCATTAAATTTTCATAGTAATCATAATCGGCATCGTAAATTATTCGCATTCCGTCTCTTTGATTATATCGACTTAATCGACATGTTCGGAATCTATCACTATAAACAGCAGATCTATATAAAAATTAATTTTATTCAATTTATTTTATGTAAAAATATTAAAGTTTAATTTGTAGCTTAAATACCGGCATTGAAAGCTTGTTTGTCTTAAACATTCATCTAAACATTCACTTAATGAACGACCAGTAATTTCAGAATGAAATTCACCACCTAATCTTGAATTTCGATATCTTTGAAAAGCTGTATCTGGTCTTCTTCCACTTGAGAATAAATGTGATGTTACCGAATTGTCAGGGTAATCAGTCCCTCTCTCTTTAATAAATGAATATATTTTATATTACAATTCAGAAGTAAATAAGATTTTTATACTAACTATGCAAGAACTTACGATTATCTAAGCAGACTAAATCATAAAAATGATGTGTTGGACTTGAACTAATACTAATGTCATCTTTTTGAGAAATTGAATCTTCTTCAGATAAAATACATTGTTTTGTTTGGTCATCAAATTCTACTGAACGACAAAAATACCTAAAAAAATTATTAACATTTATAGATTTATGTAACATTGTTATAAAATTAAAAAAAATTACTTTTCGGCTCGAAGACACATTGTTTGGCATTCTTCTAAAGTCATATTATTAAATATATCTACTTCGAATGGACCACCAAGTCTTTTGTTTTCTTCTTTTACAAAAACTGCTAGCCCATCGCAACGTCTTTCAGCTATGCAAACAAAATAAATAACGCATTTGTATATTTAAAAAGGTTCATTATATAAAGTTTAAAATTTACCATTTAAACATGTATTTTCTAAATAATCGGAATTTGGATCATCTTCTAATAACTCAGGATGAGTTCGTCTGGTAAATCTAAATATTTTTAAAATAATAATTTGATTTTTTCTTAAAATTTTTTATAAAGTACCTGCTTAAACTACAAGTTCTAAGAGCTGAATCAAAATTAGCCGCTCTACATACGAATGAAAATTCATTTAAACATTTATCTTCACAATCAGATCTATTTGCAGCTGTTAGCTATTAAAAAAAAAAAAAAAAATTTATCTTATAGTTGTTAAAAAATAAATTAATTTGATTTGAGAATTTACTTCTTTAATATCAGATAATGGTAATTTTAATTTTTTTCTTGGATGTCTTTCAAATACATATCGTCTGCTGGGACATTCTCTTTCTGGTCTGTTTGCTATATAATAAATTTTCTTTTAATTTAATTTTTCATTTTTAATTTAATATTTTTAAACTTACATGATAGACATACTTCAGTAAAATGTACTGAATTTGGAACTAACATTAAATTGCCAATTCCTTCTGGTGCAGCTTGTTCTCTTGTCAAATAACATGTTGATTCTTCATATTCAGCACTTCCACTAAATGATGCAATTCGACTACCAGGTTGAAAATCAAAACTTGTACATGTTCTCACTAAATTATTTGATGCAGTTCGATCTCTTAAACATAAATCTTGACATTTTTCTAATACTCTAAAGGGTGGTGCAGTATCTCTGACCTGTTTAAAAATTATAAATTTGGTTTTAAATGTTTTTTTTATATAATATAAATATTTTTAACTTACCACATCATCGTCGAATCCTTGTAATTGTTGATTTGGCAGTCTTTCATACAAAACTCTACCGTTACCATTGTTACAAGTAGTTTGAGCTTAAAAAATTTGATTTATATAGGTTTATTATTTAAGCTAAAAAATTATATATTTAGTTTATAAGGTTAGGTGGTAATCTTAATAAAATTCTTTTTACTGATGTTTGACTCAAATCTTATTAAACACCACATATTTTTTGTTAATATTAATAATAGGATTGAATTTCTTGTACATATATACATATGTTGTTTGGTTAAAGAATGCGGAGGTTGAAGAAAATAGAAGGGAGTTGTTTAAACAAATATATTTATAATGTTTTTTAATTTTTGATTATTTTACATAATAATGGTTGCCAATGTTTGCAGCGGTGTTGATCAGTTTATCTTCCGGAATGGGTTTATTACAAATAAATTACTGGTATAGCCAAATTTTAAATTCTAGGGAATTTTAAAATATTTTAAAGGAGGGAAAACATAAACACTTAAATAATATCTAAATAAGGAAAAGACATTGAGCTCAGTTTTATGCTTTACATACACTATGGATATTTTTAGTTTTAGCATTTTTTTTTGACATTTTTAATAATGTGTGTTCTGTTCAGTAACTTATATAAATGTGTCTTTACTGTACAAACGGATGTTTATCAAGAAGTATGATATAAAATTTTCTATATATAGTTAACTGGCAACAGAGAAGCTTTAACATTCCTCAATTAATTAAAATATAACATGCATATAATTGAGCTTAGGAATGCTAATTTTAAAAAATGGATCTTTTTAAACTTCGGGATTCTACCCAAAAAAAAGATTGTGATCGTAAAAATGATTATTTAAAAACATGTCAGACATAATTTAAATCGAAATGAATTGAATTATAGATTATAATTTTATATTTATTAAGATTATAAGTTTATTTTTTATTTAATTTTTAGTTTTAGTATAAATTTTATTGGTACTTACCTAAAATTTCAGTCAAATCCAGAAATAATAAATATAATATAGCCTTTCTAAATATATTAAATTGACTCATTTTAAAAAAGACTAAAATTTAAAATTTAATAAAATTATATCCGTTGTTTTAAATTTTTTTTTTTTTTTGGTTTTGTCAGATTGTTTCTCTCATGGTTAATTTAAAAAACCTCTATAAAATGAAAAAATATATATAGTATTAATATATTAGATTTAATATTTTTATTATAATTTTTTTTTTTTTTTCAATAAATAAAGTGCTATTGTTATTATAGTTTTTGCTATACATAGTAAAATAAGCTTTTTATATGTCTAATAATTTTTAAGTTTAAAAAAATAAGAGAAACGTCCATATCCTGTTGTATTTTTTCTTTAGGTATTCACATCTGAACAAACAGTGTTAATTAATAACCGTTATGACAAGATTCTTTAATTCAAGTTAAAAAAATTTATTAAAAATATTTAATACCATTGAATATTGAATAGATTATGATTATCTACCTAGAGAATTTTAAATATAGCATATTCTGGTCAAATTCATGTATTTACTAAATATTCTCAGGTATTTACTAAATATATTCGGGTTTATGATAAATATATTAAGGTTTTTCCTAAATAAGTTCAGATTTTTGTTTTTGGAATTCAGAGTTTTACTAAATGAATTCAGATTTTTACTAAATAATTTTAGATTTTTTTTTTGGAATTCCGATTTTTACTAAATAAATTCAGATAATTTTTTTGATTCAAAAATTGTAAAAATTAAAACTTCTATTCATAAAAAATTTACATGTAAAAATTCTTTAAAAAAATTATCGTCGGCTTGTCTAACTTTGGTAGGTACCAGGTAGGGTAAACATTGACATTGATCAAAAAAATTGATTAAAACCATAAACTTTCACTGGTTTTATTCAAACTTTGACCACCCGTTTTCTCATAGTTGATTAAAACCATTAACGTTGACTGGGACTTATTACTTAGTTATTGCAACTTTGACCAACACTTTTTTTAACCTTTTTATGCTGGTCAAAGTTAACATTTTTCACCTGGTTTTTATCATAAAAATGGTCTTAAAACACATATTTTCACTTTTATTTTTATATTAGGATATAGGATCTCATGGAGTCCTTAATTTTGCATAAATTTCTTTTTTCTAACTAAAATAGGTACTTTATTACACTTTTAATGTTGAAACGTGATCAAAATAATACAAGTCGATGATAAATATTTTTGAGAATTTTTACATGCTTATCAATAGAAAGGTTTTAATTTTTACAATTTTCGAATCAAAAAGATTATCTGAATTTATTTAGAAAAAACCAGAATTCCAAAAAAAAAATCTAAAATTATTTAGTAAAAATCTGAATTCATTTAGTAAAACTCTAAATTCCAAAACAAAAAATATGAATTTATTTAGTAAATACCTGAGTATATTTAGCAAAAAATTGAATATATTTAGTAAAAACCAGAAAATGTTTACCAAATATCTGAATTTGAACAAAAAATGCTATATATGATCTGAAATGATTGCCAAAAATTGCATAATGCATTTTACATCTTTTACGTTATCGCAATTTGTAATTAGTTTCCTTTGTATTGTAACACCAGAATCTTCTATACTGCTTGAATAAATTACCTTTAAATAAATCTTCTCTATAGTCTAGTTAGAACAAATCAGTTAAATTTATATAACAAAATATTTACCTATAACAAAATTAGGTACACTTTTATTAATCACCATTTGGATTTCCGTTTTTAATTATTTGCTTCGCTGGGTTTCCCTACTAAATTGAGTTTTCAAAAGTAGGCGTCTGTGTAACACACTTCAAACATTGAACGCACTCATATTATATGTCATTTGCTATTGAAGGTTTGCCATTTATAAAAATGGAGTCAAATACATTACAACAACGTGTTGAAATTATTGAATTATTTTAAGAAAATGGTCGTTCTGTAAGAAATGTATTTCACAAATTACACGATGTTTATGGTCGACATAATCGTCCAACTGAGCAACAAATTGATAATATTGTGCGTAAATTTCAAGGAACTGGTGCAGTACAAGATCGAGAAAAACATCAGTATGCTCGTCCCGGTCGTTCACAAGAAAATATTGCTGCTGTGAGTGATAGTGTTACAGCTGACCCCACCATGTCAATTTCCCAACGTTAACAACAATTGCGACTTTCTGAGTCTACTTATGGCGTATTATGCACGATTTAGCGTTGAAGGCCTACAAAGTTCAATTGACACAAAAATTGTTGACAAGATCATTTCATTTGTCGGAACTTTGCCAATTGGATACTGTAACAAAACGACGATTTTTAAAAAAAAATCATCTTTTCGGACGAAAGACATTTCGAGATCGGTGGCTACGTTAATAAACAATACTGCCGTATTTGGCGAGAGGAAAACCCCCACGTGATCCAAGAGAAGCCAACTCATCCACAAAGAGTCACTGTTTGGTGTGCATTGTGGTCTGGTGGTGTGATTGGTTCGTACTTTTTCGAAAATGATGCTGGAAGAGCCATAACCGTTAACGGTACCAGATATCGCGACATGATCACAAGTTTTTTATGGCCAAAACTGAAAAATATTGATACTGAGGACATGTGCTTTTAACTAGATGGGGCTACATGTCATACAGCCAGATAAACACTGCAATTACTGCATACAAAGTTTCCAGACCGTGTTATTTCCAAATTCGGTGACGTGAATTGGCCTTCAAGATCCTGCGATTTGACACCGCTAGACTTCTTTCTCTGGAGCTATGTGAAAAGACAGGTCTACAAGGATAATCCTTGAAACGTTGAAGCATTGAAAGCAGATATTATTCGAGTTATTAGTGAGGTAGAGCCGCAATCATGCCAGAATGTGACCGAAAATTTTGATAAAAGAATTAGGTACAGTAGAGACGCAAGAGGTGGTCACATGGGAGATATCATTTTCAGAGTATAAATGGCAAACATTGTACTTCAAAAATAAATAAAAACTTTTCCAGTTTCAATTCAAATTCTATGTCTTTTAATTATTTGCTTTTGAAAACTCAAGTTGGAAGACTCTTTATTTTAATATTAAACTGTTTTAAAATTAATATAGTAGCATTTTTAGAGTTAATTATAAATTCAGATTTTTAATAAGTTGTTTAGGAGGCAACCCCATGATTTCTAATTCTTTGCCATTTTAATCTATAGTATGTAGACGAAAGGGTAATTTTAAAATAAGAAGATTTTGAATAAGAAGCATTTTGTAAAATGCGATTTTCTAGTAAACTCTAGGCTTATAAAAATATTTATATGAGAAATTTTTACTTTTTTTTAAACTTCAAATGAAAGCTGGTCACTAAGTTAAAAAGTTCGTAGGTACAAAAGAACCTAGAATAAACTTATATTATGTTATATTTAAATGAATATATCAGTTATTTTTTATGAAAGAATATTTTGAAAACTCCGCGTTTACTTTTCGGTCGGTTCTCTCCGCGTTTTACTTATCATTTGAATCGCTATATAGGAAAACACTAAAATATTTCTGCCGAAAATAAAATGAAAAGTTGTAAGGTAAATTTTAATTTCGACAAGTTTTTTAATAAATATAATAACAGATTAATTATTGATTTTATTGTATTCATGTTAATGAGAAATAATTAAAATATTATGGTTTCATTTTATATTATACTAAACATAAAAAAAAAGAGCAAAAATTTATAAATTTAAATATTGTCACAGGTAATTTTCATTCAAAAACCTATAAAACCTAATTTTTAAAATAAAAACAACAAAATTTTAAAATTTGATATCAATCTTAACATAATGAAGTATTTATCATAATTTAGCAGAGCTTTTAATTAGTAATTTGAAAAAAAAGGTTAGAACACATTCTAATTTTTTAGTTCATTTACCTCCAATATTGTGAAATAAATGATAATAGATATATGTAGGTTATTTCTAAATTTTATTATGTGATTTCCTAAATTATGTTGTGTTTTCAATAAAATGTTAGTTTGTAACACTTTGTTGTGAGAAAATAAAAATTTTTAAAAAGAAAAAGTTTTTTTTTTTTTTTTTTTTTTTGTGATATCAAAAAATACTTTTTTAAGGTTTGGTCCGTTAAAAAAAAGATTATATATCATAAAATTATCAAAACTTTTTAAGAAACTACTATTAAAAAGAATGAAACAGTTAATAGAAAATAGAGATATAATTCTAAACTAACAGTTTGGTTTCAAAGAAAAACATGCAATTTTTGACCAGTGCCCAGAATTATAGATCTACTTTATATTTTTCCTTCCCCAACTGATAGATTGTTCAAAATTGAACAGGGATGAAGAGTTTTCTGTACTTTATACTAAGAGAATTCAAATTAGGTGAGTCTTAAAATAGTATTTTAGCTCATGTATTAAAATTGCTTTATATTAATCTTTTACTAAAACTCAAAATATAACTGAAACTGTATTGGATGATGATACTGTGATATACTGCCATTATCGGAAACTATAGATAAATTACAAAAAACAAATGACCAAAAAATGAAAGATTAAGCTTAATGAACTTAAATCTTTGCAAGAAAATTTTCCAAATAAAAACTCCTTCCTATAAAAATTAAGTATAGTAAATATACTTCAAGAAATCAAGTGAAAATACATAGAAATGAACTTAGATGTTAAGCTAAGATAGAAAGAGCAAGTTGAAATAAAAAAAAATCGAAATATAATCTAAATATAGAAAAATTTTATTCGCTGCTATAGGATGGAAACTCTAAATTGCCTATAGATTACCTATAGATTAAAAAATGTTATTATATAATCAAAAAATTAAGACTATATATGGTTATACGGGAATGGGATACAGTTATTGGGCTGTATCAAACGAACACATAATCAGAGTATTAAAATTGAGTTAACTTTGGACGTACGAAAATGTGATTTACATAAGGATCTAGAAATTATATTGGGTTCTAGAGAGAAATAAAAAAAATGTAATAAAATATTAGACTGGTTTAGAAGGTTTGTTGCTTTAGTAAGTTCCACAGAGATTTGCAGCTCTAGTAGAACAGTAAGAGTTAGCGCATAATTAATCGTGCGTCTTTTAGTCTTTCAGACTAGTTTTAATCTTTTCAGATGGAACTGCTATTTTTTGTGACTTTCAATGATTTTCATCATTCTTACCCGAAGAAAACAAAAAAAAAAATATGTATATGGCTGAAGTTATACCGATTCTTAAATTGAATACGAATATTTCTTTTTTTTTTCGGGGGATTCATAAATTGCTTACTATTGCAGAATTTTATTTTTTGACAGGCTAAACAAGAAAGAAATGAATTATATTTTAGTGAATTAATTTTATTTCATTTAGAAAACGTACGATTCAGCTATTCTGAAAAATGAATATCTACACATAAAATTTGTTACGATCAATTCGAAATAGGATACTGGAATACGTTGTCTATACGTTGCAGACTATATGAGTACAATTAATATATTTATATGATTATTTTTTATAGATGAAGGAAATGTTCTATTTAATTTTTTCATATCTCTAAATATTACCTCTAATAATTTTTTTTTTTTACGCGCTATCAAACTCTAGGAACGTTTTCCTTTTTACAAAATTATTGTAGGTTTGAGCAAAAAGCAGAGGAGTTCAAGGGAAATATGAACATAAAGGAGAATTGGCGGGTAAATTGGAGACGAATCTGAATAGATTCTTTTTGAAAAGTTGTATAATGAACCAATTGTATCAGAGGGGAACACGTGGGATAGAAGCGTGTTCCGTATTTTAGCGGTTCTCACAATAAAAGAGTTTCCATAATCAGTTTTAAACCACCTAGGAATTTCCACGGTGTAGAAATGAGCACTTGAGGCTCTCGGTGTGTTGCGTTGGAATTGTTTAAGGAGAGGCATTATTAATTTCAATTCAATAGAACAAGTGTCGTTACCTAATAAATAAATATCTCACGACATTCAAATATTTTGAGATGAAAATGAAACCTTATTATTGTACAATTTTACTACGTCTGCTCTGGTACTATTACATTGTATATTATAAACTGAAAATCATATTTCTTATTCATTATAATAATATGTTATATATACGCATAAAACACATATAATAGAGATTAAATTGGGTGCAGTGCTTTTTAAAAGAAAATTAACATATTTTTTTTTGTGTGATATTATTTAATTCAGATATTTAGTTTGATTTTAAAATTTAATAATCAAATGATTAGGTGCTTTTATTAATAATTATACCAATTTAATTTTTATATTGTATAGAAAATGTTATATAAATGAAAATAATCAAGTGTTTCATTATTTATAATGGATCCAATTTTTTTAAAAGCTTTTAAAGAGTTAATTGTATAAAAGATGTCGTTGAACTTATATATATATATATATATTTAACAATTTGTTATACATAATATATGTATAATGTTAAGTTATAATCGTTTTGGTCGACTTTATATTACGTACCTATTCAAAATATTAATAAATTTTATTTTCTTTTAAATAAATATGAGTAATTTTTTTCATTATTTAATTTGCCATTTTAAAATGTGAAAGTTTACGTTTAATTTAATATTTTTTCTTAGTCGTAAATCAAATTAAATAGGAAAAATATTGATTTTTAAAAATATGTGAAAAAAATATTATAATTTATTAATAATAAATTTAAGGATGTAAGAGAGTTTTTTATTCAATAACTAATTACAAATGCTTATATATAACACAAAAAAGAAATAAGAATGGAAAAATATAACAAAATGTACACATAAAAACTCAAAAAGTTACTCATTGATATTTACATAATATAGGAGTTAAAAATATTGCTGTATTTCCGCTAATTTCACTTATTGTAAATTATAATTGAGCTGGTGACAATAAAAGCAATACTCTTCGCAGTAAAAATTTGCACACGAAAAATTTGAAAAGTTTCCATTTTTAAAATATTGTAGAACCGTTGGAAGATAGTTTTCCAATATAATATATATATTTTTTAATGTTCTTGTGCTCAATCAAATGATTTCCCAAATAAAAATTTAGAAATAATTAATTTAAATTTTTTTTTGCCGAAACGAGATGCAAAGGTAGGTTAATAGATTTTAATTTTTTAAATATTTCTCTTATTTGGCAAAGTGAAACTTAAAAGGCTTGAAAGGCAACAAGTTAAAGGAGCTCGATGTAAATTTTTTAGATTTTTTTTTTTTTGAATCAAAGAAAAGTTTTTTACAAGATTGAATATCAACATTTTTTTTTTGCTGAATAGTTTGTTGTTAGAGTTCGACTCCATTTGATGTTGAGTCACTTTTGAGTGATATGATCAAAACGTTTTTAATTGAGAGTGAAAAACTAAATTTTTGGACCTCATTTTCGTTTGCATAGATTCACATATGCATAAAGTTTGAAGTCAATTGGCTAACCCGTTTAGCCAGTAGGACCAAAAAATCTAAAAACTAACGGTACCGAAACGGATTAACGATTCGAAAAAGTATACTATAGTATACTTTTACTTTAGTTTACAATTTCACGTACAATACTTTAATAATTTATAGGGTTAGATATTTGAATATATAGGGCTATGATACAACAAAAGTATTTAGTTAATTATATATTAAATTTGTTAAATTTTTTGAGATATAAAACTTGCGCAAACATGTTTTTTTGTGAGTTCAAAAAGTTTTTTTTTGTTTATTCTCCACATGCCACATAAATGCATAATGTGATAAAGAAATTACATAGCCTTTCCTTTGCAGATATGGCTGTAAATATCGTATGTGGGGTATTATTCTTAAGATGTGTGTGGGATTGGAAACCATATTTCTTCGGTATATACAGTATTTTGTTTTATACGCTCTTACCTTCTTGATCGAGGTCCAAGATTTATTTTTTTTTAAAAAGATAACGTTTTTAATTTCTTTGTTGATATGATAACCATGTTATATTACATTAACTGATTATTAATTTGTAAGTTGTTATATGTTATGACTTTTTTATATAAATCGTTTCAGAACTTTAAAGCTTAGATTATTATAAAAAGCATTTTGTAGAGAAATTTTATAATAGAAAAAAAATAATTTATTTGGAAAATTAACTAAAAATACGAAATTTTTTTACTTTTTTTTTCAAAATATAAGTTTTATATTTTGTTTGGTAACTTTTCTATTCATAAAAAAACATTTTCTTATGGTTTTTTTCTGAACATTTTAATAATAATTCTAATTACTCTGCACCAAAATTTTTGGTATATCTCGCATATTGCATTAATAAATTTTGGAAAATATTAAAATAATAAAGGAGAATGTATAGCAAAGGGTTTTAAAGACGCTTATTTTTCAAAATACAATCAAAAAAGTTTAGAATTTTAATTTGCATCAAAGTTTTTAAGTTTTTTTCGTATTTAATATTGTGCAAAATTAAGAGCTATTCTTCGGAAACGCTTTATAATTAAGAAAAGCTGTTAACACATATAAAACCATCATGTTGGAGTTTTAATATTAACAATTTACTTTGAAAATTATGTATAGGTGTCTAAGTGTGTACAAGTGTTTTAAAACAGTAAATTTTAAATTTTTTAGCCCTAATAGCTCTTAAACAGGATGAGGTTCAAAACAAATTTCTGAGATAACTTATGATAATTTCAAGAGGTCTTTGCTCTTAAAATTTCAAGATTCTATCTAAAAACATTTCAAAATCTTGTAAAATCTTCTTTTCACATAATCAAAAATTCCAATACTAAATTTGAAAAATTGTATTTTTTTGAAATTGATTTATAAAGTTAATAACATAGTCCTTATAAAAATATTAAAAGGGGCTTTAAATATAAATATTTAACAAGGTAGAATGTAAACCAACGTTTAAAAGCGCTCATTTCCAAAAGGCAATACAAACTGTTTAGAATTATGAGTTGCGCACAAAAATTTGAAAATTTCATGTAATAGAAAAAACGTGAGAATAGGATGTTTCTGCAGTTTTGAGGGGTTGTAAGTCCGGAACCCTATATAACTAAGAAAAACCGTTAAAACACGTAAACATATATTACTGGAGCTTTAATTTTTATGTCTTGCCGAAGAAAAATTTGTACAGGTGCCTAAAAATAGCAAATTTTAAATTTTTGAGCCCTAATGGCTCTTAAGCAGGGGCTGGTACGAGAAAATAAGGAAGGAAGGAAACTTATATTAATATTGAAAGTTCTTTCTTGTCTCAAAATTTCAGGTTCCTACCTCAAATCGTGCCGGAGTTATGAAAAAAGAAATATCATGCAAAATATGGTTTTCACATAACGGTAAATTTAAATAGTAAATTTAAAAAATATATATAATTTTGATATTGATTTATAAAGGTAAAGAAAATTTCTATCGAATGGCCTTTCGGATTCAAAATATGTTAAGCGGAACATGAAATGTACGCGTTTAAAAATAGGGCTTTTTCAAAGTTTGAACGGCTGTAGTTCCCTGATGGATGGGGCTACATGAAAAAGTTGTTTTACAACATTAATTTTTTTTATGAAACCTATCCGTGGGTAAAATTTCATTTATCCATTTTTAACGATGTAGAAATTTTGTAAACAGAAAGATAAACAGACAAGCAGAGAGACGGAGGGACGAAAGGAAAAAGTGAAACTAAAGGTTAATTTTCATGAAGAAAAATATCGGCGATATTTGTTAGAACATAGACAGAAGATATAAAAACACTACTTGTGTGACAGAAAAAAACACAAAAATATCAGACGAATTAACAATAAAATTGTACAAGCGTTTAGATAATATCGGAGATATGCCATAATATCGGATGAAATTTAGCTCGCTCAAGCTAAATTTTCTATAATTATCTCCGATATTTTTAACACATACGTAAAAAAATGTATCTGCTACACAAAAAAAATGGGCACACTACTAAAATTCTTATGGATACATGACATTTGAATTCATTATTTTTCTCCCTCTTTCCTATTGGTAGTGTTAAGTATAGTTTACTCTTTCTAAATAACCGATATGGTATGAAATTTTTTCCATGAAAATTAACTTTAATAAGGAAATTTTTCAATATTTGTGTACATTTAATAAAGTTGATATTTTTCAAAAATTTTTAAAAATCAAAAAAATCTTCCATCCTTTTTTTAAGAAGGATGTACTTAAAATCAAAAAAATCTTCTATCCTGTTTTTAAGAAGGATTCTATTCTAAAAACTAATCTAATTTTGTGTGCCGAAAATTACCGAAAATTTTTTTGTATAACATTTTTTGAGTCCTTTATCATATACTCATATATATATCATACAAAGACATTATATATAAGATATCATACAAAACATTAGTGTAAAATTATCAAAATGTATCTTAAATTTATTTTAATGTAAAATAAATTGTAACATAACACCAGTATGCATGTCTAAACGTGTATAAATATGTTTTGTTAATTTTTTTTTAAACAAATGTAATAAATAGAAAAATATATTTTTTGTATGTATAGATTTGTATGTATGTATGTGTATGTTTAGAATTTTTGTGGAACTTCTGTTAAATTTCACAAATATCGTAATTGTCTTCATTTAATAAAGTTTGTTGTACTTTTCAAATATTCTTGAAGAATAGCAGTACAGATTAAATCGACTAAATAACCGAAATGTTTTTTTTTTACTAAAGAAAAAATTCAACGTTCACAGGATTTAAAATTAAAAAGTATGATTGGAAAATTCTGAATATGGTTTTTGATTTTAAGCTTTCATAAGTATCAATTCACTTTTACTATAAATAATATTAAAAAAAAAAATAGTATATTAGAAAATTTAATTTACTATATATAGGAAAAAGATTTAGGTTACACGCAAACATGAAAATAAATGCTTCAGGCAATAGCCTCGCAATTATGAAATAACGTCTAAATCAAAATGAAATAATAACCCAATCTATTAAGAAAAGTTAAGTAACATATGTTAAATCAGTAATAACTATATTTGCCCGAATAATAAAATCCCGATAATCAAAATCCAGAAAAATAAAGCTCAAAATTTCGCGAAATCCCAAAATCACGAATTACAAAATTTCGAATTTATAAATCCTAAAAATTTTTTTGGAAAGATATAGGAGTAGGTTTTATGTGTATGTGAGATTCTGAATTAGAATGAATTTTAAAGTTGGTTACAAAATGATGGTTTCAATAACTTGTTGAGCTGGATTTTCAAGCTAGTCATCCCCATTAATTCGAATCCTTTGATGTTGAAATATGTATATGTAAAAATAATATTAAAATATTGAAATTTTGTTTTTTTTTGTATGGAGTATATAGATATAAAGGTAGGTAATAAAATTTATTTAATTTTAGGGGATTATTTCATATATGAAATAAGACCTTAAATAGAAAATAAAATAAAACTCCAAAAAAAAATTTTGGGGGATTATTTCATTGTACTTTTTAGATATGGGTTATTTCATTGCACTTAGTTTTCCAGAACAAATTTTTGGGAGGTTATTTAATTTTTTCTTTACGATTATTTCTTGTGAAGCTCTATTGCCGGGTGCCGAAAATAAAATTTTAATGATGTTTTAAATATTTTTGTATTGTTTAATTTATTTTTTGGTTTTTTAATAATCACTTAATGTTTAATAAAAAAAAAAAAAAAATTACTGTGGTGTTATGTTTTTTTTTTTGGTTTTTTTTTTATATTTTGTTTTAGAGTGTTAAATTTTAAATCAAATCTTAATAGATTTCATTTCATGGTTCATTTCATTTAAATTATTTTGATAATCGTTCATTTTATTAAAACAAAATATTTTACACTTACAATTTATTTTTTAATATTTCTTTTTTAATTTTTTTTTTTTTTTTACAAATTTCTTTTTTAAATTTTCCTAGAATTATTTCAGGAAAATTTGGTATCCTTTTAAATATCCTTTTTGTTTTTATTTTTTATTAATTTTCTATTAATTTTTAATTTTTTCACTTTTAATTTTTTTTTACATTATATTGGAAGAAAAATCTTTTTATATATATATTTTATTTTTAAATTTTTATTTTGAAAAAATTCATAATTTAAATAAATAATTTTTATTAATTTTATTTGAAAAAAAAAAAAATTCCTTTTTATATATAAAACAAGAATATATGCTCAATAATTGAGCGTTGGTGGGAATTTTCTTTTGGAAATTATGGTAAAAAAAAGAAAACGTCCGATCGTTATAAATCCGCGAATAGAACTATTTTATTTTATAAATCAAACTAATTCTATAACTAAATAAAATTTTCATTTATTAAAATAAGTTTTAAAAATAAAATTTTTTTTTTTTTTTTATATTTTGGACAATCAAAGTTAATTATGCATATTACTAACAACAATATTATTTTATAACTATTGCAATGAAAAACTAATTTAATGGCTTGGACATATTTTTGTTACCAATAAAAGGTATGTATATATATGTAACATATATATATATATATATATATTTAATGGTTGGATGATAACTTCATGTATTTAATATATAATTCTGATTAAAATAAAACAAAAAAAGAAAACAATTTTTCAAATAAAAATAATCGTAAAAGTGATCTACATATAGGTGTAATAATTATATACGTATTTATTTATTTATATATATATATATATACATATATTACCTACCGCCCATATAATCATTAACAAAAGGGGGCATTTTTTTCATTTTATTATACGTATATATATATATATATATATAATGTTTCTTTTCATTTTAGAATTTTACTTGACATATTTGTAATGTTTTTTTCCTCTCTTTACTTGTTTTTCATTTTTGCTTTTGTTTAAGTTCTGTATTATGATCAAGGCCTTAATATTTAAATTTTTCCAAAAAAAAAAAAACAAAAAAAAAAAACAAAAAAAAAAATAAAAATAAAACAAAATCTTTTTTAATATCACATATTTTTACCTGCCTGTACCTTATATTATACAATCTATATTTGTATTAAACTTTTATTATGATATTATTAACATAACGTTGAACTTAATTTTAAAACTAATAATAATAATAAAAAAAAAAATCTGCACGCTTTAGTCGGTCCATGAACGCAACATTATGGGGACATTGGTCCATGCTTGCTTAAAGGTATGTTCGACAGTAAGTTTTTTTGTTGTTTTTTGTTTTTATTAACTTTATAGTTTTTATATAGAAAATGTAATTATGTTTAGTAATCTAACCGGAACTCTTTTGTTCCTGCATCCGGAATTATGTGTATTTCCAGATACAGATATGTAATGTGAAAATGAAACAAATAAAAAAAAAAAAAACAAAAAATTGATTTTTTTTTTGTTGTAATTTTGAATCAGACGCTTGTTTTTTTTTTTTTTTATTCATAATATTTTATACCTATGTATGTATACACATTATACATACATACATTATTATAATATGTGTACTCCTAGTTTTCAGATCATTTATAAATCCATTTTTTTCTTTTTCTCATTATTATTATTTTTTTTTTTTGTTTTTTAATTTTCCAATGAAAATTGTTCTTGTTTTATTTTTATTTTTCAAAAAATGATTAGATTTGATGCGGTAACGCTTAAAACTTTTCATATCATCTATGAATATCTACAGGTGTAACAACATTCAGGTCGATGAATTTTTCAAAAAATTTTTTTTGCACATTACTGATTATAATTTTTATTTTTTGTTTTGTTGTTTTTTTTTAAATTTTATTAATCCCTTCATGTTAAACTTGTTGAAAACTTAAAATGGATATGAAAAAAAAAGAAAAAAAAAGAAGCAAATGAGAATAACTGTGTTGTTCTTTTATTGAGAAGAATTTTGATTTTAGTGAAATTTGTGAAACTTTTATTTAGTTATTATTATATTGTTTCTCAGTTTTGTGAGTGTGACAGGGCAGATAATATGTTTTATAAATTTAATGTTTATATATTGATCAATTTACTGTTATAATGTATTTTCTTTTAAGTAATGACACTTTTTAGCTATACTTTGGTTAGGCATTTAATTTACGTTTTTTTTTGGTTATTCTTAAGGAGTAATGTTTCATTACTTACCAACATTAAATTTAACAAAGACTGTCATTCCTTAAAATATTGGGATAGAGAAAGATATCAAATTCTTTTTTATTAATTTGTTTATAATTTTATAACAAAACTTTGAAAAAATAATAATTAACAGTTTAAAATAAGTTGCTGTATTCAATAATTTTGGTGTACATTTTAAGTTGCCACACATGTAAATAATATCAATGTTTGCATTCCTACTATAGAGTAAACTCTTTTCTACTCTCAACTACACCAGCCATTCCAACTATACTCTCAACTACTATTTTCTTGTAAAAGAAACGCCTGTTTAAGACCTGTTAAAGACTTTAGTTGAGTTCGTAATTTCTAAAATATGCCAATAATATACCAATTTTAGTTATCATATTATTAATATAATCATCAATACATAGAAAGAATAGATACAAAATATGAAATTTTACTTAGATTCGTTTTAAATGAAAAAATCTATATAGAATTAAATCAAATTACTTTCTAAATTTTGACTTACAAAAATTAATGAACTTTAAATACTTTAGAATTCAGTAAAATAGTAATACTTCAAGTTTATATCTTTCAAGTATTTAAAAAACAAATCGCGATGTAAACTACATTGCTATTGTATTAAAAGATTAAGTATAACTTTTTAATTATAAATGTTTGAATTAATTGAATAAATCTTAAATTTTTAAATATCACTTTATTTTTTTTTGATTGGTGCCAAAGATCGTTTAAATTTATTCAATAATTTCCCATCTGACCCCTTTAACTCCTTTAAATATTATTTTATTTATTAGCCCAAGTTTAGATAAGTCTAATGGTACACATAACACTTCGTTATATCTAAAGTTTTTTTTTATTGAATTTTACAAATACTTAAATCAGCCAACTTTGAATTTGATAATCAATTTGTGATAAAATCTCGAATTTCATTCAAAATTACAAAGTGCATTAAAAAAAAAATCAGCTATCTTAACCACAGGACCGATCGCTATTGTACAAAAATAATAATTTACTTATATACATACAAAAATTTTTTACAACCTTCTACGCACCGGATTTTTAGTATGAAAACAATACCTACCTTATACATAATTGTATGGGGTCGGTAAAAAATTGAAATAAAACTAAGATGAAAATAAAATACCTTTAAACTGAAATGGTGTTTTAAATTAAAGTTAAATTGCATACATATATCATACATATCTAAAAGTAAAAAGTTGAACAATATTAAATAGCTGCACAGATTTAAATTTAAAAAATTTTATTACGAGGAGTTAACTGCTTAAACTGTAGCATGTTTCAATATTTTTTATTAATAAATCGCTTTTTCGTCAATAGACTTTTTAGACAGGCAATGATTTCTTCAGATCAATCTTCAAAGTGTATTAATAATATGTATTATAGGCGGATTTTTTTAATTATTGCCTAATAACCCACTTTATTTTTTAAACCATTCTTATTTTAAAGTTAGACTATATAAAATTCAAAAAACTAGAATATCAGCAAAAATAATAAATTTAGCTTCTATCGCCATCTGTTATCAAGAATTATTTTATTTAGTTATGTATTTTTGTATATATTGAATATCTATTTATGTTATATAGGTATGACTGACAATACCTACGCCATACAAAATGTATCCTATAATTGCCAAGAACAAATTACAAAAAGTTTTTTTTTTTATTTGATAAAAATTAATAAAATTCTGACTGGTCATTGGTATTATGAAAAATCCTGCGCTTAACTTTATTGTAAGAATTTATTCCGTCAAGTGGAACTAATTGTATGCGCGTATACAGATTGACATATGCTAAACATAATAAGTTGGGGGGCAATATTTTTTACTGTTCACATATTATTTATTCTTGAATAAATTTTTAGAATTTTTTTTCTTATTTATATACTCGTATATATACATATGTAGGTTTAGTGATCTAACATATTTCAATGTATTGGATAATTTTCTAGTTCCTCTATAATAACTCTTATGAATTAATGGAAAATAACTTTTCGATATTAAAAATTTCATGGACATTTATAAAAATTAATACTAAATTTTTAATTTTAGTATGCTTACATATATACAGAATATACTTGTACATCTGTAAATAGATATTATATATATAAAGATTTATCTTAGCTATGGTACTGTACAATTAAATAAATCAGAAGGATAAAAAATTTATCAAAGATTTAGCATAGCGTAATTTTAAATTTTTGGTTTTTTTTTTTTTGTTATTTTTATTTTTTTTTGGTATGATATCATTTGCACAACTTAAGGTCGTCGGCTGATTATAATAGATGGTACTATACATGTAATTATAATCGCTTTTGTTATATAGATGTTGTAGTACTAATATGTATAACAATTAAAAAATAATTTTAATTAATTTTTTTTTTTAAATTTAAAAATAGAATAAGAATTATAATTAAAAAACAAAAATATATTTTAACGAAAAGGTAGATAACTTCTGATTTTTTGTTTTCTGGTAATTACAATATGAACGATGAAATGTCAACGTTTTCAAATTGATGGTTTTTAAATAAAAGAAATGGTAAGTTGTTAATAACCTCGTGAATTTTTAAAATTAAGTCATGAATAATTAATTTAATCACCCCTATATAGAAAAAAAAAAAAATAATTTGGTTTTCTTAACTATTAAAATTTGCTAATTAATTATTAATTTTTAGATATTTGTTTTGTTTAATTTGTGAATTAAAAAGTCAGGGACTTCTTAGTATTTAGTCATGCATATATTTGTGAATAATAATGTCCGCAATTAAAAAAAAAAATATATGATTGAAAATAAAGGATTTCCTTCTTTATATAGGATTTATTATTATTTAAATAAGTTTAAATCCAAATAAAATAATTATACGATATATTATTATCATATGTATATAGGAAGAATAGATCTTGTTAATTATTTAACCCTATCAAAGGATGTATTAGGGGTTTTTAATCTTTGTTTTGTGATATCATGATAATTAAATATACTAAAATGTGGTTCAATACTCCAAACATATAAAATATCTATATACTGTAGCTTCTGTTCAGTTGTTGAATATAGGTAACATAATATTATGTTTATTATGTAGAAATTAAGTTGATCTTTTATATTGATCATATCATAAGATATTGATATAAATGTGAAATTTGATGCAAATTTGAAACAAAATTCTAAAAAATATAACCAACAAAAAATTATTATTTAAGTAATTTACGAAAGGTTTAGACATATTTAGTTTTCTACTTTGTCGTTGCTTTCTTCTCTTATTTGGTTTTACGTAATATATGTAAACGTAATATGTAATTTATATGTGAACGCCAAGTTTTCTGCATTATTAAGTTAGTTACGTTTTTTTTGTTGCATATATTTCACTCCGGCCCTCGTTTTCAGGACCTTGTTTTTAATTTAATATTCAATTAGAAAATATATGTTTGTAAATTATTCTCTTCGAATGCGAAATAATGAGCAATGAGTTATGATCATAACTTATAAAAATCAATTTTAGAATTAAATTATATAGCAAAAATTGGTGTAGGGCCAAAGTCTCGACACCAGTCCCATGCGACCACTGATTCATTAAAAGAAGCCAAAAATCGCATGAGAGTTTTGATTAATCACTGTAAAATAAAAACCCCGAAAAAAAAGCCATAAGTGAGCTTAGAATCTTATGAGAATTTTTGACTCACTTCAATGGGTCAGAAGTCCTAATGGTAAAATGCATTTATTTAAATATATTAAAATTAATATTATTATCCTTATACGCTTTTTTCAGAATATATATACAGCTGTATATTATGTGTATACCCCAGAATCTAAATTTTGGGCGATTTTATAGTTGATTACAAAATCATGATTATCCCTTTTCAGCAATATATGCATATGTATATGCGAAATTCCGAATTAGGAGGGATTTTATAGTTGGATTCTTAAAAAAGCGTGTAATCCTGATTTTGCAGCTAACTCTAACATCCTTCCTAATTATTTTTTTTACGTACATATTTCAACATTAACAAATTTTAAATAATACCATAGCTAAACAAATGAAAAAACCCTGATTTTGTGATCAACTCTGAAGTCCTTCTTAATTATTTTGTTCCTGTACATTAGCCCTTACTGTTTCAAATTCTATTATGCTGAAATATGTAAAAAAAAATAGTTAGGAAATACGTTAAAGTTGGTTTCAAAATCAGAATTTCAATCATTTGTTTAGTGGGGTTTTATAATCTATTATAAATTCTTTGATGTTAAAATATATATATGTAAACAAAATAATTAGGGAGCATTTTAATTTGGTTGGTTTGAAAATCAGGGTTATACCTTGGGTTTTTCGATAATCCTTTTAATTTAAAATCTTTAATTTGAGATGAGAAATAAGACCTTTTTGGGAATAAGACCTTATTTTGTAACTGAATGTGAAGTAAAGCAGAATTTTATATATTTTTTAAATTCATAAAACAAAATTACCGCATTCAGTTTTTTTTATTGTGGAATCCACTTTTATTTCAATGGAACTTCAATAATTCACTTTAATGAGCCAAAAGATCCATTAAAAACGGCTAGATTTCCATCGTTTGGTCCTGCACTGCAAAAATTAATTTTAAAAATTATAAGCCTAACATTTTCTTAACAAAATAGAAAACCATCATCCAGTATAAATGAAATATACATAAGCTTATGAGAGTTATAAAAAAAGTAAAAGAAAAAATTGAAACAATATACGTAGAAAATCCTCCGGAAAACGTTGTTTAAAATTAAATGTCAGCTTTTTGGTACAAAAATAAACATCTTAAATTGTTCCAAAACATTTTTATAAATATTCCAATTCAAAGTTAAAATTATTCTAAAAAATTCAAAGATAAATAATTGATTAAGTAAAAACTCTTAATTTTCTTAAATATCTTAAAGATGATGAACTTCAAAGAAATTTGGTTAGTATGTCATTATTTCAGTCCAATAAAGTATCCGTTTAATTTTTTTTATTCTATTATAATATATATATTTATATATAACATATGTACACGTGTTTTTTTTTATTCTGTTTCTCAGCTTTAGTATTAAAACTAAGTCATTTCCGTAAATTTTTTTTTTAATTTGTTTTATTTTCTCTTTCAATGCGCTCTAAATATATGCATGTATACTTAAATAGTATATGTACATAAATATATGTCAAGAATTAAAAGAATAATGACCTAATAAGCTTAATTTTAATATGATTTAAAAGTTATACCTTTAAATGTTTACAATATATCATTATTAAATCAAAATTATTTGATGACATTATTTAACGAAATTATACCCAAAAGGAAAAACACAAAACGTGGATTAAAACATAACTTTCTTCCAAATCTTCTTCCTCATTGTACAGTTTTTTAGTCATAATTTCTAATAAAAGAAACAAAATAAAAAAAACCGGTCGAATATTTAAGTGTATAAATATGTAATTTTAAATATGAGGAAATATGAAGTAAAAAGTAAAAAAAAAAATATAGTTCATTTTTTAAGATATTTTTTAATTATATAATTAAACTCATGTATACAATTCAATCAAAATAGCCTTTTATGGTACATTTTTTTAAAAAGTTTGAAAAACTGTGCTTGTTTCATTGTGTCAATCCGTCAATTTTTGTGTCATTGTGTTAAAAAACAAAATTTGTACACCTATTTGAGATTAAATTTTAACAATATAGATAAGAAAAATATAGAAGTTTAAGAACAACGCTTTTTATTTTCAAAGTTAAATATTTCCACTTCGACTCCTAGTACGATTTTCTAGTACGATTTCTGAAAAGAAGTTTTTCCCTTATTTAAAAAACTGCGAGTGTTCGAAAATTGAATAACTTGAGAGCATCTGACATCTGCAACTGACATCTGCAAAAGCTAAAAATTTAAATATTATTCTTTATTACTTTTATAAGTATTATTTATATTTTTTTTTATATATTTTTATATTAAATTATATTAGGATTTGCATAACCTTTTGCATCTTGACATTTATCTCAACTGTATCTTCAAATTTTCCGTAATTTGAAAAACTAATTTAAAATAAATTTATAAATTTTAGTCATAATAATTCTAGAATGCTATAAAAATGTACATTTTAAAAAACCTTTGGTTTTACGTTCTACCTTGTTTTATTTTTCAATTTACTTCAATTTAAAATAAAAATTCACAGAAATTTATTATGTATTTTTTTTTTTTTTTTTAATTATATAAACTAAATTGAGTAAAATTGGGAGCTTGATTATTTTCATTGCGTATAGTTATGAAAAACAGTAGTTTTCTTCAGTATTGTTTAGTATTATCTAAGATCAAAGATGATTCTTATACAGTTAATCAATCACAAAAAAAAAAAAAAAAAAAAACAAAAATCTAGTTTAACTTTTAGTATATAATACAATTAAATGTAATATTGCATAGTTACCAGTCTTATATATTTAAGATTTTTGTTATAGAACAATCACAAAAATACAGCATCCAAATAATAAAAAAAAAAAATAAAAACAAGAAAAAAAAAAAAAATATTGCAACGGATTAAAAAAAATAAAATCATAAAAGAAAAATTCCAATTTAATCATCACATAAGCATAAGATAACGGATGAACATCTTTTATAATAAAACCTGCTTGATCACATTTTTAAATGTTGCTAAACATCTGCTAGTTTTCTGTTATTGCGAACATTTAAATGGTCATAAACAAATAAAACGAAAGAAAGAAAAAGAACAAAAGAAAAAATAAAATAAGAAAACTTAAGAGAAAGAAAATAAGTAAATATGTTCACATATGTTACTACATACATTGATTACACTAATCTAAGATTTAAGTTATATGTATGTACAATGTATGCATATTATCTATTTATATAAAGTAAAAAATAATTTTTTTTTAAAGCAGAATAAAAAATGTGAATATTATTTGTAACAGCTACGTTATATGTTATGTTACGTTATGTTGATACTTACCAGATCAGATAATATTTTTATATTTTGCATCACAATTATTGTATTGTACATTAAAAATCAAATTTGTAAAAGGAAAAATCAAATTAAAAAAATCAAAATTTTTACGATTTAAGAAAAATTAAAAATAAATACATATTAAAACTAGTCAATGTACCTAAAATGTTAATATATGTACATTAAATTTAATTTAGATGTTAAAATTTAATTGATTAGCATGAAACTAGTGTCGACAGTATTCTTTACTATAAAAAGAGATAAGGAACTTTAGTTAAATGAAGCAACTTAAGGTTAGTTTAATCAATTCAATATATCAGTATTCGGTTTTTAACACATTTTTCGATAATATCCGTTCATCCGTCCGTTTACGAAATTTCTACACTGTGTAAGATAGAACTTTTTAGTCCATTACGGAACTACGGCCCATCAAAAAAGTCCTGTTTTCAAATCTGTCCTATATAATAATTTTTTAATCTAAAAACGACAGGATTGTTTTTACCTACATAAATCAATATTAAGGTTATAGCATTTTTTGAAATTTACCATTATTTACCATTTAACAGAATTTTGTAGAATTTTTCTTCTTTAACATCTGTGCATCTTTTCTTTATAAAATCTTCAAGTTTTGAGAGAAAAAAATCATTCAGAATTAACATAAGTTATATCAGAATACGCCATGTACCTTTCTACCTCTCTATGTTTAAGAGCTATTAGAGGTGAAAAATTAAAAATTTAAAAAAATTAAAAATCTGGCTCACGGGAGCTTTACTTTCTTGCTTATGCTACATAAGAACACGATATTCCTTAGTAGAGAAATAATCCAATTGCACCATTTATTGCACATTTCCAAAAAAATCTTGAAAAAATGTGCCTATTAGAACTCTACTCGTCCGTCTGTTTACAAAACTTCTACACAGTTAAAGAAAAAAAATTTTAACCATGGGTAGGTCTTATAAAAAAATTGATTTTGTGGAACAACTTTTTCATGTAGCCTCATCCATCAGAGAACTACAGCCCCTTAAATTTTGAAAAAAACATATTTTTAAATGCGTATATTTCATGCTGTGCTTAACATTTTTTCAATCTGAAAACGCCATTCCACAGGATTTTTTTTACATTAAAATTATGCAATATTATGTAATTTACTATTCAAATTTACCGTTATGTGAAAACCAAATTTTGCATGACATTTCTTTTTTCATAAATCCGGACGCTTTGAGATAGGAACTTGAAATTTTGAGACAAGAAAGACTTTTAGACTTTTAGAATTAGTATAAGTTTCCTCACAAAAAATTTTTGTACCACCTCTTGTTTAAGACCTATTACGGCTCAAAAATTGAAAATATTCTATTTTTAGACACCTGTAACTTACAACACCTGTACAAGGCACCTGTACAAATTTTTCTTCGGTAAGGTATAAAAATTAAAGTTTCAGTAATATATTTTTACGGGTATTAACGGTTTTTCTTAGTTATATAGGGTTACGGATTTACAGCCCCTCAAAATTGCAAAAAAGTCCTATTTTCACATTTTTTCTTATATGAAATTTTCAAATATTCGTGCAAGTCACAATTCTAAACAGTTTCTATTTTCTTTTGGAAATGAGCGCTTTGAAAACCGTTGGTTTAAATTCTGCCTTGTTTGATGGTGTTATGGAAATGTCAGGAACTGATTGTTTTTGAATGAAATTTCTATCTAAATAAATTAAAAATAAATAATTTTGATATCAGATAAACACATCGACGGCAACTTTGGGGATGACTAGAAAGAAAAACATTAAAATTTAAAAAAATTTGATTATAAAGAATCATAAAAAAATTACATGCATTATTGAATTATATATACAGATATTTATATAAATATAAATTTACAGAAGAAGTGCGTTTTGTTCCTTACTTCGAGTAGAGTTTATGCTTTTATATATAGGATTAACTCTACACTCAAACATCCATAGTTAACTTTACTTTGCCATTTCGAAACGACTAAAGTTAAGTATGAATTTGAACTGTCAAAATTAGATTGGAACATTTATTTATTTCAAGCAAATAATGCAGTTTTAAAAAAAAAAATTAATTCTAAGAAGTATCATAAGTTCAATTGAACAATTTCTCTTACAATTATTTTAATATGGAAGTTTATAATGTTAAAAGTTTAAATAAAAAAACTATAATGACACTTCATAAAAATTTGCCATTTGTAACACTCCTTAATCCTCCTCACGAGTAGGATTAAAAAAATTAACTCGATTCTGGTGTTTCGAAACGATATTTATGATGTCAGAGAGTGTATTTTACTCTACTCTGGCATTTCGAAACAATTTTTATCTGTCATAATGTTAACTAAACACCAGAGAGTTAGAAACGAAACGCACTCTAGTTGTTGTACTAAATTTTGATAATCTTTTACAGAATTTCAGATGTCTATACATATTTCAAGTACTAAAATGTATGCATATAAATTTCAAAGCTACCCAAACTATTGCTTTGTTTAGACTAACTATAATTGTGCAAAATATGTGGTCAGAAAAGAAAAACTTTTTTTGACAATTTTTTTAAATATAACCAGCTTATATAGACACTGAGTTACGTTCTTTTAAACAAAAACGTTAAATGAAATTTATCCGAACAATTGTCAACTGTACACTCTTTCATACTTTTATTCTATTTTAAATTTGAAATGCTTAAAAATTTAATGGAAATATTGATAGCCCTACATCAAAAATTGTAATCATGTAAATTTTTTATATGCATCATTCAATTCTAGCAAAATCTACAAATTATTGATAAAACATGATTGAAATATTGATAAAAAAAAAGTTTGATATCCAATCACTAAGTCCTAACCTTAATTAAAACATATTATTAAATTTTCCATCACTACTTCCAAATAAATTTATCTTAATGTTCTATTAAAAAAAAAAAATTATCAAGATTTCAGATATAATTATTAAAATGGAATTAATGGGATTACTTTTCTGTTTACAAATTTTTTTAAATTGTTTTTTTAAATACACCTATGTAATCACATGATTACATGTAATATAACATGATTTTTACAGTGTTATTAACAGATTATTATTGCTACTGTAATTATGTTGATTTATCTGAAACCAATTTTTTTTTTTTTTTGATTGATTAATTATAAGAAAAGTAAAATGCAGTATAAAAAGTATTTTTAACTACTGTTTATTTTCTTATTATGTTTATTGTAAAATGCAAACATTGGACGTCTTACAGATCTATACTTACATACTTAAAATTATATTTAATTTTTACGAGAATATAAAGAATAGTAAATACGTCTTTTAATAACACTTGCTGTTCATTTCATTCAAAATAAAAAAAAGGTTAAAAAGTGTAGGTGGAAAAAAAAAAAAATTTATAAAGAAACACCTTAACGATTTACTTATGGAGTAAGTAATAGTTTAATGTTGAAATACGTATATATATATGTATGTTTAAGTTCTTTAAAAGAAAAAAAAAATAATTAAAATCGAAAGAAAAAACGTTAATCAGATGTTTATTAAAAAAATTACATTGCAATTGGTACGCAATTATTACGGTAGGTTATGATCTTTGATTTTTCAATATTTACTCGAATATTTTAGTTTATTGCGGTTTGTGGTTTTGTTTCCTGTTTTTGTTAGATATTTTAATAGTTTTGTAATAATAGACGTTAATAAAAATTATGAAATAAAAGATGAATCATTTTTATTTTATATATAAAAAAAAAAAATACCATTTAAAATAAAATGTTTTATGTATTGCAATTACAAATACAAATTAGAGCGTTGTTGAATAGTCATTAGTCATAAACGATTGTAGAACATTTTTTTTTTTACCTATTTCTATGATAAATTATTTAGCTTAAATTAAATGTATTGTAACAAAGTTGTTTTTTGTTTTTTTTTTAATTTGAATATTTTTTAGTTTTTAAATTTAATTTTAATTTTAAATATACATTTTGAACATGTCACTTGAAGTACTTGCATTAGATATATTTTTCTTTTCCTATAAGGGAGTTGGGAATCTTTCAAAGATACCAAGAATTCTTCGTTGGTAGTGTCAGATTATTACTGATGAAACGCACCACCTCCTTTAGTTAATATAATGGGATGAAACCCCTCCCTTCTTAACGTAGGATATTGGTTAGGTAGTCCCAATAGAAAAAGATAGGGCAATAGGCTGCAGAAACGTTGAACTGGGAGTTGGTCTGTAAGAAAACAATGAATCCGCCTATTATTCATACTATTTTGCTAACAATGACAAAAACCATAAAGAGTTACAACATGCAGTAGTATATAATATCTTTCTGGATGCGGTAATAATAAAAGGCAACTCACTATATATTTACTATATATTTTTAATATTATTTTATAGATTAATAAATTACACCAGATTTGTTTTTGGGGAATTCAATTTTGATCATAACTCCTGCAAAGAAAGGAAAAATTAAAATTAAATAAAATAAAATAAATTAATTAAATATGTAAGCTATAAGTTAAGTATAAAATTGAAAATGAAGATTAAAAGATCCTTGATTGCTAGTATAACAGTGGCTCGGCCAAAGAATTTGATGCAAATTCGCGTGATTCTTCGAAGGTGATTATTAAATCATTTCTTCGATCGTTTGTATATTGCTTAATTCATGTAAGGTGCGTGTATTATAGTAAAAAGATTTGTGATTTAATATTAAACTATTAAAAAATCATTAAAAAACTAAATATGTATATGTTATATTTATATATTTATATAAACCGTAAACTTGATGTGGCTATATATTCGAGCATTACTTTAAACCCTGCGGAAAACTTATACAACCAAATCTTACAGGAAGATTTCTTGAAATTTAAAGATAATTGTAATTATATTCTATACCGTGCTGTTAACCCATGCGGTACAAGAAATATGTTAAATCTTTTTTTGCCACTGTCCTGATAAATGATTTGATCGATTAATTTTGAATTTTACAGAAGCGTTGTTCCGTTGCGTTCAGTTGATCCATTTCAGCATATCAGTCAATCAAAATTTGTTAAGTAAGAAATTTGTTTTTGAAACTTTGTTCGAGAATCAGGTTTGGTTTTAAAGAAGGGTTGGTACAACTTAGTCTGGAATTCGGAATATTTCCGTTATTTAAAGTATGTTTAGATATAAACCAATACACTTGTTAAGAATTCTTTACATATTATCTTCTGCGATAAGTTCTAGGTTTTTCATCAAAATAAGTTATATTAAAACTTTGAACCAGATAAAATTAAATATAATTGTTTTCTGTTTATTTAGACTAAAATCTAAAAATACTAGAATCTATACGAGCACTTAAACATTAATAATTTTATGAATATTTAGTTGTTTAGATTAATATTCTTTCATATTAATGAAATAGATAAGTATATAGATATGTAGAATGTCGCTGTATATGTATACTTAGGCCAGTTTAGGTTCATTGTGATAGCCTGGATAATTTTTTTTTCTTAATTAAACCATTGGTAACTTATTACAAAGAGCTGTAAATCGATAAGGTCCTCTCTAACAGATCGAAAAGATTATTTAAAAAGAATTTCCCCAGAAACTTTCTTCCTTTTAACGTCGACAGACGGACATTTACATGAAAGATTATAGATCGAATTCGTTTTCTCTTCATCTTTGCTACTTCTGCAAAAGTCATATGAAGAAACCGTGTGGTATGTCCGCAATAGAACAGTATCCCGTTAAAACTCCCACTACCGATATTCTTCCACTTTAGTAGTAAGAGTCTAAATAATTTAAGATTTAACATCAAACAGGTCTGTTTGACCAAAGCGCAAGTATTAATAGAAAACCACCTAGTACTTGTGAGTATATTGGCTTGTTGTAGAGATGAATATTTACGGGTTCTAATAGGCGCTAAAATTCTATTTTCCTCGGAAAATTGTACCGCTCCTAGCGACTTCAACAGCTCTATACAATTGCCTGAAAATTCATTACGTTTAGAGACAAGATGGATATCGAAAATTTGACCCTGTTTATTTGAAGACCGGTAGTTGCTGACAACTAATAAAGAAATAATAGCTTAAGATTTTGTAAATGTAATTTAAAATATTGTTTGTAGTTCTTAAACCAAAATTTTTTTTATATTTAATTAAAGATAAATACAGCAAATTGGGTTGGTAAAACTGATATTCATTGAAATCATCAGGGAATTTTACTACCTCTTTAAGATTATAATTGTTTTTAATCGTAAATTTGCAAAAAAAACAATTAGAAAATATTTTTATAATTAATTAAAAAAATTAATATAAAATTTATAGACTAAAACGAAGGTGAAATAAAAAAAAATATTTGCTTTTTTTAATTTGTACCTAGTCCTAAAAATATTTGAGTCTAAAAATAGTCAAAAAAAAAAAAAGCGATAAAAAAACGTCAAATAACTTTCACCAAAAATTTTAATTTTTTTTTTTTTAGAATAATTTAAATTTAAGTCGTTTTTTATTCCCGTAAATGTTAACGTTCAGAAAAAAAAATTTAACAATATAATCCCCAAAAACTAGATTAAATTAAACTTTAAAATTAATTGAACAGATTTCCACATGATATAAGAGTAAAATTTTGTTGTTGGTCATATACCATGTATGTATCTTTAATAAATAACAAAAAGCACTTTGCGTCTGAGTTTTTTAACAAAAAATAAAAAATTGTAATAAGTGTTGCGGAACGAAATACATTTACCACATACATGCGCAGGCAGACCCATTTGATTTTCTAAAAAAAAAAGAAAAAATATTTTCTAATTGTCAAATTCTAGTAAAAAAAATGAATATTTGCTGTCTATATACATATATGCAAGTACTTTATTTAAATCGGCCCCCTTTAACAAAAAAAAAAAAAACAAAATTTACAACTTTCCCATAATGCGTCAGATTATTTTTTTATGGTTCATTTTTTGTTTTATTGCCATTATTATACAATTATTTTTTAATATGTATAAGCTAATGTAACATAGTTTTAAGTTAAAAAGTAGAAAGAAGTTCTATTGCCTTTAAAGTTCGACTTCATCAGGTTTTTTTTTAGTTTGTTAATTAATTTCTTGACAAATGATTTTATTGATAAAATTAATTCTTTTATAGATAACCAAACATTTTTGAGTTCCATTCGAATCCCTTTAGTGGTTTATAATACAAATCCATAGATGATATTTCATAAAAAATAATAAACAAATGTTGAAAATAAATAAAATTAAAAAAAAAATATAAATATAAAAAATAGTTTTTGAACAATATAAAAGATGGTGTACACATAGCTTAAAAAAGTGTTAGTGTTTTTAAGTTCTCGTATAGTAACTTCAACCGAGTAATTACCTACTAGGCTATAGAAGTTTATAATTAAAGCAGTTTTATAATTGATTGAAAGAGATTTTGGTGTTGCCATATTAAATATAGTAAATATTTAATTTGTTCCAATTAATAAGCAAATAAACTAATCGGAAAAAGTAAATTTCCCATTTATTAAAGGTTAAAGGGTTTAATCTGCGATGTATAGCGACTTATTAATACCCTACACCTGAATTTTTTTTTTTCCTTACATACGATTACGATACGATATTAAACATACGATATTAAAAATTCATAAGCTTTCTTGCAGCTGCTTGAATCGCCTCCCTTTTCTTCCTAATTCAACTCGAATTTCAAGAAAGTAAAATAGGCATGCTTTAACACCCTTTTACAAAATTTCAAGTTTCTATCTTTATTAATTTAGAAGAGATGCTTGTTAGGCCTTGTGAGGTGTGTGTCAGCTACCCGAATTGCCACATCAATCCATCTCAAATTCCAAGGACATAGAGGAAACATTACAGAACACTTTTATAACAATTTTAAAGATTCTATCTTTATTGGCTTTGGAGGTATGCTCGTTTTCTGTTTGGCTAATTTGGAAGCTTCCAAAATCCGAACACATGATCCAAATCATCTCAAATGTCATTTTTCAATTTTAAAGAAAAGGAATAACAGAACCTTTGTACCAAATATAAAGGTTCTATCTTTATTGGTTTTGAAGATATGTTCGTTTGCTCTGGGGCTCGTTCAGAAGGCTTTAAAATCCGAACCCATGGTCGAAATCCTCTTAATTCCTCAGGGACATAAAGAAAACATGCCAGAACACCATTGTACTAAATTTAAATTTCATTTATTATTCATATTTGAGTAAGCTTCGCTTTCTTGCATCATTGGTTTCACTAAACTGTTCATTACTATGCTGTAGATTTATTTTAAATAACAACCGATATCTGGAAAAAAATATTGAAAACCGGGAATAAAATATTGTAAAAAAAAAATATAGAACTCAAAAATCTTTTTGAGAAAAGATCTTGAAAAATCTGCATAAAGTGTATATATCTAGCCTTGGTTTTAAAAACAATTTTAAAATCGCACCTAATTAGGTAATAATTTTTTTTTCATATGAAAAAAACGCGCTGCCGCATCCAAATTTTTCTGAAACAAATTTTCAAATATTGATTCTGCAACCAACAATATAAAATGCATATCAGCTCCAATTTTTGAAAAAATCTTAATATCATTCAATATTTTTTTTTTCAAAAATTTTGTTCCAAAAACATTATAAAAGTTCAAGATTTTGTCAATTTTAGATTTTTTTTTCAAAGTAACGTCATGATCTCATGTATTTAGCATATTTAAAACTATAATTAAAATAAAAATGTCGATCAATTCAATAAGTTCAGAGTGTAAATAAGAATAATAAAAATTAGCGCCATCTATCTGAATCTAACCTATAAAATATAATAATATATTTCATTACTTTTAATCAGTGTCTAAACGCAGAGACTTTTTATGAGTTAAATGCGTCACAATTTTTTTTATTTAAAAATGTTTCCCTCAACAAATTATGTATTTATATATATAGATATATATATGTATATTTGTTATGTATGTGTACTAGACTTAATTTTGTTGTATAAATATCTATAAAAAAAAAAACAAAGTTGCGTAAAAATAATAGTATGTTAACAACTTAATTTATGCACTCATTGATAAAATATTAACTGAATGGTAAAGTATAATTAAATTTCGTAGTGTTTTTAAATTAAAAAAAAAGGGAACCTATTAATAAATTAGTCATTTCTTTTGTTATTTAAATGTTATTTAGGCCTACAAAATAGTTTTGACAGATTTTCGTCAAAATAATTTCACAATTAAATGAAACGGCTTATAAAATGTTAAATATTGGTTAAGAATTGAGGTGTCTATAATTAAAAACATTAAAAGCGTTGTAAAAAAAATGTTTAAAGGTTAATTACCTAAGTATATACTTAATAGTACTTTTAAATTTTAATATTAAATAAACATTTTAATTTCTGATGTAAAAATATTTAATGGCAGGAATCTGCTTAAGAAAAACTATAATTCGACTCTGTAATTTAATAAAACTTTTGTTTGTAAGAAATTATTACAATTCATTAAACCCATTTAATTAGAATTTAAAAAAAAAAAATATTCAATAAAAAATATACAATAAAGTTAACCTTTGACTTTTAGATTGAAAAACTTTGGTCTAATGAAGATGTATAAAAAAATTCAAAAAGAATCAAAAGTGAAACTACTGAAAGAAAGATACGGAAGTGAAAGTGGTCACTTTTTAAATTTTGTTCCTAGTTAGAATTGTTATATTGTTAATGTATCTTGAATATACTTTTAATAAAAATAATGGCGTCATTATTTGTACCAATAATTATAAGAAAAATCAGTCTAAGTCTATTACTATATTTAGAAGGAAAAATCATTGGTACCATATGGAGAAATTTATTCTTAGTACAAATTTAGAACTCAGAAATAATCCATATAAAATTCCACAATTAATTTGTGCTTGGAAAATTTTGAACTGGTATAAAAAATCCATAATTGCGGTAAATTTGATGATAATACAATATACATAAATAGAAGGATATGACCAAATAAAAAAATGAGCCATATATATAGTACAAGCTGAATATATTTATTATTTTGAAGCACTCAGTATTAGGATAAAATTTAATAAAAAATTAAAATACAAACATGGAGTAAAAATAGGAGGTGATCTCTTTAAAAATGATTAATTGCAATGGGAAATGGGAATTTAATTTTTTTATAATAACATTTATGGCTTCCAACAGTGAACAAATGATTATACACAAACGTTACATAGTCTGAAATATACATACCATGGCGTCATTATTTGTACCAATAATTTTAAGAAAAATCAGACTAAGTGTATTTCTATATTAAGAACGAAAAATCATTGGTACCATATGGAGAAATTTATTCTTAGTACAAATTTAGAACTCAGAAATAATCCATATAAAATTCCACAGGAAATTTCTCCTTGGAAAATTTTGAACTGGTATAAAAAATCCATAATTGCGGTCAATTTGATGATAATACAATATACATAAATAGAAGGATATGACCAAATAAAAAAATGACCCATATATATAGTACAAGCTGAATATATTTATTATTTTGAAGCACTCAGTATTAGCATAAAATTTAATAAAAAATTAAAATACAAACAGAGAGTAAAAATAGGAGGTAATATCTTAAAAGAGTAATATAGATTGAAATGAATGTGAATGATTAATTGCAATGGGAAATGGGAATTTAATTTTTATATAATAACATTTATGGCTTCCAACAGTGAAGAAATAGATTATACATAAAGGTTACATAGCCTGAAATAGTTCTAAATATATATATACATACACTCTTCAAAATTAATTCATATGACATAAAAACTTCTTTTTTAGAAAAACTTTATTTTAAAATTATTAGAAAGATTAGTTAATGAAAATAATAAATATAGAATAAGAAAAAAAAAAAATTGTATTTTCTGCGATATAATTTTTATTACTGTGATTTGCCTTGTATGCAGCACCCTTAAGAGAAATATTAATACTAAAATATTAATACTAAAAAAATTTGGTAGCAAAAGAAAGAGAGCAGTTATTTTGCAATTATTTAATAAATAAATATAATTATCTTTTTCTTAATTTTTACAATAAAATCCAACGTGTACTGCGTATAAGATTTTTTACAGTACAAGGTTTTTAACATTTCAGTTTTTCTCAATTATTGCAAAAATATAATGTAAAATTTTTCTCAAAATTGGAATAATGTTTAGAACTTGTATTTTAATATCAATTTCTGGCACCTCGGTGGACTAGTGGGTAAGAGCGTATAAAATGCGCTGTAAACACCGAGCGAGTGTGGGTTCAAATCCCACACACGTTGAAAGAATTATTCCCCTTTACGACATTTACAGCCACGCCTGAACAGGATAATGATGGAACAGGAAAATAATGATGCAACAATATTTAAGATACTTTTTAGAATTTTCATAAAAATTTTGTCTATTTTTTTGTGTAACGTATATTTTGTGACGATTTTGTTGTCTCCTGAACGTTTATTTTTGTTTTTTATAATTTTAATTTAATTTTATTGTTATGCAGACTTTTATTTTTCGCACATTTCCAGAAAATTTTTATAAAATGTACCTATTAGTTTTACTCTGTCCACTCGTCCGCCCGTCTGTTTACAAAACTTCTACACCGTTAAAGATAGAAAAAAAAAATTTAAACCATGGGTAGGTCCCATAAAAAAATTAATGTTGTAGAATAACTTTCCCCATGCATTACTGAGTTGCAGCCCCTCAAACTTTGAAAACGGTTAAATTTACCGTTAGTGAAAACCAAATTTTACATGATTTTTCAACCCTCATAACTCCGGAACGCTTTTAGATAGGGATTTGAAATTATGAGGGCAGAAAACCTTTTAGAATTAATATAAATTTTCTCAGAAATTTTTTTTGGACCACCCCCTGTTTATGAAATATTAGGGATCAAATTTGAAAATTTGATATTTTTAAACAACTGTAACTTAGGCACCTGTACATATTTTACTTCGGCAAGAGATAAAAATTAAAGATCCAGTAATATATTTTTACGTGTGTTAACGGTTTTTCTTAGTTATATAGGGTTCTGGACTTACAGCGCCTCAGAATTGCTGAAAAGTCTTATTTTCACATTTTTTTTTTATTACATGAAATTTTCAAATTTTTGTGCAGGTCACAATTCTAAACAGTTTGTATTGTCTTTTGGAAATGTGCGCTTTTAAAAACCATTGGTTTACATTCTACCTTGTTTGATATTATCATAATATCTTAAAATTCATCTTAAAAATTTAAAGTTACACTTTTTTCACTAAACATTTCGGAATAACGGATTTTATTTACTAATCTAATAAATGATGTTGTATATTCACATACTTTGTTATTATAAATGTAAATTTTGTTTTTTAAATTAAGAAAAACTATTTTATAACATAAAACAAAACAAAAAAAAAAATACTAAACATTAAATGACCCCTCTGTAAATCACATAACTCTAAAGATATAATCTAATCTAAAGATTCAAAATCAGTTAATTGATAGGTGTTAAAAAATTTTTAAATCTTTATTTTTTGGTTCTAAAATAAAATTATTAAAATAATCTAAAACGATTCTAATGTTCCAATTTAAGTTAAGAAAAATTAAAAATATGTAATATAATATGTAAAATAAACAAATACATATGTCACTCCATTTTTTTTTTAACAAGTTATTAGGTCAATAGAACGGTTAAAAAGTTTTAATCTACATAAACTACATTCTTTTTCTTTTTTTTTGAAATTAAAGTTAAAAATTAAACGCAACGGTACTAAAACGGAATCAAAAAAGACAAGGAAATAAAAAACCAAATTTTATATAGAAGAAATACTGACTTTTCTGTTTATTTTCTTAAACTTGATAATGTCTGGGTCAATGGATTAAATTATATTTCATTTTTTGGTTTTTTTTGTTTTTTTTTTAAATGTTATCTTACATTCTTCTGTACTTTATAATATATTTTTGTTTGTATTTATGTAGTTAAAAACTGTGAATGAAAAAAAAAAAAATAAAAATTAATAAAAATCGATGAAAAAAAAAAAAATATCAAAATAATTATTGGATTTTCTAACAAGTTTTAAATAAAAAGAGGGGAATAAAAATAAATATATAAAAGATAAAGATACTTAAACTGCTTCACACCATGTTGCACGAAATTGTGCTTACGGTTACCAGCACGTGGGAATATTAAAAATATACCATTCATTATCACCAGTTGCTTCACTTGACTTTGTGTTTTTTTTTTTTCTTTTTTTTTGTATATTTTGTTTTTGTATTTTGTCATCAAAAGAAAATTTAAATAAAAATAGTATATTGTATATTATATTAATCTTTTTGTATTACATTAAGGTAATGTATAGTTAGTTTTAACTGAAACATTATTTTAAAGATTAAGTATATAAAAATGTGACAAAAGAATTGACAGAAGTTTACAAAAAATTAAAAACTCTTTCATTAAAAAATTACTTTTATAAATGACATGAGTAAGTAAATTGGTACTTTAGTAAAAATGAACTAAATTTGGCTATTTCTGTTAAGTATTATTGTCGTTTCTGTTTCTTACATTGCTTTTTATTTGTTTTAAGTAAAAAATATGTACTAATAAAATTTTATATACTTAACAATCATATGCCTAAAAATATATAATTTTGAATAGATCCTTCTGTTATAAACCAAAATCAAGTAGCTATGCATTTATCGAACTGAACTTTTTTATGATCACAATCTAATGCTTAAATGTTACATGGAAATTCAACAAACTGTTAAATAGATTTAGAACGGAGAATAGAATAAGAAATATATGAAGAATAAAAACGAGGAAAACCAATGCCGATTGAAGGTCAAAAATATGCACTTTGATCTGAAATTATTGATAATCTAAAGAAATTAGAACTTTTTATGTTTTTTGATCACGTTTCTCTCTATTAATGTGTTTAATGTAGATTTTTAATAAACAAATTACATAAATTGTGTATTTTTAACTTTACTTTAGTAAATAGTTTAAGTGTTTATTTAATTCATTTTTGTTTATTTTTTTTTTTTTTTTGTTATTTTTTTTCAATTTTGAATGGGGAAGTGAAGAAAGAAAAAATTAACTTTATAAATTTTGAATAACACTTAAAGAAAACTATTAGTAAATTTTACTTGAATAAGTTTTGTTTAAAAGAAAAAAATCAAAACAATAACAATTTTTTAAGTACCACTGATGAGAATACGAATAAATGAGCATGAGTGGTATTATTAATAAAGTTAATTCAAAAATCGATTTATTATTTTCGTTCATTTTATTTTATTGTTTTGAGTATTGTTACAATTTTTTTTTTATTTTGAGTGAACCGGACCGAACAGTTTTTTCTGACTTTTATTATGATGATATTGTCTTCCTTTTTTTTTTAAACATTTTTGTAACAGTTTTTTTTTTTTTGCTATTGTGTAATCAAATTTATGAGAGATTTTTGTTTTGGAATTTACTATAAATGCTATTTAGTTGTCAACTATTTTGTCTACTAACTTTTGATTTAATATGGCATTTAAATACAATTTCTTTTTAATTTTTTTTTAACTTTTCATTTCATTATTATTACTATTGTTTTATTTTTTTAGTTACTTAAAAAAAAAAATTCAAGTGAATTTATTTTTTTATGTAATCAAAATTTAAAATAAATTTAAAAAACTAAAAGAAACACAAATGATAATGAACAAAAATTCATTAGTTATTTTTGTCTGATGGTATTATTATTAAATTATAATATACAAAATTATATTATAACATACAAATTATAACGTAAATATTTTAAAATCAAAATCGTTGTTTTATTAAATTAAAAGAGAATTTATTGGATGTATTTATTGGAAAACATTAAATTGATGATTTACGTTCTGGTTCAAAGGGTTTAAAAATTTTAGAAATTATATAAGTATTAAATGAAAGCATTAAATATGTATGAATAATTAAGATTAAAAAAAAACGAATGATTAATTTGCTTAGACAAATAATTAGTATTGGTTGCACGTAAATTTAGGCCTTCATTAAGTAGTATTTAGTTTTTTATTTATCTTCCTATTTAATTAAATACAAATACATTAGATAAATTAAAAAGGAAATAAGGACCTTACCGTTGGCATATATAACTGTTCCGACATAAGTTTTCAGTGACGATAATTATTAAACATTCAAAGAACAGACCAATCATATTATTATAATAAAAAATCGTACGTTTTATGTTATAATATAAAAAACAGAATAATTTTAATCATTATATAAAGCTCTAGGAAAGCTTTTAGGTATTAACAAGTTTACTGTTCTTCTCATCCTCTTTCTCAACATCTTCTTTACAACTGATAAGTTTTTTTTTTTGAGATTTTCTCATATCAATTTTTGATATAAGTTATATGTTTCAATATATTAAATGCTAATATTTATATTTAATTTATTTGTTTTAATGCAAAATAATTTTTTCTACCTTCAGTTTCTGTGAAGCCTGCTTATTTTAATAACAAAAGACTTAAGCGAGGAACTTTAGTTTTAGAAATGGAATTTTTTACGCCGTTCCATGAATTTTATTGGTTTTACATACAAAATTTGTTTATTATTGACAGATAAATCCTTTGTTTCTGCAGACAAGCACCAAATCTAGTCTCAATTTTATTTCTTACATTGTAACGATAAAATACTTTTGAATTATTTTTATAGCCTCTATGGATATTTAATTTTTTTTGCGTTATATTTTTTCGTTATTGTAAATTATTAGCTATTCTAAGGCAGTTACATTTAACTTTTGGCCATCTTCTGGTCTCGTACTTGCAATGTGAAAATAATTAATGTGATTTTGATTCATTTATCAACACTTACTTTTAAATTTATTTGAAAATATATTCTATTTGTTATACAATGTGTTTATTGTGTATGCCGATGGCGTTAAAATATATATATTAAACTAAGTACTCCCTTTCCTTGTTTAAACACTCCTTGTTTTGTCAACCAATTCTTTTTAGCACATTTCCAAAAAAATTTTGAAAAAATGTGCTTATTAGTTTCATTCTGTGCGTCCGTCCGTCTGTTTACAAAACTTCTACACCGTTAAAGATAGAGAAAAAAAATTTTAACCATAGGTAGGTCCCATAAAAAAAATAATTTTGTGGAACAACTTTTTCATGTAGCCCCCCACATTACGGAGCTACAGCCCCTCAAACTTTGAAAAAGCCCTATTTTTAAATGCATATATCTTATGTTCTGCTTAAGATATTTTCAATCTGAAAACGCCATTCGACAGGTATTTTTTTTAACTTTGTAAATTAATATCAAAATTATACAATTTTTTTAAATTTAGTATTTAAATTTACCGTTATGTGAAAACCACATTTTGCATGAAATTTCTTTTTTCATAACTCCGGCACACCTTTAGATACGAATCTAAAATTTTGAGACAAGAAAGAACTTTTAAAATTAGTATAAGTTTCTTCAGAAAATTTTTTGGTAACACCCCCTCTTTAAGAGTTATTACGCCTCAAAAATTGAAAATTTGCTATTTTTAGACACCTGTAACTTAGGCACCTGTACAAATTTTTCTTCGGCAAGACATGAAAATTAAAGTTTCAATAGTATATTTTTACGTGTGTTAACGGCTTTTCTTAGTTATATAGGATTCCGGACTTACGGCCCCTCAAAATTTCAAAAATGTCCTAGTTTCACATTTTTCCTTATTACGTGAAATTTTCAAATTTTTGTGCAAGTTACAATTCTAAACAGTTTGTATTGAGTTTTGGTTGGTTTACATTCTACCTTGTTTTAATTTCATTATTAGACCCTATTTTGTTTTTTAATTATTTATGATTGTTTCAGTACAATTAAAGTTTATGTATAGTAATTAATAAAAACTATTCAGCAATAATTATAAGTATTAACATTTGCCGTAATAAAAAGCCATATAAAGGGAGTGAAGGATTCCCCAATATCTCTTGAAGGCACTGGCACCTCCCATACGACAAAAAAGAAAAAAAAAATATGGTTTTTTTTAAAGATAAACCATTTTAAGAATTTTATTTCCAATTAAATTTAACAAATAAATTTTTTTTTTAAATTTAATTAAATGTAATGTTATATAACTTGTTTAGTTTTGACATCCTTGACATTTTTATTACAAATGCTATTAAAATTATTATTAAAGATTAGTATTCTATATAAGTTGCAGAGCATTAATTCTGTTCTCACCACATTTTTTGTATTCTGATCATTATGGGCATAAAAGTTAAAATGAATTTAATTGCGGTATTAAATGATAGAAATCTCGTGTTTATCAATTAATTTGTTTCTATTAACTTAAGTATAAAGAAAAGGTTTTTTGTTTTGTCATTATAGTAAAAAGTAAAGTCCACTTTCTAACCATATTAATATAATTTTACCTCTAATTGACTAAATAAAGAAGTAGTTTTTATGTTGTATATACAATAATTATTTTTTATTTATTTTTCTTTAGTTTTCTTAAATTTTCTTAATAAATTTTAATATTAATTATTTGAGTTTACTCACCTATATTTATCTGGAATTCAAATATGGAAAGAACTGGAAGTACATTGTAATATATTTTAATATGAAAATATTAAGGTTTTCTGGAAAACTATAAGATATTTTTCTAAAATGTCTATAATTTTTTTGAAAATATTAGACTTAGATCTTTTTTTTTTATAAAAAAAAAAATCTTTAGGGATCTAAACATTTATGAGTGTATTGTAACATTTAAAAGTTAAGAAAATAAATCATCTACTAATTCAAGTGGAAAATATTAAACTATGTTTAAAAATAATAATTTGAGACAAATTAAAAACAACTTGAGGCATAGAGTTAAAAATAACAGTCAAAGGAAATTAAGACAAGGCAAAAAAGTATCTAAGAAGATAACCGAAATAAAAGATCTGATGATTAAGTAAAATAAAAAAATTTATTTTATTGAATGTTCATGAACGAAAACTTACAGCTACTGTAGGTAGTTAATAAGTCAAATAAGTCAAACATTTAAAACAGAATATTGATTTTGAATTCCTAAAATATGCCTTATAAGTTAATAATATAAAATAAAACGTTTGATTATTATCTATAAATAAGTATCTGAATACCTTTACTCAAAAAACCTATTAAATGCAATTTATATATTTTTTTTTTTCAATTTGATATAAATGTATAAGATTTATATCGAGATCTTCACATAATTATACATGTATATATATAATAATAAAAAATGATGCATTTTTTCAGCATCTATTAAAAAAAATGTCATTCGTCATTTGGTTGACTAATGAAAATTTTTGTTAAAGTTTTATTGTAAAAAAAATTACAACTGTAATTTATTTGTTTAAAATAAATCTTTTATCAAAATAGGAAACTTGTAGTGTTATAAGTGGTACAAAAAGACAAAAAAAAAAACAAATTGAAATGTGCTAAGTATTTAAAACTTTAACTGTCTAACTGAAAAATAAGTAAAACTTAAGAAACAATCAGGTATTTTTTACATCATAATATTTCAGTTTACTTTTTTATCTTGTCTTGCCAACAGTTTTGTTGATTAAAAAAATACTTATTAAGTTTATTATTGTTTTCAATGATATCTTAAGATAAATAGTTTAAATCTTTACGTAAACGGACATACGTATTCTTTATCTTAACTTTACCCATACCAATATTCAAAATTGATTAGATGTTGACCTATTCTGATTTTCATTCTTTTTCTTTTTTATGTTTTCGTACAACGTTCTATTGTTGATCATATCTTAATAAATAATACAACTATATAAAATTAATAATAGTATTATAATTCGGTAGAATAAACCAGTCCCGAAATATTGTCCAGTTATTTTAAGATGGTTAAAATATAACTACTTAAAAATTTATGTTATATTGTTATTTGTGTTCTAATAATCTGTAGAACGAATCACTTGCATCATTTAGAAATGCTTCATATGTAGACAATATATAAATAAAATTAATTTACATGAAACATATATTTTTCTTATGGTGTTATGTATTACATTTTTAATGTATACTGCACCCTTTTATTTTTAATAATATATAATAAAGTAAAAACTGAAAGCAGTTTCTGAAACGGTTTTAATAAATGTCGCTTAATCAATCAAAGTTAAACTGATTATTAATTAAGTGATTTGTTGTACGGCAATTTGCATTACGATGGTATTTTATTTCAACTTTAAAGTTTAAATATAAAAATAAATCGATTTATAGACATAGTTCTATTAAACTGCAACGGTTTTCATTTTCAAAATTATATACATTAATATATTTGCTTTATTGTTACCAGATTGTCAATATGTTTAATGAAAATATATTCTAAAAGTATATATCTTAATAGTGAATTTATGAAATTAACTTTGTAACTTTACAAAAATGTAGGAAATTAACTTTTAAAGGTATTCTGGCAGTTCTTCGACTGTCATCTATATTTAACGACTGTTATCTATTATTTAACATATATTTTATAGAAAGTCTTTTTAAATTTTATACAATAATTCAATAACTAGAAGATAAGTTAGAGCCGAAGTTGTGATCATCATTAGAAAAAATTAATTAAACGCTGCATTTTATAAAAAAAACTTATAAGAAAGCTTCATTCTCATATTATTTTGAAAACGAAAAGGAAAAAATTAAAAATACAGTTACAGAAAGAGATACAGAAAGAAATACAGAAAGAGTGTTTTGTTTCCATCTCTAATCTTGAACTTTATTTGAAAATTTTATGAAAATTTCTCAAAAGGTCATTATGAGATGCTTTATACAAAATGTCATTGAAAGATGCTTTAGTCAATAGAGAAGTGGAATAGAAAAATATCACTCAGATTTAGATATACGTTCCGAAGAAAATAGATATAAGGAATGTACAGCAGTACATAGTAAATACTGTGATACGTAAAGAAGGTTAAAATAAGAAAAGCTCAGCATAATTTTAGCCCAAATCTCACGGTTTACAGAATAACCAACTACCCCTTAAAAAGTTAATTCACAATTTGTTAGATAGAAGATAATTACTATTGACTATAACATAAATATTCGATTTTACAAGTGAAAAAATACGACAAGAATTCAAAATAGAAAAATATGATAGAACTTTATAAATACCAATTTAAAAAAACTTCAAGTTTTTGGTTCAAATCAGGATTTTTCCCAATAACAAAACAATTCGATATTAATATTTTGAATGAAATAGGGTTTAACCAATTTTGTGGAAAACCGTTTAAGCACTTTGTTGCTATATGAATCAAATGAAACATTTAACTTCTTTTGAATTACTCTGTGATTGATTAGCATACTTTTAATCTTTATCATGACACCCTGTATTTTAACAAAAAACAGAAAAATTAACAATTCAATAACAATTTTGAGTAAAAGTAAAGAAAGATTTTGTAGATAAAAAAAAAATATATTTAACCTAATGCTATTTGGTAACTATTTTTTTTAAGTACAAAGATATTTATAAAAAAAAAAAAAACAACCTGTTAACATGAATATAAATAATTCTTATATATTGTATTATAAAAACCAATTGAATTTAAACCGATATTATAAAGTATAAAAAGAAAGAACGAGAAAATGAAAGAAAAAAAGAAAGAGAAAAAGATTTTTTGATCATATACTGATATTAAAATTAGATATTAATGATATCGGTATCAAAAAACAAAACCAGTGTTACATTAATATAATAACAGTGATAATAAAACTAAAAATTAAAACAACAACTAATCAAGTTCAAAAAATAACAAAGAATTGAACTTTAGTTCATCCACATTGTTACCATATATTTAATGAATTTTATAAACATTTTTTTTTTTTCAACTATAGCATATATACATTTTAACATATAAACATGTTACAAATGTATCTGAAAGATTTATTTTAAAATGCATGCTAAATTAAAAGCAAAAAACAAAACAAAAAAAATTGAAATTGTTAAAGTTTAAAAAACAGTTAAAACAAATTCTATGATCCAGTTTAACTAGTATATTTTGTAGTTGTTTTATGTCAGTATAAAAGAAAAACTGTAAAGGCTACATTCTTACTCCTTATTAAAATAGTAAAAAAAAAAATAATAATAATAAATAAATTGATAAAATACAAATCTAGTTGGTTAGTTACAGTTGGTTTATCTATTATGTTGTTTTATTTTTTATTGAATGGTTTTTTTTTCTGTTTTTGTTATTTTTGACTGACTTTTCTATTTAAAAAAAAAAAAAATTGTGTTTTTTGTTCAGTTATTTCTGGACAATTAATAGATTTGTAATTAGAAACGCTGCATATTTTATACAGTTAGTATATATTCATGTTTACTAAAAATATGGTATTAAACAATTTTAGGTACATATATATTATGCGTGTATATCATTATATTTTTGTTTCTTATTTTTTTGCTTTATTAAGAAGAAACTTTGTTTTGTATATATGATTTTTTCTTTTTGAGGTTTGAGCCCCAAATTACAAAAGTAAGATTATTATAGTCTATAGATCATCTTCTGTTTTCTTTCGTTAATTTAATTCGAATTTAAAGTAAAAAATTTTTCTTTATATTACGTCACCATATATGTCACGTAATCTATCGTGACAGGTCGGTATAAATATATCCAATTATTTGTTTTCGTCGGTTCTTAGACGGAATTTAGATGATTCTATTTCATTTATCAATTGTTTCATTAATTTTCTTATGAATAAAATTATGTACTTATACCTATTTAAAAATTTATTCAAAAATTCTGTTATCTCTATACAATCGTCCTGTCAGATCTTTTGTATTTGTTCATTCGACAATACCATATATTTAAGTTAATGTCATCAGTTCCCGAGTAGCTTTCACTTAGGCTTTCCGTGTAACGAAATTGCAGATGCAAAAGCAAAGTGTTCACTAAACAGAAGGCTGTTACACATCGGGCAGATACTGTAAGTGGCGAGCAGGATAGCACAACGGTTCCTAGGTTTATAGGCAGTTACAAATCGCCCCTTTTAAACAGTAACAACAAGAATTTGACCAGTTTCCATTTTATCAAATTTAATAAAAAATTTGAAATTATTCAAATCAATTCTAAGAACAATATATCCTCATAAAATATTCCCATTTTTCTAGCATATACCTTTTCTTTTCTTTCAACATATAGGTTTGCCGGTATATTTCAATCTAACTGTTTGTTTTTACATCAGGTTAAGTGTCCCTTTCGTATTTCAAACAAGTTATTAAAAGGCAAAAAAATAAGGAAGAAGTAAAACCGTATTATTTAATTATTTATTGAGCATTGCCTAACTGTTTAATTTAAACTCAATTGATTGCCACTACTTCTGTTACTATATTTTTAAAGATGAAAAAACAATGAAAGAATATTAAAAGAACATGTAAGAAGTAAATTTACGATAACAGTTATTTTTTAAATAAATAACTGTAAAATATTGTTAAAAATAATTTTAACGTTATATGTTAATTATCAATCTAAATTAAATTAAATGTTTTATTTAATAAAAAAAAAAAAACAAAAATTAAATTAAAAGTACAAAACATAACTTCACTTGTATGTATATTTAACTGTTTCGGTTAAGTTATTTTCAATCAACACGCTGTTGGAAGTTCATTGATTCGTTTCAAGTTTTAGTAAAAAATGAAAAAAAAACAATTAAATAAAAAAACAACTTTTTTAATTAAAGTAATAGAAAAAATCATAATGTAATGAAATAGTAAAAATGACAAATTTTTATGAATTTTATACTGTAAAGAGTGTGTGTGTACTGTGTATAATTTAAGTGAATAATCTGGTTGATTAGTTAATATGAAAATGCAATTTTAACAAAATGATTGGAGAATTGATTTGAAGTTAACCAAACCAAATGTTACATATGAAGTGCATAACGCAATCTACGCTTAATGAATTTGTTTAAAATTATAATATTGTGGACAATTTCTGAATGAATACAGTTAAGCTTATATTTATATATATATATAACATATATATATGTTATTTGTTATGTATAATATCCGTACTATTCACTTTAATGACATATATATGTTATTATAATATTATAGAATCGAAAAAAAGGCTCATTTGACGTTTTTCTTTTCTTCTTGATTTTAGCTGAAAACTAATCGATTGTTGTATTTTGTATACCCGTATAAATTATTCATCTATTCATAAAGTTAGACATATATAGCATTCACATTTTTGTTAAGTAAATTTTGTATAAGGATTTTTAGTTTGCTGTGACAATAAATTGAAATATATTCTTTGTTTTAATTAACATGCTTATCAATGAAAACGCAAATGCAAGTGCGATGGGAATAAATTAGATCCGAAAGTATGTCCGCCGCAATTAAATTTAAAAATTAAAACGACATTTGTGACAGCTGAAAGAAGAAGAGATAGATGTGAAAAAGTACCTATATATTCTCGCTCAGGATTGAATTCTGAGGTGATTAAACGATATACAATTGTCCGTCCGTTCACACGATAACTCACAAAAATAATAATGTTATAGAATTCTGAAATTTTTACCATTTTATCTTTATTAAATTGTTAATTTTGCTAAATTCAACCGGAAAATTCAAAATATATCCTGGTAGTTATAACGTCGGTACTAAAACATCTGAAATTGTTTAAAAGATGATCAAGTTACGTAGAAACAGGATATATTACGTTCATACGGGTATCCCAGAGTTGACATAGTCTACACTACTGCACTCTTCCTCGTTTTTATATGAGAATAACTAACTATCTACTGAATCTAATAGGTATATAAAATTTTGTGAAAAGAAATCAAATCTTTTGCAAACAAATTCTGTAAATTTTGACTAGACTAACGCATTAGGTTCGAGTAGCTGCGAAAAAATGTATATCCTTTTATATTAAGTTTTCTGGCAAGAACTTCTCTGTAAATTTAGTTAGTTCGGCGTAACATGTTCGATTAGCTTTCATACAAATCCAAAATTTACAAAAATATATCTCAGTAACTTATGTTCATACGGGAATTTTAGAGTTGACACAGTAAATTATATTTTCTTTCCTTAGTTTATTGATAAAATATGAATGGATACTAATAGACTTTTTTTTAAGCACCAACGCACTATATAGTTATGGTATAAACCTTGATGGAAATTAATTTTAATAGGTAAGTATTAGATTTACAGCTTAATGTACTTCATATATATTTTGAACAAACAAATGCCAGTAGGTGGCCTCGGTGGTAGGAAAATGCAGAAAAGAAAAAATGCCAGTAAAATCATACAAATTTAAAGCTATTTTAAAAGTTGTTCACTTTAACAGATAATTAAATGACAATATTTAAAAGAAAGTTTAAAATACAACGTCCATTCAAATAAAACTAATTATTTTCACTATATAAAATATATTTAAAAAAGATAGATGTTAGATTAATGACAATAACAAAATTAATTATGATCCTTTTCCTTTCGCATGTTCGGCATATTAAAAAGATTTGTGATATGCTTAGAATGAAATGAGGTGGTTGTTATTATTAAAAGAATTTACATTTTAATATACATATATAGAACATGCCGTCTAGATAGTTGAATATACGCTAAAAAAACAAGAATAAATATGTTTTATCTAAAATTTCATTGGGTTTTTGTACTTGGACGCTATTTACTATATATAGTAATATTATCTCAAGATATTTTTCTTATTTCTGGTAAATTGTAAGACCAGATTTTATATTTAAATGTTAGTTTAGTGTATCATCATATTACGAAAAATTTGCTACAAATAAATAAGATGAACTTTACATTGAATAATTTATTATTTTTTATTTGTATTACAAAATGATTTTTTTTTTTTTTTTTTTTTTACATAATAAGTATATGTATTTTAAAAAGAAAATTCGGAAAGAAAATCTGGTTTAACAAGGAATGAAAATTCTCGTCTTAATAAATGCTTTTATTCCATTTAATATATTTGTATGTTAATTTGTTTTGTTTTTTTTTTGCATTTTTAAAAATTGTATGCAAAATCAAATATCAATAATTTTATAAAAAAAAATTTTAGTAAATTAATAATAAAAAAAAAAAAAACTCAAAGAAAATAAAAAATATAACATAATTTTGACCTGAAAAAATTATCTTTACTCGGAACTTGAAAAACTGGAAGGATATTTAATTTTTTTTTTTTTTTTTGTTTGTAATTTAAAATTAGTTATATTTTCTAGGAACTGGAAAAAAAAATTTTTTTTAAAGATAAAATGTAAAGAATTTTTAGAATTCAAAAAATAGTAGTTAAGGTATAATAATTTTTCTTATTTTTTTTTCCCCATTAAATAGTCTTGTTTGTTTTTTTTATTTTTGTTTTTTTTTATTTTTAAAAAGATTCCATTCATATGAAATATTTATAAAAATATTAACTATTAAATCACCTATAGAAGTTATTTAAATGGGATACATGGAATGCGTTTTACTATAAATATATATATACTTTAAACCAATTAGCATGTTTTACATCTTATATATAATAAGTAAAGAAGAATGGACTTGATAGGACTGAACATCCTATATAGTAAAGAAGAGTGGACTTGATAGGACTGAACTATAATATATTTTTTTAACATATGCATATACGAATAACATAAAATATAAAATTGGAAATTGGATTTTTTTTTGTTTTTTTTAAAGATTCAACTCTATATTGTATATATAATATCTAAAATGTTAATATACATATGAGTATATATGTACTAAGAATAAATTCATAAATGTATGATGAATTATTGCTGATATTATTGAGACAGTTAAGATACCAACTACTTAGCAAATGTTTGTATTTAAATTATCTTTATTAATTTTTTTTTATTATTGAATAATGATATATTGATTGACATTGCGTGTCGTCTTAATAAAAATGACCATTGGAATGATCAGAAATTAAAAAAAAAAACAAAAAAAGATTTTAGAAATTCATGAAAGAATTGATTTGACCCATTTAGATTTTGAAATGTATAAAATGCTGATTTGTAATTTATTTAAAAGTATATTTTGTAATAAAATGACAGTGATGTATCAATAAATGTTATATTTAATATATTCAAAATGTTTTTTGAGAATATTTCAGGAAAATTTGTTTTATTTTATATTTTTAAGTTTTAAATAAAAACTTTATAATATGTTTCATTATTAATTCACCATTATTGTTTTTATATTATAAAAATTTTATTATCATGTCATCAATTTAAGTATAACATTTTTTTTGAATTGAGTATCTTAATCACTATACCATTGGCTGGAGAGTATATATATATATATATATATATAGTATAATATAATTAAATAAAAAGTAAGTATATACATATCATATAATTAATATTTTAACATAATCCATAAAAAATAAAAAACGATCATTGTAAGATAATAGATGACGTAGAAATAAAATATATTTACGTTTCATAGTCTTGTACAATATATAGTTACAGACAAGTAATCAACAGCTTAGTGAAGCTAATGATTGTGAAATTTAATGAAACTTCTAAAATACGAACAATAAATGAGTTATTTCGATTTCGATTGGATTTTTTAGATTTACAGTGGTTTTTTATTCAAAACGAGCATAAAAATGAAATTAACATTTTTTTTTGTAAGGTGTAAGGTGTAAAAGAAATAAAGTTTGATGTCTTTCATTCTTTTAAATTAATGTCAACACACAAATAACATATAAAAAAAATATAAATAAAGACTTAAAACAAATCTAGATTTGATCTAAAAATTTTGGTGTCAATTGAGCATAAAACTGATCTAGAGTAAATCTAGATTCGCTTTTTTTAATCTTGACTTGCCCATTTTATCCTAACCAAACCAACATTAGAGGCGCCCTATGCTCTTTATAGGAGTGGAAAGAATAAAAAAACCGTTTGGAAAAAACAAATTCAATAATATGACATAAAATAGGAATGGAAGAAAATGGTTTAACCTTATTCTAAATCTTATTTTCATTTATCAGTGAATCCTTTGTTGAAGAATCCTTTTGCTAGAGTTTGATTGATAAATGATTATACCAGAGATCTTATTGTGCTATGTATGGTAAATAAACCCAGATCTAATAAAATGAAAAATAAAGATTACAAAATGTGTCATAAGTATGATGTGACATATCTATATTCACACTAATAACTATTTGATAGCTTTCAAAAAATACTCAACAATTATTTAAAATTTTTATGTCCTGTAAGTGTATTGCAAAAACAGTGTTAGATGTATGCGGTGTCATCAGATTTCAAATTCACAAAATGCATAAAAATATAAGAAAATGTAGAAACTTAAAAAATTTAAACTAAAATAAATTAGAATATTATTATGAGAAATTTTTAATTTTAAAACTATATAATAAATTTTAGTTAAGTATCTTTTTATTAGTTATATATCCAACCAATGGTGTAGTGGTTGAGATATTAGCCTTTCATTTTCAGGTTCAAACCCCGGATGGGTCATATAGATTAATAAAAACTAATATATATATTTTTTATAATATATAATTAGTTTAATATAATTAAATTAAAAATAAATAGATATGCCTTATAAATTATAATTAATATCATATTGTTATATAATAATAAAACATTATTCTTATAAAAGATATAGATAGATAGCGTAAAAATAAAAAGAAATATCTCATAGAGATGTATACAATAGCTACAGCCGAAAAATTAACGGCTTAGTGAAATGAATGATTCCCGAAACTGAAACTTAGTCAAATATGTATAATAAATGACTTAGTGGATGCCCTATTCTCCTTATAGGAGTGTCAAGGAAAAAAAAAAGTATTTTATGCAAAATTTTATATAAACCTATAGATAAGAGGTTTGTATAATATCATAGAGGATTTCGAGCTGATAATTTAGCTGTATTTCTTCTTCAGTTTCTTAGCGGCAGAAGAACTGACAAAAGTATAGTATTATAAGTGGTGGCAAAATCAACAACACTCAGTAATAATTAGGGAAGAGAGCACAATAGATGTACTCATCTACATCAAAAGATCATCAGTTTTTTACTTATACCATTTAAATAATAATAATCTGATCTACATGTAATTCTTATTCTCAAATAATACTTATTATTTTTCTATTTTAGCTGAATTGAGCTTAAAGTTTCCTATTTACAACTAAAAACTATTAATTGGAAATTTTATGCTATATTTTTTATATTTTTTTTATTTAATTAAGAATTAGTACAGCTAAAGTTAAATTAATAACCTTTTTTTCTAGGGCACTATGGAATTAAATTAAATTCAAAATAAACGAATTAAAATCTTCATGACCGATAAAGTTTTATCAGAACCATATATATAATAAAATTTTAACTTAGTTAAGAATAATCTTAAAGAATTTTAATTAAAATAATAATTTTCTTATATTTTAAATTTTTATTTAACATAATAACAAACAAAAAAAAAACCTTTAAATTTTTAAATTAACATTAAGTATAGATTTTTTAATTTATTAAAAAATTTCATTTTATATTATTAATTTAACCTTAATTTTAATTCCTTTTTAATTTTGTGATCATCATTTGAAATTATCCTTAATACTCGTGTATATATAAAAAAAAATTTTCTCATATATTTTTAAAAAAGAATTTCTATTACATATGGATGATATGATAAACTGTTATATAATAAAATAACTGTTTAAATTTTTTTTAAATTGCATAATTTTTATGAAATCCGTTATCATTAAAATTATATACATATTAATATTTTTTGTTGTTGTTAAATTTATAAAAGTACTCTTAAAAAATAAATTAAAATACAATTTTTTTTTTTTTTTTCAGTCTCAATAAAAATTAGAAAAATAAGACAAGTAAAAATATCATAAAAAAAATTTAATGAATATATTTGCCGGTGTATCTTATTATATATAGAAGAAGGTATGTTTGCAGTATGTATATAATTAAAATAATTATTTTTCAAGGCACACGTCTAAAATTTAATGGACGTCTGAGCAGAAAATAGCTGAAAACTTAATCGAAATTCATATCAAAAGCAAAAATAATAAAAAAAATATCTTAAGAGTGTTGTACAGTTAACTTTTCTTTTATTGCTATAATTGATTGTAAAATGTATCTTTGGTTTACACAGTTAATATAGCTTTCGTGTAAGTTGAAACTTATGTTTAGGGTAAACTGAAACATTGTATATTGTGTTATCAGAGATATTAAATATTTGAACAAATACTAGGAAGTCATATAAACGCGAGATTTTAGATAAAACTAAGCATTGTAAAAAGTGCATTTTAACATCTGAAATTATGATTTTTTTCCAAAACAAATTCTTTAAGAACGTTTTTGATTTTTCCAAGAGACACTATTTTAAAATTTGAGAAAAATCTAATATTTTAATGAAGGTTTTATGCATTATAAAAATATAACCTTTATTTTTTACATTCTCATCTTTACAAAATGTACACTGATTTAAGATGAAAGAAATTGGATTTCTTCATACGCTCTTTTTTCATTATCGGTTTATATTTGACATCCATAAACCGATGCAATTTTTTTCCAATCGAAATCAATTTTATCTTTTCTATGACAGAATTCACACAAATTAAGACATTTAACAGATGACATCTAATAAATTTATATGTTTTATAACTGAATGATAATTTTACTTTTTTAAAAAATGGAGGGGCTCCGGTAGCCTAATGGGTAGGCGTGTGGCATATCAACCGAAGGAGTGTGGGTTCGATCCCTGCACAGGTCGTAAGTGTTTTTTTTTTTTTCAATTCCCCCCTTTCGACCAAATATAATGTAAATATATAGTATATAATATAAACAAAATAAATAATATTAGTATATAATTTAATAATAGTATAAAAACCTATAATGGCTTTTAGTAGCCGATGGTTCAATAATATTGCATTATATTTATGTATGTAATATTAATATAAATAAATAAATAAATAGAAAATGAAATTTAATTTTCTAAACAAATTTTCGTTAAAAAAAATAAAATAAACAAAATAAAAAATAAGCAAAGAATTCACTTTGAAGAAGAATTAATTAAAGCTGTAGAGTAAAGATTTTCTTTTGTATGCGTGACTGATATCTGTCGAATGGAGTAATCATATTTAAAATATTATCTAAGCGTTTAAACATATATTTGAGGTCCAAAATTTTCAAATTTCCCTTCATATGCTGTTAAATGAAAATATTAAATTGCAATAAAAAGATTTTTCTTTTATTTTGATTTAAAAAAAAAACAAATACTATTACAATGCTTTTTTTTATAAATATTAAAAAAAAAAATGTTTCTTATTAAAGAAAATTAAAAAATGAGAAGAAAAAAAAAATTTTTTTATTTAGTTAAAGAATCGGTTGTTGTCTTCGCTTTCTCAATTAAATTTATAGCATTTAAAATTAATTGCCAGTTTAAGATAACGTTACTTATAGATTCTAGTAGTGATTTGAACAGGATTGTAATCCACAATTAAAACAGTGCAAAATAATTATTAAAGTTAAAATATGTATTTTACTGTTATTATTTCAAATTTTTCATTTATATTAAATAATATGTGATATGTGTGTGTGTGTGTATGTTCATGAATTTTGGTATTGGAAATATTTTGTATATAATTTGACAAATTTTTCCTTTTTATTTCCTTATGAAAAATATTCGATCACAACAATGGTACATAAAAATAAATGTATTATTCATATAATATGCATTATTATATATATTTATTTATATATATATGTATATATTTATATAAATAAATTTTATTGAACTTAAATTCACGTTTAACTTTAGTGGACTTGAAATGTTAATCGAAAAAATCAATATTTCAGGCATGTGACATAGAGTAGCACCTGTATTTTTATCTGTAGTTTTCATTTTTTTTTTTTGTTTTTTTTTTTATTTAACAAAAGAGTGTGTGAGTATGTACCTAGATTTTAAATATATATGTAGATATTTATTGGTAAGAGTGTTTAGTATTTTGTAATTTAACTATGTAATATTTAAACATAAAATAAATAGCTAATAATCAAAATACCGCTTTGTATAACTATTGTATATACGAAAATTGTGAAATCGTAAGCAATTGTTCGGAAAATTAAGTGTAGAGTTGTAATTATGTATAAGGTTAATTACCAGGAAATTTATTTATTTTTATTTTTTTTTTGTATTTAAATATGTTGTATAGATAAACATAGAAGTATAGATATATACATATATACAAAATTTTCTTTAAAAAATGAAAATAAAGTTAATTTTCCACTTTTTATTGCAAAAGGAATAAAAAATGAACTGACAGCTAAATTTAAATAAATTTTAATATTTTTAAATTATAAAAATAAAATGTAGAAAATTCTGATTTAAACTAAATTTTGTTTTTCTTTCATTATTTTTATATTGTATGAAATGTTTGAATACAAAATTTAAGAAACTATAGAATATAGTTAAAGGAAGAATTCAGAAGACATTATATTTAAGGTATACGCAGAAGTATTGTGCTCTGAAAATTTTTATTGAAGAAAACGGAAGTTCAGCTATAAGAAGTATTTTATCGTTTAAAAACATTCGGTAATGGTACAACAAGAACAATGAATCATTGTTTAGATCAGGAGTTGATGATGTCATATTCGACGTAGAAAGAACGAAGAAATTATTCTGTATATATTATCTGAAATAAAAATTTATCTGCAGAAAGGATTTTAATAAGTTAGCATTTTTAATCTATCTAAATTCTCACCACTTTTTAAATTTTTTCTTTAAAAATTGTTATTCATATATCAAAACAATTCCATTATTTATTTTTTTTGTAATTCAAGGAAAATAGAAAACAATTAATTTTTCTCTATGCCTAGATCAGTTAAATTTGCAGCAAATTTTTCTGATCTGTGACGAAATGAGATAAAAAAGTAAATAAAATCTTTATTTGCAAATAAAACGAATCAAGGTGAATCATTAAATTAAATTTTCTCAGTCTATTTACTGTGCAAGAATCAATTAGTTTACAGATACATATTGCAATTATAAAAGTTTTCTAAAATTAATTATGCAAAACAGCTTTTTTTGTGATAATTTTTTTTATTTCGTTTTTTATTTTTTATTGGGGAATACCCAATTATATATACAGAATTTTCAAAGTACTTTTAAATAGGTATGTAATAAATTAATTATTAAAGGAAATTGGAATTACTTTTGTTTTTTAAGTTCAATTATTGATTTAATCTTCTTAGTGATATTTTTAGTGCTTCAGTCTATGAGTTTTTAATTACTTATTATGAGTCATGAACTTATTTACTGTGAAAACTGAGGTTTGATATTACTATTGAATTCTTTCAAAAAAAAAAATTTAATCTAGAAGTTCTGTTGTTTATTTAAGAATTAAACCCTCAAACTGCTTTACAATTAAACCGACCACCGACTACCGTAGTCATAAGAGTTCAGAAAATATAGATGATAATTAATGATATTTTGATGCTAAATAATAGGAAGATTGCTTTTAATAGAGTAAAGATGTGATTCATTAGATAAAAATGCTACCTGCTAATAATGAGGCCATGGTGTATTTTGAACATTCCTACCACCCCACGTATGAAAAACGAAATCGCTGAACAGATTTTACGAAACATAATCTACGTAAATCTAAAATATTTAGATGTCTGAGAATGAGCAAGTAGAATGTAGTGTTTATTTTAAAATAAATATTTGAAGAACCACTACATTATCACATAAAGCAAATAAAACTTGTAACCAGTATATTTTTTTTAGCGAGGGTAGATGGCAATCTTGAGAGCTATCAATGAGATCAATGCGCGAATTCTCTTTGGTAGTGTTGTAATTAAACCAATTAAACGCAACATCCCTTTTAAACCAAAATTAAGTTAGAGCCTATGGTACAATGTACTGTTTGATTTGCGGATTAGAAAAATAAAAATAAAGGAATAGCAATAAAGGAAATATTGGAAATTATTGGATGTTGGGCGAAATATTTAAAACAAAGATGTTAATGTTTTTCTTGAATTTATTGATATCATACACGTTATGGTTGCCAATTTTAGTGAATATAGTAAGCTATTCCATATTCGTTGAATATTTAAGGGTTTAGTCTGTGCAGCCCTCCTTAAATTTTGGTCGAAATTTTAGAGAGGAGGCATTAAGGTTTTTATTTCTTCTGAACAGGTTCCTGCACCAAAAAAATATCTATTATAAATAGATATATAAATAGAATGAGTGCTCCATTGTCAAGTTGATGACTTAGTGAAACCAGATTTGAAGTAACAATGAAATCATTTACTAAAAGAATCATTTGCTCTGTTTTACATTTTGTCTAGGTATACCAATGTTGTTTTTGATGCTCCTGCCCAAATGTGTCTATGGTAGTCCATTCTAGCCTGATGAAGGATTTATAGATAGTTAAGAAATCTAAAAGACGACAAAAAGATCTTACAGCTATACAGGAACACCGAACATTTCGTTGCTTTCTATATTTATGTTAGTATTAAAATAATTAAAAAAGAATTTAGAGCTATTATAGTAGATACATTAATTTTGTGATAAAATGAAAATTTTTATGTTTAAATTTTTTTAAATAATTTTCTAATTCTCTTCTGGATACTCGTATATTGGCAACAAATATACCATATAAAATTACATGTATATTTAGTATAAAATAAAAATTTGTATTACACTTAAATTTTGTTAACTGAACAAAAAAACAAGAGTATATTACTAAATAACAACTAACTATACAACTCCTAAACATTTAGTTGTTAGTTTATTCAATATAGTCAGTTAGTAATATTGTAGTAATAGCCTAACACCTTAACTTGGAAGTTATTTTTTTTATTTTTATTTTTGTTATTGTTTTCATAGCAGGAGGTATTAATAAACACCACACAAAATTTTATACAAAAAAAAAAAAAAACACCAAATTTTTGTTTAAAATCAACTTGAAGCCGATCTTAAAAGTTTTCATTTTAAAGTAAAAGAAAAACTTTTAAATTTCTTTTTATTATCTTTTTTTTTTTTTTTTTTCTTTTGCTTTTCATTACATTTTACATAGTCTTCTTCTTTCTCTTCTCTTTTATACTTTTAATTTAAAATATTCACCTGTGCTGTTGTGTGCTCTTGCGGTACAACTATGATTTTTAATTTTTCTTTTTTTTTTTTATTCTTCATTTGTCTGGTTGCCAAAGCCATATTAAGAGATCTGTACAATTTTCTATAACCAAGCATAACTAGCTATAATTGTTCACATATCTTACTTATACATATATTCATTTGTACATAACAATATTATAAAAATAAACAGCAGCGACAGGTATTAAGACTTTGCGAATAAATGATAATACTGTATATACTGATAATCATAAAAATTAAAACGATGATGTTGATGTTGATGAATATTTGTTAATATTGTTTTGTTGATAATAATGATATTGATGTTTACTCGAGGCATAGAAAATAAAAAAAAAAAATAAAAAACATAAATAAAAACAAAAAAAAAACTAATATACGTATAAAAAGAAAAATAAAAGAAGAAAAAAAAAATTAAAAGAAAAATCAAATCTTTTCTGTTTTTGATATCTTTTTATGTTGCATTCAGTTCTTCGACAGCGACCTTGGCAGACGCGAGTGTAAGATGGCTCTTCATTATTTGATCGTTTAATCAAAATTTGGCATCTTTGAAAAAAAAAATTCATTTTTAACTATTTTAAGAAAATAAACGACAAGAAAAACCCAAAAAAAAAATTAAAAAGTTTTGTTTTGTGATTAAACAATTTTTTTAAAATTTAATTGAAAGTTTTTTTTTATGGAAGGAATTGGCTTTAAAAAATTAAATCGTTTAAAACTTAAATTAGGATTTATATCCTAATAAGTAATAAAAACTAATTGTATTGTAATTTATATTATTAAAAGGATAATTATATTTAATATTGATAAGATAACTAGGCATAGATTTTAAAATAAAATTTATATTGTGAATGATTAGTGCAATTTATAAAATTAATATTGTGAATGAAAAATTCATTTAATGTAAATACCACTAATTTTAAAATGGATTAAGTTTTTTTTTTTTATCGTTTACTTTTTACAAAAAAAAAAAAAAATTAAAATAAATGAAAATAAAAACAGATTATGCTGTGACATTCAGAAAATATTTTCATAATTAACTAACATCTAAATAATTAATTTAAGTGACTTTCAATACAAATTTATATATATACATATATATATATATATATATATATATAATATATGTTAGGTATGTTTACTTGAACAATTAATTTTAAAATGAAAATTTCACTTTAAGCGCATTTTATACACATAAATAGGTATACATACATATATAAGTATTAAGTATATATATATATATATATATATAAAAGTAAAAATATATAATTTGGGACAACTTAGTGATGTTTTTTTTTTCTACTTAAATATTACAATTAAACCGTTAACTAGTGTAGAAATTAGTCATTATGTGAATAATGTTTTTTTTTTTTTAATTTTTGTTAAGTGAAAAAAAATTTTTTTTTTTTTTTTAAATAAATAATAAAGCAAAAAATACCAACTTATTTTAATGTAAAGTTCACGCGGCTATAAAAAAAAAAATTAAAAAAAAAACAAAAAGAAGGTAAATGAATAAAAAAAAAGTTTTAATTAAATAAAAACTGAACAAAAAAAAAAAAGAAAATAAAGAACAAGGAAATCACTTTAGTGGAACTTACAATTCTAAGATACTTTTAAACTAGGTCTAATAAAAAAAATGATAAAAATTATTTTGTTGATTTTAGTTTTAATTTCAATCATCTATATTTATTATATTCTTGCAATTTATATCTTCTATAATATTGCTTTTATTAATTATAAAAGGTGTATGGATTAAAGCCATTTTCTTTTCTATTTCTTCTATTCTGAAACTTGTCTGAAAACCCAATTTTTAAACACAAAAATAAATTTCAAGGCCATCAAATAATTTTTTTTTTCCATTGGAAACAAAAATTTTGAAACTACCAACAGTTTAAACTCCATTTTGAGTCAATTTCTAGCAATTAAACACATTTTGAAATGGATATGTTAATTTTTGGAAAAATTAATTGACATTCACATTATAAATAAGAATTTTAAATAAAAAATTGATTTTGTTGTGTGAATGTTAAATAAAACGGTAAATAGATTAAAGCCATTTTCTTTTCTATTTCTTATAGTCAGAAACTGGTCTAAAGGCTCGACATTTTAAATTTATTTTATCTTTAATCTACCCATACATTGAACAAAAGCGCAAGCGAGATAATTTAATTTTGTTCTATTTATAAATTATATATTTAATAGGGGCCTCGGTAGCCAAACCGGTAAGAGCGAATAAAATACGCTGTAAACACAGAGGGAGTGTAGTTTTGAATCCCACACACATCGTAAGAGTTATTTCCCCTTACGATATTTACAGCTGCGTCTGAAAAAGAAAGGATATGTAATTTTCTGTTCACATTTATGTGGCAGAGAAATGCACTAAAAAAAATATATATATATATATATATATATAATTTATAACGGAAAGCATGCTTCATTTCTGTATTTATTTTAAAATATAACAAGAACTGTTACTTGTATTAAAAACATACCATATAGAGAACTAACAAGGAAGCTTTAAAATGGAATCGATCAGCATTAATCTAATTTAATCTAATTAAAAATAAAATTAAAAAAAAAAAAAAAATGGGACTTACGACGTTTTAACCTCTATAAACTTGTGTATTGATAAGTTTCGTTTTTAATTACGTACATATTTGTTTTTTTTTTCAAGCGGTTTTCATGTCATTGTAACTTATTACTTAGGACGTTATTCACGTTATAATTAATTATCGCATTGATAATATATCAGAGATTATTGTTTGGTTATCAATCAAGTTTTAAATCTTTAAATTGTAATGGAGATTTATTTATTCTCATTTTATGCGAGTCATAAACTAGCATACCAATGGAAGTTATTGGATTTTTTTATTTAATTTTGTTTCACTTTAATATTATATTATAATGCCTAATAGGTCCTCCGTCCTAATGGGTCAAAAGTCCCATGGGAGTTGTAATTCGTGTCTGGTATGACATATTTGCAAGTTTAAGTATTTATATGGTTTTACATGGAGCAAAATTTTATTATTTTTAAATAAGTGGTAGTATTCAAGTGTTCTTTTTAGTTCTGAAAGAAATATGCGGTTGATGCTATTATAGAATTGAAGTGAGATATTAAATAAAATATTTATCCATCAAATTGTAAATGTATTGTCTTTTTTTGTAAAAAGAATTTAAAATCAACATTTTTATTTTACTGATATAGAAACAACAAAGTTATAGATTATTATAAACATTATTGACCAACAAAGTTTAAAATTTACGGCTTAAATTACTGAATTACTGAACATTTCAGTAATTATATTTATAAAAATTTTAAAATGTATTACAAACTTATTTGAAAATCTAAAATAATTTTCATAATTTTTTTTTTCTTTTTTGTAAATACATTAAAAAAGAAAAAAAAAAATCATTAAAGTATCTTATTATATCACGGCTTGTTGATTCGTTCTAAGTTTTTTTTTTACTTTTTCCTAGAGAGATATTCATTTGTTCTAGTTTACTTTGCATTAATAACAAAATTAAAAAGGTTAAATCTTAGTAAAACAAAAAAAAATTAAATTAAAAAAAGTGCAATATTAGCTTAATTAGAGAAACAAAAAAAATAAAAACTTATTAAAAAAAAAAACCAAATTAGAAAACTAAAAAACTTGAACTGAATATATGAACCAACAATAAGAAAAGAAAAAATGAAACCAAAAACCTAAAAAGTAAAATTGTGCAAAACCAAAAAAAAAAAAAAATCAAATAATTTAAGAAAACAGTGTTATAACAGCTTAATAAAATAATGGGACAAATAAAGCTGTATTTAGTTGGTGAAAAAGGTAAGATACAAAAAAAAAAAACAAAAGATTAAAGAACTATATACACATATTTATTAATAAATAACAGGTATATATATATATGTACAATATAATATAATACAAATCAACCATTGCAAATTCTTTTAAACAAATAAATACTTAATTTATTTAAAATAAGTCTTTTATATCGTATTTTACAAAAAGTTCTTCCATATTATCAAAATATTGTTTTTAATTTGAAATGACGTCATCTGCAAGAATTCTACAGTTATAGATATGATGGCAACAATTAAAATATGAAAACAATAATTAAAATTAAAAATTTTAAATATTAAACAAATACTGAAAGAAAAAAATAAAAATTAAAAAAATTAATTTTTCTTATTTTGATTTGATACCTTTTGATACAAACAGGTGTATTCCTTTTATTCTTTAACCTCCTTTATTTCATTTTATCTTATTAGCGATTATATTTGCAAAATCAACTCATCTGCATTTTAATTACTTGACCCGTTAATAATATTTAGAATTTTTTTTTTTTTTCCATCTCTTGCATTTTAATTCCTGTGAGAAAATTTATTTACTATATGCTGTAAAAATGATGTTCTCTGATTAAAATCAGAATCGGCAAGATAAAAACGAAATCTTTTTTCACATCAATTTTTAAATATTATAACTTAAAAATAAATTAATTAAAAGAAAGATGCGTCCATTGCTTAAAACAGGTCATGTTTGCTGGAAACAGGTCAATTTGATTGAAAAAATATTTTTCGAATACTTCTGAATTTTTAACAGTAATTTTAATATGTTTTAAGGAACCCTTCGCAAATTAAAATAAAAATTTTAATGACACTTTTTTTTTTTCTTTTAATTTGATCTTTTTCAACAGTACCTAATTCGTGTATTAATTCAGATGAAGATGATTATTAATTTTAATTGTAATATTGAATTGATTTTTTTTTTTTCAGATTTGATTTCTTCATCAGTTTTCCGTTATTTTTTTTGGAAAAAAAAAGAAAAGGATTAAATTACATTTCTTTTAATTTAAATTTTAACTTTAACCGCATTTAAATTTTAATTTTAACTAAAAATTAAAATTTAAATGCGATTTCCCGGCGTCTTTTAAATAACGTAAAATTCAAAAATCACAAAAAGGAAAATAAAAACAAAAATCAATTAAATATTTTGTAATATTTAAGGTAAAAAATCGGCTGCAATCGTTTACAGAGTTTATAAGTTTTTGAAGTTCAGTTATATTATTGAAAATTAATATTGAATCATTTGTGTACTGTATGTTGTTGACATTAATCCCGTTTACTTTAACTGAAATATTGGTGTTATTAACGGTTTTCTTAAATATAGACTCAGAGTAGAAATTAAAAAGTAAAAAGTAACGGTGACAATATTCAACATTGTTGTACTTTTCTTCTGATTTCAATATCTTTTGTGACAAATTTTTCTGAAACTACTCAGATTTTTTGGTTCAAATATAAGTTCTTGTTACATTGAATTTCTTTTTGACCAATATTAATTTCACTCAAGACTTCCATAAGTTGGTTGTGTTGAACGCGGTGTAAAACTTTTTTATAATTTATAAAACAGAGGAAAATGTTTTTATGTAGATCTGTGCAATTTTGATTCTTCCCAAACTTACTTTTTTTTTGTCTGCATCTAGGATTATTTGGTTATTTTTGAAAATTAGATTTGAATACATTTATTTAGGATGAACTCCAGCTGCTTTTTTCATCTTTTTATGAAAATTGAAATCATCCTACCTACAGCTTTGTAAGTTTTCGATTTTTTGACATTGAAAATTTTACCACAGCATTTTTCTTACTTTTATTTTTGATCTTATTATTCATTGAAGACATTTATAAAATGTTTTAACAAATTGTATTTGGATCATATCCAAAATATTAAATTTTTTTAATCTTATTTTTTTGTAAATTATATTTTTCGAAAAAATTATTTATGCATATTACAGAGGGTTTCAAAAATTTGATTAGTAGAGATTTAGGCGATTACCATTCTTTTTAAATGCTTGAATATTGGAATATGTAAGTAAAAATAAATGAGGAGGGTTTTCATAGTCCGGTTTACAAAACAAAAACAATAATTACGTACAAAAATAATAAGGAAAGATTTAAGAGTTGGTTACAATAATATCAGGGTTTCTAATAATTTATTTAGCGGTATTTTTTGAAATACACGTATCTATAAAGATAATTAGGAGCGATTTTTTAGTTGGTTACAAAATCAGAGTAATACGTTTTTTTTTAAGAGTATCTGTATTAGATTAAAGATTTTAATTAAATAAGATTTTAAAAAAATAATATAAAAAATAATAAGGTTTCTATTTCGGTATAGACCCGTTTTATTTTCATAAATACATACTTTAAAATTACATTTTGAGTTTGCATTTTGAGTTCATATTTCAGCAGAATTTTTAGATTCTTTTTTGAAATACATATTATATAAATATTCACTAAATTCATTCTATATTATTTTGTTCAATAAATAAATTTTTAATTAATATTCATTTTATATAATATTAGTTAGCATTTTTTTTATTTTTTGTTAAAAAGTAGGTCAATAGAATTTAATTCAAATAATTTTTAACATTAAATTAGAATATGAATTTTATTATTCACGAAATTAAAAAAAAAAAAAACAAAAAATTGTATTGTTATCGCAAATTTCATAATATTTCATTTAATATCATATTAAAATATTGTTATGAACGTTTAATTACAAAGTTAAATTTATTTGCTGGAAAATTAGTACGTTCTTGTACCTATGTTGAAGATATGAGTATACTTTCAACAAATAAAAAAAATTATGCTTTAGGTTCAGTAAGCTCATATTGTTAATGTAAAATTTATAAAAGACCTTGTTAAAATATTATTTAGTTTATTATTATATCTTAAAGGTTCATTTTAATTAAATTAATTTTTTATTTCAATGTTTTAAATATATATATATATATTTTTATTCAAAATTTAATGATTGCTGATAATTATATAATAAAATTTAAAATATTTATTAAAATATAACGCTACTAACGCTAAAATATAACGCTATACTGCCAAAAACCATTCAGATAAAATTTAAATTTTTTATCGTTTGTTTTTTAAATTTTTTTATTTTAATATATGTAGGTATAAAATATTTTCTCTGAATAAAAATATGTCATGATTGGTGAAAAGTAAGCAACTAAGAACATATAAAAACCTTGAAAATCGTCAAGGAATAAGTTTGATTAAATTTTTAGCTTTTGTTTATTAATTAAAGTATCCCACAATTGATTTGGTCCGGAAATATTGATGTTATCTTTAAATATAGTGAAAGCTATCTATAAATTAAAGTTAAAGAACGATATGTTGAAATATTATAGTTAGATTTAAATTATAGTTAGATCAATGAGAAACATTTGATTTATTATTTTGAAGTTTTAATGTTAATTGTTAAGTTGAAATGTTAATTTGTTTGTAACTTTATAACGCTATACGTATCTTTATTAAATAAATGATAACTTACAGTTATTTGATGCAGCTGCTGGATGTAAAAAATAATATCATTCGGTAGTTAATGCTATAGATTTTTAGCTTATTGTTCAAAAAACCTTTGAAAAAATTTGCTTATTAATCACACTATGTCTGTTCGTCCATATGTTTACAAAATCTCTACACTGTTTAAGATGAAACAATAAAATTTTAACCTTTAACCTATTTTAACAATCATTTCGGAGTTACATCCTCTCAAAATTAAAAAAAAGCCCTATTTTAACATTTCTCTATCTTAAGTTCCGTTTAATATTTTTGCAATATGAAAACGTTAAACGAAAGAAAATTTTATAAAATTGAATAATTTGTTGGTCTTTAGTATGTAAATTTACCGTTATTTTAAAACATATTTTACAAAAATTTTGTTTCCTATGGTTTCCGGAACACTTTAAGTCAGAACCTTGAAATTTTAACAGGAAAAAGATTTGTGAGAATAAGAAAAAATTACCTCAGCAAAATGCTTTTTACTTCCCCCTATTTTAGAGATACTGTGGATAAAAAAAATGAAACTCCGTTATTTTTTGACACAAGTAATTTGGACATTTGTGCAAATTTATCGTTTATCAAAACAATTTTTCCTGACAATTTTTCTAAACTAAAAAATTCAGATTTGGGTTTCTATAAATTCAGACATTTTTTATAAATCTAAATAGATATTAAAAAATTTAATAAAATTTTAAAAAAATAAATTATTAAAATACTTTAATTCGTATTATTTTCTTTTATATGTGTTACATAATATATGGTTTGTTATTTTGTATCTTTGGTGCAGTGATTGATTAAAAAAAAACAAAAAAAATCGGAGTGCTTGCATTTACTTATAGTGTACGTATAATAAATGTTTGTAATGCAGTATTAGTACACTATTTTTGATACAAAATCGTAATTTTAAACTAAAAAAATATGGTAAAAAACTTATATTTTTGATCATATTCGTAAATCTTAATTAAATATCTAGGATCCTACGTTTTCTTTTGTGTAGAGAACTGCTAAAATAAGTTTTGACTGGACAACTGCAAACATACATAACAAGAAATGTAAGGGAGAACAAACATATTTTAGAAACAGCAAATTTAAAAGGGTTTCTGGACAATAAAGATAAACTTTATTATATGTATTTTGTATTTTATATATTAGAATAATTTTTTTTATGCCGAAATTAACCCTGATTAATTGAAAAATTCTGTTTTGGTCTTATCAAATTCATCCAACAACATTTGAAAGGAAAAATTAATTTCATTAGACACAAATTTGTATTATTTTTCAATTTGTATTAATTAATTATTAGTTGTTAAATTATTTACTTCTCAAAATAAAAGAAGAACTTAAAATTTTTCACAAAATTTCTTTTCTTAAGTCTTAAAATTTCAATTTAAAATTCGATTTGTCAGATTCACTGTGTTTTTTAGCATATTTTTTTTAGAAAAATTTTTCTTTAACATGTCTAAATATTTTTTAAACAAAGTTTTATTATCAATTTATTAAAATTTTATTTGTGGTATTTAACACATTAGTTTCATTTTTTATATTATTAATATAATAAAATTTAAAGTAATGGTCATAAAATAATTACAATGATTTTATAAATTACGAACATCAATTTTTTTTTTTATTATTATTAACGTCCTGCTATTTACTTACAAAAAATCTGCTATGTCCATAATTTTACTGCTATAGTTTATCTTTACAAATCTTTTATGTAGTCTATATCCACTAACATTCAAGCTTCTAACTGAAAAAAAAATAATAATTTCAATTTCATAATAAAAAGACAATTTTGGTAAAATTGAGGTTTTTTTAAAGGTACGCATTCCCAAAAAGGTTTTTCTATGAAGAAAATTTTGAAAAATCAAGAGATATTTTTATACCCGTACGATAGGATCGGGTATAATAAAATTACTCCTCCGTTTGTAACACCTCGAAATAAGCCAGCTAGATATACCTTCAAAGGGATGGATCGGATCAGAAAAAAATTCTAAAACGATTGAGCTTTCGTCAGCAGCAAAATAACTCAAAAACTAAGAAAGCTAGAGTCTTGAAATTAACACAAAATATTCTTACAACAATTTGTAGGTTCCCTATTTTTTTTGGTTGAGATCCGACCACAACTTCGGGTAGCTCTCGAACACCTAACTTTTAGATTCCCACATTTTTTTTGAAATAGAGACATGAAATTTTAACTGCTGATAGATAACATAAAAATATTAATTTTATAATTTACAACTTTTTTTGTAGTTCCACCCGTTATGGAGCTACAGCTCCTCAAACTTTTAAAAAGCCCTATTTTTAAATGCATATGTCTCATGTTCTACTTAAGATTTTTTCAATCAGAAAACGTCATTCGACAGGTATTTTTTTTTAATTTATAAATTAGTATCAAAATTGTACAATTGTTTTAAATTTAGTATTTAAATTTACCGTTATATGAAAACCAAATTTTGCATTATTTTTCTACCCTCATAACTCCGGAACGCTTTCAAATAGGGACTTGAAATTTTGAGAGCAGAAAGAACTCTTAGAATTAGTATAAGTTTGCTCGGAAATTTTTTTTGGACCACCCCCTGTTTATGAGGTATTAGGGCTCAAAATTTGAAAATTTGCTATATTTGCTAAACACCTTTAACTTAGGCACCTGTACACATTTTTCTTCGGCAAGACAAAAAAATTAAAGGTCCAGTAATATATTTGTACGAGTGTTAATAGTTTCTTTTAATTGTATAGGGTTCCTAAGTTACAGCCCCCCAAAATTTCAAAAAACCCCTATTTTCAGATGTATATATCTCAGGTTCTGTGTAGTAGTTTTACAATCTAAAAACACTAGAAGACCGTAATTTTTTTTATCTCCATAAGACAATATCAAAATTATGCAATAGTTTGTAATTTACTATTTAAATTTACCGTTATGTTAAAACCAAATTTTGCATGATATTTCTTTTTTCATAACTCCGGCACGTTTTGAGATAGGAACCTGAAATTTTGAGACAAGAAAGAACTTTTACAATTAGTATAAGTTTCCTCAGAAAATTTTTTGGTAGTAACCCCTCTTTAAGAGTTATTACTCCTCAAAAATTGAAAATTTGCTGAAAAAAAAATTGTTGAGGGTATAATGCGTAGTACAAAAAAATGTAAATAAATAAACAACATAACGGTTGCTTGAAGAATTTTTATTTATATGATATTGATATATATACATACTTATATAATATCATGTTTATTTACATATCGTATATGTCACTAGTGAATGAATGATAAGAGTATAGATGTATATTATATAGCGCCGTATTTACATACATATATGTATTTTATTGTACTTATAAGAAATTATTCTGTCAATGGAATATTTAAATATAATATAATATAATATTTAAAATTATATTTACTATTTTGTACTAAGTAAAGTTAATATACATTTACCGCTTAGTATTAAATGGTACTATCGAATATTTGAAAAAGTTTTAGATTGATAATCGTTATGTGGAAGGTTAAAATCTGCTTTTGAAGAATGTACATATAAACATATAGTTTGAATATATGTACAACCCATAGTTCTAGAAATTATAAAATTCACCCAAATTATTTTAAAATATTAAAATATTAAAAAAATAATATTGTAAGCAGAGTGACAGGCTGTGAACATACTAACTGTTCGTACGGGTATCTAAGAGTTGACAAAGGCAACTGTATTCTTCCTCGTTTTTCTGTAAATTTGAAAGAAATCTTTTTATAATTTAAAAAAAAAAAACTACCTGTACATATGTGAAAACATAATGGTTAAGATTTTCTTTGTACATCCTTTAAAATATTTGTATAACAGATGTCTAAAAATAAAAATTTTTCAGTTTTTCAACTTTTAGTGAATTTTTTTTCTCAGATAACTTATGCTTATTCTAAAATATTTACCCTCTCTTACCTCGTCCCATTAAACATCTTATCCTTAAAATTTATAGCCTTAGTAAACGGAATATTTATCTTTCACATAACTGTAAATTTATATATCAAATTGAGATTTGAGAAAATTTTCTCTCATTAACATTTTCAGATTACATTAAGCAGAATTTTCAGTCATAATCATTTAAATATAGAATTTTGTACTGATTTAGTGGTGGCGGGTATATTCCCATAAAGGGAAGGCTAGATAAAATATCAAAAGTAAAATCAGTATGTATAATAAATACTATTAAAATTGCACTGTAATACATATCTGTATAAAAGTAATAATAAATACTTATATACTATATAAAAGTTTTAAAAAGTAGAACAACGGGCGAATGAACAGAATCAACATAATAAAAAGTGTATTTTTATCAATTTTTTTTTTGAAAATGTGCTAAAAGTTAGAAAAAAAATTAAACTAGCTCATATCCATATCCATATCATATATTTTTGTTTTTTTGTTTCTATATCGAATCATAAACTATTTATTTTTATTATTTTCGTTTAAGATCTACAAGTACATATATTTATTGCATTGGTAAAGAATTGGTATACATGTATATATATACCTATATCATATATTATTATAACCATATATATACTAATAATAATAAAAATCACCATTTCGTGTTGAATATTGAATTTTAATAGAATCTTCATCCTTCCATGAACTTGTAATTTAAAAATAAATAGATACATAAAAACAAAAATTGAGTAAAAACAACAAAATAAATACATAATATTATCTATAGATAAAAAAAAAAAAAAACTGATCAGTTTTTTATACATAAAAACTATAATTTAATTTTTTTTCTGTTTTTTTTTTTTTTTTTGCATTGAATTGCATTCCATTATATTGCAAATTATTATAGGTACTACATTTTGATATATTCTTACTTATAATGTATATATTTTCAATATTTGATGGTTAGATGGCACGAGCATCAATTCAAGTTCAATATTTTTATTTTTTTTGTTGTTTTTTATTTTTTACTGCTTCTTGTGTTATTTCGATCTGCTTTTCTTCTCTTTAATAACGATCATATAATTTATTTTTTCTTTTTTTTTTGATTTTGTGAAGCTTCTTTGAAATTGAAAATTGATTTTAATTGTAATTTTAATTATTACTTCAATTTATATAGCCACTTTATTTTACATTTAATTCAAAGAAGCTTATTTACTGTATTATAAGAAAAAAAAAACCTATTTAATAGATTTTAACGTTATATACTTGTCCAGAAAAAAAAAAAAAAATTCAATTTACATTAAATAAATCGCATTTAATTTAATAAATTATATGTCCATTAAAAGTTTAATATTTATATAACTATATTATAAAAAAAAAAAAAAAATTTTTTTTTATGACTGATATTATGACAGTAGTAAATTATTTTTCTTTGGTAATTAAAAAATTATATTGATTTTATATACGGTAATAAATTTAATTTTAAACAATTATTATTATTTAGATATCTTTTTTTCATTTTATTTTATTATTATATGTATATTGTTAAGAAAATTGTTAGAAGAATCATGTATACTTAGATTTTATTCAACTTTTATTGATCTATTAACTGTCAGGACAAGTGTATATTCTTCTATTTAAGGCTTAAAATAAATATAATATGTATTAATAATTTGAAAGAAGTTTATGATAATTTGTGTTGTCTGTTATTATAGTTTCACAAATGCTATTACTTAAATTGGAAATTTAATGTTCCTTTATAAAATTCCAATATTTTTTAATTTTATCAAATTATAGGTCAGATTTTGCATATATAGCTAAAAGAGTTGCTTGGTAAAAGGGTCAATTGGCTCAAAAATTATAAGACTGTTCGAATACATCAATTTCTAGAGAAATTATTTAAGATGAATTAATATCAAACCTATTACGATTTTTTTTCTGTCGCCTGTTACTCCTTTTGGAAGCAAAGGACTTCCATAAAGCCCCTCTATTTAATTCAATTTTGGGCTATTAATTTGACTTCTGCCCATGTTTTCTTTTCTGTTTTTATATCTTTTCCAATTGTTCTTCTCCAAGTGTTTCTGGGTCTGACCACTTTTCTTCTTCCCTGGAGGTTCCAGTCTATTGCTTGTTTAGGCGTCTCTTCTCAGTATATGTCCTATCCACCTATATTTTGTTTTTCTTATCTATATAAGATCAGGCTCTTGTTGTGTTACTATAGCTACAATTCTTCATTTGTTATTCTTCGTGGCCACAAGATCCCCCATATAATCCGAACACATTTGTCGATGAAAACCCGCAGCTTGTTTATATGGCATTTGTTTATTAGCCAACTTTCGCTGCGATGTTGTAGAATTGATTTTACGCAGGGAGTAGAATATTCTAATTTTTTTGTCCTGGCTATTTATGTAGATCTCCACATTCTTCATAATCTGCCAAAAGCTGCTTTTGCCAAATTTCGTCACGTTTTTATGTCTTCGCTTATATTTTCATTTTCAGTTATTAAGCTTCCAAGGTAGTTGAAGCCATATCTTCTATAAGTTTATCTAAAATTATGATACTATGTGTTGTTCGTATTTATTCTCATCACTTTTATTGTTGTCATATTTATTTCGAGTGCTACTTTTGCTGCACATTTCTTCATTCTATTTATCTTTTCTTATAAGTTTTGGTGAGTATGTACAAATAGGCATATATCATCCGCATAGTCCATGTCTTCTTGCTTGTTTAAAAGTTGCCAGTTGATATCTTCAGGAATGTTATTGGTTTTCGCATGACTTCATCCAAGATTAAGTTGAACAACATTGGAGATAATGGGCAACCTATAGCTTAACTCAATTCCTGAGGGATATTGGCTCGCTCAAGTTATTTGTATGTACAATTTGTGTTGTAGAATTATTGTATAGATTCTTTATGATGTTAATTATTTTGCTGGGATTTAATTATTTCAACATCTACAACATTTGAACCTAATACGATGATTGTCTATAAAATGATGTACTCTTATGGCACAAGAAAAATCACCAATTCTGTTACATTGTAGAGATATGGTTTTTAAAAAGAAAATTAACTTCTATATGAAATTGCATTTTTTCTATAGACAACACTAGTATAACGTATGGCTTGTAATTAATAAACTTGATAAATAAATTCTTTTAAAGACTAAATTTTCTCTTTTTTGACTTTTAATTTATTAACCTGTAATATTTTAATTGCTAATCTTGGATAATACCATGAATAACAAATATTTTTGAATTTAATTGAAAATTTAATACTTTAAATATATATACTTTATATTTAATACTTTATATATCATAAAAAAATGAATATAATTTGAATCTTGTTTATTGCTAATTTTATTTTATAAAAAAAAACTGGAATTATTATTATTTTAATTAAAACCATTACTAAAAGTTTAATATTGTGAATTTTCTCTTCTAATTTACAGTTATTTAAATAATTAATTGTTAATAAATAAATGTTATTAATAATTTCTATAGTCCCATATGATCAAAAATCATATAAATGAATTGTAAGATCTGTATATTGATGGATGCGTTAGAACATTGTTTATGTAATTCATAAGGTCCACGTATTTTAGATTGCCGTAACAATCGACTATACTCATATGAGCTATGAGTATCACTCACTTGAGTATCACTTGAGTATCACTTCGACAAAAACTACATGTACTAAAATCTGTCATAAATACCATTAATAGTTTTGAGATCAGAGGTTTATCTGTATTATTGTGGATAAGGATTAAAAGACATATGTGGAAAGAAAACTTCTAAGAATATAAATAGGACTAGGGATAAAGGAGTAGGGCTAGGGGTAAAGGAAAAAATATTATGATAAATCAGACATTGTATAACTAAAGCTACAGCGAGTATAAAATAATTCTTTAATTATTGACTATAATTTGGTTTTTCTCAACCGTTAGGATTATAAACCTTGTCCATAACACATATCTTAAAATGAAATGGAATATTAAGAACATGAAGAAATAATGTAAATATGCAGGAATTTTCATTGACCGAATTAATCCAAAAATTTTCAATTTTTATCTCTAAGTAATTATCACTACTAAGTATTATGACTATAAGTATTATTAGTCCATTACCAAGAATCAGTGATAAGGTATCAGATAAAAATTTCAATTATTAATTGATTTAAGACATATTTATAAAATTAATTTTTCAAATAAATGTTTCGGCCCTTTTCATGTCTATTCTGTTTATTAGTTTATTTTTCGGTATAAATTGAACTAAATGACGATTGATAGATAGATGCATTTGGTAGCTAAAAAACCACAAAAAAATTTAATTTTCATCACGGATCCCTCGAAATAGATATTGATTCTTAAATTTTTCTATAATTTTTTTTCGACCACTCTAGATTTTAAACAACTTTAGTGCAAAAAGTAATTTAAAAGTATAATTCCAACATCTGAAGAAGTATTTTCAATAACTTTAAATTTGGAGCTAAGATACCAAATATTATAAAACTTTAATTCCATGATAATTTTGATCTTGTGAAATATTATTACTTAAAAATTATGATTTTCGAATACATATGTATTAAAATATCAAACTTTAATTAATATTAGTATATCATAATTATTGTGATAAACGTTTAATCAATAATCATTATAGCTTATATAATTTTTTTATATTTGTATTTCTATTTTTTGAGAAAATTTTTATTTTAACATTTTAGGAACTTGCACCTTTATTCGACAGTTACCCAGCATTTTATTCTTTTAGTAAATGACTACTTAAAATTTGCGTAAAATGCAAGTAATTTGATATTTATTTTCTTTCTAATAGTTTTCCTTAAAAATTCTAAACTATTTTGTTTCATTTTTAAATTTGTTTTTATTTTACATATACGTTTTTATTTTTAATACAAATAATATTTTACATATAAAAATAAGTGCTATTAAATAGTCGCATTTAAATAGTTAACGCACAATATGTTCATATTTCAATCTGAAAACATCAAACTATAGGATATAACTTATAAATTAAACCAAATATAAAATACTGTTTTGTTATTTGGTATTTAAATTTAACGTTATGTAAAAAATTATCAAACTATCATTCATATCATGTTAAACTTGTGATACATACCATTAAAATTTGTCATTAAATTGAGGTTCGAACCATGGAAGTTTGTCTAGATAGAAAAAGTTTCAAAATTTTTTGTTTTTTTTTAGTGAATTTCTCTACCACAAAAATGTGAACAGGAAATTACACAGCTTTTCCTCCTTTTCAGACGAGGCTGTAAATGTCGTAAGGGAGAATAATTCTTACGACGTGTGGGTAAGAATTATTCTCCCTTACACCCACACTCCCTCGGTGTAGACAGCGTATTTTATACTCTCTTATACCCACTAGGACACGGAGGCCCCCTTGTTTCAAAATAGAATTAAAATTTCTATTCATCTAGCTTTCTATACATCTAGCGATACGTTTTACAAGTTTAACTTAATATGGGTATATATATATATATATATACATAGCATATATACATATATTATGTATCTGTATATGCCTAAAGGTAAAAATTGTTTTGTTTTGACAAAAATATGATATTTGAAAATAAGCAACATAATAAGTTAGCTCAAAAACAAATTTTTGTAATCCTTTCCCTTTTAAAGTTATAACTCGTCCAAAATTTAAAAAATTACAATTTTATCATGCACTGTATTATGACACCAACCTACGAAGATTTGAAAGGTTGGTAAATATATAACAGTCAAATATTATATACTAGACTAGACGCCATGGCTTATCTTAACTAAATAAGATTTTATTAAAAATAATTGTTTGGGATATGTACGACTGATTTTACTTATAATTTATTAATCTCTCAATATCTTTCCTACTCTACATTTTGTAAAAACTTTTTTATGGACATTTAAAAGTATGAAAATTTCTAATTCACAATAAATTATTGTATTTCATTTTAAAACTTATGAGAAAAAATTTTTGAAAGTATTTTTATATATTAAATTAAGTAGTTATTCTTCTTTGAATTATTTGCTATTTTATATACAGAAATAAATAAACTTTTAATTATCTTAAGTTAAACTAACAAAAAACATCAATTAAAATATTCTGTTTCTGTATTTTTTTATATATGTAAAGTACATAATATGAAAATGTGAAAATATTTTTTTATTGCAATTATTTTTTACTTTACCCTTTATTTTTTTACACACAAATAAAACAACAACAAAAAAAAAGTTATATTATCATAATTTAATTGAGAAATTCATCATATTTGTTAATCATTTCATTCCTTTTTTAAAAATTAAAAAACAAAATAAAAAAAATATACCTATATAAAATCTGTATATGAAGATGATACCTGAGCATAATTAATATTACTTTATAAAATATGTACATAATATACCTTTAAGGTGCACTGAACTTTTTTTTTGTATTTTTTTTTTATTTTCATTTCTAAGAAAATATTTCACTGTTGATTTCTCAGCATTTTTTTTTTTATTATTGAATAATTTGCAAACAAAAGTGCAATGTTATGTTATAATTCACAGTATATAAAATAAAATGAAAAAAAAAAAAATTATTCACAATATTGTAAAATGGATGTGATGAACATCAGGCGATATCCAAACGGTTCTTAATTTATTTTACTTTCTTATTCTTATATTTTATTTTTTTTTTTTCTCTTAAAGTTCAGTTTTAATTGAAAAGTCATAATTACATTAGGTATATTGACCTTAAGTATATCAAATATATATTATATATATATATAAATATGTATTATGTATATTATGTATATGTACATGAATATTATAAGCTAAAAATATAATTAATACGTAGTTTTCTTTTGAATCAATTTAACTTACATTAATATTTTTAGTTAATTAAATCTCGATTTAAATTAAATTCGTTCAATAAATAACAAAAGACTTATAATATAAATAAAGACGTTACATAATACAATAAAGACATTAAATAAAAAACATTTAAACATAAATAAAAATTCGTCAAAAAAAAGATTTCTAAGTTCAAAAAAATTTACCCATGCAATTCTAGAATTAGACATCCTTAATATAATCTTCTTATGTTCTTTATTTTAAATTTCCACAAAAAAAAAATAAAGTTTACAAGTGCTAACTCGCCAAATCAGCCGAGATCGCTTATTCCGAGTGACTTTTCATTTAAGAACAGGGTTGTATCGTATATGGTCAGAAAATGATATAGTGAACAAGCAAAATTAACCTAAAATGTAAATGTCAAAATACTTTAAAAATAACTATTAAGAAAAACTAAAAGAAAATTAAGGGAGTTTCAAATAAAGCATAGAGAATTTCATTTCACCTTAATGGGCAAGGTTTTAGATGGAAAGATCAATGAATTCCCTTTTTAACTATTTATTAAGTTTTATTTGACACAATTTTATAATTATTGAATAGACCTCAAGTCTCTTTTTATTATTATTTTTAAAATGACATGTGCTACATATACAGGGTGGTCCAGATCATGTGTACCACGTTTTTAAGAAGGGAAGGAGTCGTTATTAAATATAAAAAAAAAATTACTAGCTAAGTCGGGAGAATTTGCATCGAAAAATACCCGTTTCCATTTGAAAATCTCGATTACGGTGAATTTCCGTTCCTTTCCGGAAGTTTAAAATTGTATCACCAATCAATAGAGCACCACCGATTTAGGTAATCATTTTTTTTATATTTTAAAATAACCATCCACCCACCCAAACCATGTATGAAATATATATACGAAGTATGAAAAATCGGGGTTTTTTAGGCGCATATTTAAAAAAATTGCACCTTTAAAAAAATATTGTACTAATGTAAATAAAGTTTCTAATAAATAAAAATTGTAATCTTTGCTTTTGTAATTTTTTCGGTTAGAAATAATTGGAAAAAATCAATCAAACTTTCATTAATTATAAACCTATCCTTATATTATTAAGAAAAGTTATAATTTTTGTATGTTATTTCAAAAAACATTGGACAAGTGTTCAAGTTACAGATAATCTGAAATAGTGAATTTTCAGTTTTTCACCATTTTTAACTCCTAAACGGGAAGGATTACAATCAAAAATATTTATTCAAATAGCTAGCCATAATTAATTCCAAATATCTAACTTCTCCCACTTTTTACCTTCTAACTTAACCCGTTTGGAAGATAGAAAAGGTCAAAAATTCTGCCAAAATTGAGTTTAGATATTTTGCCAAAATTAACATAAAGTTAAATTACCGTAATACCGTATACCGTTTATATATATTATAAATATATTTATAAAGATGCTATCGTTTGGCGTTTCGAGTTTGAAGATATACCTTATAGAATTTGTGTTATAGTAATTTAAATATAGGACTTTTTCAAAGTTTTACAGGTTGTAGGTCCTTAACGGGTAACGACTATAAAAAAAAGTTGTTCCACAAAATTAATTTTTGCGTGATGCCTATCCGTATATCTCTATTTCAAACAGTAAACTAGAATTTTTGTAAACACCCAGATAGACAAACAGACAGATGAACATAGTGAAACTATTAGGCACATTTTTTAAAATTTTTTTGTTTTTTTTTTTTTGAAAAAATTATATTTTCATAATCAATATCAGATTTAATCTATATAGTGTAGATCATTAAATTCTTTGAAATTAAACTAAAATATTGAATTCTTCACTAATTCCATAATTACTACATTTAAAAAAGTGTTATTTCTTCAACTTTAAGACACTTTAATATAAAATTACTTCTTTTATTCTTTCGAATTCTGAAATCAATCTGAGTAGTTGATACTTAATATTTTTTTTCTAGTTAATAAAAATTTTCATTGACAATGACATAATATCAATGATTTAAAATGTAATGTTAAATTAATTAATTTTTAAAAAGATTAAAAAATTTCCTTAAATAATTCTTTTTTCTTTTAATTTCAGTTATTTAAATACATTTTTAATGGATAATAATTCTAATTATCGATTCATAATTTTGTTTTTTATTTTTCAACAAAAATGTTTTCAATTTTCCTAAAAATAATTTTTCTATAATTATGGCACCTTATACCATTTTTTTTAAACTATTTATAAATGTACCTTTGCATACCTTAACATAAAAAAAAACATAAATGTACCGTGCATGATTGCAGTAAATCTGTATGTTAAATATATTTATAAAAAACAAAAAAAAAAAAAGAATAAATAGAAAAGATACGGCTAAGTAAATTTATGTTATAATTTCGTATATAAAATTCTATTCTTCCGCTTATATTTCTTTTTTAAATTCATATACATATGTATTATATTTTATATACACCGTACAGATATATTTATTTATTCATTAAACACATATGTGATAATTAAAAAAAATGAAGAAGATCTATTTTCTAGAATTTCTTATTGCAGTTTTTATTTATAGTGCAATACTTCTACAGATAATGTGAAAAATTACATTCATTAAAATGTATATACATATAATACAGTGATCCTTTTTTTCAACTGTGTGTCTCGACCATACCAATTATATGATTCTGCTAGAAAATCCAAATTTTAAAATCCAAACTTTCAAAATCCAAATATATATAATCAAAATAATAAAATAAATATGGAATTCATACATGCATACTCTATAAAAGGAGTATAATTCTGATTTCGAAACCACCAGGGAAAAAAACCCTCCTGATTATTTTTCTTATATATGATTTTCTAACTAACTCTTGAATCCATCTTAATTCATATAGTATATACTATTCTGGAAAAAGTGTCTAATCTTGGTTTTTGTAAGCGACTCAAAAATTTATCCTAATTGATATAAATACCTATAATTATAATTTAGTAGTTTTCAGCCACACACTACATATTTTGATATTTCGGTAATTTTTGAATACAAGTACATATTTGGATACGATTTTGCTATTACAAAATCTACATTAACATATTATAATTTACATATGTATGTATGTATGTTTAGAATCATGATTTTTTTTCTTTTGGAATCAGGAAATTTTATATCTCATACGAATTTTTTGTAATGTAGATGTCACTGTAAACACTCCTACATATATATAAATATTCTGGAAAAAGGGAAAATGCAGTTTTGATGCATTTGGATTTGCAAAATTTGGCTTTTGATGTATTTGGATTTTTTTTTCTTGGATTATAAGCTTGATCCATATTATATATAGATTGTCAATATATTAAATATTATTTTACTATCTGTCAAATATCAAAACAATAATAAATTAAAAGTTTGAGATAGCGGCATCTAGAGTATACATACTTTTTTATTATTTTAATATTTTATTATTTAAATATACATATATCTATTTAATTACTTCAGTATTTTTTGACATCTTTTCTTTACTATTCGACCGGACATTTTTAGAAAAATCAAAAACAAATTAAAAAAACCTTAATTTTAAGGTCCTTTTCTTTTATTTTTTAATTTTTATTTGACATTTCACAGAAAACAAATTATATGACAAATATATATTATTAGTTTTATGCGAAATGCCAAATTACTTGCAGATTAACTGTCAGTTAAAAAATCATCAGATTCAATCTAAGAAACTTTTTGTGGTTACTGGTTAGTAAAATAATACTGGTTAGTAATACCGTGCACCTTGCATGCAAGTAACTTTTTAATTGATAGGTAGGGTTATGAAAGATTTTATTTAGTTGTTTATTTTGTTGTTTTATTTTGTAAAGTTTAGTTCTATTACACAATATTTACCTTATGTCACTGTAAGTCGCCTCAAAAAAGCATATTATTTACTATATACCTTTTGGTTGATAGTAATACAGTTAAATATGCCATATTATGACATAAATTATATTGCAGCATGTTCTAATAACTATAGTTAATAATATTGTTTAATAATATAACTATAGTTTTCTGGATAAATCTCTTATTATTAGAGCTGACATTTAAATATGACATAAAGCATATTTTTGGCTTAAAATTCCATGTTAGTTAACAATTTATATTGTGAATATGATGATCGTTTTAATGCAGGTATTACTGTATATGAATTATAGAATTCAAACAGATTTAATAGATGCATTTTTTTTTTTTCAAAATTCATTCAGTCATTAATTTATGGGCATTAAAAATTACATGTGAGCATTGTGGTTATTATTTAACTTGCATTATGTTATATTGCTTTTTTCCTTTGTTTTTTTTTTTTTTTTTAAATAAGTTCGAGGTTCAAATTCTTGTTAGTATTTTTTTTTGTAACTTTTTAGTTTTTTTTTTTTTAATGAAAATAACGTTATTTCAGAATATCTTAAGTACAATTATGTGTATAAATAAACAACAGTAAAAAAAAAAATATGAATAAATTGGACGGTTTCACTCGGAAGACTTCCTACATTAATAACCATTGTTATGCTATAATTGTTGTAAATATAACAGAACCTCTGTTACACTGAATTCGTCTGATGTGTTTTTTTTTGTTTTTTTATTATAATTATATTTAATAATGCTCATAAATTAGTGTAAAGGTAGGTTCAGATTAGGTTAAAAAAAAAAAAAAAAAATTATTCAATAAAATATGCTATAAATAAAGAAAAATACCTATTATAGAGAATAAATATTTATAATTATTTTATATTAATAATACAAAAATATGGAAAAAAGAATAGATTTTGATTTTAAAGATTTATGAAAAAAAAAAACATAAATTAATAAATTTTATGCGGTTTACTTGTTTTAGATTTTTATTTTTCTAACTTTTGTAAAAATATCTAATCGTAATTAAATGAGAAATAATTGTTTAAAATTCTGTTTACATAGTGGATCGAATACATTACGTTTCAAACAAAAAACTGCTAGTTAAAATGTAGGTTTTCTATGAAAAAGTAAGATTTGAGTTTAAGATCAGTTTTATGCATTCCACACAGTATTTTAAGATTTATATATGTAATTATTGTAAAATTTCTTGATATTTTATAAATTATTTATTTTAAAATATTTTAGTAGATTTTATTTGTCAGCTTATACCTATGTATTATATAAATTTCAATAATTACCAGATTATTCGCCAAAAATTTGCAACATCTTATAAATAGTTTGAAATATTTGGTTGATATACATTTGAAACAGAATAGGATAATCTTATAAAAAAAAAATTTATCTAAAGAAAACTTGTCAGATTGGATATAATCAGAATATAGAATTAACGAAAAGTTACTCTTAATATTTTATACAATTTAAGATTGTGTCATTTTTTCTTCTCCACTTTTGTTATACTTTTTTTCAGTTTAAAATAAAAGTACACAGTCTTTGGCAACTTATAAGTTTTAAGTTTTTACAGCATACAAAATTTCTGTCCAAAATGTTCTGTTTTTTTGTGTAGCAAAAATAATTTTTTAAGTTAATGTGCTTCGCAAGATTTTTAGTCAACCACAAAAAAAATGTATAATATTCTGTTTCTGAAACAGTTTAGTTTCCTATATAATTAGATTCTAAATATATAGTAATTTCCTATATAGTGTTAAGCCATGTCATTTAAAGTTCTAGGATTGGTTAAAATTTATGGATTGGTTAAAATTCATTATTACCAAAAAGAAGAGAATTCGTGCAATATTTTAATCGGTGTTCTTTGAGATTTCCAAATATCTATACTTAAACAATATTACGGATTTTTATATCAAATTGATTTATTTTTCTGAAATAACAATAAAAATAATTTTTTAAAATAACGTTATTTATGAATAACGTACAGTATCTTAAGTACAATTATGTGTAAAAAACAACAGTAAAAAAAATATGTATAAATGAACTTTTTAAAAGTTTTAGGTTTTTAAAGTTTTATTATTACATATATAATATATTAATTAAATTCGTATTAATTGAGACTTAAATTTGAATTTAATTGAGACGCCTCGAGAGTCTCAATTAGATTCCGAAAAACTTTATTTTTTTTTTAATGTGACTACCTTCAATTCTACCTTCATTAAATTACACATTTAATTACATTAAATTTAACTGAAATACATAATAAATAAAATGTAAAAAAAATTAAATCTTTTCAGTATATTAATTCTAAGTTGCAACTATGTATTAAATTTTGGTTACTATGATTTGCCTATAAATTACTTTTAAGTTTTGACTCAGATGAAAAATATATATATATATATATATATTTTTTAGTTTAGTTATATTAAGGCTAATTATTTACTAAATTACCATTGAGGTATTACCATTATAATTACCATTGATATTATATTACTATTTAGTAGATGCTAAATTCGGTATATACTTACATAGTTTAAAAAATTTAAGTTTGTTTTCATTTAAATAAATTTTAAAGATTATTTCATGTTTTAATTATTCAAGAAATAACTTTCTGTTAATTAATTTATTTAATTTCAATTAATTTTTAATAGTCATTATTTCAGTTTTTTAACTCCAAATTAATGAAAAAAATCTAGTAAAAAATTGTATCAGAAGAGGGGGAAGTCTATTCACCGCTTTGGAGATGTGTTGCTTTGAAAATTATATTTGAACTACGGTTGCTTTAAAAATATGAAACAAAATGCATTTTTGTGTTTTAGTACACTAATCCATCCTGGATTTAGGGGACTTTTTATGACAATTTTCGAAAAATCCTTTTAAGTTAATTAATTCTATAGAAATGTTTTCAAGTTATGTTCAACGAATTTTTTCAACCCATTTGTCCGTCGCGTCAATTAATAAAACCCAAAAAAAAAACGTACTTGTAAAATTCAAATAGTACTTGAGAAAATTTTTGAAATCATAAAACTTGAACTTAACACCATTGATATTACATGGGGTTTTTCTGTATAATAAGATTTTAATTGTTTTTATTTTTAATATTTATTTATAAAAATTCAGATACTTGCATTTATATAGCCCTTATCAGTTTTTAATATCAATAGTTATTACTATTATTATTTTAATAATAACAATAAAAATATTAATAGTAATAATAATAATAATAGCTGCTACAGTGGAGCTATCTTTGCACGTGCTGCACTTTGTAATCCACTGATGGCCCTGACTCTGTAGTAAAATAATAATAATATTAATAAGAATACTAATACCAATAATAACAGCCGCTACAGTGACAGTGGGGGTTTGCCTTCAATAATTACCTCATGTAGTAAGGTGTTATATACTTCTACATATTGTAACTATTGTAACGGCTATAGTCATTGTTAGCAAATAGTAATAATAATAGACGGATTCATTGTTTCCTTACAGTCCCACTCCCAATTCAATGTTTCCGTATCCATTTCCTAACCTTTCCTATCCCTACTCCCTAGCCAATATACTGCGTTCACAGGTAAGGGTTTCATTCTATTATATTGGCTAAAGGGGAAGGTGGATTTAGTCAGTAAGAATCTGACACTACAAAGGGGGAAATTCTGGGTGTCTTTGGAAGATTCCCACCTCCCTTAGGAAAAAAGAAAAAAAAAACCGGTTCCAAACTAATAAAAGAAAATAATAGCAATTAATTAAATAAATTTCATTTTAAACGAAGAAGAGTATAGAAAAGACTATGTTAAATCTACGATATTCCCATTAACATAATATATATATATGCAGTTTCCATAAATCTTGATCATTTTTTAAAAAATTTCTTAAAAAAGATACTTAATTTAACCGAGATATATATGTATATATTTATGTAAATTTTGGAATTGTGTGACAGCTATTTAAATCTTTTGTCCGAACCAAACAAATTTAACAGAAGTTATTGCCATTAAATGTAATCATATCCTTTACAAGATTTCAAAATTTCCAGCTTAATTAAGCCACTTTAACCTGTTGGGCTAGAGCAACTAAACTTCATAAAATTAAATTTTACAGAAGTTGTTGTCATGCAAATTGACATCTTTTCACAAAATTTCAGATGCTTAGCTTCAAATGGCCAATGAATTATTTTTATTCGTACGCTACGATCGAATTCGCTGCGTTTAACTATGGAGAAACTAACAATTTATAATTTAATTTTTCAAGAATAACAAAGTTCTTATCACTCAAATTTTAACTCTCCAATAAAAAACTGTTACTCATATCTTATTATTCACTAAATGGATAATAAATTAAGTAGGGTTATATGATGTGATGTTGGCAATCTTAAAAGATCTTTATAAAATTTGAAATAATTCCAGTATTTAAAAAATTAATTATATTGATACCTTTTAGTTTATAAAAACGTATAGATTGTATTTGCAAAGATTGAAATTATTTTATTTTAAAGGGATGATTCCCCCAAAGTGCTAAGGCTAATAACTTCACAAATAACATAAATTCGGAAAGGTTAAAAAAACAAAATCTGAATAATCAATTAAAAGGATTGATGTGTTGTGAAACAGAATATTATATAGCCCATAATCTCCATAATCATCTACCGATAGTAATAAAAGTTCCAAAAAATTTGGTTGAATTTCCATAGCTCGTAATTCGTAAGTAATGATGCGTAAATAAATTAGACAAACAGGCAAAAAATTTAAACAAATTACTTTCTAATTTATATTTAAAAAAATATATTTAATTTTTTTTTTAATTCGTTTATTAATCAAATAATTCATTTTCATTTTCTTTTCTTCAAATATGTAATCTTTAAATTTAATTAAAAAAATAAAATAAATCAAAAAAATTTTTATTTTTTTTTTAACCAAAAGTAGCGTGTTAATTTTTTTTAATTAGATAAAAAAAATAACATTACTTTTTTCGATAACTTTTAATTAGGTGCAATATAAACACTCTATTCGAAGATATAAATATATATATATATATATGTATAATGGTGTTGTTTTTGTTTTTATTGATGATTTCATTCAACAAATCGATGTGTAAAATAAAATTGTTTTAATATTCACTGTTATTTTATTAAAGTTTAAATCCCAAGAGGAAAAAACAAATAACAACTTAATTTAATAATTTTTTTTTTTCAGTATCAACAAAGCGTTTAAATTTTATCAAATTAATACATAAACAATTTAATCATCTACTTTTAAAAATCAAAACTTTAACCAATATGAAAGAAGTAGTATAAATGTAAACGGCCAATGTATATAAACAGTATATCTGATTTATTAAACAGTTCCTTTCAATTTTCATTAAAAATCGTGCATATTTCGCTAGCAAAACATCTGAAGTTTGGTTATGTTCACCAATATTTCATCATCCAATCTAAAGATGATTTTATAGTTCTCAGCGCCTTACGCTCTAAGGCTCTCTTTTTGCTGGATGATTTTGATTCGTATTCTTTACATACGGCTTATCTTTTGAAACCACTTAAGCTTAATTTTTTCAACTCATAACAATTTGTCATAATTTCTTCTTCTACATTACAAATTCCCGTGATTTATCTAAATCATAAATTTGACGAAAAATTTCATGTTCAATAATACTAAGTGTGTGTCTCATCACCTACTATTGGCAGTGTCCATATTTCTAAATAATAAATCAGTATTCTGAATAATAAATCTATTGGAAGGGTCAGTCAGTGTTTTATACGGTTGCAGTGTTTTATACTGTTTTATAAGTATCTTGAATTCTGGCTACTTTTAAAATTGAATTCATAAAAGAATACAATATACAAACTAACCGCAAACTTATTAAAATTGTTTTATTTTATGTTCAGCTTTATATACAAAGAAAAATAAGAATTAAATGGGAATCCGCACTTTTACAAAACTGGTTAAAAAAGAGTACGTACACTGAAATAATTAACCGCACGATACATATAATACAGAAAACCTGGGTGAAGATAAAATCTAAAAATGAGTATATGCAGTTGAAGAAGAACTTTTATAAATAGAAATTAAAATATTTTTACTTCTGGGAATAATAAAAATAAACATAAAATTCACATAATATTACAAATGTTTATAATAAAAGAAGAGCTGTTTAACCGTCATTGAAAATTATTATTAGCTAGTTAAATTCTAATTCTAAACAAAAAAAAAATTCTTTTAAAAAGCTAAAATAGTTATTTAATATTCCTGATATTAACATAAAATAAAATAAAAATAAAATATAAACAAAAAAGTCATACTATATTAAAAATTTGAAATTAAAAAGCATAAAACAAAATTACACGATTATGGCAAAATAAACGTAAAATTGTTGCGCAATTATCATATTCTTTCAATACTTATAATTTGTGCTAATTGATGGTCATTTAAGTACAGATACTAAAAAATTTACAACAAAAATAATATTATTATAAAATAATAATGTGAATAAATTTTTTCTTTTATGTAAATGCAATTAACGCAATACTCAACATTTTTATTTTATAATAATTTTTTTTTTTGTGGTTTTGTATGGTAATAATCCCTTTATCTCTTTAGACGTTATATTTAACAAGGCACAATGAAAACCAACGGTTTTTTAAAGCACATTTTCCAACAGCACCAAAATTTGTAATTTTTCTAAGAATTTTATTTATCAGACAAAATTGTGAAAAATCACAAAATCACACTTTCTTCAATTTTAAGGAAACCCCATATTAAAAAGAAAAGCTGTTAACATAAATGTCAAACTATAATGTACAGGGGCCTAAGTTACCGGTGTCTAAAAATAACAAATTTTCAATTTTTGGCCCATAATAGCTCTTAAACATGGGGAGGTATAAAAAAATTTTCTAAAGTAACTTATCCTAATAGTGAAAGATGTTTCGTTTCTCAATATTTTTAGGTTTCCTGGAAAATTCAATCTAAAAACATTGCAGTGATATGAATGAAGAAGAATTTTGTTTTAAATAACGGTAAATTTAATATAAAATTGCAAAAAAATTGTATAATTTTTATATTGATTTATAAACCTAAAAATATATATTCTGTCGTTTGGCGTTCTTAGATTGAGAAAATATTAGACAAAACATGAAATATACCCATTTGAAAATAAGAACTTTTCAAACTTTCAAGAGATATAGCTTCATAATGGCTGGACCGACAACGTTAATCTTTTTAAGAAGCCTATCTATTTTTAATTCATTTCATTGTTTTATCTTAAACAGTGAAGAAGTTTTGTAAACAGACAGACGAACGGACGGTCGGACAGAGTGAAACATAATAATTTGTTTTTTAAATTTTTGAAAAATGTGCTAAAAATAGGTTACTCTAATTAAAATTATAAATTAATTTTATTATATTAATACAAATTTTTGTTTGATTATGTAAACAACATTAACAATTCATTTTCAAAAGAATGACTTTAATTAAATATTTACTGTACAGTCTTTTTCATAATTTTAAATAAAATCATTTATTTAATATGTGCTTTAATTTGAATAAATTTATTTATTTGCAAATAGTGAATGATTAGTTAAAAGTGAGTTTAAAAATTAACATTTGACCGTAAAATATGCAATTAGAATACTTACTTTATGTTATTAGTTTCCTGTTTGATAGTTATAATTACGTAATTATGTTAACATTTTGTCCTCTAATAGATAGCAGAAAAATTATAATCGAGCTTATGATTCAACCATTAACCGAGAGAATAGGGGTTTAAATCCTACATTGTATTCAATTTACAATGGCCTTACGGATGGTTTTAATACTACTGCACATTTCCCATATGTGATTTGTATAATATTAATATAAGTAAATATTCAGTATAAAGAATGGAGGTATTATACTGTAGCCGTTTTTCATGATAATGTCTTGATTTAAATTTAAATTAATCTTATTCCAATTTATAATGTGCATGCTTTAACTTTCTACGTTTTTTTAATAATTAACTTCATTTCTTAATCTTATCAACAGGCAAATTTAATTTGCAAAAGGGTGTATAAAGCACGGTCTGAAACCGAACCCGAACCCAAACACAAAACCGGTTCGGGTCAAGAGTTTTTGTTGAATTTGAATCCAATCAGCCTGAACCCAAATTTTTGATGCGGTTCGGGTTCAATGTCATATTTTTTTTCTTGTATAGGTTGGAAAAATTCAATAGAAAAACGCAAGAAAAAAACAAAAAAGAACTAAAAAAATAGTCGCGACTCGGTAGCCGACTTGTTTTTTTATGTAAAGAATTGTATTGTTTTTACATAATTCAAATCTACGTAAAAAGTAGAAAAATAAGTAGGTAAATAAGTAAGCTAAATACATTTATATAAAATTTACATAATATATTTAAAAAATAAAAATTTATGTTAGATATTCTTATTATTTCGACTTCTACAAAGTTGAACGTCCCACATCAATTTCCTAGTTCCTGTTACGAACATTTTTTTGAAAAATACATAAATTAAAAAAAAATTCTTTACAAAAAAAATATTTGTAGTTTGATACCATGTACTTTATTTTCTAAATTTTGACCCCGAACACTGAGCCGAACCTGAAACTGAACTTTTTATTTTAATTAATCAGAACTTGAATCTGAACCCAACTTTTTTATGGTTTCAGTACCTGATTTAAAGTATAAATTAGTAGGGTACTAAATAATAAAATGGATAAGAAAGTAATAAGGAATTTTAAATGAAAATGCCGAGTTTTTATTGGTGACTTTTTAATACTTCTGAATTAAGAAAAAAAATTAAAATAAACCACTTTTTACTATTGCAAATATCGGAAAAATAAAAACAATAAATTACAAAAATAATCAATTATATTAAAAGTAAAATTACTAAAAATACTGCTTCACTTATTTTATTAATATTTTCAGTCAATAAAATCCATTTCCATTCTTTAACTCTACCCACACTATCTAAACACAAACGAGGACTAAATAGGTTTCAATCCATAAATTGGTTAAAAAAGGGATTAGTGCCGATTAGCATTATTATTAGTTTAATATTATTTAAAGAGTATCAGTAATACTTCAACGTTTTGATATTTATGTTCCTTCCCTATTGTACTCCTTCCTTCCAGCTATTACTACATGTTGTAGATTTTACTTCAACTTATAATAATACTTCTGTCAGCCCTACTGTTTCTGAGAAATTCAACATTTGAAAAGCGTTTATTGCTGGCAGTAATATAATCTGCATGTACCGTCATTATCTTTTGCAATTTTCTCTAAGTGCCCCTACTTTAGTCGGCAATATCCCATCAGAAAGCCTGTTAGAAATTATTTTTACTAGATCCTATGATATCTTTTCCAGTTATAATTTCTCCGAAACTCCTTGTATTGTCTGAGTCCGGATCTTGCACTCCATAGTTTACTCCAATAGTATTCCTCTTCCATTTTAAGCTTTTATCTTATTTTGTATCTACCTATATTACAATTCACAAAAAGGTTTGAGATCTGTAAAAAGTGTTGTAACTGCTTCTTTTCCAAGTCGATCCACTTCCTCCTTACCTTTTATATGTAGTTGCTCATACACCCAGTAGAAGAGTTCTAAGGAAAGACTAGTAAAAACATAATAAATATTTTTTTAGAGAATTTTCAAGACAATGGACACATAACTAATTGCATTTAGTTTATAAATAGGCCAATAACAATATATTAATATAAAAATATTATTTTACCATAGTAGGATAAACAACAAAAGATATTTTTGTAACAGTTACATGAATTTTTCATAAATATTAAAATGTAGTTTTTATTTTAATCTCTTCTAGAACATCAAATTTTTACAAAAAAAAATTTGTAAAATTTAGAAACATATAAAATTTATATGTACATATTCCTAAAATATTTGAAAGATTACATCCGGATCCATCAGTATCCAATATCAGAAGTTAATTTATTATTTTTATTGAAGAAAATTATATGCTACTAAATGTTTCAAAATATTTATGTATATATTTTAAAAATGTATGCAACGATACTGATCAAAATTAGATGATTTATGATCATTATGAAATCACTACTAATAATTACTTTAATCTTTTTTTTGTATTTTACTATTGAAATTTTTAAAAGTTTAAAATATCAGTTATACAATGTAACTACCAACAAAATTATAGGATCAATAGAGTAAAAAATTGAAAACTATTTTTGAAATTTAAGCCATTTAAATAAATTTTATGCAATTTAATAATAATAGTGAAAAATTATAAAATAATAAAATTATTTTTTAATATTTTTAAATTTATGTTATTAAAGTATAACACCGTCTTATACAAATTTAGAATTTGTCTATGATAAAAGTAGGATAGTTTAAATTTTCATTGAAAATGATCGAATTTTTAGTTTTTGTTTCATTGTTTGATAAAATCAATAAAAATATTTATATAAAAAGATGTACATGTGTATTAGTAGTCCATAAAAAATATTTATTATATACTATGTAATTAATTATATATATTTTTTTATATGATAGACAATTATATATAATATAACGCGTTGTAATTTAATCTTTTAGATTAGTTACAGTTATAAATTGATTATCTACACATAAACTGTATTCAAAACTTCATTCAGTGTAACTTCAATGCTCACTCCACTCAGCCATCGTCGCACATTTGGGTCACTGACCTTGTTTTATAGATATCTCGTAGGGATTAACACCTGTTCCAAAGGAATAAAACAGTTAATGCCTCCACTCAAAATTTTCCAACGAGAAACAAGGAGGGCAACAGAAGCTCATCCCTACCATGTAGAGTTATCAAGATGGTGAAATACAGCTTATGGAAATTCGTTTGTCATGCGCACGTCCCCTTTGTGGAACTATATACCATCGCATATGTTCCCTAAAGTTGGTAATTCATATGTGTACGATTTACTTAAGTTTAAGAAGAACACTAACATCTTTCTTCAAAATATCCCTCCAAATTTTCCTACCTACTTATCCCCCATAATCCAAATTTCCGAATTACAATTTCCTCAAATATCCTTCCCACATTACTATCTCCAAAACCAAACTGTACGTACGTTTGTATCAAAGGTTCCAACCTAAAATTTGGTTTTAAAAGGGGGGTTGTTTTGGTTGGTTAGAGTCCAACACTACCCTGAGAAATCAAGTCAGTTGCTCTTGGTGACTTTCGAGTTTTCCACCAACCCTCGTAAAAAAAAAAAAGGTAAGGTATATTTAATCTAAAACATCCATTTTTTTCAAGATTATATGATAATGATCAGGTGATTTAGTTTCTTAATTTTGTGTCGAGTTAAAAATGAAACAGGATTTATTCTTAATTTTTTTGATTTGCGAGGGTCAGCGGAAAAAAATCAGCCAGAAGAATTGTACCTGATTCTTTCGGATAATGTTGAACTTTAACTAAGCAAAACCACTCTTTTTGAAAACAAACTTTAGGTTGAGACTTTTAATAATTTTTTATTTTAATAATTCGTTATCATGTAAACCATAACTGTACAATATAGTTTACGTGATAGCGAATTGGAAGGTAAATGTAATTTAGAAATAATTTAGGATTATGTAGGATGGGTAAGAAAATTTGGAAGGACATTTATAAAAAACATGTTAATATTCTTCTTACAGTTCATTAAATCATACACATATGAATTATTAACTTTGCCGAACACATATCATACTATCTGATTCCACAAATACGAAGTGCGCCTAACAAACAAATTTATATAAGCTGTGTTATGTCATTTTAGAAGTTATACTGTGCAGGGGTGGATATCAAGTTGATTCGAAGATTACCTGTTGGCTATAAATTTTTCTTTTAAAAAAAATAGCACATTTGTATTTATGGAATTTTCATCTATTCATCAATTACCATAAAGTTACAGTAATTATTTTTTGTTTTAAAATTAACAAAAGTCTGTATGTCAAATCCAGAAGTTTTTATACCTTTTTATATACCAATTCAAGCTCATGGAACATTCAAACTGTTATACACTTAGTTTTATATAATTTGTGAAATAAAATTGTCCGAAATAAGATTTTAATTTTTTGTTATTTATTCTTATGTTTATTATTATTATAAAGAAAGAGTATTATATATATTACTAATATAATATTTTAACATAGTGTTCGGTTTACGCCTTACATCTAAAACTTTTTTTTTTTATTTATTTTAATACATGTTAATTTATCTTAATTAAAAGAAAAATTTCTATTTATAATTACATTTTCAATTATGGTTTGTCTAACATTAATTTTAGAATTTTATTTTGCTTAATTTGTACTCGGTTCAAGTGAGTTTTTACACATATACTCCAAAACTTTTTTTTAAAGATAAACTTGTTTAACAGTAATTTGTTTTCTTTCGATAGAAGCGATTTTCTTTTTATTAAAGGATATAGGCACCTTAAGGTTTTTATGATGATACCACATGTTTTAATTAATAAGTTTTCGCGCAATTGGGTATCTAAATATTTTAATCATTCTTCCCAAGTGTCAAATTACGTGTAGATAATAAATCAGACCTACGTTTCCTTCTAAGAAAGAATACCTGAGTCTTTGAATCATTTACTATTTATTATCCAAATAAATATTTATTTATTTATTTACTCTTTTCTTTTTGATTTTTTACAAAGAATATTTCATTCCATCTTTTTTGTTTTTGTAATTTTTAATTTTCTAATTCAGCAAGGAAAAAATCTGAGTGGAATACAATTTCATTCGCGAAATACATTTATAGCGCGCAATCATTTTGACTCATCTTCCATCATGGTAAGATGAGTAAAAATGTTCCATTATTATCAAATTCATTTAATATATTTCTGTATACCTTCATACATCTTCCAACATGTCAAAATGTATGAAGGGCCTTAATTATTACGTTGATTCATTATTGGTGGTATTATTCCATTCGTCATAAAAAACCCTTTAATTTTTTCGAAATATCGGATTACATTTTATACAATTTAGAACCAATGAATTAATATACAATTTAAATTAAATAACAGACTTATTAATCTAAAAAAAAAAATATTGGCAATAAAAAAAATGTTAAAAGTATGGCTGACGCCCGGTAGCTCTGGCATAACCACCAAACAGCTAATGCTAGTATTAGGTGATAGTAGTAAGATCCTCCGTTGTTACTTCCTCTATTGAAATTGACCAATTCCCTAAAACATTATATACAATTAACAATCTGAATTACAAAATAAAATAACAGATAATAATTTCAAAAATTTAGAATAAATAAAAATAACAATATTAAAAATTAGTGTAACAGTATTAGGATACCAATTATAACTATCAACTTATAAAAATGCTAAAATTAAACTTAAAAAATATTGAATTACTTATACTTAGAAGACTAATAACTAAAATTTGGACGAATTATAACTACTATTATCATGGCACTCTAAAACTGGTATGCCTGACAAAGTATATACGGTGTGATGATAATTGTGGCTCCGAGAAGACTATGCTAGGTTGAATGATGACCGCTGTTGCATTACGACAAAGTTATGTTGAGAGATGCCTTCTGTTTACAATGTAGGTATTTTTAAGCCCTTTATTGAATTCCTCCAGCGTTAACATACTCTTTACGCTATCCGGTAAATTGTTGAAAATTGCAATGGAGGATGATAGCAAATTTTTATGAATATAAATACTAACATTAAAAGTATTTAGAATTTTTATTGCAAAAATTGATTAAAATCTTATAGAACTAATATTTGGGTCATGATTTTAATAATATTTTTAAGTACCTACTTTTAATTAAACAAACTAATTTTTCTTTGTTAATAATTTAACCATATATTCTCTTATTTCTCATATTTTTATTTATTTATTTTTTTTTATACCTAATTTTAAAATTAAGCATACTTAATTTTTATTTATCTTTTAATCTTAATTTAATTATCTAATCATGATAATTCTAAAAAAAATATTCTTAAATTAAAAAAAAAATTATTTTCTTTTTGAGCTTAAGAAAAAATGATTTTTTTTTTTTATGTAAAGAAAACATTTATTGTATATTTAATACATAATATATTAATTAATTTTTATTTTCTTTTATTTTTCATTAAGAATTTTTTAATTTATCTTGCAAATTTATGCAAATAGGGTAAAACTTATTTTATCTTATTACTATAACTGATATTAAAACTCTTTAATTATCGTAGTTACATTTCATACTTAAAGCAAAAATAAAAAAAACATTAAAGATTAACGCTTAATAAGCACGCAATATACCAAGGCAAGTGTATTTAAAAGACTATTAATAGTCACTTTTCAAATATTTTGGTTGTAATTGTACCGTTATTCTATAAAAAAAATTTTCTTTTAATTTATAAAATAAAGGAATATTAAAAATAAATGGAAATAGAAAACAAGTAATGAAAACAACCAGGATTTTCAAAAAAGCAATTTTCCAAAATTAAAATATTCCATAATAAATTTTAAGAGTACATAAGTAAGTAATAAAAATTGAAAAAAATCGTTAGGAAAATTTGTTAGAAAACATTGCAAATAGGAGTTATCTAGGACCTAGGCAATTTAAACATTACAAATGCGTAATGATGAGTCTAGTAGTGTTGAAAAGACGAAACACTCATTCACTCACATATTGTAAAATTTTGTATATTACTTCAAAAAAATTTGGACAGGTGTTCAAGTTACAGATTTTAAAAATGAGGAAATTCCAGTTTTTAACCCCTTACAGCTCCTAAACGAAAGACGACACAAATATATTATCTGAAACACTTATTTCGAAAAATCTGACTCCTTTCAAAATTAAAAAAACTGTTGGGAAAATAGAAGATGTTAAAAATTTTGCAAAAATTAAGTTTCGCATAACAGTAAATTAAAATACCATATGGCAAAAATACATATTCATTTTATATATATATGTATTTAGAAAGCTTATAAGATCAGCTATTCTTTGGCGTTTTCAGATTAAAAGTATCTGAAAACACCAAACGTAAACGTTTGCAACAATATTTTTCATAGCAAAAAGTAATACTGCACTTAACAGAAAAAACAAATAAAAAAATTGAAAATTTATAAAGTTTGGTACGTAATCCCGAAAAAAAATTCCCGAAAATAAAAATTCCGAATTCAAAATCTCCAAAACAAAATTCCCAAAAATTAAAATTTCGAAAATTAAAATCCCGAGATTTCGAAATGCTGAAAATCAAAATCCAGAAATTTCAAAATCTCGCATAGACAGACATATATGGATATAATTATTCCGGAAAAGGGGAATATTCTGATTTTGAATCCAACTATTAATAGTTACTGCCCACACATATACATATACATATATACCAATTTTATTCATTCAAAAAAAATTAAATTTTCACATTTCCATATGAAAAATAGTTAATTTTGCAACCCTGCTACAAAATTATTGAAACCTTTATTTTGAATCCTAAAATCATACTAAAGCATGTAAATGCATACAGGTTTCCATGCAAAAGTATTCAATTTTTACATTTCACTTAAAAAATAGTGAAATTTATACGAATTTAGAAATTTTTATGAAAAAAAATTATTTTTGGAGTGGGGGCTGCCACACCCAAATTCCCACTACAAAATTTTCTTTAATTTTCTTAGTGTTGCATTGTCTACGTTTTTACGTTTATTTAAATTTATTCTTATTCTTATTGTAAAAAGTTAAGTATTACTTACAGATGAACGGAAAATAGTTCACAAAAAACGTTTTTAAGTTAAATAAAAAATATATTAGAACAGAAAAATATTTCTTTTTATTTTATTAAAAAGTTAAGCGACAAAAAACCAATATGATTTCTAGATTACCAGATTTACTCTAGATTTTTCGAAATTTGAGAGGCCGTAGCTCCGTAACGGGTGGGACTACAGAAAGTAGTTGTTCCATAAAATTAATTTTTTTACGATGTCCTTCCGTGGTTAATTTTATTGTTTTTTTTTAAACGGTGTAGAAATTTGGTTAACACCAGACAGACAGACGGACAGACAGACTACAGGGTGAAACTAATAGACACATTTTTTCAAAAAATTTTAAATTGTATGTGCTAAAATCTAGTAAGAAAATTTTTATCTTTTAAATTTCCAAGATTTGTTCGAAATTCTTTAATATATTATATATGTACGTATATACAAATATAAATTATATTCAATAAAAATAAAAATATTAATGTTTTTAGAATTTATATACGAGTATAATGTTTTTAGAATTTATATACGAAATATATTATGTACGTGTATACTATACACGTACATAATATATTTTTAACTAATTACAGTTCATCACTGCAAGTGTCCACTTTTATTATTTGTATGTATGCATTTTTAAAGAAAGAACTGTACTCATCCAAATTTTTTGTTTTTTTTTTTTAATGCATTTCTCTGCCACATAAATGTGGACAAGAAATTACACAGCCTCTCCTGTACAGGCGTGGCTGTAAATGTCCTAAGAGGGAATAACTCTTACGACGTCTATGGCATTCGTACCCAAACTCCCTCGGTGTTTGCAGCGTATTTTATACGCTCTTACCCACCAGGCAACCTAGGCCCCTCATAAACAAATTGTAATTGTGTTGTATTTTGATATGTATTGTGAAATTTAAACATAAATTAAAAATGTTTGTTAGTTTAAATTTTTATTTATTTTTAAACTTATATTACATATATACATATATAATACATTTTTTATTAAAAATTAAAACAATGAAAAATGTGATTAAATGAAATTCAAAAACTAAACAAAGACTTAATATTTCGAGTGAAAAGAATATACGACTATTGTTTTTAAAGTGAAAAGATGGGTGTAATAAATGATTTGTTAAAACAATCCATTGTTTATACAAGATGGAAAGTGCTAACAAACTTCGTTCTTTAATTCTTATATAATACAACACTTGTAAAAATTTTTATTATATACCAAACAGATCTAATAGCTGCATTGTGAACACATCATGTTTAGTTAAAAACACACCCTAGGTGAATTAAAAAAAAAACAAAACCGTTTTATATATAACCTGTATGCCAAACATGACAAAGGATTTTACAGGAGTACAATTTAAAAAAAACCTCTAATTCTTTATATTTTAGAATTTCTAACTTTTTTTGAAAAAAAAATCTAAAATCTAGAAAATTTTATGTGAAAAATCAAGAGACATTTTCTTTAGTTTTAAAGGATTCGTAAATAAAATTAAGAAAAGTTACTAACAAATATAAAAATATAATATTCATGCTTTAATTATAGTGTCTAAAAATATCGAATGTTCAATTTTTGAACCTTAATACTTCTTAAACATGGGTAAGGTAAGAATTAACTTATATTTATTTTCAAAGATCATTTTCATCTCAAAATTTTAAGCCCTTAGCTAAAAGTGTTTCGAAGGTACGAAAGAATTAAAATTGCTTTTAAAGACTAATAAAATATTCAGCAGAACTTTACATATAAACATTCGAAAATAGGACAGTATTAAAAAGCACTGCAGCTCCGTAAGCTTTAAAAGTAGGGTAGCTATAGATCCGTAATGTATTGGACTAAATAAAAAAAGTTGTTCTACAAAATTTATTTTTCTTATGAGATCTATTCAGGGTAAAATTTTAAAGGCGTAATTAATAACCACTTTTTTTGTGCTAAATGTGCAAAAAAAAACAGAAATAAAAGTAAATTAATATTATTTATATACGGAAAATGTTTAGGGTTACTGTTACAGTTAAGGTTACAAACAAAATATACATATATAAATTTACTTAAAAATATAGAGTGAAAAATTACCAATAAATGATTAGACATTTTTATTTTTCGCCCTAAAATCCTAAAATTATAATTTTTTACCATTACAAAGATGGATGATTCAAAAAAAAAATCTGAAAAAGTAATAAGTAAGCATAAAAAAAAAAAAAAATGTTAATTATGCAAAATAAACTTTTTTGTGTATTTTTGCTTTTAATTTTCATTAAACTCTATTTTTACCTTGTTTTAATTTTATTATTACTTTTTTTTTTATTTTATTTATTTTCATTTTTTTTTTTATTAACTAGAAATTAGATATTGAAAGACTATATGCAAAGTGTACAGAAAAAAAAAAAAAAAATTATAAATGAAAGTTAAAATAAAAAAAAATGTTAAATATTATTAGTTTTTGCTCCTATTATTACAGAAAAGATGAAAATAATCATAAGCCATTGAAACTCAGTGATTGTAAAAATTGGGTCATCCATTACTTCTATACTATAATATCATCATTATTTGAATATAATGATGATGATAATTATAATCACAGTTATTATAGATATATTATTAATTATTAGAAAAATATTGAGATATACATATGTGTTATATATTCTCTTCTGTTTGTTATACGAATATCTTTCAGTTACTCAGTTTTTTTTTTCCATTCATGCACAATATCTAATTGCTCAATCAGAAATCAATTAATGAAAGTACATACATAAATTTTCATTTAATATGGAATAACTATTTTTTAGAGCACTGCTTTAGAAGAACTATCGTGTCCTTTACTTTGACAACGGTTCATAATATTTTAGTTATGGTTTATGTCAGAGTTTTCTTGTTAAAAGAAAATCATTCGAAAAGTAGTGTAAAAATGTCATACTAAACTTTTTTGAGAATAAAAGTATCTTTTACAGTTAGAAAGTAAAGTATACAAATAGCTACTTTGAATAATGAAAATTTACGTCATCCTAAAATTTGTAAATTATCTCATTTTAAAAATAAATCGTTTATTATTCATATTTGACTAAATCTCAGTTTCGGAAATCATTAGTCTCATCTTTGATTAGTCGACTACATAAATGTAAAGTGCTTCTAATGTAATAATATTTTGATTGAATTTTTTACTTTATTAACTGTAAAAAAAACTGTCGAAATAAGCTTTGAAAGCTTCTCAATTCCATGTCAGAAAGTCAATCCAGCCATTGGTGCAGTAGTTCCCGGCTGGGTACAATAATTATAATATAAAAAAAAAAATATTCATATATAGCATATACTTCATATATAATAATATTTTGTACACCCCACATTCCTACCAGGAAACAGGGGTTATAGCTACCTGGCACATTTATGTATCACGGTACCTGGATATAAATAAATAAATGTCAGAGAGTTCACATAAATCTTGGAAACTACCGTAATATTTTTCTTAAGAGACTGGAACAGGTGCAGAAAATATGCTCTATGCTCTCTATAATGTCAATTCTTCTGAAAAATCTACAGTTAAGATCCATATGCTTACCATAATGGTTTATCATGTCTACTGATAAGACAATGGCCAATATCTAAAGTTAAAGTGTTGTGTCAATTTAAAAAAAAAAGAGGTTGCATAATTTTAACTCTACTTCGTTTTAGTAGAGTTATATCTATTTTTCGGATATTTTAATTTTCAATATTTAAAATTTAGAACAATCCACCATAATTATTTTCTTTTTACATAGTTTTAAATGTATTATAAACCTAATTTGAGTATCAAATAAAAATACATAAGAATAAATCAAAAATTGAATGAATACAACAACTTTTACTGTCACATGAATAATTTTAAGCTAATTTTGTTTTTTTTTTTGTTTTTTTTTAAATCTTTTACAAGCAAATTACATAAAACATTAGTTTTAGAAAATGCAAAGGTAAAAAGTTTCTTTATATATTTATAATATATACATATATATATATATTTGGATGTTTGTAAGTATATACAAAGATAAAATTAGGGGAATTTTAATGGGCAATAATATTCATATTAATTGTATATATATATATGTATATAGTCATAATGAAATGCGTGTACAAATATACCCTATTAATGAACACTTGCTTATAAATATCAAAAGTGACAATTTTTAGTTAAAAATTTTTTTTTTTTTTGGCAAAAATTGTTTATTTTCAAGTTGACAGGATGAGAAAGTTATTATTCATGTTTCTTTTATTTTATTAAATTTTTGACAATTAGAAAATTTGAAATTTCCATGATATGCTTTTTATTTTTATTTTCCGGTTTTTCTTCTGTTTTTATATTCTAGTATAGACATATAGAAATTGTTTTAAGTTGAGTTTTTCAATAAGAATACATTGACTGAATTTTCCATTAATGAACAATTTTATATTATGAAATCATTGATGATAATTGTTATAAATAAATTAATTTTTACGGTTGTTTGCAATATTGTTTTTCTCTGTTAATTTGTGAAAAGTTTTAACTTTTTCCACTTTTCTTTTCAATAAAAATAACATTTAAACAATATGTATGTATGGAGGGGAAATGTCAAAAATAAAAAAAAAACAAAAGTGGATCGGAAATTTAATTAATTAATTTTAATTTTTTTTTATTTTAAATGATGGTATATTAAATCAATTGTGAATGTGAAATAAATGATTTACAATTTTTATTAAGATCTAAATTCTATCAGTTCTATCAGTATTTTCAGTATTCAGTATCAGTATCAGTATATTATTTATGAATCGGCTGGGAAAGTGCTGATCCGATTTTAATAAGTTAATAAAAATAGAAGGTTGTAATTGGTGATCAGTTAGAGAAAATTTTATTTAAATAATTAGAACTGTATTATTTTGCCATTTAAAATAATTAACACCAAATTTTGTGTTAACTTAAATTTAAAGTTTTTGAATCCAGGTGTGCAAAAAAATTAAAGCAATTTTAACAAATAACAACTTTGCCAAAGTCAAAAAATATATAGTATATGAAAGTTGTAAATAATATCAGGTAATATTAAAGCAACATAAAACTGTTTAATTCTTTCTTTTAAATTAAACTAAACATCAGTTATTTGCACAATTTATTTTAGCTATGCTGCAGTTGTTGCTTTCTTTAATTCTTTCATTAACTAATATCTTATACTTACTGATTATACTTACAATCTCCTAAATGAAAATACGTAACCTGAATTCAAAAATTTATGTGGCAGCTACCTGAAGGGTGGTCCAATAACTTGAAACTTTCCAAAGATGTTTGTCCTAACACTTTATTTGCCCATTTTAATATGCATCTTCCTATAAGGCTAAATAGGCTTATTATAGTATTCAAAATATACAAACTGGATGAAAAAGTTTGTATGACAGCTATCTGAAGTATTGCATCTACTAACTTGAAATTTTTCAAAAGCACTTAACCTAATATAACTTATACTTGACCATTTAAATTTGCAACCTACTAGTTCTATCAGATTTCTGAGAAGCAGATAAGTAATCTGAATTTAAATAAATACCTGGAGGTATAGCAGTTAGCAAAAGGTTTACACCTAATAACTTAAAACTTTGCCGAAGTCTGGTTCGAGTTTCAAACAATGTTACAATCAAATGTACGATTAAAGAATTATTTATTTTTACATTTTATAATTTATTATGTATAGAGATTTTTTTGTCTTGTTACATTTACATTAAAAAATTATGTAAATCTTGTCAACTGCTTTTATATTTTTGTTTTATATTTATATAATACTGCCAGACCTCACAAATTGAAGTTCAATTTAACTGCGATATTCTTAAACAAAGTATGGTATACATGATTTCAAATTACTCTATACATAGATTACTCTTTATGTATAATAACATAACATAAATTTAACAAAAAACAAGGTAGAATGTAAACCAACGGTTTTTAAAAGCGCACATTTCCGAAACTCAATACAAACTGTTTAGAGTGTGACTTACACAAAAATTTGAAAATTTCATGTAATAAGAAAAAACGTGAAAATAGGACATTTTTGAAATTTTGAGGGGCTATAAGTCCGGAATCCTATATAACTAAGAAAAGCCGTTAACACACGTAAAAATATATTATTAAACCTTTAATTTTCATGTCTTGCCGAAGAAAAATTTGTACAGGTGCCTAAGTTACAGGTGTCTAAAAATAGCAAATTTTCAATTTTTGAGGCGTAATAACTCTTAAAGAGGGGGTGTTAGCAAAAAATTTTCTGAGGAAACTTATACTAATTCTAAAAGTTCTTTCTTGTCTCAAAATTTCAGGTTCCTATCTAAAGGGGTGCCGGAGTTATGAAAAAAGAAATTTCATGCAAAATGAGGTTTTCACATAACGGTAAATTTAAATAGTAAATTACAAAATATTACATAATTTTGATATTGTTTTATATAGATAATAAAATTTTCGATCTTCTGGCGGTTTTAGATTGCAAAATTATTACGCACAGCCCGAGATATATACATCTGAAAATGGGGCTTTTTCGCAATTTTGAAGAGCTGCAACTTTGGAACCCTTTACAATTAAAATAAACCTTTAACACACGTAAAAATATATTATTGTAGCTTTAATTTCTATATCTTGCAGAAGTAAAATGTGTACAGGTTCCTAAGTTACAGGTGTTTAAAAATAGCAAATTTTCAATTTTTAAGCCCTAATAGCTCATAAACAGGGGGTGGTCCGAAAAAATTTTCTGAGCAAACTTATACTAATTCTAAAAGTTCTTTCTTGCCTCAAAATTTCAAGCTTCTATCTAGAAGCGTGCCGGAGTTATGAAAGTAGAAAAATCATGCAAAATTTGGTTTTCACAAAACGGTAAATTTAAATACTACATTTAAAAAAATTGTATAATTTTGATATTAATTTACAAAGATAAAAGAAATACCTGTCGAATGACGTTTTCAGATTGAAAAAATCTTAAGCAGAACATAAGATATATGCATTTAAAAATAGGGCTTTTTCAAAGTTCGAGGGGCTGTAGCTCCGTAATGGGGGGGGCTACATGAAAAAGTTGTTCCACAAAATTATTTTTTTTATGAGACCTACCTATGGTTAAAATTTTTTTTCTCTATCTTTAACGGTGTAGAAGTTTTGTAAACAGACGGACGGACGGACGGACGGACGGACGGACGGACAGAGTGAAACTAATAAGCACATTTTTTCAAAATTTTTTTGGAAATGTGCTAAAAACGTCATTATATAGAAATAATTATCAATCTTTTACAAATACATTGTATGTATTTCATTTTAAAAACTCAATTTAAACTATAATTGAAAACAATTAATATTATTATACTTTTTAACAATAAACTCCCATTTCAGAATCATTTTAAATTTATTTTTAAATTTTATATTCAATATACAAATAATCTTTCAATTTAAAATTTTAACATATTCATACATTCATACATTCATATGTATATATTATATATAATAAATTGTCATAATTAATCAAACGTGATAAAAAAGGAAAAGCCTTCTAACCATATACATGATGTACATATGTACATATATATTTTCCAGTATTTTATTTTACCCAAAGGTTATTAAATAAAAATAAATACATAGGTATTCATATTTTTTTTTTCCTATATATTTAATACAATTGTTTAAATTTTAACAAATTGTTTTGGTTTCAACAAATATTAACCAATTGATATTAATATAAGGACACTTCAAATAGAGCGAAAACCAAAAAATAAAAACAAAAAACATAAAAAAAAACATAAAACAAAAATTAATTTTTTTGCCATTTATTATACAAATTTTTACTATCATCAATTACAACCAATTATATATTTTGTAATTTTAAATATGTATGTATATGTTTATGCTCATATTATTATAAATTACATTTGTTTTTTTTTTTTTTTATTAACGGTAATAAACAGAAAAACAGTATAGGCGAAAACCAATTTAGATGCACCATAAAAAAAAAAAACAACTTACCAGTATATTATGCAAAAAAAAAAAAAAAAAGCATAGATGTAAAATTTTAAATGTTCTATAAAAAAAAATAAAAATCAAAAACAAAAACAAAAATCCCTAGGCTATTCTAACTGGACTGAACTACAAATACTCAATTTGCATCTTATGTATAAATATCTATATACATATACGTATGTTATAATAATAAAATGTATATATACATATTATATACATACATATATATAATATTTCATTCATTATTATATTCATTTTTGTAATATGCATCTTCTGAACGAACAGAATCGTCTTTTTAATAAACAGGAATTAGATAGAATCAAATTGATTTTTTTAATTTATTATATATTATAAAAACATTTCTACATATACATATATATGTACATATATAATATATGTATATTAAAAAAAAAAAAAACAGTTTCTTAAATATTCATATCATTTATATTGGAACTAGTTTAACCAATTGCTTTAAAAATAACTGTGATTTTTCAATAAGCCTAGATATAATTCCTGTATTTAATTTTTCTTTTTATTAAAAAAAGAAAGAAAGACAAAAAAAAAACCAAAAATAAAACAAGAATTAAATAAAAGAACCGCTAAAAAACTATGTGAGATGTTATGCAAGATATTTTTGTTGTTACCTGAAATAATTGTGGAAAATTGAAAAAGTATATGAAAAATTAGAAAGAAATCGTTATACAACTATTTTTTTTTTGTTTTTTGTTACGTTATTGTTTCTTTTTTTTTTTTCTATGTCCGACAGTTATTGTTCAGTTATTTTTTTTTTTTTTTTTTATTTTTCGAAAAGTGTTTTACTTCTTTTCCTAATTTTTTTTCAATTTTAAGTTTTTATTTTTTATTTTATTGTATAATTGTATGTAAATAGTTATATTTATTATGATGTTCTAAAAATTAAAAAAATGTTTTCTTATTTATTTATTTCGTTTATAATATTAAATTTATTTATGAAATAAATTTAGAGTGCGTTTATATTGAAGCTTTGAGTATCAATTTTTAATTAAAAAAAAATTATATACATACTTTCCTTTTGATATTTTTTAAACTTTACTAAGAGATACGTTGGATTGCCTAATGAAATACTATATGGGTCCGCATAAGCGATGAGAACATTTAAGGGCTTCAAAAAGTTCTTCGAAAATTTATGGAGGCAACTTACTTAAAGAGCCTTAGCACCTACATTTTTGGGAAAAGGATAAAAAAGGGAAACTAATGACGTCATAAAAAATGAATCATAAATTTTTTTCATTTTTTTCTTATTAAACACCGTGTACCCAAACCGTCGAATATCTTATAATATAACATTATAAACGTTTTTGAAAAGGAAATTTTCAGGGATTTTATTTGAGTCTTGTTAGAGATCCCTATAGTTCAACAAATGTAGGTGCAACGCGTTTTTAAGAAATTTGCCCTCATAAAATTTTCAAAGGACTTTTTGAAGCGTTGTGTCACCCCTTAGTAAAACTTTTTGAAATTAGCAGTACTAAAAAAGATATATAACAATAAATAATTACATAATACCGTCAGAGTCGCAGAGATGTTGAGATAGATAAATTGATGTTGAGCTCAGTGTTGTTTTCTTCTTCTTCTTTTTTTTTCTTTACAAAAAAAATTGAGATTCTGGTTCTTGAGTTGTTACAAGTAGCTTTAATACTATACAAGCTTTTCTTATTTTCTAGAATTTCTGATCAGTATATTTTAAGGTACTTAAATCTAGTTTTCGATAGCAGCGCCTTATACTTTCTTTACAGTATGTTTGCACAATTATATAATATTAGGGTATAAGGGTATAATATTTTATTAAATCTATCATTTAGGCATATACACTACTTGTTCCAATCATTGTTTCTATTGGGTTCTAATTTTAATTTTTAAAGCTTCTTTAATTTTCTAGATTTACAGAAGTTTTTCATACATGCTCTTAATAATTTTGTCGATAATTTTTGTACGACTAACTCTTCTAAAGTTTTCCATAATTTACTAAAAACATCAAAAAAAAAAAAAAGTTACGACTATCGTTTATATTTAACCAGTTTAATTTCAAGCACTCATATTTACGACTTAATGTTTTCAAAAAAAAAATACAATCGAGACTACATCTGCATCTTTAATTGAAAAAAAACTTGACTTTTTGAGTTTTCTAATATTATACTTAATAGTCAAGAAAAAAAAATTTAAAACAAACATATTCTTCAATAATCTTTTCAATTATATAAATCATATCCTATTATTATTATTTTAAATTAATTTTCATATGAATATTAGTAACAAAGTTTTAATTTAACAAATTTAATATTTAAATAATAACAAAATTAATAAAACTAAAATAAAATAATAAAAAAAATTGTTACAAAATAAAAACGTTATAAAACAGTAATTTTTATCAAGTTTCAAAAAAAAAAAAAAAAAAAAAACTGGAAAACTAAATTAGGAAGAAAAACTAAAATGCTTAGAAAAATAAATAACAAATACTTGAACTTGAAAATCCAGTGGATCCAGAATTAAGCATATAAAAACAAAAGCATCATTTTTTTCTTTTATTTTAATTCATATATATAATTTTATTCACTGTTATTATTATATTTTTATTTTATATTATTATTATTTTTTTTTTTTTTTTTTTGCCTTTTTTACCATTATAATACCATTATAATATGTAGAGTAGAGTAGAGTAGAGTAGAATAGTGTATAGGAGGTACAATTTACACTTAACATTATTAAAAAAAAATAAAATAAAAAAAATACAATTTTCCATTGATGTGGTAATTTGACTAAATAAAAATATTATTTACTAAATATTTTTTATTAAAATAAAAAAAAAAAATAAAATAAATAAAAAAAAAAAAAGAAAAAATTATAAAAACGTTATTCTATATATAACTTGTATTTCATTCTTTAGTAGATATTGATAGCGGTATAATTTTTAAGCGACTGGTTAATATGTCTCTTATATTTTTTAATAGCTTCCTATATATTTATTTTAAAACACTTATAATAAAAAAAAAAAAAGAAGGAAAATTAGAAAAAAGAAAAAAAATGTGAATATGAATATTAGATATTATAATTTTTCTTTAGTTTCAGTTTAATTTCAATCTCAGCAATTGATGTTTTTTTTTTTTGTTTATTTATTATTATTTTTCTATATAAAAATTATTTCTGTGTTAGATGGTAAATTGGATTTCTTAATATTTTTATATTTATAAAAATTCAATTGAAAAATATTAAATTCTTTGGAGATACATCCGAATATGGAAATGAGGATCTTAATATAATATTCACTTTTATGGATAAATCACAGCAATTCTCTGTATGGATATTTTTTTTTGTACATAATTTAAAAAGAAAGTGTATATTTGAATATGAAAAAATATTTAAAATACATTTTTTATAAAAGATAGAAATCATATTTTATAGATATAATTTATAAAATATATGAAATATAAATTATTTTATTTTTATTAGTATAATAACTATTAAATATTCAACAAACAAAAAAAAATGTAAAAAAAATGCATTCATATATAGTTCATAATATATTATTCACTTCTTGTGGATAATTTTTCAACTGTAGAAAAAATTTTTCAATCCCAAATAGGATGTTAAAAAAAATACCCCAAATAGGAGAATAGATACCTCTGGGTAGTCATATAAATTCAACGATCTTAGCGATCTGATAGTTAAGCAACCTACAAAATTAGCCTTTTCGTTATAGAAGTGGTAGTAAAACGGTACTAAAGCGCTACTTTAGGTCTTTGTCATGAACGAAGGATACAGATACAGCAACTTATACGAACCAACCAACCACCTAGAAGTATATAGATAACTTATATTAGCTTTTTCTGTTCTATGAAAATTAAGAGAGTAAAAGCTTGAATCCTTAGAAAAAAAGGAGAACAATTTTTAAAATAATTTAAGTATCATATAAATATTCGCTCAATTCAAAATTAAATTATCAAATTCAAAATTAAAAATCACTTTTCTTTATCTTTAAATGTACAATTAAATTCCTTAAATTTCATAAAATATTATTGATTTTTTAATTAATAAGTATAAAATAACATTAAGTGTTCATTCAAATAACATTAAATGCATCCTGAAATTGCAAAAATATATACTGTCGCATTTATTTAAGAAATTTTATTTAATAATGTTCCTGCAGCTGTTCAATATGGCTCCATTTCAATATATACATTGAATATGTTCTTTTGTCGTACAGACAGTTTGAGTCGTAAGCTATTTGAGTCCATAAAGCTATTAAGCTATTTGAGCTATTTGAGTCTGCTGTTGTGAAAAAAAATATTTTCTTACAATTTGTTTCTAATTTCGCCTACTCTTAGGTATATTTGAACAAAGGCTGTCATAAAAATTCATTTTCGTCAAGCCGTCGCGATAGACCCCATGTCGAACTCCATTATTTTTTTTAATGTTTTATTTCCGCTACTTCAACATTATGATTGATTGACTTTAAAATTTGCACAAGTGAAAAACAATTCTCTAAATACACTTGGATCTGTTATAATTTGCTGAATTCACTATTAGGAAGTACAACCAAGTTTTTAATTCTTCTTGTTTTCTAGAAATTTATTTTTTTTTATTTTTTGATTTTCTAAATAAATGTTACAGTTAATGACATCCTTTTATAAAAATTAGTTGTTTAGTATAGGTAATTTTAAATATATCTTTTTATACGCTTACGTTATTGTGTACGTGAACATTTCACAATAAAAATTGTAATAAAATGCAATTGACAGATGCTGTAATCTTGAAGTAGACAGAGCTATAAAAACTATATTTCTATTATATAATATTTTATTTGGATTAAATTGAGATTAATGTGTTTTTTTTTTTAACAGAACAGTTTTAATGATATTAAATATTAAATATATAAGACCACAGTTGATGTTAATTAAATATAATGTACAGAAAATGTCCAGTTCAATATACAGAAAAATATAAAAAGTGAAAAATGTGTTAACTAAAATTATGTTATTAGTCGTAAAGTAAAATTATCGTCTTCTATTTGATTTAAGAAAACTGTGAGAACAAAAAAATAAAATTACTGTGTTATATATGATTTATGTCTTAATTATAATACACTGCTTAATTCAGTTTTTATAATTCATATTAATTGTCATCTATATCTATAGTAATTTTTTTTTTTTAATGCATTTATTTCTCTGCCACATAAATGTATGGACATGAAATTACACAGCCTTTCCTGTTCAGGCGTGGCTGTAAATGTGGTAAGGGGGAATAACTTTTATGACGTGTGTACGATTCGAACCCACTATATAATACACTCCCTATAATATTCCTTGTTTTTACATAATATAATTTTGAAAATTATTTCCAGACAGTTGAAAAATGATCCTGAGCTTATATCGATTTTTAAAAATATCGATTGCCAAAATGGTTCTGTCTGTTTTAGTAAAAAACAACGATTCGACTAAACGTCAACTAAAAAAATTTCGACTAAAAAAATGTCGACTTCCAAAATACAACAAAAATCTCGCCTTTTTAATTTTATGTAGCAAATATTTGGAGTTCAGCCTTTACATATAAATTTATAAAATATGAAGACATACAGAAGAAAAATTCGATTTATAACTGTTATATTAATTTTATTTAAAGGTTTTAAAAAACTTAGATTATAAAGTTAATAAATAAAGATAAAAGTTAGATTATATATTACCTTTTATTAGTAATAATACATTAATTACAATATTTTCAATTCAAAATCTCGAAAGAAAATTATTTAGATTATAATTTTTGTTGAAATAAGTGTTATACGTAAAAAAAAAAATTTAAGAGCGATTTTAGACTTGATTACAAAATCAGGTTTTCACGTTTTTCCAGAGAATGCGTATGTATATATGAATCAAAATTTTGAATTGGTTACAAAATTAAGGTCTAAAATCAAGAATTTGAAATTTTGATAGTTTGGAATCGATTTTTTGCAAAACTACATAAATTCACCAACTCAAAAAAGTAAAAATAGTTATATTCAGCACTAATTATCAATTCTTATATGGAAGAATATTTTAAATATTCCCCTTAATTTATTAAAAAAGTTATTTGGCAGGAGACCAAATTTTTTGTGAAAGATAATAATGGACTTCTACTTATTAAACATCTTTTTTTTTTTTTTACAAAGGATATTAAAAGTAGGTATATCGTAAACATTTTCTAGATAATTGGACTTCAACATTTTAAAAAAGTTATCATAAAATATATAACAAGAATTTATCAATTTAACAGATCATCCTTTATTTATATACTACATATCAAGCAATTTTCATGTATGATTGACAAACTAATTATATGTATATATGATTGTTGACTCTATCTATTATATGCTATTATATTACATATAAATAATATATGATAAGTACGTATAGTGTAAATTATGGGGTAAATTACAAGAGAAATAGTAAACTTTTTAATGTTTTATTTAAAAAAGATTCAATTTTTTAACTATTATACATTTTTCTGAACAATATTTACATTTTAAACAATTTTCACTTATAATATTTTTTTACTATAAACGTATTATTATTCTTTTTCTGGGAATTCAACAATTCCCCTTAAGGGATTATAATACATACTTAATCTTTATTTTAAAAATTTAAATTTTCTGAAAGATTAATAATAGTATGTAATAGAAATAAACTTGTTATAACTTATAACATTTAATAATTTATTCGTATTCTTTTCAAAAATCAAAATTTTAAGTTAAAAAAAAAAACAAAATATAAAATTACATATTTATAAAAAGTTTAGTATTCTAACTAAATTTAAACTTCTATTGGAAGTACCATCTAATTATATGACATTACATTTAATGTTGTCAATTATTTTATCAAATGTAAACTTTAAACCTGATTATACCATTTTTATTTTAAGAAAAAATATTTCCAATTTAAGTGTATTTACTTTTCAAATGGAAGGTTTTCTTTTTAATTTCAATATTGGAGCTTTATCTCTCTTTTATAGATATCTTGTAGCTAACGACATTTCTTCTATTGAATTGAAATCAATAATGCCTCCTCTTAAACAATTCCAACGCAACACTAGGGGAGTCTCAAGTGCTCATTTCTACACCGTGGAAATTCCTGTGTGGTTTAAAACTGGTTATGGAAACTCTTTTATTGTGAGAACCGCTAAAATGTGGAACATACTTCCATCCAACGTGTTTCCCTCTCGTACAAATGGTCCATTATACAATTTGCAATTTTTTCAAAAGAACCTATTCGGGTTCATCTCCAATTTACCCCAATTTGCCAGTTCTTCTTCAACTCCTCCGCTTCTTGTTCAAGCCTACAATAATTTTGTAAAAAGGAAAATTTTCCTAGAGTTTGGGTAGCATGTAAAAAAAAAAAAAAGTACTTTTTATTTACAGTAAATTTCCTTAAGTTAAGTTCAACTGATCGGTAACAGAAACTTATTTTAATGAAAGTTTTATTTGATTCAAAATCTATTGTTTTAAATTTTATTAAGATAAACCTTTAGTATATCTCTTGGTCACACGACCTAAGGCTACAATGGCTTTATGTCTCACTCTAATGAGACATAAAACCATAACGCCGATTTTTTCACCTAAATGAGACATAAAATCATATGGTCTTATGTCTCATTTATTAAAATAAAAAATTTATTTGAAAAACAACATAAAATTTATTCAAAAACTTAAAAAAAAAAAAGCAATTTACAAAATTAATAAATTTTCAACAATCAAAGAATTTACATATGTATGTGCATATATAAATATAAATATATACACATTAAATTTTTTTTTTTAAATATATATTAGTTTTTTACATATTATATATTGTTGTAGAATTCTTTACAATTTGTCTAAAAATTGGACACAACACAGCACAAGCATTTTGTTCGTTTTTCATAGTTTTAATGGCATAATGAAGAAAACAAAATTAAAATAAAATAAAATTATATGGCTTTATGTCTCAAATTTTCATGAAACGATATGGCTTTATGTCTCACTCAAATAAGATATAAAGCAATGCACGAAAAAATCGGCGTTATGGTTTTATGTCTCATTACAGTGAGACATAAAGTCATTATGACCTTAAGTCGAATGGTCCTAAGTCACGTGACCTATCTCTTGTATTGTGCCTGAAAAATTATAAAGAATAATATATACATATATATACATATATATATATATATATATATATATATATATATATATAATTACGTAAACTAAACTACAAAAATACAAAAAATTCCATTTGAAAAGAGCATACTTGCACTTAAAAATGAAAAGATGAACTTAAAAGGAAAATATTTGCATTTAAAAAAAAAAAAACTTGCATTTAAATAGAAATCCTTTTTCTTAAAATAAAAAGGACACTTATATATCATACTAAACTGCCAATTTTAAATTAAGAACTCTTTTAAATACATATTTTTTCTAAAATCTACTTGGAAGTCACTTAAAGACAAAAAAAAACTTTTCTATTATACAAAAGATGCAATATAAAAATTGTATTAAATTATAAAAATACATCATTACTAAAATAGTAGTAGAATAATAACAAGGAATTATATATTTTCTATAGCGCATATTTTTATTTAAATTCAACTTATTACCATTACCAGGCGCCCACAGTTATTTCATATTTTATCTTCTTATATAAGAAAATATAACATCAAAACAAAAAAAATATTTATTTTAGCTGCTATAAAACTACTTTTAAACATTCATTGCTGAACTCTATATGATCAAATATACAAGTCAATCATATAATTCCTTAAAATTTATTATTGAATTTTGAAGCATTATAAAACCAATTTATAATCCTAATAAAATCATTCAAAAAATACTCTTAACTGGATTTTTATTAAATTTATGATATTGGAGTAAGCCGCAAATATTTTTTATTATGTAGGTATATTTAAATATGAAATTGAATGGAGCGTTTAAACTATTCATTATATGCTTAAACCATTTATAAGTATCTTTTCATTTTAGTTTTATTTAAATTTTTTTATTGTAGTTAAAAAGTTAGTATTGTAAAAGGGAAAAATAAAAATTTGGCAATATAAATCTTGAAATTCTTCAGTTTCGGAATGTTTTGTGTTTATTTCCTAAAGAAATGCTTCATTTACACTAATTAACATGATGTCAATTATTTTATCAATTTACATATATAAAAATGTCAGAGTCTGTTGATTTTTGTTAAATTGCATTTTAACTCAAAATATTTTCATTTAATTGACAATATAATTGACAACATGTCACTTTGTGTCTACAATCAAAGATATAAACCATAAATATTACTCTAGAGGTACTCTACAGAGAAAAAAATATAATATAATTTCATAAAATTTGCTCGTGTTTATTAAAAAAAAAATTCTTTTTTAATATATTTATCATTTATCTATATTATATATTATATATTTATCATTTATCTATTTATAATATATTTATCAGAAAGAAATATTATGTATGTATATATTGTGTATAATATTTTTTTGCATGAATACATATGTATAGCTATATTAAATCAAAAAAGCTCGTCGAACTCATCATTTATTTTCGTTTTTTTTTATATTTCGAAGTAAAAAAGAAAAAAAGAAAAACATAAAATTATCAGACCCGGATTGGAACCTTTTCTTTAAAAAATTTTTATACAAAAATTTGTATGAGAATGGACATCTTATTAGTATTCTTTGCTACAATGCTTAAAAGAAAGAAAGAACTAAATCTAAAGCTAAGGTATACCAGCCATATTTTTGGTACAGCTAAAGATGCAGCTGTAGATGTATGGGTTTTATTTATCGTTGCAAAAGTTTCTTTTTATCTGCTCATCTTTTAAACATCTATAAAGCATATATAAGATCAAAAATGGAGTGTACATATTAGGCCGGGAAACCAAACAACGGCTTTGGATTTTCTTGATAAAGTGTAAAAGAGAGTAATTACCTAATAAACGATCCTTGTGTCACTTAAACACACTCTTCACTTGACCATCGCCGCCTAACAGAAACCTTTACTCTATTTTATAAATATTTTTTATGAGTGGATACTTATTCTGATAAGATTAAAAGTCTGATACCTGCATTAAAAAAACTTTCCAAAAAGAGCAAGAAGAGCTTCGGCTGTCAATTCATATGTAGTTCAAATTTCAGGTTAAATGCTAAAGAACCTATAAATATAACATATTAATTTGATCATAAAAGGGAGGTGTATTTAGTCGATTAAAATTTCATACATTCATAAAGGACTTGAGCTCGTTCCACTCCTCTATGATGTCTTTCGACGAATCGCACCCACCCTCCCAAAAAAAAAAGCCCACTGGACCAAACAAAATTTTCTCTGTTTATTTACTCTAAATCCGTCTATAAAAGTATAATTTTTAGAAAACTTTATTTTATTAAATGTATTTTTCATTTTACATTTGAGTAAAATGAAAAAGAAAGTCAAAACGAAAACACTACAAATTTATTGTAATAAAACGTTTATGTAATTATCAACTCTTCATAATTTTTCATTAAACGTTTTACTCACTTTTACACTTCATTATATTTTAAATTGTATAAATTTATTACTTTAAAATAATATATTATAATTTTTTATTTACTTTTTACTTTTTTTTTTATTTTTTTACAGTAAAATCTTTTATTCATTTGATAAATATGAAGTGGCCATCACTAACGTAACAGAAACTATCATTTACATAAAATATTATCATAAGAAGATGTTTAATTAACAACTGCATTCATTCTAAATTGCTTACAAAATTTTAATAAAAACTAAAAAAAAAAAAAAAAAACAAAACTAAAGATTAAAAATTCTAACAAGTTATAAAAGATTCTAACCACTTACTGCAAAAATAATCTTATTTTATTTTATTATTTCCTATTCAAAAACATCTAATAAAAAAAAATTGCACCATATTAACTGTATAATGAAATAAAGAAAAAAAAAACAACACATCCTTTAAATGAAATCTTTTATATAACCAATCTATAATTATATATCTGATAGATTGAAGCAGGCATTGGATACGCAACTATATTATTTATAATATATGCAGAATGCACACCACAAATAAATTTAAATATTTCTATTTTTTAAATGCAATTGTCTATAAGTCAATTGTATCTTATTATTTTACTTTTGCATCATTTTAAAAATTGCATTCATTTCACATTTTGTGGTTCATATAAAAATAAAATGCTAAATTTAAATTCAAATGGATCAAAACACTGTTGGGCATCTTTAATCAGTAAATTTACTATTTATTTTTTGTATATCATTTTATATTCGCATTTAATCAATGGAGCGCCATCATCATTATTATTATCTCCGTCATCAGCATCATCATCATCATCATCATCATCATCCTCGTCATCATCATTAACATCATCTTTAACTACATCATCATCATCTGGTTCTACATCTGCATCTGGAAGTATAATTGGAGCAAAAACAATCATAGATGGAAAATTTAAAATAAACATTTTAAATCCAATTGATGGTAGTGATACCAACTATACAAATTTAACACGTCAACATGATGGTGATATCTTTAGTGCGAATGGTAAAAGTTTGTTATAAAATTGTTTATTTTTTTTTTTTGTTTTTGGCACAGTTAGGTGATGTGATCTTTGAATATTTTAATGGATTAAAATATAAAAATATATAAATTTAACTTCTAGAATAATTTATTATGTTTTTCTTTAAGATTTTCATTTAATTTTTTTTATTTTTTTCATATTGTTCCTATGTTTGGTACTGCTTTGTTTAAAAAAAAAAACAAAAACAATGGCAGATATTACAAAATGTGACTTAGATACTTGTGTGGGATTATCAAGTGGTACAGCAAGTTTACTTGTTACAGAAAACAAGAAATCAGGTAAATTTATTCAATTATTGGTTCAGAATATTTAAAACAAAAGGAAAAAATTTTTGGATATTTTTTTTTTCTTTTTTTTTTAAAGAAGAAACAAAAACTGTTCCAGATTTTTTATTTTTGTTCTTTGACCATTTCGTTTTATTTATTATTTTAATAAATTATTTTCTCTTTTTATTTCTTTTATATTTGAAAAATATATATAATTTATAAAAATTACTTGGCAATGGCACTTTTCCTTGACATTTTTTTTTTTTTACACAACATCAAAAATTCAAAAACAAAACAAAAAATTACCTTAAGATATTTCAATAGCATCCACATCTGATGATAGTAATCTAGATGGCTGCACATGTCGCTGTCATTCTTATTTAAGTACATATAGAGAAGATTTAGGAATTTGTGTTGATGATATTCGAGGTAAGCATAAAATGAAAAACAAAATAAAAATGCATTTTATTTTCTAGTATATATTACAGTAAAATTTTAAAGATTATTATCTAAAATTCTATTACAATTTACTTAAATGGATGGTTTTAATGTTAATTTTTTTAAAATACCTATATTTAGAGTTTTTATAATTTTTTTTTAGGTTATTTATAAATATATTTCTAAATATGTATTTTTACAATTGAATTTAACGGTTATTATAAAATATTATTATAGCTTTCATTTCTATAACTATAAGATATTCATTTTGATTTTTAATTTATATTTTGTTGACAGACTTTCTTTTTATTCTAATTTATTTTATTTTCTTCTTATTTTATATTTTTCTTTTTCAATCAATTAATAACCGTAACGAATAAAAGCTTGACTAATCTTTTTAATTATAATTATTACTTAATAAAAAATGAAATATTTAATTTAAAAAAAAGAAATTGAGTGTAAAAAAAAAGAATTTTTAAATAAAAAAATTGCAAAAAAATAACAAATATTGTGGGCTTTCTAATATTATTAGTTAAGTTAGTGACTACAGTTAGTTAAGTTAGTACATAGATTTATGACTTACAAAATTTACCTACTACTAATCAGATCGCTGTATCTACAAAAAACACTCTTGTTACTCTCTTTTAACGTTGTCTACAAAAGAGCGTCCATAATGAAATCGTAATGTTTAAAATGTACTTACATACTTACTTAACAAAAATGGCTTCTTTTTATCTTTTATTTTGATACTATTCAATTATGTGACACTTAAATGAGTATGAAACAAGGTAGAATGTAAACCAACGGTTTTTAAAAGCGCACATTTCCAAAACTCAATACAAACTGTTTAGAAGTATGACTTACAAAAAAATTTGAAAATTTCATGTAATAAGAAAAAATGTGAAAATAGGACATTTTTGAAATTTTGAGGGGCTATAAGTCCGGAATCCTCTACAACTAAGAAAAGCCGTTAACACACGTAAAAATATATTATTAAACCTTTAATTTTCATGTCTAGCCGAAGAAAATTTTGTACAGGTGCCTAAGTTACAGGTGTCTAAAAATAGCAAATTTTCAATTTTTGAGGAGTAATAACTCTTAAAGTGGGGGTGCTACCAAAAAATTTTCTGAGGAAACTTATACTAATTCTAAAAGTTCTTTCTTGTCTCAAAATTTCAGGTTCCTATCTAAAGGGGTGCCGGAGTTATGAAAAAAGAAATTTCATGCAAAATGTGGTTTTCACATAACGGTAAATTTAAATAGTAAATTGCAAAATATTACATAATTTTGATATTGTTTTATATAGATAATAAAATGTTCGATCTTCTGGCGGTTTTAGATTGCAAAATTATTACGCAGAGCCCGAGATATATACATCTGAAAATGGGGCTTTTTCGCAAATTTGAAGAGCTGCAACTTTGGAACCCTTTACAATTAAAATAAACCTTTAACATACGTAAAAATATATTATTGTAGCTTTAAATTTTATATCTTGCAGAAGTAAAATGTGTACAGGTTCCTAAGTTACAGGTGTTTAAAAATAGCAAATTTTCAATTTTTAAGCCCTAATAGCTCATAAACAGGGGGTGGTCCGAAAAAATTTTCTGAGCAAACTTATACTAATTGTAAAAGTTCTTTCTTGCCTCAAAATGTCAAGCCTGTATCTAAAAGCATGCCGGAGTTATGAAAGTAGAAAAATCATGCAAAATTTGGTTTTCACATAACGGTAAATTTAAATACTAAATTTTAAAAAAAATGTATAATTTTGATATTAATTTACAAAGATAAAAGAAATACCTGTCGAATGACGTTTTCAGATTGAAAAAATCTTAAACAGAACATAAGATATATTCATTTAAAAATAGGGCTTTTTCAAAGTTTGAGGGACTGTAGCTCCGTAATGGGGGGGCTACATGAAAAAGTTGTTCCACAAAATTATTTTTTTTATGAGACCTACCTATGGTTAAAATTTTTTTTCTCTATTTTTAACGGTGTAGAAGTTTTGTAAACAGACGGGCGGACGGACGGACAGAGTGAAACTAATAAGCACATTTTTTCAAATTTTTTTTGGAAATGTGCTAAAAAGGGATTAAACTTAAAAGTTGAACAACTTTTTTCATGACTGCATGACGGCAGCGTTTATTGTGGACACTTTCATACAATTCAAGACATTTAACTATACTTTGACACTTCGATCAGTATAGAGGGCGTAACGATAACGAGCGTGCATTGTATATGCTATTGACTTTATCGAAAATTTCAAATCAAGAGTTGTCTAGGCAATACAATATTACAAAGCGAACACGGACGAAACTCTTCCAAAATTTGTTAGTAAACAATTATTTAAAAAATATTTTACCAAAAACAAATGTTTAGATATATGAACATGAAATTATAGAACATGATCTGATCTGAAAAATCACAAATGATATATATAAAACATCAGCTTTCTCTAAACGAGAATACATATAATATGTATTTTAAATATTATTTTTTTGTTATTTTAATACTAGTTAAATTAATCCTTGAATTAAACATTCTTAGAAAGTGTGAAAAAATATGAAAAATCAATTTAGAAATTATGTCGTTCTCGAAGAACGTTGTGCAGTTGCTTTTCAATGAAAGCTGGAATCAAACTTTCAAATCAATATATCAATATTATAAAAACTAAAATATTATTTTTTCCAAATAGAAATTTACAAACATAAATAATATATGTACATACATATATATATCTTACAAATATTTACATTTTGATTTTCTATTCAATTCTTTTCAATGTCATAAGAACATTTTTATTTAAAATCAAAAGTCAAATGTGTTTCATTCAGTTGAAAAAAACAAAACTGTACGGTTTTTTTAATGTACTACAAGTTACAACTTTAAGAAATTTTAAAAATTTTGACAGACAGATTTTTACCACACAAAGAAATAACTCCTATAAGAATATTCACTTGTCATTTTTTAATGTCATGTATAACAATAATGTTTATTTGTACAATTACATATACATATATGTATAAACTGTATAAAATTATCTAAATCATCATCATTGTAACTATACAATTCAATGTATTTGAAATATCATCTTAAGTAAGAAAAAACAATATAATATAAATGGAAAATAAAACGGACATTATTTCCTTTAATAATAAATAGAAAAAAAAATGCTGTCAGTAATTAACAATTAAAAATGATATTTTAAACATTTAACAATAAAATAACATAATATATAATAATATTAAAATTAAATAATAAATTTCTTAAAACTAAAACATCACTCAATCATTAATGTTATTTAAAAAAAAAAAAATTTAATGATATTATTTATAAAGGTACCGTATACAAGTGATAATACTTTTTACATTTTATGTCTACTTTCTAAACAATTTTTTTTTTTTTTTTTGTTTTTTTACTATCATTTTAATTATATACAATGTAAAATTAACTGTGAACTAATACTGTTAGTATATTTACTTTAGTTAATAATTACTATTTTAGTTCCATATTTACAGCACTAAATGTGACGCAGATCAGAAAAACAAAAAAAAAATAAAAGATCTAAAAGAATTTCAAATGTAAAAGAAAAAATTCAATTGCAATTTGTTTTTATTTTCTATTTTTTTAATTTCTTATTCTTTAACTCATCATTTTATAAAAATTACCTGATAACCTATTAAAAACCTAAAATTACAACCTGTAATAATACAATCAATAAAAAAAAAAAAAAATAATAATAAAAATAAGGTTTAAAATTTATTAATTCCCGTTGCAGTTAATAGAAGTAACAATTTTTTTTTTTTTTTATATAACGTTTATTTTATGACATGATTGTTACATGTCTGTTAAACGGTTCCAACTAAAATTACTGTGTAACAAGTTCAAGAACGCGTCTGCAAGTAAAAAACAAAAAAAAAAAAAGAACTTTGCCTTGTTTTTTTTTTTTTTTTATTACTTTTGCAGATACAATAATATGTAATTTTGTGAGTAATCATTGTAACACTAATATTAGTTGGATGATGATATTGATGATAGTTATGACTATGATTTTTATGTTCAATTTTCAACTGGTTTCATTTTTACAGTTTGTTGATATTATACACTAAATAAAATATGATTAATAAAATAAGCTGTAAAAATAATAATAACTGGAATTTTATATTGTGTTTTTTTTTTTTAGTTTTAAAATCATTTTTTTGCAATATTCAATAAAATTAAAATTATTTACAGATTATGTTATAAAATTTATTTTAAGCTTATGATTTTGTTTTTTGTTTTCACTTAGGGATTTAGAAAGGTAATTTTAATGAGAACAAAAAAATCTAACTTAAGTAAATTTGAAATGAATTGAGAGTGTTGAAATTTTTCAAACTCCAAACAATCGTCTTCTTGTCTTTTTATAACTTTATAATGCATATGACAATCCATTATTAACTATAAAATTCATTGTAATGTTTTAATCTGTGAAAGTAAACAGCTTATAAAAGAAAATGGATTATTTACACATAGACAAATATGAAAGATGAATTATTTACAAGCTAATTTTTAATTATGATTTACTTAGGTTTCATTAGGTAATTTCAACTTTATCCTAAAAGTATGCAATTGTTTAATTTAAAGAAAAACTTGTGGAAATTAAGCCGAGGGAGTGCTGGTTCAAATTCTGCACAGATAGCAAGTTTTATTAATTGAAAACATATCCCCCTTGCCACCAAATATAGTTTTTGTTTTTTTTTTAATGTTTTATTTTATTTATTTCCTTATTATAATATACAATTCAAAATAAAACGAAATGAGCCCAAAATGGCCTTAGTAGCCGAGGGCTCTACTGATATTATAACAATTAATTGTATAATGTTAAACTTAAATAAAATAAAATAATAAAACGAAATGAATTTTACTTAAAATCAGATACATTTAAATTCAAAACTCATCTTATATAGAAGACATTATATGAATCATTTACTTTCGATTTATGATTAATTTTTTAATTTGTTTTTATCTTCTGTACCATTTCCCTTGTTAGATATCTTTTGTAGTTTTTAACCGTACAAAGGGATACAAATATATACTATATATATGTATGAACAATATGTGTAAACTAATATCTATGAACTATAATTTCTTTAAGTTACTGGTTTCGTCTTAATTAAGCTTTAAGTCTGCTCTTTTTTTTTTTAATTAATTTGTATTTGTGATCACATAAAACTTTAATATCCTAAAGTTTTCTTCTCAACTCTATATATTTTCATCTTTTTCTTTTTATGTAAACTCTTTTACTTAGTGTTAACATTATTTAAGCTGACTTAATACTGTTTTTAAATAAAAAAAAAAAACGAACAAAACGATATCTACTCTATACTGTATTTTAGTGTTTTTCTTTATGTATCATAAGAATCATAAAAAGATTTTTTTTACTTATGATAAATTATAATTCCGTTTTTACGGTAAGATATACTATATAAGAACTAGTTAATACAACGGTCAATATACATACTTATGTATGTATGTCAATAATAACAGTTAATTCATATTATGATATTATCCGTTCATTTTTCTTTCTATTAAAATTAAACTCTTTTTTTCTTTTTTTTTCATTCTGGCTAATAATAAATTACCTGTCAAATGATTTTAAGCATCAGGTAAACCAGAAATAATAGATATTCAGTTTTTAATATAAAAGAAAAAAATACGTACACATTAATCTTTATTGACAATCATAAAAATGTTTATCGTAAGTTTAAGTTTGCGCATTTCAATACACCATAGTAAAAAAAAAAAGCATTAAATTTAGACAGAATTGAAATGTTAGTATGTCCCTGCCCACATTATGCTTTTATGATCTTTAAAATATGATAAAAATTTTAACTAAATAAATATAAAATTTTTTTTAATTGATATTTAAGGTCAGATTACTTTAAGAAAACCGCGAAATCAAAAGTGTTATCAGAAAATCAAATGTTTACACTTATTAGCATTCTTATTTACGTGACAAGAAGCTATTATATTAAAATTTATATATTATGTTTATTGTAAGGTTAAAAAAAGAAATATTAAGATATATTGATTAGGTGTTGAATTACAAGGTGTTTTTATACTGTAAGAAGTGTATATTTTATATCATTAAAAAGTGTTTGAAGGAATACAGAAATAAAGACACACAAAAAAAAAGTTTTTTTTTCATTTTAAAGAAGTACTGCGAAAAATTTTACGAACTCTTTCTTTTGTAAAAGATTTACTCTGGTTAGAACTACATTAAAAACAAAGAGTTTATATTCTGTTTCCGCATTTAAAATTTTCTCAATATATTGAAGAGGACGGCGACGAATAAAGAGGGCGGCGAAAATTATTATATTATGTAAAATTTTAAAAATTTCTTGATATTTTCCATTTTTGCAATGTTCCAATTCTATCTTTTATATAAAACTTTAGAGTATAAAATTATATAAATATTTACTGCATGCCCACTCTTCAGCAAGTTCAATAAATATTGCTCTATCTACTGGTAGCATACTTGCTAATATATTATAAAAAAGACATGAACATTTGGCACTTGAATGGATATATGGTTAACTTTAAAGTTTCAAAGTTAATGCACAAATTTCCTATTACAGTTGATTTAAAAAGTCTTTTGATATTTATTTTCCGAGTTTCTTTGATTTGAGCAGGTTTGTGTTATAAGCATGGTTTTAGCTTTACTTTAGGAGTCGCGGAGTACCTAAAACTTATACATTGTTACATTGTTATAACTTTGTTTTATATGGAAAACGATTTCTGGTGTCTACGATTTCTGATCTTCATAGTTTTCCATATAAGAATATATTTAACGCAATTGATGTTTAGTTAGTTGTTTAGTTTTTTAATATTCATTTTTAACTGTTATATTTTTACAATATTCATTTTTAACTGTTTTGAAAGTGTTTTTCCAAAACGAAAAAAGTTGATGAGTTTAAAAATTAAGTTTTAGATCATTTCCAAGATAAGTAAATTGAAAATTAAAAGTGTTTAAATTAATTATCATTTTTAACTTTTTCTTAATTAGTTAAAATCAAAACTAAAAATAAAGAACAAAATTAGACAAAAAAATTTAAAAATAAAATTCGCCACAATTTCTTAGGAATTAGGTATAATTATGTATGTATGATTATTAAATTTTAAGTTTATATGCAGAATCAAGTGGAATTTAACTTAAATACAATATTTTATCACAATTTTATAATGAACAGTCACTTTATTAATCGATATTTTGAATTTTACGATTTATTTTAAAATATTATATTAAAAAAATGTCAAAAGGATAGAATTTTTAATTTATTTTGTATTGATTTAAAAACTAAAGATTTAAGAAGGAAACTTGTCAAAAAAAAAAATTATTTTATATTTATTTCTTTGTACAATTTCTGAATTTTATTATTTTTACAAACTGAAAGAAAAAATTATATTGTGTGTAAAAGAAAGAATTTTTAAAGACAAGCATTTTGGCTTTGGCAAGCAATGGTTTTTCAAAATTTTTGTATAAGGATGATTGTGAAAAATCAATATTACTTTCTTAAACTTAAGGTAACTCTACATATTTAAAAAAAATAAATAAATCTCTATATTACCTTTAAAAATTTTGTACATATTACAGTGTATTTATCTTTCAGATGTTTAAAAATAACAAATTTTAAACGGGGAAAGATATAACAAATTTTTTAAGTAACTTTGAAAGATTTTCGAAGAACTTCTTTCAACGTTTCAACTTTATGATTTGGGGGATACCCTGAAGATCTAAAATTTGGGTTTGACGTAATGGTGAATTTGATTAAATTAAATTAAGTTAGTTCAGTAATTGAGGTGTAATTGCGTAACAGATTCATTGTAGAAATACTACTTGTATCTAAATATTTAAAACATCTTTTTCTGAAATTTTATTCTTTTATCTTAAACTATAGAAGTTTTATGAAAAATAGGTGAATAGATGAACATAATACATCTTACATTTTTTTCTGAAAATGTGCTAAAATATCAATATTTATTTTTTAACTCATTTCAAGTTAAATATTAATACAAAACTAAGTGATCCATCTATCATATAAATTCTAATATTCCATTTTTCCTTCCTATTAGAAATCTCAGATTATGTATTTTATTTTTATTTTTTTTTAGTATCCATTAAAAAATAACTTTAAAATGTTAAGTGCACTTTTGTATTTTTTGTTATTAACGGTAAGCTATTATAATTAAATTCTTAAGTAGAAAATTTATTGACAATTTATCATTTCTATAAATTAGAAGTTTTTAAAAAAAATTAAAGATAATTTTTAATACTAAAATATAATTGCAATTGTAAAAAAGGCAAAACATATTGAAAGAAAAATAATAAAACTACAAAACACCATATTTTATGCTTACAAAGTTATAAAATAAATTAAAATTTAACATCCAAATAGATAAATTAAAAAAATTAATTTTTTTTTAATATAAAAAAAAAAAGTACATAATTAGTTAGTTCTTTATAATTATTTAAACTTCTATTTGAGGATTAAATAGCAATTCATTTTTTTGTTTAGATTTATTTGTTATTCTTTTTTTATTTTGTGAGCATAACAGAAAGGAATAAACCTGGAATGAACCTAGTACATCCAAAAAAATTATATATTTTCTTATTTAGTTATTTATTTAAAATTAAAAATTCAATTCGTAAATTTGGAATTTTAACATAAATTTTATTTATTCTAACATACATCCTTACTTAAAATTTTAACTTAAAATTATTGTTACATACTTAAGTTTTATTACAAGAGTTTTGATTTATTATAGTGATGCACCATAATTTACAGTGACAAGAATTAAAATTTCTTTGCTAAGAAATCTATTGTTAAAATTTCATTGTTTTATCTTAAACTGCGTGTAAAACCTTTATAAAAAAAAACGGGCGGGCATAGTGATATAAATAAGAACATTTCTAAATTTTTGTTTGGAAAATGAGAAAAAAATTCGGTTTCATCGTTGTATTACCTTTTTTCAGATTAGCAAAAAGGTTGATTTAGTTGTCATTTTAACTTAGCTATTAAAAGAGATTCCTTGGTAAAACAGAGACGCAAAAATATTACAATAGAGCACTTCTTTTATTTTATGTTATTACATATTTGTTTTAAAATATTAATGAAATAATACAATCATACTCTTTCTAATTTATTTTAGATATATACTTTTTTATTTATTTATATTAAACACCAAACGTCTTAATATATTTTTTAAAATTAGCACACATCAGTATAGCACTTCAACTTTTATTTTTATTTAAAATTAATGAAATCCATTTCCCAATCAAAACAATTAACTGAGGAAATTGGTAACTTATTTGAACTTATAAGATTAGGTATTGCAATGAAAAGCCTAAGTGGCAATAGATCTCTTTAGTTATAGAGTAATCTTAACTCTTTTTATTTTTCCTTGCTACTCCTATGAGGAGTATATAGGGCATCCATTAAGCCATTTATTCGAACGGGAAGGAACATCATTGTACAAAATTTAAAGGTTCTATCTTTGTTGGTTTTGGAAATAATCTCATTTGCTCTGGTGCTCGTTCGGAAGCTTCCAAAACCCAAACCCATGGACCAAATCCTCTTAAATTTCAGAGACATAAATCGAACGGGAAGAAACATCATTGTACAAAATTTGAAGGTTCTATCTTTGTTGCTTTTGGAGATAATCTCGTTTGCGGAGATTATCTCCAAAAGCCCGGAATCATTCGGAAGCTTCCAGAATCCGAACCCATGGACGGATTTTGTCCAGATTCGAACTTAGCCTTTCTTTCGTAATTAGTAACCTACTATATAAATTTCATCAAGATAGCATCATTATTTTTTGAGTTATCGTGCGTACGGACGGACGGACGGACGGACATCGCTAAATCGACTCCGGCGGTGATCCTGATTCAGAATATATATACATGTCTATATCTAACTCGCTTCCTTTTGGTGGTTACAAACACCATACCAAAGTTAATATACCCTATACTTTAGGTGTAGGGTATAATGAATAAAAAATTTTTACTTAAATGAAAATTGGTTAGCATTTTAATTTTTGAAAGTAAACCGATACATTTAACCGATAACATATTCTGAATTCTGATAAGTTCAAATTTTTATTAATAGTAATTTTATATTCGAAAACTTGTATTTTATAGTGAGATCACTTGCAACAAGTGTAACATAAAATTTCAAAGTTAATATTTTTATTTTTTTTTTTATTGTTTTTTTAAAAAACAACCGTGTTAAATTAAACCAATTTCCAAAAATTTACTATACCTTAAGAATCAATAATAAAATGTATTATATCGTTTTTAAACGAACCATCTTAACCATCTTTTTAGTAACCATCTTAAACCACTTTTACAGCATATTAACAACGAAAATAAGAGGAACAGAAATTTAATTTTATTATGGTAATAAAATGTTTTTTTTTTTTATTTATTTATAAACTCATGATTTTAATACGCTAATAAATTCCTTATATAACTAAAAAGGAATACACAAACTAAGAGTTTATATCAATAAAACTCTTAACAAGAAAAAAAAACATTAGATAGGTACAAGAATTAACGTAATTAAATTTACTTAAAGTTAATTACACTAATTAAATTATCATAAAATAAGTATAGTTATCTTATTTATCTTTATGTGGACAAATTATTATTGAGAATTTAAGTAAAATAATTTTTATTACCTCCTAAAACTAAAACTAAAAAAAAAAACAAAGAAGTATAATGTAAAAAAAAATAATAGTAGCTAAAATAACAACACTAATAAAGAATTAGAAAAATAAAATAAAAAATTAAATAAAATTTATATGACCCAGAAGCTAATCCCATTAATTACTTATATAGTTTTTTTTTTTTTTTTTTTGTTTAAACTTTAATTTAATTTATTTTATAGTTACAATACATTTTAAAGATTCATTTAACACTTTTATCCACTTATTTTGTAATTACTTACACCGTACAATCTTCAATTTAATTTAAAAGAATTTAAAAAAAAAATATTTAAATTGTATTTTAATTTAAGAAGATTTGAACTTTTAAATTGATTGCAGTTTAAATTTTAATTATATCTAATGTATTCGACTATATGATAATTAATAAAAGACATAAAACTACATATTTAATGACTTTACACAAATTTATTAATTGAAATGTTTATGGGGTTTACAATAACAATTGTGTTTTTTATTAATTGGAACTTTTTTCATACAAATCATTGATTCAAACTTTTTATCACTATACAGATCTTAAAAAAATTATAAATTTATGGCTCACATCCGAGAAGAAAATGGCCATAGCTTTTATTTGTAATTTTCATATTATTAATAAAAAACTTTCTAAATGTAAAAATCTAAATCTAATTTATAAATTTGAAGCCGTTTTGTTACAGGTTTCAAAGTGATATCACTTTGTGGCAGTCAAAGCCCGTAAAAAAATCAAAAAAAAAATTTGAAAATTTTTAATTGTTGTACGTACCACTGCTGATTATTTTATCAGGCAGCTGCGTAGAAAAAATGACGATTCGATTCTGCCTCGTATTGAATCGTTTACCACTTTTCACGTTCTCTAGCAGTATTAGCAGTATAAACAGACTTAAGATAAATTGAATTTAAAAAAATCAGCCAAATTTTAATATTTTAATAACTAAAATATTGGTAATATAATGGAAGTTTTAACGAATACATTCGCCTCGCTGGAACATACCGCGGAAGGTTGGCACTTTCCTACATAGCTTTTTTCTGATGTTCCAATGTAGAAGATGTTGTTTATCTATTATGTAAATCTCCATGCACTTGCACTTTCTCAGGTTCTTGAAGAAATTTTTCTTGAATAATCCTCCAGATTTGCACTTTATTCTGTGTTAAAAGGTCTCAATGGTTTAATTACGAAAGTGCAGATTCATTGTATCAGCAGACTTAATGTACCGATCAATAGTCGATTTAACAATCTACTTATTTATTTTGTTAAATTTTAAAAATTTTATCAAAATAATTTTCTTAATATTTATACTTAATATTTGCAGGAAAGTACAAGTTTTAATTTTATTTTGAAGAAAATGTAGAACTAACAATACCACTTCTTTGTAATTTTTGTACAAATTTATAAGTCTTTTTTGAATGTAATATATATTACAATAGGTGCCACAACAGATTGCAGTCATAGTAAAAATCTTTTTTGTTATCGAAAACTGAAAAAAAAAAATAATACTTTTAGATTGAATTATTTTCGGCATTCCTTTCTCAAACTTTGACTAAAAAAATGTAAAAATGTAATGGTTAAAATGTAAAGAAATTGAAATTTGGAAATAAGTTTTACTAAAAATAGGTATTGGTAGTTATAAAGTTTAGATAATTTAGAATTTAGGTAGGTAGTCTGAACTCCTACATTTAAAAAAAAAATTCTACAAACGAATTTCTATAATATACCATGCCGGTTCATGTATCTATAAATAATGAAACCATTATCCGAAGAAAATTTAGTTTAATACTAGACCATGACCCTTTTTGTGGTAAAAACATTAAACATATTTCAGTCAAAAGCACTATGGAGAAGTTACTTTTGACAACCGATATGTTTTTGTTGGTTCATGTACAGTTAACCGAATTCTAAATTCCAAAACGCGATTTAGCCTAATATCCTTTGGCAAAAGAAACATTTCTCTCCATTTGGCAGACACTTCGCAAAAATATATTTGACAAATATATACATTTTTTAGAATATATTTATAGTGAAGCAAATAGTTGACATATTCTAAGCAAAAAAACATCAGAAAACACTATAAAATACCAAAATAAAAATTGCTATCTGATTAAAAAAAAAAAATATTATTGAGTTAAAAATAGCAAATATTTCATGAATAAGAAAAAACATATACATACAAAAAAAAATAATTAAAATATTTTCTAAAACAATAATAGCCTTTCATTTTTAATCTTTTGTTATTTTAAATATCGAATTTTCTTCAGCAAATATTTATTCAATCGATTTTCAAACATCAGTTCCTATTTATGTACATATATATATACAAAACGATGTCAATATACGCGATAAATCATTTTAATCATTTATGAAGCTTTATTACAACAATACATATAATAAACAGCCTGATGATAGACAAAATATATGTATACCAAACGAAATTATTTACACCAAAATCTATACATATACAATATCAATGTATGTATATATTGTATACTTTATACATATTTCACATATATATTCTCATTTGTTCTTTAACCAGAAGCCCAGAAGTTACCGTAAACTGAAAAAAAAAAAAATTAAATTTCTTTTTATCATCTTCTTATTTACTTTCTTAAAAAAATTATCATTATAGGAAACTTATTATTAATACCTAAAAAAAACATTTTAATTTAAACAAACCAAAAAAAAAAAAAAAAACAATTATACAATTTTTTTCCCATAAATACTACGTACATGAGTATAAAAATATACAAATAGTCTTTGAAATCTTTAATAGTAAATTTGATAGATTGAACTGAACGTAAATAAAGGAAAAGTAGACAAATTTTTTTCTTTTTTTCGATATTATGATAAAGAAAAAAGTGAAAATTAGCTCCCACACGTGGTTTTCACAATAAAATAAATGGTAATTTTGTTTTTTTTTTTTTTTGTTTTTATATTGAATTCAAAATGAAAAGAAAAAAACACAAAATCCCGACAAACTATAAAGAATAATTGAAGATAATAAAGATTGAATTATTGTATGGAAATATCTATTTATTTTCCAAACATTTATTATGTATTTTTTTTTCTTTTCTTTTTTTTTTTAAATTTTTTTTTTTGTGGTTGTCTGATATCATGACATTAAAAAAAAAAAAATATATACATATATAAAAGAAAAATAGTTCTTCTATCAGATTAAATTAATTGAAAAATAGAAAATTTCCTCGCGTCATTATTAATAAAATTCCACGTCGTATTGTGATAATACAATGACTTTCTCTAAAACACTGAACATCTGTCAGTTTCAAATGTGTTGATAAAAATTGTTTAAAACTGTAAAAAAAAAAAACACTTTTATTTTTTTTTTTTCAAATTAAAATTACATATTCACTGTCTTATTATCAAAAACAAAAAAAAAAAAATTTACTAAATACAATTAAAAAATATTTAAAGAAAAATGCAATTTTTCATATTATTTTGAATGTTTTTTTATAATTTCGTGTGTTTTTTATAATTTTGGTGTGTTTTACTTTTTTTGTTGCAAAAATATTTAAAATTTCTCTCTCGTGTTTAAAAAATGTTTTTTTTTTTTGTTTTGGTTTTTATTTTTATGTTTTTTTAATTGAAATTTTGTGTAAGCCTTCTTTTACTTTGGAGCTAAAAAAAAAAATAATGTACAAAAAAAAATAATGTACAAAAAGTTCATATGTATATGAAAAGATTAAATATTTTTTTTTTTTTTTGATACAAAAGGTTTGAAAGTGAATATCCAAGGTCAAGTTTAAATATTATGTAATATTTTGTTTACTTTGTGTAATTTTTTAATCATGTAACTGTTTATAATGTAAAAAAAAAAAAAAAGTTTGTAACTGAAAAGTATTTTATTAAAAGAATATCTGACAAAATTTGAATTATTACGTACTTATCTCAAAAAAAATTCTATAAGGTTAACTTTAAATGGCATTGCACACTTTATTTCTTGTTATACTGGGCCGAGGACTGCGTTACCGAGACCTCGAAAAAAAAACTCACGCGATATTAGAGCAATAACAACACCATGATATTTCGATATTAATTTGTTTTTTTTTTTTTAGCTTTCTTAACTTAATATGCATGGATTGGATGTTCGAAATTTAAGAAAGCATTTTAGATACACTTGCCGTTGAGCATTTTAGATACTCTTGAAATTTTGGACACAGTTTGGTTAATGATGACAATATACAACATGATTTTAATATACATATACGAAAAATTATAGCAGAAGTTAACGAAATTTACAAAAATTACCTATACATACATACATATGTATTTATATTATCACATTACAGAATTAATTAAAGAAATTTTTATAGAAAAGAATAAAAATTATATGTAAATATAATACAATTTTATGGAATCAAATGAATTTGACGAAAAAAGCTGGAATTTGAAAATGACTGGTCCGATTTATATATGATTGATATAACCGTCAACAAAAATATAGTTTGGATACGTAAATGTCAAAAATATTGATGTCAACAACACGACAAATGTGGAGTGTGGGCGCGATCAATATCTTGTTAGATTACTAATAAAATGTTCGTTTTATTTGTTCTGTAATATCGTAGATTTAATGCAAACTTATTGAAAAATTCAATTTTTAATTACAAATCTCACTTTTCTATTACCAAAATTTTTTTGTTATATTTTTAAGATGAAAATTTCTATATAATATTCTTCAAATACATAATTTTAATTTTAATTATTCCAATTTTCTCTCATTTCTTAATTAATTTAAGGTAGCAAATTTAAATCACTTTAAAATATCATTTTGTGCTATATTTCCTGCCATACCGAAAATTAACTAACTCTATGAAGAAAATAAAGAATTTTAAATTCCAAGTATTAGGGATCATTTTTGTTATATTCCGTTTTGTTATAAAATGTCTATATGTTTCATTTTCAATTTTAATTTTTAATTTATTTCTACTCTTATTCCTACTCTCTTAAAATCGAATTCTATATTTAAATTAACTTGTTTGTTGGTACAACTTGCAGTACAACCAGAAACATGTAGTCGGATTTGAGTTTAAAAAGATCTAAATAAATACATTCGCTCTCTAGATCTGAAATACAAAAATTTTGGGTGTATTATTATTATGAGCCATTACATTGTTTTATCGGTGAACATGCTAGAAGATTTGTTATGCATCTGACTTTAACTGTAAATTTTGCAGAGGAATTCATGCTATAGAGAGTGTGGAGGACATTCCTTGCACCTGTTCCAGTTTGTCAAAAACAGGCGGAAATACTTCGGTAGTTTCGTTTGCCAAGATTTGTGTGAACTCTGTGACATGGATCTAAGAAGTTTTCAAAGCATCTTCCGTCAGAGAGGTATAGCAATGGCATAAATTTAGAGATTCTTAACACCAACTCTGATCTCTTAAAAAAAAAAAAACAAAGATTTAAATCAAATCCAAATCATAACTCAATGCTGTATATTTAGAAAAAAAAAGCACCTTTTCATTTTTAATATTTATTAATATTTTAGATCTGATTGTTACAAATGAATAAAATTGAACCTCTATTATATTTTTTAAAGAACTTCCCTTATATATATATATATATATATATATATATATATATATATATATATTCTTTAAAAACATTAAATTAAAAAACAATCGATAATCATAATAGTTACCACTACAAAATAAAATTTAAAAAAAAAATCTGATTAATCTAATAGAAACTATCATATATCGTATAACTAAATAGTACAATGTCGTATTTTGCGTGAATTAAATAGTGCGTATATTATGTACTATCATAATAAAAATTTTAAAAACAGAACATGAAATGAATAATCACGATTATTATAACCTTGAAATTTTAATATTTTTAAAATATTATTAAATTCTAATATAATAAACTCACATTAAATAAAATAAATACCTATTTACATTGTTATTATATTGTTATCTACATATTAATTAAAATGCAGGGCCAAAAGTCCAATTTGGGCTTTTGACTTATCTCTGTGTTTGACATTCTGTTTTGATCAAAATAACAATTAATTTTAAATAGAAAATATTTTGTAAAAATTCTAATCAAACAAGCATCAGCTATCAACAGAAAATGTTTGTAAAAGCAGAAAAAACGTAACTATGGCCGGGTACCATAGAGTGAGGCCACAAAATTAAACTTTCAATAATTGAGTAATTGGAGATTTGGGTGCGATAAACCATATTCATGGAAAATAGGAGAAACTTTTTGATTTATTATATTTCATATATATCTTGTAATAATTTAAGATTTTGAAATTTATTATTTTGAAAATTGAGGACTAATTTCTTATACGCAATTAGTCCCCAAAATTGAGAGCTATTTTTCATTTTGGGAATAATTATCGTATTTTTTGGGAAAGTTTTTAAAGAATGCGATTTGAAGACTATAATTTTGTACTATACATGGGTACAAAATTATAGTCTTCAAATCGCAGCAATGTTAATCTTAATTAAAACAAAATTACCAGTTCAAAATATTCATAACATACGTATATATACGAGTATATATATATACTATTCCACAAGATTTTGATTTTTTTATTGCGAAATTTATTTAATGGGAAAATAAATAAAAAATAAATATTATTATAAATTTATTTCACTTTAATGGGACTCATTAAGCAGAAGTCCCATTGCGACTTCTGCCTTACCACTAAGACAATAATGCCATGAAACTTTTAAATACAAGAGTTTTGGTTTAGTACCATTAATTAATATGTAAATTTGTATGTATATATAGGGACAATATCAACGTGCTGTGTGTTATATGAACCAAATAATAAATTTCAATAATAATAAAATAAATAATTTTGAAAGTAAAAGATTTCATAATTTTTTTTTTCCTTTACAGAATGTACATTATCACCTTTTATTAGTGGTTCATCTTCAGAAAAAATTCCTTTTGTATTTTTACCATTACGTGGACAAATAATTTATCCAAGTCGAGAAATCAGTTTTGCTGGTAAATTTTATGAATTTAAAAGTTCTTTCTTTTCGCTAAATTAGTAATTTTTTTAATTTTTTTTTTTTTTTTTTGGTTAGAAATTCAAACACCAATATGTGCTGTTACAGGATCACAATATTTAACATCAAACGGTTGGGCCGATTTGAGAAATCCAATCGATACAGATTTACCTTTTCGAATGTTTCGAGACGAAGGAAGGACTTTTTTACAAGTATGTATATTACTTTTGGTGGTGCGCCAAAAGATCCCAAACAAAAGTTCTCTTGAAAATAATGAGAATAACTCATCATTGAACAAGATAAAAGTTCACGTTGAATAATAACTCTGTCACAAGTAAGCTAAAATTCCCTAAAAAATAGAAGAAAATTTCCGAAATTTCTATTCTGAAATTTTAATTTAAGCATGATAAAATCAAAATATATAATTAAAATAGTAGATGTAAGGCAATAAGTACATATCTCTATGCCTATGTACGAGTATATATATGTCTATACGAGATTCTGAATTAGGAGGGATTTTAGAGTTGTTACATACTCAGGGTTTCACTCATTTATTTAGTATAGATTTTGGCGGTGACAGGGGTTAAATTATTTCCTGTTGAAATATTTATGTAAATAAATAATTAGGAAGGACTTAGAGAGGATTACAAAATCAGGATATTCGCTTTTTCACAAGGGGACTTTTGGCTTGTGGACTTAATTGGTTTTTTTTCTTCTTTTTATTTAAAAAAAATTTTTATTTTTTTGTTCTCTTACAGTGGTTGGGTGAACCTGAGCTACGACATAAAATGCAAGGACGTTTAATTTTAATTCATTTATTGTGCAGAGATATGTCTTTTTCGAATAATAAAAGTACATTAAATAATAATGGTACCTTTTTAAATTATAAAATATTATATTGAAAACTTTTAAAATATATAATTAAATAAAAAATAATTTTTTGTTTTTTTAGACCCAAGTGCAAATTTAATTGCAAATAATATATTTACACCGTGTGTAGCTTTTCGTATTAATGGTAGCCCTGTTAAATATATTAATAGTAAGCTTAAATTTAATTATTTTTTATTTTTTAAATCTCAATTAATTTTTTTAATTTACCATTGATATAAAAATATATTTAATATAATTTATAGATGTCTCTGAAGTTTTATTTCAATCTGAAGCTTCATCAAATTTATCAGCAGTAACTGATGGTTTAAGTGCTAGAGAATATATTGTGATTGGAGTTTGTAGTTTACTTTTAGGTTTAATTTATGTAGCTTCAGGTAAATAAAAAAAATACCTACATTTCTTTTTTTTTTTTCATATTTAATAATATTTCTTGTTTTTGTTTTTTTTTTCAGTTTTTCTTTATTTACATGTAAAAAAACGAAAAAATCTTAGTAGTGAACCAGCACGTAGTTCAATTGATGATCTTGATAATGATATTAATTATCCAAAAAATGATCAAGTAACATTTGGTGTACCATTTACAAGAAGTGGAAGTTCATATTCAGTTAATAGTATAAATGATCAAAGAAATAGTCAAAGATCACATACTAGAAGTCTTAATTCACCAGTTAGTGGATTAAAAGAAGATATTGGTGTTATTAAAAATAATCCATTATTAAAACATTTTCCTAGTTTAAGTGATCATTCAGGTTTTACAAGTGATCTATCAAATTCAAATTCAGAATTTGAAGATACACATTCAAATAAGAATGAAAAAATAAAAATAGTATGTATTTAGAAAATATATTAAATGAAAATTTCATATACATATACGTATATACATATATTTTTATATATATACATACATTTTTTTTATTTTTATAATTTAGAATCAAACAGCAGCTGTTATACATCCAATTTCTAATAATAAAATTGAAATGGAACGTAATCCAGTACAAGAATCATCACCATCACCGACACAAGAAAATGAATGTTTACCAGAAGCAAATGTTTCAATAATTGAAGAAGTTGGAAGTGAAGAAAAGCAACTAGAAAATATGCGTGCATTGGTCAATGGAACCGTACGAAAAAAATTATATTTTAATCCGGCATATTTTGAACCACATTTACTTCTAGTATGGAATTTTGAATATATTTATTCAGACAATAATTCATTAACAAATTATTATTTTTCACCTAGAGTCCCCCACCGGCAGCGATCGAATTTTTGACTAAAATACGTGAAGTTATCGCTATAGCAAAATATAAAATGGCTAGTAAACGTTATCAACCATCATTGGGTGCAATACTTGAAGAAAATCGTACAGATGGATCAGAAATTTCTTCAAAAAGAAATCATCAATATAATGTTAAACAAATGATTAATTATATTAAAATGGATGAGACAAGAAAATTAAAATTACCATCTATAGAAAATAAAGATTTAGAAATAATAAGTAATGTAAATAATAATAAAAATATTGGTGATAAAGCAAATAGTATACAAAAATGGTTAGAAACTGTTCCACCACCAAATGAAACAATTAATAAATCAATAAAACAAAATCATAATTCTACAATTTCAAATTCAATTCAATCAAATGATAATAATTGTAAAAGTATTTCTAAAGATATTTCTACAAAAATTGAACAAAAACAAGAAATTAATCGAAATATTAGAAAACTTAGTCCACCAAAAGTAAAACCACCTCCAATACCAGATTCAGTATCAAAATCTGGTAATTATTCTGCAAATATTAAAGCACAAACAATTCTTCAAGAAGAAATAAATGAATTTAGTAATTCTCTTCAAAAGATGTCATCATTAATTGCATATCATCAAGAAAAACCAATTACACCAGTTTTAATAAGACATAATTTCGATACAAATCCCATTTATCAATATACTGATGCACGAGCAGAAATTTATAATAATCCAAAATTTAATCATACAGATTCACCACAGCCATCACAAAAGTCACGTTCAACTCGTTCAAAATCATCACGTAAACGTATGGAAGTTTTAGATCAATATTCTAATCCACAAAAACTTGAACCATCTCATTATGAACTGATGAAAAATATTAAACAAATGCCTGATATGGTGTATGAAGCATTAGCCAAAGATTATTCAATGGGTATGTTTACATCATCAAGTCGCCCAAATAGTCAAACATTCAGCATCCCAACACCAGATTATGATAGTACTTTAGATAAAAAAATTAAAAATATTTATAATAATAGCCAAAATGGTAGTATAACTGTACCATCAGTACCTACTCCAGATTATAGTACTTTAGGAAAAAGAAGCAATGGTCGTATGCATCAACCACCAGATTCACCAATTTATCGTAGAAAATCACCACAATACTTAATTGTAGATTATGAAACGGACAGTTTAGAACGTACTACACATCAAAATCGAAAATGTTCTAATTCATCATCACCAACATCAAATAACAGTTCTGAAGCTAGTTCACAACCAAGTCCAAGTCTTAGTACGGCATTACCATTAGAAGAAGAAGTTGAAATAAGAAATACTGTATACGATAAAATGGAAGGTTTTCGTAAAGATGGTGATATCATATTAAAAAAGAAAATACAGAAAAATTCAAGTGAATATGAAGATGTTCATAGTACAAATGGTAAAAAAAAATTAGAACCATTAATAAAGTATGATACACCATTTCGAGGAAGTATGACAATAGAAGTTCAACATGAACCATTAAGTGATTTTGAACCATCAACTGATAGTGATCAATTTGAACCAGATACATTGGACAGAAAACCTAAAAAACATAGCTTTTGTGATGTAAAAAGTGATGATGCATGGTCTGAACATTTAAAAAAATCAAAAAACTTTGTTAATTCAGCAGAGGAGAAATTTAGTTATTCATCATTAGAAAATATGACTTCTCTGCCTGATTTTAGCAATAATTTTTGTAAAAATGACAGTTTAAAAAATTGTTTAATATTAAAATCAAGTAGTTCTTTTCGAAGTAATATCGAAACAGTAAATAAACGTATACATTCAAATTATGATGAAACTGATCATAATTTATTAGAATCAAGACCATCATTTGGTAGTTTAAGAGAAATTTATCAATCAAAAGCTCATAGAAATCCACATCAAAGACCAAAATTAACTAATGTCGATTTTAATAGTGAACAGGGAAGAATTTTAACATTAGAAGCTAAGCATTCAAAACGGCAACGTCAAATTCAAGAAAAAGATAAAAATTCAAAAATTTTACCACCAGATGTTGTACCAACAACAGCTAATAATAATAATGTTAATAGTAATACCAGTAGCACTAATAGTAGTGATGGAAGTAAAGATAATATTGGTGGAAAAAATTATTATGATATAAAAAAAACTACAAGAAATTCAACAATTCTTAGTGATAACAGTGAAAATGAATCTAATAAAATTATACGAAAAAACTTCCAGGGTTGGAATACTGATAATTTCAGTGGAAATCATAATGATGCTAGTATTGTTAATAATAATAATAATAAAAATAATCCAAATAATAATAAATTAAAACAAGATCAAGATTATTATTCTCATGATGAAACTGAAGAAACAACAAGTAATCATAGTGAATCCACTGAAATTACCGGTGTTTCAGATACCCAAGGAAATTCGGAATTTGAGGATGATAATATATCCAAAGAAAAATCCACACAAAATGCAAATATAAAACATAAAAGTAAATTTCGTAAGAATTTTATTGTTAATTTACCAATTATAACAAATAATAATAATAATACAATTAATAATAGTGCCATTCATAAAAATTCACCAATAAATTCATCAAAAAATCTATCATTACCAAATATCCAAAAACAAAATAAACATACAGATTTAAGTGGTGATTTTAGTTATGATCGATATTTAAATCGTAAAAAAAAAAATGATAATTATATTAAATCTGAAATATCATCAATAGATTGTAATTTATCAGAAACAAATATTTATGGAAAAGATTTAATATATCCAGATCAAAATTCAAATATTAAACAAGTATATCATGTTGAAATTGAATCACCAATGAATGGAATGCAAATAGCAATGGGTTTAAAAGATCGTTCAAAAAAATCAAAAGATTTAAAAAATGCATGGAAACGTTTTGTATGTTTAGCAACATCAAAATTAAATCCAAATTCATCACCAATAAAATTAAATGATAATTTAGATTTAAATATTAATGAAAAAAAATCATCAACAAATTTTATTTTAGATAATAATAATGAATTAATGAAAAAATCAATAATAAAAAAAACTGATATAAATACACAAAATCAACAACAACAAATAAATAAAAACAATAATAATAATAATAATAATAAATTTATAAATAATCGTTATAATCCTTTATATGATCAAAATCAATTTAATATTTTACATCAAAAATATGATTTGGATAGTGGTTATATGAGTGCTGATTCTAGTGAAGTATATGCAAGACGTTATTATGAACGTTATAATTTTAAAAGTATATCAGGAGCTGAACATATCATTATGATTGATACTATTACAGATAATTCTGATGAAAATCATGATAGTATTGAAGAAAATAAAGATAATGATAAAAATTTTAATAAATTAGATAATAATAGTAATAAAAATATTAAAAATAATAATAATAATAATAATGAAGATTCTAATTTAAGTTGTAATACTAAATCAATAGACACTACTGAATATTGTAATAATTCGAAACAACAAAATAATAATAATAGCAATAATAATAATAATAATAATAATAATAATAATAGTAATATTGATAATCGTAATCAACATCATAATCATCAAAATGAATATAATAATTATATTGAAGATGAAAATGTTATTGTAACAGTATCTGAATCTGATGATGATGATGGTGGTAATACTGAAGATTTATCTGAATCTGGTGCTGAAAGTGTTGAAACGCATTCAGTATTTTTTAAAAATATTCGAAAAAAATCATAAATATATTCTAATTATAAGCTCTAATAATTAATTTTTAATTTTTCCAAAGACTTACATGATTTTTATTCCTTAAATAATTTAATTTCTTTCGTTAGGCCATAATGGAAAAAAAAAAAACACAAACTTTTTTTTCATTATAATAAATTGAAAAAAAAAAAACCTTTTATAGATTAATTAAATATGTATCTTTTAAATTATAATATTATATAACCAACCAATTTATACAATAAAAAATAAATTAATTAATTTAAATAAAATAATAATGTGCAATAAGTTTTAATAATGTAAATTTGTGCAATAAATTTAATAGAAACCAAAATAAAAATTGGTGCAATATTATTTGAAAAAAAAGAAAAAAAAAATTTAATAAAATTAAATAAAATAAAAATAAATTTATAGTATTTTTTTTTTTTTTTTGTTTTAATTATTATTAATATTAAAAAAAAAAAAAATCAATTTTGATTGTGATATATTAAGTGGCCGGATGTGCAATAATATGTTGAACTTTAACTAAAATAATTTTAATTTTAATTATTTTGGATAAAGTTCAAAATTAGTATAGTAAAAAAAAACAAAATCTAGTACAGTAAGTGCAATTCTATTTATAAATAATAAAAAAAATAATAAAGTTTTTTAATTTGAAAAACTAAATAAAAAAAAAAAAGAATAGAAAAACAATAATTTATTTTTTGTTTTAACAATATAAACAAAAATATTTTATATAAAACATGTACAGATAAATAAATAAAATAATTTTTTTTTTCTAAACTACAAATTAATTTGAGATTTTTTTTTTTTTTTTTCAATTTTTGTAAATTGATTTTTGCTGGATAAGTAAAAAAAAAGGAATTAATATATTAATTAAATAATTTATATATTTAAAATATATTTTATATTTACATATGTATATACTTAGTTTTAAATAAAGATATTTTTATTAAATAAAGTTAGTAAAAAAAAAAAAAATACTTAAATTTAATTTTTTTTTGTGTTATTTAAAATTATTTTTTTTTCGCGACTTTTTTTACTTTCAACAGCTAAAATTAGACACCAATACAATTATTTCATACTCCTTAGATTTTGGCTTTATTCTCCTAATATCAGTAATAGAACAGACCAACTTTTTGCTGGAATTAGTAGCATAAAATCTAAGGTCTATTATATGCTTTCTATTAAAGCATATACTCGTATTATGCTTTCAATACGAGTATAAAATATAAGACCTGTTCAATTGAATTTCATAATCATCTTTTTCTCTGGATTATTTTAATTTTTTGATTTTTTTTTTATAATAATCCAGGCTCTTTATTATCTCATTATTTTTATTCTTAAATTATGCTATTGATACAATATTTTGCTATAATGATAAGCCTACTTTATAACTTTCAGTTTAACTAGTGTAAAATTGCTATTGCTATTATTAATTTATTCTAGAATATGGTCACATGTTTAGAGATAGAGCTCATGATTTAGAGATAATGCTTTAAAATAGAAAATTCAACGATCAAAAAATTGAACAATTTTTTATTAGTTTCAAGTTTGTTTTTACGGTTACGGTTTTTACGGTTTGTTTTTCAAGTTTAGTTTAGAAGGACACATTTAAAAACGATACGAAGAAAAATAATCAAATTCAGTAAAAGAATTTTACCAAAATATAGTAAAAGTCGTGTTAGTTTAAAAATTTTAATTGAAATGTATTCTTAAATCTTTCTTTTATTAGTTTACTTTAATGAATCTTTTAGAAGAAAATTAAAGAGCGTAATAATAGCTAAACAAGTTTAATTAGAATATCTTCAAACAAGAAGTAAAAGCAAAACAGTGATATTACACCGAATATTTAATTAAAATTTCTATCCTCAACAATCAACTAATGTAGTATTTAAGCTGTTCCTAGTAAATTTAATTATTTATCCTAGCGAAGATAAAAGCAAAACTATATCTCTTGACAATCAAATATTTGTAAAAACAAAAACAAAAAATTTGCTTAAATATTTGATGGTAAAATCCAAGTTATACACAAGAGAAAAGAACTGGGTTACAGATGTTTGTAATATTAAAACAGATGTTTATATAAAAAAAGAATTGGCAAAAAGTGGTCGATTCGTTCCTTTAAATCGCCTGTACTTTTTAATAAAAATTTAACTCAACTACTATTTTACATTAAATATTCTTAATTTAAAAACTACACGGATTTAAAATCTCATAAAGTAAAACAGCGATATTTTTAACTATTTTGATATATTTATTATTTCAACCGGTTTTCTTAGGTAAGGAACCAAAAGCTGATATAACTGTACCTTTAGTTCCTGTAACACTAGCAGTTAAAGCTGTTATTGTTGGTTTTACTACAACTGATGGAGCTGGTTGATCCCATTTTGATTTTCTAAAACAAAAGTTTAATTAAAAAGGAAAATTCAATATTGCTTAAAAATTTACCTCTTTTTAGCCTCTTCTTCCACTTTTCTAGCAGCTGCAGCAGCTTGCTCTATTTTATCATTTTCTTTTCTCTCTTTTTGTCTCTTAAGCATTTCATTCTTTTGAACCTTTGCTAATTCTTCATAATAACTTTCTGGACCCCACTGAAATGGATCATACATTTCAATTGGATAATTTGTACCACATTCATTAATATCACAAAACTGAATTAATTTTTCATATATACTTGGATTTCTGAATTCTTTTCGTTCTTGTATAACCCTATTCATATCCATATTACGCGTTTCCATTTTTGAATACAAATCATCAATTTTCTTAATTAATTCCGTGTTTGGTTTTGATTTTGGTTCAGGTGGTAACGTGAAACCATAATGAGCGTATTTAATATGAATATCTTCTTCTTTTTTTGTTTCAATAACTGGCTCTGATGGTTCTTCCTTTGATTTAACTAGTATTACATTATTGATTGGTTGTATATTATCTTCCTCATCAGAAACAATAGTATCATCTTGATAACTTACTAATCTTAAACCACTTTTTCTTCTTGGTGCAATTTCTTGGTGTGTTTCATGAGTCAAAGCAGGTGATGATAAAGAAGAAGGGGTTTGATGACTTTGTTTTGAAGTAATTTCTTGCATTTCAAAATCACCATCTTCATCTTCCTCTCCATCAATTATATCTTCCTCATTTTCTGAATCAGTATAAGTTGCGGTTAAATGTGCTAAAGCTGAGTTTTTTGTGCTCATAATTTTTAAATAAAAACTACACTAAATACTAATATACTTTTTCTGTCCAGACAAAAATTGAAAAAAAAAAGAAATCTCTAGCCTTATTTTTTGTTTAGCGATAAAAATGACATTTCCCGTCAAGAATGTACAGTTGAAAATAAAACTTAATTAACGAATAATAGAACACAGAAACGTCAAGTAAACGATTACTTTTTAAACAGTACATCAAAACCACCATTTAGGTGGCCTTGAGTACATTCACGAATTCTAAAAATATTAAAATAGTGTAAATATTCTTACTCTTAAATTATGTAAAAAATATATACGCAAAATACTTTCTTTTAATTTTTTTGTATTAGGTAATATATTTTAGGTTAGATCATTAAAAATGTTTTCAACAAATTCAGTCATAAACTTTATTTAAGCTTTCATATTTCATAGAAAATTAAATTTAAAATTTGTTTTATTATGTTACTTCCAAATATTTTTACATATAGTAAAATTGATTTTATATTAAATTTTATATTTATTTCTGATTATTTATTAAGTCAAGCATATGAAAATGTACAAATATCTGAAATTTTTGATAAGCATATTAAATTTTTATGTAAAGAAAACAAGCATATCAACTATATTTGACAGTTCAATAAAAATTCATGCTAGTTGTTCACGAGTTGGTGCAAATATGTACTACAGTGCAAAAAAAAATTGCACTTTTGCATCAACTCGTGAATACCCTTATTATTTTTAAATATTAAATACAAAAAGACAAACATCAACTTTATTTATTTATTATTCATTCAAACATTGCTAGATCTACTAAGTGTAGCTTGTGTGACAATTTAATTTATCACATTTTAATACTTATGTTATATGTAAAGAAAAAAATAATTAATAAAAATTAAAGCTTGAAATTAAGAGACAAAAAAAAAGTTTTGTTTATGGCTAATTATTATCTATCTATTATCTAGAACTCTGTTTTTTAATAATTTCCAGAATCTGTTCTTATTTGTACCCCTTTTGATTTACTCTGATAGGGAATTGAAGACTCGCATACTAGATTTGATCACACTATTGTTTTGGCGTCGACTGTTGGCTTGCGAAGTTCTAGATTGATGACTGGATTTGGTGGTCCCTGAAGATCAGAGTGACGCTTCAGTACCTCGTTAGTTTCAATTAGATTGTTTGTTATTTTATAAACTAGCTTAAGCTTTCTCAATTATAATTATTAATTATCTCTTGCACTTTTGCACAATATTGATCTAGAGGTTGACAGTCGAAGTTTAAACCATGCAGATGGCATTTTTTATGGTCCTATTTAAAATAGTTTCTACTGTTTGATATAGACTTCAATTGGATACTATATAACCGTTAAAAACTAAATCGGCAATGTATTCACTTATTGTACTACAACTTTTATTCAGATATAACCACTTTTTTTTGTTTCTTCCTTTCTTCGCTTACGAAACACTTTTAAAAAAGCCTAGCGAAGGACAGCCTTAATAAACGGATAAGGAAATAAAATAAATGTAGAAAATTAATTATTAAAAATTTTTTATTCTTCTATTTTATTCTTATATTAAATATTAGTAACTAAAATTAGACAAACATATTTCCAATATAAAAACATGCTCTTTTATTCCATTTTATAAATTTGTTTTTCTTCGAAATTTTGAATTAGCACTTTATACAAATTTGGAATAAGTAAAATAAAGAATCAAACCTAAAAACAAGTGGCGAAAATTACAAACAAGGTTTTTTTTTTTAATTTTTATTTATTTATTCGTTATGTATAGTAGTTTATTATTCTCCATCTAAGCCATCTGATTTGTACAGCGAGGTTTTATAAGCTGTTAGTCAATCATGACACATTATTTAGTCAACTAATTACCATCACAATTCTTCCTTGGTATATTTAATTTAAATCTTAAAATAATATAGAATAATTATTAACATATACATATTTTTTATTTAAAATAGAATAAAGTAATATTACTGCATTTTATTAAATATAGTGAACTCTTTTTAGGTAAACAGTAAAAAAAATACTTAGGTAGCGTTTTTTTGTTAGTTTATTTATAAAATTTGACATTTTTATTATTCTTGGCAGATACTGGCTGATTAGGAACAGTTTTCAGTCATGTCATTGTAGTGTTGCGATAAATGTTGATTTCTTTTTAGCAGTACAAAGAAAAAGAAAGATCTTAAAAAAAATTATTAATAATAAGTGGAAAATATTGTATTTTACGCAGTAATTAACAAAAAAAAAATATATTTTCTTGGGGAAAAAATTATACTTTTGGAAATTTCTGTGTTCGTCTGATATTTAATGGCTGAACAAGTGAAAGAAAATAATATCGATGGTATAATTTTTAATAGAAAAAAAATGGACGGACATATTAACAATCATAGTAATAATCACTCAATGCAAAATCCAGTTGATCGTTTAAAAATTTTATATCCAAATGTTAACGAACAAGAAACTCCACTGCCTCGTTCTTGGAGCCCTCATGATAAGTGCCATGCCATTGGTTTATCTCAAAATAATTTACGTGTTCATTACAAAGGTAACTATCCAAAAAAAAAATTCTAATCATTATAAAAGTCTAGTGATTTTTGATTAAAATAATTTAACGAAAATTTTTATTTTTATAAATTATATATTTTTTATGGTGTATTTAATTTAATTTTTTTCTTTGCATTTTAGTTAAGTTTAAAATAATTGATTTTATTGAATAAAAAAAAAAAATATTCGAGACAATAGATATTTTTTAGCTTATTTTTTCTTTTTTTTTTTTTTTATCTATTTATTGAATATTTGAACCCAACAAATACATATAACAATCAGCTGATTTTACAGCCAATTAATTGTCATATTATATTAATCTTTGTTTTTATTTTTATTTAATTCAATTAATTAAAAACATATTGGTTTTAATTGAAATGAAATTATGAAAATAATTAAAAAATTAAAAAAATTATATGTAACTAGCATTCAAGGGCACATTTTTTTTTATTAATTTGTTCATGTAAATATACCTTTCTCGTACTAAATTAATCTGTTAGAGTAGTAGGTACGTAAAAAAATATTGGCAGGTCTTTTTCTTTTTAACTTTGATGAAGTTTTGTTAAGAGAACAAAAGACAAGCATTTTACTAATACACTAATATAATTGGACATTTTTACGCCATGGTTTTTTTATATTTTTTTATATTATGCTTTTTTGTTTTGTTATTTTTATTAAGTTTTTTTTTGTAGTCTGAGTTATTGTTTACATTACATAAAAATATAAATAAAATTTTCTGCAATACAATTTGTTTATGATGAATATGAAATTTAGATCAAGAGAAAATTTCTGTCCGTTTTAAAGATTTTTAAGATTTATCTATTTAATGTTAATTTAATTTCACTTCATTACGCATTAAAATTAGAACTTTATTTTATGGAAAGTTTGTTATATGTGTATTTAATTTCTAAATATATCATTTTCAGATTTTATGCATATGTACATGTAAAAATGTATGTGCATTACAAAAAAATTCATATACCTGAATGATGAAAGTATATAATAATTTATTTAAAATGAAATATAATTTAGATTTTTTATTTTGAAGTTTTTGTTATGTTTTTATTTTTTTTTGTATTTGTTACTTGTTAGGTATATAGAAAAAATGAGTCGTTGCACCTTATCACAAAAGAAAAAATATATTCGATAATATTACCTTCAAGGATAAATAGTAATATGTTCAAGGATAAAGAGTGACGTCATATTTAATATAATTTTTTAATATTTTTTACGTTAGCTTAATTTGCTTTTAATTATAAGTAAAAAGATAGTTACAAAGAAATGGAGTATTAAGATTATAATTATAAGTAGAATAAACCTTAGTACATATATGATATACATATGTATGTATAAATTAAATAGATCTTTGTTTCATACTTTATGAATATGTATAGCATTAAGGACTACGTAAATTCACTATGACCATGTACTTAGTTAAATTTAAAAAAATATTCAAGTAAATTCGTTTTTCAAGTTATATTCGCCATATATTCAAGTAAATTCGCCATTCTAACATTCATTATTTTAATTATTTATATTACCCATTTAAATGAATAATAATCTTTGTATAGCATTATTTTCCATGTAAATAATTAAAATAGCTTTTTTAATTGTGTAGGAGTAAATTAAGATTCATCATTTCTGATTTCTATATTAGGATTTGTTTTTTTTTTTTTATGTACACAACTATTATAAAACAAAAAAATTATTTAATCAAAAATTACATAGTTTTTAATATATGAGTAGGTAAATAATTGATTGATTTTTTTTAACACTTAGGACCAGGAAAAACTCACAGTGACGCAGCTGCTGTCCGAACTTCACATCCAATTCCAGCTGCTTGTGGCCTATATTATTTTGAAGTGAAAATTATATCAAAAGGAAAAAATGGCTATATGGGAATTGGTTTGACTTCTCAAACATTTAAAATGAATCGCCTTCCAGGTTTGTTATTTTGTCTTTATTTATATTTTGTACATATACATATCATATTTATAATGAAATTTATTTGTACAGGTTGGGATAAAAACTCATATGGTTATCATGGTGATGATGGTAATTCATTTTGTTCGTCGGGTAGTGGTCAACCTTATGGGCCTACATTTACAACTGGAGATGTTATAGGTTGTGGCGTAAATTTAGTTAATAATACATGTTTTTACACAAAAAACGGTATAGATCTTGGTATAGCATTTAAAGATTTACCGGTACATAATTATAATTTGAAACAAAAAAAAAATAAATTTATTAATTTATATTCTTTTTATTTCAGTCTAAGCTTTATCCTACAGTTGGTCTTCAAACTCCTGGAGAAGAAGTAAATGCAAATTTTGGACAGGAACCATTTAAATTTGATCAAATTGAAGATATGATTAAACAAATGCGAGCAGAAACGAAAACAGCAATATATAATTTTCCTATGCCAACAAGTCAAGGAGATTCAACAGTTTTATTACACAAGTATGTTTTTATTAAATTAAAAATTTCGTATAGAGATTATAAATTTTATGTTTTAGAATGGTCTCATCATATTTGGTACATAGTGGGTATAGTTTAACTGCAGAGTCATTTGCTAAAACTACAGGCCAAAGCTTTAGTGAAGATTTAGCATCAATTAAAAATCGCCAAAGTATATTATTTTCTACTAAAACTATTTTAAACAATGTTTCAATTTATTATTGTTTTGTAGAAATTTTAAAATTGGTTATGTCAGGGCGTATGGGACAAGCAATAGAACACACATGTCGCCTTTATCCAGGACTTTTAGAAAATAATAAAAATTTGTTATTTATGTTAAAATGCAGACAATTTATAGAAATGGTTAATGGATCTGATATTGAATGCCCACCTGCCAAACCAATTCCTAATCAAACCTCAGTAATACAGTCAACCAAATCGTATCAGAATGGGTCAACAACACAGAATAGTAATACTGTGATAAATGATTGCGTTCAAGACAATCAAGAAGTTAAAAATAATAAGTAAGTTAATTTAATAATATTAATTATTTTATATTTAATATAAAAAGTACTAATTATAGTTTTATATCAAGTGATGTATCTCAAGATTCATCAAAATGCAATAATTCAGACCCTAGTAATGATTTAACAACATCAAATAGCGATTATGTTAATGATGTTGAAATGGAAAATGGACATATTTCTAATGGTAAGTTTTTTTCGTAATTAATATAAATTTCTTTTATTAATAGTTACATTAAATTATTACAGGAAATTCGTACAAAAATGGAAATACAGAAAATAATTTTGTCAATTCTTTAGACACTGACGAAGATATGGGTATGAGTAAATTTATTTTTTTATTTTTGTTCAGTTTTTCTTTATGCTATTTTTATATGTATTTCTTTAAATTGTTATATTAATTATTAATTATATATTAGAAATAGATGTTCCAACAGCTAGAAAAGTTGGGTCTTTTGAAAGAATATTAGAGTTTGGAAGAGAGCTTTCACAAATGGGACAACAATTAGAAAAAGATAATAAAATGAACGATGAAGATCGTCAAATGTTAGAAGTAAGTATTAATAATTTTCTATTCAAACGATAAAATATTAAAAATGATTTAATTAATTTAATTTTAAGGATGCATTCAGTTTAATAGCTTACTCAAATCCATGGTCAAGTCCTTTAGGTTGGCAATTATGTCCATCAAAAAGAGAAAAAGTTTGTTCAGCTTTAAATTCAGCTATTTTAGGTAATAATTTTTATTTTATTCTTTTTTTCCTAAATGTAATTTAATATTACTAATGAATATTTAATATTATTTCATTTCTAGAATCAATGAATTATTCATGGCGACCTCCTTTAGAAATATGTGTAGCTCATGCTCATGAATTACTTAGATTAATGGCAAATAATTCTTTAGGTTCATGTGCGTTTGTGAATATTGAAGATGTGTTTCCAAAAAATTGACCACACCCTTTCTTATCATCAAAGATATTCATTGGTACTTTAATATAAAAAAGGAAACAGAAAAACAAAAAAAAAAAAAATAAAAACACAAAAAAAAAATTATATAAAACGAATGTTTTCTTATTGAAAACAAAATGATTTTTTTTTTTTTTTTCCTTTTTAACAATCATGCAAGAAATAAACTTATTATTTTTAATTAATGAAAATTTGAAGTTTAAATAGAAACAAACCGAAAAGTATATAGGTTTGATTGTATATAGGTTGAATAATAAATAATAATAATATTAACACTTTATTTGAAAGTTATATTTACACAAAGTTTTACTAACAGATATATAAATTATTATTTTTTTTTTTTTTGTCTAACTTTAAAATAGTTACCTTTTAATTATTATTAAATAGTTTTTATTAATTAATGAATCGTTTTAAAAAATAATAAAATAAATTTAATTTTTTTTTTTTTTTTTTTGGTTAATTTAATTGTTTTTAAAACAAAATCATGCAAATAAATATATTTTATTGATTGAAAGATAAAATAAAATAAAATATGACGATTTAAGACTTAATAAAATTAATATTATCGCATATTATTGTAGTCATGAAATAATTTTTTTAATATTTCTTTAAAAAATATATTATTAAATTTTCTAAAATATCAAAAAGAGAGTGTTAATAAAAAACGAAACACAAAATTTATTAGTTATCTTCTAAGCGAGAAACTAACAAAATAAAAAGTTATTTTTCAATAAAAAAAAAAAATATTTTAAACTAAATTAATTAAAAATTCAATTTAATATGTTTTCAAAATATATATAATTGAGTTTAAAAATTTAATTGATTTTTATCATATTTTATCAAATGTGTTCTAAAAAAAAAAAAAAGTACCAATTTTATATAAAATCTTAAATGGATTGATCTTAAATGGATTGAATCAATAGTTCAATATCGTAATTTTTTTTTTTTTTTTTAAGAAATCAAAAATCAGATGATAATTCTATTTATTTTTTGTTTAAGTATCATTAAATATTCTAATTAATATTTCTATTATAATTTTTGATAAAAATAATAAAAACAAGAATTTTAAAAACTGCATTTACAATTTAATTATGTGTTGAATAATAAAATAAAATAGGATTTCTGTAAACATAAAAAAAAAATTATATTTACAAATCTTAATTCAAATAAAATATAAATAAATAAATATTGAAAAAATATTGTACATACATACGTATATAATTTTCAAGCATTTATATATGAAATTATTGATTTTTTTTTTTTTTTTACTAATATCTAATTTTTGACAAAATAAAATAAAATGGTCAATAATTAAGAATTGAATCTCTTATAAATAACAACTGCCTAAATGTATACTTAAAAATAAATTGAACCCTATTTTAAACATATTTTAATATTGTTTTTATTAATTTGAAATTCTAAAATATTTGCGATAAATATTTTTTTTGTGTATTTGTTTTTTTTTTTTAATCGTCAAATATTATACAAAGTCTTAAATCAAATTTTAAAACAATTTATTTTCCACCTTAAAAAGAAAAAAAAAAAAAAAAATTAAATATGAATTTAAAAAAATAAAAAAGAAAAAAAAGAGATGAAATACTCTGATTAGTCTAATTAAAACACATTAATAACTAGCAAAAAAAAAAAAAACAAAAAGCAATGATAAAAACTAATGAAATATATTTAACATGATTTTTATATACATTATATATATATTTATATATATATATATATATTATTATTGTGTGATGTTGTTTTAAAAATAAAAATATTTTTTTTATCCTTTATATTTTTAAATTAATTTTTAAATATTTGTTTTTGTTTATCTTTTGAAAGGAGTTAAGAATTATAAAATAATTATTTAAAAAAAATAAAATTAAAATGAAAAAAGAAAAAAGAAAGAAAATTTAAAATACAAAGTTAAATTAAAAAATGAATTTTAGTATGCCAATTTTTTTTTTTTTTTTTTTGTTTTTGTAATAATAAAAATAATAAAAAAAAGATTAAAATATGGAAAATACATACACTATACATCTTGTTCTTTGTCTGATTTTCTATATATGTATATATATATATATATATATATATATATATATATATATATTCATATTAATTAGGTAATTTAGAAATAAAAAAAAAAAAAATTTAATAACGAGTAATGTTCATTAATATCTAATTAAAATAAAAAAAAAAAAAAAACTTTTAACGCTAAATAGAAATAGCTCTTAAAAAAGAAATTAATATACCAAACTTCTTTAAGTTTTAGAATTTAAGATAAAAACAAAAGGAAAAATATATTTAAAAAAAATATATATATATATATATAAAAAATAAAATTGCCTATAAAAAATGAAGTTTGTGAAAATTACAGATAATAATAAAAAAAAAAAAATAAAAAAAAAAAAAAAAACACTGTAGTGATACACAAAAAATAGTAAAAATAAAAATTAAAAAAAAAAATAATAACAATTTTCTCTTATATGTGCTATTATTAAATTATTTAAGTAACAAATAAATGAACAATCGATTTAAATTTGATTTAAAATAAAAAAAAAAGAAAAAAAACAAAAACAAACAAGTTATTTATTATTTTTTTTTTTTTATACATATTATTTACATATTTCCTTCCTAATTTTTTTTTTGTTTTTATTTTTATTTTTGTTAATTTTAGCTTAATTTGTATTAAAACAAAAAAAAAAAAAAAAAAAAGAAGCAATTTCTGATAAAGATATTAAAAAAAAAAAACAATATTTTGTTTAAGGTATCCACTAATGGGTAGCCAAAAATATTAAATTCTTACTTTATTTGAATATTTATTTTCATTTCTATTTAAAACTTATTATTATTATTATTATTATTATTATTATTATTATCAAATTTTCATTATATAATTTATTACATAAAAGATATTTTTTTTTTTAAATATTTTTTTACTTTTACAATATGCCTTTCTTTTTAAACAAAACAAAAAAAATACCTGTTAATTTCATGAAAAATATATGTATTTAATTACCAGTTACCGTCGTATAACCAAAGTGAACACAGAATTAATTATCAAATATTAAAATTATTTATAATATTTTTTTTATTTCTTCATTTTCTTTTTTTAAATACTCATTTAATTTAAATTTTTTGATTATGGATAACAAATAAAACTGATTTAAAGCGAAAGTTCTAATTCAACTTGTATAAGGTTTATATAAGGTTTATATGAACAAATTGTAAGGTGATACCCGTGGGACCTACCTAAATTGTATCAATCACTTATCACTAATCAAAAATTCATGTTTTTTTTTTTTTTTTTTTTTTGATAACTGAGTATTTTTTACTAATCAAAATTTTATTGAGATATTAAACAAATATGATTTTGGTGCAAAAAAAAAAATTATTATTTCATTATTTAATTAATGATAAGTGGGTTGGTGTGCAATTAATAGTGCCCCGGGGTTATTTTATGTATACATATTTATATATATGCAGTTTTAAAAAGCAATATATAAATCTGTGTATATTACATAAAATTTAAGTAAGTATTGTAAATTGTAATTAACTTCTCATATTACAAATATTCATTATCTTCTTACTGTCCAATCCTATCGTCTACAATCGATACGGATATCTTAAAAAAATTTTTAAAGTGAGAAATAAAAGTACATATTTAAAATTTATTTTTAAAATGCAAATTACCTTTTTCAAAATAGCTTATATCATTCCTCTTTAGTAAAATTTTCTTATATCCTACTAGTCTAGTTGTAATTTATACTGTAGTATACAGTCTGTGGCACGATCTTTAATTTTTAAAAATTAAAATATTCTTTAAATTTAATTTACCAAGAAATATTTTTAATAAGTTTTAAAAAGAATGAAAATAAAAAAACAAAAAAATATTTATATTGTAAATATAATTTTTTTTTTTTTTTTTTCCATATAGCGTTGTTAAGTAGCGTTTTATCATTGTTTTATTTATTATCACTTTTATAATTAATATTAATAATAATATATCTAGAGAACGAATTTTTTTATAATCTTGGAATTTTATTAAAAAAAAAAAAAAAACTTTTTTTATGAAAACTTAATTCAAAATCATATTAACTTTCTAAAAATCTAATTAAACATTTTTTTTTTGTGTTAATTGTCTTAGAACTGAAAATTTTAATTTAATTTACACAAAATTTTATTCTATGAAAAAAAAAAAAAAATAAATAAATAAATATAATTAAAATAACTTTACTTGAAATTATTTTTGTGTCATTATAAAAAAAATGTAATATAAAAAATAAATATATATATATATTAAATAGAAAAGGTGCGTTATCACTTAAAAAAAGAAACAAAATTTAAAATTAAGTTCAACTAAACATTTAGAATTTTTAAAATTGAGTTTTTAATAAAAAAAAAAAAAAAAAAAAACAAAAACAAAAAATAAAAAAATAAAAGAATTTTTTTTTAATAAAGTAATTTAAAAAATTTAGAAGATTAAATATAAATATAATATGCTAGTATATATTAAATTTACTTATATTTAAATATAAAGTATATATATAAATATTTAAAAATATGCTAAAGAATGTTAATTGTAATATTTAAAGGAAATAAGAAAACAATAAATTTATCGAAAGTCATGCGTGTTGAACTAATTTTTTGACTATTTTATTTTTATTGATTTTATATTTTTACATTTGCATTTATATTATACATTGGAACAGAACATGAAGTTCTGTTTTCGGCTCTTGTCCGGCAGATCTCCTGCATAGGTTAGTATATGCTAATCCTGTTATTTCGGTGTGCCCTCTTAGTATTAGATGGCCTGTGCTAGTTCTTGTCAAAAGCCTCACATCCGTTGTGTACAGTTAAAGAAATTTTTCTTTTTACTGTGTGGTTCACCGCAGAAATCCTTCGCATCTAACGACCCCGGGGATTGAAATCAACTCTTGGTCGCACTGGTTTGGCTCCAGCTTTTGCGCGTTTTGCGATAATGTACGGTAGATCTATCCTCGCAATATCTACCTATCTTTTGGTTAGTCTAGATTTTGGTTTTGCATTTACAATTTCGTTATCCGAGAAGACTCAGTGCGCTGGGGATTTGTTGCAGTTAATTGCATTTGTCTTTCTTTATTTATTTCTAGATTTATACAAACTCCCCTCCACGATTCGTACATATCATGATTAGTTATTATTATATTGTTCACCATACAGATCTGTACTATTAGTGTCTATGTAGTAGCTTCAGTAGGATTGCAATAGAATGGTTAAAATACAACAGCCAAAAAATCACAAGAGTGAAAAATTATTAAATAATTGGCGAATATAATACAGCCTAGCAGAGGTCAGTTTGGTATTGTTTGCTAAACCAATATATAAAAAAAAGGACAAGCTGTATTGGCACAAAAGATCTCTTGCTGTAGAACATTTATTTAATTGTAGACAAAATTCGATAATTTTAAGTGTAAACTTACTCTGGACAATATCCATAGTTAAACAGACTGCTGCTTTTTTAAACTAAAAGACTTAACTCTAAAATTAATTAAAGAAATTGAAAACGTTAACAACAACAACACAACATTAATAAGTAATTACTGATTAATTATTTGCTACTGTAAGCCTATTTTCAATTAGTAAAAGAAAAATCATAAAAAAGATTTTTTATTTAAAAAGTTGGTATTAAGTTTATACCAGCAGTTTATTATAATTTATGTCACGATGATATTGCTCTAATGGAAAAAGTTTTTAAAGCTTTTTAGATTCATGTCAAAAAGGTGATCCAAATCTTGAAAAAAGAACATTCGGGATAATTCCAATTTTAGATTCATGTCAAAAAGGTGACCTAAATTCGGTTCTAAGGCTATTATTCCTCGTCCTGGTCCTGGCTCTCTATATTTATTTCTTCTGCAAAATCTTCAGTTAAGATTTATAATAAGTATCCTGATCTTTTAGTTCTGTATGAAATATAAATATGTATATGTATATCAATACGTGTATAAAGTGTTTTCTTTATGAAGCACTTTTTTAATTATTTTTTACAATATATGTATTATATACCATAAAATTAAAGATTTAAATGTGTTATATCATTCTGTGTGTATCAAATTGTATCAAATGTGTTACTGCATTCTTCAGTAAGATAATATTTAAAACACATTAAATAAATTGGTTGTATACAGTGAAATGTTTCATAATGCAATAGGCATTTATAAAAAATGTCAGTCTGCACTATACTATTGCATATAAATCTATATTGAGTCCAGAATATTGTATAAACATGAAATTGTAGATTGTGTAATCTATGTAGTTCCTGAAATATAAAAAAATAAATAAGCAACGCTTAAAAAGTCGAAGGCTTTCTAACATTATAAAATTAGTGGTTTTGAGTCGTTTAGCATCAACTATATAGAGGTCAGAAATAGGTGCCGGACAGTTGCCAACAAATAAAAGTATTTGTATAATAATCGACTGAGGTGCCACATTATTCATCTCCAAATAACAAATCCTTATTGACATTTGAAAAAGGTTTAAAAGGAAGACGTTTCATTAACGAAAATTCATATTCGGCAAAATCAAAGAGTTGACTTTAGCACATGCAAAACATACAGCGTTGTTTAATTTCACTTAAATTAAATACTGCAGTACCTAATCTCACATTTCAAAATGAGACCTTGCAGTATACTGAAAGTCTTTACATACTGGGCATTGAGTTAAACAAAAAATTGACCTAGTCTAACCATGTTTTTGGGATAGCTAAGGAATTAACGAAATCTTTAGGCTTCCTGCATCGCTGTAAGACCTTTTTTCCGGCTTTAGATTTGTTAACTATCTATAAATCCTTCATTAGGCCTAGAATAGAGTACAATGAACACATTTGGGTAGGAGCCCCAAAAACAGCATTGGAATACCTAGACAAAGTTCCTATTCCTTTACTCCTATTTGCCCAATTCCCAAATCAAACACTACAGGTGCCATAGGTTCTAACTTAATGTTTGGTTTAAAAGGAAGGTGGCGTCTAGTTGGTCCATCGCTACTAAAGAGAATTCCCGCTTTGATCTCATGCTGTCATTACGATATTCGCTTGCAAAAAGAAAATAAAAAAATGTAAAACGTCAAAATTAAGGATTTTTTTTTATTCTGGCTCGTATTTTTTTTATTTCGCATTGTATTTTGTAGAAGTAATAAAGACTAATAAAAGAATATTAGTGTGTGATCAAAATGTTAATAAATTTTTAATACTGATAAATATTAAAGCAGATTATTTTTGCTATTTACATAACATAAGTACACTAAATTATTTTGAGACCTATAAGGACATAAGGAATATAGACCATCTACTAAGTCAATTATTATTCATATTTGACTAAGCTTTAGCTTTTGGAACCATTAGCTTCATTAAGCCGTTGAATACTCAGCTCTAAATTGCCCCATAATTGATCTAATCTTTTACATAAAAGGAATAATTTAAGGATCGATGATCATTAATGTTCTTTATTTATGAATAAGTTATGTAATGTAAAAAAAAAATCTGCTGGGTCTACCACAGAAGCGACACATAAAAACACATAAAATTTGCTTTTTTAATAGGGTTATAAGCACTATATTATATTATACAGGGTGACCCAATTTGGACTGACTGATTTTTTTTTTCCTAAGGGAGGTGGGAATCTTACAAAGACACCAAGAATTTCCCCCTTGGTAGTGTCAGATTCTTACTGACTAAACCCGCCTCCCCCTTTAGCCAATATAATAGAATGAAACCAAACCAAAGATAACTCCACTGTAGCAGCTATTATTATTATTACTATTATTATTATTACGTTATTACTATACTATTAATTATTATTGTTATTATTTTTACTACAGAGTCAGCGCCATCAGTCGATTACAACGTGCAACAGTATATAACACCTTACTTGCATGATATAACCAAAGATAGCTCCACTGTAGCAGCAATTTTTATTATTACTATTATTATTACTATTATTATTATTATTGTTATTATTATTATTACTACTATTAATTATACGATATACGATGTAAAAGTACTACATATTTTTTATTTTATGACCTGACCGGCTTTGAACCCAAGACCCTTCGATTGAAAGGTTGGCGACTTAATCACTGCGCCATGAGTTAGATAACTGATTTGAAATGCTTGTATTTTTTTTTATTTTTGAAGTTTTTTATTTTATATTTTTTTTAAATGAAAGTGTAAATTATTAAATTTTTTTAAGCTAAGTGTGAAAAATGACATCCTTTAAATGACTTCCGCATTGGTTGGCAGTTAATGGCTCTTTTTGAGATATTTTGCATTGCATTGTGCAATTTCTGTACGAATATTCAACTTTAGTTCCTGAATGTTTTGTGGTTTATTGATGTAAACCCTACAAAAAAAATCATGAGCCGACAAATTTGGCGAACGAGGTGGCCACGCAATTTTTGAAATTATTCGGTCATCTTGAAAAGTTCTCGCAAGATCGCCATTGTATCTCTCGCGGTATAAACTGGAACCATATATCACGATTATTGAGAACTACCGGGCATAAAAAATTTTACAATATGGTCCGGTCTACCGCCCCAGAGACGGTTTCTGGATGCTCAGTTTCATTTTCGAAAAAATATGGACCGATAACTCTACCAGCCAAATGTTAAGTCTATTTCACGTTCTTGCACTGAGTATGATGTCATTATAAAATTTTATAAAATTTTTTATTATCTGCAAAAAGAATAAAATAAAAAACTTTAAAAATAAAAAAATTATAAGAATTTCAAATCAGTCAGTCCAAGTTGGCCCAGCTGTATATATGTATATCAAACAAGTATATGTGTATGTATCTATGTATATTATCCGTATATTAATTTGTACATTTTATATATTATTATTATCAATATTTATATACATAATACAGTTATGCGTAAGAGTTTAAGCCCAAAAAAATACAAAAATATTTTATCTTCATTATTCAAATTTTTATTGCAAAAAGTACATAATATTAATATTCCGTTAATCAAATTAAAATTGTTATTCTTGGTTCCTTAGTTTTACTTGTAAAAAAATATTTTAATATGACATTTCAATTTGGAATTTTTTTCGATAAACATCAATTGCGAAAACTATGGGAAAATCTAAGTATGGGAAAAAAGCTGTTAATACAGAAAAGTTGTGGCAAATATGTATTATAATTTTAATTAGTTGAATTTTTAATTAGTTTAAGTGGTTAAATTTGAAAAGAAGTTACCTACATTCTAAATTGTGCAATATTGAATTAGAATTATATGCTCTCCATTTAAAAATATTAAAGTCATTTCAAACACAAATATATATCGATTCGTTTCAATACAACGATTGGCTTAATTTTTTAAATTTAGTTTCCAATAGACAATAGAGTGTCCAAAATTATAAAAGAAAAAATTAAAACATTAGATAAAAAATTCGCAATACTTTTAAAAAATAAACAAAAACAATTTTGTACAAAAAAACCGCAAGTAAAATTTCTTCCCAATTATGTTAAAAATTTTTCAAATGAAACTTTCTCCGAAGATGAACTTAACTTATTGAATAAAGGTTTAAATTTTACACCTATGCCACTAAAACTAGATGTTAATAAAACAATTATAGATGCCGAAACTGCAATAAAATATAAAAGTGATTTAATTAAGAACAATATAAGAAAAGAAATTAAACCAATTTTAATAAATGAAATAAACAATAATAAAATGAAAATAATATATAATAATACCAATTTTGAAACAATAAAATCATTAAAAAATAAAAATGTATTTTACACTAAATCTGACAAGGGCAACTCATTGGTAATTCTAGATAAAGATCAATATTATAATGATATGGAAAAAACAATACAAGAATCTAATTTTATAAAAATAAATAAGAATCCTCTTCCACGAATGATAAAAACCGCCAACACATGTATATCTAAAATTCACAATGTTTTGGAAACTCCGAAATGGAAATTATCTATCCCGAATCCAATGATACCACGACTATATGGCTTAAGGAAAATTCATAAACCCGGAAATAAAATGAGGCCAATCATTTCCAATATCCAGTCACCTTGTTACGGAATAGCTAAATGGGTTATTAGTGAATTCAAAAAATTAAAACCACCTGACGGCCTATATGTCCAAAATATATTTGATTTCATAGATATTGTGAAAGACGTAAAATAACAAGATGAGGATATATTAGTTTCCTTCGATGTGGTCTCATTATATCCGAACATACCAATCCCGGAAGCCTTGAAATGTATTGAAGAATGGCTCTTACAAACCAATGTGCCGTTAGAAAAATTAGAAATATTATTAGAAGCGACCAAAATATGTATGGACGATAATTATTTCCAATTTAAGGATGCCTTCTATAAATTATCACATCGCACAGCTATGGGCTATCCTCTATCATGCTTTGTCGCTAATACATTCATGGCAAAGTTTGAAACGAATTTGAAAATGGAAGAAAAACTACCAAAAATTTGGGTTCGTTATGTTGATGACGTATTCGTAGTAATAAAAAAAGAAAAAGTAAACCCATTACTAGAAACATTAAACGAACAATTCCAAACAATAAATTTTACAGTAGAGTATGAAGAGAATGCACAACTCCCGTTTTTAGATGTACTTATAAGCAGAAGAGAATCTAGATTGGAATTCGACATTTACAGGAAACCAACAAGCACTTCGAGATACATCACAAATGATTCGTTTGCTACATATTTCAGTAAAATGGCAGCGTTCCACAGCATGGTTTATAGAATGTGTAAAATTCCGTTGTCTATTGAAAATTTCAAAAAAGAAAAATATTACATTAAAAACATAGCAAATATAAACGGTTTCTCTGAAGAAGTAATAGACAATCTCGTAGAGAAACATTCAAATAAAATTAGAAAAAATAACCTTACAACCTTTTTCAGATCGGAACCATCCACAAAAAAAGAGAGTAAAATTCAGCTATGCAAGAAAATTAACAGATAAATTAAAACCAATTTTTAAAAAATATGATTTAGAATTAGTTTTTTCCAGTGAAAATAATTTAAAGAACATATTAAGTAATACCAAAGATAAAATGAAAAATGAATTAAAATCGGGAATTTACGAAATATCGTGTGGTGACTGCAATGCAAAGTATATTGATCAAACCAAAAGAAACATTTTAACTAGATTTAAGGAACATATTTCAAATATTAAATATAATAAACCAATCAAATCTGCTGTAGCACAACATTGCTTAGATAATAACCACTTAAACATAAATATAGAAAATTTAAAATTAATTAAACACATAACCGATAAAAATTATTTAGACGCTTGGGAAAGTTTCCTTATTAATAAATACAAAAATAAAAAGTGTTTAATGAATATTGACACAGAACCCATCTTATCACCACTTTTTAATTTGACGACAAGAAACTACAACTTGGACACAGTGAAGAACATTCAACAATAAAAAAAAAAAAAAAAAAAAAAAAATAGAACAATTTTATATTAATTTTCCGTTTTATTTTAGTTATAATAAAAATTTTTCTCATTTTTCTCATTATCTGTTATTTGTTTGCTCATTTAATCACAATACTTAATGTAATATTAGAAAAATCTCTATGTTAATATTTTATTTTTTTTTATTTTTGCTGTTGTTTTTTCAAAATAAGTTTTTAATTTAATTGTAATAAATAATTTTTCTTTTTCTTTTTTAACACATATTAAATACATGTTATTGATTGTATTTAAATGTTTTATTAATATGTAATGTTAAATTAATGTAATTAAAATTATAAGTTCTTTCGTTGTAAATTTGTAAAATGTTATTTAAACATTTGAATTTAATTTTATAACATGTTTAACAGATTATGCATTTTTTAACTATAATTAGTTATGAATGGCTGATGATGATATGTGATCATATCGAAGTGCATCCTAAATAAATAAATAAATTAAAAAATAATTTTATAAGATTGTTTAAATTTATAGAAGATTGGTAAAATTTAAAAAACTGGTGAAAGGTATTTTTGATAAGAGGTTTTTCTTCAAAATATTATTATATAAGTATGTATTGTTTTTCTTGTTTGAGAAAACAATGTATAAGTATTTAAGAATTGTAGGTTATTAGCCTTCATAATTAGAAAATGGAGGAAATATCTATTGCGTGTCAATTTGGTGTTAGTAAAACATGTGTTCACAATACAATAAAAAGATAGTAAGAAATTAGTTCTATAGTTACATAGACTTACTTGCACATTGTAACAGAATCAATAAATGCTACAAGATACGTGTTTATTTTAGAAAGTAAGATGATGAGGAAGAAATGCCATTGCGCGGGGCTATATTTCTGCAAAACAATACCCGACTCCACGTTCTTTTTGAAACAATTCCCAGAAAAGTCAATTGTATAGCCTCCTAAGGTTTCTATTTTAAGGGGTAAAATTATGGTCTTAAATTTATACGCAGTCATTCCTTCTATTTTTATCATTTTTTTTTTTTGTTTCCATTATGTTTTTATACTTGTTAAGTTTTTTGTTGAAATAATAAATTGTTATACTTTGTATGTATATTATATTCTTTTTAGAATAAAAATTTGAAAAAAGTAAAAATTTAATCATAAAGATAAAATATTTCTGAATTTTTTTTTTGTTTTAAACTTTTACGCATCGGCATAACTGTACATACATTTCATGCACAAAATTATAAAATTGAAAACAAAAAAATTTTTTCATACAAAATAAATTTCGTATTTGTGTGAAAAAAAAAATTGTGTGAAAATGAGGACGAAGGTAGAACTTTGTTGGATCAAAAAGTGTTCTACGAAAAATTTATTACTCTTTACTTGTGGAACAACTGTCTTTAATAACTTTTTTCATAATATTTTTCTGCTTCAAAATATTCGTAAAAAAAAGGAAAAAATTGATCCTATAGTAAAGTGATACTTGGGGTCGGGATAACGAATTTTTACTAAAAAGTTTTCAATTCAAGATATTTACGTCAAAATATTAAATATGAAATTTATTAAATTCCGTTTAACCGTTTGTACTGAACATGTGTCCACAGACAGACAAACACCATTAAAAAACACTTAATTCAGGTTTTTACTTACTAAAGAAATATATATATGCTGAGGTTTGAAATTTTATTGTCATCATAATACCTTAGTTGTTATACATTGCATGTATGCGATCAGTAAAAATATAATTTTTACATACTATATAAGAATGTTTAGTAAAAGTATGAAAAATTAATTTGTATTTGATAAATGAAAAGAGTCAAAGTTAAATTTTGTACTGTCCAGATTTTGTGTCACGCAAATTTTTTACATTTACGCTTATTTATATTTTTTATAAAAAGACATCTTTGTATAAATAAAAAATGAAATTTAAATAAAATACAGTTTTTTTTTTTTTTTTTTTAATTAAATTAAATAGTGGCTAAAACGCTTTATTTCCGATTTTTTTTTGTTTTTGTTTTTATACATCACACATAAAATTACATTGAATTTATATATTTTTTTTTTTATTTTTCATTCATTTTTTTTTTCTTATTTTGTTTTGCTTTTTTTTCAATCTTATTTATCATCTTAAAATCTTTTTTTTTTTTTTTTTTGCTTTTTATTAATTTTCTTATTAAAGTTTTTGTGTTTTTTGTTTTTTTTTTTTTTAGTTTTTCTTGTATTAATGTTTGTTTGTTCGGTTCAGATATAAGTTTTGTTTTTCTTTTGGTTTGATTTAGTTTTTGTTTTTTTTTTTTTTTTTATTTCTATATTTTATTCTTTTATTTTAACAAAAATTATCATATAAGTTTTATATTATATTTTTATGTGTTATTTGGTATATTTTGTATTTAACATATAAAATATAAAAAAAAAAAAAAACTTTGGTTGTTTTGTTTTTTTTTTTTTTTTTTTTTTAATTAAAATTAAAAGTAGCTAAATGCAATTACATAAATTTAAAGAATAATTAAATATTAGCAAAGATAAAAGTTTTAAAAAGAACAAATAAAAAAATATTTATAATAATAAATGTATATATATATATATAAAATAATAAATAATAACAATAATACTTGGAATATAAATATAATATTAATTAATGTTGTTATAATTTATATATGTTTTTTTTTTTTTTTTATTTAAATTTAAATTTTATTTTAAGTTATTTGATTTTTAGTTTTATTTAATTTTTGTCCTTAAATACACAATTTGTAACAGAAACTTTTGTTTTATTTATTTATTTATTTATTTTTGAATTAATAAATTTATTTTTTTTTTTTTTTAATTTAAGTTTCTATTTATATTTATGACAAAAATATTTTTTTTTTTTTTTTTTTTTGAAATTTGCAATACAATTTTTTTAATTTATTCTTTTATTTTTACAATTCATTTGTATATTTATACATCCTTGGTCTTTATATTTTAATGATTAATTATTTTTTTATTGTTTTTTTTTTTACTAATTTTGGAAATTTGGTTTGTTTGTTTTTTTGAAAATTTTGATACATTTTTTTTTTTTTTTTTGTTTTATTGGTCTGATACTGGATACAATTCCAAATATTTGGGACAGTATTAATTTTTGAATAAAACTATATATGTAAAATATAAATGATTTTTTACAAAAGAAAAAACAAAAAAAAAAAATAAAAAGGATGTTTTTTTTTTTTTTTAAAGTTATCTATAAAACAAAAACGTAAATAAAATATGTACAGAAAGATTAGAAATTTTATGATAAAGGCTAAAAGTACGATCTTTTGTATTTTTGTAATATCCTTACATAATAATATGACCATATATTATCTAGAATATAGTTCCCTGTTTCAACATATGGTACCCATATGGGTACAGACAAAGATTAATTAATCTAACCGTTGAATAAAAAAAAAAATATTCATTTAGCACATTAAATGAATTGTACATAAAGGGGCATTATATCCACTAAGCTAATTATTATTTATAACTATAAGCTGCAGTTTTTGCAGTCATTAATTGTTAATATTAACGTTTAGTTATTATTAATATTTTTTTTTTAAATTAATGAAAAAAAATTTTAATTTTTAAATTCTGGGTTAATCTTTACTTTAATTAATTATTTTTTTAGATTGTAATTTTTTTTCTTTAGCTTTTCTGAAGTTTTAAATTGGCATTACATGAATAACTTAAATTAATTGCAAATTACATGTTTTAGCGCTATATTAGACGTAGTTGCATTTACATATTTTTTCTCTTTGTCTCTTAACCTTTTTCCCAAGAATTTATTTTTATGGTGGAGATATTTCTGTTGCACTAGGTGTAGTGTTGCCATTAAAAGAGAAATTTTCGAAAAAAAAAATTCAACTGTTGCATTTTCACAAATACAATAACAGACACGAGCAATATAAAAAATTTATATAGATTGAGAATTTTTTTTTGTCACTCCTTACGATATAAAATGTGCAATACTTCTTAAACAAAATCTCAATTTATAATGAGAATTATACGACAAATTGAGAAAAGTTATAACTGTTAAATTGCAACACCGTCTAATAGTTAGAATTTTCTTGTGTGGACGATGACTGTTGATATCGTGTAATAACCGCCATTGATTGATTTGTTCATTTTGAATATTTCGCACGAAAAACACGCCAACATTTTGCCAGAAGAGAATAAACTCGAAATGTTGCACTCACTTCACATATTTTTTTGTATTTCTATATATTATGTGAATGTGTGCGAATTGACACAGAAAATAATATAGAAATTCTGTTGAGTAAATCTATAAAAATTGAAAGTCATACATATTTTTGTACAAATTAGCATAGAAAATTCGATTTCTGTTTTTAAATCTTTGTTAAATTCTTGTGTTACGCGTAGACTTTGTATACTGGTCACCAGTATTCCATTCTATATTAATATAACTCTTTTGATGAGAGAGCTGTAGAATTTGCATATTGAATCGAAAACTAATACTCTGCTTATCTTCTTTTTTTAATAATTTTTTTTTTTTTAATACGTAACTTTTCTATAACTTTTTAACTTTTTTAACTTAAAAATATTTGAAAAGTTCGTTGAAAAAAAAAAAATGGCGATCAAAAAAATGGTGATTAAAGTAAATTGTCTTTCAGAAAATTTTAAATTAATAGTTGTTTTTCTAATTAAAAATGTATGTACATACATATATTATATAAATATATGTATGTATTTTGTTTTACAGATAATAAAAAAAAAAAAAAAATAAATTATTACATTATTTTTTGTTTTTGATTTAAAAAAAAAAAAAACGTTTTAAATAAAATCATATTTTAGAATGTATAATTTATTGTTTTTGTTTTTTTTTTTTAAATATAGTTTTATTTAAAAATTTATACTGTTTCAATAATATTTTAAGTCCACCATAATATTGTATTATAATAATATATTTTATATATGTATGTATGTATGATTTTTTTTTTTTTGTTTTTTATTATATAAAGTTAAAGATAAATTAAATTAATTTTTTTTTTTTTTTTGTTTTGTCTAGATTTAAATTTTGTATTTTTTTTTTTTATTTATTTATTTATTATTATTAATTTTCTTTGTTTTGTTTTGTTCTTTATTTTTGTATTAGTTATATTTTTCCTATTATCTAAATATATATAATGTATATATATATATATATATATATATATATATCTATATAATGCCTATAAGGTAATAAGAAACTAATATTAAATATTTTTTTTTTTTTTGTTTTCTTTGTTTTATTTATAATTAAAAGTTAAGTTTTTGGTTTTTATTTCGAGGCCTTAATTCTATATATTTTCATTTGTTTTTATTTATTTTTTTTTATTTTTTTTTTGTTTTTTTTTTTTATTTATTTTAAGAATGTGTGGAAAAATGAAAAGTTTTTTTTTTTTTTTTTGTTTAATAAGAAAATTTGATGAATATTCAATTTGTAATTAAAAATTTTTTTTTTTTTTTTTTAGTTTATTTCTTTAATGTTTATATTAATTATGTTATTTATTTTTATTTATATATATATATATATATGTATATAATATGTATATGTTTTTTTTGATTATTTTTCGACTATGTTTTAGGATAATCTTATGTAAAAATATTTAAATAGCGATTAAATATAAAAAAAAAAAAAAAAAAATTTAAACAGTATAAGAAAAATTTTTTTTCTTTAAAATTCTTAATAAAAAAAAAAGAAATTTGATGAAAAGAAAGTAAACAGTTAGTTTTTATTTTTATTAAATTAATTTTTTTTTTTTTAAATTTTAAATAAAAAAATTTTTTTTTTTGTTAAAATGTTTTGAAAATTTTGTGTTATTAAATAGGTGGAAGAGAATTGTAGTAAAAGTTAATTTACATTTTAAGAAATTTATAATATTTTGGTAATTTTACAAACATGGGGGGGGGAGGGGGGTATATATCGCACAATTTAATGTGATGATGAGATATAAATCTTATTTTTATTTATTAAATAAATTTTGATAAAAATGTTTATTTTTAACATTTTCTTTTTTTTTTATTTATTTATTTAAAATAAATATAAGTATGTATTGGATAAATACTATATAAAGAATTCATATAAATATTCATATTTCACACTGATATTGCATAGTTAAAAAAAAAAAAAAAAAAAAATACTAAAAACAAAAATAATTTTAACAGAAATTAATTTAATAAAATATTTTTTTTTAAGTTTTTCAAATTAATTTTAATTTAACTGTACTGTATAGTATGCATATTATGTTGTATTATATACCAATTATAAGAAGGATTCACCTTCTTTAAAGCACAAAGTTATAATAAATGAGAATATGAACCATATATCGTAATTAAAATAAAATTTATTTAGCCCTTATTAAAATATCTAAACTACAGTTCCTCATTTTTCTCAGATTGAAAGTTGATAAAAAAAAAACCATATCTTTTGACGCTGAATGCTGAAGAAATTTTAAAAATTAATTAAATATTTCATGTTGAATGAAGATTTCATTTTCGATACTGAATCAAGCAAAAATTAATATACAACCAGATACAACTATTACAAAAAAAAAAAAAAAAAAAAACAATCTTCTGAAATAAAGTTATTACTTATTTTAATTAAAATATATTTGAAAAATAAAATTCATAATAAAGAAAAATTAAAATTATAAAAATGTATTTGTTGTTTTAGTTTTTTTTCTTCTAACATTGATCATTTCTCACCTCTATGTTTTTTTATTTTTAAACATTTATTCAATTATAAATTATCCATTTTTTTTTTTTTTACAACCTTTATTTAACAGTTTGATTTGTTTGTGAGTATAATGAAATTTTTTAATACTTTTATTAATTGTATGTGTGTGTGCGTGTGTTGTCCTTTTCATTTTATTTATATGTTAAATCATTGACTATATAAACTATTAAGACCAGAACTGTAACAAAAATGGGTGATAACTTTTAATCCTTAATAAATTTTAAAAATAGACATTTTTTTTTTTTTTAAATTTCAAAACCGGAATTTCGTAAATTTTTTTTTCATTTTTTTCGTAAAATTTAAAACTCATTAAAGAGAGCAATAATTTGGTACAGTAAATAGCACAAAAAAGTGAACGAATTAAATTTTGAAATTTTTTTATTTTTTTTAATTCGAATTTGAAAAGTTGAAATTTAAAAAAAAAAAAACGAAGAGTTAAGGTCTGAATTTAAATTTGTCTTCTTTGGGTAAGAGCGTAAAAACTACACTGTAAACACCGAGAAAGAGTGTAGGTTCGATTCTCACACACTTTGTAAGAATAATTTCCCCTTACGACATTTACAGCCACGTCTGGAAAAAAAAAAACTGTGTAATTTCCTTGTCACATTTATGTGGCAGGGGAATAAACTAAAAAAAAAAAATGAATTTTATTATCTGAGACAAAAAATACAAAAGTTCATATGGTCAGGTAAAATATTCTTGAATTTTTTTGCTGGCTCTTTATTTAGTCTGTATTTTGAAATAACAACCGAAATAATTTTCATTTTCTAAATAATATAAAACAATTAGATATTAATTTATGGTTAGTCATAGGACCCGGTTAAATATTATATTATAAAATAATTATTTATAACTGAATGGTGTGAGAAAATTATTTTTTTTATAGGAATGACAAATTTTATCGTTTTTTTCAATTAAACCATAATTAACAATAATAAAAATATATAATTATATAACTTAAAATTCTATATAAAAAACATGATATTTTTTATTTTGTGTAATTAATTCTTTTATTTTGTGTAATTACATATACTCTCACATCTCGATAAAACGTCTCTTAGTGAATTTATATAAAAATTTTATATTAAATTGCACCTCAGTCTTGTTTTTATATAAAATAATTCTGTTTTTTTTTTTTTCCTTTTTTTAATCTCTTTTGTTCTTTTAATACTAAATACATTATACATAAATTATTAAATTCTTGTTAACTTCTTTAAATAAATACTTAAAATCTTTTAGAATTTATTTTTAATTATCTTTAAAAAGTTTATGTATTAATTAATTTCTGTATTATTTTATGTATTAATTCAATTTACTTTTATATTTCATTTTAACGAACTCTTTGTTTTTTTTGTTCTAGAGAGATCGTAAATCGGGACATGAGTACATATATTTTTTTTTTTTGATGTTAATCGTTTTGTTTTAAATAGTATTTTTTTTTTTTTTTTTTTATTATTTAATGTATGCCTTAAATTTGGTGGTAAAATGCATGTATATATGTTTGTTTGTCATATCATAGAAAATCAAATAGTAATTATTAATAATATTATAACGAAGTAAAAAAAAAAAAAAAACAGAAAAAAAAGGTAAGGAAAACAAATTGTGCTTTTTTTTAACATTTGAGAATTGCTTTTTTTTTTTTTTTATTTTTATAATTAATGAAAAAAATTTGCAAAAATAATTAATGCCATAAAAATAAAAAAAATTAATTAAATTAGCTGCCAAGAATTTTATAAATTTTTGAAAATATTTATATTAATTTTTTTTTTTAATAATTATCTTTACTTTTTTATTTCCTTTTGAAATTACGGTATTTTTTTACTTATTTATTTATTTTTTTTTTTTTTCAAATAATTCCTATACAATTTATGGATCATTTTAAGCATAACATTTTTAAGTATTGTATTATAATTAAGTAAAATATATTAAAAAAAAAAAAAGAAAAAGAAAATATAATTTAAAGAATATGATAATAATTTTTTTAAATAAAACTCTTTAAAACAGCCTGCCAATTTCACAATACCAACAACTTATTATATATGTATATATATTTTTTTTTGGGTTGATAAAATGCATTTTCTATATTTCTAAATAAAATCTTTATAAGGATTGGTTTAATTCAGAAAAAAAATTACATAAATATTTTCGTTTTTAAAATAAATTTTTTTTATTTATAAATAAATAGTAAATTTTAAGTACATTAGCAAAAAGAATGATAATTTTTTGTTTTTTTTTCTTTTTTATAATTGCGGAAATAAATTTTTTTTTTTTTTTTTTAAAACAAATATTAATTTTTATTAATAAAAAAAAATTAAAATGTATTTTATACATTTTATAATTTGCTGTCAATTAATTTATTTATTTTTTCATATTTTTTAAATATTTTCATATTTATGTTAGTATGTATTTTATAAAATAAATTTAATAATATTTCTTTGATTTAATTAAATTAACTCTTAATGAATAGATAATGTAATTTGTCAAATAAAAAATGAAAATTTTAAAATAAAGTAAACTTTTCCCTTCAAGACATTTAATTACCATCGAATGAATTTAAAAATATTTTCATTAAAATTAAGGGGGGTCTTAATAATTTGTGATGTTTTTGGTTTGATAAATTTTTCTACGTATGCAGTTGTTAGTTTGACATTCTGATTTTGTCAAAAAGATTTTAAATTGTTCTCATCTAAAGTTTCATCTAAAACTAAGTACACACGAGAGATTCAAAAATTTTTTAGAGAGCTCTATGGAACGTGTAATTCTATAGAAAATTCACTGTATAAAAACTGTGATAGAGAAATTTTTCTTAAAGCAGTAAATTTATCTTTAGCTACTTTTTGAACGGTTTACGTATTTTTTCTCTATGGTAGAATCTGTAGTAGTGCAATAATTTGAATTGAATTGAAAATAGATCAGTTTTGTTGCAAACCGTTCCTTCAAAAATAAGTTCATAACACTTAAAAGTTGCTGGGACAATCGTCTATTATTTCAAATTATTTAAAAAAAAAATTTTCTTTATTAATTAAATTTATTCATTTAATTTTAAATATTCAATTCAGAAAAAAAAATTTTGATTTACAATTTAATTTTGTTATTTTCAAATTTTAAAGTACACACTAATAAATAACTAACTAATAAATAAATATTTGAATTATTTTGGATTAATTTTTTGATAAGAAAATCGATTTTACCATAAATCCATTAGATAACAATACAAAATGCAAAAATATAAGAATTACATAAAAAATTTACAGAAAAATCTGTATAGATCTACATTTAAAAGTGTATGCACAGTAGATAAATGTCTAACAAAAAAAAAAATCTAGTAGAATCGATGTTGTGCTTAACCGTAGAGCTCTAACATCTATATGTTTACAAACATGTAGATCGCTCTACCATTTTTGGTCTCTTTTGTGTGTGCACTTAGCTTAAGAAAACAATCAATTAAAAATTCAAAATTAACACTTTTCGATAATATTTTGACTTTACAATGATGGAACGAACGGAGAAAATTTACAATCAATTGAAAAAAATTAATGAAACATTTTTGAAATGATAATAAATAACTACAAATGATGATAAAGGGTTTATCCTAGTATTTGTGAAAAATATGATCATCAAAAGTAAAATACTTGAGAGTTTGATTTGTCAGTACAAAAAAAAAAAAAAAAAAAAAAAACTAAATATTTTTATTTATTTTTTTTTATTCAATTTTTGCTTTTTTTTTTTTTTTAATAACTAAATTAGAAAAAAAAAAATAATATTATTTTTAAGTGTGATGTTGTGGAAAGATATTATTTTATATTATTTTGTAATGATAAATGCGATGTAGTACTTTGCATGAAATTGTTTTCTTATAATATTAAAATTATTATTGATTTTTATGCAATTAATCTTTTGTTCTTTTTGTTTTTTTTTTTTGAATTGAAATTTAACATTTTTTTCCATTTTTTTTTAACTACTCTTCATGTTTAAATTTTTTTAATTTTTATTTACTATATATATATATGTATATAGATAGATATATTAATATATAATATACAAATGTATGCATACATATTTATATATATATATATATATATATATGTATTTATATAATTTGGTAATTACATGTTTTAGCGCTTAGAAAATTATCTTTGGTCTCACAGATTTTTTTTTTTTTTTTTTAGATTTTTGGTTTACACTTTTGTTTTCTTTTCTTTTTTGTTTAAATTTATCAATTAATTTAATATATAGAAGTTTTTTTATTTTTTTATTTTTATAAATGTTTATTTAAAAATTAACCAATATTTGTTTTTTTTTTTTTTTTTTTTTTAATATTAATAATGTTTAATGTAATGTTGTATGTTTTGTATAGTTTTGTTATTTTTTATTTAAATTTTATACAATTATTTGTTTTTTTTTTTTGTTTTATATATGTATGTGTTGTTATGGTTATTTAAATATCATAATATATGTTAATTTTATACATTTAATAATAATATAAATTACTAAATTAAATCAGAATTATAAATTACAGTAATATTAATTATAATTTGTTATATTTTTAGTAAATACATAATATAATTAATTAATTAATTTATAACTAAAATAATTTTGTTTTGTTTTAATTTTTTATTTTTAAAGCATATAAATAATTTTTTTTTTTTGTTTTTGTTTTTTATATAAAAGAGAGTGTTTGATTTTATTTGTAATTTTTTTTTTTTTTTTTTCAAATTTCTGTAATAAATTTTTTCATATTTAAAAAAATATATAAAATTAACATTTATACTGTGTTGTGTGCAAAATTTGATATTAGGAATTTATTTTATATGTTCAAGTTTGTAGAAGTTTTATATTTTTTTTCTTCATTATTTTGTTTTTTGTTTTTTTTTTTTTATGTATTAAATTCATATAATGAAAGCCTTTTGTTTTTTTTTTCATTTTTGATTTTTTAAATTAATGCTTTTTTAAGGCGTCGTGAAATAAGGTCCTGAATCCTCACATTCAATGTGGTGTTTTTTCACATCCAATGAGAAATAAAAACTTTGGGGTCTAATGGTAAATACACCATTTCGCAGGGCTCTATTTCACGGCTCCCATTTTTTTTAATATACTTGTGTATTTTTTTTTGATACAGTGTATCTATTTATATATTACAAATTGTATTCAAGAGAGAAAAAAAAATTAATAATATATTATTTGAATTTTGAAGGGATAAAATTTGAAAAAATTTTTTTGAAAATGAAAAAAAAAAAAATTATTAAGAACATTACATTTTGGTGTCAGTTTGGTAATGTTAAGATTTAAAATTTACGGAAGTGGAAATTGTAATGGTTATTTCTTATATAATTTTTTTATATACATATATATAAATTACATTGTTTTTTATTTTTTATATATATATATATTTTTTTTATTTTGTATTATTTTTTTCCTTAACTACTACAAACGTGGCAGTGTTTAAATTTGATAAGAAAAAAAATTTTTTTTGAAAAAACAAAAAAAAAAAAAATTAATTAAAAATGCATGTAAAAAGTAAATTATGCACATGTTTTTTTTTTTTTTTTATTGTGAATAATGTATGTATTTTAAGGATTTAAATGGATTTATTATGTAATTTTAATGGTAGTTATTATTTATTTTATTTTTTTTTTTTTTGTCAAATTTAATTTAATTTTTTAATAGTGTGATCATAGATTATTTTGTAAATTGAATTTCTGTAATCTAATATTTTAAAAATAAAATATAATCATAATCAGTTTTAATACTGTTCGAATAAAAGAAATGTAATTAAAATAATACAAATTAATTTTACTTTAATAAATGAAAATGAAATTTTAAAATATGTAAATTTTATTTCTTTTGAATAATTTTCTTTTTTTTTTTTTTTTTTGTTTATTTTAAAGCTTATTTTTAATAAAGCAAATTTGTTTTCCAGTTGATTTTCTGAAGAAAAAATTGTGATAAGGGATAAAATATTAATAGAGTAAAAAAAAAAAAAAAAAAAAAATAAATAAAATAAAATATTATTTATTGTTATTTTGAAAATTTTTTAATATTAATATAAATTTACAAAAATTTTTGTGATCGAAACACATTTTCATTTTGAATATTATATATATATATATATATATATATACATATATGTAAAACCAATCGTTTAGTAGTGTCCTTTAAATATAATGTAATTCAAGTTATTAATGTTTTATTTTTTTTCCTTTATATGAAATTAAAATTAAATTTTGTAAGTACATACTAGAGAATAATATTGTTGTTAAAAGGAAATTATTTTAATTATTACTTTTGTGTTGTGTTTTTTTTTTTTTGTTTTAAATGAAAATAAATATTATATGAATGCAGGTAGCAGTTTTGGTTGTATTAGTAATTATTTTTATATATTTATTTTTTATTATATTGATTTTTAATTTTTTTTTTTTTTTTTTGAAAATAATAAACACATTAATAATTTCTACAGATATTAATTATAATCTATTAAAACATGGTATGATTATTATTTTTTTTTTTGTTTTAATTTAAACACAAATACCTAAAAATAAAATAAGGCAAAAAAAAAAGTAAAGAATAATTATTAAAAGTAATTAATCTCGTAAAATTTAAATATAAATAAAATAAAAATCATGAAATTCTTAAAATAATAATTATTAATAACTATTAAATAATTTTTTTTATTTTTTTTTTTGTGTTTTCATCAAACTAAATTAATTAATGTATTGGTTTTGATTAATTTTATGTAATGCAAATATTTTTGCTAGTTAATTTGTTGTTTTTTTTTTAGATATCGCCATTTAATTTGAATTTATTTGAAAATAAAAGAAAAAAAAAATTAATTTAAATAATATTTATTTTTAAAGATGAACAAAAACTGTACTATTTATTGTAAAGATGAATTTTTAATAAATTCAAAAAGAAAAAAAAAAAATTTATGGATAATCAATTTTTTTATTTAAATTTAAACTATTTTCATTAATTTTTCTTTTTTTTTTGTTGTTGTTTAAAAAATTATTTTTAGTAAAAACATTAAATATTTTTTTAATTAGAGAATATAGGACTTTTTCTAAACATCCTATAACAATGCAATTGCACGAAATGCAGATTGATTTTTTGTATTAAGACTCTAATCTTAGTGCAATCATATAGATTTTGACAGCCGACACTTATGAATTTGTTTTTAATTAAAAAAGAAAAATACAAAGTAAAGGAAAATGAATAATTTTATAATTACTTTTGGTTTCGTTATTATATAATTTTTATCTACATATTTAATCTTTCTTAAAGCTATGTTCCACAGAACACTTTTGTTTTCTTTTCTTTTAAAATTGAACTCACTCTCGTGATGCAATCTGGTTTCAATTAATAATTTAATTTGTGCTCTTAGTCATTGTCCTAAAATTTCAAATATTATAGAAAAACAATTGTTTTATTTCAATTATAAATTTTGAGCTTTTAAATCTTCTGTATAATCTATGTACAGAATTACATATATTGAATCATTTCAATAATAATTTAATTACCTAAAACTTTTTTGTTCTAAGTTTTCCATTTTTTTTATTTTTTTTTATTTATGTATATTCTTTGTTTTGTGGTTTTTGACTATTGCGCATAGGATGTTTATGAAAAGGCCTATATTATTTTTTAATATAATTTTGTAATAATTAAAAAGATTTTACTTTTTTTCATATTTATTATATTGGCACTAAGAAATCTAAGTTTTTAATTTGAATAGCAGAGTAAGAAATCTAATAAATTGATTAGTAGAGAGAGTAATAATAAAAACAAAGTAACATCTAAACAAAGAAAAAAACAGAAACAATTAAATGTTTTTAATATGAAAGAAAATTATTATATACGTTGTAATTTATTTATTTATTTTTTTAAATACATTAATTTGAAGAAAAAAAACACGGCTTATTTTTAAGTTTAGTTAACTTTTAATATTAGTTTAATATACCTATATATATATATATATTAAGTTGTGTTAATTTTTTTCTGTTTGTATTGAAATTAGGCCGTCTTTTGCTCGAAAAATTTTAGAATTATATTTAAAATTTGTTTTATATTTGGAATATAAATTTGTTTTTTTTTTTTTTAACTTGAATAGAGATATATTTTAAATTTGTTATAATTTTTCCAAAATATCCAATGTTTTTTTTAATTCTTTATATTTATTTATGTATTTTTTTGTTTTGAAATAATAACGAAGAAAAATAATTAATTTAAATTTAAGATTATCCAGTTACACCATTTTCAAAAAAAAAAAACAAAAACAAAACACAATTTTAAATTTATTAAAAATTCAGTCCTTTCAATATATTCAATCAAATTAGATATTATTTTTTTTATATAAATTAATTTTATTTAAAATATGCTATATTTTTTTTTTTCATTTATATACTGCACAATTATTAGCTACCAAAAACATATATAGTAGATAGAGCAAATCCTTAATAAAATATTAAAAAAAAAAAAAAAAAAACTCAAAAATAATTTTTAAACATAATGAATGATTACTTATTAAATAAAAAAAAATTTTTTTCCATAAAATGAAATAAAAATTTATGCAAAAGAAATAAATTTTCTAGCTAATTCTTAAAATTCTTTTATCACTTGTAATTATTTCAATAGTATTATAATGTGCGTCAATAGTTTTAGTTTTTTTTTTTTTTTATTAAATGTAAAAAAAATAATAATTATAAATACAAATAAGAAAATGGAAATAAAATTAAATACTATTTACTTTTTTTTTGGTTTCATTATTATTTTTAATACAATCATTTTTTTTTTTCTTTATTATAATTAATACTTTCCTTTTAATACTTAAAAAAAAAAAAGACTGGTTAAATGCAATTCATGTAATTTCAAATATATATATTATTAACACTATATATATATATATATAGTATTAATAATATAAATTATAATTATAATTTCAGTATTATTATTAAATTAAAAATTTTAATTTAATTTTTAAATTAAATATTACAAAAAAAAAAAAAAAAAAATTAATATAAGTATGTTAGTAGTATAAAATAATTTCACTTGTGCTATTTATGTATCCACTGTGCATATTATCTGTTATCTTGATTTTATCTTTTTTATCACTTTTGTTTTTATTTTTTCAATTATACAATTTTTGCTGTTTTTAATAATTACATTTTTATTTATTTTTTTTTTTAAATTTAAACATAAATTTAAAAAAACCCCCCCTTTAAAATAAATTAAAAAAACAATTTCTTTTAATTTACATTTCCTAAAAAAAAAAGTACAAAGTACAAAGTACAAAATACAAATTGCATATTTAAATAAAAAAAAAAAAAAAAAATTAAATATGTCAAATATTTTTCAAAATTGCATTTATAAATTAAATAATATAAAAAATTAAAAAATTATATTAAAAAAAAGGACAAAAAGACAAAACTTATTAATGAGACGTTTTAAATGCATATAAGATTTTTTTTTTTTTTATTTTACTAGTAATACTTTTAATTAAGTTTTTTATTTGTTTTTGGAATGGCACTAGAAACGTTTCACCAATTATATTTTTTTTTCTCATATTTTATTTGTTTTTTTTTTTTAAGCTAAAAATATGTAATTTTAAATTGATTAGAAATTGATTATTACAATTTTTTCTATATTTGTGCTTCGCAAAATTGTTATTTTTTTTTTTTTTCATTATTCTACAGTATAAACAATTAATTAATTTTTAATAATATTAATACGACTAAAAAAAAAAAAAAAAAATGGAAAGATATATAAATTGTGATAAAAAAAAAAAAAATAATAAAAAGAATAAAATAAATAAAACTAGATAGTTATGGCATGGCGATGTGCTCAATATTCGCATATTATATATTATATTATAAATTCAACTTAATTTCATTTCAATAAAATTTTTCAATTTTAATATCTCATTAATTTTTTTTTTTTTTTTTGTTTAATTTAAAAATAATATAAATACATATAATTAATACGTATATATAAATATATACAAATATATAAATGCATATGTAATACATGAATTATGAAAAGCATATAATTTATATATATATATATATATATCTTATCTATATAAATATACATATATATATATATGTATATGAATATTATATATAAATATGTATCAATGTATATATATATATTTATTCTACGAACATGGCTACATATATACATATTACAAACATACAATTAGTTATTTATTTAGTAAAAAAATTTCATTTTCTATTAATACAACAATTTTTTCCACTACTACAATTTTTTAAATTTCTAATATTATAAAAAAAAAAAAAGAAAATTGATAATTGATTTGAAAATATGTATCTGTTGTCCTTAAAATATTTAAGTGTAAAAAAAGTATATTTTAAGGAATAATATGGAATAAATATTAAAATCAACTGCAGCCAATATAAAAAAAAGCATTTAAATATTTAAGAAAAATAAAAAATTCAACTGTTCCAAATGGAACAAATTGTCAAAATTTCTTTTTTGATAAGTTTTTGTTGCACCAAAACTATATTTAGTTAATAACTCAATAATGTTTTGATTAGTAAAAAAAACACTTACTTATCAAAAAAGAAAAGATTATTTGATAAGTGATAAGTCGTTGGTGTTATAGACACCTAGTTTACAATATTTTTTAGCAGTTATTAATAACTGATAAAAATAAATAAATAAGTAGAAAAAAACATAATTTCTTTTAAAAATTTGTTTGACATAATCAAAAAGGTAAAAAAAATGGTAAGATAAAAGGTAAAACAAATCTGTTTGATCACTTTAATTATTTAAACACAGTTGTAAATTTTGTTATCAGATCAGGACTACTTCCTGTAGTTATTTTGTTTTTATATAAATGTTTATGCAATACTATATTAATAACCAATTGTATGTACATAATGTTGTATCAGGTTGAATTAATTATTTAGCTATAATCCTATTTTAAACATGTTTTTTTTTGTTTTTTTTTTTTTTTGTTGCTTAGCATTAAAAAATGTTATATAAGAATCTTAGGAATTAAGAACTGATAATTTTTTTGTTAATTTTCAATTAATTATTTTAAATTTAATTAATTTATTAATAATGTATAAATGTTTTTTTTTTTTTTTGAATCAATTTATTTATATATGTATATATATATAGATGTACTTTTGTATAGATGTATGAAATTAAATATTAATTTAATTTGCAAATTGATTGAAAATTAAGTTTATAGTTAATTTAAATTTTAGTTGTCCTATTTTTTTTTTTTTGTTTTGACATTTTAGAATATAATTTTTTTTTTTTTTTTTTGTTAATTTTTTAAACATTTTTCTTTTTGTTTTAATGGCAAAATGTTGTGTTTTTAATAGACAAAAAACAAAAAAAAACAAAAATTAATAAAAAAAAAAAAAACGAATTAAATTAAAATAAATTTTTTGGTTTGAAATTTTTTATTATTTTTTTATTTTTTAAATTATTGTTATTTTTTTATTTAAATTTTAGAGTGTTATTTGTTTTTAATTTTAATTTTATACTTATTATTCTATAATATTAATTTATTTATATATTTTTGAATTTTATAATGTAGTTTTTTTTTTTTTTTTCTTTTGTTTTTAAATTTTAATATTCTTATATGCATTCGCAATGTACCAGTTTTTCACTTTATTTTTCCTTTTTTTTTGGTTTGGTTTTGTTTTTTCTTTTTATATTTTGTGCTAAGACTGGGAGGGTAGACCATAAAAAGATTTACATAATTTATTTTTTGTTATTTGTTGTTGTTTTGTTTACTTTTTGGTTTTTGTTTTTTTGGTATGATAAATGTGTTTCTCATTATATTAATTTCTTTTCTCTTGCTATTTTTTTTTTTTTTTTTTATTTGAATTTATTATTTTAAATATTTATATTAACGTTGCTCTTGTTATCTGAATATTATATTTAATTTAATACAGACCGCATCCTCGTAAATTATTTGCAATAATGACATCAGTCACAGCATCAAATACAAATTGAATATTAGTCGTATCTGTAGCACATGTCATGTGGCAGTAAATTTCTTTTGAGGTTGATTTATTTTTAGCTTCAAATTGAGCTTGAATATAAGCGGCTGCTTCACCATATTCTTGACCACCTAAAAATAAAAAAAATTATAATTAATTAATCATAAAAAAAAAAGAAAACAAATAGAATAATTAGATTATTTAATATTAATTGAAAATCTAGAAAAATCCCTAGATATACCTAGAAATCTAGAAAAATTCCTAAATCTAGAATTTAAATTCAGTTAATAATTAACTAAAAAATTTTTATTTATTTAATAAATATACATCGATGTTGTTAATTTTATTAAAGAATATAGTTTAAAATATTTTTATTTTTATGGACAGAATCAAAATATAATTATTATAAAGGAAAAAGCAACATCATGTATCACATATATATTGTTTTATAGGATAAAAATATATATATCATACAATATACATTTTTTCTTTAATTGCACTGTGCAAAAATAAAATTAAATGTCATCAATTTAAATAAGTATGTATTATAATATATATGAAAAGTACGATGTATAAAAGAATGTAACATATTAAAAGAATCCTTTTGCCTTAAAAATAGGAATTCATATTTGAATATTATCTTGAGGCTATGATTTTACATATTTTATATTTAAAAAAAAAAGTCATTTTAAAAAAAAAAAAAATAATTATGTACATAAAGTTTTTCTTTGCATTTGCATATTACATATAAACTAGAATTTATCAAAAAGTTTCTTATGAAATTTACTATTGAATCTTACTAAATTATGGTTAGATTGTTATGGTTTACAGGTTAAATGGTTAAAATGCTTAATAATTTAATGTACGACTTTATTATTGATTTATATACATTTAAAAATTATAATTAATTTTAATTTTGAATATAAAACTAAAATTTGTTTTATTTCCAAGTCAAAAATTAGTAGAAACATTTCTCATTGTAAACTTAATTAGAATGATTTAAAAACTGAGCAGTAACGAGTTTGCAGTTTGAATCTTTTAAGCATAAATAGATTCTACCTTCTTAAAAGAACTTAATTAATATCTATTAAAATTAGTATATAAATCAACTAATATATAAAATAAAATAACTATAAAGTTAATAACAATCTGCAGTGAATTTGATTTGAACATTTTTAAAATTACAGATTTCCTTTGCTGCTTTCGCTTGAAGGATTATAAAGGATAAAAATTCTTATAAAATAAATTTATACTGAAAAATTATTTTATATTTGTTATTGATTTTTTTTTTTTTTTTGCATAAAATTGAAATAAAGTACAACTCAATAAAAACAAAAAAAAAAAAAAAATTGAGACCACTGCGTACAAGGTATTTTGTTTATTAACATAAATTTTCTTTTAGAAAAAGAAAAACAACCATAATAACATAATTAAAAAATATACATATAAATATTTTGTTTAAATAAATTTATATTGTTTTAATTCTGTAAAGCAATCAAAAATTGAATTAATTTGCGTGATTCAAAGAATAATGAACTTTTATTTGATAAACATGCAAAGGCCTAAATTTCCTTGTTTTAATTCCCCCTCTACATTTTTTATTTTATTATATACCTAATAGTTTTCATGTTATTTTTTAATATGTGTGTGTGTGTATGTGTATTAAACCATATTCTCGTTATTATTTTAAAGGACGAAATGTAATAGCATTTTTTTTTGTTCTCAGTTTGAATTAATTATTTTTAAAAATATTTTCTTTTTATTTATGGCATTTATTATTTTTATGTATTTATATAAATTGAAAACTTAGATTGCAACTTTTAGGCGTCAGATTATAACGATAAGTGGTAATATAAATAAATTGTATAGATTTATAGTTTTTCATTTCATGACGTTTAAATAACTTTTTTTTGATTTAAAAATATTTTCCAACCTAAAAGTATGCAAAAAAATTTTAACATTAATTATTTTCCATTATATTTGGAAATATGTACATATTTACTTCTGGATTAATTTGTTTTATGTATAACTAAAATTATATATTATTTATTATACATAGTAAATATGATAAAGTTTTTCGAATGATGCAATATGTTGATTTTTAACTTCGAAATTGCAAAAAAAATTATAAAATAAATTAAGTATTCGTAACTGAATTTAATCAGCTATATTACAGCTATAAGATGTAAGATTATATCATGCATAAATTTTATTCAAATAGATTTGGTTTTTATTTAAAATTAATTAATTACCTGTATATTCTGGAAAACAGATTGTCAAAGGACTTTTACGAATTTTTTCTTCAAACAAATCTTTTTTATTTAAAAATAGAATGATTGAAGTATCTGTAAACCATTTATTGTTACAAATCGAATCAAATAGTTTTAATGATTCTTGCATTCGATTCTGAAAATATAAAAACAATTATTAAAAGGAGGTTTTTTTTTGATAAATTAGTACAAAATAAAAAAAATAAACAAATAAAATACCGTAGTTTCATCTTCATGTAAAACTTGATCGTATTCAGACATAGCTACACAAAAAATAATCGCAGTAACATCTTCGAAACAATGTATCCATTTTTTACGTTCCGACCTTTGGCCACCAACATCAAATAATCTAAAATAAATTTCATTTTTTAATTAAATATTTTTATATATGTATTTTTTATTTTTATTTTATTGTAGTAGTTTTTAAAATTAAATACTAAAAATAAACTTACTTAAAATTAAGATTTTTGAATGAAAAATGAACTTCAACAATTCCAGTTGTTTTAACCCGAGTTCGAAGGATATCTTGCTCAGTGGGCTGATAATCTTTTGCACCTAATCTATCCAAATCATCAAGGAAACTAAAATAAAGAAAGAAAAGATATTTTTAAGTAAAAAAATTTTATATATTTTATTTAGGCATTTAAAAATATAATATTAAAATAATAGTATAGTTTAAAATAGTATAAGTTAAAGTTATACAAATTTCAGAAGCGAATCCTATAACAAAAGTCTTTGTAAAAAATTTTGTTGCACAATTCCATAATTTGATGGCCTATATTTAATCGGAATATTTTGAATTTAAATCTTAATCGTAGAAAAAGTTTTAAAAAAAATTTCACAATTCTACGAGTAATCTCAAATCTTACCAAATTAAAAAAAATTGCATATAAATTGATTACAAGAAATTGTTAATAAAACAAATTAACAGAAAATAATAATTCCACCTGTAGATTATGTAAAAACAAGGCTTTTAAACTTTACCAAATAAATCACTGCGCTTCTTTAATTTTGCGGTAATGTCGGACTCCAACTAAACGCCACCTCCTTTTTAAACCAAACATTAGGTTCGAACCTATGGCACATTGTACTGTTTGGTTTGGGAATTAGGAAAATAGGAATAAAGGAAATTGGGAAATATAGTAAATCATTGGATGTTGAAAGGATTATTTAGAACAAAGATGTTCTTCTTGAATTTATCAATATCATACACGTTATGGTTGCTAATTTTTGGGAATACTTCCGGCAGATACACATTACAAACGAATTTCCATGTGTGAAGGTACATTCTGGGGATCTTTAATGTATAGGAGTTTGTCTGTGCAATCCTTTTTGTATCTCGGTTAAATTTTTGAGATGACACTTATTATAACCTTATTAAACAACAAAATTTAATGGAATCTAATAGGAAAATAAAAGAAGTGGTCAATTAATTACAACCAGCAATTTGTTGCTTTCAAGATTAGATTTTAATTAAAAAAATTGAAAAAAGTTACATTTGTTTTTGAACTTATTATTTAATTAATACAATTTCATATAAAAACTACATTATTTCATTTGATACATTAGTCATATGTATTATATTTTTAATTAAAAATCCATATGAATTTTAAAATTAAATAAATTTGTATGTACAATATTATATGATCATACTCTATGATATTTTTTGAAGCCTAAAAATATGCAATGTTTTCCCAGAATAACAATGCGCCTGCATTATTTGTTTTATTTAATTTTTTTTTTTTTTTTTAGGTGAATTATTTCCATGGGGAAATAAATAATAATCTAATTCTCGTTGGAAGTATTCAATATATACAACAAAAGAAAGATAAGAAAAAAAACATAAAACTAAAAAAAAGAAAAAAGTAAAAACAAATTACTATTAAATAACGACGGGTACTAAAGTACGGTAATTTAATTTTAGTATTGACATATTTTTATAACAAAACAAAAAACAAACCTCCCTCCATTTATTTGCCATTTTGTTTAGTTTGTTGTAATATTTTATCTTTATATTTTTATATAATATCATATATATGTATATTAAAAAGTATCTTTTTGTTCTAAATATGGAAAAATTTAAAAAAAAAAAAAAAAGGTACCTATAACATAATTTTTCAAGTAATTGCATTCATTTCATATATCATTATGTATATGTAATATTTATACATATATAGTATATATGTATATATATACACTTCATTATTTTATTATATAAAGTAGTTGTACAATTGATTCCTCTAATAATATCAATTTAAAACTTCCTTTTTATTACTATTATGATCACAATATAATAATAATTTTTTTTTTTTTGTTTATTTTTATTTTTTTTTTATTTATACATTTATAAAATGATTCATCAATCAATTTAAGTCTATATTAATACAATCATTACTGGGAAAGGCAATAAAATTTGCCCTCAATAAGTAATTTTTTTTTTTTTTTTTTAGTCATTGTTTTATTTGTTACATAATATTGCAAAATATAAAATAAAGACAAAAAAATATATATATATAAAACACACATGCAACAAAATAGAAATAAAACATAAAAAAAAAAAAAAAGTTTTTATTACCTTAAATGCATCACTAATGAAGTCTATATATTATGGGCACAACGAAATAATAAACATAATAACATTTACTTTTCTTTTATGACAATAATTGCAAAAGAAATAAACTTTAACTTTTTAAGATATTTTTAAATAAGTTACTACTAGAAAATTTAATAAAAAATCTTTGCATATTCTTTAAAAGATATATATACAGTTAACCTATGATTTCTATTACCATTTACATAGATGGATATTTTGCCCTTTTATTAAATTTGACAAAACCAATTGAACTTTCAATTATTATGAATAAAATAATTGGGTTAAATTGCATGTCAGCTAAATTTATATGCAATGGAAGAATTTTTTATTTTTTTTTTTTGAAATAAACGGATCGATTCTAAATTGAATTTATTCAATATTATATTAAAAACTGAATTTTATATTTTATTGAGAGAATAATATTAAAGATTTCATTTTGCGGAAAGATTACTGTAACTTTTGTCTAAATATTCTATTATTTAATCTATCAACGGTAACAATAAATTTTATATCATATATTTAGTAGAAAATTATTGAATGTCCTTTTATAAACTTTATCCCAGAACAATAAATTATCTATTTCTTACGTTAGATAAAACAAAAAATTTTTTTTTGTAACCAAATTACGTGCTATGGTTTATTAGGGAATTACTGTATCTAACATTTTATATAAAAGCAAAAAAAAAAAAAACCAAGAAAAAAAATTAAAAAAGAGTATGTAAAAAAAAATTTTTTTTTCCTTGCTTGTATTAATGTTTTGTTAAGAGGAAATTGAATTGAAAAGTGCAGGATGTATCTCATATACTTAAATATAATATACACAAATATCAAATGTCATATGAAATAATAGTAAAAAGTTATTTTTATAAAAAAGACACTATATAAATACTATTTTACAATGTTAAAATAATTTCATACATATAATAAAGGAAACTATATTAATAGTAAAATTATTTTCCCTAATGCATAAAATTAAATATTTCTTTAAAATCTTGCAGTATATATACATATTACAAATGTTGTGCCTGAAAGAGAAGTACTAGTTGTTTTTTATTTTAAGAAAAGAATTCAAGGATACAATCTGAAAAAAGTGGAAAATCCCAGCTAAAATTTGATTAAAACATTTCAAAAAAATAAATCAAGAATTGAAAATTTTCCTATGAACATTTCTTTAAGATGTAAATGTCACTTATAATGACATCGGTTATAACGACATGTCCGATATAACGATCAAATTTCCAACATTAGTTTGACCCACATACATTTAAAAAAAAAAAAAAACTGTAGAATATAACGACGCCGGCTATAACAACTAAGTCGGTTATAACGATGCGTTATTTTGCTTTTTTGAATTTTTTATAGCGACGAAACATTTTGGATTTTTGAATTTTTATGTACATATGTATCTAATAATGTATGCATTTATTTTTACAAATTTAAACATGAACAATCGCAATGATATATTTTGTTTTAGAAGAATAATAATACATACATAATAATATGTAACTGTAAATTTCAATTGCCATTCGTTTGATTTGAAAAAATCTTTAATAAAAATTCACACATTTTAAGAACATGTTTTAATCTAATCAAAAATTTTATTTTATTTTTGAAATAAAAAATAATCATATGTATATATTAAAACTGGTTTTCATGAGAAAAAAATATCCACGAAAATGTTAGAGCATAGTTGGAAGAGTATAGAAGATACAAAAATGACATGTGTGTAAAAGAGAAAATTCTATAAAAATATCGTCCAACGATTTTTTTATTTTGTTGAATATAGTCCATAAATTAGCTGAATACCGTCTACAAATTGTTTAGAGATGTATTTTATTGACGATATGTACATGCATATATATTTTTTCTCCCTCTTTTCCGCTGGGAGCACACTACATTTTTTTCACTTTCTAAAATTGGGATAATACATGAAATTTCTCATGAAAACCAGCCTTTATGTACAGCTTGGGTTCTTTTTTACAATTTTTTATACATACATATGTTTGTATGTAAATCATAATAGAATGTCAATAAATATGCATACATATGTGCATGTTATTGTTACAGTCCGATAAAACGACCGTTGGTTATAACGACCGAATTTGGTTTTCCCTTCGTCATCGTTATAAGCGACTTTCACTGCTTGAACTTAACCGTTCATGATATCAAGTGTATTAAGAAAAGCTTTAAGATTTTAAGCTTCACTTATAAGTTATTATATTCATCTGTTTGCTGTTCGCTTATTATTAAAAATAATTCGAGCAAAATGAAATTGTATGAAAAGAATCTTTGCTATACCTATAAAAAGTTACATAGAAAGTTATATATATATATTGCATTCCGCTTGGTTAGTCCATTGTGACATGAGATATTAACTTCAAACCTTGCTGAAAGATTATTCCATCCCAAAGGATTTCAAAACAAATTTATGCAACCAAATTGTGTCCATTTTTACAGCGTATCGCAATGTATGTAAAAATTCAAAAACCAATTTTTATTTTTGTGTTTCGTTACAGGGCGCTATCTAAAAAAGTGAAGAACTATTAAAAAAACATAAAAGGTAAAACCATGCTTTCTTGTAAGTTTTTACAAAATCTTATATGTAAAATATTTGAGATCCTGTATAAATATTAGATACATATTATAAATAAACACATTATTTGAAATAATCAAATAATATTTTCCTTTTCAAAGAAAACAAAATTCCAAAAACTTCTACATTTCTCGGACAACATTGCATTTTCTTATTTTTCACCTTTCTTTATTATATCCTTTTAAAACATTAAAGATTTTATTTAAAATTAAAAAAAAAAAACTATTATTTTGATCATTAAGATAAATATACATGAAGAAATTTAACTTTAAACAATTCAATTTTTAAACAATAAATTAATCATTAGGACCAAGGACTATGCGTAAATATAATTATATAGTACAAGAACAAACAAATCATATCAAAATTTATCCGTAATTTATATCACAAATTCATATAATAGATTAAATTTTAATATTTGTTTTTTTTTTTTATTAAATTAAAATTAAATAAATATACGTAAATAATTTTAAATATATATTTTGATTCAATTAATCAATTAATCAATACCACATGATGCAATTATATAATAAACTGACAATTTAATATTACATCATCGTACACCACAATATAAATTTATCATAATTATTTCCAATATGTAAATAAAAACAAAAAAAAAAAAACATTTTTATAATTAATTACTATATAAATGATTAAAAATGATTAATTATGCAAATAATATTAAAAATTAATAATATGCAATGATATCATCTTATATTTATATAGGAGATAAAAAAAAAAAAGGATTATGCGGTAAAAGATTTTAGGTTAACAAAATATCGATTTAAGGATATAATGAAAATATGTTATGGCATAAATGAAAACCCAATTAGTAAATACTCACATATATAACTACAGTTCATTTATATTTAAGATAAAATGCTGTACGATATTTTGTATAAGCCAATTGAATATACATACATTTTTGTTCCGATATTTGCCCTTTAATACACTGTATTTAAATATCAGTCAAGTATATATACATATATATATATATATATATATATATATATATATATACATATATATATATATATATATATATATATATATATATATATATATATATATATATATATATATATATATATATATATATATATATATATATATATATATATAATAAAATTTTACAAATGATAAATTATAATATTAAAAAGTTACAATTTTTAAACTTTTTTTAGCATATAGCAAAAAGTGCTGATAAATGCTTAGGTTTCTTCTTTAGGTGCAAGACATATTTTTCATCCAAGCACTTTCTTAATATCTATAAGGCTTATATACGACCCAAAATGGAGTACAATTCCCATATATGGGCTGGCACCTCACTTACTTCATTGAATTACCTCGATCGAATTCAAAAACGCGCCATTCGTCTTATAGGCGACTCCGTTGAGACTGCTTGTCTCACTTCTCTTGGCATTCGTCGTAATATTGGAGCCCTTTCTCTTTTTTATAGATATTTTGTGGATAATGAGTTAATGACACTTGTTCAGTTGAGATAAAATCGCTGATGCCACCTCTCAAAACATTCCACCGCACCACTAGAGTGGCCTCAAGTGCTCATGCCTACTAAATGGAACTTCCTAAATGCATGATTCTAGATTTACCCTTAGTTAAGTGCTGTCATGAGAATCAACTCAATTTGAATGATTGATTTTGACTTTTTTCCAACTCAACCAAAGGAAGTCGTAATAAATAAATAAATACGTAAATCAATTAACTTGAAAGTTTCAATTAATTGATTTTTCATTTTAAAAATATTTCAAAAACAATAACAAATTGTTTATACAAATAACTTTTAGATTGTATTGAATAAGAACGTCAAATTAATATAAAAGTGAAATGTCCACTAAAAATATGTAAGTATAGTATATACTTTCAACGTTGATACCTTTTTGAAAAAAAATAACACAAAAGTTACGCGCAACATCGATTATTTGAATTCAATAGACTTTAATTGAAAAGCAAATGAAAATTTATTCTCGCGATACCTTTAGTTTACTTTTAAAACATGATTAGTTTAATATACCTATACGGCATCAACAAACCGATCAGTTTGTATTTGCAGTTTTAGAAGTTACTAGATTCAATTTACTTTGGAGTCTTCATTCACTAGTATTCAAATACAGTTATAATTTGTTTTAAATAATATATATTTATAATATATAAACAAGTTGAGCTATTTTCCAACTTATTGCAACTTTTTCAACTTGTTAAAAATCGTACTATAGATCCTGACCATGACAATCACAACGAGCTTCTTTTCCAACTGTTCCAGACCTCAAACCCAGAAAAATATAATATTTCTGTTAGCTCTTCAAATGGAGATTAGCATCATTGTCTTATTAAATGCAGCTTGCCTAAAAATACACCGGACCGTCAAAAACATATTTCCAAGAGACTAATCTGAAACTACAATAGGGCTGACTGGGTAGTTCTGAATAGTTTTTTGGGGGATTTTTACTGGTTGCTGTGTTTTTGTCAACAGAAACGTTATGTCTACGCATATGTCTTTATAGTAAAACAATTATGTTAGGAATGAAATTCTTCATACCTAGCCCATTCATATCGTTCAAAACTAAGTCCAAGCCGTGGTTTAATGATATCTGTAAAAAAGCAATCGAATCTAAAGAGGAGCATTTCAAAAAGTACAATGCAGGAATCAAAATTTTGCAATTTTTTTTTTGAAAAATGTCTTAAAAAGAAAAATTTCAGTTGGTCATCTAAAATTCATACATATATCGACTTTTATCTATTCACTAATTTAAAAGTAATATAAATTTATTAAATTACAATACGTAACTGCAAATATGCAACATGCAGTAAAGACTTTTTCCATTTCTATATACACTTACACTTTTTTTTTTTTATGTCTTTAAGTTGCTAAAAAGGTATAAAGAAAAAAAAAAATGTTTATATATTTATAAATTTTTTTATTTAATAAAATTTTCCTCATTCCTATGATTTTCTTCTTTTATATATATAGAAAATTTAGTTATAGCGTATACATTGAGATTTTTCTAGTGATGTAACCTAATTTTTTTTTTTTTCCTAGGCAAAATTTTTATTTCCTTGTTAAGCAAAACATAAATTATAGTTAATTTATTTTTTTATTCGGAAAATGCAATAAATTACATAATTCTTATTACAAGAGAAAAAAAAAAAGAAAAAATTGAAATTTAATTTAAAGATAATTTAAACTAATTGAAGCTTTTTGAATTAAAGTTAAAATATTTATAGGTAGTTACATATTATTTTATAATTGTTCACTTGTAAACTTAATGTGTTATTTTTAACACATAATTTTCACAATAATGGTCAATTTGTTTACCGTTCATTTAAATTCAATTTTTCCTTTGTTTTTTTTTTATATTTAATTTTCTAGAAGGTTATTTTTGTGATGGGTGGAATTAACATCACAGGAATTTACATCACATGGCAATTAACTTCCACTAAATTGGAATTAACATCATAAAAAGGTTGATAATATTAATTCCAATTCAAGTGAGAATTAACATCATATCAAAATGAGAATTTACATCGCACATTTTAAAATAACAAATGGGAGTTAGCACAACTTTCCAAACAAATAAATTAGATTGATTTCAACGATAGCTATAAGTAGTTATAAAGAGCTCATTATAATTTGTAACAGTTAATTGTATCTCTTTTACAAACTATGGTATTATAATATGAATTAAGTCCAAACGAAATAAAATAAATTATTTAACTATAATGATAAGCTTTCTGGAAAAAAGAAGAATACATGTACCTTTTTCCAGAATGTACTGCGCGCTTTCCGCTAGAAAAAAGTTCAAAGTCCATTTAAATATAAATCGGAGTCTTGCATATATGTATATATCGGAATCTTGTATATGTAAATATTCTGAAATAGGCGAATAATTCTGATTTTCTAGCCAACTCTAAAATCCTTCTTAACTATGTTCTTGCATACATATTTCAATATTAAAGCATTTAAAATAGTGGGGGCTACCGCGGTCATGTATATTACCGTGGCGGATATTAGAGGACCGTAACTACTCGGAATTTCAATAATTTGTTTAGTGAGGATTCACAGTTGGATCCAAGATCAACAACTAATGATGATGTCATATCATCAGGTAGTAAATCATCTGATATCGAACAATATAATATGTAGATGAAACAACCGACATATTTTGCAGTATTTGTTATTCAGATGCAAGACAAATATTACTACAAATATGTAATCATTTAAAACTATGTTCAGCTTGCTTTACAAAAATGAAAGAAGAAAAAAAAGTCAGAAAATATTCTTTGTTCTTATTTTTGTTTTATTATTTTGATATGCTTAAATAAATAAGAATAATTCTAAATAAATAATATTTATTAAAATATTTTTATAATAATCATACATTTCTCATCTATAAGATATTTAAATTATTAAATGGGAATTTAATAATCATCTATTTTCGTATTAGAGTAAAAATTTTAATTGCTTTGGTTTTTTTAGTTTTTAATTTTGAACATTCTGTTGCATCTATAGATCAAAGTTAATAATTAATAAAGATTAGAAAAAGGTGTTAAGTAACAACATAGCAATGACAATTCAATAAGAAATATCATTAATTATTGCGAGTTGAAATCTTTTTGTTGTTGTAAAAAAGGGCTTGTCAAAATCCTATAACCAAACTCCAACAAATCCTACATCCATTTTGTACGAGCACTAATGATCTTTTGAAAATAATTAGTAAAAATAGCGAAAACAAAAAAATATCTTAAAGACAATTTAAAAAAAATCTTTACAGTTAAATCCTCAAAGGCGTTATTATTATATTATCTAAAATAATCCTGTATAAATATCGCCTCTAAAATATTGTATTAAACTGCATGTAAAATGTTCAGCACAGAAAATAGAAAGGTTAATTTAAATCGATTAGTCGCTATCAATTTTACTAAATAAAATAATTAAAGGTGCTAAATAACATAAAAGTCAAAAAAAACTATAGATAAAAGAACCGAGAAAAAAATTGTACATATATTAATTAGCAGATCTTAAATATTAATGTGTAATGATTTTTTTTTTTTTTCTTTAGAAAAGTTTACATACATTGCAACTATTTTTGTGATCTATGGTCTAATAGAGATTTAAACAAGGTAGAATGTAAACCAACGGTTTTTAAAAGCGCACATTTCCAAAACTCAATACAAATTGTTTAGAAGTGTGACTTACACAAAAATTTGAAAATTTCATGTAATAAGAAAAAACTTGAAAATAGGACATTTTTGAGATTTTGAGGGGCCGTAAGTCCGGAATCCTATATAACTAAGAAAAGCTGTTAACACACGTAAAAATATATTATTGAAGCTTTAATTTTTATGTCTTGCCGAAGAAAAGTTTTTACAGGTGCCTAAGTTACAGGTGTCTAAAAATAGCAAATTTTCAATTTTTGAGGCGTAATAACTCTTAAAGAGGGGCGTTACCAACAAATTTTCTGAGGAAACTTATACTAATTCTAAAAGTTCTTTCTTGTCTCAAAATTTCAGGTTCCTATCTAAAGGGGTGCCGGAGTTATGAAAAAAGAAATTTCATGCAAAATGTGGTTTTCACATAACGGTAAATTTAAATCGTAAATTACATAATATTACATAATTTTGATATTGTTTCATATAGATAATAAAATTTTCGATCTTCTGCCGGTTTTAGATTGCAAAACTATTACGCAGAGCCCGAGATATATACATCTGAAAATGGAGCTTTTTTACAATTTTGAAGAGCTGCAGCTTTGGAACCCTTTACAACTAAAATAAACCTTTCACACACGTAAAAATATATTATTGTAGCTTTCATTTTCATGTCTTGCCGAAGAAAAATTTTTACAGGTGCCTAAGTTACAGGTGTCTAAAAATAGCAAATTTTCAATTTTTGAGGCGTAATAACTCTTAAAGAGGGGGCGTTACCAAAAAATTTTCTGAGAAAACTTATACTAATTCTAAAAGTTCTGTCTTGTCTCAAAATTTCAGGTTCCTATCTAAAGGGGTGCCGGAGTTATGAAAAAAGAAATTTCATGCAAAATGTGGTTTTCACATAACGGTAAATTTAAATCGTAAATTACATAATATTACATAATTTTGATATTGTTTCATATAGATAATAAAATTTTCGATCTTCTGCCGGTTTTAGATTGCAAAACTATTACGCAGAGCCCAAGATATATACATCTGAAAATGGGGCTTTTTTACAATTTTGAAGAGCTGCAACTTTGGAACCCTTTACAATTAAAATAAACCTTTCACACACGTAAAAATATATTATTGTAGCTTTAATTTTTACATCTTGCAGAAGTAAAATGTGTGCAGGTTCCTAAGTTACAGGTGTTTAAAAATAGCAAATTTTCAATTTTTAAGCCCTAATAGCTCATAAACAGGGGGTGGTCCGAAAAAATTTTCTGAGGAAACTTATACTAATTCTAAAAGTTCTTTCTTGCCTCAAAATTTCAAGCTTGTATCTAGAAGCGTGCCGGAGTTATGAAAGTAGAAAAATCATGCAAAATTTGGTTTTCACATAACGGTAAATTTAAATACTAAATTTAAAAAAATTGTATAATTTTGATATTAATTTACAAAGATAAAAGAAATACCTGTCGAATGACGTTTTCAGATTGAAAAAATCTTAAGCAGAACATAAGATATATGCATTTAAAAATAGGGCTTTTTCAAAGTTTGAGGGGGTGTAGCTCCGTAATGGGGGGGGCTACATGAAAAAGTTGTTCCACAAAATTATTTTTTTTATAAGACCTACCTATGGTTAAAATTTTTTTTCTCTATCTTTAACGGTGTAGAAGTTTTGTAAACAGACGGACGGACGGACGGACAGAGTGAAACTAATAAGCACATTTTTTCAAAATTTTTTTGGAAATGTGCTAAAAAAAACTGTATATCTACATTTCATATATATATATATATATATATGGTATTTTAATAATAGATTAAGAGACTGAACAAATGTAATTAGTGTTCATTTGCTTTTCGTTTTCTTGTATATCGTATATTTTTTTTTTAATCAATGATCGAACATTTGGAAATTGTTGATGGTCTATTTTTTTTTTTAAAAATCTTATGTCATTTTATTAACTAACGTATAGTTAATTATTGTAAGATTGTATGATGTAAACAACAATGAAATGATTACTGAAGCTTAAAGTCCCCCAACAAAAAAAAGAGTAGTATTTGAAGATAATCGTAACATAATAATCAAATAAAAAAAATTATACATACATATATACAAATAATGAATAATTTTTGTTTTAAATATTTTTATACTTATATTTATATAATACTCGTTTTGAATTTAAGATTGCACTAGTCAATATCTCAAATAATCAGGGGGGCTTATTAACGCATATAAAAATTTTAAGATTTAGACATTTTTAAAATGGTCTCAAAAGTTTTATTTTTTCTTTCTTATGTTAATTTTTCAATTATTAAGCTAATATATTCTGTCTGAACCACAGTCATATGTTGAAACAATTTAGGGAAGATATCTTTTAGAAAAATTAGGATATTATAGGTAATGTAGGGAAGTGGAATAATGTTTAAAATATATTCTTATTAGAATTGATCTCAATTTTTATATGAGATTAACATATATATAGATCTTATAATTATATACATATATAGAATTGCATTTCAATCGATACAATTCTATTAATATTGCTATAATTTTATCTGATTTTATATTATTAAATAACAAAATATATACATTATAGTGAAAATTATTTTTTTACATTTAGAATATTTGAATATAAGGGGCCTCGGTGGCCTAGTGGGTAAGAGCGTATAAAATACTCTGTGAACACCGAGGGAGTGTGGGTTCGACATTTACAGTCACGCCTGAACAGGAAAGACTGTGTAATTTCCTGTCCACATTTATGTGGCAGAGAAATGCATTAAAAAAAAAAAAAATATTTGAATATCTATGAGAGTTATATGATATAAGTTAAAATGATTCTCTATTATTGATGTATTAAGGTTTCACATTTTCTGGGTTTTGAACACATGGTCTCCTAAAATGACAAGGGTTTGTCACACTAACACCTGTGTTGGAAATGTTATAGAAATGTTAGAAGAAATTGTTTAAATACTTAATTCATATCTATATACAATAAAAATACAATTTTTTTACACTAAATGAGAAATAACGGTCAATTTATCTTTTAGAGTCATTTTAGCAATTTATAAAATAATAAAAATATTAAATTTGTGTAGTCAAATGTGTTAAATGTTGCTAATATATAATCTAATCTTTAATTATTAATTTTTTTCGTTTTCTTCTCCTGCCACATATATAAATGAGACCAGAAAAATATCCAGTCTTTCCTTTTTCAGGGGTGGCTGTAAATGTTGTAAAGGGGAATTATTCCTACGTCATGTGTGAGTTTCGAACCTACACTCCCCCGCTCGGTATTTATAACGTATTTTATACTCTCTTACCCATACTAGATGCAAATTATATGTTATATGCTTATATATAATTATTTGAAATATATAATAAAAGTATCTATATATTATATTATATAATTATACAACAAATAATTTTTCAAACAATAATGATCTAATTAATTTTTAAAAAACTTGTTTGAAGTAAATATTTTGGTTTGGTTTATTACAATTTTGTTTTATCTTTTTTTTTAAATTTTATTTTCGAATTTTCGAAACAATTTTATACTTTTGTTTCAAATACACGTTCGAATGAAACAATTTTACGTGTCAGTTCTTTAATGTCAAATTTATTCGGTTTATTATTACCAAATTTATATGGTTAAAATATGTATATATATTATACTTAAGTATAATTATAAATACTTGCATAAATGGAAATTACATAAATGTTAAGATTAAAATACAATGATTTGTTTTGTTTAATTAATGATTTTTGTCATTGTTTAAATATTTATTAAATATATAATCACACATTTTAAAATTTTTAACATTTTATTAAATAAATAGAATCTATTTAAGAAATGGAAAATAATTAAAACAATTCGGAAATTTGTTTGTTATACTTATGTCGCGTTTATGGAACACATATATTACCAAAAAATACCAAATTCATATGTGCATGATATAACAAAATTTAAGAAGAACATTAACATCCTTGTTCAAAATAACTCTCCAATTTTTTTACATCATCCTCCATAATTTACATTCTAATTATCCCAAACCCAATTTCCCAAGCAATCCTCCTCTCATCCTTTTTCGCAAAACCAAACTACATTATTTCACTATGTATTAAAGAACCTCTTCTTGATTTAAAAAAGGATGATATTGGTTATAAGTTCAACACTAGCCAAAGGCACCTTGTGTAGTCCTTGTGTAGTTGTAGTTGAGTGATTTTCGATATTTTCTTCTGTTCTTCGTAAAAAAAAAAAAAAAAATTAAATAAAGTATTTCCTATTGTGTTTAACGATTTTAAATTGAAAAAATATTGATCAGAACTTGAGATATATTTATATTTGAAAATAGGGCTTATTGTAACTTTGAGGCCTATGTACATATTTCAGGAACGACATATAAAAAAGTTGTTCAAAATATTCTTTTTTTATGAGACCATGGTTAAATATATATCCATGGTTAAAATTTCTTTGCTGCATCTTAAAGAGTGTAGAAGTTTTGTAAACGGACAGGCGGAAGGACGGATATGAAACTAATAAGAACATTTTCATAAAAGTTTTTGAAAAATGTACACAATAATGAAATTTTTTTTTGTAAACCATTTCTTTTTAAAAAGAAGAAAGATGAATGCATTTTTTTCGTTCTTCTTATAGCTGTATTTTTGCTGTATTTTTTCAAATACAAGTTTTACAACATTTTCATCTAAAGATTTTGCATTGCAAAAGTATTATAATAATCCAATTTAAATCAATATAATAATTACAACTAATTCAATAGTTACCAAACCTAGTAGGTATACTACCTATATAATTACGTTGCATAAAAATAGCAATTTTTTAATTTTTTACATAATAATTTTACAAAATATGTATCTATCTATAAAATGCATAACAATATTTTTATTAACACAACTTTAACATTTTATTTCATTTACTTATATAATAATACAAAAAAAAAAAAAATCAAAATTAAAATTAAAGAGAAAATTGCAGCTACTATACTAGCAATCTTTAATTAAATTACTGTATATAATAAAACTTAAACGTCGATAACTTCAATTTATTTAAATAGTTTTTATGACCAATATAAAATTTTAAAATAGTTTATAACTTTTCTTATATTTTGATTATAAGTAAAACATAATATGTATGTATACAATATGTAATAGTAGTTGTTATTTTTTCAAAATATTTTAATTATGTTTTAAAAAATCTAAATTAAATATTGATATCATTATAATACACCCCACTGCACCATTTTGTGAATGTTCATGAACTGATCTCATTCAAAATTCACTTTCATAAAAAGGATATAACAACGAACTCAATTAGTGAAGAAGAAATGATGACAAAAAAAAAACAAATTATTTTTAGCTCAATAAGTGATTTAGAAATTAATATTTGAATTTGAATACATATGTACATACATATGTATGTATGTATATCAAAAATGTATTAAAAATGACTTAATTTATTTAACTTTTTTTTCGCTTACGGTAAATTCTTGTATTTTTGTAGCAAAATGAAATAAGCTGCCGCCAAACAGACGGTTGTTTCTTTTCAAGTGATTTTAATTTTCAGTTGTTGTGCAATTGTTCTCAAGTGTAGTATAAAAGTTACTAAGCGTTAATAATTATTTAAAAAAATAAAACAAGTAAGTTTATTCCTTTAAGTTTTAAGTTTTTTCCTTAATATAATTTTGAAAATTACTTTATTTTATTTTTCCTATAGGTAAGGTGCCTACAAAGATGCTTGTTTATTATCAATCCCCAATTCAAACTTAAAAATTGCATTGACATCAAAATAAAAAACGGTTTTTTCAGTATGCAAAACAAAAATGCGATATTAATTTTTCGGTTAAAAATAAAACCTTGTTATATGATATCAAAATGAATTATCATGGTGCAGTGGGACATATATATGTATATGTATATATATGTATGTACATATACCTATGTATGTATTCTATATTTAATACATAAAGATCTTTTTAAAATCTTTAAATGTACACATTTTTATTTTTAAGAGTGTTCATTTCTTTTCGATGACTAAAAATGTTATAACATTTATTTAAATCGTATAACTTAAAAAATTGATTACATATTGCGGGCGAGCGCGTAAATTAAACTCTCATAACTTTCATTTTATTATTAAATTTTCGTTTTAAAAATAACAGATACTAAAATCATAAAATACCTATCTCTAAAACATATTATTTAAGAGCAACAACTAAAAAAAAATTAAAATAAAAATGCTACCTATTGAAAACATACCTACATATACCTATGTATATTTTTTTTTTTTTTCTAAAACGATAAAAAAAAATGAAACTGAAGAATATACTAATTATATAATATGGAGAAGATACTCATATGAATTTTATGATAAAAAAGGTTCATACAATATTAAAAAAATCAAAAAGATACGATATAATATACATATGTGTAATAAACTTTTGTATATTTATAAATTAAGACATTCCACATAATTGCATATACTGTGTTTCATATACATATGTACGTATTTAAAATAAATATTATCTAAATTACGCGACAGATTGACAATACGAGATATTCAATTTAAATTTTTAATCAGATTGTTTTCAGTTATAGTAATGGGTGTTTTTAATAACTTAGAACACAATAACATATTATATACATATGTATAGAAATACATAGACAAACATTTTAAGTGAAATTTAAATTTTGAAGGAAAATTTCAATATGCATCTCTACTCTATAAAGTAAATATTAGTATATTTACGTACTCGAATATCGTGCGTTTTTTTATACTAAAGGTAACAAGTACAACTAATCATAATATTTATGAATTATAAATAAACCTACTCGTTTGCACATTTTCTGATAATTTTTCTCACAATCATCATAAACACTATAACAATCATTATCAATATAAATTTTAATTTTAATATTTGATTTGTTTACGATCAATATGGGTTGGATGTGAAAAACTTAAAAAACTACAAAAAAAAAAAAAAAAATAGAAAACAAATGATCTTTTCTTAGTTAAATTTATTTTTCTTTTTAGTTTGTATCTGTTTATTTTAGAAAAATATAACATCTGTATACATATGTATATACATATGTACGTTATATATTATTTATTTATGATACAAGTAGATTTCATGTAACATATTTGTTAAAAATTTTTTTTACAAATAAACTTTACTACATATATATTATATACTAGGTATACTTATATATATGTTATAATATTATGTATAGTTTTCTATTTTATTTGTCTATCTTAAAAAATAATTAAATTTCTATTTTGAGGTTAATTATTATAAAAAAGAAAATAAAATAAAAAAAGAATTAACTTAACTGTTTTCTTAAAGTTACCGTCTCCAAAAAATATCCAAATTGTAATATAAACTATAGACAACTAACAAATGATATTTGGTGGTTGGTTTGGTATCACAAGTGACATAATTCCAAATTCAACATTTTTTCTTTCTAGTTTTATTTCTTGTTTTTTTTTTTTTTTTTTTTAATTTTTCGCGATTTCTTTTTCTTTTAAGATTTACGCACGCATCTGATATACTCTACATACCGTTACCAAACATACTTACCTTCTAAACTTTTCAAAGATACATATCTATATATGTATATACTATATATGTATTAACTATTTGAACATTGTTTTTTGTTTTAAATTTGTCTTTCCTATTACAAAATAAAAAAAAAAATAAATAAATAAAAAGAAAAGATTTATAGTTAAGCTAATGTATCTTGCGTGCTTTTTGATTTAATTTTTTTTATTATTTTTTTTTTATTGTTAGTATACGAATCAGTTTTTTAATTGTAAACTTTTAATATTTATATTACCTTTTTTTTTTCTGTTTTAAACTAGAAAAACAAAAACAAATACATTTCTTTTTGTTTTTTTTTTTTTTTTAAATTTTAAGACAATTATTTTTGTATTGAAAATTTTTTATGAAAAATGTTTAAGCAACATGTGTCTGGATGTTAAAAGTATTCTGGGACATTTTGTAGAAATTAATTTTTAAGGTGTATAAAAATATTTATTATTTGTTTTTACTTTCAAGATTTATTTTTCAAGGTGTGTTAAATAAAATAATATATAATTTAGCTTTTCTTGTTTTTGTTTTTGTAAAATATGTAATAAATAAATATTTAAGAAAAGTTGAAAATTTGAGCTAGAAATATTGGTCTATATATATTTCAAGCATTTACAATATGTATATGTGCATTTTATATGATTGAACCTGAATATTATTATTATTATTAATAGATTTGAAACTAATGTGTCTTACGTATATGTGTACTAATGGGTAGTTTGGAGAATTTAAATTGAATTATATTAACATATATGTTATATATGTATAGGGTTTTCCAATTTGAGTGATATGATTTCTAAGTGACGTTTCGGCCATTTGTAGTATGTCATGATCTGTCATTTTTTTTACATTGTATTCAGTAATGTTTACAATTTCATCATGGACCACCGTAAACGTCGTGAATTTGCTAATTTTGTCTTGGAACAACTTCAAAACGATAACGATTTTTTTAAGAAAATCATCTTCTTCGATGAGGCTCACTTTCATCTGAGTGATGCGGTAAATAAAGAAAACTGTCGATTCTGGTGCGAAGAAAATCCACAAATTATTCATGAACAACCATTACATTCACATAAATTGACAGTTTGGTGTGGTTTTTGGTCTGGTGGAATCATCGGTCCGTACTTCTTTCGAAATGAAGCTGGTAACACCGTCACTGTCAATAGAGAGCGGTATTTTTTATGGTCGAAATTAGAAGAAGTGGATCTTGACAACATCTGGTTCCAACAAGACGGGGCTACGTGCCACACAGCACGTGCAACAACCGAATTATTACGAGAAAAGTTAAGAGATTCGATTATTTCAAGAAATTGTGACATTGAATGGTCTCCAAGAAGTTGTGATTTAACACCATTAGACTATTTTTTGTGGGGTTATTTGAAGTCATTGGTCTTTAGCAATAAATCAGACTCTCTTCAAGCTTTAGAAGTCAATATTGAAGGTGCTATTCTTGACATACGACTTGATTTAGTGGAAAAAGTGCTCGAAAATTGGGTTCATCGAATTCGTTCCTGCAAAAGAAGTCGTGCAGGCCATTTGAATGACGTTTTATTCAGAACTTAATTGTATCGATTGTACTTCACATTAAATAAAAAACATTTGAATTTACTTAACAATTAGTGTGTTTTTCTTTGAAAAGAAATCATATCACTCAAATTGGAAAACCCCTTATATCTATTAAATACAGAAACATTCAGACATTTGTACTTGTTTCGAATTTTTTTTTCTAGTTTTACTTTATTTATTTCGTTTTAGTCAATTTTCTTTTAATAATAAATATATGCATACACATGTATATCGTAAATTTAGGGGAAACTGACAAACAGTGAGACAAGTCTAACTATGAGACAGTCGTTATATTTTAAAAAGTAACTGACATAAACTCATTTTTTTTCAATCAAACATCTTTTTTGTTTTATATAGGTACATTATATTCTTCCAGTTTTGTTATGATTGTGAAGGCGTAAAAATATCATTCCGTTGTGCATGTAAAAAAAATAACAGAAATGTGTTTTGAACCTTATTATCTGAGGCTGTGAAAGCCTCCAAAAATTGTTGCAGCAAGGGAAATAAAACCAGTGCAGAACGTGGAACACCGGTAAACAACATGCTGCGTGATAAGAATTGATCAATATCTTCCACGAATAATGACATTTCCAAGATCCTCTTTCAAATATCATATGATTAAAGGGGCTCCTGCCGGTACTTTAGGCTTAGTTAACCCATTTGGGTGAATGACCAGTGATTGCTTTTTGAAAGTGATGGAACATTTTATACATTTTTCTAACAGGTCAATGTAAAATCCAAGTTTGCTAATTATTGATAAACGATTAAATCAAAATAACAAAATTTTATTTTTGAAATAAAAATATTGTAAACTAGTTTATTTTGTTTGTATTATCACTGTCTCACTGAATTTAGGTACCTGTCTCACTGTATGCAATATATGACGATCACAGGGACATTTTACGTTTTCCAATATTTCTTCAATTATATTTTGAACAGAAGCCTTTTTTAAATATAAGCTTGATAAATAATACTTCAAACTTATATTTAATATGATTTTAACATTAGCGAAATACAAAATTGTGTGAATGCAGGAACATTTTCAAATACAAAATTCCTTTTTGATTTAAATTCAAATCAATGTCGGAACAATGTCGCAATTTTATAAAATATAATATTAAATAAAGAAGGGATGAAACCCATATTGAGACAGCAAAGTAACACAAAATGGTTAAGGTTAAACGCTAAGAAAAAAGAATAAAAATTTAAGCCGCATGGCCTTGAAACGGAATCTGCAAATAGAAGACTTGGGCATCCAAAAAACATATGGAGATGCGACATGATAAGGGAACTAAATTAATGTAACCTTACATAGGCGAATGTAAAAAGAGCTGCAAAGGAAATTGACATCAAATAGAAGACTTGGGCATCCAAACAACACATAGAGAAATAATTCAACTTTCCATTGGAGAATGCAAAAAGAGCAGCAGGAAATCGATGTCAAATCGAAGTCTCTCTTATGCTTCCTCGTGGAGTAATAACGAGCAAACAAAAAATGATGTAAACATAGTAGCAATTATGAATGCTTCGATATGTAGCTATTATTGATAATATGTACTTGGATTGGTAAAGGAAAACATTCAATTTTTTTTTTTATTTATTATTTGTGATGAAATATTTAATATTTGTTTTCTATGAATTTCGACAATTTTGTTTTTTGATATTTTTAATTAAAAAATTCTTTTTTTTTGACATAACTAAGACAAAAAACAATTTATTTATAATTAAGAACTATTTCTTATTAGACATAAGATATTAAAAAAAATCAATTATTTTTATTTATTTAAAAATTCATTTTAAAATCTCTTCAAGATGAAATAATATGTGTTGGTAAAATATTTAATTTCTATTATAGTGCAGTTATGTCGTCAGTAAATTTTAAAACAGAGAATTTGTATAAGATATAATAAAACAAAATAAAATAAAATGGTAAATTAAAAATGCTTCTAGCACAGGAAACCACAAAATTTCAAAGTAAAAGTATTCAATATATCTAATGATAGAAATATGATAAAATATAAATTGCTTATCAAGTATTTTGAAAATGTAAACATTCCAATAAAGAACAAAAAAAAAAAATATTAATAGACTAGTTTAATAATATGTTGTCAAAAAAATATCTACATACATAATATTATGTAATTACGTTTTTAATAAAATAAAAAAAAAACAATCTTCAATTTTGTTCAAATATACTTTCAAACTATTAAAAATCAAATAATCAGATCAAATTTAATGAAAACCATTTGAATATTTTTTTTTTAGTTTATTCCCCCTGGCACATAAATGTGACAAGCTTAGCTGTAAATGTCGTAAGGGGGGATTATAATTACGATTTGTGTAAAATTCGAACCCAGATTCCCTCTGTGTTTACAAGGTATTTCACACGCTCTTATACTCATTAAGCTACCGAGACCCCCCCATACGAATAATATAGTTAAAATGATAACAATAGTCTATATCTATATCTTTTGCTGTAATTTGAATGTGTTAAGTATCTGAAATTATATATTTATTACTACGTTGTAATACTTTTAGAAACATACTGAAAATAGTATTTATTCAAAAACATTTCTATAATTAGCAATTACTTGTTATAATAACTTGTTTTTTTCTTCGTATTTTAATAATTACAATTTTTTTTTTAGTAATGATTCTTTTTTATAATACCTATTGTATTTTTACTTTATATATTTTGTATTAAAAAATTTTGAATTATTTCTTAAACGTTTTGTCTTTTATCAATTAACAATTACACAAAATTAAATATTTTTCACTAAAAAAAAAAAAAAAAAAACTTTTAACTATAACTAAATTACATTTCCATTATAAACGTGTTATTTACTGTTTCACAATGAAGATTCTCTAAATTATTTTTTTAACTCTAATTTACCACTACAGGTTTTTACAATGGCTATATACTGTTAACAAATTCTGTAATTACTTTCATCAGATAATACATATTAAAATTATAATTTTGAATGAATTTAATAAACAAAAACATGGCAAAACAGAAATTCTTGATTATACATAATATAATGTATCTTAAACGTTTTAAATGCAGACATAAGTAAAAAAAAAATTTTTTTTATTTCTATTTTCTATAGGTATAAAAAAAAAATATTTAATAAATTTTTTATGTTCTATGAACAATTTTTACTATTACATAATGCCAGTTATATAACAAACATTTTATAATGCAATTTCCTAGCAACATGATTCATAACGTATTTAATCTACCGTTATTTTAAATTATCAAAACAAAAATATTCACCACACTTTTCTACTGTTTAAAAAAAAATATCAAAACAAAATAAAATTAACATTACTAACACCTGATATGTTACATACATATGAACATATTATATTAGATGGTCAGTAACATAAATAATACTAGTTATTTGTTTATCACTTTATAAATAGCTATGTAGAAGAAAATACACACAATACTCATAAATATTTAGTGGAAATTCACACAATATAAAAAAAAAACATAAAAAAAAAAAATTGAAGAAGCTGAACAAAAAAAAAAAAAAATAAACACAAAGTATTTTCTTCTTGTCTTCGGCTAAAAGAAAAATCAACATACCAAAAGCATATTAAAATAGTAAAAAAAAAAAAATAATAAATAAATAAAAATAGTTATATATTTTTAGAAGAGTTTAAATTAGGCTTCAGTTTGTCTCGGGAAATCAGATTTAACGGATCGGTGTTTTAATTCATAGTTTTTAAATTTTAGATGACAAAAAAAAAACTTTAATTTTTTGCAAAAAATCTAATTGAGGTAAAAAAAAAAAAAATACAAAAAATGCATTTAGCAGTAAAATAATAATAAATAAAGAAAATAATTAAATAATCAAATAATAGAGAAAATATTTTATTTTTTTTATTTTTCATAATTTTTAATGATTTCATGCAATTATAAGTGGAAAATCATTATTTTCATATAAAAAAAAAAAAAAAATTTTTATTTTTTGTTGAGGTGAATGAATTAAATTAAAGGTGTGCTTGATTTATTTTTTTAATAATAAAAACAGTATGAAAAATGTGCATTTAAAAAGTGAAACGTATAACTTAAACTAGAGTAAATATGTTACATATATATATATATATGTATTATGTATATGTATATTATATAAAAACAAAAACTGTATTAAAACAATATATGGTATATTATGCATAAAAAAAAAAAAAAAATTAAAAATAAATTGCAATATAACTGAAATTTTTTATTATTTACTTAATGAGACAATGTACTTTGTGTGGAAATCATATTGTGAATTATATTTTTTTTTTTATTCAGGAAATATAAAATCAATTTTACAATTAATAAAAAAAAATTTTTTTTTTGTTTTCTTTTGAAATTATTTTATCATTTTTTTTTTTTTTTTTATATAACCGATGACTTAAAAAAACTTTATTTACTTGTATTAATTTACATTTATTACGAAAACAGTTACTTTATATTGTAATAATAATTAATTTATATATACATACGCTTATTTAGGATTGATTCATTTATTATTCTCTTACTCTTATTTTGGATTATTTAGGATTCTTATAATATAGGATTCATTTCATTTCATTTTAATACATATAATATTATATTAGTATATCAGTTTTTTTTTTTTTTTGAATACCTTTCAATAAATTGATTAAAATATACTTTAAAAACAGAATGGGATAAATTTAATATTATATATTAATTTTTTTATTCTGACATTTTAAATATCGTTTATTTATTAAGCGTATAGAATTATTGATTAAAATTAAAGAAATAAATCAAAATACCTATCTTTATATTAATTTTGTTATACTCCAGTCTATAAGTGTTATAATTATTAGTCAAAATGAAATATACTCATTAAAAATGCAAAACCGGAAATAACAACTTTTTTTTTTTTTTATTAATAATGGTTTGGCACTTTAAAAAACTATAGCCAAACCTGTATAAAAATCATTAAAAATACTCGGGAAATTACGATAGAGCATGTAAAAAATGTATCAGTTGTTATTATATAGGTACATATTAAAATAGAAAGTTTTTTCTCAATTTTGTTTTTTAATATTTAAGAAAATTTTTTGGAAAAAATCTCAAATGAAAATGAAAGGACTATCAGTATGTATATACTACGTATTAAGAACTGTAACTTATGTTTAAACTAAAATCATTTTTTTTTTTTTGTATTTATTTATTCATTGCAATTAAAAATTTAGCACAGTGGGTACGAAACAGTAGTTTTTATAGATACAAAAAAAACAAAAAAAAACTAATAACCATAGAATAAAGTTTTCTGGTTGAAAAATTATCGTTGCAAAAATCTCAAAAAAATATTTTTTTAAAATTTTGAGAAATTAACGAAATTGGCGAGAGAAAAAGAAACATATTTTCATATTTTCATTTTGTAGCAATTTTTCGATTAGTTACACATATTTTTTTTTTTTTTTGTTATTTGATTACAACGCTCCAAATCTTAAAATTACAAATTAGCTATACTTATAATTTTAAATTTATATATAGTTTTAATAAAGAATATAATTTAAATCTGTTCTAACTCTGACAGATAAATTCGCTTGATCGTAATTTTGGTTTTGCAATAAAATCAATCACATGATTTGTTTTTTTTTAGTATTGAAAATTTGACGAGGAAAAAAGTGAAGAGAACAAATCTTTTTTGAAAAGAATAATTAAATATGTAATAAAAAAAAAACTTAGTATAAAGAAAATTTTAAATTCTAATTAAAAATATTGGATTATTATTTAAAGATACTTGAAGTTTTCTATTATTTATTAAACTTTACTGAATAGAATTTTGTTTTGATTATGTATACCTATTATTGCTGATTTTTTTTTTTTTTACTTAAATTTAATTTTGCAATAATTTTCAAATTAAAATGTATTTTTATTTTTTACTCATATTTTTTTTTCTCAAATTTCTCGCATGAGTACTCGAAAAAATTTCAATTGCTTTTTGCATGCTCAATAATTTAAAAAACTTCGACAGAATAAAAACTTTTGAATATAAGACATATTTATAGGTGTATAAATAAAAAATTTATTTAAATTATAGTAATGGAAAATTAAACAACCTAAAAGAAGCAATTATTAAACTTAACATTAAAAAAAATCTAATTTGGACAAAAAAAATTGATACTGTAATTGATTGTTCGTATGCGTATGCAATAAAAAATAAAATTTAAAAAGTAAAAAAAAAAAAAAAAATTGGTACTTAGTTTTATTTTTAAAGTTAAATATGTTTAATTCTTTACTCTTGGCCTAGATTTATTTATAAATTAAGGTCTCCAAACCGTTGAAACCCCAAAAACAGCTCGTGGCAACAATTTATTCTATTTAACAAACAAATATTACTATTTGTTATAAAAATTTGTATTTGATTTAATGTTCAGATGGGTGTTAGAAGTAGATTAAAGTTCAATATACATTGATTTTAATATTTATATTTAAAAATTAATTAGCTACCCAATTGTATATACAATCACATTAAATATATATATATTTTTTTTAATGCATTTCTCTGTCACATAAATGTGGACAGGAAATTAGACATCATTTCCTATTCAGCGGTGACTGTAAATGTCGTAAGAAGAAATAACTCTTACGACATGTGTGGGATTCGAACCCACACTCCCTCGGTGTTTACAGCTTATTTTATACGTTCTTACCCACTAGGCCACCGAGGCCCCCACACATTAAATATTTTGTTGGTTGTTATTATTTATATACAAAAAAAAAAAAACTAGCATACAAAATTAACTTAAGAATGTACAATTTTTAAATAAAGTTTCGGTATGCAACTTTGAAATGAGATTATAATAGTGAATGATATTATTATTTGTATACTTAAAGACTTTTTATTTTAAATAAATCTAAATCTAATCTGAAATCTAAATCTTATTAGCATTTTGTGCACACATATATTAATAAAACTTCTTTTCTCTCTTTGTTTCTTTGTTTTTCAAAGACCAACACTTAATAAGTTAGTGGCATAATTATACCCGTACGATAGGATCGGGTATAATACAATTACTCCTCCGTTTGTAACACCTCGAAATAAGCGAGCTAGATATACCTTCAAAGGTATGGATCGGATCAGAAAAAAATTCTAAGACTTTTGAGCCATGTCCGTCCGTCCGTCCGTCCGTCCGTCAGCACGCTAACTCAAAAACTAAGAAAGCTAAAATCTTGAAATTTACACAAAATATTTTGGGAGTAATTTGTAGGTTCCCTATTTTTTTTGGTTGAGTTTGGACCAAGCAAGTTTGGGTTTGGGTAGCTCTCGAACACCTAACTTTTAGATTCCCACATTTTTTTTGCAATAGAGCTATGAAATTTTAACTACTGATAGATCTCACAAAAATATTAATTTTATTTTTAATAACTTTTTTTTGTACCCCCACCCTTTACGGAGCTACAGCTCCCCAAAGGTTCAAAAAAGCTCTATATTTAAATTGTTATAGCGCAAGTTGTATAAGGTATATCTTCATTTTGAAAACGCCAAATGATTACTACTTTCATTAGCTTTAAAAGAATATATACAATAAATATATAATTTTGGCATACGGTGTCTTAATTTACCGTTATGTGAAACTCAAATTTTGCAAAATTCTTTAACCCTTCCATCTTCTAAACGGTTAAAGTTGGAAACTTGAAATTTTGACAGAAGTTAGATCTTTGAAAATAAGTATGAGTCATTTCAGAAATTTTTTTTGTATCACCCCCTGTTTAGGAGCTGTAAGGGGTCAAAAACTGAAAATTTCCTATTTTGAAACACCTGTAACTTGAACACCTGTTAAAATTTTTTTGAAGTAATACATAAAAATTAAAACTCCAACATTATACTTTTATTTCTGTTAACAACTTTTTTTAATAATATAGGGTTACTTTATAATTGACGAAAGTGTTACTTGATTTTTTCAAATTTTCTAACAAATTTCTTCAACAAATTTTTTGCATTTGTTTTACTCGATAATTTGAAATTGTTGAGGATATAATGCGTAGTACAAACAAATGTAAATGAATAAACAACATAACAGTTGCTTGAAGAATTTTTATTTATATGATATTGATATATATACATACTTATATAATATCATGTTTATTTACATATCGTATATGTCACTAGTGAATGAATGATACGAGTATATATGTATATTATATAGCGCCGTATTTAAATATATATATGTATTTTATTGTACTTATAAGAAATTATTCTGTCAATGGAATATTTAAATATAATATAATATAATATTTAAAATTATATTTACTATTTTGTACTAAGTAAATTTAATATACATTTACCGCTTAGTATTAAATGGTACTATAGAATATTTGAAAAAGTTTTGGATTGATAATCGTTATGTGGAAGGTTAAAATTTGCTTTTGAAGAATGTACATATAAACATATAGTTTGAATATATGTACAACCCATAGTTCTAGAAATTATAAAATTCACCCAAATTATTTTAAAATACTTAAATATTAAAAAAATAATATTGTAAACAGAGTGACAGGTTGTGAACATACTAACGGTTCGTACGGGTATCTAAGAGTTGACAAAGTCAACTGTATTCTTCCTCGTTTTTTAACTATTATGACCAAAAAATTAATAAAACAAAATATTTACAATTAAGGAAATTATGTCATAATTAGTTTTACTGTATAGGCTTAACAAATTTTAAATATTAAGTAATTTTACTTTTCGAAATAGTACGAAAAAATAAATTTCTTAATTCTATGTTCATCAAAATTAATTTTTACCTCTGCCATAAAAAAAGAACAAAAACAGTTAATTTATTTTTTTCTCTTTAAACATTTTTTCATTCTTACAGATATTTTTTTTTTTATTAAAATAGCAAACTTTAGAATTTTTAAATCATAACTTTTTCTTTCTTATACAAACAATTATTTTACCATTCCATATAAATTAAATTTTATTAATCCATCAAACAAAAAAACATGTACATACATACAAAAAATACACACACACACACCAAAAATACCATTAAAACATGAAATGCTTAATTATTGTTGTTAACAAAAACTTAAAAGGGTTAAAAGTAATAAAAAAAAACAAAATTCATAACTTTTCAATTAATTAAAAGCTATACCCTTTAATTTTTTTTTGGCAATCGCACTGAAAAACAGATAATTATTCTAAAACAAAATTCTGCAAGATTAACTTAAAACCGTATTTTCTTTTTATATTTTGTATTAATATATACAATTATATACATATATATACAAATATATTTGTATTATATGTATATTATAATTTATCTATACAAAAAAAAAAAATAGTGAGTAATCTTAATGAGGTCTCTTTTAAAATTCTTTATAAAAAAATCTCCCCGATTAATCACAGAAAAACACAAACAAAAAAAGAGAACAAAAACACATATTATAGTGTAATGCACTTCATCATGATTTAAATTTGATAAGGAAACCATCCATTTATTTTGAGTAAAAAGAAATCAAGACCATTATGAATTAACATACAAAAGATTGCAAAAAAAATCACAAAATAAATATTCTAAATATCATTCTTATTGTTGTTCTTACGAAGGGAGCGCTTATGGCTACTCATACACATAGACTCTACGACTCGTTGTGCTCCCCTGTTTAGCTACAGTGTCTCGTCGATAAATGTCATTCTTAGTATTGTATTATTTTTTCCTTTGAAACTTTAAGCCGGTTTGGTTAGACGTTAATATTTTCTATCCCTTTTCTTAATATTTTTCCTTTAACAGTCAATATATTTTTTTTGAAGCGTTTTAACATTATTTGAAAATTATTTTTTTTATTTTTTAAAATTTTGGCTACCTCTTACTTTTTGTGTCCAATCATAATAAAAAAAAATTTCTTCTATAAACTAAATAGTTTAGAATTTCAGAACAAGAAGTTTCCAAGTCTCACCAATGACAGCTAAAAATGTAAAAAAAAAAAATGGAACAAAAGTGCAGAGGTAAAATAGGAAAATTTCTACTTTCCAGTTTCAAAAAAAAAAAAAAATAGAAAAACAGGGATGAAAAGGTGACGCTTTCAGTATAAAAAAAAAGGGATAAGTTAATCAAGTTTTGATGTTTAAACATTTTTTAGTGTAAGGAGGGCTCTTGAAATTGTTTTTATTTTGCTTTTTTTTTAAGTGAATTCGAATGAATTTTACAACAAAAAAAGAAAAAGAATTTAATTTTCATTATTTTTTTTTTAAATTTTCTTCTTTATTTCTTAAATTGACAAAAGCGTGAAAATATTCAATATAATCGTTAATGTTTCAATAGAGTTGTTAGCTCTTACTATTTTTAAGAAATGTGTCGGAATATTTTTGTAAAAATTATTTTAATGTTATATAAATGATCCGAAAAGAATGGAAGTAAATTAAAGCACAACAAAAAAATAACTAAAAAACTTAATTTTAAAAATAAAATACTTGTTGTTAGGGAAGTAAAGCCCCTTAAAGTCGGCAAAAGGTATACATAAATCAATGTCTTTACTTAATATAATTTTAATCTCTAAATTAACTTAATAAATTTTATTTATTTATTTATTTAGTAAATTATTACTATTTAATTATAAAAGAAGATAAAAATTGTACTAAAAATTATTTTTAACGTAAGTTATAACATTTTTCTTAAATTTTGGAATATCATTAAATAACCTTAAACTTTTATACAGTAGAATATTTTTTGCTTTTTCATTTCTAAAAAAAAATTAACAGGAAATTGAAAATATTTTTTAATCTATAATTATGAACATCTCTTGCATAAACCAGGCTATTGCACAAATAATCAAGGTTAATCTTATATTTTAACTTAAAAACAATTATAAAAACATTTACGAGGATTTTTTAGTACACAGCCAGCCACATTAACACATTCAACATAAAATTTATCGAACAGTATTTATTTATTTTGAATACTACTCTAATCGCTCTGTTTTGCAGTTTCTGAGTCCGATTCATCATCTCTCCTGTTGTCATAAAAAGTATCGAGGAGTAATACTCAAAGTGAGGTTTTATCATAGTATTTCTATATTCTTATCGAAGTTGATAAAGAAATCCTCTTTCTAATTTTGAAAAAAAAAATATATCTTTTTTGACATTTTTTTAAATACATATTCGATATGCTTTTTATTAAAAACTATAGCTTATCATTAAAAATTACACCAAGGTATTTTATTTCCTTAACCAATTCAACTGCTATGTTATCAATTACTATATTTACATTTACATTTAATTTATTATTACTGAAATTCATACATTTTTATTTGTATTTATATTTAATTTTAATTTGTTCATCCTAAATCATAAGTTTAACCTTTTTAAGTCCTCATTTATTGAGCTCGCACGTTCCTCAACACTATCATAGCAAGCATAAAACAGTTAAACCACTTTTTTTTTTTTTTTTTTTGCCTATATACAGCAGTTTGCCTATAATGATTAAGGTTTAAGAAAAAACTTCTAACTGGTAACATGGAAGGGGTATAATATAGTTATTATCTTTAAAAATAAAAATTCTAAAGCTACTACCTGTAATAATAATATTTTTTTCCACCTTTTAACGAGTTCTACTGAATAAGTTTTACTAAAAAGTAAGAAAACATTTTAGAAATTTAAAAAATCTCTATATAACCTCACCTGTTTTTAACATAAATCAATTTTGTATCTTAATTCCAAAAAAAAAAAAAAAAAAATTACTTTGGTTAAAATTTCAAATTTGAAAATCATTGCAGCAAAACAATTATGTAAAATGCTAATTAAGTCGCTAAAAGTAAAATTAAATATCACAATTATATGATTTTATAATGGAGTATTTTTGTAACATATTAACACCAAAAAGAAAATATACAAAAATGATTTATTTTGAACGGATATAGGAAATTGTGAACAAACAAATTATATCAAAAAAAAATAAATAAATAAAAAATAAATTATACAAATTTATAAATAGTGAAAACTTTAAAAAAAAAAAAAAAAAGAACTGTTATAAATTTTTCTTTTACATAATTTTTGTGATAGTCACATAGTGACATATATTTATTTTTAATATATTTTAACATCTTTTTTTTTTTATATACATACCTAGTATATATTTACTTGGTTGTTAAAATCTTACAAAAGGTTATTAAAATTAACACCTTAAAAATTTTATTTATTTATTTTTTTTTTTTTTTTTTTGTGAACATAAAAAATTGGAAATATTGTACAATATATTTAAAGTAAATAAGTTATGATATTTTTTTTTCATATTTTTGTTTTTTTTTTTTAAATTTGAAATGTAAACATAAAAAGGTAAAATATGGATATATTGAATATACAAGTAAACAATATAACAATAATAAATAAAAATCTAAAACGCGTAAAATACGTAATATTGTAAATAATAAAAGTAGTTTTTTTTTTTAAGACGCTAATTTTCATGATCAAGTATATAGAGATTTTACTTTTTGTAATTTGTAGTATTATGAAAAATTACATAATAATTACATAGATACTAAACATAATAATTACAAGATACTAAAGATTCTCTAAAACTTTAATCAAGGACAATATATCTTAAAACAGAATGGTCGTGTCTACATTTGTCTCGTGTGTTCATAAAATTCATTTTTAAATGTGTAATTGAATTATTTTGTATATAGCAAAAAAAAAAAACAAAAAAAAAAACGGTGATCAGAAATAATACCCCAAAGAAATGCGGAAAAATGCGTTTCAATGCGGAATTAAAGCCGAAATCGTAAATTTTGACAATACCATTCTTATTACCGTTTTTAAAAGAAAAAAAAGTTGAAATTGAAAAGAAAATAAAGTCAAATACCGATTCGTTTTTTTTTGTCTACATTCTGGCTAGCCCGACCGAACGCGGGTGGAGGGCTACAATATTTATCTATATGTATATGCAAAATTGTGAATTAGGACTGATGTTATAGGTGGATTTTATATATCTGCATATTCTGGAGAAAAAGAATAACCTGATTTTGAAACCACATCGCAAGCTGCTCCTAATTCAAAATTTTACTTGCACATATATTATGTATATAAATATTCTGAAAAAAGGGAATAATCTGATTTTCAAATCAGTTCTAAATTTCCTCCTAATTGAGAATTTCATTTATACATATAAGTATTTTGGAAAAAGCGTATATACCGAACTATGATTTCGCATCTAAAATCCTTGTTAATTATACTTTTAATATATGCATATCTACTTCAATCGAAATCCCTCTTATACCAGTGATATGTTTATATCAAAATTAAAAACGAAATATTTGGAAGACGGAAAAAAGGCCGATTCAACATTATTTCCCTTTTAAAACAATAATAGGATCGAATTCTAAAAATTATTTCCACATGCGTTAAGATTCGGCTTTATTTGCTAAGGCATTATTTCTGATCACCAAAAAAAATCTTTAAAAAATATTTTATTAAATTCGCTGTGCTAGTGAAATGTCAAATTAAAGCAGGCAAAAATTTAAGTTGATGCAACAAAGAAACAAGGAAAGTTTTGGAGACACTTAGAAACATTTTTTAGTTTGCAGAAAAGCGGGATAAAATTCATGAAAAGCGATTACATTGTTGATATAGTGATTTCAGTGGGGACAGGATCAATGAAAAAATTGCTACTTTAACATCTGGTTGTTTTATTTTAGTGGCTTTAAAAAAATTTTGAACAATATTTATGTTCTTTGATATTTTGTAAATTAAATTTATAGGTACTTGATGACTACTACAAATACATGAAATGTATTAGTCATAACATTGATTTTAATTTTATTTTATTTATGATACACTGTCGAGATCGAAGTCAGAGTAGAAATAAATTCTGTTTAAGAGGTTTTTTAAATAAACAATACTTTAAAATAAATGCATTCCCATTTAACAATTAGGAGTTTGTATAACAAAGACTTTCAAATTTGTGATTATTTGAAATAATTGTTATTTTTTTTTTTTTTTAAGAAGTCTTAAAAGTTTTCCTTTTAATTTTTAATACAATTTATATAATAGGATATAAAAATCTGCAAACAATATAAAATTTGTGTTATATTTTTAATTAAAACTTATTAATTGTTTTTATTTAACAGACTATATTATTTAAAGATTTTTAATACTGTAATTAAAACTAAATTTATTGCACAACATTTTATATATATATATACATATTTTTTTTAAATAAAAAAAATTATGACTACAGGTTAATAATTACAGGATAATAATTTTGTTTTATGTGGAACAAAATTTTTTAAATTTTAAGATAATTCAAATATTATAAAATTTTTAAGTACATAATTAAAATAAGAATAAGTTAAATAATTTGGTTATATATAATAAATTTATATTAAACTTTAGTGAAAATTGCCTGATTGCAAATACATAAAAAACTTCAGGAGAAAAAAGAAAGAAAAAACTCGCATATTATAAAAATGACTAAATGTCTAAATAGAAGTTATCATTTATTTAAAAATGTTTCATATTCAACAGCAGCTCTACCTCAAGAAATTCAAACTACATCGATTTTAAAAGAAAAAAGGTAAATTAAATAAATATTTATTTTTAAATAAAAAAAAAAATTTAATAATTATAAAAATATTTAAACAATGTAAACAAATATAGACTGGTATTTTATTTACATTACTATACTTATGTATATGTTTGTATATAATTTGTGATATATATGTACATAGAGATCATGTATATGTATATAAAAAGTTTTTACGTCAATATAAAAAAAATTAATCAAATAAATTTGTTTAATGGTGGTTTCTAATTAATATGATCAACAAAATTAAGAATTCAAAATCAATATAAAGTTTTTTTTTTAACTGATTAATGCACAATGTAGATTTTATTGTACAAACTAAAACAGTAATGTTAACTACATAATATTAAGTGGAAATAGAAAGTGCTAAAGAATGAAGTTTAAAAGCTAAATAATGACATGAGATTTCAAAATATATTTTTTATGAGTTTTTATTAATTCAGATAATCAGATTTAAACGTCATATTTAGAAAATTATTCCTGATATTTTATTGGTTTCATGTTAAATAAAAGTCAATTTTAAATTTATTTCATCTTATACTTGTTTTTATTCACTAATATTTTTAAAAGAAAAGTAATTCAAGGAAGAATGTAAACCAACGGTTTCTAAAAACGCACATTTCCAGAAGATAATACAAATTGTTTAGAATTGTGACTTGAACCAAAATTTGTAAATTTCATATAAATAGGAAAAATGTAATTTTGAGGGGTTGTAAATCCGGAACCCTACATAACTAAGAAAAACCGTTAACAAGTGTAAAAATATATTATTGAACCTTTAATTTTTAGGTTTTGCCGAAGAAAAATTTGTACAGATGTCTAAAAACAGCAAATTTTAAATTTTTGAGCCGTAATAGCTCTTAAACAAGGGGTGTTAGTGTCTTACAAATAATTTTCTGAGGAGAGAAGAGGAAAGAACTATTTCTAAAAGTTCTTTCTCACCTTAAAATTTCACGTCCCTATCTAAAAGCGTACCGGAGTTATGAAAAGAGAAATGTCATGCAATATTCAATTTTCACATAACGGTAAATTTAAATATTAAATTTAAAAACTTGTATAATTTTGATATTGATTCATAAAGGTAAAAAAAAAATCCAGTCAAATGGTGTTTTCAGATTGAAAAAATATTAAGTAGATGACATAAATATATACGTATTTAAAAATAGGGATATTCGGGGCTGAGGAACTGCAGCTTCGTAATGGATGGGGCTACATGAAAAAGTTGTTCTACAAAATTAATTGTTTTATGAGACCTACCCATGGTGAAAAATTTCTTCCTCTATCTTTAATTGTGTAGAAGATTTGTAAACAGACTGATAGACGGAAGGACATACGAACAGAGTATAACTGAAAGGCACATTTTTTCAAATTTTTTTAGAAATGTGCTAAAAAGCTACAAAGCCGCCGTTTTATTAATCTCTAATTTCTATTCATAGATCCATATTATTGAATTAAGAAATGAAATATTATCGGCAAATGAAGTTAATTTTTAAAAAAAATTTCATATAATGTAAAAGTTACAAAACTAATTGTTCTAAGATAATTAAACTGACATAAAAACATTTCCTTAAGAGTTAACAAATTCACCTAGAAGCTATCATCTATTTGACATATTGTTTTACACACAGTCTGATGTCACTTATATGTACCACAAATTTAACAAAAAATTCATATAACTATGGTATATATGTAGCTTTTATGAAAACTGTTGAGAAACATTTTTGACTTTAATTGTAGTCTTCAGTAATAATCATGGCACGTATTTGTGTCTGAGTTTAGTTTATGTCTATAGTATTCTTTCAAAAACTGTCAGTTTTTTGGGATTTAAAATTAAATTTGTTATTCAAATTATGTTAGGTAAGTTTTGGATTAAAACCACCAAATATACTTTAGTGGTGAATGTGTTAAGATAACTTTTAAAAATTCTTTTAATAAATTTTTAATCCAGGAGCAATCAGTTGAGTGTATGCCCATTATTTAATTCCAATAATTAAATTTCGATTGAATTTTATACTACTAGACAATTCCTTGAATGTACATATTTTGTTTAAAAATATTTTAAAATGTAATGAAAAATAAACATAATATGTAAAATTGGTAAAATGTTTATTACACATATTGTATGTTTATATATGTATATACAAAAGTATATAAAAAACTTAAATACATATTTTATTACATTATTTAACCTTGATTTAAATTTGTTAATGTCACATACAAATTTTATTAAATTTAAGAAGATTTAAATAGATTTGCTAACATTTTTCTATTGACTGATAGGTTTTATAAAAATATTTTTAATCAATCAATCAATCAATCTTAAGTTGGAAATAAAAAAAAATGTTGAATATATTATTAAAATTTTGAAATTTTAAAATTTAATTTAAAAAAAAAAAACAACAAATTTTACAAGAACAATTTGTTGACGCAATATGTAGAAAATAATTTAAGTTTGGGTTGAGGGAAGGTGAAAACAAGCAAAAAATAATGGAAGATTTTTTGTAACTCAGTTTCTAGGATAATTTTCAAGGATAACTTATACAATCCAATGATCACTTAAATACAACTCTTTATCAGTATAGAACCATAAAAGTTCTTTCAAAATTCGTTATATAAGGGGTGCGCCACGAAATTTCGAAAAAAAATCCCAAATGCCAAAATTCCAAATTCCAAAATCCCAATGGTAATTGCGATTTTGAAATTTTGGGATTTTGGTATTTGGGATTTTGGAATTTTGGGATTTTGAATTTTGTAATTTTGAATTTTGGGATTTTGGAATTTTGTATTTGGGATTTCGTAGCCAACCCGTTATATAAGACACTGTGATTTATTATTTAATGATACATTTATTTCTAGTTTAGTTTTATTATATTTTCAAATTCTTTTAAATAATTATTTTCTTTTCTCAATAATTATTTTATTTTCAACATGGAATTGGTAAAAATAATATCTGGTTATCTGGTACAAATATTTTATGTTCCTATGAATTTTTTAACATCACAAAATTTAACTATTTTCCTTTTAATTTGGCATCTTTAGATCCATCTATCTTTATCTTTTGGGATCTTTAAATCCATCTATCTTTTTTATCTTTTGGGATCTTTAAATTTATCTAAAAAATCGTTTAGAGTAAATCTATAAAACTTTTTGTTATTGTGGTGAAACACCCTGCACAAATTGCTTACTGGGAAAAAAATTTAAGACCTGATTTACAGTGGCACTATAATGATTCATATAGGCTAATATAATATGAAATATTTATATTTATTTTTATTTGGTATATTTAATGTAATTAACTATTTTTTTATTTTTCAAGAAATGTAAAACCATTTTCTGATATTCCTGGACCAAGAGGTTTACCTTTTATTGGTAATTCATGGAGATTTGCACCAATTATAGGTAATTATATATATTTTTATTTTAATTTATTGAATCACGTTGTGTTTTAGATATTTTATGTAAAGAGCTTTTTACAAAAAACGCTTATGGAAAATAAGTTTTAAATAAAAGTAGTAAACACAATTCCGACCATTGACTACCCCCGCAAAATTCGTGAAAAACATTGAAAATTTCTAAATCGCCGATGAATTTTTGATTTGGTGTCATTGCTCACAATCATGAATGAATACATAAGAATACATATATGTTTTAATTTTTTAGTTGCAATTAATTTTTTAAGTTTAAAAAAAATATCTATAAAAATTTTGAAAATATTATTGAATTATTTTTAAAGTTTTTTGACCGATTTATTAAAGAATTGAAAATAATAACAAATATTATCTAAGCTTTGTTCGTAATAAAATACAAATGTTTTTAATTTTAAATACACAATTAAAATTTTAACGTTTAATATTTTGTTTAAGACTCTATATAGATAAGTTTTAACTAATCAGTAGCTGTTAATTATAGCAAAATATTTAAATCTTTTGAAATTTTACAAAATTCATTCAACACTAACAAAAAAAAAAAAAAAAAAGTAAAACAACATTTTCAAGACTATTCTAATTTTCTCATATCATAAACTTGACATTCAAAATTACTTTTTATTCAAATTACTATACATATTTTCATCAAAACAATAACCTTTAAAACAACACCCTTCTACTTTTTTTTTCTCATAAAAATATAAAAGACAGAAAATCTTCCAATGTAAACATTAGTAAATCCTTGACAAAAGAAGAAAAATTTTTCTCAGATTAAATTTTTTCACTATATGTATGCAAATTGACTATATACATTATATATACATATATATCAATAACATAATATATACCAAGTTTATAGTAGTTATTGTTGTTATATCTTAAGTTGCACTTCATCAGACTTAAGAAAATTTTCAATGACAAAAGCCAAGGCTATTCAAAAATGTAATATGTAAGACAAAAAAATAAAAAAAAAAATAAAAATTAAAAAAACTAATAAAAAAAAACTTGTAAACAATATATAAAACAAAAAAAAAGATTTTATAGTAAACTTTAAAGATTAGTTTAGTCATTAACTATACTATATACATATATAATGCATAGAAATATTATTTTTGAAATATTAAATTTTTAAATAATTAAAAAAGAAAAATTAAATAAAAAGAAGAAAATAATTTTTAAATTTATAATATATAAAAACCAATTATCCCGTCGTAATATTGAAGCTATTTCTCTGTGTTATAGATATCTTGTAGATAATGACACTTGCTCTATTGAACTAAAATCAATTATGCCTCCTCTTAAACAATTCTAACGTAACACCAGAGGAGCTGCAAGTGCTTATTTCTATACAAGTGGAAATTCCAAGATTGTTTAAAACTGGCTATGGAAACTTATTTGTTGTGAGAACTGCTAAGATGTGGAACATGCTTCCATCTAATGTGTTCCCCTCTGTCAACAAAGTTTCGTACTACAATTTACAAAAATTCAAAACGAATCTTTATAGGTTCGTTTCCAATCTTTCCACTAATTCCCCTTTTAACATTCTATTTTCCTAATAACTAAACCTACATATGTATAAAGGAATCCGTTCCTAGCATTTAGTTAGCATGTAAAAAAAAGGAAAACGAGGAAGAGTGCAGTAGAGTAGACTGTGTCAACTCTGGGATACCCGTATGAACGTAATATATCCTGTTTCTATAAAACTTGATCATCTTTTAAAAACATTCAGAGTTTTAGTACCGAACTACAGAGATATATTTATGTAAATTGTGGAGTTGTATGATAGCTACCCGAATCTATTGCGCCTAGCTTCATTAAGTTCCAAGAAATGCAAAAAGCCTGAACCGGCTGCTTTAGACCATTCAAATTTTACAAAAGTTTTTGGCATGCAACTCGACACTTTTTCACTAAATTTCAGATAGCTAGCTTCAATAGACACTGAGTTATTTTCATTTAAAAAGAGAAGTTGTATGGCAACTATCCGAACCTGTCATATCATCACAACAAAATTTTACAGAAGTTGTTGCCATAAAACTCGATCATCATTTGCAAAATTTCAGATACCTAGATTGAATAGACACTGGGTTATTTCCATTTAAAGAAAGAAGTTGTATGGCAGCTACTCGAACCCGGCGGCCGAAAATGCTGGAGTTAAATAGCAAAACTAACAATTTTGTAAAAGTGACGTAAAAAAAATTTCAGCCTCCTAACTCCTTTATTTTTTGAGTTATCGTGCGGACGGACACTGAGTTATTTTCATTTAAAAAGAGAAGTTGTATGGCAGCTACCCGAACCCGTCGCACCACCACAACCAAATTTTGCAGAAGTTGTTGCCATAAAACTTGATCATCATTCGCAAAATTTCAGATACCTAGATTGAACAGACACTGAGTTATTTCTATTTAAAGAAAGACGTTGTATGGCAGCTACCCGAACGCGGGGACAGAAAATGCTGGAGTTAAATAGCAAAACTAACAATTTTACAAAAGTGACGTAAAAAAATTTTCAGCCTCCTAGCTCCTCTATTTTTTGAGTTATCGTGCGGACGGACACTGAGTTCTTTTCATTTAAAAAGAGATTTTGTATGGCAGCTACCCGAACCCGTCGCACCAGCACAACCAAATTTTGTAGAAGTTGTTGCCATAAAACTTGATCATCATTTGCAAGATTTCAGACGCCTAGCTTTATTAACTTCCAAGAGGTGCAAGAAGCCTGAACCGGCTGTTCTAGGCCAAACAAATTTTACAAAAGTTGTTGGCATATAACTCGACACTTCTTCACTAAATTTCAGATTCCTAGCTTCAATAAACACTGAGTTATTCTCATTTAACCGGATAAGTTGTATGGCAGCTACCCGAACCCGCCGCACCACCACAACCAAATTTTACAAAAGTTGTTGCCATAAAACTTGATCATCATTTGCAAAATTTCAGACGCCTAGCTTCATTAGGTTCCAAGAGGTGCAAGAAGTCTGAACCGGCTGCTCTAGACCAACCAAATTTTACAAAAGTTGTTGGCATGTAACTCGACACCTCTTTACTAAATTTCAGATTCCTAACTTCAATAAACACTGAGTTATTCTCATTTAAACGGAGAAGTTGTATGGCAGCTACCCGAACCCGCTGCACCAGCACAACCAAATTTTACAGAAGTTGTTGCCATAAAACTTGATCATCATTTGCAAAATTTCAGAAACCTAGCTTGAATAGATACTGAGTTATTTCTATATAAAGATAGAAGTTGTATGGCAGCTACTCGAACCCGCCGACCGAAAATGTTGGATTTAAATAACAAAACTAACAATTTTGCAAAAGTGACGTAAAAAAAATTTCAGCCCCCTAGCTCCTTTATTTTTTGAGTTATCGTGCGGACGGACGGACGGACGGACGGACGTACATGGCTTAATCGACTCAGAATTCGATTCTGAACCGATCCATACCTTTGACACTATATCTAGCTCGACTCCTTTAAGGTGTCACAAACGTAATGGCAAATTTATTATACCCTTGAACATAGTTCATACGGGGTTTTTGAGAATCACATACAGGGTTTTTGAGAATCAGAAAGCATAACTTCAGAGAATGATAGGGGAGGTCAAAGCACGATGGAATTAGGTAGTCTATTTTCAACCTTTGTTGAGATTATGTGGCCTAAAGATTTTGCCTTTTTTAAAATACGTAGCTTAGTTTTTAATTTATAATTTTGAAACTATTGTACATTAAAGAAAACTTTGTACAATAAAACAATTTGAATTGCTTAATAAATTATCTTTCTGTTGCGATATCAAGCAAGTTTCTGTGATTTTATAAGTTTCTGTGATTAATAAAAAATTATAAAACTTTAGATTCACATGTTATTGTATTTTTAATTCAAAAATTATCATTTAAAACATCTTAACTAAAAAAATGCCGTTATGAACTAAATGATGTTTTTTTTTTTTTTTTGTATAATATTTTTGGGCTATTTCTGTACATTTTGACGATAATAACAGCCATTTAGCTGAAAAGTTACAATATTATAATTAAAAATCTTTTTGGGGATTATACTCGTATTATTTTTCATATTGTTATTTTATTTCATTAGAAATAAAAAATTTAAATTTTTTCTTGAAAATGATATTAAGTGTTCTTATATGTATATAATATATAGTTTCAAAATTGTAAATACAAAAAAAAAAAACTTATCTAAGTACTTTAGAAAAGACAAAATTTCAGTAACGGTTGAAAATAGATCCCCCAGTATCAAGATGTTTATTGTTTGATTTGACATTCTCTATCTCTCTCTAAACCTAAAATGAGGTCCTCTATAATATTAGATCAATAAAGAACGCATACATCCATAGAATCTAAGCTTAATCTAGTTATTCGCCTATTATCAAATTAAGATTTTTTTTTAAGCTTAATTTTTATCACAACAGGCCTTAACCAGAATAAGTGTGCAACTGTAGCCCTTACCTACCTAACCTTAATATTAATAGAAATATTTATATTATGTAAAACAATTATTACCATAGGATATTGTTACCAAATTACATATTTTCTTTAATGAAAAAAACTTATATACATACATACATACATATTTTGTTCAACATCATCATCATCATCTTTTGAATGTTGCAGTTTTTAGTTATATTCGATATCAGTAAATTGCATAAAACATATATACATATACTGGTATACTATAAATATGCATATGTATATATATAAATTTTAATAGGAAAAAAAAAAGAAAAGGTTAAGGCCACTAATCTTTCATTCATTAATTTATTCATTAAAAAAAAAAAAAAGGGCGCGATTTTAATAAAAACATATATGTATGTATTTACAAAATTTTTATTACCCATATATTCAAATTTATTACACTTGTAAGACTTGTCATATGAAATATGTCACTCAACAGTTATTATGATACAAAGAGTTTTTATATCTTAAAAGATATTTTCGTTTTTTTTTTTATACAGAAGAAAAAAAAAAGTAAAAGAAAAGTAGAAGAAAAACAATAAATAATAAAAAAAAAAATATTTAATTGTTTGCTCTGATGACGTTTTTTTTGTGGAAAATCGAATTTAACAAACTAAAGATTATAAAAATTAGGATTCATTATACTTTAGTATCAAATAAAATATTAATTTAATCTTAAGTAAAATTAGAGGTTTTAAGAAATTTAATAGGGCATAATTGTCATCGCTATTTCTTTTTTTGTTTTATATAATTTTTCGTTTTTAAAATTAAGAAAGAATTACTTGAGTAATTTTAAGCTTAAACCAAAGTTATACAGAAATCGATAAACAAGTTTTAAGATAGAACCAAAACGAACGAAACAAAACGAGACGAGACGTAAAAGTTCGTCAGTATATATGAAAATATATTTAATGAACCACAATAGACGCTTGTTCCGTTCATTAACTTGTTTAAGTTCTTTAAAATTTAGTTGTTATTTTTAAGTAATGCTAAGTTCCGTAAAGGCCTGACTAGCTGTAATTAAAGCAACTTAATTTTTTTCGTTCTAGGCCTTAAAGGTTACGTTAAAACTTGAAAAAATTAATGTAAACTATATCCAGGGTTCAGTCTTTTGACAGTCACAAATTTGACAGCAGAAATATTAATTTTGAAGAATAAACAAAGAATGTTTAGGTTTTACTGTTTAGGTACATGCTAACGTTGAATGAAAAGTAAAATTTTTAACGAAACTCAAATGAAGCTGTCTCAAATTAAGTAAGCTTGCGTAGCTATATGCAATCGTATAAGAGGGTATAAAATTTTGACAATTACTTAAGTTGCTTTAAGTATGTTTAGTCAGGCCTTAAGTATCAAACTTTACGTAAAGTATTAAACGTTTAAATAAAGAAATGGATTTATATTTTTTTTTTAGTTTTTCTGTTGTGAATTTTTTTTTTAGGCTTTCACCTTCATTTGCACATTAAAAAATATAAATGCATTGAATTTAGAAGTTCTTTAAAATTATTAATCAAACCATTTTTTTTATTTTTATTATTGGTTTTGATATGTATTTTTAAACAATATATAGAAAATTTTTATGTTTGTTTAAGTTTATTATGGCGAAATTGTCATTTTTACGTAACTTAAGTGTCAGTTTTACGTAACGCTAACTTCCGTTCGTTAAATAGTAATCGTTTCTTTACTTTTAAATATAAAACAACTTTTTTTTTGTTTTTGAAAGTTAATTGTTTTTTTTTGTACTTATTTAAATTATAAAATTTTAAAATTTATAATAAACAATTTTAAAAATAGTTTTTTCACGGTACTGAAAAAATAATAAATATAATGATTTTAAATTTTCAATTCGATTTATTAGAAAAGGAAATTAAAAACTTTAAAAATAATTATAATATAATATTATACGATCTAATAAAAATAATTTTAATTACATATTTTTTTTAAATAATTTAAGTATAATAAATGAAAAGATCAATATTTTAAAACAGTTTATAAATAGATTTTTGAATATTATTGAGAATATAAATTTTTCTTCATTATATTTTTTCATTTAGGGGTTATAACTCATATATGTCTATATTTTTTTTACACGATAAGTTTAGAAAAAACTTTAATTTCAGTTATTTTTAATTATCTTTAGATTAAAAGTTTCTTTTTTGTTTTAATTATCTACAGTCTACATAGTAACTGGGGAAACCTTTAAAAACAAAAAAAAAACTATTTTGAAAAAAATTACTATAATGTATTGTAAAAAGTTTATAAAATAGATTTAAATCTTTTTTTTTTTCTATTAACTTTCCAAATAATTAAAATGACATTAAAATTATTTCTTCTAACGTTTTTTATTTCATTTTTTTTATTTTTATTTTAAATTTAATTAAAGTGAAAACGTTACTTAGTTTTAGTACAATTTTTTTACTATTAATTGTTTTTTTTTTTTTTTTTGTATAAAATTACATTTTAAAGATTGTTGATTTGAATTTAATTTCGATAGATTTAAAAATTAGGTTAAGGCATTTAGAAGTGTTTTTTTTTTTTTAATAAAAAATTTATTGTAAAACAATTTTATATATTTTAATACATATATTTATTAAGATACATATGGGGAGTTCCATGAAAAATGAGCCAAAAATCGAAAATTTTAAAATGTTCTGTATAAAAATTTTATACGGTTTTGTAAGGTTCTATTATTAGATAACGTGAGTGTGTTAGTTCTTCATGTGATTTCATTTTCAAATTGTGTTTTTAAAATCGATTCAAATCAATTTTTGAGACAGCTAAATTTTTTATGCCCGATCGAAAAATGCCCGATTTTCCCGATGGCTAATGCATTTTACTTTCTTGTAATATTGACAAGTTGTAATAAAAAGTCTATAAAAAGATTTTAGTCGATGTTTTATCAATAGGCATATTATGCAATTTAAATGTAAAATTAAGGATAATAAAGAAAGAAGATTCGCAGAAAATTGTATAATATTGAAAATAATAAAACTAACAAAAGTGTACGATTTCCCGATGATATTAACAACATTTTATGAAAATATAAGTTACATTTCTCTTTGATGAAATATTTACTCTAGAAGGGTGTTTTAAATATGAAAATATATTTAGAATAAAGTTATAATGAGACCTATGCTAAATTGATAAAAGAAAATTTATAAATTTTTTTTAAATGTACTAATGACTAACATGGAATTCTCCATATTGTTTTGAAATATTTATTTTTATTATTTTTTAGGTCAATACAAAATAAGCGATTTAGATAAAATTATGAAGGAATTATTTGATATTTATGGAAGGATTGTAAAAGTTGAAGGTCTAATTGGACATGCTGATTTATTATTTGTTTTTGATGGTGATGAAATTCGAAATACATTTAAACAAGAAGAAGCTCTTCCTCATAGGTAAAAATTAAATAATTGAATATTATATATTAAATTTACTTAATATATTTTGTATTACAATATTAATTTATGATCTTGTATTTTTAATTCTTATTTAATTGGTTTACAACTATTTAGAAGTTAATTAATTCTGTTGTTTTAAAACTTATGTTTATTTCTTAATTTTCGAATTTAATTAAAACAAATTTTCAAGTAGGTATTATTTCATTTCAATTATTTGAAATGATACTTTGAACTATATTTAACTCATCATAAAGTTATGAAATGTTGTTCTAATTTTTGACCTCAAAAATTTTTAATATTATTATTATTATAAACTTATATAAATTTTCTTTGTTGTTTCTATTTTTTATTAAAAGTATATATGAATTTTTTTTTTGTTGAATAAATATACATGGTGCATGATAAGTGAAAAATAAATCATATATAATCTTAAAAATTATTTAAAAGAAATACTTGTGTTCACTATAGAACCGGCCGCCGGAACAGGAAAACTTAATAATTATTTTTTAATATAGGATTTTTTTTTGAACATTATATAAGAACTAGATTATAAATATAAATGTATATGAAACATGTATATATGTAGCTATATTATGTCTATATAATATGTTCATTTCATGCAATTATAAACATTGAAAAAAGCTTTTCCACAAAATTTAATTTCGTATTAGTAAAAGTGACTGATGTTTTTCGGATGAAAAAATGCTCTATAAAAAAGTTGTTGCTCTTTACTTGTGTAATAACTTTTCCTTAATAACGTTTTCATTATATTTATACCCGTACGATAGGATCGGGTATAATAAAATTACTCCTCCGTTTGTAACACCTCGAAATAAGCGAGCTAGATATACCTTCAAAGGTATGGATCGGATCAGAAAAAAATTCTAAGACTTTTGAGCCATGTCCGTCCGTCCGTCAGCACGCTAACTCAAAAACTAAGAAAGCTAGAATCTTGAAATTTACACAAAATATTCTGGGAGTAATTTGTAGGTTCCCTATTTTTTTTGGTTGAGTTTGGACCAAGCCTTAGGGTAGCTCTCGAACACCTAACTTTTAGATCCCGACATTTTTTTTGCAATAGAGCTATGAAATTTTAACTACTGATAGATCTCACAAAAATATTAATTTTATTTTTTATAACTTTTTTTTGTAGCCCCACCCGTTACGGAGCTACAGCTCCCCAAAGGTTCAAAAAAGCTCTATATTTAAATTGTTATAGCACAAGTTGTATAAGGTATATCTTCATTTTGAAAACGCCAAACGATTACTACTTTTATTAGCTTTAAAAGTATATATACAATAAATATATACTTGTGGCATACGGTGTCTTAATTTACCGTTATGTGAAACTAAAATTTTGCAAAATCCTTCAACCCTTCTATTTTCTAAACGGTTTAAGTTGGAAACTTGAAATTTTGACAGATGTTAGATCTTTGAAAATAAGTATGAGTCATTTCAGAAACTTTTTTGTATCGCCCCCCGTTTGGGAGCTGTAAGGGGTCAAAAACTGAAAATTTCCTATTTTTAAACACCTGTAACTTGAACACCTGTTAAAATTTTTTTAAAGTAATACACAAAAATTAAAGCTTCAACATTATATTCTTATTTCTGTTAACAACTTTTTTTAATAATATAGGGTTACTTTATAATTGACGAAAGTGTTACTTGATTTTTTCAAATTTTCTAACAAATTTCTTCAACAAATTTTTTGCATTTTGTTTTACTCGATAATTTGAAATTGTTGAGGATATAAGGCGTAGTACATAAAAATGTAAATAAATATACAACATAACGGTTGCTTGAAGAATTTTTATTTATATGATATTGATATACATACATACTTATATAATATCATGTTTATTTACATATCGTATATGTCACTGATGAATGAATGATAAGAGTATAGATGTATATTATATAGCGCCGTATTTACATACATATATGTATTTTATTGTACTTATAAGAAATTATTTTGTCAATGGAATATTTAAATATAATAAATTATAATATTTAAAATTATATTTACTATTTTGTACTAAGTAAATTTAATATACATTTACCGCTTAGTATTAAATGGTACTATAGAATATTTGAAAAAGTTTTGGATTGATAATCGTTATGTGAAAGGTTAGAATTTGCTTTTGAAGAATGTACATATAAACATATAGTTTGAATATATGTACAACCCATAGTTCTAGAAATTATAAAATTCACCCAAATTATTTTAAAATACTAAAATATTAAAAAAATAATATTGTGAGCAGAGTGACAGGCTGTGAACATACTAACGGTTCGTACGGGTATCTAAGAGTTGACAAAGGCAACTGTATTCTTCCTCGTTTTCTGTCAAAACCTTAAATATGAAATTTTTTTGAATCCGTTCAGTAATTTGGGCTGAACACGTGCTCGCAGACAGAAAGGCACACAGCCAGACAAACCGACACCAATCCAAAATTCCTTACTATTCAGGTTTTTGCGTACCGGAGGTTCAAAATTTTGATACCATCACAATACCTTGCTTATATATTACATGTTTGTGATCGGTAAAAAATGTACACCGTTAATGTTTTTTAAGATATTTAAAATTGATTTAGAATGCTTTAAATACATTACATTTTAAATATGAAATCAGATAGCACCATATTATACAAATTGAGATTCTTTTACTTTTAAATACATATTATATAACTTTAATTGTAGGAGTCCCTGTATTGTACTTGTAAAGTAAAAAAAATAAAAAAAACTATTTTTTTTTTTTATTATACATACATATATTCTAATGAGTATATTTTTATTAAAACAAAAGGATAAGTATAAATAAATGAGTGTATACTTTAAAGATATTTCGAGATTTAACCAATGCTAAATTAAAACATAAAACCATTATCTATACATCAAAAAAAAAAAAAAAATTTTCTTCTTTCTTTTACATCTTATAGATAGAATAAATAATACATGTATTAGACGAATTTATGAGTTTATTATATATGTATGTATAAGTAAACAGTACCCACGCTTATTAAAAAACATATTATATACATATATATATATTTTCCTTTTTTTTTTTGCTGGATATAACATTAAATATTATTGAATTATTATAACTCACCAGGTCATATTTAAGGTAAGGTATATTTGATATCGTAATAATTGAGTTATTAAGTTTTGATTAATGGACACGTGTTCTTTTCAAATTTTTTTTTTTTTTTTTTTACAAGGTAAATTAAAATCATTTACCACTTTTTTTTTATGTATTATATATAAAAAAAAAATAAAGAAGGGATATGTAGAAATACATTTAGTATTAATAAATTTTTCAAATTCGTTTCAATTTTTCGTTTGGTGTTTTTGGTGTTTTTCCTTTTTTAACCATTTTTAACCATATATAGAAGAAATAAATTTGTAGTGAAATTGAAAACAATTTGACAAAAAAAAACAAAAAGAAAAAAAAAGATTTACAAAGAATTTTTATTAAAAAGAACATATAAATTTTTACGTGTCCTTAAATTTAATTTTTATATAAAATAAAAAAAAAATATATATTTTAAAATATTACAGAGGTCATATTATATTATGATGTCATTATATCATTAACATTATTACTTTTTTTTTTGTTTTGTTTTTTTCTCAAGGGATTAATGTATAAAAAGTTTTTAATTTTTATTTTGTTGGACTTAATTTTTTTTTTTTTTTAATTAAACAAACCTAAACAGTGAAATTTATTATTCATAATGACAAACTATAATTAAGCATACATATATATATATATGCTTCAATTTTTTATTTATTATGATTAATATTATATTGAAGAAAAAGTTCTAATACCATGACCAACTTACATCCAATAGCCTTTCAATACCTTGTCTAACTTTTTTTTTTTGTTTTAAATCTTCATACTCCTAAAGAAAATGCGAAAGATTATCAAGTGTAATAATGGTTTAAAACAAACAATAGTATTTAGCATAAGTTCAACTTTTATAATGCCACAATTTTTCTCCGTCGTATAACCCATATGTAATATAACCAAAGAAAACAAGGCAGAACGTAAACCAACGGTTTTTAAAGGCGCAAATTTCGAAAAGACAATACAAACTGTTTAGAATTGTGATTTGCACCAAAATTTGAATATTTCTTATAATAAAAAAAAATGTGAAAAATTAGGCACTATCTTGAATTTTAAGAGAACTCTAAATTATTAACTAATACATATAAAATTATGAAGTTAAAGCTTTCATTTTGAAAAATTTCAATTTTTTAGCCTTAATAGCCCACCTCCCGTGGGCTATTAGATAAACATTAATTCTTAAAGATCTTTATATTCTTAAAATTTTAAGGTTCTAACTAAGAGCGTGCCGAAATTGTGAAAGAAGAAAAATCTTGCAAAATTTAAAATTTTGTCTTCCCATAATGGTAAATTTAAATAGTAAATTGCAAAACATTTCATAATTTTGATATTGTTTTATAAAGGTATAAGAAAAATTTTTTAGAATGTAAAACTACTACGCAGAACGTTAGATAGATACATTTGAAAATAGGAATTTTTTTGCAATTTTGAGGGGCATTTTTATGTTTTCAGCAAGACAAAATTTGATGCGTAGATGCCTAAGTTACAGGTGTCAAAAATAACAAATTTTCAATTTTCGAGCCCTAATAACTCTTGGGGATGGTACAAAAAAAAATTTCTGAGGAAACTTATAATAATTATAAAAGTACTTTTTTTTTCGTTAAAATTTAAAATCACTATCTAAAATTTTTTTTTGTAATGTGCTAAAAAGTTAGATACATACTATTTCAATAACAAATTCATTAAAATAATAGAGTTCTGCTTCAAAACTCTCGCTTAACAAGTCACTTAAACCGTCATTTTGAAGCCAATTCTAAAATCTTTCCTAATTATTGTTTTATATATATATTTCAACAACAAAACGATTAAAATAATAAATAATTAAATAAAAGGGGACTGCGTTCCTCAAACACCTGCTCAACAAATTATTTAAATCTTAATTGAAAATCCAAAATAGGATGTAATAATTCAGAATCTCGCGTATACATAAATTCATATTCTGCCAAAAAATGTATAACCCTAATTTTCTGTTCAACTATAAAATTTCTCACAATTTTTTACATACACAAAGATCTGATTTAAGAAATACAATTAAACGATAACTCAGGAAACTTGCAAAAATTCATTCAAATGATACTCCTGGCAAATGAAATACAGAGTACAGACATACTTAAATTTAATCATTTGTAAAATGAATCAGATGCGCATTAGGACTGGTGTGTCGGCCAATAAAAAAAATTCCTTTCAAAAGTTTTCAAAAATTTTCACTAATGTTGTAAAATAATGAAAAGAAAAACGATATTGTTCTTTAATAGGGATACGGTAAAATACAATTCGATATAGAACTAATATTGTATTAAAATTCTTTTAGCAAATTAACAATAAAAATTTACTGTAAACTTTTAAAAAAATGTTTTTAATTTTACAGTAATGTTATTTAGAAATTTAAAAATTTCAATATTAATTATTCAGTACAGTAAATAAATTCCACTTGAAATTATATATTTCCTACTTTGTAGCTATTCCCCTCAAATTGCTTACACTTAATTTTTGTTTTTTTTTTTCACAAATATCAAAAGTTAAATTTATTTTTAAATTGTTGAAAAGCGTAGCATAAAATAGAAATTACAAAAAAAAAAAAATTAATTTACTAAAATATTTCATAAATAAATAAAAAAGTGTCCGTTTAGAAATTAGATAAATGTAAAATCAATTTTTAATTAAATTTGAAAATTGAAAAAAAAAAAAAACAAATTTAAAAATATCTTTAAAATGATAATATTAAAGAATTTGTTAGATCTTAAGGATTATTTTCTATCTTAATAGAAAGATATTTTAATTTCGAAAAATTGATTTTATCCAAATAAAAATTATATTTTGAAAACTTCAAATATATAGTACGTATATTTAAATTGAAATTATCCATTTTAATATTTTAATTGTAAAAAAAAAAAATAAATACAAATCATTGAATCATACACTATTCAGATAATTTAATTTGTTACACTCAAAAAATCAATCAAATATTTTTAATAGAGAATTTAGAACTTAAAACAAATATTTTCATTTAAAATTGAATATCAAAAAAAATTTTTTTTTGTTTTTTTTTTTTTTTTTTTAAATTAAATTGTAAGAACAAAAAAAATTCCTGATATTCTTTGGACTATATTTTAATTTTTATTTATAAAATCATTTTAAATTTGTGTGGACGACCGCACACACGCTTATTTTTTTTCTCTCTGGCTAGTATGTGCAGTTTTTAAACCAAATATTTTAATATTTACGATATATCAATTGCCTCTAGAACTAATTAAACGACTACACTAGATTAAAAAAGTATAAAACTGTAAAACCACAAGTGAAACTATATAAAACTGTGTTAAATTAAATAGGTCCGGGTTTTTTTTTAAGTAAGAACAAAATTATTGGAGATCAAATTTTTAAGTTCTAATTAGTTTGAATTGGGTAAATTAAGCAAACTGAGTTAATAGAAAACCGTGTGGAGAGCATTTAAAAAACGTCGACACGCTCAGATCATAAACTCGACAAAGTGAATTAAAAAACTGAGTGTGTGAAATGACCCTTAGAAAAGTTTTTGAAATGAACGCAATTTATTCAAAGTATTTTTTGTTGTAAATTAAATACTTTTTTTTTTTTGGATATTTTTTGGTTTTCAGAACAATTTAATTAAAATAAAATAAAATTATCAATTCGATTTAATTTAAATATGATGGGAAGGTAATAATAAATAATCTGTATCAATAATAATCAGAATTATAAACAAGTATTTATTTATTTATTTTTTTTTTTTTTGTTAAAATCCCTTGAATTTTATAATTTTTTTTTAATTTAATGTAAAACGTGCCATACATATTTTCTATAGAAGTTGGCAAAGATAACAGCCACATTCTATTGTTTTGTAATTTAATTTTGCACAATGAAAATTTAATAAAAATAATGAATTTCTGTGATAGTCTCCATTGGCAATGGAAGATTTAAGGGGTTCTAACGGTTCCTTGAAAAATGTACGTACATATTTAAATAACGGTAAATATTTCATGAACCACTAACAGTACCATATCGGTTAAATCGGTCAAATTTATTTTTTTTTTATCTATCTTTTACCTATTCCCTATAACTATTCAATTTTCACTGAAATCAAAAAATCCTCAGAAACAAAAAAAAAAAAAAAAAAAATGACCGTTTCAAAATGAAAATTAAAAATAAAAACAGTAAAATTAGATGCTAATAATAATAATGAAAATATATTTAAATTAAATTTTTTCTTCTTTTGCTTATATTTTAATAAACTATAATAACATAAAATTAACAGAATTTATCCTTAAGGTATACTATATCTAGGTATAAGGATATAAAAAGATCGTTATCAACTCACTGTTGTGTCATTCTTTATATAGTTTTCTCTTTCTCACTTAAAGTTTACTCATATAATATTGTTGTTATGTCATTTTATATCCATATTAAATTAAAAGGGAGAAAAAAAAAATAATAAGAAAATAAAATTAATTTAATTCAATTTCTTATTGTATTTTATAGGCCATCCATGCCATCATTAAAGCATTACAAAGGTCAACTCAGAAAAGATTTTTTTGGGAATACAGGTGGATTGATCGGAGTGTAAGTGAAGAGTAGTTTTTTTTTATTTTTTTTTTTTGTTATATATTTTTCTTTAATACCAAAAAAGTTATTAAATTTTATATTTTTCTTTTTTTTAACTACTATGTTATATTTTTTTTTTTTCTTCTTTTTCATTTTTGATTGTATGTACAAAAAGTTAAAATATCAAAATTTATTTTTGGCAAAGTTTGCCTTTTTTTTTTTATATATATACATACATAATAATATTTATCCTTACGATATTTCATTTACCTGTATATTAAATATAAATCTTGTTGTTATATTATATAAGTATATATATTGTGTATGTATAATATTTTCATTCTTATTTAATTTTTTTTATTTATTTTGTGAAATTTTTCTTTTTAGACATGGCAAAGATTGGGAAAATTTCAGATCTGAAGTACAGCATATTTTATTGCAACCACAAATGGCTAAAAAATATATTCAACCTTTAAATGAAATTGCCGATGAATTTATGGAAAGGTGTGTCCTGGATAATTTTTTTTTTTTTTTTGCTGTTCTTCCTCTTCTTTTTTTTTATATTATTAATATACTTATATATACACATATTTATATATAATATAGTAAATATACTCGTATGTACATATATATGTTTATTTTTTATTGCCTTTTGTATTATCCAACTATGGCAGTTTATTTTTTTAGGTATTTTTTTTCCTTAATCCCTTAGCTTTTACTTTTTTCCCTTTTTTTTATTATTTTTTTTTTTTTAATTTTGTATGTGCTTTTATTCTTACTTTTTTTTTTTTTTTTAAGGATTCATGAAATGCGTGATGAAAATGACGAATTACCAGGAAATTTTCTACATGAATTATACAAATGGGCATTGGAATGTAAGTTATTTTTACTATTTTTTACTGTTTGTTTATTTTTTTTTTTGTTTTTAATATATAATATTAAGCGTTGGTTCAAAAATATTTCTGTGTATATTTTGATGTTTTATTTTTTGTTTTTTTATTTTTTTATTTTACGTACTTTTATTTTGAAGTATCCCAAGTTAAATTAATTTTTAAAGACAAAAGAATGATTGAATTAATGATTTTAAAAGACCAAACTATTATTATTCTTTACAATTCAACGGAAACATAAAATCTCTCCTTCCCTCTCCCTCTTCCGGATCGATATTTATTTAAATATTTATATAAAATAAAGATAAAATTTACTTCCTATTTGTGTTGTAGGTATGCATATAAAATTTATAAAAAAAAAAAAAAATAAAAAACAGAATTTATATGTAAAGTATTAAGTTTGAAGTAAAAATGAGTCAGCAATAGTAGTTAAATTAAAGTTATAAATTTTTAAATAAATTTAATAATATATGTATATACTATATATATATATATATATATATGAATATGTATATAAAGCAAAATGTTGTCGTTTTTTTTTTAAAATATTCATTTTGTAAAAGAATTTAAATTCCCACGCACTGAAATTTAAATTTTTTTTTTTCTGCAAAATAAAATAATACCGACTTTGCAATATTTATTATGAATTCTAAATTATTTAAAATTCTTTAAAAAGATGTTTTTAAAAAGGTAAAAAAAAAAGTACTTCTAAAATAATAATTAATTTTAGCATATTTATCAAGAGGGACAACAAAATTGATTAGTTCAAAAAGTCAAAGATATAATGTCATTCATTCAAAAAGACATTCCTTTAATTCTTCAGTCAAAAAAAATTTTTAAAGATTTTTACTATATAGTAAAAATGATAATATGTACTTAGTCAAAATTTATTCGTACAGAATCCAAATACTGTGAACAATCTTTTAAATGTAAATGGCTGCAGGCAGGCGAGTATTCTATTACAAATCCTTATAACATCTATTCTTAGCAGCAAAAATTACCAAATCTTCGACGAGAAGTATTGAAAATATGTACTCTCCAGTTGAGTCCAAGCGTATAAGGGCATTACAGAATGAACTAGCTATGACCAGATCTTGTGCTAAGTAAATTCAATATTAAGAAGAATTTCCTTGAGTTGGTCTGAGATTGATGGCTTTAAGTTGCACTACTACCAGCATCATATGGTTGGATTTATGTTTAAAAAGATTGAAATACATATATACTTTCTTTCTAGACCTAAAAAAAAACAATTGGTGTTATTATGACCCGCCATTGTCTTAACGCTAGATATGTTAGAATATTAAGTATATAATGTAGATCATAGCTGTAGATTTTGCAAAATAATTGATGATATAGAAAGGAAGAAGCTCTTTTTCTACACCTATTCCAGTCCCAGCTTTTTTTGGTAGTTGTTTTTTCAAGATTTAGGTGAATTTTTTGGTATGTATCTGAGAAGCTTTTTCTCTGAAAGTGTTAAATCGTGACATAAATTTTGGAAAACTTATAACACAAACTTGTTCTTCTAGGTTTTGGAAGGTGCATTACTAGACTAGTTTTAATTATTGATGCAATAGCTCAGCTTTCATTAATAAAAAAAATACATGTGAATTTTAGTGTATATATATAATAAATTTTAGATAAAATTTATGAAATATTGACTAAAAACAAATTTTCTCTTATATTTTTCGACTTTAAAAGCTTATAATAACTATTCAACATTTTAATGTTTGGAAAAGGTTTAGATATTAATCTAAGCTTTATATCGATATGTTCTATAATCGTCTATGTGCTATACATGAATGAAAATATTATTATATTTTTAAAAACTTTATGATAATATCCGTTATCTCGAAAAAAATTCCCATCTCTGGAGTCGGTTTTTGTTTGTTTTGACCTCCCCCTATCACCTTATATTTTGAAACCTTCGACCAAGAAATAAAGCCAAGAAATACAAATTAGTGATAGATATACAACTGCAAAGTTTTCTTTAATTTTGGAAAAACCTATTTAAAAGGTAATAATTTAACTTTTATACCATATGTTTTCAATTTGAAAACGCCGAATTACTGGTCATTTTTTAAGCTTTATAAAATAAAACAAAAATAATATAATTCGGTATTTAAATTAACCATTTTGAGAAATGTAGGAAGAGTAGGAAATTTATATATATTATTTTATATAAATTTGTAAAAAATAAAGGTACTAATCGAAAATTTACAAATATTTCAATATTTATTTTTTTATGAATATGATACAAAACAGCAAAAAGATTAATATAATAAAAATAAGAAAAAAAAATATTGTAAATCCTTGAAATTACATTATTTTCTTTTTTCATTTACTTTTAACCTCATTACAAGGGATTATATTATAAATATTTTACTTTCGAATGTTACAATACTATTAAAAAGGTTCATTTAATTTAAACCAACCATATTTGATTTAAAATTTTAATTCATTTATGATTATGCCATTATAAATTATATATAACGAAAAAAAGAAAATGAAAAGAAACTTATAAGTTATAACCTTAAGAAAATTTTACAAATTTTCTTAGAATATTATAACGTTTTTTGTTCAAAAGTATATACGTGAATACATATATATTATATATATATGTATATGTAACTATATGTATGTTAAATAAAATTCAATTTACTTCTTGTGGAAATTTTATACATATTATGATTTGTTTGTTTGTTTTTTTTTTTGGTTCAATTAATAAAAAGTTTTAAGTTAGAAAATTATAAATTAATCAATATTAGAAAATTAAAACATAATTTTTATATTTAATTATATAAAAATAATAATATTAATATAACATTTTACAATACATTTTATTATACTTGTATAAACATAATTCGCAGGGTATAATAAATGTTTCATTAAATTTGTGATACCTTAAAAATGAGGAGATATTGCTCAGTATTAAATTTTTAGTCGATTAAGTCGATTTAGTCGATATACCACCGTTGGTCCATATGTGCACGATAAATAAAGGAGATATACGATGATTTGGAAATTTTTATTATGTTAAGTTCGACCGACAGGTTTGAATAGCTATACTCGATACAACTGTTTTCTTAATAATAAAATAGCTAAATCTCTATTACATTTGGAAATTTTTTAAAAAGAAGTAAAGTTTTATGACAATGTCTTCTATAAAATTTTGTTAGTTAAGAGCAGTAGATTCGAGTAGCTGTCATACAACTCCAAAATTCACATAAATATATCTTAGTATTAAGTACCTATACTAAGATATATTTATATAAATTAAGTCAGATATCTGAAATATTATAAAGGATTATTAAATTTTATGGTAACAAGCATAACTTATGTTACGTACAGATATCCTAGAGTTGACACAGTCAATTATGTACTCTTTCTCGTTTTTTACAAAAAAAAAAATTCTTAAAGTTAATAATTTTTATTTCTTTCTTCGTCGTATGTTAATTGTACAGGAAAATATCAAAAAATTTTTTTTGTTAAACACGATTTTGATTTAACCTTCGTTAAACTAATGTGCTATTGGGCAATATAAACAAAGATAAAAAATCATGAATAAATCATCTGCTTTCAAAACAATATAACGGTGGGAGTAAATGTTAAGCATATCATATACATACACAATTTAAATTTATTAACTATACTGAAAAATATCACGATACCAATTTAAACTGTACAATTTTTATATTAAATTTTATTAAAATAAGAATAAATTCTTTTATAAAATTTTATATTTAAAACAAAAAAAAAAAAAAGTATACACTTCTTATGTTTTTCACAATGGTTCCAATTATGAGAATTTTTAATTCAATCGATTTGGTACACTTTCACGTAATTTAAAAAAAATTGTGCAATAATGCAAAAAAAAATACGTTATCTCCGGCTATAATAGTTTATCTATAGCTATAAAAACATTTATTATATACATATATATGTGTATATATTTGTCGCTTCCGAAAATGTGGGGCTCATTTGCTTATTTAAAATTATTTGAATAATTTAGTATATTTAATTAGAGGATTAAAATTATTGTAATTAAGAAAATGGCACTTTTTAAAAAAATTAAAAATAAGTCACTCTATACATAATTGAAAACACTTAAATGAAAACTTATAGTGAATTTTTAGAAGATTTTCAAAAAAATTTGATAAAATGTGTCTATTAGTTTGTCTATCTGTTTGTTTGGGTGTTTACAAAACTTCTACTATGTTTGAAATAGAATAATGAAATTTTAACTATACGGATAGGCACCACAAAAAAAAATAAATTTTGTGGAACAACATTTTTCTTAATCACCACCCATTACGGAACTAAAATCCCCCAAAGTTCGAAAATATACAGCTCTATATTTTAGTTGTTATTAGTTCTATAAGCTATATTTTAATCTGGAAAGTCCATATATGTATATATAAATATGTATATACTTTTGCCATACGGTATTTTAATTTACCGTTATGCGAAATTCAAATTTTGTGAAATTTTTGATCTCTTCTATCTTCCAAACGGTTTAAGTTAAGAAAATTTTAGGAAAGAAATTTTTAAAGGAGTTAGATCTTTGAAAAATAGTATGAGTTAACTCAGAAAATATTTTTATGTCACTCGCCGTTACTGTAAGTATTCAAAATCAGAAAATTCACTATTTTTAAACACCTGTCCAATTTTTTTTGAAGTAATATACAAAATTTTGTTTGTATTAACAACTTTTCTTAATAATATAAGGATACCTTAAAATTGAACCAAGCGTGACTTAATATTTTCCAATATAATCAAAAATCTAGCAAAGATCAAAAATTTTTCTTTTATTTACATACATATGTACTTACATAAAACATATATCTACATAAAATGTACAATGCTTTTTTATAGGCACTTTTTTTTTTTCAAAATTTTATCATGAAATATTGTTTTAATTTTGAAAATGTAATTTTTTTTTTTTTTTTTTTTTAAACCTGTGGTTTTTTACATTACTTGTTTTCTTTTAAATTTTAGCTGTTGGTCGTGTTGCTTTAGATACACGTTTAGGATGTTTATCAAAAAATGGAACAACTGAAGCAAAACAAATAATTAATGAAATAAATACATTTTTTACAACAATATTTGAATTAGAATTAAAAATGCCAATATGGAAATTTTATTCAACAAAAGCATATAAAAGTTATGTTTCGGCTTTAGATAGTTTTACAGAGTAAGAAAAAAAAATTTTTCATATTGTATAATTTTATATTTTATTTAAGACGTAAATTTTCTTAAAAGTTTTTTTTTTTTTTTTTTTTTTTTCAGATTATGTATGAAATATATAAATAAAACAATGGAAGAAGCTGAAAATTGTAAACATAAGAAAAATGAATCTGATATATCACTTGTTGAAAGAATTGTTGAAAAAACTAAAAATCGAAAAATTGCTACTATTTTAGCTTTAGATTTATTTTTAGTTGGAGTTGATACGGTATAAATATGAAAAACTTTTTCCTTTTTCTTTTTTTTTTTCCTGTTTTGAATATTAATAATCATAAATTTATAAATTTATAATATAAATATTTATAAGATATTGGAATAATAAAAATGAATTGAGTGAAAAAATTATTTTGAATACAACTGTCAGAAATAAATTAAAAAAAAATTACTTAATTACAATAATTGTAAAAATTTAAAAGTTTCGGAAACTGATTCATTTATTTTCTTTTTTAAGAAAAATTTCACAAAAAAAAGGAAAGAATTTTAATTTAAAACAAAAAAAAATTTTTTATGATTGGATGATGGTCGAATTTATTTCTTGATTGACAGTAAATTTGAAAATATTTTTAATAATAAAAATTAATGAAATTTTTAAATTTGATTAAAATTAAAAATCACAGAAAAAGTATCATGGATGCCTTTTATATGTCTACACATTTGTTTAAAATTTGTTTTAAATTTAAAAAAAAAAATTCTTTTAAATACTGTATAAATAACAAATCTATACTTTTTGAAACTTTTTTTTATTATTTGAAAACATTTTTTATAAATAATTTTTTTGTTATTTATTTGATTTGATTTGTTTTGATTTTTTTTTTTTTGGTAGACATCAGTTGCAGCATCATCGACAATATATCAATTAAGTAAGAATCCAGATAAACAAGAAAAATTATTTAATGAATTGAAAAATATTTTTCCAAATCAAAACGCAAATATTGATCAGAGCGCATTAGAAAGAATACCCTATTTAAGAGCATGTATAAAAGAAACATTAAGGTATGTAACATACAATACGTATCTTTCTAGTTTTTTTTCCTAAAATTTATTTTTTAATATTTTCAAATGTTATAAAAAAATATCTGTACAGACGTGTATTTAATTAACATCAAATTATAAGTTTTGTGAACAGCAAAGTGTGCATCATTTCAGAAGAAAGTGAAAATTTAAAAATTTTTAGCCATAAACAATGAAAAGATTAAAAAGCTGTAATAAAGTCCTATATTTTAAATGAACTTTTAAAATTAAATTTTTTTTTTTTTTACGGCCCTTCTTTTACAGGTGTGATTGAAAATGTCGTAAGGAAGAATTATTCTTACGACATGTATTAGATTCGAACTCGCACTCGTGCTTTATAGCGTATTTTATATGCTTCGCTGACCGTCGAGGCGCCTAAAATTAAAATTATAAAGCTTATTTGAAATATATGTACATTAAATATATACACAAAATAATTTATTTTATATTTAGCACGATTTATAATCTCTAGACTGCTGGAAGAATGCATTTTATCTTTCTCTCAATATTTTATATCCAATAATTTTCACTTAAAAATAAACATATGTACGATTTTTGAAAAATCGGGTTATAAAACATTTTCATTTAAACATAATACATATTATTATACCTCAGCTCAATAAATTTTGAAAATAAAACCCCATTTTTGATCTCAAATTCGATATAATACGTTGTTTCCGGCTAAAACTATTTTTCCGACTATTTGCGACATAGCTTGGCAAATACATGACATATACCTTGTATATTAATGAAACTACTGAGCTCGAAAACACTCATTTCATTTCAAATTTTAAATTTATTTATTTTAATATTACATAATAACATATAGAACTATACAATTTTACTAAAACTATTAGATTCTCAACTACCATTTTCTTAAATTTTTCCTATAACATATTATGTCATATTGCATAAATATTTTCATTTAATATGTATATCGTCACAAGGCAGAAATTGTTAAGGAAATTTACATTTTTAGTAAGTTTTATTCCAATTAAAAATTTTAATTTCCAATTTTAAGCTGGATTCAAACCTGCACTCCTTCACTCAACATATGCTTAAGCCCTCCGAATCCGAGGCTTCATAAAAATTACATATCATATATAAAAAAAACAACAATAATGTCACCCATCCAAATTGCATATTTTCAGGATATTCGAAATTAATAAAATAATTTTTAGAATATTAAAAACTATATATGCCATCATATCACAACTGTGTGCATTTCTTATTTAGCTTAATAAATTTATTAAAAATAAATAAATAATTAAAAAAAAATTATTTTTTTAAGCTTTATATAAGCTTTATATAAGCAGAAAAACAAAATAATTTTTAAAAGTTTATGTACTTCTTATATACATATACATAATATAAGTACATATGTAAATTTATAAATTTTCCAATATTTCTTTTATATATGTAGAATGTATCCGGTTGTAATTGCAAATGGTAGAAGTTTACAAACCGATTCTATAATTGCTGGTTATGAAGTACCAAAAGGGGTAAATATATATATATTTTTTTTTCTTTTTTTTTCGGCTTTTGTTTTTTTTTTTTTGTTTTTGTTACTGCCGCCAATCAAGAAAAACAAAATAAATATGTACTAATTTTAATAATTTTTTTATTTTATTTTCATTTATTTATTTTTCTTTTCATGTTCTCAATTTTTCTAATATTTTATAACCTGCGCTAATATTGAAAAAAAAAAAAAAAAAAAAAAACAATATAACTACATTATAATCTATGGATGAATGAATAGACGCATGTAATATTTCCTCATTTAGTTGTATCAAACGATTCAAAATATTTCTCAGAACCAAATAAATTTGTCCCTGAGAGATGGATAAAAACTAGTGAAGCAAGTAAGTTCAATTATTGATAAGTTTTATATATTTGTGCTTAAAATATACAATAATAGATATGTGCCAAATTAACATATATATGAGTATATATTAAGTATTCGGTATAAGTGAATGAATACTTATTATAGAGTTGGAGAATGTAAAGAAATTTTGAATTAAGTTATATATTTATTTAAAAAAAAATTTTTAACACCATTATGGTTTTATCTTTTTTAAATAAATGAGTAGAATTGTTATTCTACTTATTTATTAAATAAACGGACACATAGGTATATGATTTACATACCAACAATTGTATCCTAAACAAAATGCCTGTAAAGGTTACTTTATAATAACAGGGGTCTTATTTATTTAAAAAAGATAAAACCATAATGGCGTTTTTCTTTTTAGAACTATAAATTTAGGTTTCACCGAAAAATTTTTTTTTTAGTTTTATTCTATTAGCTCACAGAAGATTTCTGTAAATTTTTTATATATATAGAACTAACCAAAAAATTTTGAAATTTGGCAGTTGTCTAGGCAATTAAACAATACATGCCTACTGAAGAGTTCAGTAGTGTTAAAGAATGAAACAACACAAAGCATTATAAGTTAATCATATATAATTATTATACCATAATAAATAATATTAACCGATTTTATTAAAGTATGTTTAGATTTTTGTTCATTTTCTATAGTTAACTTTACCACTTTCAAAAAAATCAAAAAGAATGGTTCCATATATATAAATTAAATGTAAACAGGAAAAGTTGACACCCTTATAAATTTTAAAAGTAACTTAGAACCAAAGTTTTTAAAAAACATTTTCATCAAATATTCTGAAATACTTTTATATGTCCTGAAATCTTTAGATCTGGTTATGATTCATGACGAAAATGATTGAGAACAGACTATTCTTGAGTTCATAAATCTGTTATTACCCATACTTTGTGTGGTATATGGATTTATCTATACGTACACCCTTAATTTATTTATTTTAAAGTTTAAAATATAATTTAAAACCTACATATGAACATAATTTACAAATTTGAGTATTGTATAGTGATAATTTCAAATTTGTATCAACAAAAAAAAAAAATAAAACATATACTTTACAAGTTCATTTGTTTTGTTTAATGGTGGTAATACCTGCATTGAAATTTAATGCTTCTTTTGTTTGTTTTATTTATTTATTTATTTTTTTTAATAAAAGTGTAAATGACTTTTATTAAAAGAGGGTTGATATAGGTAAAATAAAGTTTTTTTTTTTTATTTATAAATCAAATTATTAAATTATCATTTTGAATACACAAGATTAAAATGGTGTGAGTGAGTGAGTGTGTTTGAGTGTATGTGTCTATATTAATTTAAAAATAAATCGCGACAATGATAATATAGTATGATTTATTAAACCGATTTATTAATCAAAATTTATTACTCTTATATTTGTTTTTATATATATGAACAATAGTAAAACAAAACTATACCTATTTAGCTTTTTTTTGATAAATACTTATTAGTTAATACAATGTTTTAGATTCATATACTTAAATAAAAAAACCAATCATCACTTGTATATTTTTTGGGAATTTCGAAATTTTTAAATTTTAACTCTATATAATAATATATAGTATATTATATACACATATGTATATTATTTAATCATCATAACAATTGTATTAAAAAGTTAACCCAATATTGTTAATTAACCTTTATAAAAAAAGTTCATTGTAGTTATTTCTATTAGTTTTTTGATCTTTAAAGAACTATAAAAAATATATATACATATATATATATTTACTCATTCATATATATATATATATACAATATATCGCCGCTTTACAACAAAAACTGATCATCTGAAAAAATATATCATCGGAACAAGTTTGAACTTTCCCCTTTAATTTGGCAATGCCATTTTTATGGATGGTCACTTTTTGATGTATAGCAACGATATATTATACATGTATGACACGGATTTGTATTTAGCCAAAATAATGAATAAAATATTAATAAATTTATAAACAACTCTTTAAAATTTTTTATTAAATTATTAAAAAAAAATTCTTTTTTTTTTTTTTATTTTTTTATGAAGGTGAGTCATGTCCATATGCTGGTGAAAAAATACATCCATTTGTTAGTTTACCATTCGGTTTTGGCAGAAGAATGTGCATTGGTAGAAGATATGCAGAAATTGAATTAAATACACTGTTAGCAAAGGTAAATTTATATTTTCTTAAATATTAGTTAATGTTAATAGCTTGAAAATAGATTCAGTATGTAAATTGAAATTGCTAATAAAAATATACAGTAGAAATCGATTATAACAAACAATTACGACGCTAGAAAAAATATTATTTATATTTATATTAATATTTATTTAGAAATAATTTTTCACAAATGTTCTCATCGATAATTTTTAGATAAAACGAGGAAGAATACAGTTGCCTTTGTCAACTCTTAGATACCCGTACGAACCGTTAGTATGTTCACAGCCACTCTGCCTACAATATTATTTTTTTAATATTTTAGTATTTTTAAATAATTTGGGTGAATTTTATAATTTCTAGAACTTATGGGTTGTACATATATTCAAACTATATGTTTATATGTACATTCTTCAAAAGCAGATTCTAACCTTCCACATAACGATTATCAATCCAAAACTTTTTCAAATATTCTATAGTACCATTTAATACTAAGCGGTAAATGTATATTAAATTTACTTAGTACAAAATAGTAAATATAATTTTAAATATTATATTATATTATATTTAAATATTCCATTGACAGAATAATTTCTTATAAGTACAATAAAATACATATATGTATGTAAATACGGCGCTATATAATATACATCTATACTCTTATCATTCATTCACTAGTGACATATACGATATGTAAATAAACATGATATTATATAAGTATGTATATATATTAATATCATATAAATAAAAATTCTTCAAACAACCATTATGTTGTTTATTTATTTACATTTTTTTGTACTACGCATTATATCCTCAACAATTTCAAATTATCGAGTAAAACAAAATGCAAAAAATTAGTTAAAGAAATTTGTTAGAAAATTTGAAAAAATCAAGTAACACTTTCGTCAATTATAAAGAAACCCTATATTATTAAAAAAAGTTGTTAACAGAAATAAGAGTATAATGTTGAAGCTTTAATTTTTGTGTATTACTTCAAAAAAATTTTAATAGGTGTTCAAGTTACAGGTGTTTAAAAATAGGAAATTTTCAGTTTTTGACCCCTTACAGCTCCTAAACGCGGGGTGATACAAAAAAAATTTCTGAAATTACTCATACTTTTCAAAGATCTAACTTCTGTCAAAATTTCAAGTTTCCAACTTAAACCGTTTAGAAGATAGAAGGGTTAAAGGATTTTGCAAAATTTGAGTTTCGCATAACGGTAAATTAAGACACCGTATGCCACAAATATATATTTATTGTATATATACTTTTAAAGCTAATAAAAGTAGTAATCGTTTGGCGTTTTCAAAATGAAGATATACCTTATACAACTTGTGCTATAACAATTTAAATATAGAGCTTTTTTGAACCTTGGGGAGCTGTAGCTCCGTAACGGGTGGGGCTACAAAAAAAAGTTATTAAAAATAAAATTAATATTTTTGTGAGATCTACCAGCAGTTAAAATTTCATAGCTCTATTTCAAAAAAAAATGTGGGGATCTAAAAGTTAGGTGTTCGAGAGTTACCCTAAGGCTTGGTCCAAACTCAACCAAAAAAAATAGGAAACCTACAAATTACTCCCAGAATATTTTGTGTAAATTTCAAGATTCTAGCTTTGTTAGTTTTTGAGTTAGCGTGCTGACGGACGGACGGACGGACGGACGGACATGGCTCAAAAGTCTTAGAATTTTTTTCTGATCCGATCCATACCTTTCAAGAAATATGTAGCTCGCTTATTTCGAGGTGTTACAAACGGAGGAGTAATTTTATTATACCCGATCCTATCGTACGGGTATAAAGAAGAAAATAAATAGATTTTCTGTCCATATCTAAGAATATTTTTATTTAATATTGAAAACATTGAAGTTTTATATAATATTTTTTATCAATTTTATAATTTTAATAATCGGTATTAATTTTTCTGAACAACTAAATGGTAATTCTTTAAAATTAAAAAAAAAAACAATTAACTCCGCCTAAAGAAAGTTTTGTTTTTATGAGTGTATAATTTTAACATGTATAATTCTTTATACCTCAATACCTTCAAAATTATCATAAATTGTAAAATGGTAGGGGACATACTCTGTTGTATGTCAAAGATAAAATTAAAATACTACAATATGTATTGTAATTAAATTTAAAATTATTAATTTTTAGTCTAGGAACTTTATTTTAACATCGTTATGCATTTATAACAATATACACGGCGTTTCATATAAGATTTATATTATTTCAGAGTAACAGCAATTATTTTAGAGTGTGATTCCTAAAGTTAAAACTGGAAAAAAAAATCGTATGGTTGGAAAGATATTCTTCCTTTTTAATAGAAAATTCTTTATTAAAAAAAATTCAGGTTAGAGAATCCTTAAGCATATGAAACCTTGAAGAATATCAGCAAATGAAATTAGGCTACAATAGGCTAAGTTAATTTCTTTAGAACATATCAGTCAAAAGTTTTTCGGTAATTATTAATGTAAAACTATAGACAAAAAACAAAACATAAAAATTTCAATATCTTTAAACTGTCTGAGAATAGACCCATTATTTTTTTCTAGTCACCCCTACAAATATTTGCACTCTTATGTGAAACACTCTGTATTATTGAATGAACTTTGTTTGATTAGATAATTTTACAATTACTTAAATTAAAAGAAGTAAATTTGAATTTAATTTAAAGGTTTTCTTTATTTTAACAAATTAAATTCGAAAAAAAAAAATACCATATCAAAACAATAATTAATTTTTTCCGAAAATTGGAAATTTCAAAAAAACTTTTGATATTTTTTAAAAATTAATATCAATAAATATCTTAAAAATTTTCTAACATATTAAAGGTACATTAATAGCCATAAGTATGTATAAATGACTTTCAATATCATTTTTAATTTATATATCAGGAAATAATAATTTTAAAATTTTTTTTAATTTTCATTAAATATCTGTAAATTACTTTTAAATAATCTTACAGATATAATATGGTAAAAATTATATTCATAAAAATAAAAAATATACATATAAGTAGTATATAAATTTAATGGAGTAATAAATATTTAGTTTTTTGTTTTTCTTGTAGTTCTATGAACTTTTCAATAAATAATTTCATTTTAAAATTAATAAATTATTGTATTTAAAAAATAAAAGAAAAAAAAAATATTTTATTTCTACAAAATAAAATTAATTTCAATGGAATAAATAAGTTTTATATTTATATAATCTCTTTTAAAATATTGATTTTTTTTAAAATATTGTTTTATTATTATTGTCTCAAGTGCATAATAATGAAACTTAAACTTATCCAGAACACCTTAGTATTTCCATTCAATAAACAAAAAAAAAAAAAAGAAAATTTGTATATGTTTTATTTTTTTGAAATGAAAATTTATTTATTCAAGAAAATTAAAAAGAAAAATAATTTAAAATAACTTTTATATGAAAGTTATGACAAGGTGAATAAAAGACAAAGAAAAAGTTTTGAAAGATAGAAAATAAAAATATAATTCAATTGTTGGCCATTTTGTAACCCTTTTTTTTTTTTTTTTTTTTGTCTTTTTAATTTGTTTTCATATCTTAAATTTTTCTCTTTTATATACAAATTTATAAATACATATATATATATACATATATATTATTATTAAGTGATAAAGTTTAATATACTCATTTTCATATGAAAATATGTGTGTATGTATGTATTTGTTAAGAAAATTTAGAATCCTTCGTCCTTTAATATTTAAAGTAATAATTTTTAATAGAAAATAAAAGTAGAAAGCACGTAAATAATTATATCTTATAGTTATTGCCAAATAAAAATTTTAATATTGTAAAATAAAATTACCAAAAACAAAAACAAAACAAAATCTTTAAAAATAAAATCTCGACTTTTTTTAATGAAAACATTTTTTTTTATCCCCACATGAATTGATTTTTAATCTTACTTTAACATTTTGTATTAATGTCAAAAATTGCTTGGAAGAGTTTTTACCTAATATTAAAGTTATACTATGTTAGTTAGATACTATGTTAGTTAGTTAGACCTTAAATACTCACTATCATCATTTTTTTTTTTTTTTTTAAGTTTATGGTGTATTCATAATTTTCAATTTTACTTTTAAATGAGAATTAACGTAACTTGAAAACTCGCTTACTTTTTTCTAACAGTAATAATGAAAACCCGCTTACTTTTCTAAATGGAAAACGGCTTTTCCAGATACTGGTAAATTTAATTAAATAATAATCAATTGGTAAACTGAATTAAAAGGTAATCAAATTTTACAAAATCTTTGATTTACGAGGCAAGTTATCATTAATAATTGGATTATATTTATTATTATATTATATTTTTTGGATTAGATTTTATACTTCATATAGATGATTTTTATAAAATTGAATTTAAGGACAAGACTTTGAAATTCAATGGAAAATTTTAACTAGGAATTGTCCTTGTCACTATTTGCCTCGTTAAAAGTGTTACAGTAGTGTTAAAGGACGAAGTACTTAAAATAAAATTGCTTACCAGAGCATTTTTTAAAGATACAACTGACATACTATATTATCATACTTATGTATAAATTTCTTAATAAACAAATTAACTTATGGAATGGAAAATTATACATAAATGAATCTTCTTTTTAAATAAATTTTTTATATTTTAAAATTTCAAAATTCTATTTATTTTCACATCTTTTTAATTATTTTTTCAAAATATTTTTGAAGATTTTTAAGAAAATGAATGTTAAAGAAAAATTTGTTAAACCAAAACGAGCAAAGGTCCATTCAAAATTATAAGTTAAATTTTTTCTTTATTTTATTAAATTAACCCATATGATAAACTTTAAAAAATGTATCCTTTTTATTCTTAAAAATAAATATAAAAGTTTATAATTCTTTTTATTTCTTTTTATTTCTTTAATTAAAAGAAAATAAAATCAAATTGAAAATTCTAAAAATTATTAATAATTATTATTTTTTGGGAAATAAATTTATTTATTTTTTTATTAAAATTAAAATTATACAAAACTTTTAATCAATTTAATATAATTAAAATTTAAAATTTTTCTTTTATTATCATTTTCTTAATATCCTTTTGTTATCCTTTTTATATTTTTTTATTTTTATTTTTTTTTTTGTTTTGTAGATTTTTAGAAAATATAAAGTAGAATATAATTATGGTGAACTTAAATATAAAATTAATTCAACATATATACCAGAATCACCGCTTAAATTCAAATTAACACCAAGAGACCAATAACCCATAGCTGGTAACTATTTAAGTGCATATTTTTTCTTTTATGTACAAAATTATAATAATTATTGTTTGTTTTTGCTTTAATATTAATTTTTAAGTTTGTAATTATATATAAATTTATAAATTAAGTAAAACAAAAAGTTTTTTTTTTGTAATTAAATAAATATTTTATAAATAAAAAAAATAAAAAAAATATAAAAATTCTTTGTTTTCACTTACTATTTTGCTGAATCATTTAATTGGTATTCGTTGCTACGTGAGAAACATTCTTGTACACCGCTATCTGACCATAATCTTTTCATTGCCGCTAAAAGTTCTTCTGAAAATGGTTCAGTATCGTGCATTCTTTGGCATACATCAAATACCATTTTTGCATCACTCTATAAATATTGATTTTTATATATAGTATTTCAATTATTATTTTTTAAAGCAGGTAAGTATTATATATATATTATATATAAGAAGTTCTACAAATAAAGAATTACATTTAACGAGTTGTATTATATTTAAAAGATTTAATATAAATGTTAGTAAAAATTTAAACAAAAATATTACCTCTCTTTCATTATTGCTATACTGAATACTTAGGTTTGGCATTGCCCTAAGGATTGCGACTAGTGATTGAATTGTGTTGCTGTACACAACTGGTCGATATTGTTTAAAATCTTCAGATGTAAACCCACTTTCATGAATAATTCTATAAAAAAAAAAAAAAAAAACGTTTAATTTTAATATTAATTTTAAACAAAAAAAAAAAATTACTAAGAACAATTAAAATTAATACTAAAAAGAAAATTACTTCATTTGTTTGACTATGGTACTTTTTCCTGATTCACCAGCACCTGTAAAAGAAATAGACATATTAATAAATAAAAATTAGTTGTATACTTTTTTTTTTTAAATATTATGTACAATAATAAATATATAATATATAATAAATTTATATATGTATTTACTTTTTTGAAAATTTTTATCAAACTGCAGGTTTACATATACTGACAAAGAAGAAAAGTTGACAGATGCAGGATAATTGAGAAAACAATTTAATATGATAATACTGGCCGTTTAAAAAAAAAACATTTTTTTTGTTCTCCTTTGGACTTCTATATAAGAAGTAGGTATACTAATCAATTTTATATTTTTATTCTGTTTCGGATCAATATGGCGCTACGAACTAATCTCCAAGTCGATAACCCCCCAAGTCAAAAATCAACAAATCCCCAATATTTTGTTGATTATGAGCTAACCCCGAAATATAAAAATGAACTAATCCCAAAAAAAAGAAATTAACTAATCTTCAAAAATATTTTTCGAATTTTTGGGGTTTAGTTCATATGAATTAATGCCCAAATTCTAAAAATTAAACTAAACCCCAAAAAAATAAACTAACTCTAAAATAAACTAAGTTAAAAATTTTGAAAAAATATTGGGGATTAGTTCATATTTGTACCTGGGGCTTAGTTCGTAGCACCAGTCAATATATTTTATTTTCTCTCTAGTTCTCTTGGGAGTAAATGATTGCGACTAAAAATTACAATGGAGGCTATGTTTATATGTAGTGTTAGGGTGGATTTCCTTATGCGCCGATTTTTCTTGACTATCGTTTAATTCCGTGACAGTTTTTTGGGTGTGACTTCATCATGCAACAAATTTCTGAAAAATAGTTATGAATGCCGTCACGGAAAAGTTAAAGTTAATTTATATTTTTGCTACGACGAAAAATCGTCGCGACAGTCTTTTGTCGACTGTCGTGACACTTTAATTGAACGTCAAAAACGACAGTCACCAAAACACGATGCATGAAGAAATCCAGCTTTTGACCTTTTTATTTGTTTGTCTAGGCAACTGGGGGTTGAGATACTATATAAAGGCTGGTCAGTATAATATATTCACTATGTAGTCATTTGACTAAGCTTCAATTTTTGAAATTGTTAGTTTCACTAAACCGTCAATTACTTGACTGTAGCTATTAGTATATAAGACTTATAAACGTGTAAATAAATATTCTTATTTGTGTGCCATCTATCATCTGAGACAAAAATTATTGAATTTATATAATAGTATAAGTAAAATTTATATTATTTTTATTTTAAGAAAACGTATGATAGTAAAACAAAACAAAAATTTTTTACAATAGATTTGATAAAATTTGGTATCATTCCAAAATTAATATTGATACCACCAAGTTTGATAGACAGTTCAAGAGGGTGAAAGAAGATATTCAGTATACCTTAAAAGATATGTAGTTCTAAACAAAAATTATATATACGAATTTTAATGACATTATAATTACATTACATTTAAAAAAAAAAAACTATTTAATAAAATAAAAATAAATATTTTTATCTGATTTATAATTTAAGTTTAAAAATAATTTTTTTTTATTACAATTTTATATTTTTCAATTTTGAAAATATATACCATATATACGTATATTGTATTTTATAAGTATAAAATGAAAGTTAACTTTCATTTAAATTTCGAAAAGAAAAAAAACTCAACAAAATTAAATATTAAATTTATTTATTTTTGATATCTATATTTAGAATTCAGAAATAAATAACTTTTTATCTTAATTTATTGATTTATTTACAAATATAATGGACTTCTTTCTATATGGATTATATATATTTTTTTTATTTTTTTATTTTAGTTTTTATTAAAATCTATTTTTATTTTTTTTATATACGTAAAGTTAAAAAGTATTGTTATCGTAAAAAAAATAGTTTTAAAGCAGAGATTTTGAATGATCTCTTCATTCTGATTGAAAGATTTTGAACACTGCGAAATTATCGAAATATCTTACACAAAATTTTGCTTTTGTTGTTTTTGAGTTTTAAAGATGGGTCAGTTTGAAAAATTAATTAAACAAAATTTCAAAACAAAATCCGCAAAGACAAAATACACAAAGACAAAATCCCCAAAACCAAAATTCGCAAAAAGAATGTTTGTTTATGCATTTAAAAATTAAAAATAATCAATTATGCAAGATTGCATAATATTAGATATATGCGAGACTCTGCATTGGGAGGGATTTTACAGTTGGTTATAAAATCAAAATTTCAATATATTGTTTAGTAGACGTTTTGCGGGGCAGCTTCTATTTTAAATGCTTGAAATATGTATATATGTATGTATTTTTGTATACATGTGTAAATATATGTATGTATTTATGTACATAATGTATACATGTATGTATTTACGTGCTCTGAATTGGGAGTTGGACATAAAATCAGGGTATTCTTTTTTACCAGAATATTTATTATATAGTGAAAATGTCGGTATTCTGATTAGGAGGGATTTTAACCTTAATATATTACTGATGTCAATATCAAAACATAACTCAAGTTCATAAATACATTTAAAATATGTTAATAAAATAAAATAAAGTAATTGATTATTTTTAACTTTTAAGTGCATAAAAAATATTATTGTCTTTGAGGATTTTATGACCAACGCCATTTCGTAAATAATATCTAGCAGACTTAGACTGTGTCAATATTAGAACTTCATTTTTTTTGATTATAGACTTTCATTTTAAATATAAGTTTTTTTTTTTTTTAAATTTGAATATACAAGAAAGCCAAGAGGAGAATTTTTATAAGGTGACTTTAAGTTTGACGTATTTCGTCATTATTTATAATAAAATAAAATAAAGTTAACAATATATAACGATAAAATATAATATTATATCATAGAATTATCTATTTTTTGTTTTTTTTTTTTTGTTTTATAATAATTTACCTATCTCAATTTATAGTTATCGTCATAAGAACAGAGGTGTAAATTACAAAATAAAAAAATTTTTTTTTTTGTTTAACTACTACTTATATAGTGATAATTGGAAAACAAATAAAAATATTTATTATTATATAAAAAAAAAAAATTAACTAGTTATTTAGGGATATTTTTTTTTTTGATTTTTGAGAAATAAGATTTTAAAAGAAAAATAAAGATTAATTGTAAAGTTTTTAGATATTTGAAATTTTTCTGATATTTCAAATAAGATATTGAAAAGAAAATATAAGATTAAATCGCGCCCTCCAACAAATAACAGGGTTTATAATATGTTAACACGCTTTTACTACATTAGCATAGTATATTCACGGATTGGAATCTACTAGAAGAACTTAACACCTCATAGAGAAAAATTAGTTTTTCACAAGTAAAATATAAATTTATTGAAAATTTTAAACGTTAATTAACAGTGCACAAGTTTTTGTCAATCTTCGTTTCTAAAAGGATGAAATACAAAAATAAACAATGATAAACAAAAAGCACGAAATGATGATTTATTCAAAACTGATAAAAAACAATATAATAAAAATAAAAACATACGTAGCTTTTTACATACTTAACATTTTTGAAGGAAATCCCGTTACTTTTAAAAATTTATTTAAAAAAATATAAAATTCTCGTACATTTTTAGCTTTAATTTAAAATGTAATTACCTCAGGTTAGTTTTAATAGGTGAAGACTTGAATAATAAGCTATCAAACAAGACAAAGTTAGCTTCTGCAAAGCATATTGACCAAGAGTTATTTGGCAATCAATAATATAAAATAAAAAAACACAAAAATTCTAAATCTGACAAATGACTAATAATAGGTCGTTTTCCCCCATACTCAGAAATCTCCTCCTGAAATAAGTGCGCTCTTATACTGAACAATCTGTACATATACTTTGGCAAAAGCGTGTAATTCTGATTTTATAACCAACTGTAAAGTTCCTTCTATTTATTTTTCATACATACATACTTCACAATGAACATAAACTATATAAAACAGTGGGGGAGACTTTTAATTTTTAAAAGCAGATTTCCAAAATTAAAAAGTATTCCATAATAAGCCTATAAAGTAAAAAGTAAATTATATTGAAAAATAAATTTATAATAATATAAATTACGTATTTTATTAATACAAATTATGAATAATGATGAAAACAATAAGAAAAAATTGAGAAAAATCAAATCACACTTAATCGTCAATTATAAGGTAACCCTATATTTATTAAGAAAAATTATGAACACAAACACAAATATAATGTTGGAGCTTTAATTTGTATATTCCTTCAAAAAAATATGGATTGGTGCCCAAGTTACAGCTGTTCAGCTCCAAAACGCGAGGTCCCAAACGGGGAGCAACACAAAAAATTTCCTGAAATGACTCATACTTGTTTCCAAAGATCTAATTCCTCACAAAATTTCAAGCTTCTAAGTTAAACCGTTTGAAAGAAGGATCCGCATAGCAAAGCCACATATTTATTTTATATATATTTATATATAGTTTATAAAACCAGCTACCGTTTCGCGTTTCCAGATTGAAAATATGATTTATAGAACCTGTTTTACAATTTAAAGATCCGGCTTTTCCGAACTTCGTAGGACTGTAGCTCCGTAACGAGTGTGGCTACAGAAAAAAGTTGTTCCACAAAATTTGTTTTTTGGCGATGCCTATCCGTAGTTAAAATTTCATCGCTTTATTTTAAACGGTGCAGAAGTTTTATAAACACCCAGACGGACGGAGGGACGGACAAACAGACCGAGAGAAACTAATAAACACATTTTTCAAAATTCGTTTGAAAATGTGCTAAAAAATGTATACGATTTTAAAAAAGGAGATTTTGTAAATTAATAAGAATTAAAAAGATTAATAAATATGAGATTTAATCAAGATCCCTTTTAAAACATGTAATAAATACATATAATATAATAGGATATTGTATCCATTTTAAACCAATAAGTACAAATAAAAAAAACTTTTTATACTGAAATATATATAGTTATAGATAAATTTTCATTTCATAAGACATTAACAATTATATGTTATCCTTTTATTCCTCAAAAAACCATAATTATACTACATTAAATACATATACAATATATTAATTATACAAATGATGCTCACCTTTTTAACAATAAACATAAAAATTAGCTCAATATGTATTATAAAAAAAAAAAAAAAAAATAACAATAAAACACCTTCTATATTATAATCATTGTTTTTTTTTACATTCACTATGTACTTAAAAAAAATATCATTTTCAGAATTTCATTCAATAGATTTTTTTTTTTTTTATAATGTCCTATATATTCTTTTTATATTACATATTTTCTTTCTATATTGTATATACATAATAGAAGTATATGAAATATACTGAACATATATTTATATAAAGGATTTTATTGTCCTTTTTCTATAACACATATTATATATATAATATATAAGTTTGATCATCATATTATATTGATAGTAACCAGGTATTAGAGAAAAATAAAAAAAAAATAATATAAAGAAAATTATAACATAACATTAGAACTAAAGTGCAAATTACATTCAATTCAGAACAGATACTTAAGAACTTTTTAAGTCAAGAATCACCTTTAACAAACCTCTTTTATTAACCTTTTACACAAAACCTATTATATGTTATAAGAAACATTATTTTGCTGTAATTGTTGTACATCGTAACAGGTTGTAAAGATTGTTTTTTTTTGTTTTTTGTATTATTCTGATTTTGATTTTAGTTATAATATTTTATACTAAAAGTATACATAAACATAACCAACAACAAATTATCCTCTATTCATCTATAAAAAAAAAAAAAAAAAAAAAAAGCAGAAAAAATAAATAAAAAAACTTTTAAATAGTTAAGCAGCAACAGAAAATGTTTTTTCATTTTTCGTTTTTTTTTTTTTTTTTTTTTAGATTCATTATAGTTTGGGGTTGTTGATTGAAAAACAGTAAAGGACTCTGAACTGTATTTTAATAAGTGTCGTATAGTTGTGCAATTCTAGCACAAAAACAAAAAAAAATTCTAGAACAAAAACTAGTTATATTTTAGAATAGGGAAAAATATGAATAAATTTTCTATATTAAAAGAAAAATATTTAAAGGTTAAAATGTTTAGAAAATTCTTTTTGATATGACCCAATTATTTTTAATATTTATATTTTTTTACATATAGAATACATTTTATGTATTTCTGTATTATATTATAGTTATTATGTTTCGTTTATAGTTTATTTTATTTTGTATAGTACCTATATAAAAAGTATTTAACATTCAAATAAAATAAATATATATACAGGAATTTACGTAAGGGAACTAGTTTAATCATTATGCCCCATATTACTTTCATAATTTTTTCCATATTGACTGTAATATTTTTACCTAAGATCATAATACTGAACTTATAATTAATGATTTAGTTTCGCAGTTTTTACGCAACCTATCCAAAATGAGTATCCACAATGAAATTTGAGTTTGAGAGGAAAAAATGAAGTAAAATAAAATTTTAATGTTACTAAATTTTGGCTTTTTCTTCTATTTTAATTTTAATTTACTTTAATTTACTTCACGTATTTTGTTTCTTGAATATTTTAAATTGCGTTGAAAATTATTTGCTAAATATCGCAAAAAAAAAAATAAATATACCTAGACTTACTAAAAAAAAAAAAAACTTTTTTTTATTTTATACTAGCTAATACCCAGTACGCGTTTCTACGTCCCTCAATAAATAAAACATGGATTTCCAATTGAAGATGAAAAAAATTAACACAAAAATTGTTAAAGCTGTTGTGTCACAAAAGTTAAAAGAAATCCACAAAAAAAATGTTGAGACTTTCTTTTGCGTCAAAGTAACATCTATTTCGCAAAATTGGACAAAATTCGCTTCCAAAAAAATTTGTTTGACGAATCGTCGTGCCAATATGGGTTAACAAATTCCAAGTCTGTTAATAAAGTTAACTCTACTGTCAAAGAGCAATAAGTAAGTATACAAAATTTGAATTCAATCAGTCAAATCGTTTTTATTTTAGAGCGAAATTTAAATATTTGCATCACAGCCACAATTTGGCGTCCATTAGAGCAAAATCTTTAGCCCGGAAACACTCCCCGTACCCAAAAATCTTTATATACAAATTTTCATGATGATCGGCTGATCAGTTTAGGAGTCTATAAATCACAAATAAACAGATAAATATTCGCTTTTATATAGTATATGTATATGTATAGAAAATTTTAATACTATATTCAATTATTTGACAACTTAATTCGTATAGAAAGCGAAAAAAAGTTAAAAGTTCAGCAAATTTTTTAATACAATTTAACACATTTTAACGTTACTTTGACAGTTGGCTGCGTAAAGATAACAAACAAGATCGTTCATTGTATAGATGCAGCATATAAATTATTAAACTAAATCAAACTATATGACATAGTATTCATGCTAGAAAAAATAGAGCTTATCATGTTATTTTCTTTCATCTCTGCTATAAAGCTAATGGGTTAAATCAATATCCAATCAGATAGTTAGAATTATGTATTCATAAGAATAAAGAAATGAGTTTAAATGTATGCATAATTTAAATATAAATTTTAAAAGGATGTGATATGGAAGAGGATATGATATGGAAAGGATGTAATAAGAAAAATTATATGGTTTATTTTAACTTAGATAGAAAATTATGCAAAAAAAAAAATACAATTCTTTAAATAAGGAGAAAATAATCAATATTTATTATTTTATTCAGAAACTCTATATATACCTTGTAATTAAAATCCATTCATATTTGTTTTTTTTTTTTTTTTATTGTGCAAAGTTAAAATATTCATGTAAATACTGTCAGTTACATATGTACTTTTTACTATATAGATACAATGAAATACATAAAAATGTAATTGCAAAAAAAAAAAAAAACGAATGTAAATCTTATATGCAAATATATGTAAAATTTTAACATATAGTTGACAAGATTTTTATTGCATTGTTATATACATAAATATGTTACATATATTTTCGTTTGTAAATTAAATATGTATTATAAAGGTAGAAAATTTAAAAAAAAAAATAATAATAAAATTAAATAAATAAAGTAAACCAAGTTAAGATAAAAAAAAAAAAATTTCCGCAATATAACAATTAATTTAACAAAGCACGATGAACTTTATTCAATTTAATACGAAAGAAAAGATATGATAATATAAAAATAATTATAATAATTACATAAAATATAATTATTTTAAATGTAAACTGAAATCTCTGTTGTGTTTGAAATGTCCAAAGAAAAAAATTACAAAGATTAAAAATCTTTTTAATAACATAAAATTTAATACTTGATTTCATGTTTTAAATTAATTATAAGGATGTCGTTTATGGATAAAATCAAATAGGTGAAAAAATTGCTACTGTGATTTAGCAATTAAATCTCCTGTAGTCCTGTCATAAATATCGAAAAACTGCATAGTTTTTTTTTCCCACTTTTGCTGACTATTACTGTATGAAACCTTGATACAGTAAATACAGTGCATATAGCAAAAGCTTTTTACTTGTAGTTTTTTTTACTTCTGCTTTGCTGTCCTGCAATTATTTCTATTCGTAAAATCCAGCAATAGTTTTAATATTTTAAAAATAGTAAAGCAAAAAAATTTGGCTGGATAGCTTTTAAAATTACTTTCAATTAACTATATAATAATTTGTCAGTTTTCTACACATACACACAATAAATGTATTCGTCATTGCAATAACAAAAAGCATTAGGTATTCTTTCTTTATACTAAAAAAGGTAATAACATGTCCATTGAACATATAAAATGTTAGATAGTTTTACTAAAAAGCTTTAAGCAACAATTCATTCAAATAGTTTTTTTTTAGTATATAATAAAGTAAAGAAAAGCTACAATAAATTCTATATTTATGCTTTCAGTTAAATTGCACAATCTTTTTTTTTTTTTTAAGACAAGAAAGACACAATCAAAAATTTTAGAGTTCAGCTGTTCAGCACGTAGTGAGTAGTTTTTTAAACCTTGGTCCGATATACTATAATATGAAATATAGTTATTTTTAAATTATATTTGCGCTCCTTTTATATGAAAAAAGTATAGTTGAGACTATATTGGAAGTAGTTAGTAAATGGAACGCTAATTTAACACAACCGTATTTACTGCTATCTAAACTTTCTTAAAAGTTTACTCTGTTAAAGGAACGCAAACTATATTGTCAATCAATTGACAATAATTTGAATTAATATGCGATTTGACAAAAAGTAACATAGACTGACAGTTGTTTACATTTAAATTGACAATTTAAATGAAGAATAGTATATGTATCGTGACATCCAAATTGCATAAAAAAAATCTTCCGATGCAAAGTATTATGATCCAAATTGTAAAACAAAAGCTTTTTACAAAATATCATGATCCAAATTGCATTATGACAGTTTTTACAGCGCTAACGATGTACGTTTGTTTAAAATTTTTGCATCTAAAAATTTTCTGGACACTTTTAATTTATCTTTGACAATTTGATAGTGAATTTGAATTGTTATTTAACCGGCGAAAAAGTTGATTTAAATTGTATTACATTTACATTGCATTTAGACGCGAAACATCGGTTTTACAATGCATTAAAAAACTTTATGTGTATTTGTAGCGTATCCAAACGCTTTTTTTATGCAATTTGGATGTCACGGAACGTTGTTAATTTAAATTTTCAAAGTATTCTGAAAATAGTACATGCTTGATTAAAGATTTCTATTATATGCAAGAGTTAATTTTTTTTATAGTTATTCTCAGGAATGAATTGCTAAAAAGAAATGAACCGGAAACGCATTAAAAAATTCTCTATTTTTAATACAAAATCGCAGTTTTAAAGATTAATTATATTTTTAATACATATGTGCATATATTATATTTTATAAAATTCTTTTATAATCTATACATCTAGATCTTGGTTGAGTGCCTAATGTTTTCCTTTGACTAGTCAATTGCGAAAATACGGTTTGACAAAACGAAAGAAGTGAGTTGAGCATCAAAAAGCTTTAAAAACATCAAAATTGTTCTCATTAATAAACTTGAACATTTTGTCGTAAGAACTTAAGTTAAGCTTAATGAACTTAAGTTAAGCTTTCAAAATGATAAAAACACTTTTTACATGCAGAAATTGAGATGGTAATTTAAAATACTCTTAACCTCGAAATATGAGAATTCATATTTAATATTATTTCATCCATGATAAATTAATGATAAATTAGCTACTTTAGGATTGAAAAAATCGTTCTGCTTGCACTGCATTATACACCGATACAATTGATTGTAAAAAAAAAGTTTGAAGATGTTATGAAAACTGTATCTAATGTCAATTTCATACGACATAACAAATTTAACTATTAAGAATAGCCAATAGTCCTGGCAATTAGTCTAAAAATTTTAATTGTAATTATTTTGTAAATAAACAATTAATAAAAAAAAGTAATAATAATTATCGAGAATTTAATGTTGTGAACCAACGAAGTGGAATGACGTTTTATATTTATTTGAATTTAGATATCACAAGTTCCTGAGCTTGAAGGTGATAATTGGTTTTTGGAAACATGTATTTTTAACGGATTTCGTTAATTATAATATAATATTATGATCAAATAAATTAATAAAATACAAGGTAATATGAAACTAGTTAACGATTTATATTTAAATGTGCAAAGGTCATATTAAAACTATTTAACACACATATATTAGCAAATAATTTCAATCATTTTAAATTTCGATATCATTTAAAGCTAATATTATATAAGTCAATATACAATAATTAATCTTTCAATAAAAAATATGAAAGAAAGATTGTCAGATTTCAATGATTTATATCAAATGAAATACTTATTACTACTTGAAAATCTTTGTTTACATTCAAGCGAGCCCTTCCATCACACAACTAAATATTTACGTTTAATTTAAAATTTTAAAAATTCCTTTATGAATTGTTTTAATTATACATTTAATTTTTTTTTAATTATCAAAATTATTTAATTATTAGCATTTTAATGTACATATATATTAGCATTTTATTTTTGCATCTATTGTCTTTTACATTAGGGGTCTTCACGTAAAAGTGCATCGAAGGAAATATTTCCTACTTTACGTGAACGACCCTATGCTAAATTTAAATTGTAAACTAAAAAATTATAGATGACAGATATGTTGATTGGTTTAGAGAAACCTTTATTGGTATTTTTCAAGAAATGTTGATTGGTATTTTGAAAAAATCTTAGTAGATATCTATCTGTTAAATTATATCATTTTTTGAATAAATATATATTTTACACTTAGAAAAACTAAAATATAATTTTTAAGTTTTGATTTTGGAAAATAAATAATTTTTAAATAAAAAAAATGCCAAAAACAAATTTTTAAAGCATTTTAGAAATTATTTAGTCGAATGTGCTATTTTTATTTGATGCACTCCGAATAAATTCCAAAACCAAAACCAAATAAATTCTAAAAACAAAATGTCAAATAAACTTCAAAAAAATATCCTCGATTAACGTCAAAAAAATTTCCTCGAGCAAATAAAATATGCAATAGGGTTAAGGTAGAGGATATTTTAGTCAGAGATCGGAGGATCGATGCAAATTTTTTATACATGAAACAACAACAATTTCTGTCAAAAGTTTCCTCAAATCCTCCGATGGAAGACCCCTATTATTTGCATTTATTCTTTTTAATATGATTGTTAAAAATTATTGGCGGCCGGTTGAGTCTTAAAAATTTCATTCTTTGGCTCGATTGAAAATAAATTTATGGATCACAGAATTCTATAGAATATTATTAAGAAATTTTAAAAAACATATATAAATAAAAAACAGAAATTGATAATATTTGAAAATTTGAATATAAAGTAGATTATAGGTATATTAAAGATTCCAAAATACAATAATTAGAATTTTTTAGAATTTTCTCCTCGATAACTAAAAAATCAATATAATTGTTATCAAAAATTAAAATTTTCATTATTAATTCAAAAAAAAAAAGATGTTTTTTTTTTTGTTTGTACATATCCTTACAAATAAGGATTTAATTCCTACAGATTTTATGAATGACATAAAATTGTTGAAAAATATCATAGAAAAACATTTGTATAATACATATTATAATATATGTACCTACCTATATAAAACAATATTTATTCAATTTAACTGTCATACATACATACATATGTATATAAAAATCGAAATAAATAAAAGTTAATTAAAACAATTGAATTGAAAAATTTTAATCAGAATTTATAATTATTACAATTTCCTGAAATTTATTTTCTCTATTCAGAAATAAAACGGAATATTCAATACAATAACAAAAAAGTTCAATTAAAAAATTTTGTTTTTTCATGAAAAAGAAAATAACAAAACAAATCTTTGTTTTTTTGTCATTAAATGCTGTAAGCATATTAATTGCTTAAATTTTTTTTGCAATATACAATGAAGGAACGAACATGAAAAACAAATCATCTAATTTAATTTTCATTTTTATTTTTGATAACTCAGCTGTCAATTCGATTCGGTCTTTTTCTAATACATATTTCAGTTGAATATACATAACAATAAAATTAGTTTTTCTTTACCGTTATTTTGTAGATTTAAAGTTTGAAAAGCAAGAATTCACTTTTATGTTACTAAACAACAAGATAAATAAAGTTTAAAAAAATGAATTTAAAATTAAATTTTTCCTATGGATTTTAAGAGTGTTAAAGAAATTTAATAGTAATGGCTGGATGTCATCCCAGTGATTTAATACCGACAATCTTGTGAAAGGAGTGTACTTTATAAAAAAAAAAAAAACATATTGCACAAATATTTTTCAAGAAAAGTGCACAAAGAAATCATTTCGCAAACTTCTCATGTAACAATAGTGGAGATATTGCAAAACAAAAACCTTTTAACAAAAACAAAAAATAATCAAAAAAATGCTTAATAAAAAAACGATTTATTTACGACGAAATTTAAAATGTTTTTCTTATATATTCTAACTATCTCAACATGACAATTTGTGCCATTATCCGTCATATTCCCATTTTTCTAGCATACCATTCTTTGTAAACACAAAACACAACATGTACACAGACGGTACAATATGTACGCAGAAAATTTTTTTACACTAACACTGTTTCAATATTTTAAATTTACCTTTATTATAAAAAAAATCAGCTATCTCCAGCACAGGACCGACCGCTATTATACGAAAGGTATAAAGCCAAAATTCATAGATTTTTTACATAATAATATATCAAAGCAAAGTAACTTCTAAAGATTTAACATCATTTTTTTTTATTCAATAACAATAATTAACAATGAAATAGTAAAAAATATATAAGTACATTCATTCATAGATTCATTTACATATTATGTACATCTGTGCATGATTTTTTTGACGGGAGTAGTCCATATTTGCAAATCTAAGGTACAAATTTTTAGTATGAAAACAGTATCTGCGTTATACATAATTGTATGCGGTCGGTAAAAATTTGTTGCTTGAAAATTTGTTGTTGATTTGTTGCTGTTGCCAGAGCTTGGAAATGATGTAAAACGGTTCGAAACGATTGACAAAGATGAAATAGAAAAGCCTAATGTTAAAGAATGTTAGTTTTGTTAACACTATTATTTTTTATTATGTTTATTTATTACTTCATTTCATTCTAAATCGCTATTATTACAATTTCATTTAAAGAGTAAATTTCAATTTCATCTCTATCATCTGAGTGCTGGTATTACTAACGGAAACTTTAAAATAAATTTTATTAAGTCAAAAGTATTATAAAAAAAAATTGATTTTAAAGTAATTATAAATTTTTCAGAATTTAATTTATTCCTTTTTTTGCAAACATTATTCGTTAATTAAGGGATCACTGTATTTCATTTATTAAACTGAACAGAAACATAATTGAAAGCAAAATACACAAGGCAGAATGTAAAACCAAAGGTTTTTAAAAACACACATTTTCCAAAAGACGACAAATAGTTTAGAATGTTACACAACTTGACTAAAAATTTGTGAATTTTCTTACAATTAATTGTCAAGCGACATTTTCTTGAATTTTAAAGAAACCCCTTTATAACTAAGAAAAGCTGTTGACACATGTAGTATTATAATATTGAAGCTTAAATTTTTACGTTTTACTTTGAACAAAATGTATACGCTTGAGTTACAGATTTTAAAAATAGCAAATTTTCAATTCACTTCTCGAGGGAGGCAAAGAAAAACAAAAACAAAAAGATAAAACAAAAAACAATTTTCTGAGATAACTTACTTATACTAATTCTGAAAGATTTGTATTTTTTTTTCAAGGTCCTATCTAAAAGCATTGCTGCAAAGAAACTTATAAAGGAAACTAAATTTTCTTTTTGGATAACGGTAAATTTAAATACTAAATTGTAAAAAGTTATATTTATCTTACATTGATATATACTTAAAAACAATACTTGTCGCTTGACGTTTTCAGATTGAAAAAAGATTGAGAGAACCGAACATTTGAAAATAGAACATTCGGGGCTGTAGTTCCGTAATATATAGGACTACATAACAAATATTTTTTCTACAACATTAATTCTTTTAAGAAACCAATTCATGGCTAAAATTTCCATGTTCATACATCATGTAGAAGTTGTGTAAACAGACAGACAAAGTGAAACTACTTAACCAATTTTTTTAAAAATGTGCTAAAAAGAGATTGTTAACAAAGTAATCACCTAGAATATATAATAAATCCTTTTTTAAAGAAATTGATTTAAAAACAAAATCAGTTATATTGAAGTGCCAAAGTGTGCAAAAAAAAAAAATCATTACTGAAACAAGAACAAATTGCTTGTTTTTTTTTATGACATTACTGAATTTGTTTTGTCATTATTTCTGTTTTTTTTTTGTTTTTTTTTTTTTTAAGAAAGAATAATGAAAAAGCAAAATTCATTTTTATTGATTAAAATTAGTATAAAAATGACGTCATATTAACTAAAAACCTAACATAACAGTTACATTTAGGTGGATATTCAAAATATATAATACAATATGTATGTTCCTATAATAAATACCTGTATAAAGAAAATTATTAATAAATTTTATTTCCTTTTTTAGAAAACACAAAAACAAAACAAAAAAGAAATAGAAAAAATTCATTTGTATTCTGTCTTACCAAAAATTTAAGTTTGAGTGCACTGAACTTATAAATTCAAATCGAATGTTGATTATTATTCTATTATTAATGCTAAAAAAAATGATGGATTTATATTTTATATTTTTGATTAGAAAAAAAAAATTTTTTTGTTTTTGCTAAGTTTATTTTTTTATATACAAAATTAAAAATATTCTATATTAGGTAGTAATAGTTTAGTCACGCACTAATCGTTTCGGTTTTAATCTCAAACCACATTTTAATTTTTTAAATTTGGAGGCGAGTTTGAATGAAAATTTGTATTTTTTTTTTTATTTTAATTCATTATGATGAAAAATATGTATTATGAGTAATTCTGTTACAAAAAATTTAAACTTTTTTAAGGGGATAACCTTAAAATATATTATTTTGCCGGAATTGCTGTGAAATATTAAAGTTGTGCAATTTACGTAGAAGATATTATAAAGCAAAATAACTTCTAAAGATTTAACATAATTTTTTTTTATTCAATAACAATAATTAACAATGAAATAGTAAAAAATATATAAGTACATTCATTCATACATCCATTTACATATTATGTACATCTATGTAAATGATTTTTTTGACGGGAATATATTACAATCCATATTTGAAAATCTAAGGTACAAATTTTTAGTATGAAAACAGTATCTGCGTTATACATAATTGTATGCGGTCGGTAAAAATTTGTTGTCAGAGCTTGGAAATGATGTAAAACGGTTCGAAACGATTGACAGAGATGAAATAGAAAATGTGAATGTGCCTAATGTGAAAGAATGTTAGTTTTGTTAACACTATTATTTTTTATTATGTTTATTTATTACTTCATTTCATTCTAAATCGCTATTATTACAATTTCATTTAAAGAGCAAATTTCAATTTCATCTCTATCATCTGAGTGCTGGTATTACTAACGGAAACTTTAAAATTAATTTTATTAAGTCAAAAGTATAAACAAAGTACATTATTCATTATTATAATTAAGAACAAAATTTCAAAATTTTGAGAAATCAAGTATGGGTTTTGTTTTTAATTTCCCATACAAAAATATTTTTGTTAAACTAAATCCAGATTGGCACTAGATTATCTCAAAATTACTTTAACTCTTACTTTTTAAATAAGAATAACTTAGTGTCTATTGAATCTAGGTATCTGAAATTTAGTAAAGAGATATCGAGTTACATGCCAAAAACTTTAGTAAAATTGGGTTGGTCTAGAGCAGCCGGTTCAGGCTTCTTACATTTCTTGGAACTTTATGAAGCTAAGCGTCTGAAATCTTACAAAAGATGACGAAGTTTTAGGGCAATAACTTCTGTAAATTTGATTGTGCTGGTGCAATAGATACACCAGCAACATACAACTCCATACAACATACAACTCAATTTACATAAATATATCGCGGTAGTTAACGTTTAATCGTTGAATCGCAACGATCAAGTTTTATATAAACAGGATATATTACGTTTATACGATGTGTATCCCAGAGTGGACAAAGTCTACTCTACTGCACTCTTTCTCGTTTATAGCAAAATTAATTTTTATTCAATTAGTTAAAGATCTACATAAAGTATTTTTTATTATAATACCTTTATAATAATATACTTTAACATTTTTAGTTTTAAATAATGAGTTTAAAAGTGCATAATTCAATATTCAAATAAATATAATGAATATTCAAATCTTTTTTGATTTATTTAAACAATTTTTTTTAATTCTTTGCTTTTTACCATAAGTTTTACAATGTACGCTGTTATTTGTTTGATCTTGGATATTTCTTTGAGGATGCTGTGTCTTTAATTTATTTTATTTAAAACTTATAAACTGTATCAAAACAATAATATAAATACATACATGCATATATATTTACATATGTATGTCAAATTGCGTTTTTGATTTTAAAAAAACGATTGTAAATGAATAAATATTTGACATTTCATTTGATTTTGTACACTGGATAATCTACTTAATTTCGTTGTTTGTGAACAATTAGATATAAAAGTTAAGTGTTTTTTATGTTAATTAAATGTCTGAAAACAATTAAAACAAGTCGCACAATTTCCAATATTAATTTTAAAACAATATCATGTTATGTACTCGTACATATTTACCTATTTAGAAGAAAACAAAAAAAAACACAATTTTTTTTTTTGATGAATAAAATTCTAAGAAATAAAAATGAATTTCAGTTTTTATTAAGAAAAATATATTGTAATTTTTTTGAGCAAGAATTTTTATTCATCATTAACAAAATAACAATGAAGAATTTAAAAAATTGTGCGTCAAATATTATTAATATTAAAAAAATACAAAAACGTCAAAAACGTAATAATATACGTCAAAATAATACGCAGTATCACAACAAAATTCATAAAACTTTAATTATATCAATATTACTTTCCTTGTGTATTGTAAAATGTACTTTTAAAATTATAAATTGCTTATATTATATATACATATACATATATTAGGTATATATATATATATATATATGCATATAGTATAAAAATAATATAAATATACATTAAAAAACATGTACAACATACATACATACATTAAATGCATTATTAAACTGCTTACTTATTATTTTGAAACCTTTTAAAAATAAAATATAATTGAAATTAAAGATTTATTATATCTATATATATATATGTATATATTTTTAAAAAGGATTTACACAAAGGATATTTATTTCAAATCAAATTTATTGTAAAATTCGAATGTTAGAATTAAAATTAATACTTATTAGGTATGTGCGTTTTTTTTTTTCACTTTTACGTGAATTTGATACGTTTGATGATTTGCAAAATAATAATGTATTAAGATATATAGATATTAGGTATTTTTATAAATATATTTATGTATATGTACATGAATATTATATATAAATAATTTTTTACATAATATTTTGAAAAATTTTTCAAATTTAAAATTTATTGTGAAACACATTTACTTATGATGTTTCTTTTTTCTTTTCTAATCTCAACCTAAAATCAGAAATTATTTTCTGGATAATTTACCTACGTTTTTATAATATAACGGGCAAAATACTTTTTGACAATATATATGTAGGTATAAAGTTAGAAATAATAAAAATATAAAATACAATAAAAGATAATGATCAACAGGTTCATTGAAATTAGAAAAAGCATGTTAAAATTAAGGTAAAATGAAGGAACGTGACGTTTGCATTTAAAAAAATTACATTTTTTGATTATGAAAATTTAATAGTTGGCATTCTAACACTAATACAAATATTATAAATTAGCTAAATTCCTTAATGTACATATTATTTTTATTAAAATAAAGTTGGGTTTACCATAAAAATCAGACAATTAAATTATTACCCCCATTGTTCTGAACTTCAGTGTTTAGACTGATTTTAAGAAAAGCGGATATTTCATATAAATTTTTTTATTTTTTAATTATTAGAATAAAAATTAATTTAAATTTAATTATGTACTTACAAATGTATTTAAATATTATCTATATATGTATTACATAATTATTATGATACCTATACACTTTATAAATATTTTGATGCATACTTTAAATAATTTAGTAATTTATAGATATAATGTAATTTTATACAATTAAATTTTTAATTAACGTATTACTGACTATCAGTATTCATATTTGCCATTTGTGAATCAAAAAATAATTGAATAAATACATAAAATAATATTTTAATATATTTCTATTACTTTAATGTTCGCAATTTTAGATATGATTCATAATATATGTAGGTAAAAGAAAAGTATCAAACAAAAATATTGAATGCAAATAAAAATTTCATTTGAGCGCCATCTATTATCTTATACAAAAATTATTTTATTTTTATTTTCTATTTATTAATTTATTAAGCCGTCTCTAATTATTTAATTTTTTATTTATTAAATTATATTATTTGTTTAGTACAATTCATATATAGATGATAGCATTCATATATATTTAAATTTAATAACTTGATTATAGATTTTATTATTAATGTAATCGAATTTTGATGGAAAAATGAGATAATTCACAGACCTCATAATAAAAAGTTTTAAAAAAACTTAATAATATATAATTAAGCCAAGAATTATATACTTAAACTGTGCTATTTATTTATATAATTCCATTAGTGGAATACATTAATGAAAATTATTTTTTAGTTGTGTTATCTTTCCTTCAATCTATCAAAGAATCGAACAGTTTTTTTTTAGTTATTCTTATTAATCTATATGACCTAGCCAAATTTTGAACCTGAGGGCTTCCGAATGAAAGGTGGGTGTCTTAATTATTACACTATTAGCTGGATGATTTGAACTATTACACCTATTACACTATTGGCTACTGATTTCGTAGTTACGTTAGGTTAGATTAAGGTGGCTGCCAAAAAGGCACACTTAGACCGTATTTGGGTATTCCTTCTTGCCGACAAGGCCGGCATGTGCATAGGAGATGGAGAGTAGTTTCTTCCTCTTCTTCATCCTTGCAGGCTCTTCAATAGTCGTTTGCGGATAAGCCAAGTCTTCTGGCATGCTTCCCTATTAGGCAGTGACCGGTGATTATTCCCATTGTCATTCCAATGTCTGCCCTTTTGAGGGAAAGCAGGTCATTGGACCGGCTTAAATCGGTTTTGGGCCATATCAATCTTGTGATATTGCACGAGGTTAAGTTTGACCATTTGTAAAGATTTGGTAGTTAGCAGTAGCAGAAAAATTAAAATTCTATCTATATATATATATTTGCGATGAATTTCACACATCAAAAAGAATAAATACCTGTAAAGTTACTATAGAGTTTTATTCAAATCAGATCCAGAATATTAGAGTAAATCCAGAGTCACAATCACTTTAAAGAAATAATATCTTATATATTTATCAAGGTCTGTTATATAGCTACCTACCTCTATCTAGTCATATATCGCTTCTAAGAATAAAGTGATCTTATACTTTTCTAATTTTTCATAGTATATATTCGAAAAACTTTTTTAATCGAATTGACGTTTCCTTCCAATGTATCATCAAAGTTAACGATATTTAATTTTAAAATTAAACGATACGTCAAATAATTTAAACGATTTTTCTAATATGATGTAATTAGTAAGTTTATTTCATATATACAGAGTGTTTTTAATTAACTAAACTGTTAATTAATTGTTACCGACCGCATAGATGAATGTATAAGGTAGGTATGGTTTTTACACCAAAAATTTGTACCCCGAGATTTTTGCAAAAATTCATTACTCTGGTGCGTAAACCTGTAAAAATAGTGTGATGTGTGTGATGGGCTTATGCCTGTTGGCACGTATATAACCTAAACGACTGAGCGGAATTTTCAATCTAAAAACGCTAAACGACAGAACTTATTTTTTTTTTACTTTATAAATCAATATCAAAACAATATACGTATATTTTTTTTAATTTATTATTTAAATTTACCGTTATGTGAAAAAAGATTTTCATATCTCCGAAACGATCTTAATTAGAAATTTAAAATTTTGAAGGAACGAAGACCTTTTGCAATTATTATAAGATACTTCAGAAAATATTTTCGTAAGTGGGTCCCCTGTTTAGGGATCTAAAATTGAAAATTTCCTATTTTCAGATATCTGTAAGTTAGCACCTATATACAAATTTTTGCAAATTAAGACACAAAAATTGAAGTTTTAATATTATAATTTCAATTAACATAATTTTTTTTCTTATATATGTATATAGAATTCTACGATAAATTTCAAAATCAACTTAAAATTTCAATTCTGACAGACTTTTAGTTAGCACCTAATTAGTCTAAGGGTCCTCAGAATTTCTACCTCCCGCTATTTAAGAGCTATTATAGGTGTAAACCATTGAAAATTTACTATTTGAGACACCTTAGGCAGAATAACCTGTACATATTATTTTAAAGTAATGTGTAAAAATGTAAAAAATCTAACATTCGAATTTTACATGTGTTAACAGCTTTTCTTAACTATAAAGAGTTTCCTTGGAACTAAAGCAATTGTTTTTTGATTTTTCACAATTTTTGTGAAAGATTCTAAGAAATTTAGAAATTTTGGTGCGAGTCACAATTACAAACTGTTTGTATTACCTTTTCGAAAATGTATGCGCTTTTAAAAATCTTTGATTTAATTCTGCCTTGTTTTTTTTTTTTTTTATATTTTTAAATAAATGAAAGACGTACCTATATATGTATATTAGAGTATGTATATTCAAATTAATCGAAAGATTACTCTTATTTTTTGTAATCAAAATTTTTAAGTAGGTACTTATAATATATATAATTTAATTTAATTGTTTAAATCATAAATTTACAATTATTTTTATTTCTTTTAAATATTCAAGGTTTGAAAAGAGTATTACTTTAAAAAACAATGATATCATCACACCTTTTAATAAAATAAAATGTTTATTAAAATTTCCTTTAAAAAAGTTAAAGCAAAACTTTTAAAATAAATCGTTAATTTTACTAATATAAATATTTATATTTTTCCTATTTTTCCTTTTTTTTTTTTGTTTTGTTAATTTTTAATTTTATTTTTGAAAATTTGTTTAAAATACAACTCATCATTGTCTAAATCTAAAAAAAAAAAAAAAAAAAATTAAAAAAAAAAAACAAAAATATCTTCCAGAATTTTAAATTGTTTAGTATTGAATCATAAGTCATACATAATCAACGAGAACTTTTTTATATACTTATATGAAATAATGTACTTGTATATTAGTAGCTACTCTAGGTATAGTAGCTTGTAATTGCAATTTAATCTGAAGAACTTTACGAAAAAAAAAAAAATAATAACAAATAAAAAAATAAAAAAACAATTATTGATTGTGTGATATTATACAAAGTACATAATAAAATGTAAATATATCAATTTACACGATATATATATATATAACTATGTATATATATATATACATATTATATTATCACGAAATTCATTTACATTGTGTGTATATTTTGAGTAATATGACAAGGAAAGAAAATGAAAATAAAAAAAAAAAACAAGAAATTATCTTAAAAATTTAATTAAATATTTATATAAAGCGGCGTCAAAATAACTTCATTTGTACATACATTCATATGTAAGTATAACATATAGATATTATTAATATATTTTTCAATTTATTTCAAATTATCAAATTACTTATTTCGTATATATATTTTTTTTTTTAATTAAAAATGAAGAATTAATCTAATTAAGGTTATGAATTTCAGTACTTACATTAAATAATATGCTTTCTCCCTTACATTAAAATCTTAAAGAATGAAGGCATTGGGCAAAGGCAAAACTGATAGTTATCAATATGTTAGACCATATATATAAACTATTATTGTGAATATATACCACTCATATTAACTTAAAAAAAACAAAAAACGAAAAAAAAAAAGTGATCTGTTTTACAATTAGACCAATAAAAGGAATTAAAAATTCAAAACTTAAGATATACACGAAATGTATCTACCAGAACCTTTATTGAACTATGTAAAGGGTTTTCCAATTTGAGTGATATGATTTCTTTTCAAAAAAAAAAACACACTAATTGTTAAGGAAATTCAAATATTTTTTATTTACAATTAAGTTCTGAATAAAACGTCATTCAAATGGCCTCCACGACTTCTTTTGCAGGAACGAATTCGATTAACCCAATTTTCAAGCACTTTTTCCACTAAATCAAGTCGTATGTCATGAATAGCACGTTCAATATAGACTTCTAAAGCTTGAAGAGAGTCTGGTTTATTGCTAAAGACCAATGACTTCAAATAACCCCACAAAAAATAGTCTAATGGTGTTAAATCACAACTTCTTGGAGGTTATTCAATGTCACAATTTCTTGAAATAATTGAATCTCCAAACTTTTCTCGCAATAATTCGATTGTTGCACGTGCTGTGCGGCACGTAGCCTCGTCTTGTTGGAACCAGATGTTGTCAAAATCAACTTCTTCCAATTTCGGCCATAAAAAGTTGGTCATCATCGATCTATACCGCTTTCCATTGACAATAACGGTGTTACCAGCTTCATTTCGAAAGAAGTACGGACCGATGATTCCATCAGACTAAAAACCACACCAAACTGTTTAGGCGAATGTAATGGTTGTTCATGAATAATTTGTGGAATTTCTTCGCACCTGAATCGACAGTTTTGCTTATTTACCGCACCACTCAGATGAAAATGAGCCTCATCGGAGAAGATGATTTTCTTAAAAAAGTTGCAATTGGAGAATGATTATTTTGATAATAAAATTGAATAATTTGTAAACGTTGTTCTTGCGTATATCTCTCCATGATGAAATTGTAAATATTCAGTAGAATACAATGAAAAAAAATGACAGATCATGACATACTACAAATCGCCGAAACGTCACTTAGAAATCATATGACTCAAATTGGAAAGCCCTTTATATATAAAAAAAAATATTCTACAAATAAAACACAAAATAATTTTTATGAATGAATTCAAGTGTATTCATTGATCTGTTAAAAATTTTTTTTTTTTTTTTTTTAGATTTTTTAGTTTTACTTTTTAATCATTTTATATATTTATTTCATTTTTAGATTTAAAAATTCTTTGTTCATTTTAAAGATACAAATAAATGTACATGAAGTGTAATTTTTTTTTTTGATTTCTATTTGAGTGATAATCAAAGGCAGTTCAACTGAAAAATAATTTCTCAATTCTAAAAAAAAAAAAAAGAAAAATGCAATAGAAAATTGAACTAAGGAAAAGAAAAACAAAAAACAGTCAATTACAAATAAGTTTATGGAATACAATGAATGGAAACACTTAAAAGACTAAAGTGGATCGATGAATCACAGAATTATACAGAAGATAAAAAAAAAATGTATTTCTGTTTTTTTTTTTTTTTTGATAAAAATTATATCAATTTTTTTTTTCTTTATTACAAATTGCAATACTCAATAATATATTTTATTCTATGATAGGAGATTGAACTTTAAATATTCTTGTATTGTTTTTTAATTTTATGTTCTCTGATTCAGTATTTTAATTGATTCTTTTATTTTAAAATAAAATGCTATAAAATTTTATTAATTAAATTAAATTTCATAAAAATGAAAATTAAATAATATGCATTTTTTTTTGAGCTAACCCACTTTAGCTTTACTATGCATTTAATATAACATATGATCACAGTATAGTTTAGTATAAGTACAAATGTTCAACATTTAATATTTTTTATGTTTACGTTATAAAATTATCAAACACGACAATTTTCGTTCACGTTTAAAAAAAGTGAAACAAAACGTGGTCAAGTATGTTCTTGTCACAAATCACTTCCAAAATAATATCACGTATATGAAAATATTTAAAAGTATATAAAGAGAACAGCAAAGTTGCTTTATAATTTTTTTTAGTCATCATCAATTATCGATTGTAAAATTACAAATTTCACTTCAGGGTTAATTTAAAGTTTCATTCTAAATAGAACATGATCCGACTGAGGTTACCAAAAAAAAAAATTTACTTTCAAAATAAGAAATTTAATAAGAGACAAAAAATCATGAAACTATAATTTTCTATACAATGTGCCAAATACTAAAGAGGTGATGCTTGAAAAAACCATCATATAAATTAAAACTTTTTAATTAGTTTTTCATATTAAAGTGGAGAGAAGCTGTTTCTAAACAAAAATGAATTACAGAAAGATGTTATATAAATTTAAATAGCCTATAGGAGACAAAATATACATTTTCTATACTATTCTATACTACTTATTCTAAATTATTTCAATATATAGGTATAGTTTATAGTTCAAGATTAAGTAAATAAATATAATTACTCTTGATAGAATTTCATAATAAAATATCAATAATTCGATTAGAAAGCCGCAATAATTCGATTAAGATTAATTTATTTATTATAACATAATACCAAACCAAAACCGAAAGTAAATGATGTTCTTATTATAAAATAAACAAAATTAACCTAACATTGCTTAGATAATTTGTTAGTTTTCAATAGATAATAAATCTGTAGTTAGAAAACTCCTTTTAGTTACGACAAAGCTGTTGGTTTGAACCTTTGTATTAAAAACGTGCCATAAAAATGATAAATTTACAACTTCTATATAACAAAACTACAAGAAAACATTAAACTTTTAAATAACTTTTCCATTTGAAATTTGATGATGAAATTCAATTAATTTTTTATTATTATTATTATTTATATTTGACTAAGCTTCCGTTTCTAGAATCAGTAGTTTCATTAAGCCGTTAATTACTCGGCTTTAGATTATTAATATTTAATTATATTATACTAATAATATAATATTATAAAAAAAATATATATTATTTTTTATTGATCTATATTCTATATGACTCAGCCAGCAACCCAAAACCTTTCGAATAAAAGGCCGGTGTTTTAACTACAACACGATTGGTTGATTCATGTTACCAGAATAAATTAACAGAATTTATAACAAATTTGTCAACAAACAGCATTTTTCAAAATAAATATAACCTTACTTATTGAGGATCAAAGGAATATGATAAAAACGGTAAAAAATCAAAAAATTATCACTATAACTACCAGTATAAAATAAAATTTATACTGATAAAATAAAATATTATTATAATAATTTAATAATTGAAAATAATACAAATGAAACAAATTTTTATTTGTTATTTTATTAAAATTTTTAAATCGAATAATAAAATTTTAAAAATCACAACAGATCTTTTAGTGAATTGAGACCTGGCTTTGATTTGATGTAGAGTTTATTTATACGATTAGCTACATACACACTATACGCTATAAGAATAACAATTAACAACTACATATTATTCTGAATTTACAATTATCGCACTCGTTTCGCTTCTATAAGTAGTTTTAATGCACCCTACCAAAGAGTATCCACAATGAAATTTGCGCAAGATTACACAGATTAATATTTATTTTTAATATTTCGTCTCTTGAATATTTTAAATTGGCGTATAGTACATTTGGCAACTTTCATTTAGCAACTGGAGATTTCATCAGTGGGCATTTCGCAAAAAAAAAAATGTACTTAACAAACAGGCATTTAGAAAAACTGACACTTAACAAAAATACATTTAACAAAATGGACACTTAACAAAAAGACATTTGGTAAAATGAATACTTAACATTTAGACATTTGGAAACTTTTATTTATGTAAATGATGAGCGCTAAGCTAAATTTTATTTCAACTTTACATTTCCAACATTAATTATTTTAACACAAATTTATGCAGCCATTCAAAGAGATAATGAAGTTCTAGAATTGAAAATTAAATTCTTCATTTTTTAAAGCTGCCAAATGTCCACTTGTAGAAGTTGTGACCCGTTCAAGTTGTCAAGTGTTCAAGTTGTCGAGTGTCCAATTGTTAAAGTTATTAAATGTTCAAAAGCTAATTCTATGTTTTGGTAAATGTCTTTTTCTTAAATATGTTTCTTGCTAAATATCTTTTTGTTGTGTTAAGTGCTTTTTTTTTTCAAATATCCACCCCAGGTGTTAAGTAAATGTCCAGTTGTCAAGTAAAAGTTTCCAACTGACAGGTTCCCTTTAAATTGTAATTTTTAAATTAAAAAAAAAATGCTTCATTTTATTCAATTATTTGACAATTTAATTCGTATATAAAGCGAAAAAAAGTTGAAAGTTAAGAAACTTTTCCTAAGACTGTGTAACGACTCCGTTCATTGTGAATACTTTTATATATTTTAATTTTTCTTTGATAGTTGGTTGCGAAATAGAAAACGATCAAAAGCGCTCATTGTAGATACAGCATTACAAATAATTAATTAATGTAACAACTAAAAAAATTATTAATATTTTTTTATATGTAACTAACAATGAATAATAATAATAATATAAATAAATCATGTTCAAGGTTTGTATAAATGTATATATGTATATATATATATATATATATATATATATATATATAAACAATGCTTAAATAATATTTTAAGAATGAAATATGTTTTAATTTTTAGAAGTCATATATACAAATTAACCAGGAAATTCTATATATGTACATACTACATATATATAATATAATTAATATATAATTGAAAAAATCCAGATTTACTTATTGGAAAATTACGATTAATGTTACATTTAATATTGAAATATGTATTATCGAATTTACTATTAAAAAATTTTGTTTATTTTAGATCAGAAAACAAAAGTACTTATAGCCAGAAAAAAATAAAAAAATAAAAGAAAAACAATTCATATATAAAAATTTAAGATACTTATAAAATTAAATGGCTCTTGAACTTAAAAAAAAAAAGTAGAAATTTTGTTTTAACAAAAACAAAAATAAATAAATAAAAAAAAAAAAACAAATAAATAAATTAAAGTATAAAAATTATCTGTTAATTTATATTACATATATACAAAAATTACAAAAAAAAAACATGTATGTATATATGTAAAAAAATAAATAAATAAATACATACATATATATAAGTATATATACATATAATAAATTAACGAATTCATTGAAATGTAAAATTTTCCTTTTATTTTAAAAATTTTCTTTCTTTTTTTATTTTTTTTTTATTGTTAATATAAACAAAATATTTAAGAGTGTAAAAATATAAAAAAAAAATTTTCTTGCGATTTTTCACAGCTTTAAAAAAATTTTAAATTTAAAAAACAGCAAAATGAAAAATTTTTATTTTTAGAAATTTATAAACAATATAGAAAATCTTATAAGAATTTTCAATCTGTTAAATAATTAAATTTAATAAAATAGAATACAACAAATAAAAAAAAAAAAAAGAAAAGGAAAATGAAAATGAAAAATTTTTTTTTTTGAACGGAAAACTTCTGTAAATTGGAATATTCACGGAACTAAACATCTAATTTGCACTCATACATACATATTTAAATATATAGGCTACGTTTTATATACGGTACGCACATGTAACTTTCAAAAAAGCAAAAGAAAAACAACCAAAAAAAAAAATCGCGAAAAGGAGTAAATTTGTACTTTGATTTGTGTATGTGTGTGTGTATTAGTCGAAATTATATGATTACAATGATGATGATTATAATAATGATAATGATGACAATATGCTAAGTTATTTAATTTTCTTTTTACATATGGAAACATACGAAAAATACGAAAGTCATTCATATTATACACAACATGAAAACGCAAAAAAAAAAAAAAAAAAAAAAAAAAAACAAAAACAAAAATTTTTTTAGTCCTATGAATGTGTAAAATACGCATATTAAAGATAGTAATATATTATATATACGGAATATTACACACATTTTTATAAAATCAAAAATTTTTGCTATATATACACCTATATAATTCTATCTACCCATTTTCATTTATATGTGTGGTAGGTTTTCATTTTTGGTTTTTTTTTTTCTACTTTTTTTTATACCATTTTATTTTTCTTTTTAGATTCCAAAGAGGAAAAAAACAAAACTTGTTAAAAAATGAAATGATAATTTTCTTTCTCTTTTCTTTTTATATAAAAAAAAATACATTATTTGAGAAAAGCAGTAAAAGCTTTTTAAAGAATAAAAAAACGGTTTTTTATTACTGTTTTTTATTTTTTTGTTGAAATCTTATAAAAAAAAAGAAAAGAAAATGATGTTTTTTATTTGCAATTAAATTTAAAAAAAAAAAATATTTAATTAAAAATAAATAAAATAAAAAAAAAAAAAAAAACTAGAAAACAAAAAGAACATTATATTATCGATTCTAATTTGTTTTCCCCTTTTAATTTAACTTTTGTATATATGTATATACGTATAAATAAATATTAATAGTACTTAATATTTTCCTTTTAGTATTTTTTTTTTTTTTTTTTTTTGTTATTCTTACCGAGTAATAATAATTTAATATCCTTAGCAGCTTGAATACCATCCTCTTTTAAATTCCTTTCAATTAATCGACTTCGAGCGGCTGCGGCCCTTTCCTCAGCAGACTGTGCGCAGCCCATTGTGCGTATTGCCTCGACACAAAACGTTTTGAAGGTCGTTGGAATCGGCCGTGAATGGCCGAACTTTTACAATATGAAGAAAAAAAAAATTTAAGACAAAAAAAATTTTTAATCCAAAAAAAAAAACTATTATTTTTTTTTGGAAATTTTTTTTTTTCTTTTGTTTTGGTTTTATTCCAAAATTTTGAATGTTAAATACTTAAATTGAACCTTGCTGTTTTATTTTGTTTTTTTTTTTGCTTTTCTTCGAAAGTTATATATGTATCACAAAATGTTTTATTTGTTATATTTTATATTTATTATATTGCAAAAAAAAAAATAATTTTTTAAATTCACTTTTTATTTTCTTATTTTAACTTCTTTTTCTTTTTTTTTTTTTTTTTTGTTTGGTATAAGTTTTGATATTGTTTATAATGTATATTTAAATAAAAAATATGGAATCCGAAAATCAAATTTTCTTAAAAGCCATTTCATAAAAGTTTTTTTTTCTTTAACATTTATTATTATAATTTATAAATATGGGGAAAAATTTGTATATATATGTTTATTTTTTGAGATATTCTTTGAAAATTTCCGCCACTATTTAAATAACTTGGTCATGTCAAAAAATCACACAAAAAAGAAAGTAAAAAACAAAAATAAAAAAAAAAAATTTTGTGAAAACAAAATAAAAAACTTTATTTTATAACACTTGAGAAAAAAAATATGATTCACCAGTTGTTGGTTTTTTTTTTTTTCACTTTTTATATTTTTTTTTTTATTTTTTTATTTTATACAAAGGAACAATTAAAATTTTTCTTTCCTTTTTTACTTTTCTCTTTTTTTTTTTTTTTACTTATCTAAAAAAAAACTTTAATAGATTAAAAGAATTAAAAATAAATGCAAAATAACTTTTATATATATGTATATATAAAAAAAAAAAAAATAGCATGTATTTAAAGTTTTAGTGGTTGTAATTTTAACTCGAAGGGGGTAAAAGACAAATCGATATTTTAGTCATAGATTGCTTTTTTTTTTTTGAGTAAAATATAATATTTATAATATATGTATAAAAAAAAAAAAAAGTAGAAAATAAAAAACAAAAAAACAATAAAGAAAATAATAAAAGCAGAGAAATATTATCGTGTGTATACTGCTCTCAACAAATAACAGGAATACTATACAAATTTTTTTTTCCTTTTTAATATTAATATTATAAATATATATATATATATATCTATAGATATCTGTACTGTATAATTGTGCTATACACACAACATATAAAAAAAAAATTATTTTTTCTCTAATATGAACTTTTTTTTTTTTCTAATTTTACAGTTTAATTTTGCTAATATTTTTTTTTTTTTCTTAAAATTAATTTTTCCTTAACTGAAATATGATTTTTATTTTTTGAAAAAAATTTTTTGTTAAATATTTTAAAATTACAACCAACAAATTAGATTTTTATTTTTTTTTAATTTTTTATACACTTCAACATTTAGTCAAAAAGCAAAAAAAAAAAAAACAAAAAATAGTTAATATTCCCCCGCTTTTCAGCAACTGAGAACCGCCATTTAAATCTGATATTCACTTAAAAAAAAAAAAAAAAAATAGTACACCTTTGCTTATTTTTTCAACCAAAAAAAAAAAAATTAAAAAGAAACACTATATGATAAAATATCTAAGGTTTTTCTATCTAAACCTCTTATTTTTTTTTTTTAAAGTATAGCTTTCGTGACACTTTATTCTGGCCTGGAAACAGCAGAAAAAATAATCACTTTTATTTTTTCTTTTGCTAAAACAAAAAAAAAATTTCCTTCTTTTGTCCTTTAAAATAATTTTTTCTCTTCGGATTTTCTTTTTCACTTTTCAAAAAAAAAAATTATTATTTCAGTTTCAATCTTAAAAAAAAAAAAAATGATTTCACTTTTATTTAATTCGAAGAAAATTTACTTTAATTTACCTTTTAATTTATTAAATAGAAAAAAAATAATATAAATTCCTTTCTTTATTCCAAAATTTGTTTAAAATATTTTTTTTTTATTATAAAATTATATTATATTGTGCTTTTTGTTTTTCTTTTTTTTTTTTGTTTAAAATTACCGACAGGCTCTTAGTACACGAACTAAGAATTAATATTGAAAAGTGAGAATAAAATTTTTTTATATGGAGCCGCCCAAAAAATAAATTTTTTTTTTTCATTCTTTTTATTTTATATGAATTCAGAATAGGAAGAAAAAAAAAAAAAAAGCTTAACGCATCACAAAAAGTACACAATTTTTTCTATTTACACATTATTGTTATACACTTTTAAACTCAAAGGAGGAACAAAAAAAAAAAATTATTTGCCAACACATTCAAAATTGGGGAAAAAAAAAATTTTTTTTTTCCATGTTCTATTTACAAAATAAATTTTTTTTTATAACCTGATGGATAACAAAACTGGAAAACACATACGGAGAAAAATTGTTTGTTGAGTTGAGGGATAAAAAATAAAAATAAAATTGTATTTCATATATTTGATGCGCACTCAAAAATTACTTACGAAATTTTCATGATTTCAATATTTAATTTTCTTTATTCATGTATGTGAAAAAATAATTATTACACTACCGTTTAAAATAAATAGAACACGAAATCGGATTAAGATATTTTTCTGTTTTATTAAGGCAACAGTATTATACATAGCTATTATTTTTGAGGATATTCATTAGATTGAGACAGAATCGCGATTCGCAAATATAATCAGAAAAGAAGAAAAATTTATATAAAAACTTTGATCCATAATTAAACAAACAAAACAATCTTTTATTAGGTGGTCGTAAATCATAATACAAGTTTAAATAAAATTGTAAGTTCTAAATAAATCAGAAGGGAGCAAAAAAAAAAAAAAAAGATTTGATTCAAATGAATAAGAGATAATCAGAAAGAAAAAAATGCATGACGGATTAGAGAAAATTATCGATATCGATGATCATCGTTCTTCAAAAAATTGCTTAGTTCAATAAATTATAATATTGGTAAACAACTTTATATTTACTATACTATATAACTACTCTAAACTAAAGTCCAACATATACTATAATTAGTCAAACTGCTATAATAGTATAACCACTATAACTAAAGTAATTTAAAACCATAGTAAAGAAGATTTATAGCAAAAAATTATGTGGTCAAACAATAATATTGAACGTCATTTCTTATACATATAAAAGAAAATATTTAATAACTACACATGTTTTCCAAAAAATATAACAAATAAAATATATAATTTTATTATAATATGATGTACAGTGTGTCACATTAGCGTATTGCTAAAAAGAAGTGGGCGATTGGTTTTGTCAAAACAAAACAAAGAAATGAATCGTAGCTACTTATAGGATAGTTACGACTCTTTAATCAAAATTGCACAAATGAAAATTTGTTAGAGCCCCGTAACTCTTGCATAGTTAACAATAGAGTCCTCCACTCATATACAATTTATTTCTTGTTTTGACACACTCAATCATCCACTTCCTTTTGGCAACACCCAAACGGAATATCCTGTATAATATAAATTTGTATTAAACAGGTATGTATTCATATTTTATATACCCTTTAGTTAATAGGTTTATCAAAATAAAAAGCTGAAGGTTTTTTTTGACTTCTCAAACATGATTTAATACATAAATATTGAACAAAATGAAACTAAATCATTTGAAATATAAATAAAAAATTAAAAAAAAAATTATGTTTACATAGTCTTCAAAGAAGTATAAATAAGGAAAATTCTATACCATGTATAGGTTTGTAATAATAAAAATTTCTTATCTTAGTACTTATTTTACGCCAAATATTACACACAGAAAATATAACTAATATAAAAATAGAATATGACCGTACTACTTAGATATAAAAAAATTTTATATGACAGCACTCAAAACGAAAAAAGGAATTTCTAGGAAACTAAAGAATAAGAAATAATGAATGAATTATGAAGATCTTATTATGGGTATGGACAAAACAAAAGCCGATATGGGTTCAAATAAGAAAAAAGAAGTGAGTAACATCGGCCCACGGCCTAAGCTCTAGAATGGAAGTGGCGAGGAAGAAAGCGCACCAAAAGCAACTTTGATGAGAACCGTGCGAGGGAAATGTGATCTATTCGAATGAAATGGTGTATAAAGGATATTCATAAATTAAAATATATAAAATATTTTTATCTATAGAATATTTTAACATTGAAATTAACATTTAAACTAAATAAATTGTCTTAAGAACGAAGCAAAAAATTGAAAAACAAATAGAGGTACATATAAGCGGTACAATAGTTTCGGGCATGGCCATAGTATACGTATAAACATCTAAAGGTACTATTTATGTGAACCCCAATATGTAAATAAGCAAAATTGTAATTACATATGTACTTTATATTTTTATTATTTTCTCAAATCAAAAAGTCTCAATGTTAAAATAACATTAAAGTTGTACAACTTGCCTATACACGATACAAGTTAACCACAAACCAAAGACTCCGCCCACAAAAGTCAAAATTTTTTGATATTCATCCAACCAAATTTCCAATCATCAAAATAGTTTTACAATTTGCCCATGCACGATACAACTTATCAAGTCCGCGAACCTGTTCGAAAACCTGGTTGGCCGTATATGGGCAGCATAACATATAGTCCAATAATTTTTTACATCATTTAATTTTTTAATCTAGTACCTACATATATATGTATGTAGGTACATTACATACTTCTCTTTAATTTTATATTAATACAACAAAAAAACTGTAAAACTATTATAAAAAAAAATTGCCAACAAGATCTCAAATCATTCGAAATAAAAAGAATATAGTAGTTTTTTATTTTTTTTTTTATGTTTTTAATATACTATACATATGTATAACAGTAAGTATATAAGTTCTAAAAATCCCCTAAATAAAAAATTCCAGCTGACACATATTTCCTACTGGATAAAATAATTGAAATTTTTTCCTTTTTTAATTGTATTAGTTTAGAAAATATTAAAATGTATATGTATATGTATGTATGTATTTAAGTTTATATATTAGCAATTCTATCGTTTTATAAACTTTTTTTTTTTTATATTTATCCAATGTACATGCGTTAGACCACAAGAGTGTACTTGCGCTAAAAGTACTTTTTGGAATTCATATAACAAAATCTTATTATGTATTTTTTGTACAATTTAAATTTCCAGATTCTATTAATAATTTTATTTTTCTGTTTTTGCTTGTTTGTTAAAATAAAAAAAAAGGTTATTGCCAGATACATATATTAACAATAATACTAAATTTTTGTTTTATTTGCATTTTGTTTATATTTAATGTACTTACTTAACTATTAAATGTAATTAAATATGTAATATTAAAATAAAACGTGAGTAACACTGAACATATATTTTTTTTTTTATATAAAATTGAAAATATTAATTTTTTTTTGTATAAAATATTACTCTTTATTTTATTTTATGCAAAATCAAACAGTTTTTATCTTTAAAAAAAAAAAGAAACCAACAACAAAAAAAGTGATAATGGTTAAGAATTAACAGGAATTTTATTTGTTTATTTACATTTAAAAGATTATATTCGTTAAAAATAAATATTATTTTAAGGTAATATCTGATAATATTATGTAGTCTGTATGTACATATACAAAATAAAATGTAAATATATTCTAGGTTCCTTTTTATATAATAATAATAATAGAGGGGTTAAACTAACCTAAAAATTTTATTGGATTAAAATTTAAAAAAAAAAATTAAAATCTTTAATCTTTATTTTATTTTTTATTATTCTTAATATTACATTTTTTTTAATTGTTATTTAAAAATGAGAGCGCCCCACATTCTTCTATTTTTTCAAAATCCTGCATCACAAAATTTTGGATTTTTAAAAATCTCGAAGAAAAAAGTTTTTAATTGACAAAAATCACAACTATTTTCTATAGATAGAGAAATAAATTTCAAAATTTAATACTTTTGTAGGAAAGCCTATAAGCTTTGACATATTATTAGTATTGATTTTTGACATACTATTGAATTCAAAATCAGGGTTTCAATAATTTTATTAGCGGGAGTTTGCTGAAACCATTCATTTTTACAAAATTTAATATTTTTCACAGAGAAATGTCAAAATTTAATACTCTATCTATGAAAAAATTTTCGAGATTTTGAAATTCAAGATTTTGTAATTAATGCAAGATCCCTGATTTTTCTAAGAAACTAAACGAATCATATGAATAATATATATATGGGAGCGCCACGAAATCCCAAAAAACAAAAACCCCAAATGACAAAATCCCAAACTATTTATAAATTGCAAATTACAAAACTTCGAAAAAGTAAAGCAAATTTACAGATTTAAGAATTACTTACATACAAAATGAAGGAATTGTTTAGTAGGGGTTTCTGGCTGAAGCCCAAGAGGATTATAAAGGTTATTTTAGGAAAAGTTAAAATCCTTCCCATAAAGTTATTTTTATTAGGAAGTTTTTTTTCTTAGTTTTAAAATTATATCGCTTTTTTTTTTAAATTTTTTTCTAATTTGGTTTTTGTTTAAATTGTTATATGTAATTTTAGAGATTTCAAAATATATTAAAGGGACACATATATTAAACTAATTAAATATATATTAAAAAATGATATATTATTTTTCAACAGGTGAAAAAGAGTCAATAATAAATCCTTTTTTTATTTATTAAAATTTTTTTTTACTTTTATAGATATGCTAATTCAGATTTAAATATTTTTTTCAATCACATTTCTTAAATTTAAGGACATACTGTAATATTAAAGCTTTTAAATTAAATTTTATTATTTTTCTTGAAAAATTTTGAAAATGACAATAATAATGATAATCTCATAAAAAACAGAAATTGTATTTTTCAAAATTATATACATATATATATAAATGTATAATAATTGTAAGGAAATTTCCAATTTTCCATTAATGATCATGCGCTTTTTTTTTTATCTAATTAATAAAACTATACGTACACACACATACATACGTACACACTTATTATAAAGATATTGGTTAAAGCAAATAATGAAAATATTTAATTTCAATAAGAAAAATTTTTATGAGCTTTACTCACTTATGGCTTTATTTCTAATCCTTAAATATATATGTATATTGTATTTGTATACATATAAAAGTATATTAAAAATAAATTATTTTTTTTTATTAAAATATTTGGTTCAAAGGATTTGTTTTTTTTTTTTTTTCTCATCATAATGCACGTATATAACATGATAAATAGATTCAATGAGTACAATAGTCCTAAGTACGTTTATAATAATGTTTTGATTTAAAAATAATAAAAAAATCCGTTCGTTAATTTTCTTGTTAGTGTTTTTTTTTTTTGTTTTAAAGGAATTTTCTAATTTTTTTATGGTTATGTTTCTTCAATTTTTTTGAATTTAAAAACCGTTTAATTATTTTTACATTTTTGAATATTATAATTTATAAATGAATGAAATATAATTATAATCATTCAAATAAGAGTAAAATTTAATTACATTTAAAATTAAACAAAAATATATCTTTGCAATAATTTTTTAATTAAATTTTTATATGGTATAACATTAAAAAGAATTATATGTAAAACAAATTATTGTTTTAAGACCATTAAAAATTAAAAATAATTAATAAATAGATATAAATCAATTAAATGTTTATTTTTTTATTTAATAATTTTGTATATGCATAAAAAAATAATAATTATTACTATAGCGTTCCGTGAATTGATTTTTTTTTTTTTTTTGATTGACATCCATTTATTATTTTCGATTATCAAATTTTTGTCTAATATATGATAATATAATGTAAATAAAGGTAAAATGTAATATAATTGTTAAAGTACTTTTTTTTTAGCTTTTAACAGGATTGTATTACTAGCTAACAAAAATTTCTGTTACTAACTAAAATTTTTTGAGAGATTAAAAATATTAATTAACCTTTTAAAAAGGATATAGAAAGTATATTTTTTCAATTATTTAATTAAATTAAATATAAAACGTATGGGGCCTCGGTGGCCTAGTTGGAAAGAGCATATAAAACGCAGTGTATATACTCTGTAAACACCGACGTAAAAGTTATTCCCTCTTACGACATTTACAGCCACGCTTGAATAGGAAAGGCTGTGTAATTTCCTGTTCACATTTATGTGGCAGAGAAATGTTTAATTTTAATTTTTTTTTATTCTTAAATAAATAAATAAATAAACCGACACCGACGAGTTAATATAAAAGCATATAATAAGTATACAAATTGATATTTTATATGAAATTGTTTTATATTTCAAATGAATTATCTGTTTTACTTTGGATTCCAGACGCATATAATTTTAAAAAAAACTAATTCAATAAGTCAGTTTCTGTAAGTAGATTTTGATGTTTTACATTTAAATTGTTAAGAATAAAAATAATTAATTATATCACTTACCTAAAAGAAGAAGTTTAATATCTTTCGCCGCTTGTATTCCATCTTCTTTTAAATTTTTTTCAATTAATTTGGATCGGGCTATGGCGGCTCTTTCTTCAGCTGAAGTTGTACATCCCATTTTTGGCAAAAAAGTCTATAAATAATCTTAAAAAAAATAAATAAATTATATTAGACTACGATTATTGCTATATTTTATAATACTATTGTTAATTATGATCATAGCAATTTCATATATGTTATTAATAAGTAATAACTTATTTCCATATTATTCTATTCAAAAATCTAATACAAACAAAATAAAAAAAAAACAAAAAAAAATAAAAAACGACTTGTAGATTCTCTTTATCGATGATAAGTTAATTATTTACTTTGATTAATGATATTATTAATATTAGTCACTTTTAGAGATAAATAAAATTTCATATTTTTTAACTAAATTTTATTTATTTTGTTTTAAAAAAAATATTATATTATTAAAATTTTTATTTTTGTAATATTCAAGGGTAGACATCGATAAAATGCGAAAGGATATAGGTATGTACATAATGTACATATATATTATGTTTATATATTAGTTTTTTCGTATACATTTTTGTTAAAAAAAAAATTTTAGCTGAAAACTGTTGAAATTTTCATCCAATTAACAAGATTTTATAAGTTATTTTAGAATGTAATTAAATAAGTGGTAATATTTAAAACGATTTAATTTTGATATTAATCATATTTATTTATTTTCTAATTGAAAATTAATTAAGCCAAATCATCAGTTATCAGTAACATGCTTAGTATAAAATTTTAATGTTTATATCACATAAATTATAAATTCTAAAAAATTTGTGTACGATATTAAATGAATATATATAGTATTTATTCAATTCTCTATTATCACTTTTTATTTCATTCTATTATTACTGTAAAACTTTATTATTAAATACTATCATTTTTTTCTAACCAAAATATGACTAAATTTATCTAGGCGTGACATTTGCAAACCGATTTTGTTTAACATTTTTTTTTTTTTTTTATAAATATTTTTTGTATTTTTTTCCTTAATTCTAAATAATTATATCTTTTCGAATTTCTTTACAAAAACGCTAAACATTTTTATATATAATATATAATTTTTTTTAGCTAAATGATAATTTGTCAGGATGAGTCCTGTCCACACCTTTGTGTAAAAGGATAAACATGTTTTTATTTAAAACACTTTTATTTACCTATTAACTATGAAAAAAATACTAATTCTATGACTTATAATATGTTATAATGCTATTTTTTATTTTAGTTTTATAATTTTGACTTAGTTTCTTTTAATAAAATAAGAAAAATAACTTCTTAATTTTTATTGTGATTGTTGCACTAAACTAATAAGCTTTTTCTATGAAATGCGAACTGTCATAAACAAAAGTCAAACGTTTATTTAGTTATAGTAACTGACGCTAGATTCGCTACTGATTAAAATGCGTTCAGAATTTTAAAATTACATTTATGTGAATACGGTTTTTTGTTCAAAATCTATATGAAAAAATTAATTGGTTCCTATTTTTCCAGATTTCAAATTAATTTAGAATTATTTACAATTATTGTACTAAATATTATTTGTAGCAGTACAAGAAAATCAGATCCAGTAAAAAATTCAACCATTTTCCTAATGCAAAGAAACGTAAAATAATTGTTCCTAAAAATTATAATTAAAATAATATTCTTTAATTTGGATTTGTAGTTCTTTAAAAATGTTTAATTTGAATCATTTTAAACTTATATTACATTTTTTTTTTTGTTTTTATCTTTGGAGCATATATACAGCAGAAAACTTATGCCTGCATTTATTTTTACTTAGTCTAAAAAAAACTAATTAATCTTATATTAAATAATTAGATAATTTTATCCTTAAATTTTTACCATATCATGCACATGCATTTAATTCTGATACAGAAATTTAATCTTTTATCTTATCTGGATTTAAAAAAGATATTTCCAGATGTGTAAAACCAAACTTATTTCAACATGACACTTTGAAGATTTTTAAATTAGAATTTTATTTTAACTTTCAGTAAAGTAAGGATGTTGCATTGCTTCTTCAGCACTTATTCTTTGATTTGGCCGGCAAACTAGTAATTTTTGTAATAAATCTCTTCCTTTAGAATTTAATCTTGGCACAATTTGACTCCAAGAACTTATTGGAGGAAATGCTAAAAACAGAAAAAACTAAATTAAAGAAAAAAACTTTTTTTTTAATATTTACATGGTAAAGAAACATAATCTGATAAATGTGTAACACCAGGCCAACTTTCTTCAGTTGGTGTACCCAAAACTCTAAAAATTCTCATTAACTGATCTAGAACATCAGATCCAGGAAATAAAGGTCTACCAGCATCTGCAAGTTCTGCAAAAATACATCCAGCTGACCACATATCAATACTAGTTGTATATAATTTTGCACCAAATAATACATCTGGTGGCCTATACCAAAGTGTAACAACCTCTGCAGAATAACATTTGACCGGTATTCCAAATGCACGAGCTAATCCAAAATCAGCTAATTTAAGTTCTCCATTTTTATTGATTAATAAATTTTGTGGTTTTAAATCACGATGCAATACATTATGACTATGACAAAAAGCTAATCCCCTTAATAATTGATACATAAAACTTTTGCATACATCTAAGTCTATATCTCCATTTAAACTATCAAAATACTTTTTAAGATCTTGATCACAATGTTCAAATACTAATGTTAATTTTTTATCGGAATGCAAGACTTAAATACATAAAAAACAAATTGTTTAATTACAGATAATAAAAATAATATTTAAATGATTTACCATCATAAAGTCGCACAATGTTTTTGTGTTTCAATTCTTTTAAAAGGCATATTTCTCGTAATGCAGAACTAGGAACTCCTTCATCGTCCTCATCTAATCTAACTCTTTTAAGAGCTACAATTTCCATTGTATCTCTGTTACGACCTTTAAAAACTGTACCATAAGTACCTTCACCAATCTTTTCTAACTTCTCATATTTTTGCATATTGATATTTCTACTTAATTTAAAAATTTTTACAGCAAAGTATGATACAATTATTCTTGAAATTTTGTTTGACAATTTGACATTCACTTTAATAGAAATATCAGCTTTCAATCAACTTTTTGTCGGTTGATGACTTTTTTTTATGTCAAATTTTGACAATTTACTTTCAAAGGTTTTTGAGGTAGCGACAATTGCCAAATGTCAAACAAATATTAGGTAAACCGTAAACTTTACAATCAATTTTTGTAAGATATTATTTTATTGTAAATTGTGAAATGTGGTGAAATGTATATGATAACTTTAAATTCCAATAAGAATTTTTTCAATTGATTAAATCCATATTAATCCCTTTTCCAACTTTTAAAAGCTCTTTAAAAGTTACATACTAATTATATTTTAATGTTGATATCAGATAAAAAAAACTAGAACTTACTGTTAAATCAGTTGTGTACAAAATAGCAAATTAGTAGCTAACTGAAAACATTTTTGAATCACTTCTAGTTGTCATCGGGGCTTCGAAGATTTTTGAAGTGAAAATTGAACAATTAAAATAGTCTAATTTTGTTTAGTATTTGTTGGCAATGTATAATTGTTTATGATAACAAAATCTTTATCAAAATTAATATTCAATTAATAATAAACTTTAAAATTATTCTAAAATTAAAAGTTTTTGTATACAAGCATTGTTTTTGTTGGTAGTTTTGTGTAGTGTACACCCCCTTTTTTTAACTTTAGTATAAAAAAAAATAATTGAAATGTTCCTATGAAAATTAAAGGAAGTAGCAATTAAAATGAGATAGTGCTTGATTAAAACAATAGAAGATATAAATGAAAATTAAAAATTAAAATTGAAAAAATAACAACAAAAACGTGAAAATGGTTCCATTGAAAGACAATGTAGACCTAGAATGTTTCTTAGTTACAAAGCATTCTTGGAAAGGAAAATATAAAAGAATTTTGTCTATAGGTTCCACAGGAGTTTCAACATATAATCCAGAAAAATATGATTTGACAAATAGATGGATTTATACAGATATTATAGCTGTAACACCTAATAAAACATCCAATGTATGTAAATAATACACCTATTTTTAAGAATAACGTTTTAAATTTTTTTTTTTTTTTTATAAAACAAAGAATTTTTTTATTATTTTTATTTTTTGTTATAGATTCCTAATGAATTTCAACTTACAATAAAAAAAGATCGAAAAGCTGATAATATAAAATTATCATCTGAATATCGTAATGACATTTTAAGTTCGTTGTTAAAATATTATAAAGAGTTTGCCGAAAAACCTAAAAATATTCAGGTAAAACGTAATTTCATTTTACGAAAAAAAAAAAATAAAAAAATGTTATCTACTTATATTTTAATTCAATTTGTAGAGATTTCAAGCATATAAATATCATTGGTCTGGTATTAGTTTACCAACAGTTCTTGAAGTTACACCATGTTCATTAGACCAGTTAGATCCAACTACAAACGAAGTATTAGCAAGTTATATGTACAAAGATATAGAAGGAATTATAGGTAAAACTGTAATATATAATAAAAAAAAGTGTTTTGTCTTATTTTTACTTATTGTTTGAATAAATGTTTAAATGATATTATGAAGATTGAACTTTGAATTTTGCATTTTTAATTTAAGCAGGGATACAAGATTATGATGGTGGGATTGTTATGGCTTGCGGTGGATTTAGCCGGTTACATCTTTTTAAATCTGCAAATCATTATGAAATTGTACAACAAATTACTCAAAGAGCATCACAATTTTTAGCAATAGATATTAAAATATTAAAATCTCAAATAACTTTGGAACAATTCCAAAAGCAACGATTTGGTAAATATTGTGGAGATGAATGTCAGACTTCAATGACAGAATTTACTGTTCAAAAAATAACACCACGTCATCCTGAACCTGTAAAACGAATTCTTTGCCTTACTGAAACAACAATACTTGAAAGAGATCCTCAAACATATAGTGTATGTGTTAATTTAAATGAACTTGTTTTCTTTTTTGTTAAATTAGATTGTTAGATTTTATAATTTTTTGATATTAATAATAATTAAGTTTTATATAAATACCTAGGTATGTACTTTAAGACCTCTGGTTGAAATATTTGCCTTGGTTCGTGATTCTGAAAATATTCAAAAATTTCATATAGAATATAAAAATGGTGTTGTACGAAAATATATTACAAACGATCGGTTAGTGGTTATTGTTAGAAAATATTTAATATATTTAATAAAATTTTTAATATTTCTAGTGATTCAGTATTAGCTACTATACTAGATGCTGTACGTTCAAGTGGTAATCCAGATGTTCATGTACGCATTACCAACACCCCTAGGGGAAAAAGGGTTGTTCCTTTAGGTTATACAGTCGATGAAGAAACTGAAGCAAATCTTTTAAGGCTTGTAATAAATAATTTTCATAATCAATCAAGAAGATATGAAATTTTAGAACGATTTAATGCTAATATATCTCACAGTGGTTTAAAATATAGCGTCACCCAAGATGTGAGTAATTGCAATCTAAAGAGAACTTTAAAAATATTTTTTTCTGTATAAATTTTGTAGAGTATATTTGCTGAAAATAAAGAAAAATTAATTTTAAGTGCTTTGCAATCATTATCACAAAAAGAGGTTGATAATCCAACAGCACAGCTTTCAAATCTTGAACTAGAAGCAACTTTTCATGCTTTAAGTCGTTTACTTGCAACGAAAGTTGGTTATGCTGCATTTACATCTTTGCAAGGGTAATATAATTGTGTATTAATATATTTTATTTAAAAGAAAATTCATATGAATTAATTGATAAATTAGATTTCGTGAAATAATTGGTACAAAAGTAGTAGCATCATTACGAAGAAATGATCTAGCAGTTACATATGCTGCTATTAATATGATAAACTCTTTAATGCATTCAATGAATGCTGATCATGATTTAAGACAAGAACAACTAAATAAATCTTCTATTTTGTCGTCGAAATCATTTTTAGAAACTTTATTAAATATGTGGACAAATCATGTTGTAAGACAAATAAATTGTATAAAAATTATAAAATTGTTTAATCTTATTAATTATTTTATATTTTAAGAGTCATGGTAGTGGTGCACTAGTACTTTCGGCAATGTTAGATTTTCTAACTTTTGCTTTATGTGTTCCTTACAGTGAAACTACAGATGGAAAACAATTCGATATACTCTTGGAGATGGTTGCCGATCGTGGACGCTTTTTGTATAAACTGTAAAACAAGTTTAAATAATTATTTTAGTTGTTTTTAGTCCAATTTTATCTGTTTAAGATTTCAACATCCGTCACTTGCTATTGTAAAAGGTGCCGGTTTAGTTTTGAGAGCTATTATTGAAGAAGGCGAAACTGCAATAGCACAACAAATGCAGTCATTGGCGTTGGACGAAGCTGCTTTATGTAGGCATCTGATAACAGCATTATATACACCATCTAATGATCCTACATTGGCAACACATCGTCAATTATCAAGACATTTGATTAGTTTATGGATAATAGATAATGATGAAGCTATGGAACTATTGAAAAGAATTTTTGTTAGTTTTGTGTTTTTCTTTCTAATTTTTGAAAACGATTTTAATATTATTTTTTTTAGCCCGCTGGTCTGTTAATGTTCCTTGAAAGTGAAGAATCAGTACCAGAAGTTGAGGAAGATAAATTGAATTTTCGTGATAATTTAAAATTTGCTATTCAACATTCCAATAAAACTAAGATAACTGCTATTGTTAAGCATTTAGAGGTAAACCGTATGAGTAAAGAAAAAAAATTAATTTTATTTAATAAATCTTACAAATTTAGGTTCTTAAACATTGGGGTATGAGTTTGTTAGATCAACAGGATAATAATAACCAATCTGTCAAAAATCGGCCAGTAGTATTAAGAAATCGAAGACAAAAAAAGAAAACGACTGAATCTATTGTTAATTTACCATATTTTTTTTATAATTTTTCCAAAGATCATAACTTGCCAAATTTAATTTGGAATCATAAGGTAATTCTAAAAGCTTCTTTTTCCATTTAAAAATATTTTAAATTATATCCATTTAAACATTATATAGACTAGAGAAGAGCTACGTATGTGTTTAGAAAATGAATTAAGACAATTTTTATCAGATCGTGATTTAGCTGGTAATATGGTTGTTGCATGGAATTTTCATGAATTTGAAGTTCAATACCAGGTAAAAATGAGCTTTAAACACTTTAAATTAATGTTATATAAATAATATAAATTTTTAATAGTGTTTGGCGGATGAAATCAAAATTGGTGATTATTATATAAGATTGATTTTAGAAAAAGATGATTGGCCACAAAATTTAGTTAAAGATCCGTAAGTACAATATATCAAATTTAAAAATTAAGTTTTTATATAATTATTTTTTAATATTATCTTTGGTAGAATTGAATTATTTAATGCTTTATATAGAAGAGTGTTATGTAGAAATAGAATGAACGATGATCAAATGACTGTAACATCATTACAAGCTTTAGCAAAAGTTTACAGAAGATATCATGAACAAATTGGAAAATTTAGTGATATGTCTTATATTCTTCAATTGCTTGACAGAGTAATTAATAACTTTCTAAAATAAAAATTTATTATATCTTAATAAGTGATTTATATTTAGTCTTTGGTACCATCGTTAAGAGATGCTCTAATTGGACTTGTAAACTGTCTAGTATTAGAAAAATCAAATTGTAGACCTATAGTTGATACAGTTCAAAGTTTAGTTGATTTAATAACTTTGGCACATTTATATAAGGGTCGAGCTATTCCAAATACCAAAACTAATTTGATTGAAATGACACCAGGAATGACACATTACGAAGAAAAAGATTGGTATTACAATATTGAAAAAGATGGTGGAAAACCAGAACGTCAAGGACCAGTAACATATTCTGAGGTTTCATTTTTTTAAATTATTTTTTGTTTTGGGAATAAGAATCAATTTTTTTCTTTGTAGTTGAAGGAATTATGGGCTAAAAATGTGGTAACACCAAAAACTCGTTGTTGGGCAACCGGTATGGATGGGTGGCGTTCTTTACAACAAATACCACAATTAAAATGGTGTTTAATGGCTAAAGGAGCACCAATATATAATGAATCTGAACTTTCATCTCATATATTAGATATTCTAATTAAATGCACAAGTTTCTTTCCAAGTCGAACTCAAAATGGCTCCGCTGTACTTATTCCCGGACCAAGACTATCAAGACGATTATCAGAATTCATTTGTTTACCTCATATTGTACAGGTTTGTTTAACACATGATCCTGGTTTATTAGAACGGGTCGCCACTTTATTGTGTCAAATAATGGAAGATAATCCAGAAATGCCGAAGGTTTATTTGACAGGAGTTTTCTATTTTATGTTAATGTACACAGGGAGTAATATATTACCAATAGCTAGATTTTTAAAAATGACTCATATGAAACAAGGTTTTCGAAGCGAGGAAGTAATTTTTTTTTTTTTTAAATGATGCACCCTTAACTTTAAGTATTTTTTTAATTTTTTTTTATTTAGAATTCCCAATCAGGGATAATGCATAGAAGTATTCTTGGTCATTTGTTGCCAGAGGCTATGGTGTGCTTTTTAGAAAATTATACAGCAGAAAAATTTGCCGAAATTTTCTTAGGAGAATTTGATACACCAGAAGTAATTTGGAGTTCAGATATGCGCCGTTTACTTATTGAGAAAATATCAGCCCATATTGCAGATTTTACTCCTAGATTAAAGGGCCACACAATGGCAAGGTGTGTTTTTTTTTAAAGGATACCCAAAATACACTATTTGGGAACTACACTAATAATGGGAACTTTATATTCTAGATATCCATATTTGGCAATACCTGTAATTAGTTATCCTCAACTGGAAAATGAATTATTTTGTCATATTTATTATTTAAGACATTTATGTGATACACAGAAATTTCCTAATTGGCCTATATCAGATCCAGTTCAGTTATTAAAGCATACATTGGATGCTTGGCGTAAAGAGGTTGAAAAGAAACCACCACAAATGACTGTACAGCAAGCGTATGAAGATTTAGGAATTGATTTAACTAAAATTCCTAAACCTGACGAATCTGTTATACGAAAGAGTTATTATCGTTTAGCTCAAATGTATCATCCAGATAAAAATCCAAAAGGAAGGGTAAATATTATTATTTTTTTAACTGATAGAACATTTTATTTATGTTTTTGGTAAATTTCCAGGAAATGTTTGAAAAAGTAAGCCAAGCATATGAATTTCTTTGCTCACGTTCCAGTTGGAGTAGCGGTGGCCCAAATCCATCAAATATTGTTTTGATTTTGCGAACCCAAAGTATACTTTTTGAACGATATTCAGATGGTAAGATCTACGATTATTTTTAACTAACGTTAAAATTCAAAATTAAAATTTTAGTTTTACATCCATACAAGTATGCTGGATATCCGCAACTTATCAAAACTATACGATTAGAAACAAAAGACGATCAACTGTTTTCCAAAAAAGTTCCATTATTGACAGCTGCTTCAGAACTTTGTTATCATACAGTTCATTGTTCTGCTTTGAATGCTGAAGAGCTCCGTCGTGAAGAAGGTTTGGAAGCTTTATTGGAAGCATACACACGTTGTGTTTCAATTATTGGTGTTGATTCAAAACCTGATTCAGTGCATTACCAAGTAATAACAAATATTACAAAATGTTTTGAAGTAGCTTGTAATTTTGAAAATTGTAAACAGAAGATTATTAGTTTACCCCAATTACTTTCAGATGTTTGTCGTGTAGTTTACTTTAAGGTATTTCAAAATTAATATTTACAATATAATAAATCATTATTTACATTTTAGCACATAATATCAGTTAGTTTAGTAACAAATTTAGCTGCAAATAATTATGATTTACAATGTAATTTGGTTAGAAATGGTGTATTGTGGTCATTGCTTTTATTCTGTTTTGAATTTGATTATACTTTAGATGAAAGTGGAGTTCAAGCCGACGAAAAATCAAATAACCAAAAAATGGCTAATAATTTAGCTAAAATGGCAATTTTGGCTTGTGTTTCTTTAAGTGGATATACTTTAGAGGAAAAAATTAATGAAAATATGGAAAGTGAAAAATTAAATGAAGTAAAAACTACTAAGCAATCACCACCAGCTTCTTCACCAACAACTTCATATACTCAAAATGCTAAAAACTTAATACAAAATAATGAAAACTCGCCAGTAACTCGACAAAATTCAGTTGATAGAACACAACAAAACTCACCAGAGTGTAAAGAAGTTATAGTGCCATCATTGCCAGTTGAAAAGGAAAATATTGTTAGCCAACAAAAATATGTGATTTCTGGGGAAGCAAAAAATGTTCTCGTTAAACAGATTCTCGATAAATTATTAACACCAAACATATCAAATAAAATTGCTAGTGAACCTGAAGGTGAAGTCTTAAAAATTTTAACATCTAATACAAGAAATCCCTATATTATATGGGATAATGGTACAAGAGCACAATTGTTAGATTTCTTAGAGTTTCAGCGAAGTCAAGCATCAAAAGAGGTTTATGATGATATAACTAGTGTGCATACAACTGTTTCAAGTTTTGAATTTGACGCTCATAAGTAAATTCTAATCATTTTAGGTATTTATTCTGAAATTTATTTATACTTTTAATCTTATATTTTAGAGATGAACTGAAAATTGGTGGAGTTTTTATTCGTATATACAATGAAATGCCTACATTTCCAATTTTAAATCCAAAATCATTTATCTTAGATATTTTAGAATATTTAAAACAATCGTATAAGTTTTTAAGTTCGCAAAATCAAAAAAATATGAATAGTTCATCTTTAACAAATAAGCCGTATGAACAACCTGGTGGTATATTAATGCCAACTTTAGCACCAAATCATCCAAATTACAATAATAAAAATAAAACCACATTTGATGATGTTTTAAATGCATATAATAAATCTAAAATAAGAAATAAAATTGAATTGGATGCAGAACATGAACAAAAAAAATTACAGTATGATTTTGTAAATAATGTAAATATCGAACAACATACAATATTAGTATTGCGTGCTCTAATATCTGTGATAAAATCAAATCCTGGAGTTGAAATGCAATGTATAGGTTATTTCGACATGATATTTGGTTTTCTCTCGAATAATATATGTACTCAGGTGAGAAATTTAGTTCATATTTTATTTTATTGAAAAAAAAAAAAATTATTTTTTTCTTAGAGTGTAATTGTTAAGGAACTAGCATTGGAAAATGTTGCATTAGTTTCCAGAAATAAAGATTGTGTTAATGAGATAGCTGCATGTGAATTGTTAGGGAATTTCTTAGGATCTTTAAAAGATCCTGAGTTAAGAGATCAACAATTAAGAGTTTTAGAAACTCTTTCGGGATTATTAAATATTCAAGAAATGATAAAAGAAGCCCAAAATAAAGGTAAAATATAATTCGTAATTTAATAATATATAAAAGAGATTATTCAGATTTTCTTATTTATTTACAAATAAATTTGTTTTCTTGTTTTAGGAGCTGTCATATATTTGTTAGACTTGTTTTGTAATTCTAGAAATCCACAAATACGAGAATTAAGTGGAGAAATATTAGCAAAAATGGCGGGTGATAGATTAAGTGGTCCAAAGGTAAAATATTTTTATTGATAAAGTTTTGATTTTGTTATTTCAAAATATTTCTTACAATATTTAAGGTACGAATAACAGTATGTAAATTTTTACCACCATTATTTATTGATGCAATGATTGAATATCCTCAAACATCCGTCCAATTGTTTGAATCTGTTCATGAACATCCTGAATTAATATGGAATGATAAAACAAGAACCAAAGTTTGTGATGCTATTTCAGATATGTGTGATGGGTAATGATTAAAAATTTTACTAGTTGTTTTTATAGTTTTTTTTAAATTTATTTTTTATAATTAGTTTTTATAATACACAAAAATTAAATAAGAAAATTCTTTGGAAAGATCCTGAAATTCTAAAAGAAATAACAACAAATGAAATTGTTATATCAGGAGTGTATATACGTTTGTTTGTTGAAAATCCGGCATGGACATTAAGAAAACCAAAACAATTTCTTTCGGAATTACTTGATTTTGTGGTGGATCAAATTAGTAAAAACTCTGTAGAAGTAATTTCATATCTTTTTAAATATTGACTAAAAAGCAAAATGAAAAATATTTTTAATTGTTATAGAAAAATTCAATTGAGTTGTCTACAAAAGCATTAGTTGAACTATTAAGAGCTCAACCAAATTTAACTGATGAAATTCCAGTGCTAGGACATATACCAAAATTATTTAATTTATTATCAGTTCAACCAAAACATACTTTGTCAGTATTACATCAACTTTCAGTTTCAGAAGTACGAAAATTAAAAACAAAAATTATTCAATAAAAATCTTAAAATAAATTTTAATTTTAGTTTTGTGTTGGAGCAATTTCTCAAACTGAATGTATATTACCATTAAAAAAATGTATGGAATACAATAAAGAATTAATAGATAAAGCTTGTGAAACATTAAGTCGTTTATTTAAACATCAACATGTAAGATTTTATTATTTAACATTCTTTCAAAAAATAATTTTTATAATTTTTTTTATATTTAAGGATACTCTTATAAGTCAATCATTAGAAGTAAAACTTATTCCGTTTTTATGTACATTACTAGAAACAAGATTAGATTTTATTGAAAATTCATCAGCAGTAAAAGCACAAATTGTATCTGCTTTAAAAGCTATGACATTAAATTTGAATTATGGTGAGAGAGTAAATCAAATTCTAATAAAATATCCAGTATGGAATGAGTATAAAGATCAAAGACATGATCTCTTCATTACGGATAATAATGTTCGTGGTTATTTAACTGGTAATTAATAATTAAATAAAATAATAAATTATTATTAAAACTAATATATGTATATATTAAAATTTTTAGGTGTTAATCCAACAGCTGGATATCTTACACAAGGTCCTAGCCAAAATGTTGAAGTTTTAACATCACCACCACCAATGGATAGAGATGATCCGTTAATGAGACATTCAAACGATTCATAATAAGTTTTAAAATTAAAAAAAAAAAATTTTTTTAATAGCACGATTTATATTATTTAATAAATTTTGTTTAAAATAAAATATTTATTTTTTTTTTTATTTTAATCTGGTATATACACTTTAGATAAAATATATATTAAAATTTAGGAAAAAAAAATTAAATTAATCAAATAAATATTTTTATGTAATTATAAAAAAATTAATGTTATATAAATACAAAAATTACACAAAAATCGTAGAGTCAATAAAACAAAAAAATTAATAGAAAAGAAAAAATTTATATCAGATTATATAATATATATAAATATGCATACGATGAGTTGAAAAACAAAATTTTTAAATTTTTATTTAAATATGCAAATATGTACATCTTTATAAAAAAAATTTTTTTTATTTTGGTTAATAATGATTTTCTTATTTTCATAAATAAAAGCAAACAAGCAATGTAAGAAAAATTGTTAAAAAAAAAGAAAAGATTAAAATTATAAAATTAGAACTAAGAAAAAAATATCTAAACTTAATAAAAAATAATTATTGAATTTTGTATAAGAACAAAAATAAAATATGAATATTGTAGGATAATAAAATGTATCACATATTCATTTATAATTTTTATATTTCTATGCCAATATAAATTATTTAATAAAAATGAAATATGATTTTAATTGTTTTGGTTTTTTTTTTATTTACAATTCTGTTTGTGTTGAGTTAAAAAATAAATGTCCTAGAATGTTATAAAATATTTGAGTAAAATTATGATTGAAAGGCTACAAAAAGAAGTTGAGTTTTCAAAGCTTTGGCTAATAAAAAAAAATATCTTAACAATTGCTATTTTTTGAAAAAATTACCGTTATTTGAAAAATAAAATGAAATTTAGAAAATTTTAATCACAAGGTATTTTACGTATTTCAACGTTACTTTTTAAATTTTAACCCGAAAACTGTCGTGTACTGTGAATGTAACAAAATATAAATTACGTGACATACATACATATTTTCCCCTATTCGAATTTATTTAACATTTTTATACAAAAATATTTCATCGGGTAGGTATAGAAATTTAAAACAATTTTAAACCTCAAACATATTATTTTAGTTCATGTTTAGTTCAATTTGGCTCCGCGGAAAAATTCCCGAAGAAAAAAGTCTAAAACCAAAACGAAAATAGTCCCAAAATATTATTTAAAAGCCCCCCAAAATAAATGAAAAAAATCCCTAATTTTGGGACATATGCAAAAATCCCCAGTTTTATACAAATTTTGGGGATATTTTCGTTTATTTTAGAAACTTATAAAAAATATATTTTAGGGACTTTTTGCATATAAAAAAAAGCTTCCAAAAAAATTATTATGGAAAAAATTGATTAATTGATTTATTTTTGATTAATTGATTTATGATTAATTATTATGGAAAAAAGTTTCCAATCAAAAGTATTTTTCTGGGGTTGGGTACGAAATTTACGAAACGAAAATTTCTTTTCATTTGACATACATATTATACTTAAATAATTCGATATACATACATATGTATGTATTCTAGATAGATTTAAATATTCCCTAAAAGAGGAACATTCTGATTTTGAATCCAACTTTAAAATCCCTCCTAATTCACTATCTGGTATATATGTATGTACATATTCTGGAAAAAGCAGCAATCCTGATTTTCAATTCAACTCTAAAATCCCTCCTAATTGCAAAACTTTCATAAATCCTGAGCTTATTGGTAAGTTCACATGAGATGCATCATAGCTAACAATAATTTAGATTTAGAATAATGTAGAATTTTAATTTAAATTAAAGTTTGGAATCTCTGCTACCATCTCACAAAATTTCACCTTTCAATTCAAAATTTTTAATATATTTTCCATAAAAAATATAGGAATAGGTTTTTTGAGCATTTTAACATGACAGCCATTTTAACACTCAAAACACTTCAAAAAAGAATGAGTGTAAATATTTTTCATAATTTAGTGAACATAATCTAACAATTCAAAAGCTTTACAAAAAATTGTGCACAAATTTGGTTAGTATATTTGAATTAAAATCAAGTTTTTATAATTTTAATTTAAATAAAAATAGATAAAATATATATGAAAAAAATATTATTATTTATTCTTGTAAAAAAATTAACTTCTACTCATATTTTTTAATGCTAGATAAATTGAAAATCTTGGTTACCAAATTCTGGATAGCAATTTTCGTTTTTTAGGATACAGTTAATAAAAAAAAATTTATTGTATAATAGTTATGAGTATAAACTGTAGGTATTTATTTTTAAATTTATATTGGAAAATTATTTTTAAAAAATTTTACTTTAAAAAATTAACTAAATAATATATTTCAAGAATTAAATTATTTAGTTATTAGCATCTTATATGGCCGTTTTTAATTAATTTAAATAAGTTGTTTAAAAAATATGAAATTCTTAGACTAAACAGTCTTTTTCTTTTGCGTTTTTTCGATTTCCAAAAAAAAAAAGCCCTTTGAGAATATTATGGATAAGGGCCGTATTAATATCGGGTTGGCAACCGAAGGCGTATAGTTCCATTAGGTTAGGTTAGGTTAAAATGGCTGCCAAAAAGGCACATTTAGACCGTATTTGGTGCATTGTGATACCACATAAAAGCTCTTCTATCCCACTCGTTAAAATCAATTTGAGCTTTTTGCAAAGCGAAGAATACTGTTCACATTTTTACCTGCCAGATCGCTAAGGCTGTCGAAGAGATATTGCCCCAAATGGGTATTCCTTCTTGCCGACAAGGCTGGGCATATGCAAAGGAGATGGAGAGTAGTTTCCTTTTTTTCTTCATCCTTGCAGACTCTAGTCGTTTGCGGATAAGCCAAATCTTCTGGCATGCTTCCCTACTAGACTAGTGACCGGTGATTATACCCATTGTCATTCCAATGTCTGCCCTTTTGAGAGAAAGCAGATCATTGGATCGTCTTAAATCGGTTTTTGGGCCATATCAATCTTGTGATATTGTACGAGGTCAAGTTTGACCATTTGTAATTTACCATATCCTTTCGAAATAGCGTTTTGCTTGTGGATAGAGAATTGGTATAGTATAGTTGGTATAGTTCCATATGTAAATTACATTTTTCGGAATCATGTTTTTCTTTAAATTACCCTCAAAGGCTGCATTTGATACCAAATGCAGTTCCCAGTATTTCCTCCAATTACCCTGAATGTTTATTTAAAAAGAAAACCGAAATATGCGAGGATGATTTAATTTTAAAACTTTCAAAATTTAATTTATAAACTGAAAAAAAAATTTAAATGGCTGAAATTTATACAAAGCTAAAAACAACAATATAATTTTATATGTTTTATCTGATAATAATTACTTAATTGTAATTTTTATTTTAGAATAACTATATTCATTTAAATATTTAATAGATTTTAAATTTAGAATAACTATTAATAACGATCTGTTAATTAAATATTATTATTGAACAAATTCAACTTTTAAGTTTAAAAACTCAAAAATATTGTTGTAAATCATCGTAATGTAATTTTTAATTTTCGCCCATTAAAGATCTGTTTATTCCATTATTTCTAAATTTCTTTCTCTTCCATCTAATTTTAATGAATTGTTTTGTTTTATAATTTTCGTTATTTTTTTTTTAATTTGTGATATTATTTTATTTTTTATTTAAAATAATTTGAATGAAAAATATTATTTTTGGATATACGTGTTGCTTGCAATAATTTTTTCACTCAGTATTGTACGAAATAAATGCTCCCTTTAAAAGCTTTTAAAAAACTTTTTTAAATAAAAAAGTAATTGGAAGCAATTTTTTAAAATTAATATTTATCAATGGAAAATTTTTTTTTACCAAATAATGTAAAAAATATGAAATTTTAATATCCCCTTTGAAAGAACTTGAAAAAAATTAATTGTTTTTGAGTTATTTCAAAATTTGTAATAGACCGCTGTTTTTTCGCATAAGACTACGTGTATTTTCATGAAAAATAGACCCCTATACAGCTTTTTTTCGTTCAGTGTTCAGACCTTATGAATCTGGATGCAAGCAAATATTTGATTGGTTGAAAATATATATCGTATTCAAAACATTCACTCCCTTTCGCTCATTTTCCATCTTTATCCATCTTTATAAGAAGCATATAAGATGCAAATTTATTTTAACGTCAAATACAGACGTAAAATTAAACGTCAAAAATTTTAAACGTTAAATATTATATATAATAAAAATGAAAAAAATTCAAAAATTGCAATGGTTGCTATTGAGTATTGGCTTGCAGTTAATATTAAAGAAAAAAATTTTTACATGTGTATTAAAAAATTACATTTAGTTTATATTCGGTTTATATTAATTAAAATTATTTCTTACAAAAAATAACAATTTTCTCTGGTTTAACCCGTTTTGTATTTTATAAATACAAAATTTTTTCAACAAATGTTAAAACAATATACACATACTACTACTACTGTCTTCCCTCGAAAATAAGGCCTGGTCCTTATATTCGAATTTAATTTAATTTTATAAATTTTAAAAGTTGTTAATTTTTTTCGAATATAAGGATCCTCAAATAGAAGGACCGGGCCTTCTATTCATAATAAAACGAACAAAATAAAATTAATTTCCTGATTATATGCAAAAACTTATTAAAATAAAATCTATACACCTTTAGCCTTTTTGCTGTATTTATTTATTAAAAAAATATTAATAAAAATAAAAATCGGACATATTTCCAAGTCCATATAACAAAAATATATATATGTATATGTATTGCAATGCAAAACAAAAACTTAATAAAAAATAAAAATATATTTTAAATTATAATTTGCAGAATTTTAAATTATTTTGTATCCAAAATATTCTTTGGTACAAGCAAATGTTAATTTTTTTATATTATTGGTTATTGCAAAAATAACTGCATTTACACGAACTAAATCTTCATCTAGTTCAATTAAAGTTATTTTCCACTTTTCATAGATTGATACAGCTTTTATTTCCAAGCGGCTTATTGTACACTCACCACTTGCTATTAAATCTAAATCTTTATTATCATAAATTCCATGGAAAATAGCATTTGTTTTAATTAATTGAACAATTTTTGGACCATAACTTTTCTTCCACTCTAAAAAATCGATTGACTCATTACAAACCAAACATTTAACACATCTAAAAAACTGGTTTTTGTCGAAAATTCAGATGGTCAAAACCATTCAGATGGATCCTCATCAAAATAACAATTTTCATCAATCGTATTTCTATATAATTCTAACCATTCATTTGTATCTAATAATGAATGTAACAGTGATTTTAGTGGATTATGTAAATTGTCAATATTGAAACTGTCTCTTGAACCGATTCCGCATACTGAAAATGCACGTTTAACTTTATATTCACTTTGTGTTTTGATCCAATTTAGCACCCATACTGATACCTGCAAATACGATGGAATCTTTGCATTGCTGGATTTTGTTTGCAAATTTGTATCGGACACAGCTGTGGCAATATAGCTATCATATTGGGTACTGTAAAGTATTATTTGCTCTGAGCGCTCGACATCTGCTCTGAGCATTGATCTGATGAGAAAAAGAAAAACGCCTTTTTTAACCTACTTAAGATGACGGGTTAAATATATATTCAATATAATTAAAGATATAACGGTTTATATCAAAAACTGAAATGGGCAAGCATGTTTTTAAATGACCTTTTCGTTCTTAAATGACAAAATTTGAGGATAGTGATACATATATGTTTTTGAAAAGTGTTACAAAGTACCGTTAACATACATTGTCTTGCCCTTATGCGGGGTGCTGTTATCTCCAGAAAAGTGTTAATTTAGTTAATAATAAAGTGTTAATAAAAAATGTTAAATTATAAACAATTCTTTTTCGTTTTATTTTTTAAATTTTAAAAATTTAATAATAAAATAATTTTTTAATTTTGATAATAATGAATTTTTTACATTTTTGTCCCAATTCTATAGAATTTTGAAGTGAGTTTTAACTTTTAATTACAGCACTTATAGTGGGTTTTGACACAAAACCCAGTTTATAAAAGGTTCCATTATATTTTCTAATGCTTATTAGATTAGGTTTTTTACAAGAACAATAAGACATCTTCTTCTTAATTCGAAATATATTCTTGCTTTTTTAAATCTTGTTAGCTATAGTTTTCGATGTTTCCTCTGTCATTTCTCTTATTGTTTCCAGATATTTTTTTTATTTACTCTTGTGACATTAATTGAACTTTTATCCCAATATGAAAATTGTAGAGCGCCAAAAGAGTTTTTTTATATAACGGAATTCTGTTCACCAAAAACCAACGAACCACTACCAAAAAAAATATTAATATAGAAAACAAAAAGTACGTATAACCAAAGATTATATAAGTAGATTACATAAGTAGTATTATATTAGTATAATCTTTGGCATAACATATAATAAGTACATAACTGTGTTTACATACTTCAGTTCTGACGTACAGCAAAATAATTTAAAAAATAAAAATTATTTTAGATTAATAAATGCAAAAATAGAAAAAATATGATTATTTTTATTTATATAGGATTAAAGGATTAAATATATATTAAAAATTTTTGTTATAATATATTTAATGTTTTATTTGAAAGGATTTAGAAGATTTAAAAAACAAATCGAATGATATTGGTCGCGTTCAGGAGATTCTAGCGCTATACTGCACTGCAGCGGTGTAGCATTTAGCGCTGCATGTTTGTACTGATAGATTTGGAGCAAAATTAAATGACATTTAATTTTGTGTGACAATTCGTATACTTTTATTTTATTTAAATCTTAATTTTTTTTTTAAATCTTATATTCTTTATCTCTCAATTTATCAATTTTTAAAAAAATGCTTGAAATCAAAAATTCCTCACAAAATTTTGTAAACAATGTAATGTAAACACATAAACGTCAATAAAAAGTCGCTACATAATTTAGTATAAAATTTTCTTGCTGCAAAATTCATGTAGCGCTAGATAAAAAAATTGTTCAGTAGAAAATATCATCGAGCGCTGCAGTTTTTTTGCTAGCGCTAGATGCTATTGAACGCGACCATTGTGTCATATTCTTTTACATGTTTTCGCACAAAAATATCTATGACTTGTTATAGATTGTTGAACGCATAGATATAATAGTACTTTAGATTGGCTATATAAAAGAAAAATTCATTCAATTTTGAGTCAGCTGTTTATTGATGCTTTTTTTTGTGTAAATTTAAATTTAGTTTCCCCTGGAAACAGTGCCCGCTAAAAATGGACTTTGAACTAAAATTTTTTATAAGTAGTTCTTAAATGTAGTGAAATAAAAATAAAACAAGTGTTAAAAAATGAAAAAGAAAATAATAAATATAAAATAAAAAGTGTTTAAATAAAAAAAGTGTTAAAAAATTAAACTAAAAATTTATTATAAAATATTATACAAGTACAAGGTAGTAAAGCTACAATAGAATTTATTAGGATATTAAATGATTTATTTGATATTTTTAATTCAAAAACAAAATTCGGAAAAGGATATAAAAACGCTATAGGGGAAAGAAATAAAGAAGATTACTTTAATTTTTTTAAAAACGCCCGACATTATTTAATGAATTTAAGAACAACTGCTGATATTCAAGGAGCGAAAATAATAAATTTGCGAGTAAAAACAGGATTTTTAGGTTTTATCTTGGCTACTCACACTTTCGAACAAATGTACAAAGAATATTTTGAAACAAATGATGATTCACACTATATTTGTACCCTTAAATTTAGTCAAGACCACTTGGAAACTTTTTTTTCAGCTATAAGAAGCCGTGGATACTGGAACAATAATCCTACAGTAGCGCAATTTATGTCAGCTTACAAAAGGCTTTTAATTAAAAATGAAATCAAATCTTCAGCAGAAGCAAATTGTTTGGAACAAATGGATATTAAAATCTTAACGGTCTCATCCAGAAGAACATTGGACAAAATTAATTCAAATTCATTTTCTCTAAATGTCATGGATGAAGACAATTTAGATGAAGAAATATGTATAGATGACATACCTTTGCAAGCAATTAGTCCTGTCATCGACACTGCAGTAATATATATTACTATAATATAAATTTGCTTGTTTGCTATTCTTGTCTATTCTCTTCAAATTTAGAATTTAAATATTATAAATCTGCATGATAATACACATATCCAATATCTATGGAGAAACTCATGAGAAACTGTACTGCGATTTTATAAAATTAATGAAATTTTATGATTCAAAAACAGCTGACATCCAACTTACGTCAAATGAACGACATTACTTGGATGTCGTATGTTTTATTTTTGACTGAAATTTCGTATATAGGAAAATACATTAGAGTGAAAGAGAAAGTGCCAATCTAAAGTACTTAATATATCTATGGTTGAACGGAATTCCTATAATTTTTTTTGTGTTAAATTCGTACACGCACATATCTATAGTCATACAAAAAATATGTGGTGTGCGACATTTGGGCTCATTCTCTTCAGCAAAAGTGATATTATGGGCTTCCGTTTGCTTCCGTGTACTGTACTAATATAACTAAATTATGATTGAATAAACGGAGAATAAACCCGAAATTTCTGAATTATTAATTCGTTGGTGTACATATATGCAATTGTTTTTGACAAATTATATTGAAATAAGTTTTGTTTCGGTTTATTCTCTGTTCATATTAGCAATAAAATTGTATTTTTAGGATTTAGTATCTTTTATAATTGACGTTTATTTTTGTGTTTTTTTTTAGATGCTACCAAATTCTAGAAAAGGATTCCTTTATATATAAAGTTAATGAAGATTAAGGTAATAGGCAGAGAAATTCTAGGACAATATTTATAATAAACGAAAGTTGGAAGTTAGATTCGAAGCGAACCTGTACTGGTTTTTTTTTTTGCAAAGCTGGAAATAAAATATTGGACCATATCTATCAGACGAGAACGCATTGGATGGAAATTATGTTTTATACTTTCCTTTATTTTTTATTTATTTATTAATTTCTTAAAATTAAAATAAAAAGCTGATATTCTTTAGAATTTTTGCGAACATATTACTTCTTTATTATTCTTTTCAATTTTTTATATAATTTTTTTTTTATAGTATAATTTGTTTTTTTTTTTTTGTTATTTAATACTAAATTTTTTTTTTTTTTTAATTAATAATGGTATTTTTGCATTGTATTTATAGTGAGTTCATTTTTATATAATTTTTTTTTATTTTTCTCTTTATATAATTCCATATTTTTTTCATTTTCTTAATTTATTATTATTTGAAATAAAATTGTTTTTGAATTTAAAATAAAAAAATTAAGTAAACATTTTTTAGTAGTTTTCAAGAAAAAAAGAGAAAGAAGAAAATCGAAAATTTTAAAAATTTTATGCAATAGTTGAATTTTATTTTTTCCTTTTTTTTTTTTTAAAGATTAACTAATATGTCTCTATGGGTGTGTTGTTGTTTTGTATAGTAGTATTTGACAATTAATAACAATTTTATCTTAAATTAAAGTTTTTATTAATTTAATAATTATAATAATTTAATTATTTACTTTCTTTTTTTATTTATTTAAAATTTATTACGACAACAATAAAATTATATATATATATTATATATTACATATATATAATTACATATATTAATTATATGAAAAAAAAAAAGAAAAACTTTAATATACAGGGTAATTAGAAAAAGTTTAAATGGAATCTAAATATATATATAATATAATTTGTACTTTAAATAAAAATTTAATGTATTTTTTAATATATATATACAATTGTCTTACGTACATAATACTATAGAATAAATATATAGAATGTACAGTAGTGTTGTGATAACATATTAAACTGACATTTAAAATAAAATTACATGATATCTGTAAGTTGGAATGCTTCCATAAAGAAATAAAAAGAAATAATACAGCCGAATAATAATGGATAAAATTATTAAAATTTCATGTCAGATCGGATGTTTTCGGTTCGATTTCGTTTCTTGTTCTCCTCTGGTCAGGTGTTTAGCTCAGTTTATCTAACTAACACTGACAGATAAAAATGGTTTCGAAATGCCGGAGTAGAGGAATATAAATTCTTTGACGTCATTAATATCGTTTTGAAATATCAGAATAGAGTTAACAGTGTTGTTAAGCCACTTCTGCTGAGGAGAACTAAGGAGTGTTACAAATCGTCATGTTTGTCATGAGTGTCAAAGTATCATTATTGTTTTTTATTTCAAATTTTAATATTATAAGCTTACATATTAAGCTCTGATAGTATACTCTTTTCTGTACAAAATATGTATGTTGAATTAAAATATTTTAGGTAATTAAAAATATCAGGCAGGAGTGCGTATTTTTTTTTACTCTTTTTGAGTATAGTTTATTCGTTTATAAGATTCATTTCCCCCAGGAGATATAAGTTTATGTATTATAAGTTGTAATATTAAATTTTGAAAAAAAAAAAAAAAAATAATGACACTTTATAAGACTTTGACATTTGTAACACTCGTTAACTTTTCTTTTAAATATGATTTAAAAGTTAACTCTGCTAAAGTGGTAACTCAAATGTGCACTTCGAAACGCTATTTATGACATCATGGAGTAAATTTAATTCTACTCCGGTCATTTCGAAACGACTTCTTTATCTATCATAGACTAACTTCAACTCCCAGTAGAGTATAAGAAACGAAACTAACTTCTGCTTTCAATTTCTATCTTGTTTCTTTTATCAATTTCTGTTGTGTTTGAATTTTTTTTTTGTTTTTAACAGACAGGTACAAAAACTCCAAACCAAACTGATCTTAAATTCATATAAGACCCACTGGTTCTAATTTTATATATATATATATATATATATATATATATATATATATATACATATGACATGTATTTAATAAAATATTGTTATTTATTAATTTTAAACATTTTATTTTATAGGGAACTCAAGCAATATTTTAAATGTATGGATTGTAGTTTAAATACTAACTTATGGAAATATACTAACTCATTGTTTATTTATGTCAGTTTAAATTTTTTTGCCACTTAAAATTTCTTAATAGTCAGAATATTAAGTAAAAATAATTTTTAATATGATCAAAATTCTTTAATTTAAAAAAAATAGTTTAGAGAATTTTTTTTTGTTCCATGCTATACGATTCTATTGTATTTAAAAATTTTTTAATACACATAGTTATATAATGTACAGCTATAAAGAATCACCCTGTATAATAAAAATAATTAATTTTTTTATTTTAAATATTTTTTTTTTTTTTTTAATTTCAATATGATTTACTTTTTGTTTTGTATTTTTTTATCTTTCAAAATTTTCATTTTTTATTTAATATATTTTTTATGTACTAATATAATTTAAATAATAATACTCCTAAGTTCTTTTAATTTTTTTTTTGTTTTTTCAATAATTAATTACATAATTAATTAGTTACATAATTACATATTATGATTATTTATTTTTTTTAAAATTTTTATTTTTGCTTTTTTTTAAACTTTTTATAGAAAGGGGTTTGTTTTGTTTTATTTTATTTTTTTTTTACACAAATTTATATTAAATCTACATATAATTCATCATAAGTGTATAGAATGTTATAATATATGTAGATACTTTTTAAAAATCTTTTGTTTCTTTATGTTCTATTTTTTGTTTTTTAATTTTATTAGAAATTGGAAAGTGTTTTGTTTTGATTATTGATAAGTAAATAAGAATGAAGTGCCTTGAAGTCAAATTGAGTATAAATTATCAAGTATATTTTTCATACCTTTCATATTTTCAATAATATCTTTTTTAAAATACTACCATATACTATGTATGTATGTATGTATGTAAAAACTTTCTCTAGTAGTTGCTGACGCAGGATACTGAACAGACAGTTTAGAAGGTTTTATTAAATATTTTGGCTGCTGGATTGTTTTGTTAAGTTTAGAACTTAAAATAGTCAAAATCTAATATAAATGTATCTATCAAAAGCGCAAATGAATTCTGATTTGTTAAACGCTGACATTTTCAAATAGGCTGCTCAGAATAAATTTCATTGTTAGTAATTTCCACCAGAAATTTAACCAGAAATAATATAGTTATAAATATATTAATATATGTATGTAGTTAGAAAAATTAATATAGAAACGATATCCACCTTTCCTTTTTTTCATGTAATGAGAAAAGTTCTTTTTGAATTAGATAATATTTTTATTATTTTATTTTTCGTTTTTTAAATGTGTCGTAACATTTTGAAAACTTGAAAAGAAACTCTTTTATATTTAATTGTATTTTTGTAAATGGATTTCCTTAAAAGGAAGCAAATTTTGTAAATAGTACAGTAACAGAACAGCTACAATAAAAGTACTACAAACAGTAACAGTTAAAATCAAAAGTGTTTTTACGTCTATTTACGGCAATTTACGCTGTGTGTTAAAAAAAATTGGTGTCATAAGGAAAACGTTAGATTTAGAATATAAATTTATTTTGAAATGAAACAAATTTGATTTGTTTTGTGTATGAAGTTTAGATATTCTGAAAAATGGAAATGGTTAATTTTTTTTTTTGTATAATATCGGATTGTTTTTTATTTGCTTCTTCAATTATTTTCTCTATAAAATCTTTATATGAGGTATAAAGAAATAATTGAAGAAAGAAATTCAAATAAAGATATGAAATACATATACATAAATATTATGAATATTAATATGAGAATAATAAATAATATGACATTGACAACACATTTGACATTTCATAGCGTATTGAAAAAGTATAAGTTGAAAATTGATCAACTTTTTTCTTTAGCTACGTAAGTAAGCTTTATAACTAATTATGTTAATTTTGACAGCATTTCGGTCATGGCTGCGTTACGCAAAATTGCATTTGATTAAAGCAGGACAGGACTTTTATGGAGTTTTCTTTTAATTTTTAATTTTTCTCAATAATAAAAAAAGGTAACATGATGGCCTAAAAGGAAAAAAAAGCTCACAAAATATGACTTTGTTTATTTATTTTAAAGTATATAATATAGTATTTTCTTATTTAACTTCATGTTGCTTCAGGGCACTTTTTGTGTTTAGGTTTTTTTTTAAAATTTTTATTTTAAGATTGTATATAAAAAAAAAAAAAATTATTATAAATGTAAGTTAAAAGTTTTAATAATATTGTGTTTAAAATTTTTTTTTGGATATAATGTATCTTATTCTGTTTTTTTTTTTATTATTTTTAGTTTTATTTTTTTTGGTTGGGTTTTGGTCAAAGCTGTAATAAATTGTATATATAAATATATAATAAGAATTATGTAAAAAGTAAAAAAATTTTCTTATAATAAATTTGTGTGTATGTGTGTGTGTATGTTTTAAAAAATTGTAAACTTGTAATACTTTTGTGATTTTATTTAATATTATTATTATTTTTTTTTTTTTTTAATATTAAATTTAAAAATTAGTCAAATTTATAGATAAATGTTTTAGAGTAGATTTTCAATAATATATACATTGGACATTGTTTTCTTTTTCTTTTGGCTTAAAAAAAAAAAAAAAAAGACCAAACAAGGAACTGGATCTAATTCACTATATAAGTTTACTCTAGAAATGATTGTAGTAATTTATAAAAAGTTGGCTATACCGATAATTGAAAATTGGTAAATTTTATTTATTCTGTTAAGAATCAATACTTTCTTTTTTATTAAACTTTTTAGTTAAATTTTCTCAACTATTTTTAAGATCTTTAACTATACATATGTATTATTTCTTAGATTGTTATAATATAAATCTAACAATTTTTAATTGAATTATTTATTTTTATGATGATATTTTAAATAAATAAAATAAAACTAAAATTTCTCATAATAATTATTCCATTTTAACATGTTAACCATCTCAGAATATAGCTAATTCAGTTACAAGAAGAGTATGTATTCAGGTATACAGTATGTATCTAAAATAAACTAATGCATTTTCTGTACATAACAATAATTAGGTAAAAAAAAATCAATGTGCCAAGGCTACTGTTATAGAATAGAAGATAAAATACTGAAAGAATAAATTATTTTAAAAATGAATCAAATCAGATCAGATGAACGTAAATTTCACTCTGAAGTTGTTCAAAATTGAAAAAATCACATGTTAATAAGGAATGAATTGAATGAAAATGATGGTAGTAGCGGCGGTACAAAATCAAGCTTTAATTAGGAACGTAGAAACCAAAAGGAAAAAGAATATTATTTTAACATACATATATACATATATACATAGTTACATATAATAGTAATAATATGAATATATAATTGAATAAAACATTAATTATATATAACTTTCTGTATATTAATTGAAATCTACTTGGAACAAAAAAATGTATTTTTAATAAGATACGTACCAGTATATGAGTTTAAGAATTTCTTTTATAAAAAATTTCATTATTTTGTTTTTGTTTTTTTTTTAAATTGAAAAATAAAAAAAAAAAAAAATTAATAATGGCAGTCTTTTTGTTATACAAAATATCCAAACTAAAAAAAAAAATTAAAAACGATATATATATGTAGATTTGAATATATTGAAACGATTTATGAATTATTATGGTGAAATTAATAATTGTTTTTTTTTTTATAGTCATAAAATACTAAAAATTTTTCTATTCGTAGTTATTAAAAAGTACGTCCAAAGGAGGAGAAAGAAAAAATTATTCCAAAGTAGGAGAACACCTGTTTTACAATAAATTTTGAAAAGACGCAAAAATTTTATATTACAAAAAGTTTTTTTCTTATTAAATTGTATAATAATTTTGTAATTTATATAGTTTTTTTTTATTTTTTTTTTTATTTTTAAAATATTTAGAGTGAGTGTGTTGTGATTAGGTTACGAATGCGCGAACAGATACATAATTATAGCGAAAAATAATTTTTCAATTTAGAAATTATTATAGAATATAGAATTTATTTGATTATTAGCGTAGGTTCAAGTTACCTTAGCGCAGGTTAAAAAGTTTTCAATATAAATTAATATATATATGTACATATGTATGTATGTATTTACAAAATATGTTAAATAAAGAATCTTTAAAAGATTTTAATAATTAATTGAATATTAATTATATCTATACAATTTTTTAAATTTTTTTTTTTGCATTAAGAAACCATTTTTATTTTAATATTATTTATTATTAGTATATTTTTTGTCTTGGAATTTAAAAAGATTAATTTTATACTTTTATTTTTTTTTTTTTTTTGAATAAATGACATTTCATTTATATAATATTGAACCTATTGGACTTTCATTCATATATGTAAGACGCCAGAGATTTTAGCGCAAATATTATAATGTGATCACATTGAAAATTTTTAAAGGATTTTATTAGCGTTTTTCTTTTTTTTTTATTTTTTTTTTACAACTTTTACTTTCAATTATTTTTTTGGTACTTATATTAAAGTGTTAATTATAACTGTTCTTTCGGTATTTCTCATATTATGGGAATTTTCGTTTTTGCTTTTTCAATAAAATATAATAAAATATTTAGACGTATTATATGATAATATACAATGAATAAAATTAATTAAAAAAAAAGTAAATATAACATAAGATCTCAGCTATTCAAAAAAAAATTGAGTAATTTTTCAAACCAAAAAAATGAAATTTTAAAATAATTTGTGGAACTTAATCTGTTATTTCTGTATAGCGTATAATAAAATTTGTCCTGAAATTTATTCACCTTAAAGTTAAGTTATCTTAGACTTTCCTTTTTTAAAAAAAAAAGACAAAAGTGTTTGGTCACATCGGTATACAGACATAATTTTTAAATACAGTAATATCTCGATAATCCGAATAATTGTTTGCAAGACCCCTATTCGGAACGAAAACTTCGGATTATTGGGTGCGATTATTTTTGACACAATTTTTCGGTTAAAAACAAAATCTTTTTTTTTCTATTGATCTTATACTTCGCAGATGATGTTGATAAAATTTTATATAAGTATAAAACTAATCAAAAATTTTAAACCAGGCGTTTTTTAGGCAATGTAACATAACAAAGCAGATTGAAGAGTTCAAGTAATGTTGTAGAACGAAACTCTCCTAAAATTTTGAATAATATATACATTATTATGTATAATTATTTTGAAAATTAATAAAATTTTTTTTTTGTATTATAATTTTTTTTTTTGTAAACTTTTTAATTAAAATATTATAAAATCATGAGATTTTAACGTTTTGCTATTTTTTCATATTTTTTTGGCTCGATTGTTTGAAAAAACTTAAAAAAAAAAAAAACTTTTTAAATATTTGTATAGGCTAAAAATTTTATTGACATTTTAAATTTTTAATTCGATTTTTTTTTTATTTCACAAATTATTGATTGCCCTATACTATATTTTGCAGTTAATTATTTTCCAAAGTCCAAAAGAAGTTCAAAATCTTGATTTTATCTTATATTTTGGACAATGTTTTATGAGATAATTCCAATTTAAATTTAATACGTAAGTTAAGGATAATTTTTTTTAAATTCTTTACACTTGTAACAATTTAAATTGTTTTCGTATGAATTCTAATCAACTTAATGCAGCAAAACGTAATTTTAAATTAATAAAAAACAAAAATAAATAAAAAAGAATAACTGTAAATTAATTGTCTGTGTTTTTTTTTTTTTTTTATATATTATAACTACCTAATTATAACTAAATAAAATTCATCTCAATCAATTCAGATTAGAGAGTGTAAAATAGGTAATCAATTTGGATTGTAGAATTTCTAATGGCTTTTCGGATTATTATTCAAATTCCTTTTAAAGGTATATCTAATTATCGAGATATTACTGTATTCAAAAATAGGTATCTTTAAAGGATTTTTTTTAACTTACTTTACTTGTACGTTGTGCAGTACACTGTACAAGTAATGAATGACATTCTCACAAAATAAGTTCTCTTTCTAATCACTCTCTCTCTAAAATTTTCAAACACAAAAGATCTCTTTCTATTAATTGTGTGAATTGTGAACCGTCTACTGTATGAACCGATAACCGTATATTTTTGGATGTTCTTTTCTATAAGAAAAAAACTTGTTCTTTTACATTTCTGTATGACTCAGACTGAGACCCAAGAATTAAAATATTATATTTTACTTATATATAATATAGGATTAGGGGGGAGGGGGGGGGGGAAAGGATGTAGGCATTTAATAAATTAAAATAAAATGAATTTTAATTATAGATTGGAATTAATTAATGACTCATATATACATATGCAAATTAAAAAAAAATTTAATTTTTTATTATAAATACATGTACATATGTATGTATTTTGTTTTTTTTTTTTGCTATTTATAGTTTTCATTGTTTCAAAATTTAGTTTAATTAAATATTTTTTTTTTTGTTTTTGCGATTTAAAAGGTAAACTATTAAATATTATATACCTATAATGTAAAATATATATAAATTTACACCTTCCTTTACCTTAATTTGTATCATTAATTGGAACGTATATAGAAAAGATATAATAATTGTCAATTGTTTTAAAAAGGGCTGGGAATCAAAAATTCTGATTGATTTCATGAACTATCCATAAAATAAAATTACCAACACAAAAATTGATGTTTAGATGTGTATTTTATATAAGCATATGTAATATTATAGTTATTAGATGTTTTCGTTTTTTTTTTTTTGTTTTTTTTTTTTTTACTTCATTTTAAAAAATTAAATATGGACCAGGAATAAAAAATTATGAAAAATGTAGTACATACTATATAATTATATGTATGTATATAGTATCTACCTATATACTTTGTAATGTATTTAAAAAAAAAAAAAAAAAAAAAAAAAAAACTAAAAACAAAAAAAGAAAATTTTCAATTTAATATTTATATAATAATACAATTTTTATTCAGTAAGTTTTTATTTTTTTTTGTTTTTTTTTTTTTTTTAGTATAGTTAATTAAGAACTCGATGTAGTGTGCGCAAATTTTACATGTATATATATTTATATAATATTTATTTATAAAATTACACAATATTATGTATTGTATATAATAATAATAATAATAATAATTTTTTTTTTTTGTTTGTATTTATAGTAGTTATACAATTACATAAATTTTATTTTGTTTTTTTTTTTCTTCTTTTTCTTTTTAATTAATTCTATACTAAAATTTTAAATTTAACATCATTTATATAAATTACCAATATATTAATAATAATAATAAATATGACTAAACATTTACAATTTTCACTAGATTTTTTGTTTCTTTGTTTTTCTTTTTCTTTTTCATTTATTTTATTTATTTATATTTTATAAATTTGCCTTTATTTTTTTTTTTTTTGAACTAAAAACATTTTTATATTTAAATATAAAAAAAAAAAAAAAAATGCATAAATATAATGTTTAATAGATTTAAATAATATAATATACATATATATCGTATTGATATCTTATTTGTGCAACAAGTTCTTCATGGAAATATTATATCATTGCTCCATCTATTTGAGTCTTGAGAGCATATAAAAATTTAAATATAATCCGAACAATTTGAGATTTAATTAAATCAAACTTTCCATATCTCAAACTTCCATAATCTGAAACAATCCGTAGACCATAGATCAAACTTTCCATAATCTCGAACAATCCGTATTAGAGTGGAATGGAATATTAACATTTCACTCTAATACGGAATTTTTTTTTAATATTATGGAAAATTTGAACCAATTTCGAGAATGCTGCAATGACAGATTTGAGATTTTTCATGTTATTGTTAACAAACTAACAGTTAAAGTTAGTTTGTACGAAAGCATGAACAATAGCTGCAGTGGTCCAATATAGTATCAATAAAAAAAAGTAGTTTGTATCCTTATATATCGATTACAAGATGTTCTCATGATTCTTAACCGTTAGTATATATTTTTGGTAATTAAATTTAATTAATTAATTAAATACTTGTTATTTTATATCGTTTGTTATCATATGAACACTTATAAATGATGATGCATCAGTTAATATGGTAGTTCTCTCAAATTTCAATATAACTGATGGAACATGGATCTAGTTTTGATTTCTGATCTATGTAAAAGTTTAATTCGATTTCAAATGTGTGTTATTTAACCTTTTTTTAAAATTCAATTTTGATCAAATGTTAAAATTAAAAATTAATTACATTTTAAAGAAGTCCTCCTCTCATTTTTATTATGTTATAATGGAATGTTTCATTTTAATTTTGTTAAAGTATAGCATATGCTTCGAGTATTTGTTGTACTTGGAAGTGCTTTGAAAAAGTAAATAGAACGTGTGGCTAACATTTTTGAATATATGTATATACTTTTGTAGTGCACACATTATACTTCACTCATTCATTAACATTACAATTTTACTCGTTTATTTATATTACATGGCGAACCTTGCCAAATAGACGCACAGAAAGTAAGAATATCTATTGTTGACTTAAGAGAGTCAAGACAAACATAATAAAAAGTGTTTTTATTTTAATTAGAATTGTACAGAACTTCAGATTTAGCTTATGCTTAAGAGTATTATAGTTTAAGATATTAAAAATTAGCTTTGCTAAAGGTATCTTAAATGTGACTAGGACTGAGTAACAATAAAAACTTATCAGTAATACTCCCATTTAATATATATATTCCATATACCATTTAATATATATCAAATATATTACAGTTTTTATTGTTAATTAAAAATTTTATTTTAAAATATAACCATATATTTTATGATATTCAAATAATTATAGTAATTAATAATAAAATTTTAAAATTAATTATTTTGTATTAAATTATTCTTGAAAACATACAAAAAACCGACTGATCTCATTTTTCAATACTTATTTATATTTTATATATTTTTAATAATACATACTAAATAAATTATTTAATTTTTGATTACATAGAGCTGACATGCTTGAATTTAGACATATGTTAGTTTAATGTTTTAGTAGCCGCACTTTAAATAAAATCCTTATAGCTAAATCTTTTTTCTATATACAGTTAGTTTGGAACGTTTAGAATTTCCCGGAGTTCATATATATTAGAGATTTATAATTTAAAATGACACAAAAGATGGAAAAAAAATAAATTATGTATATACAAATATTATTATTATATAATTATGTACTATTTATATATAATTAATAAAATAGTGTAAAAACAATGAAGAGGGCAGTCCAAATTATATCAAACATTTGTTTTTGTTTTTGTTAGTAGTTAATTTAAAGATAATCTGCTACTGTACTTTACAATGAGTTTTATATTAAAACTAAATCATAAACATCATAAAAATTGATAATTAAAAAAAATGTTTCTTTTAAATTTTTAATTTTCAATAATTTTATTGAGATTTTATCGTTTTTTTAATGATTAGATACTATATATGATAATGATTTTTATGATTGTTTAAACATTCGACCATATCATTGTGATTTGTTTTTTATTTTTTAATTATCATCAATTTATTAAATTAAAATATGTGATAAAAAAAAAATATGTGATAAAAAACAACGCGATTTTTTTAAACTGCGGGGTTGTATGCTTTTATATCAAATTTATTTGAACAACATTTGTAAACAAAACTTTACTTTGCGACTAAAACTTGAAAAAAAAAAAAATTCCTTCATCTCTACTACCTAGCCAATATACTGCGTTCGCAGGTAAGGGTTTCATCCCATTATATTGGCTAAATGGGAAGGTGGGTTTAATCAGTAAGAATCTGACACTACCAAGGGGGAATTCTTGGTGTCTTTGGAAGATTCCCACCTCCCTTATGACAAAAAAAAAAAAAAAAAAAACTACATATAAGTATGTATTGTATTAGTATATAGGTATGTGTATATTTAATGAAAATTCAAAAAAAAAACATTTTAATTGAAATGTAAATTAAAATTTTAATATACAAAAATACGACATAACATACGTAATAAAAAATTTATTTTTTTTTTTGGTTTTATAAAAAATTTTCCAGGTTTTATACTCTACATAAAAATGTTAAAAATTTCTTTGGTTTGTGTCTTTAATAAATGAAAATTAATTTATTTACTATTTTTTTTTGTTTTTGTTTTTATAATACGTATTTAATTTTATTTAATAATTTAAGAGATGTTAAATACGAGTATATTATATTATTATATTTCTATTAAACATTAATTTATTATATTATTAATACATATATTTATATATTATTATATTTTTGTTTTATAAATTATTAATTATATATTAATTAATATATTATTATTATTATGATTGTTGACGTTTAAAAGAATTCTATAACGAAATAATTTTATATATATATGTATGTATTTGTGTATTTTATAATGTTTAATTATATTTTTTTTTTTTTTTTTGGTTTTTTAAATATAGGTATGTATATATATATAATTTTTACATAAATATCATATTTTTAAATGACACGTATTTGATACAAAGATATGCAAAATATTTTTTTTTTTTTTTTTTTTAAATAAATTTTTGGGCTTTTTTTTTTTCATGTCTTTTATAGTTTTTGTTTTGTTTAATTAAAATTTTTTATGTATGTATATTTTATATTGTTTCTGTTAATTTAAATTGAAAATTATAAGTTGATTTTGGTTTTGTTATATATATAAGCTATTTACATTGTCTCGAGCACATAATAATTATATATAATATTATTTTAGCTATATAAATTTTAAAACTTTTTAAATAATTTTTTTGTTTTTTTTTTCTGTTTAAACATAAAAAAAAAAAAAAAAAAAAAAAACTGTCATATTTGAGAAAATGAAAAAAAAAAAAAAAACAATTTATTTAAGTAGATACATTAATTATTTTATACAGGTAAAAGGTTTTTTTGTTTTTTATTTTTTTCCTTTTTTTATTAATTATTTATAAATCAAATTACAGAATTTAATCTGTTTTCTTTTATTATATTTAATTTTAATTTCATTTTAAAATTTTTTATTTTCTCTCTATATTTTCAGTTTTATTTTTATTTTTTTTCAATGGTTTTTGTTTTTTTTATTAGTTTTTGTTTTTTTTTCTTTGCTAAAAAATAAATGAAGCCACTTTTAAAAAGGCGGACTTAAATTGTTTTAAAATTAACATTTGTTTAATTATAATTTGTTTAAAATTTTTTTTTTTTATTTTCTTTTTATTAATAATTAATAATAATTTAGTACATATATATATTTTTTTATTTTTTATTTTTAAATGTAATTGAACTATTTTTATATTAATAATAGTACATACATAATATATATAATTATATATATATATATATTTCAGAATTGAAAATTTATGTTTCTTTGTTTTATTTTTTTTTTTTTTGTATTAAATACTATAAATTATAAAGATTGATGCGCTTTTTAAAAATCTTCAAGAGAAAATAGGCTTCTATATTCTTTTAAAACGTGTCCATAGATAATTGATGAACATACGGTACACTTTCTCTATATAATCTATATATATACAGCCTGCTGCTCATTTACATTAGATTATAAAGTTGAACAGAAAGAAAAAGAAATTTTCCATACACAGATTAAACTGTGCTGCGTTATGCATAACTCAAGTATGTCTTTCTTTATATAGTGAAATATTAATGTTCACGATAGGATACAATATATATAGACTACGCAGTTGTAGTACAGTAGAGAAAGTTGGTTTTTTTTTTTTTTTTTTTTTTTTGTGCTCACTGATACACGATAAACGAAATTGATGAACGTATTATTAAATACATTTTAAGCAAGGATAATAAAATGATGAGGTATTACGTCTTCTTTTTATATTCTTTTCTTTTCAATTCTAATGTATCTAAAGATATTTTTTTAAAAATTAACAATCTTTAGGTAATAGTAATTTATGTCTAACAGAAATTTATGAATTTATATATAAAATATTTTTTAAGAATAAGAAAAAGAAAGCGCTTTAAAAAAAAAAAAAGAAAACTTTGAAATATTTTTTTAGAATTAGACTGTTATAGGTATTGGGGGCTTCCAATTAATATAACATTGTGTAATATATGATGATGATTATTATAAAAAAAAAAAAAAAATGAAAAAAGGATTAAAAAAAGTCATTTATAAATTTTATTGTCTACTATAATATATAGTATGATTTTTTTTTTTTTTTTGTTTTATATATGTATATATTAAAATGTTATTTATTTTTTTTTTTTTTATAACTTTTTAATTAATATATAGTGTTTTCTTCTTTAAAAGTTTCAAAGATCTCATTCTTAAATAGTTTTATATTTTTTAAAGCAGAAATGATCACTAATTTTGGTCTATCAAACCTTTTGTTTTTTAATTTTGTTAAAAAAAAAAAATAAAAAACAAAAAAAATATATAAATATATTTATATAAGATTGTGCTGAAAATTTTTTGTATTATATATAGGTAAATATTTAATTTTAACAACCCCATGAATAATTAATGGTATATATATATTTGTCATATTTTGTCAATATTTTGTCAATATTTGCCCATTATATACGTATGTAAAAATATATAGAAATTATTGTTTATTTTAAAATAGTTTTTCATTAAATTAATATATATATATAAGTAGAAAATGAAATATATTATGTAGGTATGAATATATTTATATATATGTATGTAAATTTAGATTTATTTATAAAAAAAAAAAAGAGAATCATTTGTAATATAAAATATTAAAAATATTTTTAAAAACTGAACCAAAATTAGTGAAAAATTTCCAGTCTTGTCATTTACCACTTTTTTTTTTTTTTTTTGTTTTATGTTTTTGTTTGGTTTTTTTTTTTTTTTTTTTTAATCTGATAAATAAATAACATTTTGCATATTTGTTTGAATGTTTATCTAATCGTTTTTCTCAAAATTGTTCATAAAAAACATTCATTTGTTTTTTTACTTATTTAATTTCTTTTTTTTTTTTTTTTTTTTAATTTTGTTAGTATTTTATATATAATAATATTTGATTAATTAATTAATACACATTTTTTATTTTACACGCATTTTAAATATATATATGTATATGCATATATATATAATATATAATAAATAATTGATTTAGCGTTAATTTATTTTTTTTTTTTTATACACATATTTAAATTTTTTATTATATTTATTTTTTTAACATTAAAAATTAAAATTAAAACACAAAAGCATTAATTTTTATATTTCTATAAATTTTGTTTTTTTTTTTTTTTTAATTTTTATATAATTAAATTTTTTTTTTTTGTTTGCGGAAATAATTTTAATTTTTTTTTTTTTTTTTTTAGAATAATTTTAAAATTTATTTTTATTCTATTTTTATTTTTCTTTTGTCTTTTTTTATTTTATGTAATTTTAATAGTAACTAATTGAAAATGTTTTCATTTAAATCAAAAAAAAAAAAAAAAAAAAATAAGATTTTTATTTTGTTCAAATTATAGTAATGGGGTCTGGCAAAAAAAATTTAGATACATGTTAATCAATTTTATTAATAAAAATGTACAATTTGTTTTTTTTCTTCACTGATATAAGCCTAAATAATTTTTTTTCAGATTTTATTGTATTTATATGCATTACAAAGTATAACAAAGTCTAAATTTTGAAGATTTCCCCAGATTCCTGGTTTTACTTTTAATTTAAAAATTTTCACAGTGATTTTACTGTCTAATCCTGAATTTTCCTGATTTTCCTGAATTCATTTTAGACTTGTTTATTATTTAAAATATATTTTTTACAAAATTTACTTTGAGATTGATTTTTAAAGAATATATAATACGAATATCTGAACACGTTTATACGTTTTATGTAATTTTCTATTAACGATAAAAGATAACGTTATGAAGAACGTATATAAAAAATTTGGTTCATATCATTCAATACTTAATACCAATGGCAACGACAATAAATTAAAAAGTAAAAAAAAAAATTTTAATTTATTATTTTCCTTTTGAAACCAATGCATTAGGAGTACGACATTAAACCATACCCCGAACTCGAATCCAAATCTGCTCCGATTCAATCATTTTTGCGATCCCTTATCTGAATCTGAACCACACAGAATTAACACTTTGTTCGCAGGTTCACAAATTATTACTGACATTTTTTGCTTTATTTCATTTCAAATCCATATTTTTTCCATAAAGAATTACCATTAAAGGGAGAAAAATTTGAGGTAAGGAAAAATAAAATTACCTTTTTTATTTTATTACCTATTAATTTTAATTCAGAATAATTTTTTTAAAATAGAAAAACTCAATCTTTTGCTGAGTGTTCCAAAAATCTCAAATTTTTAAAGTTTAATAACATTTTCATTAATGAGTTTTGAATGATTTCGTATAGATAGTTTGATAGGACTTGAAAAATTTCGAATTTTGATATACATTTTCCAATTTTCTTAAAAATATTTGAACTATGAAATCCAAACTTGAATCTATTATAATTTTGTAAGTTGAACTTGAATCCGATTTTTCACGTATTTGGTACTCTGGTTAAAACGCAAAAGGAAAATAAAAATCAGTTTTTTGCATTTCCCAATATATGCACATACATACACATATATGCACTTCTATTTTTACACAGTACTTTTTGTAGATCGTATATATACGTAATTGCTACTTCGAAACAAATATGTGATGTCCATAAAAATTGTATTTTATTGCCTGTCTAAAAGTATTACACAATGCAATATGAGTCGCCAAATGGGAAAGCATCTGAAGGATATGTGAAATATATATAGAAACGTTTTAAAGAAGGTAAAAGTTTACCCCATTCTGTAATCCCATATATAAATGAAAAGAAATAATCTTTAAGGGTGCTTATTTTAAAAAATGAAAATACAGTTTTGTATAAATTTATGAAAGTAAAATTAACCAACTTCTAATATTCGTTTCTGCCTATCGTCCTATCGTCCTTTATACTTTTGCCATATTCATATTTAATTTAATTGAAAGCTTATTGAGTAGAGTATTTTAAAATTAATTGCAAATAATAATTATTTAATGTTTTTTTTTTTTTATAATTTTCTATTTATGGTATAAATGAAATAATTTAATGGTTGATGATTTTTGTTTTTATTTTTTTTTTTTTCGTTTGAGGACTAATAGGTAAAAAAAGTTTTTTTTTTTATTTTTTTATTATAAATTTAGTTAATATTTTTTTTTTTTTTGGTTTGTAATAATGAATTATTTATTCATTATTTATATTATATTTAAAAAAAAAAAAAACAAAAAAGATTGAAATATTTATGCACATAAATAATTATTAATTATGCCACATATTTTTATATTTGTATACTTATTATGTATTTTATAATTTTAAAACATTGTTTTTTTTGTTTTTTTTTCTCTAATTGTGTTTTTTGTTTTTACATGAAAATTAAAAAAAAAAAGTGTTTTTATAATTCTTACATTTTTTTTTTATAAAGAATTTTGTTGATTTAATTTAATATATTGTTTTATTTTATTTATTTATTTTTTTTTTAGTTTTAGTTATTGATTAGTTATATTAATATAATGTTTTGTTTTGTTTTTTTTTTTATATTTTTTGTAATTTAAAATTATTTTTAACAATTACAATTAGTATTAGGCGCTCCTTGTGGTTGATCATTTAATCTTTGACCTTTTGGACCACCACCAACTAATGTTGGATCAGAATCTAAACTTTCTGACATTTTATCGCATATTATATCAACAAGTCGTTCAAATACAGCCTAAAAAACAAAAAAAAAAATTAAAAATATGAATTATGAATTATTTAATATTTTGGTTTTGTCTATAGATTGTCTATATAGGATAGATATTTTTATTATATTTATAATTATTTATATATACCTTAACATTGATATTTTCTTTAGCTGATGTTTCAAAAAATTCAACACCTAATTGATCTGCTAATTGTTTACCACGTTCAAATGAAATAACACGTTCATCTTCCATATCGCATTTATTACCAACAAGTATAACTTGTGCATTATCCCAAGAATATGTTTTAATTTGAGTTACCCTACAAAATTTATAAAAAATAATAATTTTTAGAAATTTTTTAAAATATTTTAAATTAAATTATATATGTATTAATAAATTAATATTAACCAATCAACTAACCAATCTTGAACAGAATTAAAACTTTCTTCATTTGTAATATCATACATTAATATGAAACCCATAGCTCCTCTATAATATGCTGTTGTTATTGTTCTATATCTTTCTTGACCAGCTGTGTCCTGTAAAACAAATTACATAAAAAAAAAAGGAAAATTTAAAAAATTAATTTAATATAATTCAAAATAAAAATACAATTTTTTAAGTAAAAATATTAGAATTCTAAATACAGGGTGTCCCGTATTTAAGTATACTGCAATATGCCATGATTGATCTGGGAATTCCTACAACCGCAATGGAGGAATTCTCAGATATTCAGAAAAACGAAACTAAAAATATTCCGGGCATGCGTGAAAACCGTTCTGACATATGACAGCAAAACCTGGTTTTTAACTAACAGCCAAACCTGGTTTTTAACTAATTCTGGCCGAACACAATATCCAACAAAGGCCTCAGGATACTAACCGGCGAAGAACCCATGTAGCTAAACAAATCAGGCGTAGGAAATGGAAGTGGATAGTGGATAGGATAGGGGGAAAAAAAATATGCTACGATTTAGATATTGGCTAGTAGAAAACACAAATGTTTTTTTTGGAGCCAATGTCCAGAATAGTAAAAAACACTTATTTAAGGGAAGATTTAATAAGTTTTCGAATATATTTTACAGTATTTAGTGTAATGTCATATATGGTCTAAAAATGAACTTATATGTAAAAATTATGAAAACAGAACAAAACTATCAACATTTCATTTAAGGTCCCATTTCTTGTAAACTAGAAGAACCTCAGTGTAGTTCCCTTACAAAAAAATTATCTTCTCATAAGGATAATGGGTCGGTATATATAGCAGTGTCGTTAATTATGGGAAAGTCTGTTTAAAGGTAATTTGCATATAAATAAATTAAATTGTATAAAGACCAATTTAAAAATAATTATGAATCGCACATATAACATATTTGTAAATGTCCAGTAACATTATGTCATTATTATGGAAAGAAGGAATAAATCCAAGTAGGACTAACGAAATGATACAAACAAGAAGAAAATTAATTTATCTGAATAAGGTAACAGTTGGAAGAAGGGGAATTGACAAGGTTAGCATAAGCTGTAAATTTAATGTGTTGCAAAATTTTGGTTCAAGGTTCCAAAATATCTAAATAACTGATATTTTACAACAGTCTAAATTCAAAATTGTATGCAACATTGTTAACTGGTACAAAAGGTTTGTATGCGAAAAGTGATGTGTTAGAAATAATCCACTTAAGAGAAGTGTGTTAGAAATAATCCACTATATTATCTATTTTATTGTTAAATTTTTTTTGTTTTGTTATGTTACGTTATTCATAAAAATCATTTACTTTATAAATATTAAGTTTAATATTTAGCTATAATCATAGAATGAATCATAAAAAATAATTTTAAAAAGTGTCAATTAAATCCTAAAATTTATAATAGATTATTTTTGTTATTGTGATTTTTTTTGATAAATTATCAAAATTTTATTTTCTATTAAATTGAATTTAATTCTAGTAAATCATTGAATTACCTACATGTATAAACATTTATTTGTCTGCTTTTTTATATAACATAAAATTTCGAACTAAGGACTTAGGCTTAATTTCAATATTTTTATTTTAGAAAAGTTTTAATACAATTAATTCATTTATTCCAACTATTTAGTCATTATTTAGAAATTTCAATCGTTTAATGAATGAAATTTAGCATATACAAAATGTTTTTATTATATATAACCAATTACAATCATAATAGAAATATGTGTAAAAATATTTCAATAAAATTTTATTTATTAATATCGAGGTAGTGTTATCGTTTTTATCATTTTTTTTCATTGTTAACTGGTTGGTTTTACTTTATTTATTAACGATTAAAAGTCAAAATCATACGCCCATTTCTTAATTGAACATTATTGAACAACGTAAAATCTATTATTATATTTTTATATTACAGAAATTGTTATTAAATTTGATTTAAAATAATCATTTTAACATAAAAAAAAAATTTATTTCAAATTTCTGAAATGAATAATAATTATTGCATACATATAGGCGTCATATAGTTGGCGTTTTGTATTATGATCACATTTTGCCGCAAATAAAAAAAAAAAAGATAAAAACCATAATATAAATAATAATAATAATAATAACGTAAAAAGATTGTAATTTATTCTTATTGCTAATGACAAAACATGTTGCTGTTTTCTCAACATTTTTTTTTTTCTAATCTAATTTATCTGGTTGGTTTTTATAGATTTTTTTTTATTTTTATTTTATTTTTTTTTTTGTATAATACTCCTACTCATTTTGCCTACGTTTTCTCTTACAAAATTTATAAAAGACATTATTTTTTACTCTTTTTTATCTATTTTTCTCCTCCTTATTCGTTTAATTTTTAATCTTTAAAGATTGAAAATATTTCTTTTTTTTTTTTTTAAAGAAAATTAATATTATAACATTATTTTAGAACATAAAAATCGTTTTACACATCCAAAAAAAAAAAATCCAAATATTTGGATCTTTTTTTTTTAAGTGTTTCCACTTTAAAATACGTTGTTTGAAACTTTAAATATATCTATATCTACGAATATATAATATATATATATATATATATATTAAAGCTTTTAAATAAAAATTGAATTTCATTTAAAAAGACAAAAACAAGAAAAAATTTAGATAAGGAAACCATACCTATTACAAAATACTAACTCTAATCAAATTACATTATATCGTTACTGATGAACTGTGATACAAAAAAAAAAAAAAAAAATATAAGGACAAGAGAAGAAAAACAAAAATAATTTTTTTTTTTAATTTTTTTCTCTGAATTACTTTGTCATGCTGGTACTTATTTTAACAATTACTGTCCTTTTTAGTTTTATTATTCTTTTCTATAGCAAATTATGGCAGTTATATAAATTGTATTCGAATTTTTTAATGGTAAAATTAGAGTATAATGTAACATATTTTATACATTTTTATATAGAAACTTTTAACAAGATTTTTTTTTTTTTGATATGTTGTTGTTGTTTCTCAGGCGGGGGCATGATATAGCCATTACACCTAGGCCCTGCGACCCGTTGTGCTCCCCTGCTCAACGATCCGCTCGCTTTCTACAGCGTCTCGTCGAGCCACTCAATTTCCTTCATGAAACGCACTATGTCTCCTATATTGAGCATTCTCACCTCAGAGAAGTTTCCTCATTGATCCTCTCCCAAGGTTCTTCGCCTTAGGGTCCTCAAATTCGGGCATTGGCACAGAACGTGAAGTACTGTTTCTGCTTCTTGCCCACATCCCCTGCATAAGCTCACTCCCGTTATACCTATTCTTTCGGCGTGAGCCCTTAGCAACAGGTGTCCTGTGCTGATTCCCATGTATATTCTCAGATCGGTTCTATTTAGTTTTAGAATTTTCTGAGTCTTTTATATTCTATTATATTCTATTATATTCTCCCCAGAATTCCTTCGTATGTATTGAACCTGGGGATTGCCACCAACTTTCCTTGGCTTTGGTTTTTGCCCAGTAGCTTGTTGCTAACTTTACCGTAGAGTACGGCATACATACATCTTCCATATCCACCAGCTGTCTGTTTAGTAAAATTTTTGCTGTCATATCTGCAATTTCGTTACCTGGGTAGCCCGAGTGCGCTGGTATCCACTGCAGCTTAACTGCGTTTGTTTCCCCCAGCGCATTTAAGGCTTTCCAGCACTCAATTGTTTTCCTCGACTTGTGCAAACCACCTTCCATAATTCTAACGATTGATTTGCAATCGGTGTGTATGTTTATGATTTTACTCCGTATTGTTTTCCGAAGTAGTTCTTTTGCTGCGAATTCTATTGCGACTGCTTCGCACTGACGTACAGTCGCGTGTGACGCCACTGTATTCGCAATTCGTATGTTCAACTTATCACATATGATACCTATACCACAGTTACTGGCCTTTTTGGCAGCGTCAGCGTTTTTTTTTTTTGATATAGTGTAGATATAATATAAAATAGAATTGTTTAGTTAATTATTCGAATGTTACAAATTTTCATTTATTCTTTATACTAACGTGTAATTAGAATGCTAACTGTGTTTTAAGGATATTCTGTAGAAATAACGGTGGTGACAGAAAGAAAACAAAAATTTGTCTAGAAAAATAAGAAGACCTGTAAATTCTCATTTGTCATTTGTTTTGTAATTCAATCAAGATCGTGGTAGGAATCATATCTTTTTAAATTGATGACTCTTATGTGTATTCTAAAGAAAAAAAAAACTCTAAATGGAACATTAAATGGAAAATTTCTTAATTTATTGTTTGAGTTGACGATTTTAATTAAAAATAAATAAAAATGAAATAATTTCGATTCTGTGAAGGCTAGGTTTTTGTTTTTAATTCATAAAAAATTAAATATCCAAAGCAATGATCAAATGGAGTCCGAAAAAAAATTTTGTATTATAAAATAAAATTCTGAGTAAAATCTCGTATTATGTTATTAGTCTAAAAATAATTGTTTGTAATGATACATATTAAGAATGTTGCAATTAATTGAGATTGCAAACAGCAAGTTAGTTGAGATTGCAAGAAAGGTTGAGATTGCAAGCAGCATTACTTTTATTACTACTTAGATTAGAGTAATTTTCCATTCAATTAAAAATACTTTTGAACTGTGCAGGATTTGAGCCCGCACAGCCTTCATTAAAAAGCCACTTATTGAGCCATACGGCTACTGAAGCTCCTCCATATTTTATTTTCTTTCGAACGTAACATATAATTTCATATTGCATACCTGAAGGAGTTTAAAAGTTTATTGTTTGAAAAAAAGACAAACAATATAATGGCATTACTGTTTTTAATAAGAACGTAACATTTTTTTCTATATTCATTGCCTTTTTTTTTTCTTTTTTATTATAGGGTTATAATGGGGGTGGTGTTAAGAAAATAAAGTGAAACAAAAAATTCTTTGGTTTCATTTTTTTTCCTTTTTTTTTTGTAGAATTTTTTGTTGTTATTGTTTTATATGAGACGACACAATGTCGTCGTTTTTAATAGAAAATGGAAATTAAAAAAAAAAACAAAATTAAAGAAATTTTCCATAGCGTGTTGTAAAAATAGAGATAGGAAGGACGGTAAAGATCAAATTATCCATCTTTTATTCAAGGGCATATGTATTCATATTATGGCGATGGCGATTGCTTGAAATATAATGGACTTAATATGTACAAGTACTGTATTATATAAAAGTCTATATATATATTTATATACAAAGTATCCTTATATAAGAAAATAAATGTGTTTTATATAAAGTTTTTCTTGAGGACATTTTTTTATTTTTTATTATTTGTTCATTTTTATTTTATCATTTTTCAGATTTTATTAACAGATGAAACGAAACACAAAAAAAAAAAAAAAAACTTAAAAAAAATAATATGTGTATTGTAGAGAATAAATGGATATACATATTATATATTCCAGAATTTCACCCACTTGACCTAAATTTGATAAAAAAAAAAAAAAAAATTATTTTTCTGTATCTAATTTGTATCTATAAAATATGAATATAAAATCAGTGTTCAACAAGTTGTTTTTTGATAGTTAAAAAAAAAAAAAAAATTATATAAAATATTTATTTGTAGTAGTAGCAATAGTTTCTGTTTTTTGTTTTTTTTTTACTTTCCTCTTTGTAATTGTGTTAGTAATTATTATTATTCTGGTTTTTTTTTTGTTTTTTCTTTTATTAAAAATAAAATTTTATTTTTACTATGAAAATTTTTAGATATACATATATATATTTTTTTCTTTTTGATTTTGGTTAAAACTTTATACATATATGCAATATATACATAATATTATGTATATTAGTTAGGTTTCCAGGATTATTTTTGCCTTGAAGTTTTTATTTTTTATTTTTTTTTTTTAATACGCAAAGTATTTGTCTTAACTTCGTGTTTCTATGGATTTAAATTTTATAAAAGTAAAAGAGAGTTTCAGAAATATGTAACATGGTTACTAAAATAATTTTTCTTTTAGAAAAACATTTTCATATATATGTATATATACAACACTTAATTGTAATATTAATGATTTTGGTAAATACGGTCTGTTGTTAACACATTTCTATATAGTTATTATTAATTCTATGTCTAGGCAAATATTAACTTTAAACAAAACAAAAAAAAAAAAAGTTACTTTTACAGAATATATAATCAGGGGATTTAAAATAAGACTGAAAATTATTTACTTATATATATCCTTTGTACAAAAACAAAAACTTAAAAAAAAAATTTGTGGTAAAAAATGTTTTGCTAACGGTTTATTTTTTTTTTTAAGTTTTTCTTTACTAAAAAAGAAAAAAGAATAAAACACAAAAAAAAAAAAACTAATTAAAAAGTTTATGCATTTTTAAAAATAACATAAGAAAAACAAAAATAGGATTACGTAAAAATTAAAAGTAATTTAACATTATATTTATCGATATGGGTATAGATACAATGAAATTTTCTTTTTGTTGCTATTTGAATTAAACCATTCATTTAAAATCGATTTCAAAATTTTTGTAAAATTAATTTAAACATTTTTTTTTTTGCACTTTTATGGTGTTTGAACATTTTGCACAAAATTCAATAAAATTTGAAAAAAATATATTGCCTTTTATTTCAAAAAAAAAATTTATTAATTTTTAGAGCTTTCATTTTTTAAATCAAGAAAAGAGTCTATTATATTATAAAATTCATAAGTTACCTGAAAAGGACACATTTCCAAATGGAAATTTCATTCCTCAAATCATTATACTGATTTTAATTTATAATAGTAGAATCATAATATTTAATCTGTAAATGACAGACATTTAAAACCCTTTTACTCAATGATTTACCAACCAACTTTCATTTTTTTCTTTTTAAATGATAAATATTCAGTACAGCCATCTTACAAGATTAATATTTTTCCAAAATTTTCTGATTTTCATTAATAATTTTCCATTTTTATAAAAAACCCATGTAAAGAATATATATATGTATCATATAGTATGTATAATCTACACCTATAATATACATATTCAAAAAAGACGCTCTTTCATTCCGTTAAATTTTTGTTTTTTTTTTTTTTGATTAAAAATTTTAAAATATTGGTTGTATGGTAGGAGTAGGAATTGCACAATATAACTGAATATAAAGGTAGGATGTATAGTTTAGTATTTAGTACAGTGGTAGAGTGTGCGGTTTTTAATACGTGCTTTTCGATTTTGCAAGTTCGATTCAGTTTTGTTTTTTTTTTTTTTATATTTTAAACGAAATAAATTCTTACATATCATAATATAGGATTACGTAAAAAGGATATATCGATTTATAATTAATTAAATATCGCCATAATATTTAATCTGTAAATGATAGACATTTAAAATCATTTTACTCAATGATTTACCATTTTAGGTTTCTCATAATATATATATAATAGGTATTTATTGAGTTTTCAATACTCAATAAATCAAAGGTATCTTCTAAAAGATAATAATAACTGTGTTTTTACAAAAAATATCATTTGCAAAGAAATTTTAAATTCATAAAGGCATTAATTATTGAAAATTGTATTTTTACATTTTAAATAAAATTATAAAGAAACTATATACTGTATATACTGTATATATCGTTTCTTTATGATAAAATAAAAAAAGCATTGCTTATTTCGTTTTTAACTCAAAATGGAGAATTAAAATCAAATATAAATAAAGCCCTTTTGAGAGCTACCAAATACTTAGAGTAAATTAAAAAAATTAGAGTTAGAATTAAAAAAATTATAAATATTGGCTACGGATAATTGTGTTTAACCACAGTTATTTATTAAACAACCTCAAATTTCGAGTTCAACGTATAAATAAAAAAAAAACAATGATAATACAAAAATCCTTTTCAGAAATCATATTCATTTGATAGAGTAAATTTTAAAAATCCCGTTATTGATTGCGTGAATTGCAATTGCTTATTAAAACACCTTGAATTTCGAGGGACGGGCGAATACTAGTATTTTTTAAACTTTAAAAATCTAAAAAAATAAAAGTTGTAGGGACAACCAAGAAAAAGGATGTAGAGACAAATTCTAGAAAAACAGCAATTCCAGTTAAATCAGTTATACCAGTATTAAAATTAACTCCAGTTGCCAGTAAAAAAGTTCTTTCTACTGCTTCCGATAATAATAGAGGGATTATTGAATTAAATAAAGACATGCACCTATTTATTTAAGAAAAAAAGTCCTATTTATTCATATTTAAAAAAAGTTCATTAAAAATTAAAGTACGTATTTAAAAACCGAAAAACAAAAAGGAATACCGCAACGTTAATCGGATATTTATGAAAAGCTGAGATATTGTAGAAATTTAGAACGCCTTGAATCTTTTCAAAAAAAGGTTCAAAACTGTAAGGATAAAATAAGCATAAGTTTTTTTAGTGAATAAGAATTCAAAAGCTGCAATTTTTACACTGCTGGAACTTTAGCAACTTTGAGAATTATTTAAAGATAAGACCTAAAACTTCAAGCTTAAGCTTTATACTTTAACATAATGTTTATAAAGCTTCTCTTAACTAAAAAAAAAAAAATTTAAATTGGAAGTTCCTCTTGGTTTTTTAAAATTTAATGTTTTGCAAATATGTGCCTTAAACAAATCTTTCGTTTATTTAAATTTTACAATACCAATACCATTATTGTTGGTTTAAAATTTGAGTCAAATTTTTTTAACTTTTTAACTTGTTGAAATTGAATTTTACTATTATTTATTCAAAAGTACTTAATAATTTACTAAATAATAATGATATAGGTTGAAATGTTTCATTTGCTTTTTATAAAAATGAAATGGGTTCAAATATAAAATTGTATACTAATTTATTAAGTTTTTCCAGGAAAAATTTTGCTTCTGACCAACATAATTAACAAAAAAAATTTTTTATTACATTTTATTTTTCCGTTTTATTTTCAAATACATTTAGAAATTCTTCAAAATTTTTGGCTAAAAAAAACAAGAAACACAAATAAGAAATAGAAATATAAATTGCCAACGTAATTATATAAATTTGACACGTTTGATGCTGAAAAATTGCTCTTTCATCTGTTAAAATAAAATGGTAGGGTAAATTCAAAAGAATTTTTTTTTTATTACACCTACCCGTTTTCTTATATGATGGTAGTTAAATTTAATTCAATATTAAAGAAGAAAAGATTTATTATTTACAAACGCTTTTTTATTTATTTATTTATTTATTTAATGTTACAAATTACACACCCAAACAATTATGCAATATTTCTAAAATTAACGGTTACTATGGCTATTATAAGTTGAATAGTTTTATTAAATTATATTGTAATATTATTTATTTTGTTAAAAAATTATTCATTGTAGATAATTATATTATATTTGTTAACAAGAGGAATTTGTTAAAGACATATTAAAATATTTCTTATAAAAATAGCTACTACATCTGATTCATAATTATTATTGTATTATTGCAGAATATGAGAGTTTACCCACAGAATTACTCACATAATTTAAACCTACACTTCGAATTTAAACCTACCTCAGTTAATAGGGTATGTATTTATAATTACCATCGAGATCCCACGAACGGTTTCAGTTTAAAAGGTAAAAGATATTTTCAACAAGTGAAGAGAAGCAAGACTTTCTTATTATTTATTTATTTTATTTATATTAATATCACATACATAAATATAATGCAATATTATTGAACCATCGGCTACTAAGGCCATTATAGGTTTTTATACTATTATTAAATTATATACTAATATTATTTATTTTGTTTATATTATATACTATATATTTACATTATATTTGGTCGTAAGGGGGTATGTAAAGAAAAAAACACTTACGACCTGTGCAGGGATCGAACCCACACTCCTTCGGTTAATACGCCACACGCGTACCCACTAGGCTACCGAAGCCCCTAATATTATTTATTTTCTTTAAACTTTAATTCAATTTTATATTTATATAATTTATTGCATACTTTTAGGGTGTTTAAACATTCTAAGTTGTGTAATTTTATCTAAATTCTAGATTATTAAATTATTTTTAATTTGCTATTAAATCTAACAATCTGAAATTTTATCTAAATTATTTTATATACATACATAAAAAAAAATTTTGTTTAAAAAATAATAATTTAAAACTTTTTCGATATTTTAAATAATAATTTAAAAAAAAACATTTTAAATTTTTAATTAAACAAAAATAAATATCAAATTTTCCTAATTTGCCAGATGCCGAAGGCGTTTATTTTTATGTTCAATAATTGCTAATTAATTGTAAAAAATATTAATTTATTTAAATGTTTATTTTTATTTAGGGCTTTTACGAATAAATGCATTCCATGAAAATTCTTAAATTTGATGTATGAGACAAAATGTGTGTATTACAAATTTTGTTTTTTTCTGATCTCGTCCTTGTTTACAAAAATGAGACAAATACAGTCGAAGGTAAATAAATGTTTTTTAAATAATTGAAAAAAAAAGATATAGGTATAAGAGTGTACAGAAAATGTGTAGAAAAGTTCATAATAATGTGTATAAAAGAAAATTTTTTTAATTATAAAAATCAGCTGTCTCCACCACAGGACCGACCGCCACTTCACGAAAAGTACAATGCCAAAACTTATAGATTTTTTACATAATAATTTATATCAAAGCAAAATAACTTCTAATAATTTAACAACATTTTGTTTTATTCAATAACAATAATAAGCAATGAAATCGAAAATATATGTGTATTCATTCATACATCCATTTACATTATTATGTAATGTACCTACATGATTTTTTTTTTCATTCAAAAATATTAGAAGTAAAAAATAATAAAAACTGTAAACAAATACAAAACAAACATAAGATTAATATTGAATCTGCTAACAAAAATTTTACCGTTTTAAATAGTATCTCATCAACAAAAGAATAATATGCATAGATATAAGTACATATGTATATAAATTTTTAGAGATAAAAAAAAAAATTGTTCATATAAATTCATATGGAGTGTTATGTACGAAATTTGGACTTAGAAAAAAAATTAAATAAAAGTTAAAGTTAGTCGGATCAAAAAATGTTCTATGGCAAAGTTCTTGCTCTTTACTTGTGTAACAACTTTTTCTTAATAATTTTTCTCATAAAAATTTTCTGTTACGAAATATTCGTAAAAAACTTAAAAAGTACTCTAGTAAACTACCACTTGCAGTTATCCGATTTGCTCTAAAAGCTTACCAATCCGAGATATTTACGTCAAAACCTTAAATATGAAATTACAAAAATTCCGCTCAGTTATTTAAGCTGTACACGTGCCAACAGACATACCCCCCCACACACACACACACCCACACATACCCATAGGCAGACATCATGCTAAACATTTTTTTACAGCCTTCTCCACACCGGAGTAGTGCATATTTGCCAAAATCTCGGGTACAAATTTTTAGTATGAAATATGATAGTAAAACCCACCGGTTTACTATAAAAGCATGAATTTTTTTTGACTGTATTTCATTTGCCTGTATTTCATTTGCCTGTATTTCATTTGCCTGTATTTTCATTTGCCTGTATTTTGCAGAATTATTTTCACTTTCATTAATATTAGCTAAGGCCAAATTAATTTAATTGCTAATTCAATGCACTACTCCCATATCTGATAAACATTGCCTAGATAAATCTTTCCATAATTTTATGGGCAATACTTATAAGCCATCATCAGTTCCGAATATTAATTATATGTACAATTTATAGGTCACCTCTGATATCTTGAGAATTAAAATATCGAAAGCCAAAATCTTGAAAGACAAAATCTTGAAAACCAAAATCATAACAAAAACAAATGAATTGAATTTTTTGTTACATTCTGTTTTACTTTTAAATATAATATTATGTAAGTATTCAAAAATACGAAATATCAAAAATCAATTTTGGTTTTGTTTATTTTATTATACAAAAACAAAAATATTATTAAAAAATTTATAAATTATGAAGCACCAATAAAATATTATATATTCTGTAATGTTACAGAAGGTTATACAAGTACATATTCTGAAAAAGGCGTATAACCCTGCTTTTAAATCCAGCTCTAAAATTTCTCCTAATTATCCATAAAATTATGAAAAGATTTATCTAGGCAATGTTTATCATATATGGGAGTAGTGCATTGAATTATCAAAATTAATTTAGCCTTAGCTAATATTAATTAAATTCAAATAATTCTGCAAAATTCTCTATAATTCTGCAAAATACATGCAAATGAAATACAGTCGGTAAAAATTATGTCCTTGAAAAAGGACAAAGTAAATAAAAATGAATTTATTTTATACTAGTTTATTTATTTATAACAAAAATTAAGTAGAAGTATAATAAACTTTTTTAAAATAAAAAAAATATTTTAAAAGATTATGCCAATTTTTCAAAAAAAGGTTCACGAGTACCAAATGTCAAACATAACTCAACATAATAAAAATTTAAAATTTAGTTTTTTTGTGAAAATTTATCTTAGTTAAAATTTTAATCATCAGAATGAACTATTTTGATTTCATGGTGTAGTTGACGGTTCCGTTTATATAAACTTAGTTTTAATGTACGAAAGTATTAATGTTGATTTGACGTCCCTAACAGAATAAAGAAGTGGATAGTGATATAATTTAAAAAGTTCTTCAGAAATTGAGTTGTTCTACAGTTTGTCCATATAAACCTGTCCACATATTTTGTGTGTGTGGCAGAGAAAGGCATTAAAAAAAAAAAGAAAAAAAAAATTAAAACTTGCACCTCGAAAACTTATATAAACTTTAAGTCAAAACAATTTTAACATCACTTTGTTGTTTTGTTATAAAACAAGCAAAATAATTTTTAAGCTTAGAATCGACTGTGTACTAATTAAATTAAAGAACTTAATATCAAATAATAGATATATATTTGCATTTATTTTTGTTTCAACACGTGTTTCTAAAATATATATATATTCTAAAAAATATATATATATAATTTTTTGAACAAATTTTAGGATATTTTCAATCTCTCATTTTTATTAATTTTTTTTTAAATTTAAATGGGATAGAAAAAATTTTTAAGTGGAAAATTTTGGAAAAAAAAATGCTCAGAATTTGTTTTGATTTTAAAAATCCTTTTTAAAGTTTTGACATTTATATATTTTGCTTTTTAGCACATTTCCAAAAAAATTTTGAAAAAATGTGCTTATTAGTTTCACTCTGTCCGTCCGTCCGTCCGTCTGTTTACAAAACTTCTACACCGTTAAAGATAGAGACAAAAAATTTTAACCATGGGTAGGTCTCATAAAAAGAATAATTTTGTGGAACAACTTTTTCATGTAGCCCCCCCCATTACGGCGCTACAGCCCCTCAAACTTTGAAAAAGCCCTATTTTTAAATGCATATATCTTATGTTCTGCTTAAGACTTTTTCAATCTGAAAACGTCATTCGACAGGTATTTCTTTTATCTTTGTAAATTAATATCAAAATTATACATTTTTTTTAAATTTAGTATTTAAATTTACCGTTATGTGAAAACCAAATTTTGCATGATTTTTCTACTTTCATAACTCCGGCACGCTTCTAGATAGAGGCTTGAAATTTTGAGACAAGAAAGAACTTTTAGAATTAGTATAAGTTTGCTCAGAAAATTTTTTTGGACCACCCCCTGTTTATGAGCTATTAGGGCTTAAAAATTGAAAATTTGCTATTTTTAAACACCTGTAACTTAGGAACCTGTACACATTTTACTTCTGCAAGATATAAAAATTAAAGCTACAGTAATATATTTTTACGTGTGTTAAAGGTTTATTTTAGTTGTAAAAGGTTCCAAAGTTGCAGCTCTTCAAAATTGCGAAAAAGCCCCATTTTCAGATGTACATATCTCAGGCTCTGCGTAATAGTTTTGCAATCTAAGACCGCCAGAAGATCGAAAATTTTATTATCTATATAAAACAATATCAAAATTATGTGATATTTTGTAATTTACGATTTAAATTTACCGTTATGTGAAAACCACATTTTGCATGATTTTTCTACTTTCATAACTCCGGCACGCTTCCAGATAGAGGCTTGAAATTTTGAGACAAGAAAGAACTTTTAGAATTAGTATAAGAAAATTTCTTCAGAAAATTTTTTAGTAGCACCCCCTATTTAAGAGTTATTACGTCTCAAAAATTGAAAATTTGGTGTTTTTAGACACCTGTAACTTAGGCACCTGTACAAATTTTTCTTCGGCAAGACATGAAAATTAAAGGTTCAATAATATATTTTTACGTGTGTTAACGGCTTTTCTTAGTTATATAGGATTCCGGACTTATAGCCCCTCAAAATTTCAAAAATGTTCTATTTTCACAACATGAAATTTTCAAATTTTTGTGTAAGTAACACTTCTAAACCGTTTGTATTGAGTTTTGGAAATGTGCGCTTTTAAAAACCGTTGGTTTACATTCTACCTTGTTTATTATAAATTTTTATTTTTGGTTATAAACTTAGGTATTTATTTTGATTAATAACTTGGTTTTAGTTAAAATAAAATCATTATTCTAAGTAAATTAATTTAAGTTGAATATAATGTTAGATAAAAATCATAAAAATAAAAATTCTATTTTAGGATTCCTTTTATTATGGTAAGTACATATTAAATTTTAACACGGTAATACAATAAAAAAATATTTTATTAAAATTATAAAGTAGAACCTGGTATAGAACACTATAAAACATTAAGTAGATTTAAATTATGTATAAAGTATGTATTTTTTTTTTCTTTAGACAAAAATTCTATTGAATAATTTCTTAATAATTTATTTAGGTTTTATTTTGTATATGATTTGATTATTTTTTTCTAAATTTTTGCCGGAAAAATACTTTATAAAAATAAAAATTAAATTGAAACACTGAAATTAAAATAAAAATTAATAAAGAAGTACTTTAAAAATTAATAATTGATAGGTACCTACTTATGAAAGAAGAGAGAAAGTTTTAAAAATGCATGTGTGTAACCTATTACAAACTTGGCTTTATCCCTTTATATTATAAATTTTATAACAATTTTCCAAAACCAAAAAGGAATTTAATAGGTTATTTCAGTGTTCTTTTTATATATCTTTTCTTATGTATTTGATATCTATTTATATATGCATCTTATATAATATAATACACAAGATGTTGGCGAGAGCTTGCCAACATGTAAAAAAATATATTTTATATCTATAATAAAACAATCACACTGAATGTGAACTAAACTGGCAATGATATTTCTGTATATTTATTTAATAATTTAAAATTTTATTACCAGAGACACGAATCTTTAACTCAAAGTATTATCAAGAGACACAAACCGTTCATTAAAAATATAAATAAATTTAGTAAATATTATTACCAGAGACCAAATTTTCCACTAGAAATATTACCAGAGACACAAACCGTTCATTAAAAGTGAGTACAGTCAAAAAAGAAAAAGTACATACTAAAAAAAAATAAATTCAGCAAATTTTTAATTTTTAAATTTGACCGCCACGTCCGTTATGAACTGGTCGCAGCGGTAAATTAAAAATAAATTATTGTTATTAATCTTCTGTTGGCGTTTTCAATCTTTGTTTTGGAAAAAAAAAAATAAAAATAGGTACTCTTAATAAAATTGAACCTATGTGAAAAAGTGAGAGTGAGCAAAGTTTATAGTAAACCTCATATTTATAAGAAAAAAATAATAGGCCGATTTTATTCTTCATTTTGTTTTCATTAGTATAAAAGCTGGTAAAAGCTTCATAACATACTTTAAAATAGTTTTGTTTATTTAGGTGAAATTTAGATTTTTAAGCTAAATTTTCGGTAGAACTGGTATAACATAAAATATTCAAAATTTTTTTATTAATATAAAATTCGGCAGACTTAAATAATTATATTTCATAAGAGAAGTCAGAAACTTACTAAATATTATAGAAACGGATATTTTTCCTAAAAAAAAAAGAAAAAAATAACATAGAAAATATCATTTTAGAAGCCTTCTCTCACAAAAGATTCATAATTTTGTACTAATTTATTATTAGACCATTAATAATATTGTTAGCCATGGAAAAAAATAAGATTTATTAATCAGATAAGATTAACCTGAAATTAATGATTGAATTTCTGATAATAAGACAATCTGACAATATAATCAGAATGATAATTACCAATTCACACAAGATGTTGGCGAGACCTTGCCTACATGTAAAAAAAAATATTTTATTTCTATAATAAACCACTCACACTGAATGTAAACTAAACTGGCAATGATGATATTTCTGTATATTTATTTAATAACAATAATTTAAAATTTTATTATCAGAGACACAAATCTTCGACTAAAAGTCTAATCAGAGACACAAACTTTTACTTTTTAAAAAGTACTTTTGACACAAAATTTAAAGCAAATTTTTAATTTTTAAATTTGACCGCCACATCCATTATGACCTGGTGGTAAATTAAAAATAAATAATTTTATTAATCTTCTGTTGACAGTTTTCAAATGATTCTTTGTTTTGAAAAAAAATAAAAATACTCTTAATAAAATTAAAAGACCTGAAAGTGAAAAGAGCAAAGGTAGTAATAAGCCTTATATTTATAAGAAAAAAATAATAGGCCAATTTTATTCTTGATTTTGTTTTCACTATTATAAAAGCTGGTAAAAGCTTCGCAACAGACCTTAAAGTAGTTTTGTTTATTTAGGTTGGAATTTTGATTTTTTAAGCTGAATTTTTGATATAACATAAAATATTCGAATTTTTTTTATTAATATAAAATTCGGCAGACTTAGCTAATTATATTTCATAATAGAAATCAGAAACTTACTAAATATTATAGAAATGGATATTTTTCTTAAAAAAAAAAGAAAAAAATAACATAGAAAATATCATTTTAGAAGCCTTCTCTCACAATAGATTCATAATTTTGTACTAATTTATTATTAAACAGTCTCTGATTAAACCATTAAATAAATTAAAAAGCTGTCGAAAACGACCGTCACAAAAAAAAGGCCCCGAAAATTTATGAAATTACATTATCAGAGACATGAATCTTTTATTAAATATACCAAAGACCTCTTCCAAAGTACATTTAAATAAAATAAATTCAGCAAATTTTTTTCAAGCAAAAAAAAAATAAACGCAAAAGACTTGAAAGTAGTTTTGGTAATTAAAGTAATTTCACGGCGAAAACAACTGTTTTTCATCGACATAAAAATTTTTTTTAAAACTAAAGAAAAGTAGAGAGTCTGGTAAAATTTTAACAAATATTAAAATTATTTCGATTATTTGTATTGTTTTAAATGTAACAAAAAAAAATGTCGTAGCGGTTGGTGTTGGTTGGTTTTTCGCCGGTTTTTATTGTGCACTTTATACATGTGTTTCAAACAATTTTTGAGATAACGGCACGAACTTTTACCCTGAATGTGTTTTTAGCTTGGACAATTTTTTCTCAATGATTAAAAAACTGTCAAAAATTACCGCCACGAAAAAACGGCGAGAAAAAATTAATAAACTGTACCTAACATTTTTAATTTTATGTGTTTAGATTTGTTTTATGTTTTTTTTCTATTACAAGTAAGTAAGTGATTTCAACATTTTTTTAATGGTGTTGATGTAAAAATGAAATTTTTAGGTAGTTTATTAAGAGAGTCAGTATGATACCGCAAATGTTTTTGAATCTATAGAAATTGTGCAATTGCACAGGGGATTTTCTAGTATACATTTATTAAATATGTATATAGTATATAGTATTTTTTTATTTTAATTTTTATTACAAAACTCTTCACTTAATGTAAAAAATCTTCATTTAAAGTAAAAATTTCTTCAATTTAGACCTTAAAATTAAAATATTTTCAAGTAAATTAAAAAAGGGATATATGTATAACAACATAGAAATATTATTTAGAAAATGCAAAAAAAATACATATAAATAAATTATAAATTTTTTGGACAATAAGAAAAAGAAAATCGAAATTTAAAAAAAAAACTGACCAAAAATTGTTCTTGATATGGAAATTGTCAGCTAGAATTTCATGCGAAAGATCGGAAAAAAATTAATATTGGCAAAGCGGTTTGGCTGTGCATATTTTAGACAAAAAATATTTTAAATCTGTAGATGATTTTTCTTTAATTGAAACTGAAATTTGAGTGAAAAAAGAAAACTAAACACTCTAGAATCAATTTACATTCATTTAAATAAAAAAAAAAGTTATTAATCGAGAAGAATGTAATAATATTCATTGTTGTTATTTAATTTTTCAAATATATTAATCATTTTTTAATAGAAATACTCAAATAGCATTACTAATATTAACAACTTATTTGATTATGTGCTGTTGATTATTCTATTTGGAAAATGGTTTTTTTAAAAAAACTAAGAAAAATCTATTATATACCTCATGATATGTATAAATAAGATAGTCATTTAAAATATGTATTATAGGAACAGAGACGGCATGAAATTCATTATGACCGGCATAGGTGATCTCACGTAGATCTGGATGGTGATGATTAATAGCATGAAGAAATAAAAAAAAATATCTTCAAACATAATTAGACTATATTTATTCATAGGATAATTTTAAATTATTACAAGCCTTTGTTTTTTTTTTGTTTTGGTTAAAATAATAATTGCTATCTTATAATTTATTTTTATTCAATAAAATATGACTTAAATAAATTCCATTTGTTATAATTTTAAAAGAGAATTTAATATGAAAATTAATTATTATAAGTTATATTATACAATATTATTAAGATATTGATCAATATCAACAAATCAAATCAAATAAAGATCAACAAAAATTAGGATATTCAACTTCTATGTATTAAGTCTACACTAATATACTGTAGCGAATTCTGGGTACTGACGAATTCTATCAAACACGTATGTTACAGATGTTTCATAAATAAACATCTAAGCATCATATTCAATCATCATAATCAAATATTCTAGCCCAACAGAATCGGTATCAAAGTATCACATAGTATTTGGAAGAACTAGTAATAATAGATTTAAAAACAATAATAATGTTGTAAAATAATAATAACCAGAAGAAGATGGAAATGAGGATCCAGAGCAAGTGAATGCGTCAAAGATGATCCAAAATAAGAGATATAGGCAAAAACATGACAATGTACTACCTACCCTAGAAGAATTAAACAGATCCGAATTGTTCTGGAAAACAATATTGTGGAAAAAGTGAATAACAGAGAAGAATTGAGACTTTAAGTGAAAGCTCTATGCTCTTTTCCTCCCTAGCGGAGTAATAGAAAAAAAATATGATGTATATTTATGCATTAAAGAAATTATTTTACAAAAAGTAAATAAAAAATTGTTTTATCCTATAATTGTAGTTATTATCGATAATTTATTGAACTATTTATGTATTTGAATATAAATACATATCAAAAAGATTATTTTTAATCTTTGAAAATTTTTAAATCCTCTTACTTTTTTTTATCATAAAATTACAAAAGTATAAAAGGCGTGTGTAAAATAAGTATCTATAAGCTATCCAAAATTAAATAAAATTAATAAAAACTAATAATAAATCTAATAGATTAGATATTAATCAAATATAATCAAAATCTTTGAATATAAGTTTATGATTTTATTGACTCAGTTTATCAAATAATTTAAGTGAAATTTTTGTAATTCAATCAAATCTAAAGAACTTAATTTTAAATCTATTATTCCTATATATATATACAAAGTGATTCGTAAGTAAGTGCATTGACATAAATCATCGTGTAGAGGATAATTTATAGATAAAAGTTTTATATGAAAGTTAAATTGTGAGCTTAATAGTTTTGGAGCTTGTTGGACCTTAAAAGATATTTGGTATACAATTTTCTTTGTTTTAAAGCAATTTATTTTTATTAAATTATTCTCAAAAATGTTTTTAAAAACATGAGAGAGGAGATATTCCAAATGTATTCGTTTATCTCCTGAACGATAAAAGATAATTTAACGTGTGCTATACCAAATTAAAGCTTGTAAAAGGAGATATTTGAAGCGTTAAACTCCTAAAAAAATTTTGATATTAAGTTATACTATACTAGCAAAATGACATTTTTTTCTATCAAAAATTAAAAACATTTAAAATTTTCAACTTTAAAACGTGTTAAAACAAAAACTAAAAAATAGAGAGATTTAAATGAATACTTTTAGAAAAAATCCTACATACTTTTAAATATGATAATGCTTTAATCTTGTTTGTAACAGAAGATAATAAACACATATAATCAAAACAAAGAACTTTAAAGGCCACAGCTCCAAAACTATTGGGCCCACAATCTAACCCTCCATATAAAACTTTTTTCTACACATTATCCCTTACACGATGGTTTATGTCAAGGTACTTACTTCCGAATCACCCAGTGTATACATACAATTACTTAGTTCATTGAAATCATAATTACGAAAAATTTATATATATACATACATTTTCTATATTGTATACCTATAGATACTATTATTAAATTTATACTTGTTGATTATTGATATTAAGAAAAAAAGAAAAATAGGCTGCCTTTTATATTCAATTTAGCAATGAATAATATCTTTTGGCGTTTTTCCAAAAAAAAAAAAAAAAAAAAACAAAAGGGTCTTATGACATTATAAAAAAATACAAAATAATAAATTTTCGTCTTTCGAAAATTTTTTATGTTAAAAAAAAAAATGCTTTTATGTTTCAAAAACCAAACCAAAAAACGAAAATACAAAAATATTGATGTCATATCCGTATAGGATATTTAAAGCTATTAAGTTTGAATTTAACAGACTCTTATTATAATACAGACAAAATAAAAAAAAAAATAAAATACAAAAGTATTATATTATTATGTACTTATATGTTATAAATATATTATATATATATACATTATTTACTTACCCATATTTGTAATTTAACTCTTTTGTCATGACGAAATACTGTTTTCACTTTAAAATCAATACCAACTGTTGATACAAATGCTGAGGTAAATGAATCATCGGCATAACGAAATAGAAAACTTGTTTTTCCAACACTTGAATTTCCTATTATTAAAAGTTTAAACATATAATCAAAATTTTGATCTGATGCATCTTTTTGCATTCCGGCGCCAGCCATCTAAAAATAATAAATTAAAATATTAAAATAATATTATATAAAAAAAAACATAAATATATTTGTAATTTTTCATTTATATTTATAATAAATTATATTATATTTTATGATTTGTATTTATAAGATTAAAATATTCGAATTTATTTTTATTTAATTTTTTTTTATACATATTTAAACATATTTTACATATTAAAACATATTTGTATAAAGAGCGTGTAGTTGGTGTACGTATATTTAGATTATTTGGTATTGTGAGTGAGGACTATTATGTCTATTTATTTATCGAGTTCGAAATAAATGTTTTAAAGGTACATGGGGAAAACAGAATAGGTGTCCGTAAAACAATCGTAAAATGCACAAATAAAGTGTGGAGCAAAATTCAGTTAAATTTTTTTATAACCCACGTTGTCTGTCACAATATTACAGTTGTTTGTTTTACGTTGCCCTAATGTAAAAAATTTAAAATCTGAAAAGACCGTATAAGATTCTACATGGTACAGAGGGCGAGCAAACCGTACAAATATTACCACAATTGTACAAATGGTAACTCTGCATAAAATTGATATACAAAATATTTAAAAATAAAAAATTATTCAAATTTAATTTTGGTTATAAGAACTGCTGTATACTCAAATTTAAGTATATGAGAAGAAATTGAATTCAAAAAAGAATACAATTAGAAAATCGCTTCAAATAATATACAAACATTCATACATAAATGCAAAAATTTAATAGAAAAGTAAAAAACCAAAACAATTATATATTTGAATTTTAAAGAGACTCGCCCGCTGGTTATTCATAAGTACATACATACTTAGATACGTATTGGTTATTAATATCAGATTAATATAATTCATCATTATTTAAAATTTCAATAAATATTGTGATAAATGACGATTTTTATCAATTTTTAAATTTTTTTCTTTACACATGCAATAAGCATAAGTTAAGTAAATTATATACATATAGCCAAAGAATAGTTGAGCCGTTGAGGTCGAGTCGTGTCGAGTCGAGACTCGTGACTCGAGAGGAAAAAAAGAATACACAATTTTAAAGAGAGTAAGTGAGAATGTCTCTTATAATTTTTTTTTTGTTATTCTGTTTTGTTGTGTACGTTTTGTTATTGCATACTACCGACTATCGTAGGTACCATACTACTGTAATATAAATATGAAATGTGTTGTTTGTTTTTTATTATTAATATTATGTATACTCGTATAGGTTTTATAGTAGAAAAATCGTAAAAAATATGTAGTTACTGATGTTCAAAGCTTGAAACGGAATTCATAATACGTAGTGTGTGGCTGAAAACTACTAAATTATAATTATAGATTATTATGGTTATTTTAAGAAAATATCATAATAATTTATTAATATTAATAATGAGCTCATAAAAACTTTTAAAGAATTGAAAAAGTGTATCAAAACATTATTTTATTAATGCAACTGTAACTTGTTACAAAATATTTTTTGTTGATTCTTACACTTTTGTTGCAAAGAAATTACACAACCTTTCCTTCTTTCCTTTTTAAAGATAAAGAGAGGCTCTTAATAAAATGTAATCGTAATAAAATCGTCGTATGTGTGGATTCAACATTCCCTTGTTATTTACAGTGTATTTTATACGCTCTTATCCACTAAACCACCGAGGCCCTAAAATTATTTTTAATAATTGATTGATAATTAATAGTATCTACTCAAAAGTTGATAATTAATAGTATCTACATTAATTTTATTTAATTTTAAATTTGATAATCTATTATATTATATTTTATTTAAAAATTTGGTTTTGCAACAGTTTTTGTTTCATTTATAGCTTTTTTGTTAAATTGAAAATATAGAGTCAAAAACTAAAAATTGTTCTAAAGAGACATTCAAAGAAAATTGGAATAAAGAATGACTGTACATACAGATTCTGTCAAGAAAAAAAAAGTCCAGGACACACACTCAAAAATTGCTTTGCTATGAACAAGATATGTTCACATGGGGGAATATTGTTTTACCGAAGATAAACAACCAGCAATAAGCTATCTGCAGATCTTCAGTTTCTTAGGAGCAGTAGGGCTGACAGAAATATTATATGTGTAAGTAAAATCCGAAACACATTTTACATCCAAAAGCCGCAGCGATATTTATACTCCTTAAAATACAAAAAAAAAAAAAAAAATAATCTAATAATCTAACTGCAATTTTGTTTAATGCTTTTTGACATAATTTCATATTCTTGCATTTTATCAAATTCTATCCATATCAAAATAGTTTATCAAATTGAGTACTTCGCAACTAATGTTTCTCAAAACATTTAATTTTTCAGTTTAATTATTTATTTTATTTTAAGATACAGTTCTTAAAAATTCCCACAGCCCCAACTTTACTCCTACTTAACAGAAAGATGTCGTGTGGCTTCAAATAAAGATTCACAAAGTGTCGATTACTGATGACATAATTAAGAGGTATAATTAGAGGTATTATAGAGGGGAGATACTACAAACTAATAAATAGAAATTTACAACTAATTTTTAATTAAAAATTTTTTTTTTTTTGGTTAAACTAACTTTAGTTATTTCAACGTTCAATTCCACAAATTTTTTACATGTTCTTTAAGTTTTCTATTGATTATTTCCAATTTCTGACTATTTCTAATTTCTATTGGTAATAAGTTAAACGTTTTAATAATTGAATTGAATTGAGTTCAGATTGTTAATTGAGATTTCTTTTATTAATTTTTTAAATCTTAATGTTCTTTAGCCAGAAGATAAACTTCAAAAATTTTTTCAAAAACAAATATTTAACAAATCTTGTATAAATTTTTTGATTGATTCTTGGGCTTTACTGAGTATTTTTTTTCTCCTAAGGGAGGTGGGAATCTTCCAAAGACACCAAGAATTTTCCCCTTGGTAGTGTCAGATTCTTACTGACTAAACTTACCCCCTCCTTAACCAATATAATGGGATGAAACTCTTACCTGCGAACGCAATATATTGGCTAGGTAGTAGGGATAGGAAAGGATAGGAAATGGATACGGAAACATTGAATTAGAATAATATTTGGATTTTTTTTAAACCCGTATGAACTATGTTCAAGGATGTAATAAATTTACCATTACGTTTGTGACACCTTAAAGGAGTCGAGCTAGATATAGTGTCAAAGGTATGGATCGGCTCAGAATCGAATCGATGATTCAAAAAATAAAGGAGCTAGGAGGATGAAATTTTTTTTACGTCACTTGCAAAATTGTTAGTTTCGCTATTTAAATCCAGCATTTTAGGCCGCCGGATTCGAGTAGCTACCATACAACTTCTCTTTTTAAATGAAAATAACTCAGTGTCTATTGAAGCTAGATATGTGAAATTTAGTGAAGAAGTGACGAGTACATGCCAAAAACTTTTGGTTGGGCTAGAATAGTAGGTTCAGGCTTCTTGCACCTCTTGGAACTTTATGAAGCTAAGTGTTTGAAATCTTATAAAAGATGATCAAGTTTTAGGACAATAACTTCTGTAAAAGTTGGTTGTGTTGGTGCAATGGATTCAGGAAGCTGTCATACAACTCCACAATTTGCAAAAATATATCTCGGTAGTTAACGTCGGTACTTAAACATCTGAAATCTTGTAAAATATGATAAATTTTTATGATAGTAGCGCAACATATCTTCGTACTGGAGCCCTAGAGTACACAGAGTCAACTATATACTCTTCGTCGATTTAAATTAGTTTAAAATTAAATTAAATTAAAAATTAATTATTTGAAAGTACTCTTTTTAACAAAAATAAAAAAAAAAAATACAAAAAAAAAACTTTAATTTGAAATTTGTTGAAATTTAAAACTTTAAAAACTAAAAATAAAAATTTCTACAAAATGAATAAGATATTATTTTTTCCAAAAATATTTAAATGAAGTTAAATTTAATTAAACGATTTTTGTCGTATCCATTTTTTTACCCATTTTTATATTTGATTCATATTAAAAGTATTAAAAAAAAAAACACATTGTGTGCTTAATAAGACACATTTAAAAATAAAAATGATCAATTTTTTTTTTATTTTCGTTTTTTAATTTTTATTATTTAAAAGTCAAAATGTCTAAAAGTTTTTATGGTAACAGATTTAAAAAAAAATATATATATCGGAAAAATAAAAACTGACATTATTTTCTTCGTATTGGTTTTATTTTTGTTTGCCATTTTGCCTTCAATCTACCGTATTATGATTTTATGCAAGAATACCCAAAATGTTCTCACATTTCTTGTGGGGTGCTCTTATCTTTAGTTTAAATATATAAATACAAAATATATATACTTATATATATGTATACGGTAATATACAATAATATGTAAACACAATATATTATATCATATTTATTTTTGTGCTTTGTTTGCATATTTTAAAAACTGCGTTTTTACTTTTTTCATTGCCTGAGAAAAGTCATGAACCAAAGGTAATATGATATTTTTATATAAAATACATGTTCATATATACATATTATGTATATATAATATATACTAATAAAAATATAAAATAAAATTAAATGTATAAGACAGGAAATTTCCACTTATCTTTTCATATGAAAATAAAAAAAAAAGCCAAAATTAAAAAAAGTTTTATTTTACCGTTTCTACAGTAACGGTGATTATTTTTTTTCATTGTAAAAGTATATTTTTAAATTAATTATAAAAAAAAGGAAAATTAAATTATTCTGCAAAAAAAATGTATTTTATTAATACTTTATGTAACTCAAGACTTTTTAAACCCAGTGTCTAAAATAATTTTGAAGTCTTAGTGTTTCCAGCGAAAAATAACAAGAGAAAAATAATTATTTACTAGTTCTTTTTCTATTTTACCTAATTATTAAAATAAACTTAGACTCCATTAATGTCGTTAAATATTTGTTATGTCGTTAAATATTAAAAGTTTTATGTTCTTATGTTTCTAACGATTATTAGAAAAGAATAGTTTTCAAAAGGAAAAGAAATAAAAGTATGATAAATCAAAATTTATGCTCCATATCATATCAAAAAGTCATTGTTTTTTTTTTTAAAGAATTCAAATAATATGTTTCCGGTTTCGTTTCATACCCGGACTTAAAATGACTAAAAAAAAACAAACTTTTTAAAAACAATTATATAGAAGCAGAAAAAAAAAATAAACAAGCTAAAATATTCTTATAGAATAGCGCAATTAAAAAGGATTAAAAGAAAAAACTGGGAAATTTTTTTTTTTTTTCTGTTTTGCTTTTTGGAAAAGTGCATAAAGTATTCAAAAGTAAAAGGATAAAAATAATAAAAAAGGATATTTTTATTTCAAGCATCAGACGAGAAAAAAAACGTACATTATAAAGTGCAATGAAGGTGTATTTGTGTAATTAGAGGTGTTTCTAAAAAATTAAAAAAAAAAACAAAATCATTAAAAACTAAAAAAAAAAAAAAATTAAAATATATTATAAATTTTTAATGAACGAGTATGTGTTTGTAAATGAAAAGCTATTACTAATAAAAATTTAAATTATTGTTCAGAGTATACAAACATTTAAATGTTTATTTTGTTTATTTTATTAATAATTTGTTTTGGCACACGAAGTGCCTATAAAATTATTTTAACACATTCTGAATGATAAGTTTGCTCAGGAATTTCGACATTTAGATATATGAGCTAAGTTGGGTTTGAATCCAAAATCTCTTGCCTGAAAAAGTGGTGACTTACGCACTACACTGCATCATTAATCTGATAAATTAAGTTTTTAACAACAGACTGAAACATAGTGAATGAAAATTAAAAAAAACTATTACTTATTCTCTACAAACTTAATACCTATTTGTGCAGAAATCATTGATAGAGAACTCCTGACGTCATGATTGTCTACAATTGATGCCTATGATTGTATTAGCATTATTATGATTGACTTCGATTACATAAGCAGATTTAATTTCAGCAGGTATAGTTGGAAAATAAGTATAATGAGAGAACAGTTTGTATAGTTTGAATTCATAATATACAAGTGAACAGCGAAAATTTAATACAAAAGAACTGATTAAATTGAGTTAAATAGCTCCAGGTCTTGAAAATCTTCAGTACTTAATGAAAAATTAATTATGAATTTTTTTTAGGTTGTTCTTGTCTGGTACTAAAATGATTTATAATTATATATATATATAACGGGTTTTCCAATTTGAGTGATATGATTTTTAAATGACGTTTTGGCCATTTGTAGTATGTCATGATCTGTCATTTTTTTCCATTGTATTCAGTAATGTTTACAATTTTATCGTGGTCCACCGTAAACGTCGTGAATTTGCTGATTTTGTCTTGGAACAACTTGAAAACGATAACGATTTTTTTAAGAAAATCATCTTTTCCGATGAAGCTCACTTTCATCTGAGTGGTGCGGTAAATAAATAGTGCGGTCGATTCTGGTGCGAAGGAAATCCACATACTATTCATGAACAACCATTACATTCACCTAAATTCACAGTTTGGTGTGGTTTTTGGTCTGGTGGAATCATCCGTCCGTACTTCTTTCGAAATGAAGCTGGTAACACCGTTACTGTCAATGGAGAGCAGTATAGATAGATGATAACAAACTGTTTATGACCGAAATTGGAAGAAGTTGATCTTGACAACATCTGGTTCGAACAAGATGGGGCTACATGCCACACTGCACGTGCAACAACCGAATTATTGCGAGAAAAGTTTGGAGATTCGATTATTTCACGAAAATGTGACATTGAATGGCCTCCAAGAAGTTGTGATTTAACAACATTAGACTATTTCTTGTGGGGTTATTTAAAGTCATTGGTCTTTAGCAATAAACCAGACTTTCTTCAAGCTTTAGAAGTCAATATTGAACGTACTATTCATCACATACGACTTGATTTACTGGAAAAAGTGCTCGAAAATGGGGTCATCGAATTCGTTCCTGCAAAAGAAGTCGTGGAGGCCATTTCAATGACGTTTTATTCAGAACTTAATTGTGTCGATTGTACTTCACATTAAATAAAAAAAATTTGAATTTCCTTAACAACTATAGTGTGTTTTTTTTTAAAAGAAATCATATCACTCAAATTGGAAAACCCTGTATATATAAATGTATAAAACTTGTAGATAATTTTATTTATATACTTTTTATTTAAATGTCTACAAAATTATGTATGGATTTAGCATATTTATATTGTTTTGGTTTTCTTTTCAAAGAGAGTACTTGTACTTTATGTTGAGTTTATCTACTTTGTAAAATATGCTTTAAAGAACTTGGTACGGTCACATGACTTTAGCCTTTAAACTAACAAATTATCTCTAAAATTGTTTGAGTTTTTTTTTTAAATGTGTATTTTAAGATTTAGAAAAAAAAAGATTTTTATTACAGTTTATTTATGATTTCTTGAATCATTTATATTGTTGTAAAAATTTTTTGATAACTTAAACGGCAGTTTTTTAAGATATTTTAAAGTATTCGAAAATATATAATTATGTGGCGCCTTAACGTATGCAAAATACGTTATATTAAATTTTCTTTTTAATAATCCTTTTAAAAAAATTTAATTATATTTTTGTCATATAATATTCTTATTTTAAAATAATGACACAAATTTTCAGGGCTGTGGAGTCGTATCGAAATTGATCAACTCCGACTCCGACTCCAACTCCGGGCTTTTATTGGACTCGACTCCGACTCCGACCTGACTCCGACTCCGACCTATATTCATCAACATGTATAAAATAAAATTTTTTTTTTATTTAATTCTATTAAATTTATGTTTTACTAAAAGATGAGAAAAAAAAAGTAAAAAACAAAAAAAAATCTCATTTAAAATATGTATTGTTTTCTGTTTTAATTTTTAAAATATATATTATTTCTTAAAAATAGAATTGCTTCAATCAAATCTTCTTTAAGCGATGCACGTAGGTCTGACTTAATTATTTTCAGAGCAGAAAACAATCTTTCGACACTGACTTGTGTCGGCGGTAAAGCGGTTACAATTCTAGCAACATTTTCGATTATTTTTGGGTACACATCGATAGCTTCTTGGACGTTCAATTTTGATGATCGATCATATTTTTCAACTCCCTCCAAAGCGGTAAAAAACTCCTTTTTAAACTTCTGCTCTTCTGTATCTGGTTCCTTTTCATTATAACGCTTTCGTTTTATAACATCCAATTGATTTAAATATTTGTCAAAATCTAAATCTTCATTTGAACTAGAAGCTGATTCCTGACTAGAGACAAAGTAAGAAGGCTCGATCTGTGTTTCACTATCTAATCCCGGAAAATATTTGATGCGAACGGTGATTTGATAGAGCGTCTCTTTTGCTTTTGCAATTTGATGGTCATTTAATAGAATTCGGCTCATTGGATCAATGTAAATAGCGGCTACCAAAATTTCATTTTGCAAAAGTAGTAGTTCCCTTTTATTCATGGAAGATGTAATAGCACTGGAAATTGGTTCATCAGTGCGGGACAACTGATAAATTAAGTTTCTCCACTCAAAAAAGAAGGTCCCTGGAGTTATATCTTCAGTTTGCAATTTTTTTGTCAGAAGATATGGACGAAATAAAATATTTTCTAAATTTGCGGCTTGTTCCCATTCGGCTTCATTTAGAAAAAGATTTGAATTATCCATATCTGCAAAAAATGTTTTTAATTCAAGCAAACGCTTTATCATAAGGTAAGTGCTTCCCCAACGTGTAGCTTGATCTAAAATCGCACCTTTCCCAGCGCGCCTCTTTAAAATAGCATCTATTTTAGGAGTTCTCGCTGTGACAGCCATTTGTCTCAGCTTTATGATAATATTTGTTGCATCATGATTTTTTAGACCATCTCGTATTGCTAATTGCAATGTATGCACAGCGCATCTCATATGTTGAATATAAAATGATTTGGATACTTCTTCACAAATATCATTCAAGTCTTCACTGTTTTGCTCTACTGAGAGTTCAGTTGCATCAAAATCGTCCTCCGTAACCAACGCCTCTTCATTTTCCTTATTTAATTTCTCCGTAACACTTAGCATATTCGAAGCATTATCAGTAACTATACATAAAATCTGCTCTTTTTTAATTTTAAAGACCTTTAGAATTTCTTCCAATATATTTTTTATGTATTCACTTGTGTGATGAGCTTGAGTATCTTTTACTGCCAAGGTCTGATTTATAGTTATTATATAATATTTGTTATTATTAAACCGGACATTAATTGCAATATAGTTTACTCTATGCCGAGTGCAACCATCCATTTTAATAAAAACAAAATTCCCTTTTAATTTTTCTATAAGATGACTTCTGTGTTTTTCAGCCTCATCTAATATCATTTTTCTAATACTTTCTCTTCCTAAAGAAACTTTAAGTTTATTAGCCATTTCACCATTTAATTCTAAAAATGCTGACTGTGAAAAAAAGGATATCGGTATACTGTTTTGAACCACCATTTTTATTAAGGCACTTTTGAAGTTTTCTGCTGTCATTGTCACAGTAATTTTATCGCTAATGTAGAATTTGGATAATCCGGGTTGCGATATGTTTGATGAGGAGGAGGATGGTTTAGCGGTCATTGGTTTCGTATTCGCCTTATCTACTTCTTCTAGTACTTTCGGATGATAACGCTGCAAATGTCGTTTTAAATTTGATATTCTGCCAGTTGTTAATTGTGCTTTGCACATTTTTTCTTCATCACCTTCTATATAACATAGGCATTCATAGAATTTCCCATCTGATGTAATTGCAAAATGCTTAAGTAATGCCAATTTTAATTTTTTATCCATTTTGAAGCCTTCAAAAATACTAAATTAACAATAAATATTAAAAAGAATAATATTTAACTTCCGTTCAACAAAGAATTTCACGATGTAGTTTGGTAATTATAATTTATTTCAGTTGTTGTCTACTTTATTTTAAAAAAATTACTGATGCTCTTTAATTAAGATGAGCATGTATTTATACCAAAATTAAACTAGGATTTGGGATTTTCTTATATACATTATTTACCTGTCTGACAACCGTTGCAAAAATTTTTTGTAATATTTTTATGAAGAATTATTTTTGCCTGTAATAATTATGTTCTGCAAATTAGGTGTACTTATGAATATTTTTTGATTTTTAAAACTTATTAGTATTTTTATTACTTTATGCGGATACGTATAAAGGACATCTGCTAATTGTTTTTACCTGTTTAAATTATTAAATCTTTAAAAAATCCACAGAATTTAAAAATTACATTTAAATTTTTATTGTTACAATAAAAGTAACAATGTTTTTTTTAGATTTTCTTTTTAAAAGGTAATTGAGTTAATTTTAAATAAAAGCAGCCGGTATTTCATGTCATTAATTAAAGACCTTACCAAAAGTTTTTCAATAATATTCTTACATAGAAAAGCAAAAGGTAAAAATAGTCATAATAATGTTGAAAATTCCAAATAAAATTTTAAATTTTTTTCGGAGTCGGAGTTTCTTCTGTTAACTCCGCTCCGACTCCAACTCCAAGCCCCCAAAAATCACGACTCCGCGACTCCGGACTCCGACTCCAGCTCCGACTCCACAGCCCTGAATTTTACAATTCATATTTAAAAATACAAATAGTTTTTTATTTTGTTTTTGTAGACATCTTATAGTAGAACTATACAACTTTAATTTTAATTGTATAATTTTTATTCACCTATTTTTAAAATAAATATGGTGAGTTTACTTTTCTTTTATATAAATACATAAGTTTAGGTCAATGACCGGGACTTGATTGTATACTAACTTAAGCTTTTAAATGTCTGTGTATAATTAATGGTTGTTGTCTTGCATGTTAAATGCATCAAGAAATGTTTTATATTTCATTGTACGTTTTTTATTTAGTTTTACTTTTTTTTTTTTGTTTTTGAATTTTTAAGGAAAAATTTAATTTACATTATTTTTTTTACAAAGGTACAAGTAGAAAATGGTATTCTAATTGAATAAGAACATTAAAAATATTTTTATAAAGTTATAATGAACATTGAAACTATTTCTATTTAATTTTTTTTAATTAAATTTTTTTTTTCGATTTTTATGATGACTTTGGAAAAATGAATGATACTAAAAAAGTTTATTTTATTCATTTTATATTTTCAGATGTAATGAATGTGATAAAATTCTTTATTATTTGGATTTAAAATTTAATATTAGGTCATATACTTATGAGTTTTTATTGGTTATATATTTTAAATTTTAAAATTTCTTAAATTATTAGTTTCAGATAATTCTGGATAATTATTGCTTAAAATTATTATTTTCATTTTAGTAATTAATAGGATTAGAGTTTTCTTATCAAAAATTAAAAAATTCAAAAGTACATAATTAAAATTATAATTAATTTAAAGATGAATTCCCCGAAATTTATTTTTATTTACACAATGATTTCAAATGATTATGGGATATTAATTTTGTACAAAATTTTGTACAACAGAAGTTAATAATAATTTTTTTTTGCTAGGGTGAATTGTAATCTTGAAGGACACCAATGACACCAAACGCGCGAATTACCTTTAAAAGTATTAGATTCTAACCAATCAAACAACCTTGGAGATTTGGAGATTGAGCGAAATATTAATAAAGGAGAACGAATAAAGGAAATTGGGAAATATGGGAAGTGATTTTAATAGGTTACTTTACAAATCTGTATTTAATTTGACTTTATGTCAATTGACTGTATGTCAATTGTCTATATTTGATATGACTATGTATTTCATCTGAATGGATTTTTTTTGTGATCTAAGATCCTCCTTAATTATATTTTTTACACATATATTTAACCAAAAATAGAGACTGCCACCCTCAAACCCATTCTAAAAAAATTATTGAAGCCCTGATTTTGAAATCAACTTTAATATCTCCCCTAATTATATGTCATATAGACAAATGAAGTACAATGAAAATGACACTACAGGCAAAAGGAAATATAGGCATATGATACGCTAGGGACCGTACAATATTAAATTTAAAAAATAAAGCAATTTTATAAAAATAGAATGATTTTCTTATAATAATAATGGTTTAAAATTAGTTGCAATTGATTTCAGGTTTGCCATTTATAAAAGTCTATTATTAAAATTAAGGCTTATTAAAATTATAAATTTTTATTTAAATTAACTTTTTTTTTAATGTTGACAATTATTTTTAATACAAAATAAATTTATACAAATTAATATACAAAAATATAGAACAAAATACATAATAGTTGTTGTAGTACAGTAAATTTTTTATCATAGATCGAATAATTTCAAGTTGACATAAAGTATTTTTAAAATTAACCGGTATAACAAAATAAAAATATATTAATTTGATTTGCAAATTTTTTGTGTCTTTTTTTTTTTTTACAAAAGGTTATAAGACTTATATAAGAACGAGGAAGAATACAGTTGCCTTTGTCAACTCTTAGATACCCGTACAAACCGTTAGTATGTTCACAGCCTGTCACTCTGCTTACAATATTATTTTTTTAATATTTTAGTATTTTAAAATAATTTGGGTCAATTTTATAATTTCTAGAACTATGGGTTGTACATATATTCAAACTATATGTTTATATGTACATTCTTCAAAAGCAGATTCTAACCTTTCACATAACTATTATCAATCCAAAACTTTTTCAAATATTTTATAGTACCATTTATAATATACAATGTATATTAAATTTACTTAGTACAAAATAGTAAATATAATTTTAAATACCTACCCGAGCTACCCTAAGTTTTGGTCCAAACTCAACAAAAAAAAATAGGGAACCTACAAATTACTCCCAGAATATTTTGTGTAAATTTCAAGATTCTAGCTTTCTTAGTTTTTGAGTTAGCGTGCTGACGGACGGACGGACATGGCTCAAAAGTCTTAGAATTTTTTTCTGATCCGATCCATACCTTTGAAGGTATATCTAACTCGCTTATTTCGAGGTGTTACAAACGGAGGAGTAATTTTATTATACCCGATCCTATCTTCCGGTATAACTATGACAATTAAAAATACACATTAAGCGTAGTGTTAAGCTTAACAAAATTGAGCAAAACCAAAGTCTGTATATAACAGTGTGACAGTTTAGTGTACTGATAATGTATCAATACAATGTTATGTCAAGTTCATACGTCATTATGTTAAGTTCATATTTTTTTTTAAATTTCTACAAAACTAAAATAAAATATTGATAAGATTATTTTGTCTGGTTAAAGCTTTTTCAATTTAAAAATTACAGTTAAAAATAATCTTATAGCATTGAAGCCGTATTCGCTTTGGATTTTTATACACAATTTCAAAGTTAAAACTTCAATTACAAAAATAATCTAAATTTTCTTGTCAAATAAATTAATTTAAAGCTTTCGTATTCCTTACATTGTAAAGTTTATTTATTTATTTTTTTTTTTCAACTTTAATAAATATTATTTTTTCTAGTTTTTTTAAGTAATATATTTAAATTATATTATATTATTATATTATATTTTATAATTTAATTTTCACCGACCGCATATATAAATGTATAAGTATAAAAAATATAATGTATAAAAAATGTGTTATTTAATTAAAAAAGGCTTAAAGGTGATGTGATCAAAAAATGTTCTATGGCAAAGTTGTTGCTCTTTACTTGTGTAACAAATTTTTCTTAATAATTTTTCTCATAATATTTTCCGGTTACGAAATATTTGTAAAAAACTAAAAAATAACGCTAGTAAATTACCTACCACTTCTGGTTCTCTGATTTATTCCAAAATCTTATTCTTATTCTATTCTAAATATTTACGTCAAGACCTTAAATATGAAATATCAAAAAATTTCGCTCGGTGGTTTAGCTTGCACGCATGCTCTCAAACATACCCACATACACACATACACAGAGAGACATCACGCTAAAAATATTTTTTCAATTTTCTGCGAACCGGAGTAATGCATATTTGCCAAAATCTCGTGTACAAATTTTTGGTATGATAGCAATACTTACACCTTATACATTCATGTATGCGGTCGATAAAAATGTTGTTAAATTATTAAAAGTTATTTTGCTTGCATATAAAATTATTATGCAAAAAATCTATCAAATTTCGCACTTTGCTTTTCATGCATGTAATAGCAGCTGGTTCTGTGGTGAACATAGATGATTTTTATTTTTAGTTCAAAGCAAAAAAGTTTTTAGGAAATTAAATAAATTTGGACGTGACAATAAAAGAACAGATTTAACTTTTCTAAAATAAATTTTGAATTAAAATTTTTAATTTAAAGAGTCAGTTAAATTTTAACCATTAATTAACAAACTTTATTTTTTAATTTTGTTTTTAATTTTAAAAAATATATTGGTATGTAATATGTATATAATATGTACATTGAAAAAATGTCGTTTATGGTGTTTTGATGAAACAAGTATAAAAATTTTAAAACATTAAAACTTAATTATAACTTTATAGATAAATACTTTTAAAAAATATGATTTATATTGATTGTACGGGAATCAAAAGGCTACAAGAGATCAGTGTGAAAAATTAAAATAATATTTACAAAAATATTGTATAGAAAATAATTCATTTTCAAATATTTTTAATTTAACTACACTGAAATTTGTAGGATTGTTTCTATTTTCCCAAATTATTCCATAACTTTGTATTTGTAATAACGTAATTAAATCAATAAAGATCAATTTCAACTGTTTTTATTGACATCTTGTTTATAACATAGTGGTTGTTCCACTCTAGGCTTTTAATCAAAATTTCGCAAAAACAAAAAAAAGCCAGATAACAGTGTTCAAATTAAAGAATAGGAAAATTAGGGATGAAAATTTATTTGTGAAGTGAAAATTTCAAAATAATGTTAATGACGATTATTATGTGCACAATAATCAAAGTTTTGCAATGGATATAACTGTCTTTGTTCATCATCTTCCATTCATTGTACATAGTGTTTTTTTTTATTGAAGAAGGATGAGCTAACGTTTCAATAATCGCCATAGCCTAAGTTAGAAATTCACCTTCATTGAACCTAGTTTTTTTTTAAATGATGAAAACTAAGCTAAGGCATCAGTAATCAGCAGACTCTACGTTCTCTATTGCGCCAATTTCTCTGCAAAATTTATTGTTAATATCCATAGCAACTAAACTAAGACTTATTTCTACCAATTAACCACTAATTTCCTTTGTTCAAACAAAAAGCAGTTTTAAAAATATTTCAACTATAGTATTCAAAACTATTGTTTCAAAGATTGTTGTTTGGTGAAAAAAGGATAATGATGTTTAGTTGATGATGAAAGAAGAAAAACGATAGAAGATTCTATGAACTCAAATTAAATTAAATTATGAAAAATTGTCAACTAAAATGTATGTTTTAAAGTTATAAATTACATATATATATATATATATATATATATAAATTTTATCATAACACTATATCTCTAATTAATTTCAAAGCGTTTTATTACTTTATTTCAAGTTAAATTAAATTAATTTGTTACTCCTGTTATAAAAGTAATATTGTTATAGTTGGGAGCAAAGTTTGTTTAGTAAACAATTGAGGTGTTTGCATGGAAAATATAATTTGCAAAGATATAAAATAATAAAAATGTTCACATATTATGTATAACAATGTAATAATATATACATAAAATAATATATGAATATATATATTTTATATACACATAAATATGTATTAAAATATAGTTATATCCATTGTCAACAAAATATTTTTCGTGACTTGAAAATAATATCGGTTGTATGAAAAGACCTTTTAAAGTGGAATAATCTATTTAGGATTAAAAATGAAAAAGAAAAATGAAAAAGAATTCATATTTATTAATTGAAATAAATTTCAAATATTCTCTTAATTGTTAATTGGAATTAATAGTTCTTTAATTGAAATCGTTTAATTATGAGAATAGAAAAAAAAAAATGAAAATATTAAAAATATTTTTTTTGAAGTTTTAAAAATGAATTATTTTCTTTTCATAACCAATTTTCATAATTATTTAAGTTTTTGAAATCTATTGATAATTTTCGAACCACAATTGTTGTGCAAGTTGGCACATGATTCGGACAAATAAATAATGTTGGGAATTTTAAATATTTTTAGTCTCCCTACTTCCTCCCTATAATTGTTTAGAATACGTGGGTAATTTTCAAGACGTTATTTTCAATACAATCTAAAATTTTCAACTCATGTCTTCAAGTCTAGCTTTAGTAACGTAAGCATATTATGTTATGAACAGCAATCTTTGAACTTAAGAACTAAATAATGGACTATTTTTATGGACTAATGGATATGGTAACAATTACTCTTTGTTTGAATAAGGTGACTACTAAAATTTTTCATAATTTTTCTTTACGGGTTTGACTAAGATATTAAGACAGATGTTTACCATATCACCTACAATAGGCTTGAATTGTCAAATCTAACGAACTTATTGATAAAAAGATAAAACTAACGACTTACTGTATAAGAAAACCCGCTATTAACAGCTGGATAACACAGTGGTTACTGTGTCAAGTGTATTCATTTGTTCGGTCGTTCATTAAGTTTAAATTAATGGCAAATAATAGTTAATAATCATTTACATATCAATTACAGAAAAATAAATATCAAAATGTAAACGTATAATTTTATCTTATACAATTTTATCTTATTATAACTTAGAGATATTCAAATATCCTAATCTAAAACAACTAATAATTGAATATTCTAATATAACACAAACAATTTCCATTATACCTTATAATTCAAATAGAAAATTATAACAGAATGTAAAGAAAAAAAACTGAACTAATTGAATTTGAGACAAACTGCATGTGATAAGGCCCAGGGCTTTCTCACCTAATTGAATGACAATTTAATGATAGATCAATCCTAATAATAAGAATATATTCTTAACATCCTGTTTCCCCTACCCATTGTCTATAGTATTAATATGTTTCTACCATAACTTTCTCTTCTTCTAACATGTACCTGTGGTAAGTTATACAAAGTAAACTTAACGGTTGAAAAATTAACACGCCAAAAAAAAAAAAGGTTTTTTGCCAAAACTGTTGACAATTTTGAAAATAAATGAATGTTCGACCTAAACACTTTAGCAGAAAAATACTATTATATGTTTTGACAGCTTTTTAATAGACTTGAAGTAATTTCTTTCCTTACATTATCTCAGAAATTGTATAATAATAATTGGTAAACAATTGTCAATTAAATAATGATACTTTTTAAATCCCATCTCACATAAGATAATTCTAGAAAATGAATGAACAGATGGCTTAGAACAGAACTTAAGATCTTATTACTGAGATTTTAGGGAACGAATAAATAAATAAGATACTTAGTATATATTTATATTAATTTTAAATAATCTATATATATATAATAAAGTATAAAGTAAGAATCTATAAATATATGGACCGATAATTAATTAAAAAATTCACATTTAATTAAAAATATTATTAGTAAGTTTTCAAAATTTAATATTTTAAAACAAAGAATCTTTTATCAAAAAAAAAAAAAAAAAATTAAGAAACTTTCATTTAATAACTTGAATAATTTAATTCAAGTGATTTAGTTATTCAAATTATATTTTTTACTAATGTATATTTAATTAAGTTAAAAAATTTTGACATTTAAAACTTAATATACTCCTTTAATTGTCAATAATTCATGCGAATAATATCTAATTTTCGTATCTTCTTTTCTGATTTTTATTCTTTAAATGTTAAGATTAAATAACTAAATAAATAGTTGGGCATAATATAAGGATAAGTACAAAAAAGGATTTATAAAATAAAATATCCTGTTTTAATTACTTGATAATCAAAAATTAGCAGTTATGTTGAATTAAGGCAGCCGGTATTATTAAAATCTATAAGGTACAGTAAATAAAAAGCACTAAAAAGGAATCTCGGAGGATAAGAGTTCATAAAATACAATGTAAACACCGAGGAAGTTTAGCTTCTAGTCCCACATATGTGGTAAGAATAATTCCTCCTCCATTTCCAGACATACCTGAAAAAGAAAGACTGTATAATTCTGAAAAATAAAGGCTCTGACAAGGAAAAGTATTAAATACTTGAGTTCAGATATATAGGAGAAAAATTCAAATGTAATTTTGATGGAGATTTGATTTTTAAACTCTCTCTAAGTATTTGAACTATATGATAGAATATATAAGTATATGAAGTATTTATTTATTATTATTAATAACAAGTATAAATACTAATTTATTAATTTCTTCGGGCCGGTTGCTAAAGGGCATGTAAGCCAGCTTAAAAACTTAATCTAAAATCTATATATAAACTTAACCTATATATCTATATCTATTTATTTATTTATCTATCTATTTCTATTTGTTTTTTAATTTATAGTTGTCTCCATATTTCATGGTGTTGTAGGAGTTTTCTTATTTTGTTGATGCTGGTTTTGTCGTTCTCCGTTATTGTTTCTTTTATATGTGCAGGTCTTTTATATGTGCATTTGCCCAAATTCTATTGGTTTCTGAGGAGGACTTTCTCCCCATTCTAGTCCTTGACATCTTTATTCCGGTTTCTCTGCTTCCTTTGTCTATAATTTTTGTTACTTTTATGTTAGGGAAGATCTGCTTTCTAAGGGAGGTTGAGCAGTCCCATTCTTGTTGTCTAATACTTTCAATGTGTTCTGTAATTTGTTTTTTAATCATTGTGTATGACCTAGGAATTATTTTTGTTATTGGCCCTGATAATCACTTTTTTGCCTCCTTATCTGCCATTTTGTTTCCCCTTATCCCTACATGCCGTAGAATTTTTCAATTGATGGGAACTATTGATCTGTTGAATTGTTTGACCTTAAGAATATATTTCCAACTTAGAATTTTCTTTATCAAGTTGTTCACTCTCAAAGTCCAGTTCTATATTTTCTTCAGCAGATTTAAAAGGGTAACTATAAGAACTAGAAAAGCTCGAAAAAGTAACATGTTGTATTTTATAAAACAATCTATGTTTTTTTTTTTTAGTAATATAATTTAATATCTATATTTTAATCCTATTCTAAAGTCATAAAAAAATTTAAAGGGTTACCATAAATATTTTATATTTTCAATAATAAAAAAATTTGATTTTGAAACAAAAAATATTAAAATAAAATGCAATTTACTTTTTCCATTATTGAAAAATTATCGTAATTTGGTCACTTTAATAACAAAAAAAAAAAAAAACAAAACAAAAACTTTAAAAAGGATTGACCTAAATCACCATCATTTTATTACAGACACGTACCTACTAAACGAAAAAAAAAATTTTAATTTCATTTTAAGTTATGTATCTTTAGATAATAATCAAGATACATTTTATTATCAATGAATTTTCATTGAATTTTCAAATTTCGAATAATAAATTTTCAAAGAATTTCGCTACATACAAATTCATTTTAGATTATTTATTTATATATGTACATAATTATATGAATTTATTTATATACATAATATATGAAAATAAATATGTAAACACTATATACATATTATATGCAATATTATAGGATTTAAATTGTTAAATTGGTTAAAACAAAAAAAAAAAAAAGAAAAGAAAAAGGTCCTTAATCTGTGTATTGACTTTTTACGAGTAGATTTAAGAAGTTGTTTTTCGTGTTTATTTAGTCCATTATTTGATTTGATTTTAATATATGTATGTAGTTAATATATATATATATATATATATATATATAAATGTATAAATATTTCAAAAAACTAAAATGAGGTTTTGTATAAATATTCAATTTATGTACCATTTTAATATGGAAATTTTAATTAAATTTTTTTGAGTAAATTTAGATTTAAATTTTAATATATATAAAAATGTGTTGTATTAAAAAAAAATAAAATGTAAGTAAAAATTAAGCGTTTTATTGAACTTTTTGAAATTTTTTGAAATGATATAATGCATATTTCTTTATTTTAATTTTTGAAAAATTATGAAAGGTTCTGCTACAATCAAACGCAATTTTGCGTAGTCATGACGCATGTGCTGTCAAAAAAACAAATTGAGTTGTATAGAATATGCTAAAATTAACGTAATCATGACGCATACTTGCGCAGCCATGAAATGTGAAATTGTGTGTTGTCAATATTATATTTATTATTCATATTAATATTCATAATATTTATTTTCATATACTTTATTTAAATTTCTTCCTTTAATTATTTGTTTTTCTCAAAGAAAATGAATTTCACAGAAATATTAATTGAAGTAGTAAAAAACAAGATAGAATGTAAACCAACGGTTTTTAAAAGCGCACATTTCCAAAACTCAATACAAACTGTTTAGAAGTGTGACTTACACAAAAATTTGAAAATTTCATGTAATAAGAAAAAACGTGAAAATAGGATTTTTTTGGAAATTTTGAGGGGCCGTCAGTCCGGAATCCTATATAACTAAGAAAAGCCGTTAACACAAGTATAAGTATATTATTGAGCCTTTAATTTTCATGTCTTGCCGAAGAAAAATTTTTACAGGTGCCTAAGTTACAGGTGTCTAAAAATAGCAAATTTTCAATTTTTAAACCCTAATAGCTCATAAACAGGGGGTGGTCCAAAAAAAATTTCTGAGCAAACTTATACTAATTCTAAAAGTTCTTTCTTGCCTCAAAATTTCAAGCCTCTATCTAAAAGCGTGCCGGAGTTATGAAAGTAGAAAAATCATGCAAAATTTGGTTTTCACATAACGGTAAATTTAAATACTAAATTTAACAAAATTGTCGTTTTCAGATTGAAAAAATCTTAAGCAGAACATAAGATATATGCATTTAAAAATAGGTCTTTTTCAAAGTTTGAGGGGCTGTAGCTCCATACTGGATGGGGCTACATGAAAAAGTTGTTCCACAAAATTATTTTTTTTATGAGAGCTACCCATGGTTAAAATTTTTTTTCTCTATCTTTAACGGTGTAGAAGTTTTGTAAACAGACGGACGGACGGACAGAGTGAAACTAATAAGCACATTTTTTCAAAATTTTTTTGGAAATGTGCTAAAAATGTATTTTAATTTTTAAGAATGTACATACTTCCTAAAGAAAACAAATTTCAATACAAAAATAAATGCCATTTATCGTGCCATTCAAAACATTTCCATTGTGACAGCAATTTTTGTACATCAGCGTAAATGGGCGTAAAAAATCGTTGATTTTAGCTGCACAGTAAAGTTTTAATTTTTGAATAGTTAGAATAGACAAATTATCACACATTAAAAATTATTATATTTTTAACTATTAATATTTTTTCGTTTTGTTGTCGGAGGTTTTCTTTACACCCGTACGATAAGTATTGGGTATAATAAAATTACTCCTCCGTTTGTAACAACTCGAAATAAGCGAGCTAGATATACCTTCAAAGTAATGGATCGAGTCGATTAAGCCATGTCCGTCCGCCAGCACGCTACTCAAAAACTAAGAAAGCTAGAATCTTTGCAAATTGATTGCAAAATCCTTTAACCCTTCTATCTTCTAAACGGTTTAAGTTGGAAATTTGAAATTGACAGAAGTTAGATCTTGAAAATAAGTATGAGTCATTTCAGAAATTTCTTTTGTATCACCCCCCGTTTAGGAGCTGTAAGGGGTCAAAAACTGAAAATTTCCTATTTTTAAATACCTGTAACTTGAACACCTGTTAATACATAAAAATTAAAGCTTTAACATTATACTCTTATTTCTGTTAACAACTTTTTATAATAATATAGGGTTACTTTATAATTGATGAAAGTGTTACTTGATTTTTTCAAATTTTCTAACAAATTTCTTTAACGAATTTTTTGCATTTTGTTTTACTCGATAATTTGAAATTGTTGAGGATACAATGCGTAGTACAAAAAAATGTAAATAAATAAACAACATAACGGTTGCTTGAAGAATTTTAATTTATATGATATTGATATACATACATACTTATATAATATCATGTTTATTTACATATCGTATATGTCATTGATGAATGAATGATAAGAGTATAGATGTATATTATATAGCGCCGTATTTACATACATATATGTATGTATTTTATTGTACTTATAAGAAATTATTCTATGAATGGAAATATTTTTAAAGAAATAATGCAATGTATGGCGATATACTTATAACAATATAAATATACTATGTGTGCATTAATATAATATTTAAAATTATATTTACTATTTTGTAATTTAATATACATTTACCGCTTCGTATTAAATGGTACTATAGAATATTTAAAAAAGTTTTGGATTGATAATCGTAATGTGGAAGGTTAAAATCTGCTTTTGAAGAATGTATAAACATATAGTTTGAATATATGTACAACCCATAGTCCTAGAAATTATAAAATTCACCCAAATTATTTTAAAATACTAAAATATTAAAAAAATGTGACAGGCTGTGAACATAACTAACTAAACGTACTAACGGTTCGTACGGATATTTAAGAGTTGACAAAGGCAACTGTATTCTTTCTCGTTTTTTTTAAAAATAATATAAAAAGATTAACAACGGAATGGGTTATAGTGTGTATTTTTCAATATGTAGAAATATTAGAGAAGGTAATAGAAGAAGTCAAAACAACAAAAAGAAGTTACATAACAAATATGGTAAGACTATTGAATCTTATGGTAAGACTTATTTTTAAAGTTTCCTCTCATTATATTGTTAAAAAAAAATTGATTTTTATGTAGCAATTTTTCTTTTTAGCACATTTTTTCAAAATTTTAAAATTATATAGGGTTTTTTTAAAATTCAAGAAAGTTTCTCTTGTTTTTTCACAATTTTTTCAAATATATAAAATTTTAAGAAAAATAACAAATTTTGGTGAAAGTCATAATATTCTATACTATTTTTGTTGTCTTTTGGAAAATATGTGCCTTCAATAAACTTTGATTTTACATGTTGACTTGACTTCGGAACATTTGAACAAATAAATCTAATTTATAGTTATTTGTTTTTTAAAATATTAAATTTTTAGTGACAAAACAAAACTTGATTGATAAATAATTGTACATCGTACAATTTGCCCGAAATTTGTTAAATTTTTGTTTTAGTACTTTTTGTTTAAAAATCGTTATATTTTTAATTTTAAATTCTCTATGTTGAAAAATTTTTATAATAAGAATTATTACCATAGTTGTTAAGGGATAAAATTCTATCACTAAGTTAGAAGACATTGACAGATCCATAGATAAGATTTTTTTTTTGTACTATTAAACAATATAGAGAAAAAAAATTGTATAGCTGATAAATGCAACAAAAATAAAAAAAAAAAAGAATAAATTTCTATAAAAAAATGTTTAAAAACATTAGAAAGTAAAATTTTCATTTTACTTTAGAAAATTCGTGCATGTGTAATAATTATTCATCAATATCAACGAATCAGAAATTCTTCAGATGAATTAAGACTATAATTCTCTTTTTCTTTGTTTCATTTCAGTGTAGTCTACTAAATAGTCGTATTTTTATATATATATAAGAGATTAAGATTTAATAATTTAATTAAAGTAGAATAAAACCTAATATATGAAATTTAATTTATGCAGCTCACCACATTTGTATAGATCAAGGTTTTAAGTGTGTAAAAATTATGAATTTTCAATTTTTAATCCCTCATAATTTTGAAACTGGAGAGAGCACGAAAATTTGTTCGGAGGTAACTTAGGCTTATTTTTAAATAGTCATATGAAAAGTTAATAAGCAAAAAACCTTGTCATTTGGAAGGGGTAAGGGGCTTAAAAATAAATTGTCATTTACAAGTTTTTGTCTCGTTGCTTTTGAGATTTTTATTTTATATGTATATAACACAAACATATAAAGTTTTCCTTAAAAATAAATTACCTAATGAAATATATCCATCATTTAAATTGGATTTCTCTATCCAGAAAATTGTATTTTTGTAAAAAGACGGATCAACGGCAAACAAAATAAAACCTAAAAGACCTTTTTTTCGAATTTTTATTAAAATTATGTTTAAAAATTAAAGTGTTGCAAATAATATATTTATTTATTTATTTAATTCCAATATTATATAATAAAATTATGATAATATTATTATAGCCCTCGGCTACTAGGGCTATTATGGGCCAAGTAATATTTATGAACATAGTAAATAGATATATATTGCATGCTTTTAGGTAAAAGTATTTTGTTTTTGTAAAGTTATACAAAGATTTTTTTTTTAATGCATTTCTCTGCCACATAAATGTGGACAGAAAATTACACAGTCTTTCCTGTTCAGGCATGGCTGTAAATGTCGTAAGGGGGAATAACTCTTACGACATGTGTGGGATTCGAACCCACACCCTTCGGTGTGTACAGCGTCTTTTATACACTCATACTCACTAGGCCACCGAGGCCCCATACAAAGATTTATTTAAACAAAATAGAAAATTGAACTTTGTAAACCTAATATAAATTCAAGGCTAAGAAATAATTCTCTCTCCGATGTACAACTTTTTCTATGTTTTTTTTTTAAAAACTAAAATAAGTTTTTTGTATAATTTTATTTAGTTTTGTTTTATCAACGAAGGCTGAATTCAAAAATATAATTTAGTGCGATGTGATGGGAACACATTGAATGAAATTATAAAGTACTATTAAGAGCAATAGGGTAGAAAAATTTAAAAAGTCAAAGATTGTAATTTTTAAAATTAAAATTTAGTACTTTAAAATGAAGTGTTGCTAATGATTGTGAGTAAGTCACTCAATCTTTTTTTCTTGATTTTCTTTAGGCAGAAATTTTTATTTAAATTAATTTTAATTTTATTATTATTCCTAACTTTTATCATTTCTCTTAGAATAACCTTTTTATGTCCTTGCAAGCTAATAAGATTGTTAATGACTAAAAAACAACAAACACTTTTTTCCAAAGGGAGGTGGGAATTTTCCAAAGACACCAAGAATTCCCCTTGGTAGTGTCAGATTCTTACTGACTAAACCCGCCTTCCCCTTTAGCCAATATAATGAGATGAAACGCTTACCTTCGAATGCAGTATATTGGCTAGGGAGCGGATATAGGAAAGAATAGGAAATGAATACGGAAACATTGAATTGGCCTATTATTATTATTATTTTGCTAACAGTGACTAATATCGTTACAATAGTTACAACATGCATTAGTACATAACACTTTACTGCATGAGGTAGTTATTGAAGGCAACCCCCACTGTCACTGTAGCAGCTATTATTATTGGTATTAGTATTCGTAATTATATTATTATTATTTTTACAACAGAATCAGAGCCATCAGTAGATTACAACGTGCGTGATTATATCAGTGGATTATAACACCTTACTGCATGATATAACCTGGATAGATATAAAAGATAAAAAAAATAACACCTTACTGCTGGATATTACCAGCTTCACTGTAGTAGCTATTATTATTATTATTACTGGTATTGTTATTATTATTATTATTGTTATTATATTATTACTACTATTAATTATATCATGTACATTATTACGATATGAAATTACTACATATTTTTTATTTATATGACCTGACCGGGGTTTGAACCCAAGAGCCTTCGATTGAAAAGTTGGCGACTTAACCACTGCGCCATGAGTCAGATCAAAATTTACAAAATTTAAATTATTATTTGAAATTTTTGCATAATCAACACAAATAATAAAACTGAGTACGTTTGGCGAAATTTGGATAAAGATTTTGTATTTCACTTAGAAATTATTTAAGGATATTTACTATTCAAGTTAACGATATCAGATATGATATGATATGATTATGATATGATACGAAGATAACAAAAAAAAAAAAATTAAATTCTATTAAAATAATAAAAATATCCTTTATTTAAAAGGAAATATTTTTCATAAAATACAAAAAATTTCAAGTATTAAAAATATACATTTTGCTAATCATTGAAGAGTTTTATTATTTGTTACCAAGTTTTTTATTTTATTTTTTATTTTTAAACTTTTTATAAACTTTTGTGTTTTTTTTTTCATAACTAAATCAAACTTTTATTTATTATGCATTTTATTTTTTAGTTTTTTATGCATTTTATTATTTATTTTTTTTTGTAATTTTTAATTAAATTTTTGTTTGAATTTGTTTTGTTAAGGTTTTCATTACTACTGATGTTATGGGTTATTAAGTTTAACTTTAAATTGACACCATAGAAAATAAAGTGTTATATTAAACCACGAGATAATTAAATTCAGTAGTTTTTCAGTTTTGTTCATACAAATTAAATTTAATGAATAGTGGTTTTACAAAAAATAAAAAGTATTTTGTTGTTTAAATAAAAAAAAGTTTAACTTTAGTATTAAAAGTTGAACGAGGATCAGTGTCCTTTAAACTATAGCGTTATTTTGGATTATTTTTTATTAAAAAAAAATGTTAGTTACATTTTTGAAGGTTGAAAATATTTAATAAATTAAAAATTTTACAAAAATGATTTTAGGAAAAGCAATAAAATCTCATTTTAATTTAAAAGTTTAAATCGTTTTTAGTATATGTCCAAATTGAAATAAAAACAAGTAAATGTAACAGTAAGTCGATGCAACCGACTTATTAATACCCTACACCTGAATAATTCGAATTAAATTAACAATATATAAGTGTTTTTGGCAGCTGCTTGAACTTCTTCCCTTTTCTGTCTTATTCAACTCGAATTTCAAGAATGTAAAAGAGGCATCCGCTTGGGATATGCTTGACACCCTTGTATAAAATTTTGAGTTTCTATCTTAATTATTTTCGAAGATTGGTAGTCCTTGGGATGTTTGTGTCAGCTACCAGAATTGCCACTCCAATTCATCGAATCCATCTCAGAAACATAAAGAAAACTTGCCAGAACACCATTCTATTAAATTTAAAAGTTCTACTTTTGTTGGTTTTGGAGATATGCTCGTTGCTCTTGTGCTCGTCCGGAAGTTTCCAAAATACGAACCCATGGTTCAAATTCTTTCAAATGTCAGTTTCCAATTTTACAGAAAAGGAAACATAACAGAACACCTTTGTACTAAAAATAAAAGTTCTATCTTTGTTGGTTGTGGAGATATACTCGTTTGCGCTGGGGCTCGTTCGGAAGCTTCCAAGTTTTGAACCCATGGACCAAATCCTCACAAATTTCAGAAACATAAATCAAACATGAAGGAACACCATTCTGCCTAATTTAAAGGTTATATCTTTGTTGCATTTGGAGATAATCTCATTTGCTCTGGGGCTCGTTCGGAAGCTTCCAAAATCCAAACCCATGGACCACATCCTCTTAAATTTTAGAGACATAAATCAAACTGGAAGAAACATCATTATAAAAAATTTAAATGTTCTATCTTTATTGGTTTTGGAGATAATCTCGTTTGCTCTGGGGCTCGTTCGGAGTTTCCAAAACCCGAACCCATGGACCAAATCTTCTCACATTTCAGAGACTTAAATAAAACATGAAAGAACACCACCCTGCCAAATTTAAAGGTTATATCTTTGTTGGTTTTGGAGATAATCTCATTTGCTCTGGTGCTCGTTCGGAAGCTTCCAAAACCAAACCCATGGACCAAATCCTCTTAAATTTCAGAGACATAAATCAAACACGAAAGAACACCATTGTACCAAATTCAAAGGTTCTACCTTTGTTCGTATTGGATATAATCTCATTTGCTCTGCGGCTCGTTCGGAAGCCTCCAAAATTCGAATCCACGGTTCAAATTCTTTCAAATTTAAACCCATGGCCAAATCCTCTCAAATTTCAGAGACTTAAATCAAACATGAAAAAACACCATTCGGCCAAATTTAAAGGTTATATATATTTGTTGTTTTTGGAGATAATCTCATTTGCTCTGGTGCTCGTTCGGAAGCTTCCAAAACCAAACCCATGGACCAAATCCTCTTAAATTTCAGAGACATAAATCAAACACGAAAGAACACCATTGTACCAAATTCAAAGGTTCTACCTTTGTTCGTATTGGATATAATCTCATTTGCTCTGCGGCTCGTTCGGAAGCCTCCAAAATTCGAATCCACGGTTCAAATTCTTCCAAAACCAAACCCATGGACCAAATCCTCTTAAATTTCAGAGGCCTAAATCATACATGAAAGAACACCATTCTGCCAAAAGTAAAGGTTATATCTTTATTGGTTTTGGAGATAATCTCATTTGCTCTGGGGCTCGTTCGGAAGCTTTCAAATCCAAACCCATGGACCAAATCCTCTTAAATTTCAGAGACATAAATCGAACGGGGAGGAACATCATTGTACAAAATTTAAAGGTTCTATCTTTGTTGGTTTTGGAAATAATCTCATTTGCTCTGGTGCTCGTTCGGAAGCTTCCAAAACCCAAACCCATGGACCAAATCCTCTTAAATTTCAGAGACATAAATCGAACATGAAAAAACACCATTCGGCCAAATTTAAAGGTTATATATATTTGTTGTTTTTGGAGATAATCTCATTTGCTCTGGGGCTCGTTCGGAAGCTTCCAAAATCCCAACCCATGGACCACATCCTCTTAAATTTTAGAGACATAAATCAAACTGGAAGAAACATCATTATAAAAAATTTAAAGGTTCTATCTTTATTGGTTTTGGAGATAATCTCGTTTGCTCTGGCGCTCGTTCGGAAGTTCCCAAAACCCGAACCCATGGACCAAATCTTCTCACATTTCAGAGACTTAAATAAAACATGAAAGAACACCACCCTGCCAAATTTAAAGGTTATATCTTTGTTGGTTTTGGAGATAATCTCATTTGCTCTGGTGCTCGTTCGGAAGCTTCCAAATCCAAACCCATGGACCAAATCCTCTTAAATTTCAGAGGCCTAAATCATACATGAAAGAACACCATTCTGCCAAAAGTAAAGGTTATATCTTTATTGGTTTTGGAGATAATCTCATTTGCTCTGGGGCTCGTTCGGAAGCTTTCAAATCCAAACCCATGGACCAAATCCTCTTAAATTTCAGAGACATAAATCGAACGGGAAGGAACATCATTGTACAAAATTTGAAGGTTCTATCTTTGTTGCTTTTGGAGATAATCTCGTTTGCGGAGATTATCTCCAAAAGCCCGGAATCATTCGGAAGCTTCCAGAATCCGAACCCATGGACGGATTTTGTCCAGATTCGAACTTAGCCTTTCTTTCGTAATTAGTAACCTACTATATAAATTTCATCAAGATAGCATCATTATTTTTTGAGTTATCGTGCGTACGGACGGACGGACGGACATCGCTAAATCGACTCCGGCGGTGATCCTGATTCAGAATATATATACATGTCTATACCTAACTCGCTTCCTTTTGGTGGTTACAAACACCATACCAAAGATAATATACCCTATACTTTAGGTGTAGGGTATAACAAGTAAAAGTAACAGTAAGTCGATGCAACCGACTTATTTATACCCTACACCTAAAAAATTCAAATTAAATTAAAAATCCATAAGTTATTTTAATTAGGTATTTAATATGACTAAGCTAAAAAAATAAATGCTTTTACAACCTTTGTACAAAATTTCAGATTTCTATCTTTATTAAATTCGAAAATATGCTTGTTAGGTCTTGGGAAGTGTGTGGAGGCACGCGGACCACCACCCCAATTCATCTCAAATTTTAGAGACATCAACAGGGTAGAACATTCTTATATCAAATTTCAAGTTTATATATTTATTAATTTCGAAGATATGCTTGTTTGGTCTTAGGAGTTGTGTGGCAGATACCCGAACAAACATTCTAATTCATCTTAAATTTTGGACAAATCAGGGATTCAGGAAACAACACCCCAGTACCAAACTTAAAGTTTCTATCTTTATTAATTTCGAAGATATGCTTGTTCGGTTTTGGGAGTTGTATGGGAGGTACCCGAACGACCATTCCAATTCATCTCAAATTTTAGGCAAATCAGGGATTTAGGAAACAGCAATCTCGTATCAAATTTGAAGTTCCTATCTTTATTAATTTCGAAGATATGCTTGTTCGGTTTTGGGAGTTGTATGGGAGGTACCCGAACAGCTCCTCCAATTCATCTCAAATTTTGGACAAATCAGGGATTCAGGAAACAACACCATAGTACCAAATTTGAAGTTTCTATCTTTATTAATTTCGAATATATGCTCGTTCGGTTTTGGGATTTGTATGGGAGGTACCCGAACAACCACTCCAATTCATCTCAAATTTTAGGGATATCAGGCATTCAAAAAAGCACATTCTCGTACAAAATTTTAAGTTCCTATCTTTATTAATTTCGAAGGTATGCGTATTCGGTTTTGGGAGTTGTATGGAAGGTACTCGAACGCATGGTCCGATTTCGCCCATTTACAATCCCCACCTTACCTTAGTCATTGTTAACCTACAGTATAAATTTCATCAAGATAGCATCATTATTTTTTGAGTTATCGTGCGTACGGACGGACGGACGGACGGATATCGCTAAATCGACTCAGGCGGTGATCCTGATTCAGAATATATATATACATGTCTATACCTAACTCGCTTCCTTTTGGTGGTTACAAACACCATACCAAAGTTAATATACCCTATACTTAATATGTAGCGTATAAAAAAATGAACCATTCTTTTGTTGATAATTAATAATGCCTTAGTAAAATTTACTAAAATTTATGATTTAACTTTTATCCTTCGAGTATCAAAGAAAAAAAAAACAGAAAAGAAATGTGAATGTATTATGAAATTTCAAGTAATCTTTCAAATTATTCTTGTAACTAACAAAAAACGGGTTCACCAAGAAATCCAAAATCTCAAAATTAAAAATTCCAAAATCTCAAAATAGAAAAATCCCAAAGCAGTTTTTTTAGCATAATCCCTTTTGCATTTTTTTTATCTCAGATGTTTTTGATATTGAAAACAAAAATATTGGATAAGAAAATGTTGGAAAAAAAATGTAAAAAAGAATATATGCCTACATATTTCTATTTCTTTTTCTAAATATTCTGGTAAAGCGTATAACATTGATTTATAACCAACTAAAAATCTCTTCAAATTCAGAATTTCACATTTACATGTACGTATATATAAGCGACATCAAACAACCCACCAAATTAACAATTTTCTTAAATATTTACCAAATAAATTTTTTTCTTAATAATTGTAATGGGGTTTTTGGTATTTTGTGATTTTGCAATTTTGAATTTTGATCTTTTGAGGTATTGTAATTTGAAATTTTGAAATTTGGGATTTTGAAATTTGGTATTTTGGAATTTGGTATTTTGTTATTTAGGTTTTTGGGATTTTGTGGCGCTCCCATAAAAAACTTGAAGATTACCTTAAAATATTTAACTATACTAAAATGATAACAACGTAAGACAAAATGTAATTTATGTTTAAATATATTTAAATATATTATTGTTTTCGTTATCTATTATTAATAATAACGTCATAAGATATTATTTAAGCACGTGTTTAATATTTTTTAACAGATATATTTTTCTATTTTTAAAACATAAATATTATAGATTTTATTTTTGACGCAATACATTGAAAATAAATTTTTCTATAATATTTGTTTTTTACCATTCATCCCATTGTGAAAATGTATTCCATGCGTAATCAACTGAACTCCCTGAAATATGTCTTGTACTTGAGGAAATGAATATACGTCAAAGTTATGTTCAATAAGATAAATCTTAAATAAAAACTCAAAAAAAAAAAAAAAAAAAGAAAATTTTTATGGTAGAAAAAAGAAAACTGTTTTTTACTTTAATCCTTTAACACTGTCATCTTATCCAACAGGCATTATAAAAGATTTCCTTTTCTTTAGTTTACAATACATTCTATATAATATTAAAAGTTTCATCTTTTTTCTTTTAAATCAAGACAAAAAAAAAAAAAAATACTCCATAGAAGAGAGGAAAATTTACGTCAGGGATTTTACCTTTAACGTTTAAAAACAACGAAAGAAAATAACAAAAGTATATCCTTGCCTCAAGTATCAGATCAATAAAAAGAAAATTTATATTCATTTTGTGGTTAATATAATATGCTGTATTGTAGTAGCAGTATAGGTGCAGAAAAAATAACAGTAGGTGGTATTGCTTGCCTCTTAACAAATTCCAATATTATTGTTACGATATTAATGGAGTTCTAAAGTCCTTTTTTTTTGTGTTTTGTATATATACACAAAGAAAAAAGAAAAAAATTCCTTAAGGTAAAATTCCATCAGTTTATTTCTTTTGTTAATATTTTTATTTTTTATTTTATCGCTTTGAAATCTTTCCAAATTTGCGTATTTAAACCAAATATAAATAGATATATTTGAAAACGCGTTTAAAGAACAAAGAGATAAAAAAGAGAGAAAACGTTTGTTTTGTTGTTCCGGTGGCGTTTTTTTTTTTACTACAGATCAAAATTTTGTTCCTTGTTTCTTTTTTAATAAAAATTTTAAATAAATAAAGCGTACAAACGATAAATTTTAATTTTAATTTTACAAAAATAATATCGTTGATGGTTTCTGAACAAATGTTATTCTATAAACGTAATGTAGTCACTGTTTTTTCTTTTTCTTTACTTTGACCTTAAAATTATCTACATTTCATGAACTGAAAAGTTATTCCAAATTTTGATTACTTTTAATGTGAATTATAGCATATTAATTTATAAATGGGTTTAAAAAAAAAATAGAAAATATAATTCCAATCAGTTCTTTGGATATTTCCGAGAATTATGAAATTTTTTTAAGAAAATTTGGGGTTTTTTTTTTTTGATTAAATAGTAAATTAAAAGGAATAAAATAAAAAAAAAGTTTAAAATAAATAAAATAATTTTTACAAAAATATTTTAAAGAAAGATTAATTTTATTTTTCTAGAGAAAAATTATTTTTGAACAGACTTTATATTGAATTAATTAAGTTTTTTTAAGTATAATTTTGTTTCAAAATGTTTTTACAGCTTATGTCATCGAAAAAATGGAACTATTTAAACGTTATAATTGATATAAAGCTTGTGCAAAGGCAAAGGTTAGGTGGCTATCAATCAATAAATAAAATATTTATTAATTTTTGATATATTTCTGTACTTTTAGCATAATTTAAACAAGTAATGGAAAAAAACCAAGGGTTTTCAAAAAAGCATATTTCCAAAATTAAATAATATCCCATAATAAGCCTAGACTAAAGTGAAGATATATTGAATAATATATTTTGATAATAAAACAAATAAATCTTTGTTTGATTTTGTTTTTGGTAAGAAATTGAGAAAAATCAAAGCACACTTTCGTCAGTTATAAGATGACCCTATATTATTAAGAAAAATTATTAACAAAAGTAAAAACATAATGTTGGAGCTTTCATTTTTGTATATTACTTCAAAAAACTTTGAAGCGGTGCCCAAGTTACAGGTGTTTAAAAATAGTGAATTTTCAGTTTTTGACCCCTTGCAGCTCATAAATGGGAGACGACACAAAAATATTTCCTGAAACTTATTTCAAAAGATCTAATTCCTCACAAAATTTCAATCTCCTAAGCTAAACCATTTGAAAGATAGAAAGGATCCAAATTTTTGCAAAAACTTAAGTTTATCATAACAGTATTTAAAATACTGCATGGCAAAGCCACATATTTATTTTGTATATATTTATAAAGCTTATAAAAGCTATCGTTTGTCGTTTCCAGATTGAAAATATGTCTTATAGAAACTGTGTTATAACAATTTAAAGATAGGGCTTTTTCGAACTTTGTACGGGTGTAGCTACGTAACGGGTCGGGCTACAAAAAAAAGTTGCTCCACAAAATTACATTTTTGGCAATGCCTATCGTAGTTAAAATTTCATTGCTTTATTTCAAACAGTGTAGACGTTTTGTAAACACCTAGACGGACGGACGGACGGACAGATGGATATAGTGAAGCTAATAAGCACATTTTTATCAATTTTTTTGAAAATGTGCTAAAAAGTGGTCGATCTTGTAGAAATACGGAATTTTGAAGTTCAATATAGAGCTATATAGAGCTAATAAACAAATTTCCGACTGAAAAATTCAAGTAATCAATAGAACGTTTTTGTATATGTATTTTTTATCTATTTAGATTGACCATAAATTCAATTGACTATGACCATGATTGACCATGTAGTTTTAAGTTCTACCTATATTCATGAAAAACTTATAAGGAAAAATTTAAAGATATGTATCACATTTATTTAAAAGAAACTTTTTGTATTCATAATTTACAAATCATAATTTACAAAAACTTTTGCATAAGCAAAAGTGAGAAAAGAGCTCCGTTTGGAGACAAAGCGACAGCTCTGCTATGTATGTACAAAAGGTATCTATCTAGAGAATCAAACTTGAGAGTTTAAATGTAGAGAGAAAAATATCGGTAGAGTTGAGAGAATAATCTCGGTAGAGTTAAGAAAAAAATCTCTGTAAAGACATTTGGATATATACATTAGTTAGCAATTTGCGGTTAACTAAATTTTTTCTCTACATCCTGCTCTACAAATTATTAATCGTTTTAAATAATTTTGTGAAATCTCAACTATGTGCTTTGATGCTACTTTCTCATTTTTGGTACAGCAATTGTGGCGTGAAATTTTTGCGTATCATTTTAAAAAATACTCTTCAGTGATGACTTTTCTCAATTTAGTGATAATTTTAGTTGAAAACTCAATTAGAAAATTAAAAGTTGCCATTAGTTTTTGCTTCTAGTCATTTAAATAAGTTTTCTATAATGCTTGGTTAAGTGTGCTTAAAATTAGTTACTACGATGTCAAAATATAAATGAATTTTATAAATAGTTGATTGTATATAATTAATGAGATAAAACAATAATTTTTAAATTAATTAGATATTTTCTAGCTATTGTCGTTTCTGCTTTTTTTCCAGCTACCCGATCAGCTGGCCATAATTACTAAAAACAATGAATAGTTTAAATTTTAAATAAAACTACAAGTATTTTGTAACGATGATGGAATCCCTAATTGTTTGCCTCTTATGTAGATTAAAGTTTTACCAAATATTTATTAGAGATAAATAATAATTGCACTCTGCAAACACTTCATGAATCAGTAATGATCACTTTTCTTCTAAGTTCAAAATTATTTCTTGAATGTAAATGAATTAACAATTTTCCTAATTAATATGAATTAACAACTTAAATTTTCAGTGGCTTTTTTCGCCTTTAATTGACATAACTAATCATCATTTTGGTAAATAACAGAATATGACGTTAAATAACGATGTGATGGGATAATAGAATTGCTTTCGGAATTAGCGAGGTTATTTTTTTTTTTGGGAATAATTATTTGTTTAATTGTTTCAAACTTCGCAGAAAATAAAAAAAAGGATTCTTATTTGAAAGATATGAATTTTAAAAGGGCAAACAAAAAACGAAATATCACGTTTTTCGAAATTATATCCCTTATCCCTTAATTATATCTTTTACAAATATGAAGTACAGAAAATTTCTTTCGGTATTTATTTTCTGAATAAATTAATTTTTCAAGATTAAAATCAAATTATGTACAATCACAATTTTTATTTAAATGAAGAAGAAAAAAATATCAAAAATGTTCCATGTCATCCATTTTTACTAACATTATAAGGAAATATGTTTTTCTTGATAAATATTCATAAGGAAAAGGAGTATATTTTGCTTAGATACTTCTAAAAATTTTTGCTTTGTTTGTTTTGTTTTTTCTATTTTGTATATAAATTATAGAAAAATATAGTAATCGTACAAAAAATTTGATCCCGAATTTAAAAAAAAAACCCAGTATCGATAGTACCAACAATTTAATATTTACGATTTTACTGAATAAAGGAGAATAAATTTATGACAGACAAACAAAGATTCCTAATACCTAAACCTTATATCTAAATTAAATTACATGTACTCGGTTTATGAAAGAATACTCTATACTCTATTTTTAAACCGTAACGACTTTTCGTCTTTATCAGACATAAGAAACAATAAGCTATTCATCAAAAAAAATATATAATATAAATATGAAATATTTTAAAATAATATGAGTATGTAAAATATTCTGGACCTAAAATCAAAAAAAAAGAAGTAAAAATACCATTAAGTCGATGCAACCGACTTATTTATACCCTACACCAAAAAAATTCAAATTAAATTAAAAATCCATAAGATATTTTAGTTAGGTATTTAATACAAGCTAAAAAAAATAAATGCTGTTACAACCTTTGTACAAAATTTCAGGTTTCTATCTTTATTAAATTCGAAAATATGATTGTTAGGTCTTGGGAAGTGTGTGAAGGCACGCGGACCACCACCCCAATTCATCTCAAATTTTAAAGACATCAACAGGGTAGAACATTCTTATATCAAATTTCAAGTTTATATATTTATTAATTTCGAAGATATGCTTGTTTGGTCTTAGGAGTTGTGTGGCAGATACCCGAACAATCATTTTAATTCATCTTAAATTTTGGACAAATCAGGGATTCAGGAAACAAAAACCCTTGTACCAAATTTGAAGTTTCTGTCTTTATTAATTTCGAAGATATGCTTGTTCGGTTTTGGGAGTTGTGTGAGGGGTACCCGAACAACCACTCCAATTCATCTCAAATTTTAGGCAAATCAAGGATTTAGGAAACAGCACCCTCCTATCAAATTTGAAGTTCCTATCTTTATTAATTTCGAAGATATACATGTTCGGTTTTGGGAGTTGTATGGGAGGTACCCGAACAGCTCCTCCAATTCATATTAAATTTTGGACAAATCAGGGATTCAGGAAACAACACCCTAGTACCAAATTTGAAGTTTCTGTCTTTATTAATTTCGAAGATATGCTTGTTCGGTTTTGGGAGTTGTATGGGAGGTACCCGAACGACCACTCCAATTCATCTCAAATTTTAGACAAATCAGGGATTTAGGAATTAGCACCCTCGTATCAAATTTGAAGTTCCTATCTTTATTAATTTCGAAGATATGCATGTTCGGTTTTGGGAGTTGTATGGGAGGTACCCGAACAACCACTCCAATTCATCTCAAATTTTGGGGATATCAGGGATTCAGAAAAAACACACCCTCGTACAAAATTTTAAGTTTCTATCTTTATTAATTTCGAAAATATGCGTATTAGGTTTTGGGAGTTGTATGGGAGGTACTCGAACGCAATGTCCGATTTCGCCCATTTACAATCCCCGCCTTACCTTAGTCATTGTTAACCTACAGTATAAATTTCATCAAGATAGCATCATTATTTTTTGAGTTATCGTGCGTACGGACGGACGGACGGACGGACGAACGGACATCGCTAAATCGACTCAGGCGGTGATCCTGATTCAGAATATATATACATGTCTATACCTAACTCGCTTCGGTTTGGTGGTTACAAACACCATACCAAAGTTAATATACCCTATACTTAATGTGTAGGGTATTAAAACATAGGCTTCGAATGATAATCACAAAAAACCAAAGAAAAAAAAAACTCTAGAAAAATGGGAAACCAACAACTGCAAACAAACAAAGATTTCTTTTATTTAGTCCTAAATCATTTTTACTTTTAAGTAGATAGTATTGTAAGGATTTTGATCACTCATCTTTTTATTTTAGTTCGTGAGGGGAAGTTATGAGAAAAATATTTTGAAATTCATTAACATCTTTAAGATCATGAGAGCGCCAAAAGAGCTTACATCGTTATGGAAATATTTCTTGGAAAATTGAAGAAAAAATGAAAATAAATATAAGTTGTACACTTATGTATTGTGCAATTGTTTAGAAAGTCATTCATTATGTAATATTTACGTAATTCTAGTCATATTCTGATAAATGATTTAAATGTATAAAAAAAGTTTTTCTTTTCTTCATTTTTTTATTGCAATTCAATTTTTTTTTTTTTTACCGATAAGATTGTGTTCCTTCCGACAAAAAAATCAATGATGAAGGTTCATTTTTAGATATAAATTTTCTAAAAAAAAAAAAAAAAATTGAAAAAAAACATAAAAAGTTTTTGTATTTTTATCTGTTTAAATTTCTTAAAATCGTTTAAGATTGGAAAAGTATAAAAGATTTATAGTTTAACCAAATTTTAATACTTTCTAATACTTCTCAGTAAAAAAATAAAGTTATAGAGAATAGAATAATGAAGCATGGTCGGTTAGAACAAAAACTATAATCTATAAAGTTAATAGTTGAAAGAGAAAAAAGTTGTAATAAATATGAAAGTCAATAAAATAAAATTTATGATTATTAACAGAAACAGAACATTATGCAAAAATGAAGTGATGGTAGTAGAAAAAAAGCCATTTGTACGATTTGACAATTCAAATATCTTGTGGTTCTCTTTGGTTTGTTTTGATTTTATAATATAGAAACTTGGACATTGAAAGCTAAAGATAGAACAATGGGAAGCTTTCGAATTGTGAATAAAATATCAATAAGTTTAACTTTAAGGAATTGACCGAATACGAAATAACAAAAGATTAAACAGAATAAATAAAAGTTGATAACTTTTACCTATATACAAACATAACGTACAATGAAAAAAAGGTATTATTAAAACGTAAAATATTATGTTATCATCAAAAATAATGAATACAAGCGTTCTAATAGAAATATCCCAAAAAAGGATACCATAAAAATATCTTAAAAATCCATAGTCAAAAAATGAAGAAAATATAAAAATCATTTTGGTATTTCTTAAAAATGAGGGTTAATTAAAATTGAAATTTATTAGTAGCATTAGAAGTTAACTACAAATCCCAAATCTATATTGTATATGGTATCTTTAAAGAATATTAAATCTGAAAGTTATATTAAATTTCTGGGAATTACCATATGTATCAAAAATTAATTCTTTTTTATTTACCACACAAAAACTATGCTCTCGTTTTAAATTTTTAATTATTTGGTTTTTTATATATTGCAATATTTTATTTATGGACATAATATTCCTTATTCCCTATATTTTTTCATGTTTTGAAAATTATATTTAATTTAAAAGAGTGGAAATTTTTTATTCCTTTTTTTTTTTGTTTGCATTTTCTTAAATACATATAAAAAAAAAAAAAATTTATAATAAAAGCTAAAACATTTCAGTATAATATAAACAATAAAAGATAGGGCAACACATTGTACTATAAATAAAATACAAATACCATGCCAAGTCATTCTCTGGAGGCTATTTTTGTAAATCACATTATTTCCTTGTTGAATGACTCCAGAATTACATTTAACTGTGCGACAAGAAAAACAAAACACACCAAAAAAAAAAAAAAAAAGAAAGCAAAAGTTAAGACAAATGAAGTGAAAAGAAAAAATAAAAATAAGGTAGGAAATAAGGCCATAGGGTAAAATTTCTTGGTACAATGGTAAAAATAAAACAAAAAAAAAAAAACAGAAAAAAGAAAAATTTTTGAAAAAATAATGAATACTATTAACCAAACACTGTAAATGAAAGTAAGAAGAAAAAGTAAAAATAAAAATAAAAAAGAAAAATACAAGTGAATTACTGAAATTTGTTGAACATAAAGAAAAAAAAAATTCTAATATTATATACACAAATTAAATAGGTACATAATGTATATTATATTTACAAAGATATTTCCAGAAATTTTATATTGCACATACATATACATATATATATATATATATATAAATATATATTATTTAATTGCTGGTAATTTATCAAAGTCGATAGAACAAAATAAAACACAGATTGTTAAATAATTGTTATTGATGACTGTCATAACCTTTTTCATCTAGAAATTATAAAAATTACCTTTACATTAGAAGCTATTTATAGAATGTTCTACAATTTTAAGCTTTTCTTTTCTTCAATTATAATTCCAATCATTTTAAGCTTTTATTTGGTTAATGTTAGCTCTATCATTGTTTTTTGATTTTAAAGGATGAATTTTTAAAATTAAATAAATGAACCATAGAGTTTTATTTAATTTCTAGACAGTTTATTGAAATTAAGATGCATTTAATATTATAATTTAATTTTATAAACAAAGCAACTAAAATAAATTTAATGTTATGTTGAATATCATTAGAACATATAATTGTATAGAATAGGAATTCTGCAGTTAAGAAAATCTTAAAGTATGTAGTTAAAACTATTGAAGTTAATATAAAAATTAGATAAGTGAAGGTAGAGGAATGAGTGACAGGTGACATAAGATGGATGAGTATGAAACTTAAATACAAGGCAGAAAAGGAAGAAAATACATAAATCATGCAAAAGAAAAAAACACCGAAAATTTCTGTTATAAAATGAATTGAATTTAAATTCGAATATTTTTTTAACAGATAAAAAATAAATCGATTTTAGTAATTTTGCATATTAAATTTTAAAAAGTGAAAATTATAAGTAATTTTAACTATGTATTCACTATAGTACTATATATAATCACGTAGCTGATATTATAGGCGAAATTAAAACGATTTCAAATTACTTGTAAAAATTTGCATACTTTCAGGTCGATCCAATTAAAAATTTCTTTTTTAAGAAAGATTATTTTTTTCTACATATTTATCTGCGTTAATTTTAAAAATATTTTCCATGTACAAAAATATTCAAAAAATACCAAAGAAAGGATTTATTATTGGCAATATCATGTAAAAAAGTATCTATATGGTCACTCTTCCGATTCTTTTCCGATGAATACGTAATAAAGTTAAACCGTTTTTATTTAAAATCACTAATTTTTTTTTTATGAAAAAACAAAAACATGTTTTTTTTTTTTTACGTCAGTTTTGTTTAGTCTTAATTTTCTTTGAAAAATTTTAAGGTATGTAATTTACATAACATTTAACCCTTGAAGAAAATTTCAGTATCTTAATGTTTTTACTCAACTTCATCATAAAATGATTTATTTACTGTAGCTTATAAATTGTATATATACAATTTAAGCAAGCGAAAAAAAAAAACATGGTAAGAAAAAAATAACAAAACATGAAAATGCAAAAGAAAAACTCATCGCTTCCCCACATTTCCATTATTTTTATCTTCAATTTTCCGCCATACAAAAAAAAAAAAAAGAAAAAATTAAAAATTTGTCGTTTCATTTTATTTACGGTTTAGTTTTTTTTTTTTTTATCCATTTACATTAAAAGATGAAGCTACTAATATCCTTGTAAAAGTTTTAAAGTTGCTTAAAAAAAAGGTAAAAAAAAAAGAAAATGAAGAATTCAGGTGAAAAAAGAAAAAAAATAAAGAAAAAGACATAACAAGTTTAAATACAAGAAGTTTTCCATTTTCTTTTTTTTTTTGGATTTAAAAAAAAATAAGTTAAGTTTTATATATAAAAACAAATAGTTGTATGTTTGTTTATGTATTATGTTTTATTTTTACAAGGTTTAGAAATTTTTTATTTTTGTATTTTTTAAATTTTAAGACAGATGAGAAGATTTTTTTTTTTTTAAAAAATCTAAATTAAGATTAAAGATCTTTTTTTTTATGCTGTTTTATAGTTGTAATCTTTATATTTTATTTTTTTAATAAATTTGACACTTAAGTAGGTATCAGGAATACAGGATTCATGAAAGTTTTTGAAGAGAAAAATATAACTTTTTATTTTTAATATATGAAAAAGAAAAGTTTTCTTTTATATTTTTTATTTTATTTTATGTATATATAATTTATACATAAAAAAAGATAAGTGTTAAAACATAAAGATTTTCTTTGACGTTTTAAATTCATTTTAAAACAAAACTTAAACTTTAAATAAAAAAAAAAATCAAGTTATTCAAACTTAATCAAATAATTTTTTTTTTTTGTTTCGTTAAAATTTCTAACGTGAAAAAAAAGTTATAAAAAAAGTCTTATAGTATAAAATAAAGTTTAAATAATTTTTAATGAAAGTTTTTCATCTTTAATATCTTTATTGTGAAGAAAAATATGTAAAAATTAAAAAAAAAAAAAATATTTTTAAGTCTAGACAAAGTTATGACTTTCATTTAATTATAATCAAGCAAAACTTTATCAAAAAAATTTTTGAATGTAATTAAAAATTCCTTAATTAATGTTAATTCCCTTGAATTTTTAATGTTACTCATAAAAGCTCAAGAAATCCTTTAATTTAATATTCGCCAAAGAAAAATTTTAGTAACTATTTAGTGATACATATGTGAGTTTTTTTTTGTCCACTGTATGAGGTATCGTTTAAGATTTGATTGACTCTGTTATTGATTTGCAATCAAAGAAACAAGGATTTGAGTCTCATCTGTGGTTTATATAAAAATATAAACGGAATATAAAATATATTACGATGTAATGTCCCATAAAGCTTTTGGCAGCAGAGTTATTAAACTTTAAATTCCTTTTATTAACTGTACAACGCTATGTGTGAGCAGTACTTTTGCATCGCATGTAATTACCAGCCATAAAAACGAAATGTATGAATAAATTGAAGTTGTTTGAATCGTAGATTTGTAGAAAAATGATTAAAATGCTATATACAGCAAAAAAATGGTAGCAACAAAGTTGTATTTACCTGTATTTCAAGTTTACATCTTTTGATTTGTTGGAAGATGTTAACAAACTTTATTCCACCCAAAGAACTAGTGTTAATTATAATATGTAAGCTAATTCAAAAATACGATAATTTTTGTTTTTTTTTTGACGAAATTTTATTTAAAAATGCTGAAAAGTTTTGCTGAATAACTCATTTAATTAAATTTAAATATTTATATTTGAAGTAATACAATAATACCCTTTTCTAAGATTTCTGATTTAATAAGTCGTAGAAGTACGTCCTTTACCAGATTTAACAATTGACAATCAAAAATTAAATTAAACAAGAAAAAAGAAAATTCAAGAGATGTTTTTAAGTAAAAAATTTAATCAATAAAACCGGGACAGTAATAAATATATACATACATATTACTAGTATATATATTCGATATAAAAAAGGATTTTTGTATTATTGTAATTCTTGTAATTTTTTAATATTGTAGAATTCATATTTACATATAATTTCCTTCGATATCATAATGGAAGAGTGCAATATCATTCGTGAATTTTGCACACAAATTACATTTTCTTAATTTATAATTGAATTCATATATATTTTTAAGGGTTGCCATGTTCATTTAAAATTTTACAGTAAAACAAGTTTTTGTTAGGTAAGTGAATGATGAATTTGTTTAGAATCATCTTGAATTTGGGCAAATTGAAGATCAAACGCCAGCTTTTGGGAACATATTGGATAGTATTACGGTCTAAATTTTTGCAGTTCTCACAAAAAACAGATTGCTATAACCAGTAGAGTATGCCACTTAGGTAGTTCTACTTCCTAGGAATGAGTAATTGCAGTCCGTCTAGTTGTACTTTGGAATTGTTTGAGAGGAGACAATAATTATTTAATGTCATCTGAGAAAGTATCATTATCTACAAGATATCTATAAAAAAAGAGAAAGAGCTCCAATATTACGTCGATTTTTAAGAGAGATTACTATTAGTCAACGGCGTAATCACTGGGACAAATTACTTATTTTGAAAATCTATCTAAGTAGTTCAAGGAAGTAAATGAGGCGCTACTCCATCTTAATTTGTATATAAGGTCTCAATCGAGGTAGTTCGAGAAAGTAATTGATGCAACCAGCCCATGTAAATTGTATTCCATCTTAGGTATTATAAATAAACTTTATAGATATTAATCAAGTTCCAATGGCTGTGGTAGTTTCAATGAAATTTTGTAATGAGCGAGGCTACATAAAAATGTTAGCCCACAACATTAATTTTTTAATGAGAATTATTTATGGTTAAAATTTCATTACTCTACCTTAAACGGTATAGAAGTTTTATAAACAGACGGAAGGAAGGACAGACAGAGTGAAATTAATAATCAAATTTTTGTTTTTAGCACATTTCCAAAAAAATTTTGAAAAAATGTGCTTATTAGTTTCACTCTGTCCGTCCGTCCGTCCGTCCGTCCGTCCGTCCGTCTGTTTACAAAACTTCTACACCGTTAAAGATAGAGAAAAAAAATTTTAACCATAGGTAGGTCTTATAAAAAAAATAATTTTGTGGAACAACTTTTTCATGTAGCCCCCCCCATTACGGAGCTACACCCCCTCAAACTTTGAAAAAGCCCTATTTTTAAATGCATATATCTTATGTTCTGCTTAAGATTTTTTCAATCTGAAAACGTCATTCGACAGGTATTTCTTTTATCTTTGTAAATTAATATCAAAATTATACAATTTTTTTAAATTTAGTATTTAAATTTACCGTTATGTGAAAACCAAATTTTGCATGATTTTTCTACTTTCATAACTCCGGCACGCTTCTAGATACAAGCTTGAAATTTTGAGGCAAGAAAGAACTTTTAGAATTAGTATAAGTTTCCTCAGAAAATTTTTTCGGACCACCCCCTGTTTATGAGCTATTAGGGCTTAAAAATTGAAAATTTGCTATTTTTAAACACCTGTAACTTAGGAACCTGCACACATTTTACTTCTGCAAGATGTAAAAATTAAAGCTACAATAATATATTTTTACGTGTGTGAAAGGTTTATTTTAATTGTAAAGGGTTCCAAAGTTGCAGCTCTTCAAAATTGTAAAAAAGCCCCATTTTCAGATGTATATATCTCGGGCTCTGCGTAATAGTTTTGCAATCTAAAACCGGCAGAAGATCGAAAATTTTATTATCTATATGAAACAATATCAAAATTATGTAATATTATGTAATTTACGATTTAAATTTACCGTTATGTGAAAACCACATTTTGCATGAAATTTCTTTTTTCATAACTCCGGCACCCCTTTAGATAGGAACCTGAAATTTTGAGACAAGAAAGAACTTTTAGAATTAGTATAAGTTTCCTCAGAAAATTTTTTGGTAACGCCCCCTCTTTAAGAGTTATTACGCCTCAAAAATTGAAAATTAGCTATTTTTAGACACCTGTAACTTAGGCACCTGTAAAAATTTTTCTTCGGCAAGACATGAAAATGAAAGCTACAATAATATATTTTTACGTGTGTGAAAGGTTTATTTTAGTTGTAAAGGGTTCCAAAGCTGCAGCTCTTCAAAATTGTAAAAAAGCTCCATTTTCAGATGTATATATCTCGGGCTTTGCGTAATAGTTTTGCAATCTAAAACCGCCAGAAGATCAAAAATTTTATTATCTATATAAAACAATATCAAAATTATGTAATATTTTGTAATTTACGATTTAAATTTACCGTTATGTGAAAACCACATTTTGCATGAAATTTCTTTTTTCATAACTCCGGCACCCCTTTAGATAGGAACCTGAAATTTTGAGACAAGAAAGAACTTTTAGAATTAGTATAAGTTTCCTCAGAAAATTTTTTGGTAACGCCCCCTCTTTAAGAGTTATTACGCCTCAAAAATTGAAATTTTGCTATTTTTAGACACCTGTAACTTAGGCACCTGTAAAAACTTTTCTTCGGCAAGACATAAAAATTAAAGCTTCAATAATATATTTTTACGTGTGTTAACAGCTTTTCTTAGTTATATAGGATTCCGGACTTACGGCCCCTCAAAATCTCAAAAATGTCCTATTTTCACGTTTTTTTCTTATTACATGAAATTTTCAAATTTTTGTGTAAGTCACACTTCTAAACAATTTGTATTGAGTTTTGGAAATGTGCGCTTTTAAAAACCGTTGGTTTACATTCTACCTTGTTTATTTTGAAAATAATATAAAAATATTCGATTTATGGTAAAAGCAAAGTAAATATTTTTGATATCTATTTTTAAAAAAAAATATTTATCCTTTAAATTTGTTCTTTACAAAATAGCTTCGCAATCATTTTTTTAGCTTACAATATTAAATTTTTTTATTGCACTTTTTTTTGGACTACGGTATTAAATTCAATGTGATCAAAAGTAACTATATAAAAGAATTCAAAATTTTTTTTTAAAAGAACAATTAGGTAATAAAAATGTTATTTTTTCTTGTTTTTAACTTTCAAATAAAAATAAAAATTTTAAAATTGCTGAGATTTTGAATTTTTAACATAACTAATAATTATATCATAAAATAATTTTTATTTTATTTTACAACAATATACAGGAGCAAAAATGTAAATTTTCATAATTTTAAGGTATTTTCATTGAACAATTTTAGTATTGTAAATAAATCGATCAAAAAAAATTTTCCACAATGAAATAAAAAAAAAAAAAAAATCAAAAGATATAAAAACCTTGAATATATACTTTCGGATAATGATTATTTTGACTTTACTTTAACTGTATGTATATATGTATATTTTTTTTATAAATATATTATATAAAATCATATCCGATTTTTCTTTTTTTTTGGTGTATATTTTTTTTTTTATGAATCCCATATTAAAATAATAAAATATAAATTATTCAAATGAAAAACGAAAAAAAAAAAAATACACCTTAAAAATGCAGACCAATATTTTTTTTTTTTGAAAATCCTTCAACTGAATATCGTGTGTACAAATCAAGATTTAAATTGATATGCAGACTACAGACAATTACGATCTTTTTTCAAATAAAAGTTAAATAAATTATTAAACTTTACATTAGTGTAGTTGTGTTTTGTTAAAAAAAAATTATTTAGTTAAATTTTAAACAGATTTAAAATTGTTTCATACATATTTTTTAAAATATATTATTATTTTTCAATGTTAAAAATCAAAAGACGTCATGTTATAATCAACGGATATTAAAAAACAACTTATAAAGTTAAATTTAAACCTCAAAATTGCTCTATTTACTAAAAATTTCCTACAATAAATGAAATGAGCGCAGATGTAACTGATTTAATAGAATTTAAAATCATTTTGTATAATACATATTTATTTTAAAAAGTTGAGATTCATTTGATGATTATAAGTCGTAGGACAGTGGGTGAAATTTAACACTTAATATCATGAAGAGGCCAAGAAATAGTTTGCTTAGAAAATTTAAAAAACTGTTACTCTAATGGCATATTAGAAGTTATGACAAGGAAAATACATATTATTTATTTATTTTATTCAATATTCACTGGCATTCAGCCCTAAAAAACCGTTATATTAATGTAATGCGTACACAGAAAACTTAAATTTAAAAATTAATTTGTCACTAACTATACTAAAACAAAAGAAAAACGAAGAAGAAATATTATATGATTTAATTATCTCGAATGATTATAAAAAAAAAAAAATTTATGATTTTTCGCTTAAAATTTAAACTACTATGGTTAAAATCAATTACAGAAACACGATTCTTAAAAAAGGAATTCATACTCAGTTCTATGCGCTTCCAGATAAAAAAAAATCTTTTAGAACTAAAGTATCGCGTTAGTGCATAAATGTTAAATCAGTTTAAAAGGAAGCTACAGTTAATTTTAGCTTATAAAATGTCATAACAAATCATTACAGCTGTAGCCCTTAGTTTCTAATCTATCAATTTGAATAAGATTACATTTTGCTAAGTATCCTGTAAACAGTGAAGTTCCCAATTAAATTTACGTAAACAAGATCTAATCATATTTTTTTGAACGAATTTGATGTATTTAATGTGTTTAGTATAAAAAAATATTCAAATAAGCGAAGCATATTTTAGATAAGACCAACCAAACAACCAAACCAAACCAGACCAACCAAACAGGTGTATAAAGATTTAAATATATAATGATTAGAAAATTGTTGAGAATTGCGTTTTATGAATCCAAGCATAGAAGAGGCTTCGGATATTCAAAATGTAGAATTAATATTATCGTAGAGGATGTATTTTTAAATCTGATCATATTCAATCTTATGCTTGAAAGTACAAATCAGTACAGTTGGTTTTGAAAAGTTTTAATGTCCAGTAAAATTAATGTTTTTATTTAATGAATCGAAAAAGTGCGTATCTTCAATTATCTTATGTACATTGCATAAACATATGCATTTTATTTCTCTACATATATTTATACAAATCTATTAAATAAATTTATACAAGTGTAAGTACAATTGTGAATATTATATTAAAGTTAAGCAACATTTACTTACATATTAAAATGTTTATATGAAATTGTATAACTTAGTTGTTAACAATTGTATAACCTTAAAAACAATTCCTTTGTTTTATCGTGAGACATATTTTAAGATGTTTATTTGTATAAAAATATAAGTACATAATAATATATAGACTATATGTAAAAATGTATTTATATATAAATAAAGATTTAAAAGTGAAAGATTTAAGATGGGCATAAAAAATAAATAAAAACAAAGATATTTTTTTTTTTTGTTTGTTTTTTGTGTGTGTGGGTAATAAGGATATCATATTTTTTTTTTATGTTTTGAGATAAAATGTTGACAATATATAAATAGTGTAGTTAGAATTATAATAAAATATTATCGCTGTTAAGATAACAATAATTTAAAATTTTTAATCTTCGCCTGTAAATATGCAATCAATATTTATTAATTTTATTTTTTAATACAAAGAAGAACATGTCTGGGGGCTTCGGTAGCCTAGTGGGTAGGCGTGTGGCGTATTAACCGAAGGAGTGTGGGTTCGATCCCTGCACAAGTCGTAAGTTTTTTTCTTTACATACCCCCCTTACGACCAAATATAATGTAAATATATAGTATATAATATAAACAAAATACATAATATTAGTATATAATTTAATAATAGTATAAAAACCTATAATGGCCTTTAGTAGCCGATGGTTCAATAATATTGCATTACATTTATGTATGTAATATTAATATAAATAAATAAATAAATAAATAGAACATGTCTGGGGCTTCGGTAGCCTAGTGGGTAGGCGTGTGGCGTATTAACCGAGAGAGTGCAGGTTCATATCCTGCACAGATAGCAAGTTTTATTAATTGAAAACAAATCCCATTTGCTATCAAATATAGTGTAAATATAAAATATATAATATAAACAAAATAAATAATATTAATGTATAATTTAATATAGTATTCGACCTATAATAGCCTTTAGTAGCAGATGGTTTTGTAATATTGCATGAGTAATATAAATTTTGTATGATTTGTATATATTTTATATATTTTCAATATTTAAATAAATAAATAAATAAGAACATGTCTTATGATTTGCAATATTAATTATAATAGATAATTAGAATAAAAGTATATTTATTTATGTATTTATAATATTTTAACTCATGATTTTTGCGCTGCAACCTTTAGATTCTAACAAAATATAAGCGAATAATACCAATATACTCATCTCTTAACCTACAGATATTTATAAAAATTCGGGAGTATCCTTATAGTATTTAAAATGAATTATTTGAAAATATGTCATTTCTCATAGTTAAATATGTATATTATATCTTTAAGAATAAGTGTATATTTTTTTTATAAGTTCAATTTAAAAAAAGATTTAGTATGAGAAATTAAAATTTAAACCCTTTTCTAAAGTAACACAACTATTTGACTGACAGATTTATATTGAAATTGAAATAAAAATAACCCATGTTTTACTTATTTGTTTTTTTCTTTAGTTATTTGTCCAAATTGTTGTCTAAAGCTTTATGTGTAATCTTTTATGATTTTTTTTCTGTTTGTTTTTATACGAAATCTTACACATGTGGCCTTGTTGTTTTATTTTATAAGTTCATATTGTAATAAAAAAGCGGTTGAACTATTTTATTTACTTTTTCAATTGTAAAATTCAAGTTGTTTTTTATGTGGTTTTTACTTTTTATGGGAAAATTTACTGTTTCAAGATTAAAAAATGTGGGTATAATTCTTTGAAAAAATCAATTATAAAAAGTAAAACCGAAAAAGGATTTTAATATAAATTTGTAATTTTATTACATGGTAGTTTTAATTTTATATTATTTTGGTTATTTTGTTTAAATTTTTTGTCTGTATGATTAGATTTTAATTTAGAAAAAAAATATATATAGATGATGTTAAATTAAAACTAAATAACAATAGCAAAGACGTAAAAATCATATTTAAAATCAAGGAGAAATTTTTTTTTAAAAAAATTTTGGGCATTTAAAGTGACAGCAGCTGTTACATTTTTAAAATTTCTCCTAAATGTATAATAAACGAGGAAGAATACAGTTGCCTTTGTCAACTCTTAGATACCCGTACAAACCGTTAGTATGTTCACAGCCTGTCACTCTGCTCACAATATTATTTTTTTAATATTTTAGTATTTTAAAATAATTTGGGTGAATTTTATAATTTCTAGAACTATGGGTTGTACATATATTCAAACTATATGTTTATATGTACATTCTTCAAAAGCAGATTCTAACCTTTCACATAACGATTATCAATCCAAAACTTTTTCAAATATTCTATAGTACCATTTAATACTAAGGGGTAAATGTATATTAAATTTACTTAGTACAAAATAGTAAATATAATTTTAAATATTATATTATATTATATTTAAATATTCCATTGACAGAATAATTTCTTATAAGTACAATAAAATACATATATGTATGTAAATACGGCGCTATATAATATAAATCTATACTCTTATCATTCATTCACTAGTGACATATACGATATGTAAATAAACATGATATTATATAAGTATGTATATATATTAATATCATATAAATAAAAATTCTTCAAGCAACCGTTATGTTGTTTATTTATTTACATTTTTTTGTACTACGCATTATATCCTCAACAATTTCAAATTATCGAGTAAAACAAAATGGAAAAAATTCGTTAAAGAAATTTGTTAGAAAATTTGAAAAAATCAAGTAACACTTTCATCAATTATAAAGTAACCCTATATTATTAAAAAAAGTTGTTAACAGAAATAAGAGTATAATGTTGAAGCTTTAATTTTTGTGTATTACTTTAAAAAAATTTTAACAGGTGTTTAAAAATAAGAAATTTTCAGTTTTTGACCCCTTACAGCTCCTAAACGGGGAGTGATACAAAAAAAATTTTTGAAATGACTCATACTTATTTTCAAAGATCTAACTTTTGTCAAAATTTCAAGTTTTCAACTTAAACCGTTTAGAAGATAGAAGGGTTGAAGGATTTTGCAAAATTTGAGTTTCACATAACGGTAAATTAAGACACCGTATACTACAAATATATATTTATTGTATATACACTTTTAAAGCTAATAAAAGTAGTAATCGTTTGGCGTTTTTAAAATGAAGATAGACCTTATAGAACTAGTGCTATAACAATTTAAATATAGAGCTTTTTTGAACTTTTGGGAAGCTGTAGCTCCGTAACGAGTGGGGCTACAAAAAAAAGTTATTAAAAATAAAATTAATATTTTTGTGACATCTATCAGCAGTTAAAATTTCATAGCTCTATTGCAAAAAAAATGTGGGGATCTAAAAGTTAGGTGTTCGAGAGCTACCCTAAGGCTTGGTCCAAACTCAACCAAAAAAATAGAGAACCTACAAATTACTCCCAGAATATTTTGTGTAAATTTCAAGATTCTAGCTTTCTTAGTTTTTGAGTTAGCGTGCTGACGGACGGACATGGCTCAAAAGTCTTAGAATTTTTTTCTGATCCGATCCATACTTTTGAAGGTATATCTAGCTCGCTTATTTAGGGGTGTTACAAACGGAGGAGTAATTTTATTATACCCGATCCTACCGTACGGGTATAAAAATGTATCTAACTGAAAATTGAAAAAACAATATGATAAAATTTTGTATACTATAGGCAACTGTTAGAGTAAATATAATATAGAATATCATATTCGAATTTTATATAAGTGATTACACCTTCATAGAGACGTATTTTAAAAATTTTCTGTTAATTTTATGTGACAGTTGTTCAAGTCTATTTATATCATATATATCAATTGTTTTGTAAGGATAGATCGGAAAATATTAAAATAAACTGTAAAGAAACGAAACGAAATAAGTCCTATATGAGTTGTGTGGGACTTTAATCTAATATACATCACTTTCAGTTTTTAATTAAACAATAGATTAAGAAAGTTTTGGTACTAAATGTTATATACTGGGATGAGTTGAGGGCAATAGCTAAATAAAATTGTTCAATTAAATTTTTTAATTTCGCAGATAACAATTTACATTCTTTAAAATTTTTAATATTTTAATTACAACAGAAGGATTGTAATAAGGAATTACCAAAAGAAACTCAAAAATTTAATAAAATCAAGAAGAATATAATGGTGAAGTACTACCTTTAATTTTTTCATATACTGATATTTCTGCAGTGTTTTAAAGATGTTAAATAATAAGATAATAGTTATAACTTTATTCCAGAAATAATAACTGCTTATATTTTGCTATCTTGAATAAAAGTTTACATTAGTAAAACTTTAAGTGAAATTTTTCTATATAATCTTATTTAAAGTAATTTTAGATATAAAAATTAGTTTTATTATTTCAAAGTATATCAAAAACAAAAACTATATATTTCTTAACAATTTAATTTGTAATAAAATAAAATTTTTCGAATTAAAACGGTATTTCCTAGCCTTTATTAAATTACAAATTTGAAGTCAACATCAAATTATTTAAAGTAACTTTGGATGACAAATCTATATAAAAAATAATCGTTTAGGATACTATGAAAAAATTAGTTCAGATAGCTGGAAAATTTTGTTTCTAAAATGTCTAATAATTTCTGGTTAAGAGTAAATATAAATTTTACAATTCTTCATTTTGTTTTTAATATTTCATATAAAATAAATTTTTCATATAAAAAATATTCTAAATTTGACTAAAATATATATTTTTAAGCTATGAAGGTTTTGATCTTCCTTTTTAGCACATTTCCAAAAAAATTTGGAAAAAATGTGCTTATTAGTTTCACTCTGTCCGTCCGTCCGTCTGTTTACAAAACTTCTACACCGTTAAAGATAGAGAAAAAAAATTTTAACCATGGGTAGGTCTCATAAAAAAAATAATTTTGTGGAACAACTTTTTCATGTAGCCCCACCCATTACGGAGTTACAGCCCTTCAAACTTTGAAAAAGCCCTATTTTTAAATGCATATATCTTATGTTCTGCTTAAGACTTTTTCAATGTGAAAACGTCATTCGACAGGTATTTCTTTTATCTTTGCAAATTAATATCAAAATTATACATTGTTTTTAAATTTAGTATTTAAATTTACCGTTATGTGAAAACCAAATTTTGCATGATTTTTCTACTTTCATAACTCCGGTACGCTTCTAGATAGAGGCTTGAAATTTTGAGGCAAGAAAGAACTTTTAGAATTAGTACAAGTTTCCTCAGAATTTTTTGGTAGCGCCCTCTCTTTAAGAGTTATAACGCCTCTAAAATTGAAAATTTGCTATTTTTAGACACCTGTAACTTAGGCACCTGTAAAAAGTTTCAGCAAGACATTGCAAGACATTTCAGCAAGACATGAAAATTAAAGGTTCAATAATATACTTTTACGTGTGTTAACGACTTTTCTTAGTTATATAGCATTCCGGAATTACGGCCCCTCAAAATTTCAAAAATGTCCTATTTGCACATTTTTTCTTATTACATGAAATTTTCAAATTTTTGTGCAAATCACACTTCTAAACAGTTTTTATTGAGTTTTGGAAATGTGCGCTTTTACCGCATGTGCGCTTTTACCGTTGGTTTACATTCTACCTTGTTTTTTATGTAAAGCCACCTTTTCTTTAAAGTCCTACCATAAAACTGAATAAAAATTTAACTTTTGACACAGATGAAATATGTCCAATAAAGGACATAATTTCAAAAATGTTATTTTTTAATTTACGGTAAATCTGAGAAATTCAGTTTCATTATAATTTCAAAGTTCATTTTTTCCTCACGATTTTAATATTTTTCTTAGCGAAAGTAAAAAATACAAAAAGCTCTTGATAAAGTTATAGACTAAAAAAAAAAAACAGAATATGGGATAAAAACAAAATCAAATAATTTCAGTCGATTAAGCATAAGATTTAAAAGAACTTAAAGTAATAAAATAGACGTCTAATAGTCTGGTTTAGTTATATTTTAAAAGCGTTTTATCATAAATTAACAAAAAAAAAAAACATAGTTATATTATAAAAACACGAAATAAAAAAGATAAATAAAAAAAAAACTTATTTAATTGGTGATATGGGAATTTCCCCGCCAATTTTAATATGCTTTATTTTTCTCTCTTTCCTTATGTAATTTTTTTGTTTTTTTTTTTTTGCTTTGTTTAATATAATGTCATCTTTGTTACGTAACTTAAAAAAAAAAATTCAATTTGTCTGGATTGAAAAATTTTCATTTTTCTTTAATGTAAAACTTTTATAACATAACTGGACTATTAATTTTATTCGAAAATATTATGTCCTTTGGGTGTGTTTCTAGAGAAGTAGAAAATATTTGAATTTTTTTGTGGTAATGTAATGTAGATAGTAAAGATATCTGGAAAAATGTAAAGAAAAGTTTTTAACAATGTTATAATTTTTATAATAATACATATATTGTGTTAAATATTTATACACAATATGTATATGTATATATTTATATACATATTAATGTACATATATAAATATATTTATGTATTTTATTTGTTTATGTTTTTTTTTTCAAGGTTATATACTAACTAAAGTATTGTGCATATACATACATAAAGTTTATTTAAATGGTACCTGAATGAATTCACCTGTATAATATATTACATTAAATATTATTAATACATATCTATATATGTATTAATGGTAGCACATTGATCAAAAGATCTGTTGAATCGTGCTTAGAAAACATAAATGAGATTTTCATTTTTATTTTATTGTGATTTCATGTTTTTTTTTGTTTTTTTTTTTTCTGTTTTTGTATTTCTATTTATTTCTTTTACAAATGATTATTTTGTTTTTGTTTTAGATTTTTCTTTATAAGTTATAAAAAATTTTTCTATTCATTGAATTCATTTTATGTTTATTTAAGTTTTTTTTTTTTATTTTGTTTAATTTTTTTTAAGAACTTTGTTTTTTGTTTTGTTTTTATAATTCGATGAAAAGTCCTGTTTATGTTTTAAAGCAAAAAAAAAAGAAAAGATAGTAAAAAATTGCAAGGGTCGTTCTTTATTAGTTTCGGAGATATTTTTGTTAAGCTTTGGAAGGCGTGTGTCAGCTATCAGAATTGCCACTTCAATTCATCTCAAATTTCTGGGACATTTCGAAATTCGCCCTTGTAGCAATTTTAAAGGTTCAATCTTTAATAGTCCATCTTAAATATCAGTTTTTAATTTTAAAGAAAAGGAAACATAACAGAACACCTTTGTACCAAATATAAAGGTTCTATTTTTGATAGTTTTGGAGATATGCTCGTTTACACTTGGACTCGTTCGGAAGCTTCCAAAATCCGAACCCATGGACCGATTTTTCCCAGTTGTAATCTCCGTCTTTCTTTCGTAATTAGTAACCTACTATATAAATTTCATTAAGACAGTTTTATTAGTTTTTGAGTTATCGTGCGAACAGACAGATAGACGGACGGACATTGTTAAATTGACTCAGGAGGTGACACTGGTTAAGAATATATAATACATGTCAATATTGCTTCCTTTTGGTGGTTGCAAACATCATATCAAAATTTACAAAATCCTATACTATATATTTAGGGTATATGTTTTTTAAATAAAATTTTTTTTAAATTCCTTTAATTGAAATTGACATTGAAATTGATTTGACTCTTTTAAAGAGGTAAAAAGCTTTGAAGTAATATTTGTATTTGGTACTATTGAAAGAATATGGTGGAAGTTGTTTGGAAGCTTAATAAGAAAAATATTGAGATATCAATGGCATAAGCGACAGTGGTTTATAATAGCGTACTTCAATACACATCACAATCCTATTTTCTTTCTTTTGTAACTTAAAATAAATTTAATAATCTATAACAAGACCTAAGTAAACAGGCCAAGAACTGAAAACACATGAATGTAGTTGTGAGAGAATTACAATCGATTCTTACGAATCCGCGTATGAATAATTTCATAATTGATGTGAGTCTCGATTATAGCCATATAAGCATGTACAAAATTAAAGTATGAAAGTAGTTTCGACGTATACTATTGCGATATTGAGGCAATTTATCTTAAGAAGCTTTTAAAATAAAAAATTTAAAGGAGGACAATTTTTTAAATGCATATAATGAAAATATTATATTTAAAAATATTTTTCTTTAATGAATTATGTAGAAAAGATGCGACTTTAATTTTCTCTTTGGACCAAATTGAATAAAGTAAATGGTTTTTTTTCCATAAGACTGTGTGTAAATTTGTTAAAAGTTGGCCCGTTATTAAGCTTTTACTCTCTGCACTTCATGGCCTGATAATTGATGTGAGTCTCGTCTATAATTGTAATTTAGTAGTTTGCAGCCACACACTACGTATTATGAATTCCGTTTCAAGCTTTGAACATCAGTAACCACATATTTTTTGAGATTTTTCTACTATAAAACCCATACATAATATTAATAATAAAAAACATAAACAACCTATTTCATATTTACATTACAGTAGTATGGTACCTACGATAGTCGGTAGTAGTAACAAAACGTACACAAACACAACAGAACAGAATAACAAAAAAAAAAAACAAAATTATAAGAGACATTCTCACTTACTCTTTTTAAAATTGTATATTCTTCTTTTCCTCTCGAGTCACGAGTCTCGACTCGACTCGAATCGACCTCAACGGCTCAACTATTCTTTGGCTTTATGTATGGAATGTACTTTAACTTATGCATGTATAAAGAAAAAAATTTAAAAATTGATAAAAATCGTCATTTATCACAATATTTATTGAAATTTTAAATAATGATGAATGATATTGATCTGATATTAATAATCAATATGTATCTAAGTATCTATTTATGTATAATCAGCGGGCGAGTCTCTTTAAAATTCAAATATATAATTGTTTTAGTTTTTAGCACATTTCCAAAAAAATTTTGAAAAAATGTGCTTATTAGTTTCACTCTGTCCGTCCGTCCGTCCGTCCGTCCGTCTGTTTACAAAACTTCTACACCGTTAAAGATAGAGAAAACAAATTTTAACCATAGGTAGGTCTCATAAAAAAAATTATTTTGTGGAACAACTTTTTCATGTAGCCCCCCCCATTACGGAGCTACACCCCCTCAAACTTTGAAAAAGCCCTATTTTTAAATGCATATATCTTATGTTCTGCTTAAGATTTTTTCAATCTGAAAACGTCATTCGACAGGTATTTCTTTTATCTTTCTAAATTAATATTAAAATTATACAATTTTTTTAAATTTAGTATTTAAATTTACCGTTATGTGAAAACCAAATTTTGCATGATTTTTCTACTTTCATAACTCCGGCACGCTTCTAGATAGAAGCTTGAAATTTTGAGGCAAGAAAGAACTTTTAGAATTAGTATAAGTTTGCTCAGAAAATTTTTTCGGACCACCCCCTGTTTATGAGCTATTAGGGCTTAAAAATTGAAAATTTGCTATTTTTAAACACCTGTAACTTAGGCACCTGCACACATTTTACTTCTGCAAGATGTAAAAATTAAAGCTACAATAATATATTTTTACGTGTGTGAAAGGTTTATTTTAGTTGTAAAGGGTTCCAAAGTTGCAGCTCTTCAAAATTGTAAAAAAGCCCCATTTTCAGATGTATATATCTCGGGCTCTGCGTAATAGTTTTGCAATCTAAAACCGGCAGAAGATCGAAAATTTTATTATCTATATAAAACAATATCAAAATTATGTAATATTTTGTAATTTACGATTTAAATTTACCGTTATGTGAAAACCACATTTTGCATGAAATTTCGTTTTTCATAACTCCGGCACCCCTTTAGATAGGAATCTGAAATTTTGAGACAAGAAAGAACTTTTAGAATTAGTATAAGTTTTCTCAGAAAATTTTTTGGTAACGCCCCCTCTTTAAGAGTTGTTACGCCTCAAAAATATAAAATTTGCTATTTTTAGACACCTGTGACTTAGGCACCTGTAAAAATTTTTCTTCGGCAAGACATGAAAATTAAAGCTACAATAATATATTTTTATGTGTGTGATAGGTTTATTTTAGTTGTAAAGGGTTCCAAAGCTGCAGCTCTTCAAAATTGTAAAAAAGCCCCATTTTCAGATGTATATATCTCGGGCTTTGCGTAATAGTTTTGCAATCTAAAACCGGTAGAAGATCGAAAATTTTATTATCTATATAAAACAATATCAAAATTATGTAATATTTTGTAATTTACGATTTAAATTTACCGTTATGTGAAAACCACATTTTGCATGAAATTTCTTTTTTCATAACTCCGGCACCCCTTTAGATAGGAACCTGAAATTTTGAGACAAGAAAGAACTTTTAGAATTAGTATAAGTTTCCTCAGAAAATTTTTTGGTAACGCCCCCTTTTTAAGAGTTATTACGCCTCAAAAATTCAAAATTTGCTTTTTTTAGAGACCTGTAATTAGGCACCTGTAAAAATTTTTCTTCGACAAGACATGAAAATTAAAGGTTCAATAATATGCTTTTACGTGTGTTAACGGCTTTTCTTAGTTATATAGGATTCCGGACTTACAGCCCCTCAAAATTTCAAAAATGTCCTATTTTCACGTTTTTTCGTATTACATGAAATTTTCAAATTTTTGTGCAAGTCACACTTCTAAACAGTTTGTATTGAGTTTTGGAAATGTGCGCTTTTAAAAACCGTTGGTTTACATTCTACCTTGTTTACTTTTCTATTAAATTTTTGCATTTGTGTATGAATTAGAAAACTTTTATGTATGAATTAGAAACGATTAGAAAACTTTTCTAATTGCATTCTTTTTTGAATTCAAGTTCTTCGCATATACATAAAGTTCTTGAGTATACAGCAGTTCATACAACCAAAATTAAATTTGAATAATTTTTTATTTTTAAATATTTTGTATGTCAATTTTATGCAGTTTGTACGCTTTTCTCGTCCTCTGTACCATGTTAAATTTAACTGTATTTTGTTCCAAACTTTGTTTGTGCATTTTACGAATGTTTTATTCTGTTTTCCCCACGTACCTTTAAAACATTTATTTCAAACTCGATAAATAAATAGACATAATAGTCCTCACTCACAATACCAAATAATCTAAATATACGTACACCAATTACAGGCTCTTTATACAATTTAATTCTGTTTTGGCTTTATTTTAAATATAATTTCAGTTAGTATTTTGACGAATTTGGTTTTGCTTTCTGAATTTTTACGGATTGTACTTTTTCCATAAATTCTATTTTTCTAAATTGCAACTGTCTATTATATGAATTGGGATTCAACATAGAATTTGACTACACATTAACAGGGGCCCCTAGTAACTTTATAACGACAAGAGTATCCTGTATTATTATAGTATTTTCATGAATTTTTATTTTTGGTAAAAACATAACTAGAATTACTTATAAAAAAAAAAAACTTATAATAAATTTTAAATAAAGTTATTCAGAATTTAATTAATTTAAAAGTTTTACAACATTATGATGGTTCAAGGTTAATATAAGAGTGAATTTTAACTAAACCGCTTTTATAATTTTAACTGTGTTTATATTTTTTAAAATATTTACTTATTTTTTTCTTTTTTTTTTTTATCTTTACCTAGGTTTTTTTCCCAAAATAAATCATAAAAGAAAAAAAATTTAGGTCAAGGCAAATAAAAATAAACGACATTTTATTTTTGTAATAAAAATTAATAAAAAAAAAAAATAAAAAAGCTAAACATTCTATGACAAATTATTTATGGGATTTGTTTTTACTTTGGTAAAAGCAAAGGGGATATTTTGAAAAACGAAACTAAAAAATGATTGGCTGATTAAACATGGAAGGAAAAAAAAACAAAAACGAAATTTGTAATAAAAAAAGAAATAAAAAACTCGCACGTTAAAAATGGCGTCAAAACAATGGATATTCATTTTTTATTTTAGGTTATTATTATTTTATTTGTATGAAGGTTAAATTTGTTATAATACATTGTCGCCTATAAATCACTATCACATTTATAATGTTATTTTGTTAACTTCAGTTATTAACCTTATGCTCCCTTTTGGTCCCTCAGCCATTCTGATGAAAATGCGCTAGATATCTGATAATCAGATTATATTTACAATTGCTATTTAAGAGTGTTTTTAATTATTTATGCATTTAAATTGTTGGAAAAATTCTACTTTTTGTATATATAATTTTTAAATAGTATTGTACACGAAATTGAAAAGCTGGAAAAAATAATATTTCAGACTCATAGCTTAGTTCAGAATAGTTCAAGTTCAAATATGTACAACACAATATGTTCAATATTTTTCTATAATGTTAATTTTTCTTTAACAAATATTCCAAAACATCATATACCTATAGAGTTTTTCTCAAGATTGAATTCTCAGTCAATTTATGTATGTGCTTCCATTCCTCGGAACTAGGAGTTAAAATTTTGAAATTCTTACCATTTCAGTTTTATATAAATGTAAGTTTTCCTATCGAAATTGAACAAGTTCGAACGGAATTCGAGTATTTGTCGGTATTCGGTATTCGTCGCTGGTATACAACATTTTTTTTTTATATGAGAATATAAAAACTCCAATAAGAGAAACTGAATGCCTAATTAAAAAACATATCTGAAATTTTATCAAAAGAAGTTAATTTTATGGAAACAACTACTGCAAAATATGGTTAGTTTTGTGCAACAGATATATCCTCATATCTGGATACTTAACTACTTAATTTCGTACTTGAATTTAAGCTAGTCATCTGAAATTTTGCAAAATGTGATCCAGTTCTATTGTGGTCCAGTATCTATATGTACTTAATAAAGTTAAATATCTTAAAATTTTATAAAAGATAATTAAATTTGATCAAAGCAGCATATACATATGTTTATTATGTACGTAATCCTAAAGTTGACACAGTCAACAATACATGTTTTCTCGTTGTTTTTGTATTCTAAATAGTAATACTAAAACAATTAATTTTTAAATCTAAAATTAAAACATTATAAATTCACTGTCTAAAATATTTTTATCTATGAAAAATTTTAAATCTAAGAGCTATTCTTTTTCTAATAAATTTGATATAATTAAGATACGTTAAAGGATTAATATTAATGAATAAAATATCTAATTTAGAAATAATAATAATAAAATAGTATTATTTTTAATTTTATTTTATTCCATAGAGAATTAAAAATATAAAATATTACGATTTGAAAATATCCGGTCATTAAATTCAAATTTTTAATCCAATTTATTTTAAATTATTTGAATGAAATGTGATTGTGATTTTATTGCTTTAATCATCAATATTAGAAAAAATACTATATTATGAAATTTTTATTATTAAAACTAAAATAATTATATGATCAGTGGCGATTCGATTATTATATTATTATTAAATTCAATATAACAAGATTCAAGACAGCAAATATTTATGGTAGTACTTCCGAAAAGATCTGGTGTTCGATTGCTATAAAATTTCGTGTAACGGTAGTTTAACATCAAAGAAATCTTTCTGTTGAGGTCCTGATTTCCGGAAATGTCATTTGCAGAGATGACACCATTTTAAAAATGTTTATAATAATTTTTATATAATATTGTGAGAATAATTAAATTATTTAAACATACATTTATATATACTGGTATTATATATATATATATACATTTTTAATTTAATACATATTTCTTTAACGCCATCTATAAATTATATTTTTGTTTATTAAATGATTATTTGCGTCAACGGTTATATAATTTGTAAGTGGCATTGAAATACCCACAGTTCTATTCAAAAAAAAACAATAGAAAATTTAATTTTGATATTTTCGTTTATTTTTTTTTCGATTTTTGATAGAAATTAAAATATGTATATAATACTACCGTCATTTAATAAAGATATGTTTGGGTATCACCCAAAAAGAGCGAATTAATAAGAGCGAAAAAATAAAAGCGAAAGAAAAAAAGGCGATAATAAAAAGAGTGAAAGATAAAAAAGAGCGAAAGTTCCATAACTTTGATATATATTAAATAGACAAAAACTTATACAAATTATCAGAAGTATAAGTATATTAATTTGTCCTTCCGAAACTATAATACGTCTGCGACATTTTCCAGCAAGACATTCTACGCACTTTCAATAAACGCTGCCATTGTTCTCTTTGTCCTTCCGGAAAACGTAACCATTGTTTTTTAAAATAACAAAACCTTTTTGGCTTCTCGTATATTCAAGCGACATTTTTAAAAAATTTATTTCAAATATTTATTACAAATATCTTGCACGAAATTATATTTATGAAAAAAATATTTTTAATATTACTAATATGATTCATCGCATACTTGTTAAATTTATAAAAACAACTAGTATTAACATTTTAATTGTTGTACAGTGCTTTTAAATTTTCAAAATAAAATTAACGAAATCCGACTTATGAAATGAAAAAAATCGCGCGATTTTTTTCATTTCATAAGTCGGATTTCGTTAATTTTTTCTTTCGCTCATTTTGCATTCGTTCTTATTTTTTCGCTGTTTTAGATTCGCTGTTTTTGTTTTAGCTCTTATTGGGTGGAACCGTTTGTACTTGACACTAATTTTTAATTTAAATTTTTTGGTTTGAAATAATTGATTCGTTTCAGTCAGTATATTTAAAATTGTTTGTAAAAAATTGATGAAAAAGAATAAACTTTACATTTACATTAACTTTTTATTGATATGATATGAAAAAAATTTTGAAAAGTATTAAATTGATTTACTTCTAAGCTCTTTATGTGCATTGACTGGTGGTAATATTTTTAAGTCGAATAAAACTACTGTAAGTAGGTAAAATTTTAGGGTGGTAATATTTTTAATAACAACCGTAAGTGAAACTTTAACACTTCATTAAACTTTTATCACCACTCGTCACTGTATGTAATGAATTTAGAATTATATTGATTAAATATTTTACTTTGTTCTGGGAATTACGTTTCAATAATGGAATGGAAAATTATTTTATTTTTTTGATATTCAATAATTCAATCATATATTTGTTTTATTTACTCTTTAATGTTATATTATAATATCTTTGAAAGTTTTTTAATGTGATAATATTAAATAATTTTGGTTATTAAAGATTTGGTATAGATTTTTTAACTTTGACGTTCATTTTACCACCAATTTAAAATTAACAAACTAATCTAATTTAAAATAATTATTCTATCAAATTGCTATGAAGTATTGATTTGATTTGATCCTATATTGAATTGACGTGAACTGAAAATCGATAGTTTTACATTATTTTTCTAGATATCAATTTGGTATGTTAATAGTTTTATATTTATTTTATATCAAAATGTATAATGTTTTCTTGTGTTATTAAACCATCATTGAAGTCTTGAATTAATAATGTACACCTCATAATGATTAAATAATATATTGGATATCAAATAATTTTCTAGAATTCTTGATGATTTCGTATTTATATAATGAAATAATCTATTCTATTTATTTTTGATACTATAAATAAATATAAAAATTTATATATTCGAATAATAAAGCGTAAAATTTATTTTATTATTTACGAGAAAAAAGAATTTCGTCAAAATATTTCTCTCAAAGTCTCAACCTCCTAATTTTATTATAATTTTCACATTTAGTGAAAGTGTAGACTATAAAAGAAATACTTATCACATAAGTAAAAATATTTGTATCTATAATATAAAATAAAAAAATATAAGTAAAATGTATAACGTTGTAACTAAAAATTTTTTAATCAAAAACATTTCAAATCACAGTTTATTGATACTAAAATTTAAGTTTTTGTTGAATATTTATTTTTATAAAACTTTTTGAATTTATTGTTGAGTTGTGTATTTTAACAACTTGTATTAATTATGTAAAAAGATCAATACTTCAAATTAATTTTTTTTTTTTTTTCAATTCATTGTATTTAAAAAGGAATTGCTGTTTTTATGGTTTTTTAAACATTTGAACTTGAAATTCGATGATATGAACAAAAAGACAAAAAAAAACTATAATTTATCTTAATTTTCTTGTATATTTAGGGTAACCTTGATTTGATTTTTGTTTTTTTTTTTTCTAATTCAATCAATAAAAGAAAAATTACTTATAAATCGAAATTAATATAATGATATTAGTATTTGTTTGGATTTTCTTTACGTTTATATAATAATAACACGCAACAGACATTTTGGATATTATGGAAAACCTTTTTTTTTCTTTTATTTTCAAATATTTTTTGTTTTATTAAAAAATATTTCTGTCTAATTTTTTTTTGTTATCCTGACTGTTAAGTTTTTTGAACAAGAAACATAAAAATGAAACAGTAAATTGTGAAAATTTGAAAAACAAATTTGATTTATTTTTGATTTTCATTTGATTTAAAAAAAAAAAAAAACCTAAAAGTATGCAAATATGTTCATGAATGATGTTGCGAATTTAGAATGAGATATTTTAATTTTGAGGACTCGGATTGGTTGGTTAAAGCTTATTGCTTATTAAATTGGTTTATTTTGCGAAAAACTCAGCACCATCTGGAATATTTTGGGGGAGTCTGATATTGTGGCTCTGGATATTTCTAAAGGTTTTGACATAGTATGGTATTTTGCCTTATTGTCCAAATGTTAAGAGTTACGTTTTGGTAAAGTCTTTGTAAAATGGATTGCAGATTTCCTTTTTGATTCGTTCATTTTGCGTAGTAGTCGATGGTTTTTTATCTGACAAATTTTTAATAAATGCGGAAAAAGAGATCTGTGTTCTCGCCTACTAGAAATAGTTCTGATTTTTATGAAGACTAGAAATAGTTCTGATTTCTACTTACGAATTCAATAAAAGACTAAATGTCAATAAAAAATTCCATTTTACGTAAACTAAATAATAATTTAGAAAAAATTTATATTGGGATAAAATTAACAGAGTTGATTTTAACACCTCTAAAACGTGCTGCATAATCTCACGTATTTTTAAACAGGATTTTGTATTAAAAATTTTGCACTTTTTCCTAGTAGAAGTTTTATATATTCAGAGATTTTATTTTTCATTATTTAATGTTTTGAATGTTTGTAAAGCTTTGTAAAGATCGTGCCATCACTTGTAATTAAATTTTTCCATCATATAAATTATATTAAATTTAAAATGTGCTTATGTCTAACAAATAAAATTTCATATTAACTTTTTATTTTTTTTTTTGCTTAAAAAAAGCTTAAAAAAATTTTTTTTTTTTTTTTGAAGAATCATTTTAATATTTAATATACTTAAATACATAAAGTGAAATATCGGATTTATATATAAAGTGAAATATCGGATTTCTGCTATAAATTAACTTAACAAATTTTGATTGATTTCCAGTTTTTCAGAGCTAATTTTATTAAACAAATTTTTTTCTTTTTTTGTATAAAAGAAATTTATATATAAAACAAGAAAGAGTCAACTTTCGGATACCCGTATGAACTTAATATATACTGTTTCTATAAAACTTGTTCAACTTTTACAAAATTTCAGATACTTTAGTACTGATATTAAGTACTGAGCCATATTTATGTAAATTTTGGAGTTATATAACAGCTATTCGAACCTATTGCACTACCACAACCAAAATCTTATAAAAGTTATTATCATAAAACTTCATCATCTTTTGTAAGATTTCAGATGCCTAATTTCATTAACTTCCAAGATGTGCAGGCTACCTAAATCTGCTGTTCTAGCACAACCAAATTTTACAAAAGTTGTTAGTATACAACTAGACATCTTTTCACAAAATTTCAGATATCTAGCTTTAATAGACACAGAGTTTTTTTTATTTAAAAAGAGAAGTTGTGTGGTAGCTACTCTACTGCTTTAAGGTGTCACAAATGTAATGGAAAATTTATGATACCCTTGAACATATGTTCGTATGGATATTAAAACAAAAACAATGAAATGGATTTTATACTTTTTTAAATTCTTTTCATGATAAGTAGTATCCTAACAATAGCAATATATTTTAATATAATATAAGGGTTATTATTTCATATATTTATGTACATATAAATATATATTATATATGCAAATAGCTATATAAGTGTATATGTTGAACTGTCAATTATACGAAAGATATCCATTTAAATAATGATATTGCGTTATTTACATTAAAATATATCTTAAAATATAATTTGAAATTTAATAATATGGGCATATTTATTTTAGTTAATTAATTTAATATTAAAAAGAATTAAATTAAAAAAATATAAATGTAAGATTTTATAAATGATTCATTATTAGTTAATTTTTGTATAAAAATAAAATTCTCATTTTCTAAAATATGTATATCTATAAAAGTCTCGTTTCAGGGTTCATATTTCATGTATTTTATATCAGCTTTTCCAAATACAAGTAAATGTAACAGAAAGTCGATGCAACCGACTTATTAATACTCCAGACCTGAATAATTCCAATTAAATTAAAAATCCATAAGTTTTTGGTAGCTGCTTGAACCGCTTCCCTTTTCTTCCTTATTCAACTCGAATTTCAGGAACGTAAAAGAGGCATCCTTGAACACTTTTCTACAAAATTTCAAGTTTCTATCTCTATTAATTTCGAAGATATGTTTTTTAGCCCTTGGGAAGCGTGTTTCAGTTCTTCGAATTGCCACTCCAATTGGTCAAATCCATCTCAGGGACTAAGAGGAAACATTACAGAACACTCTTATACCAATTTTAAAGATGCTGTCTTTTTGGTTTTGGAGGTATGCTTGTTTGTTCTTTGGCTAATTTGGAAGTTTCTAAAATCCGAACACATGGTTCAAATCATCTCAAATGTCAGTTTTAAATTTTAAAGAAAAGGAATCAGAATTCTCTTGTTTGTACCAAATATAAAAGTTCTATCTTTATGATATGTTCGTTTGCTCTGCGGCTCTTTCGGAAGCCTCTAAAATCCGAACCCATGGCCGAAACTCTCTCAAATTTCAGGGGCATAAAGAAAACATGACAGAACACCCGTGTACCAAATTTAAAAGTTTTATACTTTTGTTGGTTTTAGAGATATGCTCGTTTGCTTCGGACTAGCTTGGAAGCTTTCAAAATCCGAACTCATGGACCAAATCTTCTTAAATTTCAGAGACATGAATCAAACATGAAAGAACATCATTGTACCAAATTTAAAGGTTCTATCTTTGTTGGTTTTGGAGATAATTCCGTTTGCTCCGGAATCATTTAGAATCTTCAAGAATCCGAACCCATGGACCGATTTTGTCCAGATTCGAACTTAGTCTTCCTTTCGTAAATAGTAACCTACTATATAAATTTCATCAAGATAGCTTTACTAGTTTTTGAGTTATCGTGCGAACGGACGAACGGATGGACATCGTTAAATCGACTCAGGAGGCGATCCTCATTCAGAATATATATACATGTCTATATCTAACTCTCTTCCTTTTGGTGGTTACAAACTCCATACCAAAGTTAATATACCCTATTCTTTAGGTGAAGGTTATAAAAATGTATATTATAAAAAGTCCTATAAAGATTGTAATGAGATACATTTCACATTTATCAGATCTATATATACAAATCGTTTTGGTTTAAAAATTTAATTCAAATATGACTAAAATTCAATTGAATTTCAATAATGTTAACAAATCAAATTAGTCACTAATGGAAATATGTCAAACATTTTAAAAGATTATGAACCATAACATGAATTAGTTCAGAAATTAAATGAAATAACTATAAATCATTATTAATAAAGAAAAAAAAAAGGATAATGGAAAAATAGGAAGTAAAAATATATATAAATTTCAAGGAAAAACTTTTGAAATATTTATTTTGAAAATGCTATAAAACATTTAAGAACAAAATTAACAGCATCCATTATATTGATAGAAATTAAAAGAAAAAAAGTTTATAAATTTTGAATTGAACTGTTTACTATATTGAATTTTTTATATTGAACTATTGACATATTAATATACATATTTATTTTAGTATTTGAATAATAAGAGCATATTTCTTTACTTTATGAATAAAATTAATTGAATTTCAATTGTATACTAGATAGGATTATATATTGAAATACATATGTATGTAATTTAAAACAAGAGTAAAATATTGAAAAATTTATTTAATATTTATATATGTAATTGGTAATAAAATTTTTCTTTTCTTTAAAATATCTTTTAGATTTATTAGAATAATTTACGTCAAGGATTTGTATCATATACTTTCATATTATGTATGTGTATTAGTTTGCGCGACTTTTTGAAACCATTTAAATGAGTATTTTAGATAAAAATAGGGGTAAGATTAGTTTTTAGATTAAATCGATCTAAAAACAAAAAGTACCACTTAATATATAAATGATTATTCCCAAAATTCTATATACGAATGTCTATCCTTAGTTGTCATGTTCTCATATGTATATTTCTTAGTTTTGATGATTTGATGATGATAATACCAAAATCTACAAAACTATAACTTTCACTCGTGATAGTGCGTTATTGCAATATGATCTCAATTACTTTGGTTTATGATGCAGAAACAATAATCTCTAATTAAAATAAATTAAATTAAATCTATTTTGAATCAATTATATAGGTTTTATTATGTGTTGGTCAATAGAATTGTTCTTTCATTATAATATCACGAAATATTTCTTTATTACTTATGTAAAACCTATAACTAAATATTGAAGCCAAGCATGATCTCCCTATCAATAATGACAGCAATATATAACATGTCCTTTAATATATATACTAATGTACTGCTTGGCCTAGGGAAATAAATATTATAGGAAGTGAATATTGGTTTTAAATTGGGAATATTGTGAATAAAGTTGTTAATGTTTATCTTGAATCATTGAACGTAGAATATGTAATTCTCACCAATTCTAGGGAACACATGAGGTGGTAGGATCAAACTTTTAATCTCACCAGAATTAAGTACTCACTCCAATAAAGTACTTAAATCTATTATAATAACTTGACTTCAAATATTATCGCTGAATTTCCATATTCAGGATTTATTTCTACAATACATTTATACCATTTTAGTAATTTAAGTTAAAATTTAAATAATAAAAAAAAATTATTAATAATAAAGATTATTAATAATTTAATAATATTATTAACCAAATAAAATTATTAATTGGTAAACAAATTTTTTTTAGTTATTGAAAAAATCTGAAGAGAAACATTAAAAACTACTTAGCATTAACATATAATTTAATATATTTTTCTTTTTATAAAATGTATATATGTATATACATTACAATATACATAAATATATAAATATATATGTTTTATTTATATTTTAAATCCTGAAAGAATCATTATTAGTTATTATATTTAATAAATAAGAAAACTTTAATTTATTTTTTTTTTTGTATCTATAGAATGTTTTGATACCCATGATGTATCACTAAGCACTATAATAATTGGCATTAAATTTACAATAGAAGACTGATTAGGTACGTTTTTATGGTTGTGTGTGTAGGTGTTATTTTTTTCTTTCTTGATGAATTTAGTAAAAACATTACATATACACACAATAAAAATAATAAAAACTCATAAAATATTTAAAAAAAAAAAAAAAACTTTTATTATTATTTTTTATGGATTTCACTAGTTATGAAAACATTTTACAGTCTATCTCTTTCTTACTTCTTCTTATTAGTTTCTGTTTTGTTTGTTTTTGTTTTTTATTTTGCATCATGTTACGTTTTATTATATAGTTTTGATGATTAAAAGTAATTTAGAACACATTTTTCAATTTAATAAAGTATTTTCAAAAGAAAATACAAAAATTTATTTACTAATGATAACAGTTTGTATATACATATATATATATATATTATATATACATATATTTGTAACCCCTTAATTATTTATTTATCATAAGTTTTTTTTAGCACATTTTTAAAAATTTTTGAGAAAATGTGTTTATTAGTTTCACTTTGTCCGTCTGTATGGAGGTTTACAAAACTCCTACACCGTTTGAAATAAAGTAATGAAATTTTAACTATGATAGGCATCGCCAAAAATGTAATTTTGTGGAACAACTTTTTTCAGTAGGCGCACCCATTGCGGAGCTACAGCCCTACTAAGTTCGAAAAAGCTCTATCTTTAAATTGTTATATAAGGCATATTTTCAATGTGAAAGCGCCAAACGATAGCTTGTTTTATAAACTTTATAATTATGAAATAAATATATGGCTTTGCCATGCGGTACTTTAATATACCGTTATGTGAACAGTGAAATTGAAGTTTTGCAAAAATTTGGACTCCTTCTATCTTTCAAATGGTTTAACTTATAACCTTGAAATTTTGAGAGCAGTTAGATCTTTCGAAATCAGTATGAGTTATTTCAGAAATTTTTTTTGTGTCCCCTCCCCCTCCTTTAGGATCTGTAAGGAGTAAAAGACTGAAAATTCTATATTTTTAAACAGGTGTACCGGTCAACATTTTTTTGAAGTAATATACAAAAATTAAAGCTCAAGCATTATATTTTTGTTTCTATTTATATTTTTTCTTAATAATATAGGCCCGAGGGTAATCTTATAATTGGCGAAAGTATGGTTTGATTTTTCTCAATTTTTTCGTACCAAAAAAAAATGAAACAAAAACCAATTTTTTATCAAAATTTCTTTTTCAATATATCAACTTTTTACTCTAGGCTTATTATGGAATATTTTTAAATTGTGGGAATGTGCTTTTTTGAAAACCTTTGATTTTTCCCATTACTTGTTTTATTTTGAATTGATCATATAATTTGTTATTTATTGAAATAGTAAATATAATGATTAGATAAGATTAATAATAGTTTATTAGGATGATAATATTTTAATTATTTTTATTATGTTTTAGTTAATATTAATCAAAAATATATTTAAGAAAAATTTATTTTTATTATTTTGTTTTTTGTCAAGGATTTTTTTTTTGTTTGTTGTTCTCCCCCAGCACAATTATAAGGTGGTGGGAAAATAGAATAATCCTTTCCTTATAAGGGTGATTTGGTATATTATATATTATTAAATTATATATATATACATTATTTATTTAATCTGTACTATATTATGTAATATATTTACATGATTTATTGACACCTATTTTTATTCAATTAATGTTATAATTTTGTTTTTGTTGAAAATTTTCATTTCCATTTTGGATATCACTTTTATTAGTGGGAAAAAAAAAATACTAAAGAGATTTTATGTAAGTGTTTTATTGGGTACTTATGCGAATTCGGCTAAAATTATTCGTCAGTGAAAATTAGCCAAATTGCTCAAAATGTTCGGAGCCTTTAAAGCAAAAATATGTAATAGAGTAATTCCAATACATACATTGGTAGTATCAACAATAATAAATACAAAATTTTATTACTTTTAGCACTTGTGCTGGATACTAACAATAAAAGACTTAATATAAACAGCTACTCACCTTTCACGGTACGTGGGGGGGAATTTATAAGTAATCATTCGGAAATCCAAAATAATTTAACAATTTAGTATCAATTTTTCTATTATTTAAATAGTATATAATCATGAAGTATTTATTTAACTGGTAAGAACCAAAATATTTTTAAATCTAAGAATTTCATTAAAAATTGTGGTATTTAAAATATTGAATTGAAACATCCAACATTCCACGTAGGAAACAGGAAAAAAAAGTTTTGGGTACCTGGAAATAAAAGAATAAATAGATAAATTACTTATTCACCTTTGAGGAGAATTTGCGTCTGAATGACTGGGAGTCTACTTTGAATTTTGTAAGTTGGTAAAAAATAGAAATTTGTTTAATTTTTGTGATTATAAGAACATTTTAATGAATTTTATTAATGTTCGCTTAAGCAGTATCTAAAAAATGTTTTTTTTTTTTTTTTTCAAAATAAGAATAAAATCGAATAAATATACCAATAATTATATAAAGTACACATATGGCTACAGAGAGTAGCAATTTTGTGGAAAACAACTTTTTTGGACTTTTTAAAATGTGATTTCAATTAATCTTCGATTAAATCTTCTTATTAAGAGATATTAGAGATAGAGAATAAATAAAAACTATGAAACAAGGGGTCAAACTATATTTTTCAAAAGTCAGTTTAATATTATAATATTAAACTAACTGTAATTTGTACCAAAATTCGTAAATTTTCTCAGAAATATTAGAAAAAATTGTGGAAAATCAAAAGACATTTTCTTTTACACATGTAAAATTTTAACGTTGAAAATTTAATACACGTTTTAAAAAAGCAAAATTTCTTTTTTCGAGCTCTGATAGCTCTTTAACAGGGAAAAAAGATTTGAAGGAAAATTTAAATACGTAATTTGCTAATTCTGAAAAATTTTTCTTCTCTCAAAATTTCAAAGTTCTAATTAAAAGGGTGTCAGGGAATTATGAAGAAAATAAAATCTTTAAAAATTTAGTTTAACCATTACATTCACCTAAATTCATAGTTTGACAGTTTGGTGTGGTTTTTGGTCTGGTGGAATCATCGCTCCGTACTTCTTTTGAAATGAAGCTGGTAACACCGTTACTGTCAATGGAAAGCGGTATAGATCGATGATAACCAACTTTTTATGACCGAAATTGGAAGAAGTTGATCTTGACAACATCTGGTTCCAACAAGACGGGGCTACGTGCCACACAGCACGTGCAACAACCGAATTATTGCGAGAAAAGTTTGGAGATTCGATTATTTCAAGAAATTGTGACATTGAATGGCCTCCAAGAAGTTGTAATTTAACACCATTAGACTATTTCTTGTGGGGTTATTTGAAGTCATTGGTCTTTAGCAATAAACCAGACTCTCTTCAAGCTTTAGAAGTCAATATTGAACGTGCTATTCATAACATACGACTTGATTTAGTGAAAAAAATTCTCGAAAATTGGGTTCATCGAATTCGTTCCTGCAAAAGAAGTCGTGGAGGCCATTTGAATGACAAGTACAATCGATACAATTAAGTTCTGAATAAAACGAACTTAATTGTATCGATTGTACTTCACATTAAATAAAAACATTTGAATTTCCTTAACAATTATTTTTTTTAAAAGAAATCATATCACTCAAATTGGAAAACCCTTTATATATATACACATTTGAATATAGGGCTTTTTTCAGCTAAGAAGTGTTATAGCTCCGTAGTAGGTAGGGTTACACAGAAAAGTTGTTCCACAACATTAATTTCTTTAAAAGACCTTTACTTGGTTAACATTTTATTGTTCTATAATATTAAAACCTATGTTCTACATTATTTTGTTTTTGAAAAATTTACTAAATATTTTAAATAAATTTTTTTTATTATAATTTAGTTTTTGATGAAAATTTTCATTTCCATTTTGAATATCATTTCAGCAATGAAAACGTTGTTAAAATTTATAACAACCATGCCAATAGATGGCACTAATGCGAAATGTTCACTTATCTGTAGTTCATTAAATCGAATACATGTATACATAAATATGTTCACATCTTATATTTTTTACATTTTGAGTATAATAACCGTGATAAATACTTAAGTAAGAAGCACTTAAACGGGTATTATTTTATTATAATCTGTAACAGAAAATAAAAATTTTCAAAATGATCATTCACTCCAGGTCTATTTTTTTAAAATTGTTTTTTATAATAATAAAAAAATCCATTCTCCAAAAACTTCGTTTATTTTAAAAAGTAGTTATGCCACTTTTTGTTAAAATATTTCAACATATACGCAAAATAAAAAATTAAGTTTGTAAAATTTTATCAAGCTTAAATAATAAAATACGTCAAAAAAAAAAAAAAGAAAGAATAAAAATTTCCCAACAATTTTTTGAACAAAAACCTTCCAACATTTTAACTTAGGTATTACCAACAAAATAAAACTTTTTTTTTTTTTTATATTTTCTCATTTTATTGCCAAAACAAAATTTTATGCTATTTTTATCTCTACATAAAGGAAAATTGGAAAAAATAATGAACAGCTTATTGAACTATTGTTAAAATTACTGTTAATAAAAGAAAAAAAAATCCTATTCCATAATAAAGGTCAACTAAAAAAAAACAAAAATCAATACAATATTTCCCTTTTTTTTTTTTGTTTTTATATAAAAACATATTTTTTGAAATTTTCCTTAAATTACTTTTATATAAATACCTACGTAAAATATTTTTTTTTCAGGAAATTGGCACTTTTTCTCTTTATTATCATTCTAACATACTTAAGATATAGAAAAAACTAAATAAATGCTGTGTTGTAACTAAGAAAAAATTTCAATAGAAATTTCGAAAAAAAAAACTAAAAATTTTATTTTATTTTTAGTTTTTGTATATATTACCAAAAAAAAAAAAAACAAAACCAAAAAAATAAAACCATTTAAATTATATCTATTAAATTCTAAAAACGAATTATTGATTTTTAGTTTTGTCAATTATCTGCTTATATAATAAACAACTGCTTCTATCTATGTATACCAGATATCATATATAATTCATAAAAATTTTCTATATATATATACATTTTATACCTATGCTATGAAAGTACTTTTAAATTTTCTGATTATACCTTTATAAACGTCTATATTTTATACTGATATTGTATACATACTAAAATGATATTTTAAAAAATTTATTGGAAAACTATTCAAAAAAAATGATAAGTTAACCAATAATTTTGAAATTTTCTCTATCAATAAAATAAAATACTGTGCAAGATAGATACATTAAGTAATAACCTAATTTTACATTATTTTTACATAATCCTATAAATATTTTATTTAACGTTACAAAAAGTTATTATATTATTATTATATTATTTAAAGTTACAAAAAACTTATAGATACTATCTATGAATGTCTGACATTTACAAAAATCGGCAAATGGCTTATTTTTTAAATCACTCCCTGTTTATGAGCAATTAGGGCTCAAAAATTTGCTATTTTTAGTAACCTGTAACTTAGGCACCTGTACAAAAATTTTCTTTGGTAAGACATAAAAGTTAAAGCTTCAGTAATATATTTTTACTTGTGTTAACGGTTTTTTTTTAGTTATATAGGGTTCCGAACTTACAGCCCTTCAAAATTGCTAAAAAGTTCTATGAAATTTTCAAATTTTGGTGCAAGTCACTATATTCTAAACTGTTTGTATTATCTTTTGAAAATGTGCGCTTTTAAAAACCGTTGGTTTACATTTAGCCTTGTTTTTAATTTCTTTTAATGATGACGTGACGTTTTAACGGTGATGTAAAAGTTAAAGTTTATAGTATCCTATGTTTTAATAGGGAGCAGCTCAGTTTGCCTAGATCCAATCCGCAAAGAGACATTTTGTCTAATGACATTTGGCAAAAGAGACTTATTGTAAAAATACTTTTAATAAAAAGGATAGTTCACAAAAAGACTTTTAACAAACTCAAAGCACACTCCACTTAACTATTACTGTGCATTGATCGTTTTATAAATATTATATTGTAGGAATAAACATATGTTTAAATAAAATAAAACAGTTAACGTCTACAAAGTTCTTCTACTCAAAATATGAGTTTTTTTTTTCAAAGTTTTCGTAAGAGAAACGAGGAGTGCGATAGACGCTTATCTCTACACTGTAATACATATTATAAGATGTTGTAACACAGCATATGGAAATTCGTTTGTCATGCGTAAAGCGCATATATGACATCTTATGGGTACACTGAAGTTGGTAACTGGTACGTGTATGATGTCTCCTGCAAATTTTCTTACCCATCCTCCATAACCCTAAATTTTCATTTCCACAAAAATCCTTCCCACATCCATACTCTGAAAATAAAACTGTTATAAACATTGTTTTTAAAGATTCCATCCAAAAATCAAGGTAAGTACATGAAATGATTTAGTATTAGTAATTTTGTACAAATTTCTTGAAATCATTTATTTTATTACTATATAATTTGGAATTTTTTCTTTATAACACCATTTTTATGCCATTTAACTACTTATATAATTGGGTTTAACATCTTTCTTGTTAAAAAATAGAAAGCAAACAGAACTAAGGTAGAATATAAACTAACGGTTTCTAAATATGAAAATTTCTTAGAATTTCATATAGGTATAAAGAAAAAATGTGAAAAATAAAGAGACACTTTCATCAATTTTAAGGCAACTCTACGTAATTAAAAAACCATTAACATAATGTAAAATTATAAAGTTGAAGCCTTAATTTTTGTCTTTTGTTTTAAAGAATATTTGTACAGATGCCTAAGTTACAAGTGTTTAAAAATAGCAAATTTTTGAGCCCTAAAACAGAGGGTCGTTTTTTCTTTAGCTCTTTTCAATAGCTCTAAACAGAAGGTGGTTTTTTCTTCCTTTTTTATCACAAAATTGCAAGCCGCTCTCTAAAAGTTTGCCGGAGTTATGAAGGTAGAAAAATCTGCAAAATTTGGTTTTCACATAACGGTAAATTTAAATACTAAATTTAAACAAATTGTACAATTTTTAAATTGATTTATAAAGAAAAAAAAATGTCCTGTCAAAGGGTGGTTTTAAATTGAAAAAATGTTAAGCAGAACCTAAGATTTACAAATTTAAAATAGGGCTTTTCCAAAGTTTGAGGAGCTGTAGCTCCATAATAGATGGACTATATTAAAAAGTTGTTGTACAACGCTAATATTTTTATGAGACTTCCCCGTGGTTAAAATTTCATTTCTTTATCTTTAACGGTGTAAAAGTTTTGTAAACAGATGGAGTGACGGAGATTTTTTCAAATTTTACTTGAAAATATACTAAAAATCTCCATTTTGATTAAAAATGATTAAAAAACAAGTAAATGTAACAGTAAGTCGATGCAACCGACTTATTAATACCCTACACCTGAATAATTCGAATTAAATTAAAAATCCATAAGTGTTTTTGGCAGCTGCTTGAACTTCTTCCCTTTTCTGTCTTATTCAACTCGAATATCAAGAACGTAAAAGAGGCATCCGCTTGAGATATGCTTGACACCCTTGTATAAAATTTTAAGTTTCTATCTTAATTATTTTCGAAGATTGCTAGTCCTTGGGAGGTTTGTGTCAGCTACCCCCATGGACCCATGGACCAAATCCTCACAAATTTCAGAAACATAAATCAAACATGAAAGAACACCATTCTGCCTAATTTAAAGGTTATATCTTTGTTGCATTTGGAGATAATATCATTTGCTCTGAGGCTCGTTCGGAAGCTTTCAAAATCCGAACCCAAGGACCAAATCCTCTCTAATTTCAGAGGCCTAAATCATACATGAAAGAACACCATTTTGCCAAAAGTAAAGGTTATATCTTTATTGGTTTTGGAGATAATCTCATTTGCTCTGGGGCTCGTTCGGAAGCTTCCAAAACCAAACCCATGGACCAAATCCTCTTAAATTTCAAAGACATAAATCAAACACGAAAGAACACCATTGTACCAAATTCAAAGGTTCTACCTTTGTTCGTATTGGATATAATCTCATTTGCTCTGCGGCTCGTTCGGAAGCTTCCAAAATTCGAATCCACGGTTCAAATTCTTTCAAATTTAAACCCATGGCCAAATCCTCTCAAATTTCAGAGACCTAAATCAAACATGAAAAAACACTATTCGGCCAAATTTAAAGGTTATATATTTGTTGTTTTTGGAGATAATCTCATTTGCTCTGGGGCTCGTTCGGAAGCTTCCAAAATCCAAACCCATGGACCACATCCTCTTAAATTTTAGAGACATAAATCAAACTGGAAGAAACATCATTATAAAAAATTTAAAGGTTCTATCTTTATTGGTTTTGGAGATAATCTCGTTTGCTCTGGGGCTCGTTCGGAAGCTTCCAAATCCCGAACCCATGGACCAAATCTTCTCACATTTCAGAGACTTAAATAAAACATGAAAGAACACCACCCTGCCAAATTTAAAGGTTATATTTTTGTTGGTTTTGGAGATAATCTCATTTGCTCTGGTGCTCGTTCGGAAGCTTCCAAATCCAAACTCATGGACCAAATCCTCTTAAATTTCAGAGACATAAATCGAACGGGAAGGAACATCATTGTACAAAATTTAAAGGTTCTATCTTTGTTGCTTTTGGAGATAATCTCGTTTGCTCCGGAATCATTCGGAAGCTTCCAGAATCCGAACCCATGGACGGATTTTGTCCAGATTCGAACTTAGCCTTTCTTTCGTAATTAGTAACCTACTATATAAATTTCATCAAGATAGCATCATTATTTTTTGAGTTATCGTGCGTACGGACGGACGGACGGACATCGCTAAATCGACTCCGGCGGTGATCCTGATTCAGAATATATATACATGTCTATACCTAACTCGCTTCCTTTTGGTGGTTACAAACACCATACCAAAGTTAATATACCCTATACTTAATGTGTAGGGTATAATAATTAAATATAGTTTACCATTCACATATGTACATATATTTATTGTTCATACAAACTACCAATGAAAACTATTTTTGTAAATTAGACTAATTTTAAATAAAACAAAAAGAAAAGAAAGTCTTGATAAGTAATTATTTTAATTAATAAATTTTGAAGGTTTTGTCAATTCAAGGAAAATTTTATTATTTTTAAATACACAAAAAAACAAAAAATATATATATACAAAAAATATATATATATTGCGATGACTACAAAATTTATTTTAAATAGAAAACTTTAACCTTTTAGGTTGAATTCAAATAAAAAAAAAATCGATAAAATAAATAAAGATATTAAATAACAACTGTTGATGATTACATATTCATATAAATATCAAAATTATTAAGTAAAGGTATTTTTCTTTTTAATACTCCTGAGCGTAAATAATTTCTTAATTAAGATTACATTAAGTATCTTTTCCGTTAATTAAAGAATGAAATGCATGTTTTTGCAAAAAAAAAAATACAAAAATAGCATGTAATTTTCTTCTTTTCATCATTAAAAAAAAATTTTTTTTTTTACGTATTTTCATACGAACGGTACATCATAACTCATTATTTTTGAGTTTTTTTACTTTTTTTTGCCAAGATTAATTGAAATGTAATTTATTCAATATGGCAGTTTTCATACAGGGTTGTTTAAAAAATGTTTGAAGAAAAAATTGATAGGTAGTCAGGGATATTACGAAGATAAATCTTTTTTTTTATAGACATAGTGTATTTTAACTAGTAAAGTTAATAACATTTAGACAAAAAGTTGTCCCAAAATATTTTAATTCCTAAAAAATATCTTATTTTTTTTTTCTTTCCTACTCGCTTCACGAGCATAGGGCCTCCACAAAGCCTCTGTATCTAACTCTATTTTATGCTAGCATTTTTACTTTAGAACACTTTTTCCCTGCTTCCTCACTATCTGCTTCATTACTATCCTCTTCCACATAATCCTGCGTTTCCCACTTTTCGTTTTCCTTGAGGTTTCTAATCAAGGGCCTCTTTAGCTATCGAGGAATTTTTTTCTAAGTGCATGGCCAATCCACCCCAACCCTCCCTCCCAACCTCCCCTGATAACCAATTTTAAGGCATACTTATTGGTCATAGTCCACAGGTCGCTGTTTGATATTATTTGTGGCCAGAATATTCTGCATATTATTCGTAAACATCTGTTGAGGTATACTTGTAATTTGTGGATTAGTTTCTCTGTAATCAGCCATGTTTCGTTGTCGTGTAGCAAAACCGATTTAACACATGTTTCGAATATTGTTAATTTTGTGGTTGAATTAATTTGTGCTGATCGCCATACTTTCCATAGTCTTGCAAACACTGCTTTAGCTTTCTTGATTTTAGCCTCTGCATCTTGTAATGCTCCACGCCCCTTTGTAACTGTGCACACAAGGTAGTTATAATTTGATACATCTTCTAGTGGTGTATCATTTACTTTTATTGGTGTGGTGCTGGTTGTATTTATCTTCGAACAGCGAGCGACGAATTGATCTCTTTTGGAAGAAATTCAATAGCATTGAGTTTTAGAAGTGTTGAACTCCACTTCGATTGCATTACCTAATCAATTTTCGATCTACTTATTCTACCTACCGTATTTTGCAACTTTTGTGACGCACCTTGTAAATTGCTAAAAAAAAATAAAATAAAAACTTTTGCTAAAAATACAACAAATATTTAGTATTAAAATTTATTTAAAACATGTCATAAACATGTACTTATTGAATTCACATTATAACTTGACTTTTATAAATAAACTTAAATGTAAAGCGCATAGAAAGATTTTGAGAACACTTTAGAATTTTTATGTCATATTATTTAATGCTTAAAACTGTTTAATATAGTCCATCAATCATCACTTCAAGAATTTTAGTTGAAAGTGACATAAATTCTAAATTGTTTTGGATAGTCAACGTATTAAATATAATAAACCATAACTTATAACTCATTGCCATCAACTCACGTTGACTTATTAGGCAGTCTCCTTCTTTTGCTGCTCAAAGAGTATCAATATTTTGACATAGCACCAAATTTACTTTAAAAGTTTTTAACAAAAAAATTAAAATTTTTGCAGGCATTGCTAATTATCCCTACTAATCCATTATAAAGCTTTAAAAAGTAATGTGAATTATAACATCAAAAAATCAAAATATAGACCAATTTTCAAATGTGTATATCTCGAGGTCTGCTTAACATTTTTTAAATCAAAAAAGACCGAACGACAAGTAATACATAGTTATATTTATTGTAAAATTTGGCAATTTAGTATGTGTTACCTTACCTTACCATTATGTAAAAAGAAAAAATATATTTTACAAGATTTTAGCTTCCCATAGTCCCACCACACTATTAATTAGACCGTTTTTAAATTTTAGTTAAGCATTTTGAGAGGAGAAAGATCTTCTAAATAAATTTTATCAAAATAAAATGCAAAAATTAAAGCTTCAACATTATATTGCTTACATGTGTTAACAGTTTTTCTTGAAATGAAGCGTTTTCTTAAAATTAAAGAATCTTGGAAACTAAGTAAAAACTCCTTGCTTATTTGCTTTTCTTTCAAAAAAAGAACAAGTAAGTAATTATATAAGCAGGACTACATTTTAAAGTAATTAAACAGATAAGATTAGAGTAAACTTTGACGAAATTCTGAATTAATGTAAAAGAAACTTTTGGAACAGTAATGATACAAAAATTGTGCTCCACTAAAATCTCAGCAAGTATGATGGTTATCTAATAAAATGGGATAACACATTAATATAAAATCCTAAATCTTAATATAAAGACTATAGACAACTGATTGTATGATAACTTGAAATCATTGACTCTTTTATTTTAGGCATTTAAAAAAAAATGGGAATCGTGCTTTTTTAAACTTTTACACCGTTAAGATGAATAATGCAATTTTAACTAAGGATAGTTCTTTTAAAAAGAAAAATTCTAGTTTTTGTAATAAACATAATAATTTTTCAATCTGACAGGGTTAAATGACGAACATTTTTTTTTACCTTCATAAGTGTAGAGATAAACGAGGAAGAATAGAGTTGCCTTTGTTACTCGTACGAACTTGTTAGTATGTGCATAGTCTGTCACTCTGCTTATAATATTATTTTGTAATTTTTCAATATTTTAAAATAATTTCAAATTTAAGATATACCTTATAGAACTTGTGTTATAACAATTTAAATTCTCTTTGTATTCTTTCTCGTTTTTTGAAGTATTTAAATTTTCGTTATGTGAAAATGTTTGTTGCAGCCTGCAGGATTTGTTTTTTTTTTTATAAGACTCGTAGTACTAGAACTTTAAAATGAAACAAGAAAAACGTTTTTAGAATTAGCTCAAGTTACATCAAAAAAAATGTCCCTGTTCCTCTCCCTGCTTATGAGTTATTAGTGGTCAAAAATTTAAAATTCACTATTTGACCTTTTCATTTTTTGACCTTTAATAAGTTTTTTTGATACCTGTAAGTTAAGTATCTGTATAAAATTTTTTAAAATAAAACTCAAAAATTAAAGCTTCAATATTATAATTTTCCATGTATGTTAATTGTTTTTATTAATTATACAGCGTTTCCTTAAAATTGGAGAAAGTGTCTCTTGATTTTCCATAATTTTTTCTTATCTGTGTACAAATTTCTGAGAAAATTTACAAATTTTGGTGCCTAGTCACGGTATTACTAAACTATTTTTATTATCTTTTAGAAAATGTGCATTTTTAAAATCCTTTGCTTTTACATTCTGTACCCATAGATTCTAAATACCCGAAATATCATTTTATTATTGAAATTATTATATACTTAATTATTTTGTCAATTAAACTCAATTGCATTTTAATAATGTTTCAGCAGTTGTGTTATGTTAACTGTTAGGACTTAAAAATTAATTAAATTTTTATAGATTTCAATGATGGGAAAATATAAAAAGGTAAAAAATGCATGTAGACATTAATATAATGAAAAAAATAATTAAAAAGCAATTGAACACTTGAGCAACATGTGTTTTATAACGTTTTCTTTTTGTAAAATTATTACCTAAATAAAAATGTATATAAAAATTTTATATTCTCATATAATATTTAATAAACATATACATAAGTACAATGTACATATGTATATACAATTTAAAAAAATTTTAAAGATATTTTACAAAAGAAATTTAAGTAATATTAAAATTTTAATCGTCCAAACAGTTAAAATTTTTGTATAAAATTACAATTGAATTGAGAACCAGAATCATGACATTAAAGTAATTTAAAAAAATTTAAATTTCAAACTCAAAATAATTTTATTTACGAATCATCAGAATTTATTTTTCCAAACATTTAAAAGATATTAAAAATTGAAATAAATCCAGCCAATGGTGTAGTGGTTAAGAAGACACCGGCCTTCATACGAAAAGTCTCGGGTTCAGACCCCGGCTAGGCCAGATAGATTAATAAAATAATATAGATTTTTCTTATAATATATAATTAGTATAATATAATTAAATTAAAAATGAGTATATATATTTTATAAATTTTGTAATAATAATTAATAAATTATTGTAATATATAATAAAAAAGTAATAAAATATAATTCTTGTGTAAGATAATTGATGGCGTAGAACTAAAGAAACGCCTAGTTTTGTACAATAGCTACAGGTTAGTAATCAACGGCTTAAAGAAAAAATGATTCCAGAAACTGAAGCTTAGTCAAATATGAATAATAAATGACTTAGTGGATGCCATATGCTCCTTATAGGAGAAGGAAAAAAAAATTTAAATTAATTGAGCTTACTTTCATTCATAACGAGACTTATCAAAAATTAGTTTCTGTAAGCAGACTTTCTGTTAATAAAATATCTATTTTTTTTTCTTACTTCTATGAGGAGCATAGGGCATCCACTAAGTCATTTATTCTTCAAATTTGACATATAAATGTGAACAGGAAATTACACAGCCTTTCTGTTCAAGCGTGGCTGTAAATGTCGTAAGAGGGAATAACTCTTACGACGTGTGTGGGATTCGAATCCACACTCCCTCGGTGTTTACAGCGTATTTTATACGCTCTTATCCACTAGGCGACCGAGGATTTTAAAATGTATTATAATTTGTAAACAGAAAAAGTAGTAACACCAAACTCTACAAGATAATTATAATGACGTGAATATTGTTAAAAAAGTTAAATTTACTGCCAGTCCATTGTAGAGCATACGGATCTAAATGATCCAGCAAAGATAATATTTGAATACAAACCTACTGATGTAAGACATCGAGTATAGTCGATACTTCGTTGAAGTGATGAAAAATGCATGAACGTCATAAAGATTCATATTTTCAACAGGGCACAAACTGCCCCGAATCGTAAAAAATGGGAGAAAATGTTAAGGTAAACCTTCAGGGTCTGTACCGGCCATTATAAGTAAATAAGGAATTAAGTACAGATACAAGAAAAAAATTAAATTTTACGATGGTATAAAAATATTGGTAGGAGAATAAAAATCTGATATCGAATTACATTTGAATTTGATATTAAGGAAGTGGAATAAAAAGATATAAAAAAAACGAAGAATTAGCTGGGGACTGGGCGAGAGGTGAGGTTTAGCCAGTAAAAATTCGGCTATTTTTTCCTAAGATTTCCAAAGGTACAAGATGGAAGGAGGTGGAAGGTGGGAATCATCGAAATACACTACAGAGGAGTGAAAACCAGAAGGAGTCCTCTATGAGTGTGTGGGACTTTAACCCACTAAACACCACCTCCCTTTTTTTACCAAACAATAGTTTGTACGACCTTTAGTACTAATGTACTGCCTGGTCAGAGGAAGTAGAATTAGGGAGTGAAAATAGATTTCAAATTTGCAGGCATATTGTGAACAAAGTTGTTAATATTCACCTTGAATCTTTGCACGTTGTAAATGTAATCATTACCAATTCTGGGGAACACATGGTTCCACATTTGCGATGTTCATACTACAAACGAATTTCCATAAGCCGAATTATGCCATCTGGGAATTTGAACTACGTAGGCGTGGGCATCAGAAGCTCTCCTTGTTTCTCTTTGGAATGCTTTGAGAGGAGGCATCAAACGTTTCATCTCATTAGAACAAAAATTCAACCCCACAAGGTATCTATAAAACAGGATAAGTGTTCCTGTTAGGAGACGGAGACAAACGGAAACGATAAATTTTTTAAAAATCTAGATTAAAAATAAAAACCTTTTTAACTAATTACTTTTGTAGCAAGTTTAATTTTAAATGACCTTTAAATATAATAATTTTTACTTACTTATCATCAATTAATTTAAAGTTTTATTTCATATATTTTAAAATTTAAAATTATTGTAATATTATTCTAATACATATACACTTTTATATATATATATATATTTAGATTAGATATATATATATATGTATCTGTAAAAATATTAAATTATACAGGTAATATTCAATTTACATTTTCAAATTTAAATATTAAAAAAAAAAAAATTATTTCTTTGGCATAAATAAAAATAAAAACTTTTATATAAAAAAATAAAAAAACAAAATGAATTAAAGTTAAATATTATAAAGAAAACAAAAATTTTTAAAAATAAATTTTTTTAATGATGGAAAGAGTAAATTTTTTTCATATTAATGTAAATTGTATACAGGTTGTATTTTGATGGCAAAAAAATGCTTTTTAAGAATCATTAGCTTAGAATCAAATTAAATAGTAAGTAAATGAAATTACATTTTATTAAAATTAATAAATTTTTCAAAATTTACATGGAAGATCAACGATTTCAATTGGAAAATCAGGTTCTCGCAGTAACATACAGTTTCAGTTTCGTATAAAAAATTATGTAAATCGAAAAAATTAAATGTACATAATTTAGTTAGTAATTTTATATAAAATATGTACATAATAAATAATTAATTTTTAAAGATTTAACTAAATTAAAAATATAAAATGTATACACAAAGCAGATTTGGTGAGTCTTCACTTTTATCAGTAGAAGGTATTATAATAATATAGAGATAATAATTCTATAATCTGATGATTATTAAATTTTTCCCACTTCGAAAAAGGATCATTAGACGTCCCGTTAGTAACATATTATTCATATTTAACCAAGCTTCAAAATCTGGAATCATTATAATAACTAATATGTAGATTACACGACTCTGGCTGTTATACAAACCATTAAACGCAAATAAATAGTTTTAATTGTGCGCCATCTATTATCTTGTACAAGAATTATTTCTTTTATTTTTATTTTATTATATTTCTTATTTAATGTTATATATTTCAATATGATATTTATTGTATATACCTATTTTTTGTTTAAAAATATGTATTATTTGTATTAATTTATATGATCTAGCCGGAATTTAAACTCTAGATCTTTCGAATGAAAGGCTCATGTTTTAAGTGGTCCACTATTAGCTATGGATATTAATTAATGTTTTGGATGATGGATGCAAATTTTTAATCAGCAAAATTTTTAATTTTTTTTATGTTTGATTCCTTTTTAGTTTACCTTTAGATTCCTTTATTCTTTAATTTCCTTTACTCCTGTGTATTCCTTTTTATATTCTGTTATATTAGTAACTCATTGTCGTCGAAGAGGAATTTCATATTTTTTTATGTATACTGATGAAAATTGCTATAAGAATAGTTTTAAAATTCAGCGTATGATTCCACTGTTTTATTATTAGAGTATTAAACGTAACATTATGAACTAGCTATAAATTTAAACTTGCCCGGGAATAAGTAGACCAAAACCAAGCTGTATATTTGTATTAAAGATTCCATAATAAAGTTTGGTTTTAAAAGGGCGATAGTTTTGGTTGGTTAAAGTCCAACACTACCCTGAGGAATCACGTGCAGTTCCTCTTGGTGACTTTCGAGTTTTCCACCAAGCCTCGTAAAAAAAATAAATAAGTAAAAGACCGACCATATAATAAAATAAAATTTTGCAAATGTGAACATTTCAAATAAATTTATAAATTTAAGACATTTTATATTTTAAAAATGAAACATTTTTTTTCTTATTTCAAAACCCTCCTGTAACTTGAATAAAAATGTTAAAACATTGATTTTTCTTAAAGGTGAAGGTATGTATAGCTATTTACGTAATGATTGAAATAAAAATGTACAAGTATAGTAAATTATTTACAAATAAAATTTTCATTTGATAGGTAAATATTTTTCAGGAAAATTATAAAACAAAATATTTATAAGTGCTCCTCATTGACTTGAATCATAATGCTTCAAATAATCTTCCCCCTGTATATAGACACCAAAAAGATTTAAATAAATTGAGGAAAATGAGAAGTTTTTTTGTTTAAATCGAAAAATCGAAAATATTCTATAGAATTTAATGTAAATGGAAGAAAAAAAATTTAATAAAGTGTCACTTAAAATATCAATGCCTTTAAAAGTAATCATGGTATTTAAATGACAAACTAAATTATATTATTTATGATGAAACACGTAACAATAAAATTTTGAATAATAAATTAAAATAGTTTTTTAAAATATAATGCATTCATTATAAGTTAAGAGTTACAGAAATTCAGTTTGTAAATTAATAATATTACTAAAAATCAATATTTCTTTTTTTATATGTTGGTTTAATATAAGTATTTGTAATTGATTTTGTCTACATACAATTCGTTGTAATCTTAAAATATTTTCTGCCATTACCCACACTTAAAACTATTGAGCGCAAGAGCGAGGCGGTTTCGAGATGGAAAAAAACGTTTAATTAGACAAAAACAGACATGACTTAGTTTACGCTTTTAAAATCCCTGAATAAATTTAAAATATAAAATAGTTATTAACATAAATTGTTTAGAATTGTGACTCTGCACTAGAGTCCGGAACCCTATATAACTGGAAAATACCGATAAAGAGAAAATATATTACTGAAGCTTTAATTTTTATGTATTGCCGAAGAAAAATTAGTACATTTGCCTAAGTTACAGGTGTGTAAAAATAGCAAAATTTTCAATTTTTTAACCCTAAGAGCTCTTAAATACCTCTTAAATATTCAATGAATGAATTCAAGGAATGAATTTTATACTAATTCCAAAAGTTCTTTCTTGTCTCAAAATTTCAAGTTTCTATTTGAAAGTGTGCCAGAATTATGAAAAAAGAAATATCATGCAAAATGTGGTTTTCACATAACGGTAAATTTAAATACTTGAATTTAAAAAAAAATGTATAATTCTTATATTGATTTACATAGATAAAGAAAATTCCTGTAGAATGGAGTTTTCAGATTGAAAAACTGTTGAGTAGAACATGAGATATACGCATTTAAAAATATGACTTTTTTAAAGTTTGAGGGACTGTAGGTAGGTCCGTAATGGATGGTACTACATGAAAAAGTTGTTCTACAACATTAATTTTTTTATGAGACCTACCTATGGTTAAAATTGTTTTTCTCTATCTTTAACGGTGTAGAAGAAGAGAATGAAACTAATAGGCACATTTTTTCAAAATTTTTTTAAATGTGCTAAAAACGTGTTTTTACAATTTTGCACAATTCAAAATAATGATGCAAAAATAGTTGCAAATAGTGAATGCGTTTTATGGCCACTTCTTTTTTGGCACTTTTTTCTTTTGGAAAAAGACTGAGTGTCAGTAACCACTATACTCTAGCACCATAGTACAGCTCATAAAACATATTAGAATCATTCGTCAAGTATTGGTGTTAAATTTGCTTAGATTTATGCCACAATAATACCATTCTGACGGAAATGACTTTGAAAATTTCTTAGATTCATGTCAGAGAGTTCACTTAAATCTCGGAAGAAGAAACTATCAAAATATTTCCGTCTTTATGTGGCTCTTTAAAAATTATTCATTCCACTTCCTCGTTTATTTATCGTTTAGATTGTCACAGTAATTTAACATATTCCATAAAGGATGTTATTCACGTCTTTATTAATGTGTTTACAAATATTATTGCATTATGCATTATAATGATTTCCAAAATGAGATAATTGGCAGAGAAAAGCTGTATATTTTTAGATTTTAGAAAAAAAAAAACAGTTAGAAAAAATTTTTTCAAAAAAGCGAATCTCAGAAAAAAAATTGTTGAAAAGCGCGATTTGTTTTTCTCAGAATTGTTTTTCTCATTCTTTTAACTTAAGTAAATATTTTTCTCTGTAAATAAAGTTTAACTTTTTTTTGATTTTTTGTACTTCTATTAATCTGTTAAAATTAGATTAGAATTAAATAGAAAATACTTATTAAAAATATTAATACTTTAATATAAAAAAAAACAACTAACTAAACAGATATTGTTTACAAATTGGTTTATGTTCATTGTTGAAAAGTTCAATACAATCTTTCATATGTACCGATGTACGTCAGAATTGCGAGAATAACAAAACAGAAATTTTTTTTTAAAAAGCTCTTCTCTATAAACTATTTCAGTGCCTTCCGTTAGCAAAATTGGATCTCCTCTTTAAACACTTTTGGTATTGACTCAATTTTTTGAATTTAAGATAGTTCCTCTATATTACTTACAGTGAAATACAATATTGTCTATAATGGGAGCATACCAGTTTGCCTAAATCCAGTTCGTAAAAAGATATTTTGCCTAATGTCATTTGAAGTGCTCCTTTTGTTTAAAGTCATTTTGCAAAGTCTTCCTTTTGCTAAAAGTCTTTTTATTAAAGGGCATTTGCAATAAGTTTTTTTTGTCAGAAGGCCTTAAGCGAAATGTCTTTTTGCGTACTGGATTTAGGTAAAATAGGATGCTCCCATTATACATAATGTTATATTTCGCTCTATGTAATATAAAGGGATCTATCTTAAATTAAGACCTGTCTATAATACTTATTAGTTATTAAATTAAAAGATTTCTCTAGTGAAATTTTGTTGCATTCAGATCGATGGATTTGATGTGATGCTCAGCAAACAAACGAAAAAAAAACAAACAATCATTTTATTTTGTAATAAACAATTTTACAAAGTGAATATTTTACTGCCTTTGTATGATGCTTTTTTATAACTGAACAAAACGTTTAAGAGCTATTTTTGGTCGAAAATTTTCTACTTTTAGACACCTCTAACTTATACACCTGTACCAATTTTTTTTTAAAGTAAACTGTAAAAATTAAAGCTCCAACATTATATTTTTAAGTGTGTTAACAGATCTTCTTAATTAATTGAAAACTACTAAATTATAATTAAAGAAATTTTATATTATACTCTCTCTACTCTCGGTACTCTAAATTACATATACGTTATATAAATTTATTTCTTGCACTGAAATATGCATCAATTATATGTTATCTAAATCAGAATGCAAACTTTAGATGATATAGTGTTAATTTTTATTGAATCTGAACCTTGAAGTTATGATTAAAAGATTATCTAACAACAAATTAACTACCTATAATGTTAAGTTATTGTTTTGAATTATATGTATTAGGAATAGCGTAGATGAAAACTCAAGAACATGTGAAATAAAATATTATCATTTTACAAGCAGTGGTCGAAAATTTTTTACACGTACCAATGCCAATAATTTATTTATTTTTTAATTTTGCGCTTATACCAATAAAAAATAAATTAAACATTAGTAAATCAGAAATAAATTATTACAGAAACTTTATTATACCCGTATGAACTATGTTCAAGGGTATAATAAATTTGCCATTACGTTTGTGACACCTTAAAGGAGTTGAGCTAGATATAGTGTCAAAGGTATGGATCGGCTCAGAATCGAATTCTGAGTCGATTAAGCCATGTACGTCCGTCCGTCCGCACGATAACTCAAAAAATAAAGAAGCTAGGGGGCTGAAATTTTGCAAATGATGATCAAGTTTTATGGCAACAACTTTTGTAAAATTTGGTTGTGGTGGTGCGGCGGGTTCGGGTAGCTGCCATACAACTTCTCTGTTTAAATGAGAATAACTCGGTGTTTATTGAAGCTAGGAATCTGAAATTTAGTAAAGAGGTGTCGAGTTACATGCCAACAACTTTTGTAAAATTTGGTTGGTCTAGAGCAGCCGGTTCAGGCTTCTTGCACCTCTTGGAACCTAATGAAGCTAGGCATCTGAAATCTTGCAAATGATGATCAAGTTTTATGGCAACAACTTCTGCAAAATTTGGTTGTGGTGGTGCGACGGGTTCGGATAGCTGCTATACAACTTCTCTTTTTAAATGAAAATAACTCAATGTCCGTCCGCACGATAACTCAAAAAATAAAGGAGCTAGGAGGCTGAAATTTTTTTTACGTCACTTTTACAAAATTGTTAGTTTTTCTATTTAACTCCAGCATTTTCGGCCGCCGGGTTCGAGTAGCTGCCATACAACTTCTTTCTTTAAATGGAAATAACCCAGTGTCTATTCAATCTAGGTATCTGAAATTTTGCAAATGATGATCGAGTTTTATGGCAACAACTTCTGTAAAATTTGGTTGTGATGATATGACAGGTTCGGATAGTTGCCATACAACTTCTCTTTTTAAATGAAAATAACTCAGTGTCTATTGAAGCTAGCTATCTGAAATTTAGTGAAAAAGTGTCGAATTGCATGCCAAAAACTTTTGTAAAATTTGATTGGTCTAAAGCAGCCGGTTCAGGCTTTTTGCATTTCTTGGAACTTAATGAAGCTAGGCGCAATAGATTCGGGTAGCTATCATACAACTCCACAATTTACATGAATATATCTCTGTAGTTCGGTACTAAAACATCTGAATGTTTTTAAAAGATGATCAAGTTTTATAGAAACAGGATATATTACGTTCATACGGGTATCCCAGAGTTGACACAGTCTACTCTACTGCACTCTTCCTTCCTCGTTTTTTATAAAATTTAAGCTACTAGTAGATTTTTACTACTACTACTACAAAAGAAGTAGCCTATTTTAAAAGTTTAGGCTACTTCTAAATGAATGAAATCTTACCACAATAAGGTGCTACTGTACATCAAAATATATTTTTTTGGGACAAGGTTTCGTTTTGTCTTTATTTTAAACTTAAAAAAATAAAAATTGGGAAGTAATAAGAATAAAAAGATATTATCGCTACATAGTTTTCATCTTATATTAAAATATCCCTACATATAAATTTATATTGTTTTTATATGATATTTTATGTTGCTTTTATTTCATTACTTTCAACTATTTTCTATTAAATTATATAAACATTTAGTTGGGAAATAGTTTTTCTTTTTCTTCCTAACGTTTTTGTTTTGTTCTAAGAATGTATGAATTTCTTATAAATGTTATATGAATTATCTGTTAATATAATTACCACTTCATTTTTTAATACTCTTAAGAATTCCATAAACAACGATAGTATTTTATGATAAAGTTCAGAAAATCTTTAACCCGCTCCTTAAATAACTTTTTGTTAAAAATGCTTTGAGGTAAAATTTTAAAATCCTTTGAGAAAACTTCGGAGAAAAAAAAGCAGACATTTTTGAACAAACAATTTTTAATACCTTAAGGTTACATTTTGGCTTTAAAAGAAAACTTTTTGGTTTTTTTTTTGTAAGTTGTGGGTTAGACTAAACTTTTTATATGAAAGTAAAGTCTGGTTCTTTTTTAATGTATTAGATAATATGCAGATTATTATTTTTTTAAATATATTTATTTTACTTTGCTATTATCTAAATAAAAATTGCAAATATATTAAAGATTAGTTTTACAACACAAATATTTAATTAAAAGATAATATAAATGTTTATTAATTGTGAATAATTAGATAAAATATGCTTAAAGTAAATTTTATATCTCCTTAAATTTTCATGTGCAATTTTAAGAAATTATTTGCCTTTAATCTATACACTTTATTTCAAAATAAGATGTAAAAGAGATTGAATATTACTTAAAGAAGTTTCTAATTCACTTAGAATTTTAGTTTACTTTGTTGGTTTACATGCTGCTTTCTAGAAATATAACTTATAGAGCACAGGCAAGGTGTAATTTTGATGTAATTTTTTGGTATTTTTGGTATTAGGAAGCCCATAGAGTTCAGAAATAAATTTTGCTCATCACTAAAATCGGATAACTGGTTTATGTCTGAATATTTTCTCAGATATTCAGTATGACCCTAAATAGGGCCGGAAGTTCACAGAACAAATGGAAAATCAAATGGAACAAATGGAATGCCCATCCGACCTGCATGGATTCCTATCGACCAGTGAGTGATCTGTAACAATCGCTACGATTTTAGTTAATGTTAGTATAGGTACGGCTCGAGTATAGGTTTAAAGTATTTATTTATTTATTTTTTTTAAATTGGGTTACACCTTTCTTGATTTTTGGCAGTTACTACTTTACCTACATTTTACAAATATTAATAGATTTTCTTTCAGTTACTAAAATTCTCAGATATAATCCTTTCAGGTACTAGTAAATTTAATTCGTGGTCGTTTACCCTTCTATAAAATACGATTTTTGGTAGCATATCGGTTTATACTAATCAAGATCATATATGGCTTCTCTTGCAATAATGAATTTTGAGTTCCCGTATCTAAACTCCCAATCCATTGTACAGTACTCTAAAAGATCCATTTTGTTCCCTTATTGGTCTTAAAATACTCTTTATATTTTTACTTTCATATACAAGTAGGTATTTTCCATGTTTCCACACATCCACTATCTTTACATCTTCAGTTCTGCACCATAGATTAAAACTGATTAAATGGAATTTTTTATAATTAAAGTTTGGACATCTTTATCAGTAAATTTAACCAAGAATTTTCGAAGCATAATATGTTCTATTGACATCTTTCTTATATTTCTAAACATTCCCTATGCAGTTATTTGTGTTGTTCACAACAGAACCTAATTAGATATTTAAAATGGTTTACGATTTTAAAATTGTAATAATGGTTAATAATATTTTGCCATTAGTCAACACTACTGAATTCATAATTGTACAGTAGAATAATGGAGTGCCTCTAGTGAATTCAAAATAGTTAATACAACATTGTGATTGCATACCAAACACTATTTTAATTGCATTTTAAATAATACTTACAGCTTACTATAATATATCTCAATTGTTATTACGTGCTTCGGTTTGGGTTTATTTTTTGTCAGCTAGGGTTCAATGACATTTTAATTCTAACTGTATGTGCCGTATATCGGAGATGGGTGGTATGAAATTTCAATTAATAAATGGTTATATGTTTATACCCGTATGTAAATAGTTCAAGGTACAATAAATTTGCCATTACATTTGTGACACCTTAAAGGAGACGAGCTAGATATAGACTCAAGTGTAAGAATCGAATCAGAATCGAATTCTGAGTCGATTAAGCCATATGTCAAGTTGAATACCAACAACTTCTGTAAATTTTGTTTGTGCTAGAGCAGCAGCGTTAGGTAGGTTGCATATCTTGATACATAATTAAGCAGGACATTTGAAATTTTGTGATAATCAAGTTTTATAGAAACATCATTTATTATATTATGTTAATACGGGTATCCTAGATTTGATACAGTCTATTCTACACTCTTCCTCGTTTTCAATTTATAATTAAATATTTGTCATTGAACGAATGCTATCTAAATCTGTGTTAAAAGTAAATATCAAAGTTTTTTGCCAGATTCTAACCTAAATCTGGTTACAAAAGTTGAATAAATTCTCGGGACTGTACTGTACTCATACTATTACTGTCCTCTATATTTTATTTATATGTACAAATTGAATAAAATCAGAATTTTATAAATTGAGTAAAATAAATCTTCTCATTAATTTCAGTTAATTTAAAATCATTCTCTTATTTTATTTTTAATTACTCTTGAAAACGTATCTATTTAAGTTTGTTGTAAACATTATTTAATTGATAAACTTTCAAGGACAATATTTTACTTTGCATTTTAATTAATAAAATAATTGTTTATTTAGCTGCTTTATTTTATTTATTTATTTTTTTTTTTGCTTGTTTGTTTGTTTTTAATCATTAATATTTCTCTTTTATAATTATTCTTTTGTCCCTCTTTTTTTTTTTTTTTTGTTTTTTTTTTTTTTTGTGACACTTCATGGATTTGTTAGGAAATTGAAAATTATTCAGAGAATAATTTATCAAAATATAACTGTATATATATATATATATATATATGTATAAAATAATATATCATATTGTATATATTAAGAAACACATAATATTATATATTATGTACATATTTAATAAAGTAATAATTTATTTCTAATTTTTGCCTTATGTGTTATTTTTTTCTTTATTCCAATTCATTTTTATTATTTTTTTATTATGTTTTTATTATTTTTTCTTCATTAGTTATTATTTATTTTCAAATAACTAAAAATATCTATAAATATATATAATGATAATAAATTTTAACGATATATAATGCCATTCTTTCTCTTTCTTATACATATATACATTTTTTCACCATATAGTTAATATAAAATACTGTAACTTTTTATTTAGCCCCAATCATAAGTGGGGTATAAAAATGCAAAGTACATAGAAGCTATTTGCTTTTTTTTTCCTTTTCATTTCAAAGCGTTTTTATCATTTTATAGGTTATGTTTACATGGTCTATTAATACATACATATATATGTTACATATTAGAACAACATCACTATATCTCTACAAAATAATCAATTCAGATATTATTGGAAATAATAAAAAAAAAAAAAAAAATGGAAAAACTAAATATTGAATATCAGTTAATAGTTACATAATATAATATAAGTAGGATAAGATTATTATAAGCCACAAAAAATTAGTTATTATAGTATGTAATATATATAACATACATATACATATATAATATATTAGATACAATAGAATTTGTAGCTTCCTAAAAGTTAAAAAGAAAAAATCGTCAAGACAAAAAAAAAGAAGAAATCCATAATAATAAAATTTCATTGCGAAAATTAGTTTTTTTTTTTTCTTTTAAAAGTTTTCTTCTTAAAACAATTTTCTTTTGAATTTTCATTTTTTTTATTTTGATATCTAAAACTCAAATTATTATAATGGTCATATCAACAAACTTTACGATCTTTTGCTCTTTAATTTATTTCCGTTTTAAGTATATTATGTAGATATATATTTTATATATATATATACATAATGTATATTGTAATAATAAAAATATTATATAGTAGTTAAATATCATAGATTGTATTGTAGTTCTATTAATGTACATAATATATAAAAAAAATTATTCCAATACATATATAATTTTATTTTGCAATAGAATTTCTTTAATATTTATTTTCTTTTTTTTTTTTTTTTAAGTTTTCCTCATAATATACATGGTGATTTACTTTTATTCTTGAATATTTATAGGGTACATTTGTGGAGTTAAAATGAACCAAACATTTTTCTGGATGAAGGGCGGCAGGCTTAATGTACCTTAGTTTTCGAGATAATGGAACCACAAAAATTTTTTTTTTGATTTCTTATTTTATTTGCTTATACTATTTTAAAAAATACGCAAACACCCAATTAAGAAGTTTAACAAGCCTTTGAAAAAATCTGTATTTGAGGAGATGTTTTTTCAGATGACGTGACATTGATCTGGAAAAAAATGGACATTATTCAGGAAAAATTGGATATTAGTCCGGAGAATTTCTGAACTAATATCCAAAAAAATGAAGATAATGGTCCGGAAATAAATTGTACATTCGTCCTGAAAAAAAAAAATAGACATTAATCCGGACCAAAATGTTCAATTTTGACTTTATTCTGGATTTTTTTTTTTTTTAAATATTGTAATTTGTTTCCTGTACGTCGGAAGCATTTAAATGAAATACATTCGTTTTTTGTATTCAATAAAAAAAAATATTTTCGTAAATTAAAATAGCTGCCGTCCTCCAAAACCTGCGCTAAACAAATTATTTAAACTGTGATTTTGAAACGAACTCTAAAATCCTTCCTAATAATTTTTTTTAAAAATATAATTGAACATCAAAGAATTTAATTTCGGATTAATATCCAAAAAAATGTGGAAACTGATCCGCAAAAAATTCGTCATTTGAAATGAACATGGTCCCGCGATTTTTCACATTTCAACTACTTTAATCCTTTCATAAAGTATTAAATACGTATACTTATTAGTTTTATTACGCATATTTACGCATATGACGGATAAAAAACTTGAAAAACCCAGTTTTTAAGATTTTTTTTATACGTTAAAAGTTTTTTTTTTGCTAAAACCATGAACAAGTGGATCTCTCTTGGTATTAAGGTATTAACATTTTGGCATTTTTAGATTTCTTGATTAAAAATATTAAAGACCAAAAGTGATTCACCTTGTATATGTATGTATATGTTTTATATAACATATTCTATTATCATACCCAAATATAATTTTTTTATACAGAATGTCTGTTTAATGAAAAAGTTTAACGTTATATTTGAAAACAAAAATGTGTAGAAAACATTTTTATATGTAATGACTGTTTTAAATTAAGTCAGTGACTTAATCACAATTTGTTTATTTGAATTTTATGTAATTGTCAGATTTATTAAAGACATCTCTTGACAATTACCTACACATAATTGAATATTTCCAAAATAAAAAAAAAACTTAGATATTAATTAGATATTAATAATAAGGAAACAGGAATCTGGAATTTCATTTTTTGATTTTTTAGTTTTCAGGGGGTTAGTTTAGTGGGTTTAGTGTCAAAAAAAAAAATTAATTTTTTTTCTACTCCATACCAAAATTTTAAATCTTAGTCATATTCGATTCAGAAGCAAAAATAATACACATTGGATTTTTTTTTTTTGCATTTCTCTGCCACATAAATGTGGACAGAAAATTACACAGCCTTTCTTGTTCAGGCGTGACTGTAAATGTGGTAAAGGGGAATAACTCTTACGACATGTGTGGTGACCCACAGGTCGTAAGAGTTATTCGAACCCACAGCCCCTCGGTGTTTACAGCGTATTTTATACGCTCTTACCCAATAGGCCACCGAGGTCATATTGAATTAAATTTTTATTGCTCTAATCCAAAGTTTACATATTAATTTTTTTTTGTTTTGGACAAGATGTATAAGAAATTTTGGGTTTTAGAACACATTTTCTGGTATGTTGTAGATTTATTATGAAAATAACTCAGAGTCTACTGAAGCTAGGAATCTGAAATTTAGTAAAGAAGTGGCAAGTTACATGCCAACAACTTTTGTAAAATTTGGTGGGTCTAGAGCAGCCGGTTCAGGCTTCTTGCACCTCTTGGAAATTAATAAAGCTAGGGGTCTGAAATGTTACAAATGTAGATCAAGTTTTATGGCTGCATTCTGTAAAATTTGGTTGTACTTATGCAATAGATTCGAATAGCTGTCATACAACTCCACAATTTACATAAATATAACTCTGTAGTTAACGTCGGTACTAAAACATCTGAAAGTTTTTAAAAGATGGTCAAGTTTTATAGAAACAGGGTATATTACATTCATACGGGTATCCCAGAGTTGGCACAGTCTACTCTACTGCAGTCTTCCTCGTTTGTTATTAAATTAATCAATTTTTCTGGAACACCCCATTTATTAAATATGTAAATGTTTATATGTATTACATATTATCCAGTTTTTTCCTTATATTTCATTTTATCTTGGTACATTATAGCTTTAAAGAGATAAATTCTTAGAAAATAAATTGTTGATGAGATATTTATTGTTGATGAACGCTATGACTTTGAGATAAGTAAAAAAATAAAAATAAAAAAAAATCACTCAAAAAAAAAGGGATTCAAAATAAAATCTATAAAATTTTAAATGTTTAAGGAAAACTGTGGTATCTTATTTTTATTTTTCTTCTTCTTGCACAAATCAATTACTTTCATTTTAAGATTTATGGGTATAGCTACAAACTTACATACATATATAAATATACCCTTTCCATTAACAATATTCTATATTAGCCTTTACTTTTATAAAATGTGTGGTTTTTTGTTTTTGGTTTTTGAGATTTAATTAGCAAAACTTAACGTTTTTATTAGGTTATTAATATATAAGGAAGAAGGAAGTAAATTTACATAAAAGTATACCAGGAAAATAATGTTGTTCCAAATCATTAAAAATTTTAAAATATAAATTAAGGGAATAAAAATGTGTTTAGAGCTTAAAAAGTATTTTTTTATTACTATGAAAACTAATAAGGATGGATTAAATAATTTTAAATGTTTAAATTAGAATGAAAATTAATTTATTATAAATTTTAAATATATTATATAAATTAGTTTTTTTTTAATAAACATAAATTTAAATTTAAATATTTCACAAGATATTTTGCTTAAGCTAATAAATATAAATTAATTTGTTCATTTACTGAGCTCATTATAATATGAATAAATCATTAAAACCACGGTATTATTTTGGATACTGTTTAGGCTCCAAAATAGGATTAGGGTTCTTGTTTATTATTTTTGATCGTGTTTTGATCGTTATCGTGATCTGTTTTTAAGTTTTAATTTATAAACATTAATATTAAAAAGCTCAGACACATAATTTGGTTTAAAATCGGTTTAAATCATTTGTATTACATTTGATTGACATTTTGGATTCTTAAAATCTACTATTAATATTTTAAAATCTTGAAATCTCAAGAAAAATATAATAATAAAATTTCGATATTTATGAAATGTGTTAACAATATATTATGAATATATATTAGAACAAAAATAATTTTTAAGCTTTGTATATAGAACTTAAAAAAATTATAACCTTTAAAAAACTTTCATTAAAATAAATTAATTTTTGTTAAAAAATTAAAAATTGTGTTTCAAAGTAAAAACATTTTATAAATAAAACATAAATAAATAATTTTATTTAATGTCAACGTCTATTGAGTTAAACATTTTAAACATACTGCCTTCTTAAACATAAGATTTTTATGAGGCACTCTTCAGCAAGGGGAAGTAAAACTTATGCCAATTTGTTGACATCTTTATTCCTTAAAATTTTGATTGAAAGTGCTCTGATGATAAGTAGGTGGCGAAATTTTCAAAAATATTATTTTACATAATGGTAAATTTCAATGCAAAATTGTAAAACAGTGCACAATTTCTTACGCTTAAAAAAAAATTGTTCCACAACATTAATATTTTTTATGAGACATAAAAATTTTCTTGCTCCATTTTAATCGGTGTAGACGAACGAACAGACCAACGTACGGACAGACACCTAGAGTGAAACTTATAAACAAATTTTTCAAAAACATTTTAGAAAATTTACTATAAAGAAGTTAATTATTGAATATTGGCTAAATTTACTAATTAGCTTTAAAAATTTTTAACAACTCTTGGGAAATGTATAAAATATTGAACCTATTAAAAACACCAATATAATTGAGCTTCGATCCAGAATATAATTGTGGAAGAACAGCATAATTTTAAATATAAGAGATATAATCTTATAAGATTTGTTAGTGAAAATCTATAGAATGAAATTATTCAAATTAAGAAAAAAAAACAAAAATAAAATAAATTTGATGCAATGCAAAGTAATGCAACAATATTGTTTAATACAAAAGTTTATTAGGACTCCGATAAAGATGTAGTTCATTGATAACTTTACATAATTTTGATTAGAAACAAGAACTTAAATGGATGAATTAAAAAATAATCAAATGATTAATATTTTGATGGCTATATGACATTTTTTTAGCAAATAAAAATTCTTGGCAACAATATTGAAATTTTTAACTGTTTTTAAAAAATTAAATTTATTTCCAGAATAATAAATAGTAAAAAGCAATATATAATTTTAATCTTAAACTTATTATAATAAAATACCACCCAAAATACTATTAGCAAATCTTTGCAGTACAAAAAAAAATATTTAAAATATAGTACAGTTTTAACCCAATTGGCATCTGTACAAATGTCTCAATTTCTGTCTGATAAAGTTTTTGAGTGTATTTTATTTTTGAAATTTTGACTTTATGTTAAATGTTTTTTCTTCATTTTGTTTTTATTTGACATGATTGTTCAGCTTCAGCCATGTTCAAGCAAAACAATGAAAAAAAAAAAATTATTATTTATATATATTTACCGTATATATATATATATATCTTCATATATATACATATAAAATTCATAAGTACATACAAAGAAGTATAAATTAAATAGTTAATACATACCCCATTTACTGTATAATCGTTATTCGTGTGGGCGTTTAATTTCTATTTTCTGACATACTTTTATATATTTTAATGTAAGTATGTTTGTAGATAGATGTGTAATCATTATTTTTCTAGGCTTATATTTTAAGGAAAAATAAAAATATTTTCTTTTCTTTTTTAATAATTGAAGAAAATGTTAATTGCTTCCATGTTATTGCTCCTACATTGCTCATATTATAGATTATAAGATTACTTGTCTACTAAAAGTTTAGTAAGAACAATAAAAAAAATAAATAAATATGAGAGATCTAATTTCAATCTAGTAGAGAATCTAGTTTCAACAGATTTACTTACAACAAAAATATAACACTTAGATCTGGTTCCTTAAAAGAGAATTAGCAAAAAAATTATATGAGTAGGTGTAAAAATTTCATAATTATAAAGGTTTTTGGCAAAGCACTGTCAGTTTGATTGTTCGGGTGAGCAGTGATGACAAAGTAGTATTAAGCAGAATGATTTAGAATGACAGATAGAATTATGCATTAAAATAGAAAAAACTTTCCAAAATTATCAAATATTAAGTATAAATTCAAGATGAAATAAATTAATAGTAAATAACGCTGTCTGATTATAAGATGATAACGTTAAAAAAACGGAAATAAAAGAACACAATTTAATGTTACGATATTATAAACAATGTTAAATCTAAAATTCATCCATATTGTTATTTTTAGGTATTGTAGTGTAATAAATTTTTGTTATCTGAGCTAAACTTTTAAAAATACGTGCTTTAGACTATAAATAGAATTGTAGTTTAGTTAAAAATTGTAACAATATCCTATTTTCCCTAATGTTTTAATAATAACAATTGTTTGCAGATTAAAAAAAAAATTAAAGGAAAAATAAAACTATACCAAATATCAATAAAACCTGTCAAATGTAAATTTTAATTATCTAATGTTCCAAAAATTTTTCAAAATAGGTGTTATAATACGGAGTTGTCGAAAAGTAGTTGTAATCGTTTAAAAAAAAAAATATCTATCTTTATTAAATTAGAACCAACTATTTTTGGTTTTAAAGAAAAATATAAAAGTAATTCATTTCAATTATATACACTTGGTATACATTTTCCCACCTCCACATAGTCCTTTTTATAGTTTATTGTTTTTTATTCGATAACATTGACTTTGTTTTATATTTTTTTTTCTTTTTCGAATTTTTTGTTTTGTTTTTAAAATTTTTTTTTTATATGCTTAATCTTACTTTATTTTGTTGCTCATTCTAATTTTGTGTTCTGACATATTTATTTCCTCCTTGTTTCTCTTATCCATAAATTGTCAAACGTACTTTAATTGTTATTTTATTTTGTAAAAATGGACATGTGGCTCGATTTAGAACACAATAAATCTTCTTTCCCGCTTTCTATTTGGTTTCTTTTTTCTTTCGTAATTCTATATTATCTGATGAGTTGTCAGGTAAAATAGGTGAAAATGGTAAAGATATTCAAACTTACATACATATACCGACATATACATACATACATATATATAAATATTGTTTTATTTTTTATACTTTCAATAACTTTTATTGTACTTTTGCCTACGATTTTTTATTATTTTTCTATTTTGTTTTTGCGTCATTAGAATGAAATTTACAGTAAAAAAAAATTTTATTTTTATTTTACCTTTATGTTTATTTTTTATTTGTTTTTGTGTTTTTTTTTTATTTCTGCTGTCATTTTGACAATCAAAGTCAATGACAATCAATGATGATGATGGTTTTGTAATTTTATACAAAATGACAATGTATATTGTATACATATGTGCATATATAATATTATACTATAAATAAGTATAACTAAATGATCACAATTGGAACATATTTTGTTGAGAGGAAGAATAAGAAAAAGCTTCACAAACAGGATAAAATAAAAAAAGAAAAAAAGCAAAACCAAAAATAAGAATAGATAATATTTAACTGCTCTGCTGTGCACCCAATCACCTAGAATTTAAAAACAAAGAATCGGAAAAAAAAAAAAAAAACAGAAAGGTGAAAAAAAGAAAGCTAAAAGGAAAAAAGAAATGAAAATGTGCGTACAGAATGAATTTGGTGATAATTTACAAGACATTTTTAAGGATTCTTAAGGACTTAATGATAAGGGAGAATATAATTTTATTATTTTGTTGTTGAGCAATACATAAAATGTTTCATTGACTTTTAATTAGGTAAATATTATTATTTTTTATTTTTTGTAAAATGTTTTTATTTTTTTTTTAATTATTTTTTTAAGAGTGGTCGGTAACGAAATTAGTTTTTTTCTTCATATATTGTTAAGTGTATAAGTTGTTAAATATTCTTTCTTTTACCCTTGATTTTTAATTAAGCTGATTTGTGTTTAATGCAGTGGTATGAAATTGTTTCAAGATGGTATATAATTATATACTTTTTTATTTTGAATGATTAAGAATTATATTCAAAATATTTTAATTGGTAATATTTTAATAAGCATAGTTAATGCCTATGTCTAATAGAAAATATTACTATATTTTTATAATTTTTTATATTATGTTATTTCGAGGGTAACTCATTAGTATAGCAAAAAACCCTAATTTTTTTCTTAAAAAAAATTATTATGACAGAATAGAAGTAAAAGAAGAAACGTAAATAGAAGTAAAAGAAGAAACGTAATTGAATCTATAGCAGTTTCTAAAAGATGTTCAACATCATTCTAATTTTTTATGATATTGATCGGGATGTTGTGAAAAAAAAGAAACTTATGAAAATAATTTATTAAAATGTTATATTTATTTCACACTAGATAAATCCGGCGTAGTATACGCTGGTCTGGTAATCTAGAAATAATATTGGTTAATAATACTGGTATCTTAGTAATCTAGAAATAACATTTGTTTTTTGTCACTTAAGTTTTTAATGAAATAAAAAGAAATGTCTTTCTGTTTTAATATGGTTTTTATTTATCTTAACTATTCCCTTATTCCTGTTCCCTTCATCAGTAAGAATACTTAACTTTTTACAATAAGAATAAGAATAAATTTAAATAAACGTAAAAACGTAGATAACAACACTAAGAAAACTAAAGAAAAATTTTGTAGTGGAGGTTTGGATGCGACAGTCCCCGTTCCTACAAAAATAATCTTTTTTTCATAAAAATGTCTAAATTCGTATAAAATTCACTATTCACACTACTTTTGTATGCGGGGATTTGAAAATGAATTATTTTTCATATGGAAATGTGGAAATTTAATTTTTTTTGAATGAAATTGGTATATACTTGTGTGGGATATATTGTAAGTATTAATATTTGGATTCAAAGTATTAATATTTGGATCTTGATTTTAGGAATTTTGTAATTTCGGGATTTTGATTTACGGGATTTTGTTTTCGGAATTACGTACCCAACCCTATAAATTTTAAATTTTTTAAATCTTTTTTCTGTTACGTGCAGTATTACTTTTTGCTATGAAAAATGTTATTGTTGCAAACATTTACGCCTTTTATATAATGGAATATTTATGAGAAGCTTAGAAAATATTTACTGAGAAATTTTTCAAATATTTATGAGAAACCGACAAAATTTAAACCTATGATTCTTCAAAAGTAAATAGAATTTTTAATGGATTTAACCAAACAACCAACGTGATACACCTACTTAATTGTTATTATTACTACAAATAAAACAATGATATAAAAGTATTTAATAAAAACACTAAATATAAAGTTTTAAAATTAAAAGAAAATTAATTTAAGAAATGAAATCTCTTACACGATTATGGTTTTACCTTTTTAAATAAATAAATAAATAAAATGGTTTAAACAATTCTAAACAATTCTAAACAAATCTAATAATTCAACTTATTTGTTTGACCTTTTTACAAACTATAATGGTATAAAAAATTTAATTTTTTAAATCAAATTGTTTAAAACTATAAATTTGGGTTTTATGTAAAAAAAACTTTTAGTTTTATATTATTAACTCACAGAAGATTTCCGTGAGTTTTTATACATAGAAGTAATAGAACTAGGCAAAAAAATTTGATATTTAAAAGTTGTCTAAGCAATTCAACACTATTTTGAAAAATAAATCAGTAAATTTCTAAATTCTAACCTCAATAATTAAATATTTATTTATCAATGCTTATCATAATATTTAATCTGTAAATGACAGACATTTAAAACCCTTTTACTCAATGATTTACCAACCAACTTTCATTTTTTTCTTTTTAAATGATAAATATTCAGTACAGCCATCTTACAAGATTAATATTTTTCCAAACTTTTCTGATTTTCATTAATAATTTTCCATTTTTATAAAAAACCCATGTAAAGTATATACATATGTATCATATAGTATGTGTAATCTATACCTATAATATACATATTCAAAAAATAGGCTCTTTGATTCCGTTAAATTTTTGTTTTATTTTTTCTTTTCGATTAAAAATTTTAAAATATTGGTTGTATGGTAGGAGTAGGAATTTCACAATATAACTGAATATAAACAATCAGATTTTAGTTTAGGTTTTAGTGCAGCGGTAGAGTGTGAGGTTATTAGTAGTTGCTTTTTAATCTTGCAAGTTCGATTCAGTTCTGTTTTTTTTTTTTTTGTTTTTTTTTTCTATATTTTAAACGAAATAAATTCTTACATATCATAATATCATCATAATATTTAATCTGTATTGATAGACATTTAAAACCCTTTTACTCAATGATTTACCATGTTAGGCTTCTTATAGTATATATATAATAGGATTATATTGAGTTTCCAATACTCAATAAATCAAGGGCAACTTCTAAACGATAATAATAACCGTTTTTTTTTACAAAAAATATCATTTGCAAAGAAATTTTAAATTCATAAAGGCTTTAATTATTGAAAATTGTATTTTTACATTTTAAATAAAATCATAAAGAAACTGTACTGTATATACTGTATTGTAATTGCTAATTAAAACATCTCGAATTTCGAGGGGCGGGCGAATACTAGTTAATATTTAATTGTTTGATTCTATGAATTACAAAAATAAGAAAATACAAAAATATATTATATTAATTTTATTGTTAAAAATATTACCATGTTTTAACGAATATCAAAAACAAAAATAAAAAAGAAATTGGTTGAAAGTTTGAAACTCACCTGAAATGGTAAATAAAAAATATAAATTATTAATGGAATAAAAATTAAAAATTTATTTATATTAATAATTAATTATAATTTATTTTTAACTTTTTCAGCAGTATATAAAACGAAAGATTTTTAAGGACGCATAGGTATATAAAAATACATATTTTAAAATTATCACTAGTTAAAATTATCAAATCAGTATTTTTCTTTTAAATTTTTTATGTACGAAAAATCAAAAGACACTTCTCTCTATTTAAACGAAATCCGACATAATTAACATAACCAGTTAACACATAAAAAAATATAATGTCGGAGCTTTAATTTTCATATTTTACACATTTAAACAAGTCTCAGACAGCGGGATCTCAGACAGCGGGACAGAATGCACTAATAACAAACATTTTTTTAATTTTTTTATTTTTGACATTTTGCTAAAACGGTGTTGTGATAAAAATTTTTTCAATCGTTAATGTTATAATTAAATTAATTCGATTTGAAAGCAGTTTAATACCAGATTTGTTTTACAACAATAATTGAAAGGACATAGATACAAGTATATAATAGGATTAATTGTTAATGAACATTCAATCTATTTATAGATAAAAAAATAATTTTAGGCACAAAGTCAAAATCATGTCCAATTACTTTACTCATTTATAATATGGTATAGTAAAATCATATTATCACTGCTATAGATGGCAAAATAGAATAAATAATTCTTTTCTTTATTGTTTCGGATTGTTTTCTTTTAAATTTTATTCATTTACAAATTACTTTAAATTCAATTTGATTTTATATCTTCTCAAAGCAAATTTCTCTCCTCCTCAAAATAAATTTTTTAATATTTAATAGTAGGTATCAGAATTATTATAAAACGAGGAAGAGTTCAGTAGAGTAGACTGTGTTAACTTTGGGATACCGGTATAAACGTAATATATCCGTAATATATAAAGCTAAGCGTCTGAAATCTTACAAAAGATAATCAAGTTCTATGGCAATATATGCTATAAAAATTTGGTTGTGCAGGTGCAACAGATTCGGTTAGCTGCCATACAGCTTTAAATGAAAATAATTTTTCTTTTTAAATGAAAATAATTTCGAGTCTATTGCAGTTAGGTATCTGAAATTTCATGAAAGGATGTCGAGTTGTATACTAACAACTTCTGTAAAATTTGGTCTAGCAGCAGATTCAGGTAGCTGACACATCGTGGGAGTTAATGAAACTAGGCATCTGGAATTTTACAAAAGACGATATTAAGGGCAATAACTTCTGTAAAATTTGCTTGTGCTGGTGCAACAGTCCCGGTTAACTGTCATACAATTCCAAAATCTATATAAATATATCTCGGTACTTTAGGACGGTACTAAAATATCTGAAATTTAGTAAAAGATGATCAAGTTTTATAAAACCAACATATACTACGTTAATACGGATATCCCAGAGCTGACACAGTCTACACACTACTGTACTCTTCTTCGTTCTTAATAACATTTTAAACTTTGACTGCTTCCAAATGTATCACACTTGTATTTGACTTAGCAATTCGTTCTTACACTTTCAGAAAAATATTTTGTGTTGATTTTCGCACTATATTTCACACTTTAGTATTTTTCATCAATAATGGATAAAATTTATGTAAGTGTCAATTATTATTTGTCAATAAATTGTCATTTGTTGTTAACATAGTGCAGGATTAATGTATTAGCAAACTAAGCACTTGTTTAAGGCATCATGATAATTGGGGCACAGAAATTCAGCATTAACGAACCGTTTCAACTTTTTTTTCTAGTATAACAAATAAATATTGCTCAGATTGTTTAATTGTACACTAGTCTATTGTAAGCAACCCTATAGTATTCTAGTACTATTGTGTTCTAAGTTCTGATTCCCAAGATATTAGGGCTTCCTAGACTATGATACTGCATAGTCATAGGTGGTTTGTGAAGATGCCTGTATTCATATAAATACAAATATATTTTTTAAAAATATATAAATTTTCGTATAAATTTGGTATGTTTTTTTTTTAAACGGCATTATTTCGGCAAAATCTTAGTGTTAATAATTTTTCATGACTAAATTTCAAGAGTACGTTCACTTTGGCTAATGTAATATTTTGTTTATTTTTTTTTCCTTTTTAAAGTGCTTAAAGCATATATGGGTCTTAATCCGGCCCTGGGTTAACATTACAATGTACAAATAATAGTTTGATATATTAACAAGGTTTCTCTATATATGATATCAAGATCTAATAATAAATGCTCTCTCTCTGTTTTAACTCTTCTAAGTAATTTTTTAAATATGTAGTAAAATTCTATATTTTATTAATTATTTAAAAAAAAAAACTTTACTTTTAATTTAGGATGAAGCGCGATACCTGATCTAATAGTCATAACACTGAATTTTTGACATATAATCAAGTGTTAAATGTAATGTGGTCAGGAAATATTTAATACTATTCGAAATTTTCGGATAAAAACAAGTGTCATAAATTAGGGTTTAGTGCGAAGTGCAATAGTTTTGAACGTCTTTAACGCTTTAAACGTCTTCAAAATTAAAAAGAAAATTTCAACATTTTTCAGCTGTAAAGAGTTTTAGATTAAAATCTTTTTATAAATATTAGTTACTGATTAGTAAATTTGTTACGTAACTACGTACATTTTTTTCAAAAATAAAAAAAAATAGTCGAGTCTGCTCTGGCGCTTTATAATAAAATAACAATTCAATTGTGTGTTCGTACGCATGTTACATTATCATTTAACCCTGATCAAAAATTAACATTAACTCATTCATTTTTTATAAATACGTTTTACAATAAAAACAGGAAATGTAATTTAAAATTTCTCTTAATTAATTTCTCATTGATAAATTTTAAATGAAATGTTTTAAAATCCATTGATAAGAATTCTTTATTAGTAATTGTTTTATGTTAAGATTATCTTATCTTATGTGCATTAAGTAAATTTTAAATTTTAAGTATAAATACACTGAAATCATAAAAATAAAAGCAGTCTTTTAGATCAATAACAAACAAGGCAGAATGTAAACCAAGGGTTTTTAAAGGCGCACAATTTACAAAAGATAATAAAAACAGTTGGAATTGTAACTTGTACCCATTTTTAAGTTTTCTTAGAATTTTATAAGTATGAAAACTTTATAAGTTCGAATTTTATAAGCATACCGTGGTGGTGGCAACAAAAAAGTAAATTTCATATATTATAATAAAAATATTATAAAATTTTATTTACTAACTACAACATATTTTTAAATTTTTTCAGTCAGGATTTTTTAATTTTAAAAATATTAATTATGTAGCTATTTCTGTAAAAAAAAATGTAATGTCGTTGAAATGTTTACCAACAATTTTTGTTTACAAGCAAATCAATTTATTTTTATTTAAAAGAAAGGTTGTTTGATTCTCTTGAGAAATGTACAACATAATACAAAAAAAAAAAATCGTTTTGGAAATTAATAGTGGGTGACCATTTCAATAAAAATCGATTTTTAATCAATCCCATGTTTGGTATATTTTTAAAAATCTTTTATGAAAATTTGTTTATTATTTTAATTTTGTTTGTCAAACCATTTGTGTGTTGTCAGTTATACAAAATCTCTACTACATTGTTTGAGTTTTTTTGATTTGAAAACATCATAATGACAGGAAATAACTTAAGTCATTTCTAAAATTATAAATTTTGAATTTTTGCATATTCTTTGAAAAATGTGCGCCTTTAAAACTCTTCGTTTTTAAGTTGTTTAATTATTTTAACTAAAATTATTTACAAGAACAATATATTAATATTTTTTCAATTAAGAAAATTTATAAATTTCGAAACAAATTTAGAATATATGTACTTATCAAATCTGATTATAATTGTGTCATACCTGACGAGTTCAGATATACAATATATTTCAAAATACTATGTAGCGACTTATCAGTATACCACAAAAAAGAAGCTTTTATCTGATAACGAATAATTAAAAATTATAAAATTTTATAACAAAAACAGTTAAGTACTATGTCAACGACTTCTGCAATAATTCTAACGCAACCGGTTCGGGTAGTTGCGAAATTCATACTTACATATCTCTGTACTTAATAAAGCTTTGTATCTGAAATTTTGTAAGAGATGATCAAATTTTATGACAATAATGTTTTTTTGAAATTTGATTAGTTCCGAGAAAAGCCTTCTAGTAACTCTCCAAAATTTACATAAATATGTCTCGGTACTTAATTAAGTCAGATAAAATCTTAATGATGTCATTTGTGATGGATAGTTAGTATAAAATATTCCTAACGCATTAAAATTTACTAATAAGGATGAGTAAGGATGGCACTCGTTCATTAGAGTTTTGAAAATGCTTATGTAACTAACAACATTTTTTTTCATCTTGTTATAGAGGACGTTGTATCTAGACGAAAAACGAAATATATTGGGATGTCAATTCAATATAAATATGTTAATTTATAGCCGAAAAATATTATATCTAAAAATTATATAACTTGAACTGAAGTTGGTATTTAAAAATAAATATTTTTTTAAAATGATTGTGATCATCTAATTTTTCTATATTCTCAATATTTTCAAAATTTAAAACTAAAAAAATTAAAAGTTTCTATTAATTGGATAAATTGGATTTTAAAGAAATTATATTTTGAAAATAAAAATTTTTAAAAATAAAACCTAAAAAATATTTTCAAGAAAAGAATTAAATTGTTACGGTTAAAAAAGTTTATTTCATTTACAACTATGTATAATATAATAAAAAATATTTTCTTAAAAATTGTTTTTCTTTTAAAACTTCCGTTTTCAACAACTGTGTAATATTTTACGTTCTTTTATATAATATGTACTTACATAATATAGAAATAAAAAAAAATATATTCAAGATATTAAAAAAAAGGTAATAAATAAGAGGGAAAGGTAAAAATAATAAATAAGTTATATGTCGTTGAGCTCAACAACTTTAAGGAGAAAAATTAAACAGCAAATGTTATAGAAATAAATTAACCCTTAGATTTTTACTGGTAGTATAAATACTATGAGGGTTATACTATGAAAAAAAAACTAGATTTCGCTGAAATTCATTTTCTGGACGTTTTTAAGGGTGTAGAATCTAAAAATAAACAAAAAAAACTCATTTTTTTTGAAACTCCGCGTCTAGAAAACGTAAAAACTTGTTATCACCATAACTAATGTAATTCTTATCCGATTAGAATGAAATTTGGTAAAGAGGTTTGTGTTTTGATTAGAACTTCTGCAAAAAACGTTGAGATCAGAAACTGTAGTGGAACCCTCATAATGTTCGAATAAAATATGATTTGTTCTAAAAAACCACGGGGTCAGACAAAAAAAAAACAAAAGTTTCGGATTTCAATCAAATTTGGTATACGCGTTGATCTTACGCACGCTACAGGACACAACATTTGAAGTCTGAAGGTTCAGTGGTTCCGCCTTAAAATATCCGAATACGAATATTATTTGATATGTTTCAAAGCACGTATAACAATTGTTATAGGATTTGAATGAAATTTGTTATAAATGTTAGCGATATAGTTGATGCAAAAATATTTGAGGCTGGAAGCTTAAGTGGGTCTTAGCGATATAGTTGATGGAATGCTCTGGCGATATAGTTGATGCAAAAATTTGTGAGGCTGGAAACGTAAGTGGGTTCTAGCCCTACTATTGGGGCTCTAAATTAAAATTGTGATAAAATCAAGTGATTTTAAGATACACTCTTTAAACTTGAAAATTAGATAGATGAGGACTCCCTAAGATAGATGAGGAGGTACATACCTAAGCCAAGTTACGGCTCCTTCAAGAAGGTCTTTTTTTTTGCAAGAAATTAGTATCTTGTATTAAATCTCTATTATTTATTTAATCAGTAAAGAAAAATGCTTGTTTTTAAACATGTGTTTGAATTGTAATTGAAAATTCCGTTAACTTAGGAGTAGTCCAAAATTTGTAGTAATTTTAACAGCCTTTTTAGATCAAATAGCCTTATAAAAAATACTTTCTTTACATTTTTGTGTCAATTTTGAAACTTTTTTTTAACATCTAAAAGCTGGTTGCATTCTAATTAAAATAAGAAAGAATACAGTTGCCTTTGTCAACTTTTAGATATCCGTACGAACCGTTAGTATTTTCAGAGCCTGTCACTCTGCTTATAATTTGGGTGAATTTTATAATTTCTAAAATTATGGGTTTGACATATATTCAAACTATCTTTATACATTCTTCAAAAGCAGATTCTAACCTTCCACATAACGATTATCCATCCAACTTTTACAAATATAGTACCATTAGTACCATTTAATACTAAGCGGCAAATGTATAATAATTTATACCATACATATGTATTATATATCATTCATTCATCATTGACATATACGTTATGTAAATAAACATGAGTTATATAAGTATATGTATACTAATATCATATAAATATAAATTCTTCAAGCAACCGTTATATTTTTATTTATTTAATTTTTTTTGTACTACTAATGCCTGAAGAATTTCAAATTATCAAGTACAAAAAAATGCAAAAAAATCGTTGAAAAAATTTGTTAGAAAAATGAAGTCACACTTTCGTCAATTTTAAGGTAACCCTATATTATTAAGAAAAGTTGTTAATAGAAATAAAAATATAATGTTGGAACTTTAATTTTTGTATATTACTTTAAAAAAATGTTAGCAGGTGTTCAAGTTACAGGTGTTTAGAAATAGGAAATTTTCAGTTTTTGACCCCTTACAGCTCCTAAACGGGGGGTGATACAAAAAAAATTTCTGAAATGACTCATACTTATTTTCAAAGATCTAACTTATAAATAACAATAACAATATAAATATACTATGTGCGCATTAATATAATATAATATTTAAAATTATATTTACTATTTTGTACTAAGTATTTAATATACATTTACCGCTTAGTATTAAATGGTACTATAGAATATTTGAAAAAGTTTTGGATTGATAATCGTTATGTGGAAGGTTAGGATTTACAACCCATAGTTCTAGAAATTATAAAATTCAACCAAATTATTTTAAAATACTAAAATATTAAAAAAATAATATTGTAAGCAGAGAGACAGGCTGTGAACATACTAACGGTTCATACGGGTATCTAAGAGTTGACAAAGGCAACTGTATTCTTTCTCGTTAAAGCTAATAAAAGCAGTAATCGTTTGGCGTTTTCAAATTGAAGATATATCTTATACAACTTGTGTTATAACAATTTAAATTTCATGACTCTATTTCAAACAGAATGTGGGGATCTAAAAGTTAGGTGTTCGAGAATTACTCGAAGTTTTAGTCGGATCTCAACCAAAAAAATAGTGGGCCTACAAATTTTTCTAAGAATATTTTGTATTAATTGCAAGAGTCTAGCTTTCTTAGTTTTTGAGTTGTCTTGCTGACGGACGGATAAAGCTTAATCGCCTTAGAATTTTTTTCTGCTCCGATCCATACCTTTGAATGTATATCTACCTAGCTTATTTCGAGGTGTTATAAACGGAGGAGCAATTTTAATCCTTATCGTACGGGTATAATGAATAGAATGTTATAAAATGATCAAATTTGAACATTTTATTCTAATTTGATAGTAAATTCTTTTGGTTTTATTAGGTATATTAGAGAAGAATAATTTAAATACTTTTATTTTATATACTGTATGTACAATATAAATCTGAAAGTAGCAACATTTTTTAAAGAAGTTTATATTTTGGTTTTTTTTGATAAAGGCTAAGCTAACGCATCCCTAATTATTAGATTATAGATACATAATGCATCTCCAAATTTAGGAAAGGTCAGCAAGAACACCCACAACATGTGTTGTATTTGAACCTGTACACTTTCGATTAATAATTTAAGTTCTAAACAAGTTAGTTCTCAAACCGGTTTAGGTTACCTTTTAATAAAAATATGGAAATATGTTTTAAAACTATCATTTCTTAATTTTTCTCGAATTATTTACAGTCTTCAGTTTTATTATTAGTAAAAAAAATAATAATTTCATATTTGAGTTATTTAAGATTAAATCTTTTTTAGATGAAATTTAAATAAATTATATAACAGAATCAGTTCACTTAAAAAACAGCATTTTTTTTTTTTATTAAATATGTTGAATTAACATAAATTAATAATATCCATAGAAAGCTGCTTTATAAATAAAGTAGGTTGTTTGTTTAGCTTCAACAGCTACACGGATAAATCTTTGACCAATACCACCAGCTACAACATAAGCTTGACCAATTCCTGAAGATTGTTCAACCATTATTTCAACAAATCTAACAACACCACCTGTACCAGTTTGTGGATATGTAAGTTGAATAGAAACATCTTGTAAAGTTGGATAATATAAACTGTTTTGTCCGCTTGTTAATAAACGGTCAGCTATTTTCAAAATAAATCGATATTTATTTATGTACATTAAGTTAAAAAAAAAAAACTTTAAACTTACTTCCATAACGAGATCCCATTGAATAACGGATTGGAGCTTTTGCAATCGAACGAGCTTTTGATACTAGATTTTCTTTATGTAATGGAATAACTTGTACATTTGGATTTGCATTTTTGTATTCTTCAATACTATTAATAAATACAACACCAACATCACCGTTAGATTGTTGAATTGCTGGAATACTTAAAGATGATGTTAAAGCTATGATGCCAAAGAAGGCAATAATTAAAACATTTAATTTGAACATTTTGTTAATTTTAAATTTATTTAAATTTCGTTTAATTTTTTTCTATTGAAATAAGTTATTCCTTAGCATAAGCTTTATTCCAGTATGAAGTCTGTTTAATAATAGGGGAAGTATTTATACCTTGCTATCTATGTAAAGCGATAATTAAAAAAAAAAAAAATGTTTTGATAACATTGTAAACAATAATATTTTGCGATATTATTCAAAGATATTATACTTTTTTTTTATCATAAGAGCTATTATTATTTTAATTTTTTTTTTTTGTTTTTTTAATTATTTCTGTTTAATTTAATTAATCATCATTATTTGTTTACAGCTTAATCAAATAAAAACTTTTGATAAGAGAAATAAGTTTGTTGTTGATATGCCGATACTGATTCACTATATTCACTTTTAGAGTTTTTTTTTTATTTTAATCTAAGAAGACAATTATAATATTTCAAGAGAACAATTTTTAATTTTTAAAGATAATTAAAATAGTGATCTTAAATATTATAATTATTTAATTATTAGTATAATAAGTGTTATGGGTTTAGTTTTATATTTATAATAACTTTTTTTTAATGGAATTTTACAATAGAGGTTTAAATGTTTGTATTCGACTTATATTATAATATTGAGACAAGAGCGAACATAATTACACTCTAAGTAAGTTTTTAACAACTTAAAAGCAGTTTAATGCTATTTTTACTATCTTATTTTTTCCTTTTCCTATTTTTCACTCCTATGGAGCATTTATTTTTTATATTAGCTATAGTTACTGGAATCATTAGTTTTACTGAGCCGTCGGCTATCGGTTGTAACATTGAACTGTTTATTAGTCAGCTGTAACTATATTTGTGTGCCATTTTATACAAGAATTATTTTATTTTTATTTTGTTATATACACATTTCGATATTTTATATATTGACATTTTTTATTTATAATTAAATTATACTAGTTGTCTTTTATTAGAATAATCTATATTATTTTTTATTAATGTAAATATAAGCCAACTGCGGTTTGAACTAGATGTTTTTCGAATGCAGGATGGTGTCTTAACTAAGACAGTCTGTGCTGGACCTTAACTGGATCTTGACTATGCTGAATTCGTTTCTCTAAAAACAAATTTTACATTTGAAATATAATATTTTCACAGTTTTGCCTTCAAATCATAGTTCTGCAGTCTTTTTTTTTTATTTTACAAACAAGCAGAAAAAATAGAAATTTAATGGAACAAAATGAAAATACTCTTCTAGCACTGGATACTGATTGACATTTGTCATTTTTTTTGTATTTTTTTCATTTTTGTTTTGTTGCAAGTTACATTTAAAGGCAGAAATTTTTAGAAACGAACAAGAACATTTTTTTTTAGTTTCTTGAGAAACGAATTCACCATTAGTTAGCCATAATTTTAAAATGAACAATTTAGTACATTTAGATAATAACAAAAGTTGTTTGAAGGCAAATAAGAAAATCTGTAAAAAAAAGTGTAATCCACCGGTCCAAGTGTATATAAGAGAGGGTATTACAAGAGGAAGTGCAAAAGTGAATTATTCGATATGTGTTAAAATAAGTTTTTATTGAGCCGAAATATTGACAGTAATGGTAAAGAAATAGATATGAAGAAAAAATTTAAATTATTTTTAAATTTAATTTTTTTTTTCCTTTATATGTTTTACATTTACAAGTACCAATTTAATTTTACCCAAATTTCATTTTCTTTTATGAATATATCCTTAAGATATTCTTTATTATATAAAAATTGAATAATTTGATAATCAGTTGTCAAATGCAAATGTTATCACATAATTTTTTAGCGGTTGACACTTCATTTCAAAAACACAAATACATATACATACATATATATACATATCAAAAGCAAAATGAAGAAATAACGAGACTTTTTGTACTATTTATTAAAAACAACTACATAAATTAAAAAAAAATTTTCTTTTATATTTAAATAAATAATTTAGAAATCATTTAATAATATAATTTCATATATAATATAATAAATATTGCAAGTGGAATTTAAAAAATTCGAAGAATCTCGAAAAAGTAACAAGTTCAAGTTCATACATTAAGTAGAAAATGTAAAGGAAGAAGTGTAGATATAATTTTGATAAAGTTTTCGCAAAAGAAATAAAAAAAAAAAACAAAAGTTTTATGAGTGTAAAATTTTTTTTTTTTTAATTTATGCAAGTATAGATAAAAAGACAATTAAATTTTATTATTAAATGTTATTTAAATTTTTGTGTAACATTTGTGTAAATAGTAAATTTTTTGAACGATATCGTGTAAAGAGCTCTAAAATTTGACAGCGCATGTCAAGTATCAATCTATAAAAAAAAAACAAAAACAATAAAAAACAAAAAATTATTATCAAATTAAATTTTTGTTTTATGTGACTTATCATTCATAAGATATATTTTACTGGAAATTTAAGAATTAAATCTTTCTTTGAATTAAAAGTAAAAAAGTAAATATTTTTTTAATAAATTATTTATCTTATAGCTAGTTTCTTATAATTTGTGTTATCTTAAAATTGAAAATACGTAAAAAATTTAAATGGGGGTTTTTTTTTTTTTTATTATTGAATTGCTCTACATACGATAAGATTCAAATTAGATTTGACGTGACAATTTGTTTGTAAAAAAAATCAAAATAAAAAAATAAAAAACAATTTTTTTTTTTAATTATTATCTATGATACTTAAAAATTACTTATATTGAAAGTTTTTATTATATAAAACTTAAAAATTTAGATGTAAACAGGTGCAAATAATTTTGTGTTCTTATTAATAATTATTATAAAGTTTTTTCTTATTTTTTTGTAGCAGAGAAAAAAATTAAGAACCAATTTAGAGTTGAAACGAAATTATTATGCAGGTTTTCGATACCTGTCGGTTTCCCATATAATACTTATATAAAAGCCTATTATTATATACAATGTGCGTATAAACATAATAAATGTTTCTAAACATTTTAATAGAATGCTGTAACTATAAGTTGAATATAATCAAATAAATATTAAGTAGTTTATAACTCTATAAAATGGATCGAATACATAAAACTGAGCTTGTTTTAACTTTTTACAAAAAAAAATAAATACTAGTCTAAGTGTAGTTTTTCTTTAAAAAAGTAGGATTTGAGTTAAAGATCAGTTTTATCCGATCCAATAGATAGTGCTTTTAAATCCGACCCAATTATAGATAGTGGATAATACAATAATAATAGTGTATAATATTTTTGTGAAGCTAAACTAAAAGATAATGAATCTAAAACTTAATCTGTTATGGGTTTTATTAAAAAAAATGATTATGAGTCAAGTTATAAGAAGGAGAAAGAGAATGTAAATTATGTATTTAGTGTTTTTTTAATCAATAATTTAAAAAAAAAGTTAACAGACAATAATGTAGACAATTGTTTTTAAATTTTTAATACATTTAAACAAAGATTATTTTTGATAATAATCATATAAATATGAATAAAGGTTAATTGAATTTTGAACAATTAGTAATAAATAGTAAAACAAAAACAAATTTCAAGTTGAAAGATGGAAAAGGAGGTCAAATCTTTAATTATAAAATAAAATTTGACATTTGAAATGACAAAAAAATTTAAAATGAATCCGCAATTAGATGAGAACAAATATATCAAAACTGAGACTGTACTCTAATATATATGGTGTAATATCTGGTTCTGATACTGTAATTAAACATGATGAATAATGATTGTAATAATATAGGATGATATTTTACTTTGCTATTGTTTCCACAGGTCAAAAGAAAATCGATTCATAAGAAAATAATTTAACTCAGAGAGTATCTGACGTTTGTGACAAAAAAAAATAATGAAAGGAAACATTCGTATAACAAAGAATAATCTAATAATAAAAAAAATTCCAAAACAGATCTTTAAAACTGTTCGTTGGGTTCTTGCCAATAATATTATAATTTCACATCAATTAAATATTTGTCTATATAAAATTAAGTAAATTAATTTGAAAATCTTCAATTCGATAATGAAATTCTAATCAGTAATATGTACTGGATTTAGAAGTTAATTTTCTAATGAATTTTCTAAAATTCTATTTGAAATTTGTCAAAAATCAAGATTAGACGATATATTGCTATGGTGTGACGATATATTGTGAATGGTGTAGTTGTTAAGACACCGGTGTAGGCTGGTGTAGTTGTTAAGGTCTACCGGGGTTCAAACCCCCGGTGGGTTATATAGATTAATAAAAAAAATAATATAGATTTTTCTTATAATATATAATTAGTATAATATAATTAAATTTAAAATAAGTATATATATGTCTTATAAATTATAATTAATATTATATTGTAATAGATATATAATGAAATAATAATAAACCATAATTCTTGTATAATATAATAGATGACGTAGAAAAAAAAATGAAATGTCTCTATAGTTTTGCACAATAGACTACGCCGAGTAATCAACGGCTAAGTGAAATTAATAATTTCAGAAACTGAAACTTAGGCAAATATGAATAAAAAACTGCTTAGTGGATGCCCTATGCTCCTTCGAGGAGTGGCAAGGAAGATAAAAAAAAAACATTTTATTGTTGAATTTTAATCAATTTTTAAATTTTCTTTATAAACTTGAAATATAATATTAATATTTAATGACATTATAACAGAAAAAAATTATAATTAAAGTATAGAAACTGCACCTTAGTTGGTGAGTTTGCATGGCTGCAGTCTAGAAATCGATGGCAGATAAGCTGCCATTTTGATACCATTCCCCCGTATTTTTGGTGTCAACTATATGGTCGATAACCAGCCCGTAGAGTTCAAACTGCATCTTGCACTGCATATTATTATCTAAATTTATCTCTTGAGTTTCTTTCCACTCTTCTTAACATTTTTTTATTTTGTATTTTTATATTAAAACTAAATTATTTTTTGGAATTTTATTTTAATAAAATAAATAACTTAAAATAATAAATATTTATATGTTTGCAAATCCTTAACGAATGTTCTACCATATCCTTATAATCTAACTAAGGCAAGAATTAGTTTTAAGTTTAATAAAGTGAATAATAACTCAACAAAATTTAATAAAAACAAAAAACAAAAGAAATTATACAAGTTCTATTCTTTTTCTGCATCATATACAAATAATATTAGTTACAAAATTTTGTGAGATGATGTTGAAAATAAGTAAAGAATTTTTTCGTTGTATTTTCAAATAAACAGTTGTTTCTTTTGCCAATTTGAATACAAAACCCTTTTATATTTTATTATTTTATATTTTCTTTTTTTTTTTGTATAAATTGTTTTTGTAGAATTGCAACAGCACAAACTAAAGTAACTCTTAAAAGCCTTGAGATTTTCTTACATTTAAAAAAAATATATCTAACTATAATAATATTATATTGAATTTGAAAGAAATGTTTCTGTAACTATAACTATTTATATTAAAATCATTCTACTGTTTTAAAATTTTATGCAAAACACGGACTACAACAAGATAAAATACAAAAAAAAAAGGAGGATAAATTCATGCTTTCAATATCAGAAGAGATGATTCCTTTTTATAAATCTAATTTCAATCGACTACATGGTGTGCCATGCTAAATTCTATGTTATATTATTATTGTTCAAAAAAAACTATAGTCAAGATTTTATAACACAAAGGATTAAAATGAGGAAAAGTGTATATTTGACTCTGTCAACTATAGGATACCCGTATATACATAATATACATTGTTTCAATAAAATTTAATCATCTTTTAAAAAATTTAGAAATATTTCATTTAATTAAGTACCAACTGCCCAAAAATATTTAAAATAAGGGAGTTGTTTGACAGCTACTCGAATTCACTGTACTAAACTAACCAAATTTTATAGAAGTTATTATCATAAAACTGTATCAATTTTTACAAAAATCTCATTTGTTTTGTCAATTTAAGTATCAAGATATAATGATATACATTTCAAAGCTAATCAGTTCAACCAAATTTTACAGACCTCTGTTGATATCACATTAAACGTCCTTTGTCAGATGCCTAATTTAATGCTCATATAAAAAAAAAACTTGCATGGCAGCTACTTGATTCCGTCGGCCGAACTTATTCAATTGCAATAAAAAAAATTGGCATTTTTATTAAAATGAAGAGGTAAAAATTTCAGAATCATAGCTTCAATATTTTTATAATATTAGTGCGAACCCACAAACATACAGACGAAGACAGTTTAATCAACTCAGAATTCAAGTCAGAGCAAGAATTTTATTATTAAAGATTTTTCCATATAGCTATTTTGTCTCCTTTGAGTTGTCATTAATGTAATGGCAAATTTATTATACCCTTTGAATTATTTTCATGGTGTAAAAAGTAAAAATTTCAAGTTCAGAAATATACATTTCAAAAACATTTCAGATATTAATTCCAGACGGCAAGAAAAATTATGAAACTAATCGTTGAAGGAAAAATAGATAGAAAACAATTCAGAGGACATCGGTTTACTAGATATTTTTATAAGATGTAACTAGTAAAAAGGGCATCGGTTCACTAAATGGACAGATTAATTTTAAAATCTAACTAGTAAAAATGCATTAGAATCGGCACTTTCGGAATGAAAGAGGAATCTGAAAACAATATACTCTATTTCTAAATTTATAATGTCGCCATGTCCTGAATAGGGTAGTCAGCCATAATAATCAACAGATTATAATGCTTTCTTCAAGGTTTTTTTTATATTTCTAACTACAGTAATAGTTTGATTACTAATAAACTAATTCATAAATTGCTAAACCTTATACATTCACAATAACCAAAAGCCAAAATTACGTTGAAGATATTCTATTATTTCAACTGAAAAATAAATCACTACAATCAAATATACAATTCTTCAACTTGTTGTTGCTTATGTAATAAAAATATTTCATCATTATTAAAATTTTACTGAAAATTTTCGAGTCGTTAATTGTAATCTTATTATACGTATAATCCAATTTAAGATTAAAGATACTAGTTTATTAAAAAAGCTTTTTTTTGAGTTAACTCATTAAGTTCTTTATCGTTAATTGCTGACAACGTCATTATACATAATATTTTTAGAAAAATGGTTGCATATTTTTAGGCGAAAATATTTCATTTAGAAAAGATAAATAACTTTGACATATTTATACGCGACAGTTTTTGTGATTTTTTAGTTAATTTAAGGTTAAAAATAGATTAACAAGAATTACAGCTCTTTTGTTTTGTTAAATTTAACTTTTAAGTAGAACTATAATTTATTTTTATTTAAAATACTTGTAGACTTATTTTTCGTATAGATAGAAAAAAATAAGTTTCCATTCATAATTCAAAGAACTTTAAAAGGTTATATATTTATCTGGTTTTTTTTATATAGGTTATATATTTATTTATTTAGATCTGTATATAGCTATTTTATTAACTATGTATGTATTTATTGCAAAAAAAAAATTAAAAAGGATTTGTACATCTTTTTTGAAATGTAATTTTACAAAAAAAAAAAAAAATTATGACACCCATTCAAATTAGTTGAAACATAAGAAACTAATTTATAAAGTTTGTGTGAACAAGACATTTCTATTATTTATATTATCTTCTTTAGAACTTTATGTCATAAAGTATTGTAAAAATTGAAACTGAAATGTATTTAAATACATTTATTATATATACATTTAAATATAGTATTTTGAATTCACATATTTATAAGAGCAAAAAGCCTATTTAAATAAAAGACCTAACTACATTTATATAAAAAAATGATTTACAAGATTTACTAGAAATTTTGTAAAGAAATAAATATGGTTGTTCTTTTTCAATAACTTTTAGTTTTACAATGTCTGACGAATCGATAAAGTAGTCAAATTATACCAATTATATAAATCTCACCTTGGATAAAAAGAAAAATAATTTTTAATATGCATATCTTATCTGTTTTCAGTTAAATAAATTTAGCAATCAAAATTTTATATTTAGTCATAAAGAGAAGGTCAAAATTAAATTCTGATTTTCAAAATTATATTTTAAACGTTTATATTTTATGATTGCCATGTATTGACGTGATTGTGCATCAACCTTTATTATAAAACTACAAATTCAACAAAATAAAGTATCTATTGAAAGTTATTTTAGATTTACGATATGACATTACTTACTGTACCATTTTATTGAAATCTAATTGAACAAAAAATTTGCATATAATTCTAAACACGAATAATAATAATAAGTATAAAGAATTTATATTCCCAATTTATTAATTAAATAAAATATAGATTAAAGTTAGTTTAAGTTATAGAATAAGTAAAATTTTGATCTCTGATTTCTGTAAGTCACTTTGACCAACTCAGTACATACTATATAAAATAGCAATATTTAGTTTTAAAGCTTCACTAAACTAAAGGGTGTTCAAAATTAAGGTATCATTTTGATTTTGCTGCCATTTTTTTTCTAATATGGAACGTTACACGAAGGAACAACGTGTTTTTGTTATTACAACATTTTTTGAAAATGGTAAAAGATTTCAAGATGTAATTAGGAAATTTCGAACAAAATTTGGTAGAGAAAATGCTCCAACAAACCGTGCCATCAAGCTGATGGTTGATAAATTTCTAGAAACTGGATCTGTTCTTGATAACAGAGGCAACATTTATCAACGTAGTGTCCGTTCAACCGAGAATGTAGCAGCTGTGAGCAGAAGTGTTGAAGAAGATCCAAAAACTTCCATTCGTCATCGTTCGCAGCAATTAAACATCAAACCATCCACATTATTCAACATTTTGCATCGTGATCTCCATTTAAAGGCTTATAAGATCCAGCTGACGCAAGAATTAAAACCAACTGACCATGCATTACGTCGGCAATTCGTTTCTTGGGCAATCGAAAAACAAGAAGAAAATGAGAATTTTTTTAACAAAATAATCTTCACCGACGAAGCTCATTTCCAGCTCAATGGCTACGTCAATAAACAGAATTGCCGCATTTGGGGTGAAGAGAATCCAAGGGTTATCTTAGAGCAACTAGTACATCCACAAAAAGTTACGGTTTGGTGTGGTTTGTGGTCAGGAGGAATCATCGGATCATATTTTTTGAAAACGCAAATGGAAATGCGATTACGGTCAATGGAAATCGCTACAGGGAGATGATCTGAAACTTTTTGTGGCGGGAAATTGATGATTTGGACGAAGAGAATATGTGGTTTCAACAGGACGGTGCCACTTGCCACATAGCAAGAGAAACAATGGATCTTTTGAAGGAAAAGTTCGAAGATCACATTATTTCTCGGAGAGGAGAAGTGATGTGGCCACCAAGATCGTGCGATTTGACACCGTTGGATTTTTTTTTGTGGGGTTTTGTGAAATCGAAAGTGTACAGCAATAATCCCACAACAATTCAAGAGCTTAAAAACAACATTATCGAGCAGATTTCAACCATTGAGAACAGTTTATTGAACAACGTGATTCAGAATTTTGGTAAAAGATTGGAAGCCTGCCGAAGTAGTAGAGGGGGCCACTTGGCCGACATAATTTTTCATTATTAACCGGAACCTATTTGTAATAAATTAAAATAAAAATATATTTAATATTTCAAAAAAAAAGTCTTTTTTTATTAAAATTAAAATGATACCTCAATTTTGAACACCCTTTATATAACCACTATTAATATATCACTTCTAAGTAACTTAAGGATATAGTTACATACTTACTTAAAATTTTATTTATGCTATAGTGTGAAGAATATTTATATGGAATTTGCGGTCAACTGGTGATATAGTAAGGTAGTACTATGGTACTATTATTGACGTAATTTTTTTTTTTTAAAGAACAAATAAATAAAATTGAACCTCCATGAAATGTTAACGAAGTTTACTAAATAGAAAATAAAGATATTCTTTTTAGTTGCATATTTGAGATATAACATATAAAAATTTATTAAACAAAATTTTATTTAATGTAAAATTCGCTTGACATTACTTTAATCAAATTATTACAAAAATTGAATTAAAAATTTATTAAAAATTATGTACAGATTTTTTTTTTTTTTTGATTTTTTTAAAAGGAATAATCATCTTAAATTTTATAATTCTGATGTTGAGACAAATTTCCTAAAATTTTCCTAAAATAAAAATAAAAATTTATTATCCATATAAAACATTTTGGGAAAATTAAAAACATTTTTTTTAACACTAATTTTGCAAGAAAAATCTTGGTAAATAAAAAAAGAAAAATATAAAATAGTAAAACTAGGATTCGGAGTGTCAAAATTGTTTCTTTATTTTGTCCTTTTTTTTATTGTTAAATTTTTTTTTTACAAATTGATGTTGAAATATTTCTTTTTTCGATATTTTTTTTTTGCAACAAAAATTTTATTAAAGAAGTATTTTTTATTGTATATGTGGTAGATATTATTTTTTTATGAACTAAAAAAAAAACATTTTTTTTGTTATTCTAAAAAAAAAACGAGGAAGAATACAGTTGCCTTTGTCAACTCTTAGATACCCGTACGAACCGTTAGTATGTTCACAGCCTGTCACTCTGCTCACAATATTATTTTTTTAATATTTTAGTATTTTAAAATAATTTGGATGAATTTTATAATTTCTAGAACTATGGGTTGTACATATATTCAAACTATATGTTTATATGTACATTCTTCAAAAGCAGATTCTAACCTTTCACATAACGATTATCAATCCAAAACTTTTTCAAATATTCTATAGTACCATTTAATACTAAGCGGTAAATGTATATTAAATTTACTTAGTACAAAATAGTAAATATAATTTTAAATATTATATTATATTATATTTAAATATTCCATTGACAGAATAATTTCTTATAAGTACAATAAAATACATATATGTATGTAAATACGGCGCTATATAATATACATCTATACTCTTATCATTCATTCACTATAGTGACATATACGATATGTTAATAAACATGATATTATATAAGTATGTATGTATATCAATATCATATAAATAAAAATTCTTCAAGCAACCGTTATGTTGTTTATTTATTTACATTTTTTGTACTACGCATTTTATCCTCAACAATTTCAAATTATCGAGTAAAACAAATTGCAAAAAATTCGTTAAAGAAATTTGTTAGAAAATTTGAAAAAATCAAGTAACACTTTCGTCAATTATAAAGTAACCCTATATTATTAAAAAAGTTGTTAACAGAAATAAGAGTATAATGTTGAGGCTTTAATTTTTGTGTATTACTTCAAGAAAATTTTAACAGGTGTTCAAGTTACAGGTGTTTAAAAATAGGAAATTTTCAGTTTTTGACCCCTTACAGCTCCTAAACGGGGAGTGATACAAAAAAAATTTCTGAAATGACTCATACTTATTTTCAAAGATCTAACTTCTGTCAAAATTTCAAGTTTCCAACTTGAACAGTTTAGAAGATAGAAGGGTTGAAGGATTTTGCAAAATTTTAGTTTCACATAACGGTAAATTAAGACACCGTATGCCACAAATATATATTTATTGTATATATACTTTTAAAGCTAATAAAAGTAGTAATCGTTTGGCGTTTTCAAGATATACCTAATGAAGATATACCTTATACAACTTGTGCTATAACAATTTAAATATAGAGATTTTTTGAACCTTTGGGGAGCTGTAGCTCCATAACGGGTGCGGCTACAAAAAAAAAATATTAAAAATAAAATTAATATTTTTGTGAGATCTATCAGCAGTTAAAATTCCATAGCTCTATTTCAAAAAAAATGTGGGGATCTAAAAGTTAGGTGTTCGAGAGCTACCCTAAGGTTTGGTCCAAACTCAACCAAAAAAAATAGGAAACCTACAAATTACTCCCAAAATATTTTGTGCAAATTTCAAGATTCTAGCTTTCTTAGTTTTTGAGTTAGCGTGCTGACGGACGGACGGACGGAAGGACATGGCTCAAAAGTCTTAGAATTTTTTTCTGATCCGATCCATACCTTTGAAAGTATATTTAGCTCGCTTATTTCGAGGTGTTACAAACGGAGGAGTAATTTTATTATACCCGATCCTATCGTACGGGTATAAAAATTGTAATAATCATGTGGATATAACTAGAAATATTTAATCAGAATTTTGTTATATGAAATATTTTTAAATTTTGAAAGAGTGAATTGATAGACAGTGTAATAAAACCTTTATCCTGCAAATTGTGACCTATATTTTTCCACAAAAATAGAAAATTAATATAGTTCTGAAAGAACTTAAACAGAACGGTAATTAGTTCGAGTTTAAGTCGATTATATCATGCAGGCATAAAAGAGATAATAAATTAATTTTATAATTAATAAAAACATTTTGTCTAATAAAAATGCAAAATAATATATTATTGAATCTTCTCAACGAATAATAGTTTCCATTCAAGTTAAGCTCCGTAAAATAAAAATACATTTTTTTTTTTTTGGGTTCCTGTACAAAAGAGATTTATGTTTAACGGAGGTGAAGTTATTATTTATCCTGAATTATATTATCTTTAAAATTTCTCAACTAACTATTTTCGATTCGTAATTCCTATTGTTTAAATGTTAAATGTTTGGAACCTTCCAAAGATACCAATAATATCCCCTTGGTAGTGTCAGATTCTTATTAATTAAAACCCCATCTTTTCCTTTAGACTATGTACGAGGATGCAACCTATTGTATATTGGTTAGGGAGTAGGCATAAAATTGGATAGGGAAAGGATCCGGAAACAATAAATTGGGGAGCGGGACTGTGTTTTTATTACTATTTTGCTTTTACTATTTTACACCATACAATAATTGAATGCAACTTCACTGTCGCTCTAGTGACAATTATGTTTTTTATTATTAATATTTTATGATATACATCTACTACGCTATGAGTCAGATTAATGTTAAGTAATATTAGTATCAGAAATACAGTTTGTACTACGCTGAAATTAATTCATCATTTTGGGAATTATCACTAACTGATTTAGCAATCATTTACAAGGGTTAGTTTGTTTGGTCATGGAAGTTAAATAATGGATCGAAACAAAAAATCTAATAGAGAAAAAAGCAATCTGCTATTGGTTAAGTATTAGGATAAGCAAAGGTATTTGAGATTAATTATGCAAACTACGGGTGTTAATAATGGATTTTGGATTTTTCCTATGGGTCCATGAATAACTTACTGAACAAATATGATATCAGCAAACAAATAACTTGACTGAGTTCAAAGAGTAGTTAAAAGAGAGTCTAGATTGATAAGGTGGAAGATATATCGGATCAGCCCAAATTTATTCTATTCTATTTCCATTTTCAATTCAGAGCTACTGTGATTTACTTGAACAGAAATTGATACGAGAAACAGGAAGGAGTGACAATCTGTATATCATTCTGACGGATCACACTTATTCGAACCCTTTTTCTTTATCATAATTTTAAAATTTTTTTTTTAACATAAAAATATATACAATTTCCAATAATAATATATTGTTTTTGTTTTCCATATTTTTTGTTTCGTGACAGTTTTCCTTTTATGTAACATAATATTTTTTTGTTTTATTTTGTTTGTTATTTATAAAATGAGTTTAAAACAAAAGAATAGCCTAATGTGAAAGTGTATTTTCCGCTAAAAATGTTCTATCTGTTTTTTCGCCGTATAGTTTATATTTATTTAAACATTTTCTTAGTTTTTTTTTCGTTTTCTATTTATATTCATAACTATTGAAAATTGTGTTAAATATATATTAAATATGTATGTAAATTTATGTTCAATAGTAAATTTTTCGCTAGTAAACATAATATACTAAGAATACTACAGAAATTTGCGTATAGAAATAAAAGATATTTTTAAATTGTCCTTGGCGTGTAAACAAAAGATATGGGTTTCAAGGTAATCAGAATATTAAAATTTATAAAACAAAAATACATATATTTCACGGTACATTTATTTCCTTTTTTTTTGTTTGAATTTATTTAATATTTTCCTAGAAAAATTTTATATACAGGAGAAATCTATTGTTAAAGACACTCCTTATCATAATTTTAGTATAATAAGTATAAGAGCTTATCATAAAATTAATACTAAAAATTAAACGTTGTTTCTTGAAAAAAGATGATGGATGATATTGAAATTTAAATCAATAAACTTTTTAAAAAAAAACTTAACAAACCTTTAATAAAATTTCGTGTTACATGGAAAATGTATGAGTACAAAACAGATAAATAAAAAACTAAACGTATTACTGCAATTATTTTGAAAGCAGTATACCCTTTACATGTGTTTTAAAGAAAATTTGTTTACATTCCACTAATGAGTGGAAGTTTTTTATAAGTGAATTAAATTTTTAAATCATAAAACACAATTTTGTACTAAAACTAAAACGGTTAAGTACAATTCGTTAACTAAAGAGTGCTAAATCTATAAAAATCGTTAAGTAATTTTAACGATAAGTTTTTTCAAGTCCCAACTCTAATTAATTTTGATTTTGACATTTTAAAAAAGTTTTTTTTTTTTGACAATTAAAATTTTAAAACGAACATTGTTTTAAGAATTTAAACTTTTTTTTTTTTGTATAAATCAATCATGAAGGTGATAGAAAAGACTATGTGCCATCATTGATAACAAGTGTATCGTTAATTTGAATTTTTGAGGATTTGAATTATAAATTGTGTTTATTTTATTTTAGATTTTGGTACACATTGAATTGTACTTTGTACATTTACGGGTAAGTGACATAAGTGCACAAAAATAACTTGCATTTAAAGCTTTCACTTTTCCGTTTTGGACAATTAAAATGCATTGCAAAATAGTAATTTCTAAGAATTCGTAATAATAATAAATTTTCACTAATTTTATGTAGGGTTATATGCGTATACATGTGCACATAAGTATGTACAATGTGCATAAATATTTTATTTTAAAGATTTGTGAATCTTGGGGTTATATATTGGGGTATATTTCACCTCTATGCTTTACTTTTGTTTTATTAAAAGAAATACGTTGTATGATCAACCAAATATGATTTTAAAATGGTAGGTGTTTTAAATCCATACAACAATGGTAATGTATATATGAATAACATTTTTTTTTTTAAATATAAGTTCTTTTATTCCGCATCCTTGTACTACTCTTTTCTATCCCTTCACTTTCTAGCTAATATATTGCGTTATCAATTAGGATCCTTAACTCATTATATTATCCAAATGGGGAGGTGGATTTAATCAAGAAGAATATGATATGACCAAGGGGATAATATTCTTAATATTGTTGAGAGATTTCTACCATCCTTAGGAACAAAAAATATGTTATACTCATATCATGGAAATAAGGTTGTCTAGAATTCTTTGTCCGAACCAGAACCAGAACTAGAACACTGATTATAGATCAACCATAAATTTGTCATAAGTCGTAAATTTAAAGTGAAAACAATTAAAATTAAATAAAAGTTTTATACGTTCATTGGTAATATAAAATACTTTAAATAGTGATTAAAAAGAATTCTAAAATTGCAATAAAGGGTATTTTTTTACCTCCTTAAAATAACTTTAAATACAATTTAAACAAGGTAGAATGTAAACCAACGGTTTTTAAAAGCGTACATTTCCAAAACTCAATACAAATTGTTTAGAAGTGTGACTTACACAAAAATTTGAAAATTTCATGTAATAAGAAAAAATGTGAAAATAGGACATTTTTGAGATTTTGAGGGGCCGTAAGTCCGGAATCCTATATAACTAAGAAAAGCTGTTAACACACGTAAAAATATATTATTGAAGCTTTAATTTTTATGTCTTGCCGAAGAAAAGTTTTTACAGGTGCCTAAGTTACAGGTGTCTAAAAATAGCAAATTTTCAATTTTTGAGGCGTAATAACTCTTAAAGAGGGGGCGTTACCAAAAAATTTTCTGAAGAAACTTATACTAATTCTAAAAGTTCTTTCTTGTCTCAAAATTTCAGGTTCCTATCTAAAGGGGTGCCGGAGTTATGAAAAAATAAATTTCATGCAAAATGTGGTTTTCACATAACGGTAAATTTAAATAGTAAATTACAAAATATTACATAATTTTGATATTGTTTTATATAGATAATAAAATTTTCGATCTTCTACCGGTTTTAGATTGCAAAACTATTATGCAAAGCCCGAGATATATACATCTGAAAATGGAGCTTTTTTACAATTTTGAAGAGCTGCAGCTTTGGAACCCTTTACAACTAAAATAAACCTTTCACACACGTAAAAATATATTATTGTAGCTTTAATTTTTACATCTTGCAGAAGTAAAATGTGTGCGGGTTCCTAAGTTACAGGTGTTTAAAAATAGCAAATTTTCAATTTTTAAGCCCTAATAGCTCATAAACAGGGGGTGGTCCGAAAAAATTTTCTGAGGAAACTTATACTAATTCTAAAAGTTCTTTCTTGTCTCAAAATTTCAAGCTTGTATCTAGAAGCGTGCCGGAGTTATGAAAGTAGAAAAATCATGCAAAATTTGGTTTTCACATAACGGTAAATTTAAATACTAAATTTAAAAAAATTGTATAATTTTGATATTAATTTACAAAGATAAAAGAAATACCTGTCGAATGACGTTTTCAGATTGAAAAAATCTTATGCAGAACATAAGATATAAGCATTTAAAAATAGGGCTTTTTCAAAGTTTGAGGGGGTGTAGCTTCGTAATGGGGGGGGCTACATGAAAAAGTTGTTCCACAAAATTATTTTTTTTATGAGACCTACCTATGGTTAAAATTTTTTTTCTCTATCTTTAACGGTGTAGAAGTTTTGTAAACAGACGGACGGACGGACGGACGGACAGAGTGAAACTAATAAGCACATTTTTTCAAAATTTTTTTGGAAATGTGCTAAAAAAAGTAATATCTCTTTACTTTTGCTTCTCATTGTATTATAAAAAAAAAAGAAAAACTAAAAAGAAAAATTCACCAATGACATAAAATATAAGTACATAATACATATTAGATTTATACCATATAGGATTAAACTTTTGATTAAGGTAGAGGTCTTTTAATATAATCACTACTATATATACTGTATAAGAATAAAAGTGATTGTTTATTTTATTACTTTTGTTTTTTTTTTTTTTTATTATAGTAAAATGTGAAGGACATCAAAACAATGTCTTAAAAAAACATTAAAACAAAAAAATAAAAAACAAAACGTATATAAAACTTTAAAATACCTTTGTTTTATATTATTTTGCCTTATTGTAAATAAAACAAAAAAAAAAAAATTAAGGTAATATTTATATACTTAAAATTTTCAAATCTTTTGAGAATTTTGCACAGATCTTTGTTTTTTTTTAACATTATCCTAATTTTTATAATTTATATTACAAAAAAAAAAAAATTTAAAGGTCAAAATGTTTTTTTTTTGTCTTTTTAATTGTTTACAAATGACCTTGGATATTTAATTAGTATTTGAATTTTTTTTTCTTCTTTTTTTTGATTAAACTCTCAATTACTCATTCACAAGTATAGTAAAAAAAAAAAAACTTCTTTTAATTTTGATTACATTGCAAACTTTCATATTTGTTCTTTTGATTATTCTCTATTATTCTTTTTGTTATCGTTAAATATCCTTAATCAAATCATTGCCTAAAAATACCTTAAAAAATGTTAATTTTACCTTTTTTTTTTGTTTGTTTGTTATTGTTATTATAATAAATCATTGGTATTAGAATTTTATTTAAGGATTTCGTTGTTTTGCCGTATTTCAGCATACTAGAAATTTTATTTTCTTAACTAATTATAAGCTTGAATTATTATTAATGATATCCTTGATCATTTCTCTGTTTACCTCTGCCCATCCTTTTAATATATACTATAAGTTACTGTAAGGAACAAAAAAAAAATAAAATTAATATCTTTTAACATTTAGAAGTCCTTATATCCTTATTAGCAAAAATATGAAATGAAACACAAAATACAATAATTATTAAATATTTTCTGTTTCTGTATTGAATTTTCACCTGCATATTAAATATGTTATTATATGAAATTATTTAGCAGGACATGCAATATCTCAGATTTATTATAGTAATAATATAATAAGGTGTAAATGATAATTGATAATAATATATTATATTTTATGCTGACTATGATTTAACTCATATAATATAATTCTCGGAGGATTTTTCATTAAAAATGAAAGTTAAGAAATCAAGGTTAAAATTTTTTAACTATCTATATATATATATATGTATATATAGTCCTCACAGAATTTAATATGACCTTGGTGTCCTTGGTTGAAATCACCCAGAAACATTTTTTTATTTTATTATGATTAAAGATTACAACAGACTATAAAAACCAAGAGGTTATAAAATTTTTTAAAATTTTTATTAGGTACTTCTTTTCTTTTTATTAGAGAATTTGTAATCATGGTCATTGTTTTACATTTAAGAATTTTTAATACAGAAACCAGAGTAATGAATGAAAAATTTTTCAAATAAATAAATTTAAGTTTTATTTTGTTACTTATTATCCTGAAATAAATGAAAATTTAATTAAAAATTGAAAAGGATTCCCTGCTTTTATATGCATTTTTTTTTTTTGTTTTTATAAAATTTAATTATTTTCAAATACTTAAAAATGAAAACAAATTATGAATTAAACTGCACTTAAAAGGATTAAAAAGTATTCAAAAAAATACTGGAATAAAGCAGTAAAGGGGTGAAAGACACATTACAAAAATTGTTTTAAAAAAATCAATTTCATCAAAAGATTTTTCTAAAAACAGTACATTTTACAAAAAGACAAAATAGCAATAATAATAATATCTACACTTTGCAAAATGGAGATTTGAACAAAAGATCCATTTCACAAAAACTTTTAAAATATTTCTTATTAATTGATTACAAAACCAGCATTATAAGCTGTAAATATATATATATATATATATATATATATATATATAAGTTTACAGAATATGTAAATATATACTTATATATAGCAGAGAATATGAATTAAAACTAATTTTCGTGTTGTTTACAAAATCAAAGTTTCAGTAAATTGTTTAGCGAGGCTTACCGGTGGCATCCCCCACTATATTTTCAGTTGTTTGTTGCTGAAATATGTATGAAAATGCATTATTATAAGGAATTTTATAGTTGGTTATAAAATTGGGAATATGTTTTTTTTACATGTATGTAAAATATACGTATGTGGAAATTCTGAATTACAAAGGATTTTGAGGTCAGTTACGAAAACAAGAATTTCTATTCTTTTTATTAAATAACTTTATTTAAAATGTCCACTTTTAATTTTTGCGAAGTGGTTCTTTTATGAAATATGAAATAGTTCTTGTCAAGTCTGTAATTAAGTTGATTTTTTTGTGAAACGATAAATTTGCGAAGTAACGTATCTATTTTGTGAAAAGACTTTTGATAAAACGTATTTTGACAATGTGCCTTTGGATAAAATATTTCATACCCGATGCAAAGTATAGGTACATAGCACAATAATGCCATAATGGAATAAATTAATAAATATTAGAAATTTAAAAAAATTATTTAATAATAATATATTAATTCCTTGATAAAAACGTAATACAGGATAGGTCCAGTATTAAATGAAATATCCCGCGTTTCCGAAATATTTAATATTGAATAATATTTCTTCATAATCAAAATACATATGGTCAATTTATTGCTTATATAAACAAATATAATAGTAAAGTATAAACAAATAGTTAAGGAGGATTTTAGAGTTGGATTCAAAAGCATTATAAAATTGGGGAGCTTATCACAGTCCTGCATTCCAAAATCAACCTGCGACAAAATCTTGCTTTTTTTTTATCTTGCATTACAAAATCTATCTTTCTAAAATCTTTCACGGACAAAATCTTGCAAAATATTTTTAAAGGAATAGATTGTGCCTTTGTTTTTAAAGTATGTATAAACAAATAGTTAAGGAGGATTTTAGAGTTGGATTCAAAAGCAGGGTTAATACGCTTTTTCCAGAATATTTATATATATGTATATGTGAGATTCAGAGTTAGGAGGGATTTTAGAGTGGGATTCAAAAGCAGGTTTGCAACTTTTTCCAGAATAATTATATACAAGAATATGTGTCATTCTGAATTACATCTAAGATTTTGTCCCAGTAGATTTTGGAAAAAAAATTTTGTTTTAAAAGATTTTTGAAAGCAAAATTTTCTATGCAAGATTTTGTGGCATTAGATTTTGACGTAAAACGTAATGTAGCAAAATGATAATGAAATCAGCCTAGGATAAAAGTTTATACCAAACTATCCAAATTTTACAGAAAACTTGTTCAATTATTGTTAGAAAACTTGATCATCTTTTAAAAGAATGTCAAGATGTTTAGTTCAATTAAGTGCCAATATTAACCAAACAAATTTTGCAGAGATTCTTGCCCTAAAACCTGATAAACTTTTGACAAAATTATAGATTCTTAATTTAATTAGAAATTAAGAAAAAAGAAAAGTAGTATGGAGTTACTCAAAGCCGCCGATTAAGCTTGTTCAATTTCAAGATTGTATATACATAAAAATGAAGTCCTTCAAATTTCAGAATCCAAGCTCCACTACTTTTTATGTTATCAATCACGCGGACGCACGGATGGTTGATTGGATGATGACGGACGGATGGATGATTTCTGAAAAAGAATAAATATATACTTTTCATATCTCTCTTGTCTTTTTTAAAGTTTCACAAATACAATTTTATTAATACCTTTAGAACTATGTTCGTGGCACTTTAATGAGGTTGGTAATCACTGATTGTCTTGTTACATTTCTAACTTTAATGGGATAATGAAACGTTATGCAATATTCTACATTCTAAACGTTTGTACCGTAGGACGTAAAATAATTTTATAAGTTTTTTCGAAAAACTCATAATTTTTTCTATAATTCTATTTTACTTTAAAATTGAAAAATAGATTGTGCAATATAAAAGTGGGTATGTGATTTGGTTCTATAGAATAATTCTTTCATGTTACAATTATACCATAAATTATACCATCAAAAATTATTTCATGTTACAACATGTTTTAAATTATTTTATAGCCCTAAGTGTTAAAATTAAATAAAAACTTATAAAGATTTGGATTAGAGGATATTTTCATTTTCTCTTATTCTAAAATTTTTTAAAATCCTCAAAAATTTTAAGTTTTTGCTTTATTCAATTAGAATAAAATTTTTATAAATAATTTTTTATTTACTTTAAATCATCATAAATAGTTTTACAAAAATTACAATAATTTTATATAATTCATATAAACCTTTAATCTTTTGAGAAAATTACAGACAGTCAATTTAGTTGGAAACTAAGAAAAAAAACTTTGAATATTTTGTAACAATACTATTTTATATGCCGAAAATTGTACACTTCTAAATCAAATTGGAGACACATTTTCAGAAAAGAAAATAGAATATCAAAGAATTGGTTTTGTTATATTAATATGACTGCCTACTAAGTAATACCACATACTCAGATAAGATTAATTGTGCAACCACTGTGGAAATTTACACATATTATAAAAAATACAGCAATCGAATGACTTTTTCTATCTGATAATGCTGGTAGTATATTAAGTATCTTCTTACTTTTTCGGGTACCCATAGAAACTCCCAAAACCGAATACGCATATCTTCGAAATTAATAAAGATATAGAAACTTAAAATTTTGTACGAGGGTGTGTTTTCCTGAATCCCTGATATCCCTAAAATTTAAGATGATTTGGAGTGGTTGTTCGGATGCCTCCCACACAACTCCCGAAACCGAACAAGCATATATTCGAAATTAATAAAGAAATAAACTTTAAATATGGTACTAGGGTGTTGTTTCCTGAATCCCTGATTTGTCCAAAATTTGAGATGAATTGGAGGAGTTGTTCGGATACCTCCCACACAACTCCCAAAACGGAACAAGCATATCTTCGAAATTAATAAAGATAGAAACTTCAAATTTGTTTCGAGGGTGCTGTTTCCTAAATACCTGATTTGCCTAAAATTTCAGATGAATTGGAGTGGTAGTTCGGGTACCTCTCATACAACTCCAAAAACCGAACAAGCATATCTTCGAAATTAATAAAGACAGAAACTGCAAATTTGATACGAGGGTGTTGTTTCCTGAATCCCTGATTTGCCTAAAATTTCAGATGAATTGGAATGGTTGTTCAGGTATCTCCCACACAACTCCCAAGACCAAACAACCATATCTTCGAAATTAATAAATATAAAAACTTGAAATTTTATACAAAGGTTGTAAAAGCATTTATTTTCTTAGCTTATATTAAATACCTAACTAAAATAACTTATGGATTTTTAATTTAATTTGCATTTTTTAGGTGCAGGGTATAAAAAAGTCGGTTGTATGGACTTACTGTTACATTTACTTGTTTTCTGTAAGTTTGGTTTAGTAGTAAAGATTTGCATATTTTGCTTTCTTACAGTTGCCTAAAATATCACTACATCTTGTCATCTATATAAGGATTTATAGTAAATGAATTTAATTAATTTTTAAATACTAAATATTAAGATTTCAATAATCGGTAAAAAAAATACAAATTATTTAAAAATCACATTAATTTAAAAGATATTTAAGAACAGAAAAAGATATCAGATAAATAAATATTTTTATATTGTAATTTTTGAATATTATTTTATTTTTAAAGACTTTTTGTACTTAAAGTTGTATAATATTGGAATAATTAATAAAACAAAGGGATCTTATTAAATTTAATTAAAAATTAAGATAACAAAAAGTTTAAATAAAAATGTTGATTTATTTAATATTCATTGTGTATTTAAATAATTAAGTACAGTGGTGGAAAAATTGATATGTATTTACTTATAACAAGATTTTAAATGTTACGATATACGAATTATCTTTTATTTAATTTTTTTATTCTTTTAATAATTATACGAAAATAGTCTGTTATAGAGTCTCTGACTTTATATGTACTTTCTATTCAATAGACTTAATAAATAATTTTTTATTTGACCTCATCCTATTCTTATACCCTGACTACTTACTTATAAAATAAAGAGAAGCGCCATACTTTAGAAAATTCAGATGCTATTTCGCTTAAGTGCTTTTTTGCAAAGTCAATTCGCATATATACATTCGTCGGGACATATATGTAGAATTAGGACGGATTTTGTATAGGATCACAAATCAATGTTATACGTTTTTTCCAGATTATAATATATGAATGTGTATATAAAAGGATGTTATAGTTGGTTGCAAAAGCAGGATTTGAATAACTTACTTAGCGGGGATTTGGCGGTCATTGCAGCCCTGTCTATTATTTTTAATACTTACGGCTTTTAGAGATACTTAGAAAAAATTAGTGTTTCAATAAATCGCTTTGAAATGTTTACACAAATCTGAATTTATATTGTGACCAAATGCAAAGTTCCAATTGTAAAAGCCACTATTTACCGAGAGCAAATTTTAAATATACAAATGTTAATATACATATATCCTCCAAAGAACTATATGCAAAATAAGATATTGGGATTTTCGTGATGCTTTTGCAAAAGGAAGTAAAGTTTGATTTAACTTTTCTAGTAATGTGATATTTAGTCTTACTATATTCTATTTCATATAGCTATATATTTCTATGTTCTTCCAAAACCTTTTCACCTTATAGCAGCTCTCTAACTCTTAGAACTAGAAAAATATTCAAAATTCGACAAATAGTTCAAAAAGTAAGAGCCTTAAATAAAAGATTAAAATCTCATATTATAATAAATTAATTTTTTCTTTATGTAATTTAAATATACTCGTAGTATTATTAATGTTGATTTTAGTAAGGAAGTGATTAGGTATAGTTGTAAATATTATCATTTTTTAGGAGGAACAAATATATTTTCGACGTCTGTTCATTTATCTATAGATATTTTTATTAAAATTATTACCATACCATTATCTTTTATTTTAATTTTATTTTTTCTTTATTTAAAAAAAAATTTTGAAATTTTATAGAATTAATTTAATATTTTATAAATATTTTGAATTTTGTTATGAAAAAGTAAAAGTCTTTTATTTTCATGTATATTAAAAAAAAAAATTAATAAATAGCTATCAGAGATTTTTGCTTTATTATTTATTGAAATTTATAATTTATGAAATAAATGTTTTATGTACTTAATGTTTAGACTTAAAAAAAAATATTTATTTATTTAGTTAAAAGTTTTATGGGAAAGTTTGAAAAAAAATTTATTTAAAAATGTGTGGAACATTTATTTGACAGTGGAAAGGGTATAATATAATTTTTGCTTTAAGCACATTGTATTGAATGTAGTTTTTCTTTTCTATATTAAAAGTATGTATACATTTTGGGTCTACTATTAAATCTCATTTTAAAAAATCTCCTTTTTTAAAAATTTTCTTTTTTTTTCAAATTCTTCAAATTTTATATAATTTGCAGTCTTTATTTTGGATTTCGTAAAGTTACCGAAACATAAATCTTTAAACTTAAAGAAAAAACTTAATCTTAGAAAAATGATTGGAACCCTCATTTTGTAACCAACTCTAAGATCCTGCAAGTTTTTTTTTAAAGAGACTTCCCAGTAAAAATGAGATTTTTTAAAAAAGGAATATTTCGAAAAATGGAGTGCAAATGGAGATTAAAAAAAAGTGAAATTTCGTTAGGCTGCCATGAATTTTTTTATGTAAAAAATCCCAAAGCGGAAGAAGAAGTCATATTTCAAAAGTAAAATTTTATAGTATTTTATAATAACAAATTTGAAAAATTATAAAATTCATTTTGTATCAAATATGGTATAGTTAAAATATTAAAATTTAGATCTTTTGTTTTTTAGAACATTTTTTAACATTTATGTTTGTTAGAATATTTCTACGTCGCAGAAAATTTAAAAATAATAAATTAATGTGTTGCTAAATAAATTTCATAACTTCAGTCTGAATGAAATATACCCATATACCAAATTTGGAAGAATATTAGAATAGGCAATAAGTTTTTTAAAACGTACTTAGAAGGTCGGTTGCTCAGGCGTAACAAATTCAAGTATCTCTTATATCTTAGCATTTAATTAAACTAAACATCTGAAATTTTATAAAAGATTATTAAATAATATGACAGATGACAGCATAACTTATGTTTCGTGCGGATACCCTATATATCTATTTTATACCCTATATATCAACTATAATCAACAATTCATTTTTCCTCATTTTATTAATTTTCACACTTCAAATTTTTACATTCGACATATTTAAAGGAACAAGAAAAAAAACTCTTTGAAAAATGTAAAAATTTAAGACTAACATAAAATTTTAGCTCACTTTATTACAAAAATAATTTTAGTTCACCGACTGCTAATTATCTTTACGTATTTTAAAATGATTTCCCAAAAAAAAATGTTTGAAAGACTTTAAACTCTTTGCGCGCTAACTTTAAAATTTCAACTTGAATTTCGGGCTGTAAAACCGGAACCCTAAATAACTAAGGAAAACCGTTAATACACGTAAAAATATATTACTGAAACTTTAATTTTTATATCTTGCCGAAGAAAAATTTGTACAGGTGCCTAAGTTACCAGTGTCTAAAAATAGCATATTTTAAATTTGTGAGCCCTAATAGGGCTTAAACAGGGGGTGCTACAAAAAAATTTTCTGAGGAAACTTATACTATAATTTTATACTTATAATTCTAAAAGTTCTTTCTTGCTTCAAAATTTCAAACACCTACCTAAAAGTGTGCCGGAGTTATGAAGATAGAAATATCATGCAAAATTTGATTTTCACATAACGGTAAATTTAAATACTATATTTAAAAAAATAAATAATTTTGATATTGATTTACAATTGTAAAAAATATTTCTGTCGAATGGTCTTTTCAGATTGATTTCAGAAATGTTAAGCGGAACATGAAATATACGCATTTAAAAATAGGACTTTTTCAAAGTTTGCGGAGCTGTAGTTCTCTGATTGTTGGAGCTACAGGAAAAAGTTGTCGCACAAAATTCATTTTTTTATGAGACCATGAACTGTGTTGAAGGGTATAATAAATTTGCCATTACGTTTGTGACACCTTAAAGGAGTCGAACTAGATATAGTATCAAAGGCATGGATCGGCTCAGAATCGAATTCTGAGTCAATTAGGCCATGTACGTCCGTCCGTCCTCCGCAATATAACTCAAAAAATAAAGGAGCTACGAAGCTGAAATTTTTATCTAGCTACGAGCTACGTCATTTTTACAAAATTGTTAGTTTTGCTATTTAAATCCAGCATTTTCGATCAAGGGGTTCGAGTAGCTGCCATACAACTTTTTTTTTTAAATGAAAATAACTCAGTGTCTACTGAAACTAGGAATCTGAAGCTTAGTAAAGAGGTGTCGAGTTACATGCCAACAACTTTTGTAAAATTTGGTTGGCCTAGAGCAGCCGGCTCAGGCTTCTTGCACCTCTGGAACTTAATGAAGCTAGGGCTCTGAAATCTTAGAAATGATGATCAAGTTTTATGGCAACAACTTCTGTAAAATTTGTTGTGATAGTATGACAGGTTCGGGTAGCTGCCATACAACTTCTCCTTTTAAATGAAAATAACTCAGTGTCTACTGAAGCTAAGAATCTGAAATTTAGTAAGAGGGGTCGAGTTACATGCTAACAACTTTTGTAAAATTTGTTTGGTCTAGAGCAGCCGGTTCAGGCTTCTTGCACTTCTTGGAACTTAATGAAGCTAGAGGTCTGAAATCCTACAAATGATCATCAAGTTTTATGGCCACAACTTTTGTAAAATTTGGCTGTGATGGTATGACAGGTTCGGGTAGCTGCCATACAACTTCTTTTTTTAAATGAAAGTTACTCAGTGTCTATTGAAGCTAGGTATGTGAAATTTAAAGAAGAGATGTCGATTGCATGCCAAAAACTTTTGTAAAATTTGATTGATCTAGAGCAGCCGGTTCAGGCTTCTTGCACTTCTTGGAACTTAATGAAGCTAGGGCTCTGAAATCTTAGAAATGATGATCAAGTTTTATGGCAACAACTTCTGTAAAATTTGTTGTGATAGTATGACAGGTTCGGGTAGCTGCCATACAACTTCTCCTTTTAAATGAAAATAACTCAGTGTCTACTGAAGCTAAGAATCTGAAATTTAGTAAGAGGTGTCGAGTTACATGCTAACAACTTTTGTAAAATTTGTTTGGTCTAGAGCAGCCGGTTCAGGCTTCTTGCACTTCTTGGAACTTAATGAAGCTAGAGGTCTGAAATCCTATAAATGATCATCAAGTTTTATGGCCACAACTTTTGTAAAATTTGGCTGTGATGGTATGACAGGTTCGGGTAGCTGCCATACAACTTCTTTTTTTAAATGAAAGTTACTCAGTGTCTATTGAAGCTAGGTATGTGAAATTTAAAGAAGAGATGTCGATTGCATGCCAAAAACTTTTGTAAAATTTGATTGATCTAGAGCAGCCGGTTCAGGCTTCTTGCACTTCTTGGAACTTAATGAAGCTAGGGGTTTGAAATCTTACAAATGATGATCAAGTTTTATGGCAAGAACTTCTGTAAAATTTGGTTGCACTTGTGCAATAGATTCGTGTAGCTTTCATACAACTCCACAATTTACATAAATATATCTCTCTAGTTAACGTCGGTACTAAAACATCTGAAAGTTTTTAAAAGATGGTCAAGTTTTATAGAAACAGGGTATATTACGTTCATACGGGTATCCCAGAGTTGACACAGTCTATTCTACTGCACTCTTCCTCGTTTTTCTCTGTATTTAACGGTGTAGAAGTTTTGTAAATAAACGGACGGACAGAGTGAAACTAATAGGCACATTTTTTCAAAATTTTTTTTTGGAAATGTGCTAAAAAATGCCTGCAGAGAATATTATGTACTTTTTAATCTTTACTGAGTGCGGCGAACTCATAAGTTTATATAATTATAAGTTTTTATTTGATTTGGTTCTTAAAAAAATAATTTAAACTTTTTGAATAATAACATATAATATATATATATGTATATATTTATCTATAAAATTTCTTTTTTTGTTTTATGTTCGTTTATTCTTTAAGGATAACGTTTACTCGAAATAAAAAAATTTCAATGTTAATACATTGTTTTAAGTGCGAACTGAATATCAAGATCATAGCAGGTCTTACAATGTCATGAATCATTGTTTTTCTTATAAAATCTGGCAGTTTTTAGAATTATAATAAATTAATATTTAAATGATGTTGTCATTTATAAGAGTTTTTAAGCAAATCATTTGTTTCATGATAATGAACAATAATTCTTTTTTTTATACCCTACACCTAAAGTATAATTTTGTACAATGATGTTCCTTCCCGTTCGATTTATGTCTCTGAAATTTGAGAGGATTTGGTTCATGGGTTCGGATTTTGGAAGCTTCCGAATGAGCCCTAGAGAAAACGAGTATATCTCCACACAACCAACAAAGATAGAAGCTTTATTTTTAGTGCAAGAGTGTGCTGTTATGTTTCCTTTTCTATAAAATTGGAAACTGACATTTGAGAGAATTTGAACCATGGATTCGTATATTGGAAGCTTCCGAACGAGCCCCAGACCAAACGAGATTATCTCCCAAACCAACAAAGATAGAACCTTTAAATTTTTTACAATGATGTTCCTTCCCGTTTGATTTATGCCTCTGAAATTTAAGAGGATGTGGTTAATGGGTTTGGATTTTGAAAGCTTCCGAACGAGCCCCAGAGCAAATGAGATTATCTCCAAAAACAACAAAGATATAACCTTTAAATTCGGCAGAATGGTGTTCTTTCATGTTTGATTTAGGTCCCTGAAATTTGAGAGGATTTGGTCCTTGGGTTCGGATTTTGGAAGCTTCCGAACGAGCCTCAGAGCAAATGATATTATCTCCAAAAGCAACAAAGATATAACCTTTAAATTAAGCAGAATGGTGTTCCTTCATTTTTGATTTATGTTTCTGAAATTTGTGAGAATTTGGTCCATGGGTTCAAATCTTGGAAGCTTCCGGACGAGCCCCAGAGCAAACGAGTATATCTCCACAACCAACAAAGATAGAACATATCTCATAGATTTTTAGTAGAAAGGTGTTCTGTTATGTTTCCTTTTCTGTAAAATTGGAAACTGACATTTGAAAGAATTTTTACCATGGGTTCGTATTTTGGAAACTTCCGGACGAGCACAAGAGCAACGGGCATATCTCCAAAACCAACAAAAGTAGAGCCTTTAAATTTAGTACAATGGTGTTCAGGCATGTTTTCTTTATGTTCCTGAGATGGATTCGATGAATTGGAGTGGCAATTCGGGCACCTGACACACACCTCCCAAGGACTAACAATCTTCGAAATTAATAAAGATAGAAACTTAAAATTTTAAATTACAAAGGTTTCAAGCATATCCCAAGAGGATGCTTCTTTTACGTTCCTGAAATTCGAGTTGAATAAGACAGAAAAGGGAAGAAGTTCAAGCAGGTGCCAAAAAAAACTTATGGATTTTTAATTTAATTCGAATTATTCAGGTGTAGGGTATTAATAAGTCGGTTGCATCGACTTACTGTTACATTTACTTGTTTTTTTAAAATTTTTTCTAAATTTTAATTTGAAAAATTTAATAATTTTAATGTCCTACTATAAAATTATTTTGATGAATACTGTTTTTCGATGTTTATCGATGTAACTTTTAAAAAAACAAAAATATCAAAAATAAAAATCTATAAAATTATTTTTCATACATAAATAATAAGTAGGTATATATACCCAAATGAGTATTAAAAGAAAAAGTTAAAACATTAAAACGCAAACAAAATAAAAGTTAAGGAAATAACAACAATTATACAAATAAACCGGAAGTGTTCTCTCTTTATTCTTCTTATATCATATATAAAGGGTCTTTCAAATTGAGTTTTCAAAAGTAAATATAGAATTTGAATTGAGACTGGAAAAGCTTTTATTTATTTTTGAAGTACAATGTTTGCCATTTCTACTCTGAAAATGATATCTCCCATGTGACCACCTCTTGCGTCTCTACAGTACCTGATTCTTTTATCAAAATTTTGTCACATTCTGGCATAGTTGCGGCTCTATCTCACCAATAACTGAATTAATTTCTGCTTTCAATACTTCAACGTTTCGAAAATTATACTTGGTGTCAAATCTCAGGATCTTGAAGGCCAATTCACGTCACCGAATCTGGAAGTAACACGGTCTGGAAACTTTGTATGCAGTAATTGCAGTGTTCTCTGGCTGTATGACACGTAACCCCATCTTGTTGAAACCTCATGTCCTCAGTATCAATATTCTCCAGTTTTGGCCACAAAAAAGTTGTGATCATGTCGCGATATCTGGTACCGTTAACGGTTATGGCTCTTCCAGCATCATTTTCGAAAAAGTACGGACCATTCACACCATCATACCACAATGCACACCAAACAGTGACTCTTTGTGGATGCGTTGGCTTCTTTTGGATCACTCGAGGGTTTTTCTCTCCCCAAATACGACAGAAGCCACCGATCTCGAAATGTGCTGAAATGTGCAAAGATGATTTTTTTTTGAAAAATCGTCGTTTGGTTCCAGTATCCAATTGGCAAAGTCCCGACGCATGAAATGATCTTGTGGCAGCAATTCTTGTGTCAATTGAACTTTGTAGGCCTTCAACGCTAAATCTTTGTGCATAATACGCCATACAGTTGACTCAGAAAGTCCGAATTGTTGTGATCGTCGGGAAACTGACATGGTACCAATTATTTCTTCTGAACGACAGGCAAGAGCATACTGATGTCTTTCTCGATCTTCTAGTGCACCAGTTTCTTGACATGTCCGTACAATATTACCAAATTGTTGCTCAGTTGTACGATTATGTCGACCATAAACATCGCGTAATTTGCGAATACATTTCTTACAGAACGACCATTTTTATAAAATAATTCAATAATTTCAACACGTTGTTATTATATAGAAGACTCCATTTTTATAAATGACAAACCTTCAACTGTCAAAATGACATAAAATATGGGTGCGTTCAATGTTTGAAGTGTGTTACACAGGCGGCTACTTTTGAAAACTCAATTTGAAAGACCCTTTATATATACATATATATTAAGACAAATGAGCGTTATAGAGAATAACATTTGTTAAATGTTAATATATATATATTCGCAAAGATAATTTATCTAAAAGTATATACCTATTATTTATCAAATTATATATGTTTTGTACATCATATAAAATATACATATTGTATGGTAAAAATTATGGTGCTCTATACAAAATTTTTGGTTGACTAAAGAAGGACTTTCAGATCTCAATTTGTTTTAATTTTATTGTTTTTTTTTTGGATTTCGTTAATATTATATAGGAAATTCCACTTCCGATTGCCGGACATACCTCAAAACTTAAGAGAAAACTAAATTTTTACCATAAAATAAATTTATATTGAATTCCATTCTCTTAGAAATATTGTAGCTTTTACATAAAACGACCAAAACCACCTATTAAGAAATAGTATTTTTGGATAGATTAAAATAAAAAAGGATAGAAATTATAAGTCAAAGTTTTTTGTGATTTCAGTACTTTACTTATACGATAAATGTATAAAAGAAAGTGAAATTTAACGATCCCAAAAATATTAGAAATTTTTGAAAGTTTTTTTGCTTATATCACCTGATGCTATAGTAATTTTTTTTCATAAATTTTACAACAAAATCTCATTTTTAGAACAATGTATATAAATTCATCCCTTTCCAAATAAATAAATCGAAATTTATTTTTACTTAATAACAAAAAAAAAAAACATTTTTTTTCTAAAATACATAAGTTAGTTATCCATTAAAAACCAAAAACCGTCATTATCACCACCCACTCTCTAATATTTATTTTACTCAACAAAAAAAAAAAAAAACTCAAATGAAAATCATTCCATTAAAATAACAAATTATATTTTAGTATATAAACTTATATGTATATGTACATCTGTGTTAATGTATTTGTATAAAAAAATACCCAATGTCAACATTAACAATTAAATTACGTGGCATGATGGTAAATTAATGTAAAAATTTTCTTAAAAATATTACCACATAATTTAAATTTTCTGTTCGTTTTCATTTTTATAAATTGCATACTTGTAGGATAAAATGTTTTAGGATCTGGAGAAAATGTTAATTATAATTTTAACCGTTATTATTAAGTTTTTCTAGTATTTTTCTTTTAACATTTTAATCTTTTATTTAGAAGTCACTAATGGGACACAATATTTTGTTTCTCTGGATCTCGTAAAACCCCACTTAGTTTAAATCTAAATCTGGTTCTCGTAAAAGGTTTTAATGTGCCTATTGATTTATATTGGAAAATCATAGTTTTCCAAAGGTTTTAATGATCTTACTGAAATAATTACTATCTTCATTACCCTTCTAATACTTTTCTACGTCTTTTAATATAATTTAGATAGGATTTTTTTATGTTCCATAGTTCATTTTTCTTGATAGTATGTAGATCGTGTGTCTTTTATTCTTTATCTCTTTTAGTTATCACTCATATTTTTTGAAAAATTAAATATTTATTTGATACCATACTTTTATTACTCTAATCCTGGCACCTCTTTAAGAATAATACTCCAAAATCTGTCGCAATTACAAATAACGGTAATAGTTTTTTTTATATAGTTTCCTTATATTATTGTTAACCTTTGGTTAGAATATCACGCTTGGCTATTTTAAGTACATACATACATTATGATGTAACGAGGTAAAATTAAAAAAAAAAAAACAAAAAAACATTTTTTTTTGTTTACTTTTTCTTTTTTCTTTTACCTTTACTTTTATAAATTGAATAGAAAAACAAAAATATTTTAACTGAACTTAACACGTCATATAATGTTTATATACTGATATGACATTCATATATACATATTATTTTTCAAAACAAATGTATATACACATGTACTATAAAGGGTACATTAATAAAACCCTTATCGAAAATTCATGTTACATAAAAATATTTTCATTTATTATAATTTATATATATGTATGTATGTATGTTTAAATGTAAATTGTATGTATGATTATATTGATGTGGATATATTTTATGATTTGATTATATAAGTAAAAGCGTATGAAAAAAAAAAAAAAAAAAAAAAAATAATAAAAATTCCTTGCCATCATGCAAATATTTTAAAAATTTGTGTTTTTTTTTTTCTGTATTTGTGTTTGTTTGAGGGAAAATAAAATAAACTTAGGAAGGTCGGGGACATAGAAAATATACATAACCTTAAGCGTTTTTATTGTTGTGTGAGTGTTTATTGTTTTATTTTTTATTGTTAATATTTAAGGGGGAGAAAGAAGAAGGTTTTACTTTGTGTTTAAGTTTTCGTTTTTGCTTTTTTTTTAATAGAATATGTACATAAAAATAACGATAATCATAATTATTTATGTAAGATTTATTTTGTTATGTTAGGGAATCAAAAAACAAATAAATGATAAATATGACAAAAAAGAAATTAAATAAATATAAAAAGAACATTTTTAATTCTTCAAATTGGTACTATTTAAATTGCAAAACAAAAACAAAAAAAAGCAGAAGAAATATAAGAACTTATTAATAATGATAATGTAAATTAATTATAGGTATGTAGGTGTGGGATGCAGATGAACATTTAGGCAAATTGTGGTACCCTTTTTTATTCTATTTTAAACCATTGGGAGTTGATTGCAAAATACTGTAAGTCAATTAAAACCATCTCCGGTTGATTGAAAAGGTTATAGAAAAATTTCCACAGAAACTTTATTTGTTTTTAGAACAAGAGCGGTTTTTTTTTTTAGAATAAAAACAATTTGCAGTTTCTACAAAGGTCATCAGTTAAAAACTTGAAATTTTGAGAGAAGGTCTTTTTTTTTGAGGTTAGGTCTTTGAAAATAACTATTAGTCATTTCAGAACAATTTAAAAACATTTGCAGTTTCTACTAAGGTCATATGAGAGAAGTCTTAACTTAAGTAGTGTTGAACGGATCAGAATTTAGGCTAAGCGTTAAGAATACCTCATCTGTTCACGAACTTGGTACAAGCTCTCAAATTCAGTATTAAAAAAAATTTCCTTCAATTGAACAGAACAGGTGGCATGCAGGGGTAATTTGCAATACAGCCAGAGTCATATGGCGGGATTGAGCTTAAAAGATCCTAAAAATCTAAAAAAAAACAATTGGTTGGTGTAATTACGGGCCATTATCTTATCGATAAACATGCTAGAAGATTAGGTATGCATGTGGATCTTAACTGTAGATATTGTATATGAATTGACGCTATAGAGGATGTGGTGGATTTTCTGTGCAGCTACTTCAGTCTAACAAAAAAAAGAGCAGAAATATCTCAGTACTTTCTCTTTCCAGATTGATGTGAACTTTCTGACATGGATTTGAGACGCTTTCAAAGTTTTTTCCTTCAGAGTGGTGCCATCATGGAATGAATCTAAAGAAATTTAAAACTAACTCTTGTCGAATAGGTTCTTCTAGGTTTTGAAAATGATTATAAATTAAAATAAAAAAATTTATCATAACTTAATCGTTATTGGTCACAAATTGAAATATGAGAGTTTATTTATTATTATTAAGTCGACTTTTTATTAATAGAAATTTTGTCATAAAGTTTCATTATATGGTACTTTACATATTTACTTCCTTATTAGTCCTTATAGTATTTTAATAACTTTAATAATGCCGGGAAGAGTTTTCTTATGTATAATATTCGCTTCTTCTTTTATATATTCCTAGAAATTTGTTTCGCGATATTAGAACGAAAAATTAAGATAATTTAAGGACAATAATTGATTTTTCCAAAGATTTTGCATTTATATATTGATAAGTGTCCTAGTTTACCAAATGATGCTTTTAAACATATTCAATAGTTGAGGGTACCATGGTATTTCAGTATACCTTTTGTTTTTAAGCATTTCATGGTATTTCAGTATACCATACCAATTTTTATGAATTCAAAGAATTCTTTATGTTTTATGCTTTATGTGCTGGGTGTGCTTGTATATATGTATAACACTAAAGAATTTTTCTTTTTTTTTTCTTTCTTTATATTTTTGGTTTTTATTTTTTTCCAAAATTTATTTAATATTTTAATTCATATTTATTTTATTATAGTGGCAAAAGTTAGTTATTGTAGTTACATAAAAAATTTGTACACTTATTTTTTTAATTGCTTCTTTGTATGCTTCCTCGTGTATGATTAAATTATACAAATATAAATTATATGTTTCTTTTTCGGGTATGAAGTTAAGAAGTGGAGAAGGATAAAATGATTTACTTTCCCATATACATATTATTATTACATAAGTTTTTTTTTTTTTTTTTCCTTTTTGAATTCTTAATAATTTATGATAATAAATACATTAGCAATTAGATTAGCATTTTATTATTATTTTTTTTATATTTTAATCAATAAATACATTATTTTAAATGTATATGTAATTGAATATGAACAAAGAAAAGATAACTGATGGATTATTATAAAATATTATAAAACATGGGGTTATATGATATAGATTTTAGTTTATAAATTGAATGAACGTATGATTTTTAATTTAAATAGTCAATAATTTATTTATTAATATCCAATAATAACTTAAAAAATCGAAATTAATGCTTACACGAGTATTTATAAATACGTAATCTAAAAATAAAATCATGATAATCAAAACTGATATTTAGTATATTATTATAGTTAAAAATTTTTATATATTTTTCTTTTGTTTATTTAACACTCAATAATCGATTTATTTTTGTGTTAAATTTTTTTTTATTTTTAAGGTATCGTTTTAGGTTAATTAAATTAATATTAATTTTGATTGTTTTTCGATATCAAAGGCTTAATGATAAAACACCTACATACATTAACTATACTATACAATATTTTTATAGCAATTTTTTAACTGATCGAGTAGATATAATGTATAAGGGATGCATTATGATGGCACCAAAATTTTTGAATCTTAGATTTTTACATATAATTGGCATTTATTTGGTATGTAAAAAGAGAAACCTGAATTAAGTGTTTTTAAAGTGTTGTCTATCTGTCTGTGTGTTCGTCTATCCGTGGACATGTGTACAGCTCAAATGGCTATACTGAATTTGATAAATTTTGATATTTAATATTTTGATGTAAATATCTAAAATTTATTTTCATTTATTTATTCATTCATTCATCTCAAAGGAGCCCAATCGGTCGTACATAGTATATATTATAGAATATTTATAAAGTATTTATAAAGTAAAATTTAAATATAAAATTTAATATCAGATTCAGTGCTTAAAAAAAAATTAATATAAACTAACTGAAATTAATAGAATATATAAAATTTAAAAGAATTTGATGGAAATTCCTCAGTTTTAAGTGTCACTTTACAAGAGCCATTTTTACATTTTTTACGAATATTTTCGTACCAAATCTAAAGTCTTTCCTAATTCAAAATCTCGCATTTACATTTAAATATAAATCTTCTGTAAAAGGCGAATAACTGTGATTATACCCGTACGATAGGATCGGGTATAATAAAATTACTCCTCCGTTTGTAACACCTCGAAATAAGCGAGCTAGATATACCTTCAAAGGTATGAATCGGATCAGAAAAAAATTCTAAGACTTTTGAGCCATGTCCGTCCGTCCGTCCGTCAGCACGCTAACTCAAAAAGTAAGAAAGCTAGAATCTTGAAATTTGCACAAAATATTTTGGGAGTAATTTGTAGGTTTCCTATTTTTTTTGGTTGAGTTTGGCCCAAGCCTTAGGATAGCTCTTAAAATTTCCTATTTTTAAACACCTGTAACTTGAACAGCTGTTAAAATTTTTTTGAAGTAATACACAAAAATTAAAGCTTCAACATTATACTTTTATTACTGTTAACAACTTTTTTTAAAAATATAGGGTTACTTTATAATTGACGAAAGTGTTACTTGATTTTTTCAAATTTTCTAACAAATTTCTTCAACAAATTTTTTGCATTTTGTTTTACTCGATAATTTGAAATTGTTGAGGATATAATGCGTAGTACATAAAAATGTAAATAAATATACAACATAACGGTTGCTTCAAGAATTTTTATTTATATGATATTGATATACATACATACTTATATAATATCATGTTTATTTACATATCGTATATGTCACTAGTGAAGAGTATATATGTATATTATATAGCGCCGTATTTACATACATATATGTATTTTATTGTACTTATAAGAAATTATTCTGTCAATGGAATATTATATAATATAATATATAATATAATATAATATTTAAAATTATATTTACTATTTTGTACTAAGTAAATTTAATATACATTTACCGCTTAGTATTAAATGGTACTATAGAATATTTGAAAAAGTTTTGGATTGATAATCGTTATGTGGAAGGTTAGAATCTGCTTTTGAAGAATGTACATATAAACATATAGTTTGAATATATGTACAACCCATAGTACTAGAAATTATAAAATTCACCCAAATTATTTTAAAATACTAAAATATTAAAAAAATAATATTGTAAGCAGAGTGACAGGCTGTGAACATACTAACGGTTCGTACGGGTATCTAAGAGTTGACAAAGGCAACTGTATTCTTCCTCGTTTTTAACCAACTCTGAAATCCCTCCTAAATCAGAATCTCGCATATACACATATATAGATATTTTGGAAAAAGAGAGTACTATAATTTTGAATCCAAATCTAAAATCCATCCTAATTCAGAATCTCACGTATACATATATATAAATATTCTGGAAAAAGCGTAAAATCCTGATTTTTAATCCAACTCTAAAATCCCTCCTATTATTACTCGATAAAAATTAAAAATTACAATTTTTTATTTTTGTTCTTTGTATTTTCAAAACAAAAAAGAAATTTACTGAGACTTTGATAAATCGAGTTTTTGAAATACGAGCATTCGTAGCTCTCTCATATGTATTGTCGGTGTACATATTGTTAAGAGCGTTATTTGGGTAATGTGTGTTATAAAACCGTTAATGGCGCCTGTCCAACCTCAGCGGACACAAAAATCAAAATTTTAAATTTTATTATATAAATAAGTGTGTTATATATCAGATGATTTTAAATTTGGAGGGATTTTATAATGTATTTTTGTGTATTTATATACAAATTGAAATTTTATTCTCAACAGGTACACAAACTTGCGCTGGGACTTGTGACACGTCACCTTATATATATATCTACTTAATTGAAACAAGGATAATGTTTATAGGACTACGAGCGTGGACCACTTATAATTGTCTTAAATATTTGTAGATAAGCCTATTAAAAAAACAAATATTAAGTTTTCCTGTTCCTGTAATCGGTTCTGTGGTTGACAAAGCTGAATTTTTTTTTTACTCTTCAAATGATGAATTTTTTGAAAGCTTTTCATTTTATATTAGAATTCTTTAAGAGTAAGCACCAAAAATTTAGAAAAACAAAATCATGCATAACATGATTTTTAAATTTTTTTGTTTTTTTAACAAAATTTTTTAAAATTTAATTTGTGTTGTAGGGAGATTTTCTACAATAGATCTTCGATAAGTTGAATTATTTTTTAATTTAGTTGAAATATGAAGTCCTATTATCAAAGTATTGCCACGAATAAACTTGGTTTTTTAAGTTGTGTATATTTATATATATATATTACCATATTATTGTTTATAACTACAATTTGCCAGAATTTCCCAATGTGTTATTCAATTTAATATGTCAAATATGTTGCAGTGTCAATAAAGTCACACACTTGAAAATAAATCGCAATAAAAAAAGAGAAAGTTTTTTACTTCAAAATTTTAGTTTAGAAAAAGAGTAAAAAAAAGAAAACTGATGATGTAAATTAATAATTTCAAAAAAAAAAATTTATTTTTAAAGCGGTAATAAACCCGAAATCATTATTTTTAAAATTCGATTTTATTATCAGTTCGAAGAAGAAATAAAATCGACTAGACGTTATTATTAACATTTTCTTAATATTATGTTTTGCACCCTTTTTACGTTATTTGTTTCTAGAACATGTTATTTGTTCCCCTTATTCCAGAATGATTCTTTGTTAAGTCAATGATATTGTGTTTAAGCATATGGACACTAACAGAAGCTTTTCTCAACAAATTAGAATTTTTAAAGTATACTAAAAAAGTATACATAGAAGTATACTACAAATTAGTTGGCTCGAAAAAATTATGAATGCAAGAAGTATTGAGAAGAATGGGAAAATCAACAGAAACAAAGAAAGCTCAATTATATTTTACCCATTATGTAATGAGACATCCAAAAAAAATATACTCTTATTACCTTTTATTTTTTAAGGCAAAGTAAAAGGAATAAGAGAGCCAGGAAGAAGAGGAATATATTGGGTGAAAAATCTCAGAATATGATTCAATGTGTCAATACAATCTTTATTCAGCAATGGATAAAATTAAGATTACTAACAAGATAGCCAACATTCGATGACAGATATGGTACTTAAAAATAAGAAGATTAAGTATTTTGAAAAACTAATATCTTGAAACTACATATTTATCTTGTCGTATATTAATTATTTTTAATGAAAATCAAAATATACATTAAGATAATCAAATTTATGTATGTAGACTTTTGTATATACATTTTCTTCTTATTCAAAAACCTCATTCAAAAAATCTGTGTCTATGAATATATTACTCAAAACTTTTCCTTCTTTGCATTATTTAAACTAAAAAAAATTATTCAAATTTTTTCAAATTTAAATTTTATTTAATTTAAAAGGTTCATAATATTATAATGGATGTAATTTGAGTAAAATGTTTATATATATATATAAATATATATATATATATATATATACCTTTAGAATGATGACAATTATAATGAAAGTTCGTGAAATTTTGTTAAAAAAATTTTTCTATTCGTTGTTGATGACATGAGTAGGGTATTCAAATTTTCACAGTCACTAGAAATCAATTCAGTAAAATTATCAAAATAATAATGGAAAGTCTAAAATATTATTTTTATTGTACAAATTTGATGGACAAGTTTCTGGGTTGGGTATGAAATCTTATTTTTTTCATTCTTCTTTTTTAAAATCTTATTTTTGAATTTACTTTTCAAAAAATTTACAATTCAACATGAAAGAATTTCAAATAGTGAATGCTGCCGTCCCCAAACCTCGCTAAATAAATTTTTGAAACCTTGGTTTTATATTTAATTCTAAAACCCTTCCTAAAGTCATTGTAAATATATTTTTGAAACCCTGATTTTATAACTCTAAAATTCTTCCTAATTATTTTTTTTGCATCATGATAAAAAACAAGGTAGAATGTAAACCAACGGTTTTTAAAAGCGCACATTTCCAAAACTCAATACAAACTGTTTAGAAGTGTGACTTACACAAAAATTTGAAAATTTCATGTAATAAGAAAAAATGTAAAAATAGGACATTTTTGAAATTTTGAGGGGCTATAAGTCCGGAATCCTATATAACTAAGAAAAGCCGTTAACACACGTAACAATATATTAAATATATAATTATATATTAACAATTATTTTAAACGTTTAATTTTCATGTCTTGCCGAAGAAAAATTTGTACAGGTGCCTAAGTTACAGGTGTCTAAAAATAACAAATTTTCAATTTTTGAGGCGTAATAACTCTTAAAGAGGGGGCGCTACCAAAAAATTTATTATGAATTGAGAGATGAGAAAACTTATACTAATTCTAAAAGTTCTTTCTTGTCTCAAAATTTCAGGTTCCTATCTAAAGGCGTGCCGGAGTTATGAAAAAAGAAATTTCATGCAAAATGTGGTGTTCACATAACGGTAAATTTAAATAGTAAATTACAAAATATTACATAATTTTGATATTGTTTTATATAGATAATAAAATTTTCGATCTTCTGGCGGTTTTAGATTGCAAAATTATTACGCAGAGCCCGAGATATATACATCTGAAAATGGGGCTTTTTCGCAATTTTGAAGAGCTGCAACTTTGGAACCCTTTACAATTAAAATAAACGTTTAACACACGTAAAAATATATTATTGTAGCTTTAATTTTTATATCTTGCAGAAGTAAAATGTGTACAGGTTCCTAAGTTACAAGTGTTTAAAAATAGGAAATTTTTAAGCCCTAATAGCTCATAAACAGGGGCTGGTCCGAAAAAATTTTCTGAGCAAACTTACACTAATTCTAAAAGTTCTTTCTTGCCTCAAAATTTCAAGCTTCTATGTAGAAGCGTGCCGGAGTTATGAAAGTATAAAATTCATGCAAAATTTGGTTTTCACATAACGGTAAATTTAAATACTAAATTTAAAAAAATTGTATAATTTTCATATTAATTTACAAAGATAAAAGAAATACCTGTCGAATGACGTTTTCAGATTGAAAAAAATCTTAAGCAGAACATAAGATATATGCATTTAAAAATAGGGCTTTTTCAAAGTTTGAGGGGCTGTAGCTCCGTAATGGGGGGGGGGGGGGGGGGCAACATGAAAAACTTGTTCCACAAAATTATTTTTTTTATGAGACCTACCTATGGTTAAAATTTTTTTTCTCTATCTTTAACGGTGTAGAAGTTTTGTAAACAGACGGACGGACGTACAGAGTGAAACTAATAAGCACATTTTTTCAAAATGTTTTTGGAAATGTGCTAAAAACACATTTCCTACCACTTTCTAAAAGTAAGATTTTAAACAATTAGATTTCGTTACGATCTCTAAATTGTTTCATTATATTTAAAATTGGTAATGGTAATATTGTGACGACAGAAAACTTTATTATAATATTTTTAAAAAAATATGCTGAGCATTTTATTTAAGCATATGACTTTCAATGATTTTAGGCAAATCACTTATACAAATATTTATATCTGTAATTTATGATTCGATTTAGCACATAATAAAATTTCATTTTATCTAAAGTAATAATTATTAAAAATGCAATAGGAGACATAAAAACACAATATCTGGTTTGAAAAAAAAAAAAGAAAAACAAAGAAAAAAATAGTTTTTAAAAAATATCAAATATAAAAAATGATTAAATTATATCTGAAATAATATTTGGATTTTCAATAGAAATAATAAAGAATTATAAAGTAAAAAAAAGTGAAAAAAAAAAAAAAAATAATGACTGCATGAAATAATAAAAGAAGTAAATATTGAATACAAGAAAATAAAGTGATGACATAAAAAAAAAGAAAGGATAGATAAAAAAAAAGGAAGAAATATAAAATAATTTATATATATATATGTTACACATTAATATTATACTGGTTGTTTTTTATTTATTTTTATTTTTATTTTTTATTATAGATAAATTGAATAAAAAAGTGACATCATTTTTACAATTTTTTAATATAAAAAAAATTTTGTAGTATGAGTGGATATATTCGTTTTTTTTTTGTATTCATATGTTTGTTTTCAAGTAAAAGAAATATGGTTTCTTTTATTTTCTTACAAAAAATAATTTTTATTTTTATTTTATTTATTTTCTATAGTAATAAACTTAAATTCAATTTCTAAATTAAATATAATATACAATTTAAAATATGAAATAAATTTTTTTTTCAAATAATTTTTGATTTAATTTAATTTTGATGTTATATTTTATTTCATTAATAATAAATTAAATAAAGACTAGTAAAACAAAAAAAAATGAATATCAGATTTATTAAAAAATTTTTCTAAATACTGTGTAGGATAATTTAATTCTAAAAAAAAAAAACATTTTTAAGAATTTCTAAAGAAAAAAAACCAAAAAAAAAAGAGAGCAATTTTAAGCTTAGATATACTTTCTTCCTTAATTTTATTATTTTTCTAGAATTAAAATATTTTTTTTTCTTCTTTTCACTCCTATAAGGAGCATAGGGCATTCATTAAATCATTTAATATTCATAAATTTGACTAAGTTTCATTTTCTGGATTAATTATAATCACTAAGACGTAGATTACTCGGCATCAAATATTATATAAGACTATAAAACGCAAATAAATATTTTTATTTATGCGCCATCTATTATCTAATACAAGAATTATTTTTATTTTATTATATAATATGTTATTTTATTTTATTTATTTCGATATGATATTCATTATATATACTTATAATGAATTTTTATTAATTTATATGGCCAAGTCGAGTTTGAAAGTCGACAACTTTCAAATAAATTCAAACATCATGTTTTAACCAGTACACCATTAGATTAGGCTGGGTATAGAACTATGATATAGAGCAGAAATATTTAATTCAGTAAATATATATTTCACATAAATTTTAAATATATATTTAAATATAATAATATATTAGAAATTTCGATCCTGAAATGATTTTTACTCTAAAATTTGCAGATTTAAAATGTTTAAATCAAAACTCTTGTATTTAGGATAGTTTATACAGATATATTGAATATTAGTAACGAATATAACAGACTAACAAGTTATTTTTTGATTATATAAAAATTAAATTTTATTACATCATTTAATCTTATTTTTGTTTCGAGTTTTGAATTGATATGACAATAAATAAGTTTTTTTGAGAATGTATAGTATTTCTTTTTCAAAAGAGATTTTATTTAAAAATTTAATACCATTTTTGCATTTAAATTATTGCCCTAAATCCCTAAACTCCATCTTACTTACAAAATATATTGGTTTTCCTATTGCCTAAGAATAATAATTTATTTATGTTTCCAGATGATGACAATTTTCTTAAATAATATTTTAAAAAAGCAACAAAATACCTAACAAATAATTTTTTTTTTGTATAACTTTTATTAATTTCAACTTTTTTTTGTTGTCGTTATTTTTTTTTTTTTAGAAAAGTTTGTTTTATTTTTATTATTCCATTTGTTAAAATGTTTGATTTTTAAGTTTAAAAGTAAAAATTAAAAAATAAAACAAAGAAAAGAAAACGTGCATTTTTTCATATACTGGCTAACATCTTCATATTTTTTTTTTTCATAAAAATAAATTTTTTAAAATTATTTTTTATTAGGACAATTTGAAAATATAAAACAGCCTTTCAATGGCATTTTTTCTTAGAACCAAATTATTTATTTATATATTAAATATTAAAATTTATTACAAAATAAATATTTTCATTATTTTATGTTTACAATACAATTGGGAGCAAAACAATAACAATATATTTATTCATTTTATTGCTTCCTTTCATCTCTTAACTTTTAACTTTTCTTTTTAACTCTAAAAAAGTTGGGAAAAAAAGAACACATCATGTATTTAAAATAAAAAATATTTTCTATTAATAAAAAAGAGTGTAGATATATGGAATACTTTTCAGTCTAAGTGTAGATATATGGAAAAACATTTATAAAATTTTAAAATTGAAAAAATAACAAAAGTTTCCGAATATTTTTGTAAAATTTGCTATTGCTTAGATTTTTTCTTAAAATAGTTACTACTATATTTGATAGCAAGGGGGATTTGTTTTCAATTAATAAAACTCCCTTAATTAATAAACCACATCCTTAACCACTAGACCACCGAGGCCCCCATATGCCAATTAAATACTGAAGATGTACATTATATTTGATAACAAGGGGTATTTTTTATTTTATCCATTCCCGCACGATTAATAAATTATGTGGTTAACCCCTCGGTCACCGAGAACTTATTTTGTTTATATTATATACTATATATTCACATTATATTTGGTTGTAAGAAAGGTATGTAAAGAAAAAAACACTTGCGGCCTGTGCAGGGATCAAACCCACACTCCTTCGGTTAATACACCACACGCCTACTCAGTAGGCTACCGAAGCGCCCTATTCCTGTTTTATAAAGAAAAATCTATTTTTAACAAATATGATTGCATACTTTTAGGCCGATATTAAATAAATTCGTACCATATGTCTTTGAAACTCACAACAGTCATTAATAATGGAATACTGTTAAAAAAAAAACCAAAAAATTATTGAATTAATATAAACAATGAAATTAACAAAATAAAAACTAAATACGTACGTTATTAAACGACTGCAAATTTTTTGAACAAAACTGTATTTTCATTTTTAAAAAAAGGACCTCTGTCCTTTATATCTACATCCTTATATCCTATTTTTTTTTTTTGTCTACATAATATATTCTTAAATAATATCTGTTATTTTTTTTAAAAATAGGTATTGCTTTGTTATTTAAAAATTTTTCAAAAGCCTCGATAAACACTGTTTGACTTTTGTTTTTGTATTTTCGTTAAAAATATTGTCATATGACATGTTTTTCTTTTTTCTTTTGACGTTAAAATCAAATTCAATTATCAATTTTTGCCTTTTTTTTTTTTTTTGTTCCGTATAGAAAACAAATTACAATAAATATAAAAAATATATATTATAAAGAATTACTGATTATAGTTTTAAAAAAAAAAAAAACAATGTAACAAATAAATATATGTATATATATATTACAGAATATGTATAATAAATGAAAAAAAAAGCTAGGTTATGTTCAATACAATCTATTCTCAGTATTTAAAAAGTAGAAAAAAAAATTTAAAGAAAAGAAAAAGATAGATAGAAAAAAAGAAAGGGATAGAATTAAAAGGAAAAAAAAACTAGAGTATGTCAGACCTCCCTTATTTATTTTTTATTATATTATATATATATCTATGGATCTGTATATATATCTATATTTTTTATAACATAAAAAAAAAAAAAGGAATATTTTCTCAGCATAATTCTTCTTTTTGTTTTGTTTAGATTTTTTTCAGTTGAAAATATTGGAAAAAAGAAAATTCCGTTTTTGTTTTATTAAAAAATTTTTTTTTAATTTTTGGGGAAATTTTTTTGGTTTTGGGTAAAAATTTCATTCTTTTGTTATTCATTTTTTTTTTTTTGTTTTTTTATTTTTTTTTTTTATTTTCATTCAATAAAAGAGACTTACATTTGTTTTGTTGTTGTTGTTGTTGTTGGTTTTGCCTTTTTATATATTATATGAATATCTGTATAGAAGTATATTATATATATGTATATTTAATATTCCTTTTAATATCCTTCGTAATCCAAAAGAATTGAGCTAGTTAATGGTTTGATGATTTTAAGCTTTTCCGTTTTTATTTTTCTTTTGTAGTCTCCTTTTTTATTAATTTTTCTTTTTTTTTTTTTTAAATGTAAAATTTCCTTTTTCTAAATAATATTATAATTATTTTCAATTTGTTGTGTTTTTTTTTTTTTTTTTATTTAATAATAATTTTATGAATTGCTAAAAGACAAAAAAAAAAAAAAAGAAAAAATCAAAACAATTAATTAATAAAAATAGGTAACAAAATTCACAATTATTTAATTTCTTTTGGTTTTTTTTTATTTTTTAAATTAAAACAAATTTTCGTGTATGAATTTTTTTTTTTTTTTTTGATTATTTTAAGCACTCAAAATAAATTTTATTTAATAAATTTAATAAAAATCTTAAAAATTTATTTATAAAAATTGAAAAAAAAAAAATTATTTATTTGAAAACTTGAAAGAAGAAATTTTTAATTTAAAATGTACAGCAGCAGAGTTTGACAGTTTCATCCAAAAAGGAAAAAAAAAAAAAAACAATAGAATCAGAATAATATAAAAATGCTCCCGAATAAATTGTTTAACCCAAATAATTAACAAAAAAAAAAAAATGAATATTGGTTAAATATCTAAATGATAGTTATGGTATGCCCTTAAATATTAATACAAAGAACAAACAATACACTCTTTTTTTTTTTCTTTTACTATTTAATAAATCCGTGTAAAGTTTTTATTTTTTCTGATAGCAAAGAAAAATCTCAGTTTAAAATTTGATTTTCTTTAATATACCAACAATTAAATTTTTATTTTTTGTTTTTTTTTTTTTTTTTATAATATACTTTTTAAATTTTATTGATTTTTTATTAATTTTTTTTTTATTACAAATAATTTTTTGTAAATTTTATTTTTAAAAATTAATTTTTACGGTCTCGAATATCACGCACGCAACTCGATGATTTTCACTGTGAAAATCGATGTGGCAAAAAAAAAAATTGGTTTTTCTTTTTTGTTTTTATTTTATTTTATTATTTTTGTTTTTTATTTTGTTTTGTGATTTTTCTTTTAATTCCTGCATGAATTTCTAGAATTCAGCCTGAAATTTTATAAAAGAAAAAAAAGCAAAAAAAAAAAAACAAAAAAAATTTAAAGTATTTTTCTTGTTTTTGTTTTTGTTTTTTTTTTTTTGTGCTTTTACTTTTACTTTTGTTTTTGCTTTTATTTTTTTAATTTTCCATTGTCGTCTTAGAAAAATGTATACAAAAATATTATAATGACAAGATAACTTTACAGAGTTATACAGGAATATATTTATTTTAATGGGAACATATATATGTATATAGAGGAAGAGAATGTAGGGAATGAAAATGAAGGAAACTGGAAATATTAAAGGAAATATTGTATGGTTTTAAACGTAGGCGAAATAATGCGCATGTAACATTTAATGGAAAAAAATGATTTTATTCAAATATTTTCTCCTTTCTTTTAAAAAACAATTTTTGGTTTTCATATTATGTGAATTGGTATAGTATATATATATACTGGTATATTTAAATGGAAAGAATAACAATTCCAAAATGGATGGGTAATGTATTGGATGACAGATTTCATGTGTTTTCTTTTAATTAATTTTTCTTTTTTTTTGTTTTTGTTGTATTTTTAGTTTCGTCAATCATATAGTCTTACTTTTGGGAAAAAAAAAATCGTTAAATTTTCATAAGCTGAATAAGAATTTTCAAGATGAAAAGAAATGTCAAAAAAAAAAAAAAAAAAACTATTTATGAGCAAGTTTATGATGGGAATAAAATTTTAATGTTTGTTATGAAAAATTTCCGAAAATTGAAAAAAATTTTATAAATATTTTTTTTTTTTAAATTAAAATGTCTGCCTGTAATACTTAAAATTATATCCCTGTTGATTTAATTCAATTAATATTTCATATCCTACTATATTTTTCTAATGCAATCATTTTGAAAAGATTTTTAATACCTTCACAATTTAAAACTTTTAATTAAACAAAATTACATTTTTTTTCAATTTCAGAAATTATATGCCTATTTGAATTTAGTCCTTTCGCTATTTTCATTTATAACTTAACTTGCCCTGAAATATATTAACGGAGTAAGTAAGGGTGGGTGAAATAAGTGAAATAAGTATGATGGTAGGAAATAGAATTGGTAATGTCAAATTCTTGCTCAGTAAATTCACCTTTTCTTTAAACAAATAATTGAATGAAACCTTTAATTGGCTAGAGAGTATGGCTAACGAAGAATAGGACAGGTATGCAGGAATTTTAAATTGAAAAGTAGGACTGTAAAATAGCTTATTAATATTATTATTAATTTGCAATACGATGCAATAAATAGTTGTAACATGCAGTAACATATACCATGCTGCATATGGCAATAGTTAAAAGCAGCTCAACTCTAGCAATTGAACAAAATTCCGTCAAAAAATTACAAGGAAAAAATATATTGTTATTGATGTCCTTATTATAACGCTATTCATTATCTGGCATTATTATGATTGTTTAAAGGTGGGATTCTTCTTCTTATCCTCCCAACACCCTATTCAGGACATATTGACATTGGCGTAGATGAGTTTTAGGATATTTGTAAAAATATAAAAGTATTTAGAAATGCTATCATGTTAATGGGCCGAATGAAAGCCGAATAAAACTGAGCTAGAATTCAAATTTCACTTTTTTAAATACAATCTATACGTGAACTCATAGCGTCGTATGCATAAAAGTTAATTTGAACTCAAATTTCACTTTTTTAAGCAAAAACTCGGTTTGACATGCAAAAAACTTGAGCTTGAGTTGTATAATTTTCTCAGAGAGTGAGATTTTTGTTAGTAATTAAAACTTCCCTTAGCTTAAGAATATAATACACAACACAACATATTTAAGAATATGATTTATGGTATATTATTTTTTATTATTTATTTTTTTCTTAATTTTTTGATTAAAAATTATAATATTATAATAAATAAATAGTAAAAACAAAAAACATTTAAAATTAAATTTGTAAAAATATATATTCCAGTTGAACAAGACATGTTTTTTAAATATGGTATTCATAGAAGTACAACAAATGTCAAACAAAGTATACTTAAACAATTAAAGTAAACGACAATTTCCCTTTGAGTTTAAGGAAACGAGCTTTACCTTATTTTTTTTGTATACGGAATCGAGTTCAAGCAATTGATCTTATTTAGAACTGAACCACGAGTTTGAACTCTTTGGCTTAAACTTTGAGCTTAAGGTAATTTTTAAGCATACAGCCCATAGTTTTCGTTTGAAAATGTGAGATTTAAATCCTATCTCAGTTTTATGTATTTGACCTTGTTTTATTTTTCGACTACAATTTTGTAGCGTAGTTAACCAGAACATTTTAATAAACTCATTATGGAATATTGAGACACAGCTATTTCAAAAGCCGTAAGACTACTACCATTGTGAAATTTAAAATTAATTTAAAGTTCTAATAAATGACTTTGATAAAAACACTTAGTATAGCAAATTTTTAATACATTATTCTTAAGCTTCAAGTGATTGTTAAAAAAAAATTGTAATTTATATTTTAAAAATGTATCTACATTTGCCTACATAATTTGTCTACGTAATTTACTTCTCGTTTTCTAGGCGAATACATTTTTTCATTACTCTTGGTATAGTTTTTCTTTTATAGTTCCTCTTTGACCAATAGATGTCGCTACAATTAAACACAAATAATATTTTTTCAATAAATTTCTTCCGGCTAAATTTTTGTAAAACTTATATTTTTCGCCAATAGATGACGAGTATGTTTCATAATTTATTTTAAATATGAAAAAATTTTTCAAATTGATCTATGGGTTTATTCAAAAAGTTTATTTAATTTTTTTTAAATATTGATAAATTTAAAATTTTCACAATAAAATGTTTAAATTAGGTAATAAAGGTGTTATTTTTATATATATTATATAACTTTATTTTAGAATAAAAACAAGATAATATTATTTAAGTTTCTTTTGTATTTAGGTAATTAAAAGTTTACTAAAGGATTAGGTAATTAAAAAAATTTTTTTTTAAATATTTTATTTTTTGAAGAACAGTTAAAAAATTTAAACTTTAGTTAAGAATATTTAGATGTATAACAGAAAAAGTTTCTTTCTCTGTCATTTTTAAAGGTTGACCAAATTTCAGTAATAATTTTCACCTCTATTTCTATATATGTACATTTTAAAACTTTTATAATTCTGATAACCGCTGTCTAAATATTAATTGTCGTGGCAGCCTTATACAGTAAGCATTTAGGATGAATTTGCTATTCTTACAGATATAAGTTTGAAATAATTTTAATCTAAAAAATAGAAATTTTAATGTTTTTAATTAATAGTTTAGATTTTTTTTTAATCTAAAGACGTACATTTTTTGAGTTCGTCCGTCTGGATGTTTACAAAACTTTTACACCATTTGAAATAAAGCAATGAAATTTTAACTACGATAGGCATTGCCAAAAAACCAATTTTCTGAAATAACTTTTTTCTGTAACCGCACCCGTTACGGAGCTACAGCCCTACAAAGGTCGAAAAAGCCCTAGATTTAAATTGTTATAACACCGGTTCTACAAGGCATATTTTCAATCTGGAAACGCCAAACAATAGCTGGTGTTACAAACTTTATAAATATATGTAATATAAACCTATAATATATATTTTATAAACTTATATATATATATGGCGCCTTTGCCATGCGGTATTTTAATATACCGTTATGTGAAACTCAATTTTTGCAAAATATTGGACCCCCGCTATCTTTCAAAACGTTTAACTAAGAAGCTTGAAATTTTGAGAGGAGTTAGGTCTTTGGAAATAAGAATAAATCATTTCAGGAAATATTTTAGTGCCGCTCCCCGTTTAGAAGCTGTAAGGGGTCAAAAACTGAAAATACTCTATTTTTAAACAACTGTAACTTTGGCAACTGTCCAATTTTTTTTGAAGTAATATACAAAAATAAAACTCCAACATTAGATGCTTGTTTGTGTCAATAATTTTTCTTAATAATGTAGGGTTACCTTAAAATTGACAAAGCGTGACTTGATTTTTCCTAATTTCTCTAACAAATTATTCTAACGATTTCTTTCTATTTTTATGTTATTATAAATTTATTTTATTCAATACACCTACTTAATATTTATGTACGCTCTTTACCAAAAACTAATTTTTGGGAATGTGCTTTGTTGAAAACCCTTGGTTTTTTTTTACTTGTTTTTATGTATAGTGAAACTTCTACTTAGTCAAATTATGAATTAAATTTCAAAATTTAGAGAGGTATCATATTTATATCAAGGTAACGAAAATGAACAACAACGGTTAAAGAAGATTTTGATTTAAAGAAGAGTTATAAGAAAACTAGGGTATACTTTACATTAGGTACTTTGTCCGATTGCCTTGAAATTTTACACAACGGTACCTAGTGACGTCACCTATATTTAATAGAACATGACTTTTGGCGCAAAGGTCACTTAAAGGTCAATTTGATTATTTTGAAATTTTCCTATCATATTGTAGTATTTTACTTAAACCGTTATATTTTCGTCTACGATAGTATACAGGAACCAGTTTTTTACAAAACTGTGGGACCTACTATTGTCTTTAGTAAATGTCTTGTTTCATATTAATCAGTGATACCGTTACTGAGATACTACAGTTCAAACAGGTCACGTGGATGCAGTGGAATCAAAATAGCCCAATTTAGTGCAAATTGAGGCCTTTACGCATCATCGTAAAGATCACCACTTTATCTACCTATCTACATAAAACTCTTAAAGTAAAAAACTAATTCTCGTAGTTGTACTAAAATATGATGTTATGTTGATTTTTTGTTTTGCCGAAAGATTCTTTAAAACTGCTTTTTACTTTTTATTTTTAAGCTGCATATTATTGCTGATGTTTAAATTTTTTTCATATTTTAGTGTTCAGAATTTGAATTGCTTCGACACGGGACATATTTGTCACTGTATCTTTTGTTGATGCTATTAATATTCACGTTAACGAATGGTAAATTCACAATTTCACGTTATCACTAGGCTACTTACTATAAAGTAGTAAATCAAAAGAAAAACAAAATATAATATATATAATATGCCATCTGGTGCAGGTATTCATACATATTGTTACGTATGATTTTAATTTTGTAATCGATTCATTCAAAATTATAAAATCAGAATTTAGTGCCTTCTACAGAATATTTATGTACACATATACCCATACATATATGCAAAATTATGAAATAGGAGAAATTTTAGAGTTAATTATGAAAACAGGATTTTTATTTTCAGGAACGCTTTTTCCAGAATATGTACATAATCCTAATTTTTGTAATTAAGTCTAAAATTCTTTCTAATCTGAATCTCGTATATACATACGTTATAGAACGTTTTATTGTAAAAAATTTGCGCAGGTGTTTAAAAGTAGTAAATTTTAAATTTTTTTACACCTAATAACTCTTAAACAGAGGCAGGTCCAAAAAGTAAATTTATTTCTTCTTTTCAAATTTCAAAGTTCTACATCTAAAAGCATGAAGGAAGCAAAATCTTACAAAATCTACTTACCATATAACGGAAAAATTTTATATTGTAAAAAATTTTTCCTGTTGTTTCACGTTTCTATACATTAAGAAAATATTAAGCAGAACTTGAGAACTTGATATAGACATTTGAAAATGTGGGGTTATTTCCAAATTTGAAGGAATGTATTGAGTAGGACTAAAAGCTGACTGTATTGAGTGGACATAAAAAAGTTGTTCTATTCTTTATGAGACCTGTCCATGGTTAAAATTTGTTTTCTCTATCTTTAACTGTGTAGAAGTTTTGTAAGTAGACAGACTGATGGACTGACGGATATAGTGAAACTAATAAGTTAAATTTTAAAAAATATGTATTTTTTATCGAATATAGATATAGATAATATTAAAAAGCTTAAAAGCGATATTTTAATTACATTCACACTCTCAAAGAAACTAAAAAAATTTACAAACAACATAAAAAAAAATCGTGATCCAAATTTTCAATTAAAATGAATAATAATTTGAAAAAATTTAAATAAAAAAAGATTTAATTTATATTATATGGTTATTTTGTTTAATTTAATTTAACACAATTTTATATAAATATTTTCAAAAATCATAACAATAAAAACACATCTTATTTTATACAATAATAAAATCAGGAAATCTTAGATTAAATTTTTTTTTTTGTTTTTTTTGTTTTTTTTTTTTTTTAGAGTTTTTTCATTTTTATTTTAAACAAAAACATTTAATTCCAATAACATAACCTCCATTTAATTTTCCTTTTGTAATACAATATAATTTACACCAATCAGCATTTGGAGTGCTAATATGTTTTTTTCTTCCAGTTGGTGGATGAACTATAAATTCATCTTCAATATCTGGTTGTTGTTGTTGTTTTGATGATAAATTTATATATTGATTATCTTTTATTATTGTATTTTTAAAAGTCATACATATTGTTGAAGATATTAAATATAAAATACAAAATATTAAAATAAATAAATTAAAATGCATTTTTATTTTTTTATAATTTTAAGGATTTGTGATCCTTTAATCTATTTAAACTATGACTATGAATCAATTGAATGTACTATGTGAAACTAAAAAATTATTTTTAAAATCAAATTCTTTTATAGGCAATTTACAAAATGCATTTGAATTATAATTAAGTAATAAGAAAAATAAAGTCATAATACCAGTTTTTTTTTTTTTTTTTGAAAATTTCCTTTAAAAATTATTAAATGGGTGTAGGTGAAGAAAAACAAATAAAAAAAAACAAAATACATTACTCAAAACCCGTTAAAATTATTTAAAAATGAGGAAGAATAAAGTTGTCCTTGTCAACTCTTAAATATTCGTAAGAACCCGTTATTGTGTTTTGATAGTCTATCACTCTGCTTATAATATTATTTTTTTTTTAATTTTTCAGTATTTAAAAATAATTTGGGTTAGTTTTATAATTTTTAGAATTATGATTTACGTATGATTTTTCCAACGCAGATTCTAACTTACCACCTAACGGTTATTAATTCAAAACTTTTCCAAATATGCAACTGTTATATTTTTAATTTATTTCAATTTTTTTTGTATTACGCACCATCTTCAACAATTTTAAATTACCGATAGATTCAAAAGCAAAAAAAAAAAAAAACATAAAAATTCAGAAAAATCGTTAAAAAAATTTTGTTAGAAAATATTGAGAGAAATCAAATCACACTTTCGTAGTAATCCTACATTATTAAGAAAAATCATTAACACAAATATAATGTTGTAGCTTTACTTTTTGTATATTACTTTAAAAAAATTAGGACAGATGTTCAAGTTACAGGAGTTTAAAAATAGGAAATTTTCAATTTTTTAGCCCTAATTGGTCTTAAACAGAGGATGGTACAAAAAGAATTTATTGAGGAAACTTATACTAATTCTAAAAGTTCTTTGTTGCCTCAAAATTTCAAGCCCCTATCTAAAAGCGCACCGGAGTTATGAAAAAAGAAATATCATTTGGTTTTCACATAACGGTAAATTTAAATACTAAATTTAAAAAAAAATATGTGATATTAATAGTGATTTATAAAGGTAAAAAAAATCTGTCAAATGGCGTTTTCAGATTGAAAAAATGTTAAGCAGAACATGAGATATACGTATTTAAAACTATAGGGCATTTTAAGAGTTTGAGAGACTGTAGCTCCGTAATGGATGAGGAATGGATAAAAATTTAAAATAGTAGAAAACGAAAAAGTTGTTCTACTATTTTAAATTTTTTATGTAACTTACCAATGGTTAAAATTTTTTTTAAAAATCTTTAACGGTGTAGAAGTTTTGTAAACAGATGGTGAAAGTGCTAAAAATTCAGAATAATCGTTAGAAAAATTTGTTAGAAAATATTGGAAGAAGTCAAGTCACACTTTCATCAATTTTAAGGTAATCCTATATTATTAAGAAAAGTATTTAACAGAAGTAAAAATATAATGTTGGGGCTTTATTTTTTGTATATTACGAGTAGTTCAAAAAAATTAGGACAAAAGTTCAAGTTACAAGGGTTTAAAAATAGGAAATTTTCAATTATTGACCTCTAAACGGGGGGCGACACAAAAATATTTTCTGAAATGAGACATACTTATTTTTAATTATTTGACTCCTAACAAAGTTGTTCCATAAAAAATTTTTTTGCTATGTCTATTCGTACTAAAATTGCTAATTACTCTACTTTAAACGATGTAAAACATTTTGTGTTAATTTCAAGACTCTAGTTTTGTTATTTGTTGAATTATCGTGCTAACGGACGGACAAAACTTAATCGACTAGTTTTTTGTTTCTGATCCAATCCATACACTTGAGTCTATGTATTATATATATATATACATTCTATATTCATTCTACATTCTAACTTGAGATTTCTTGTCAATGTCCCAATATTTCGCAACACTGCAAACTATCGTAACTTTTATGATATATTATCTGCTCGTCCATTTAACAAACTACCAGTAGCTATAAGAGTTATTAGAAATATAAATGTCTTTCTTAGTAATGTAAAATCATGGTTTCTAAGTTTTGAGCCTATTACGATATCGAAAATTTGTTATTGAGGTTGGTAAAAACCATTTACTGTTATTATTTCTGTAAAAATTTTTTTTTTTCTTTTTCCAAAATTTTATATGTATTTTATTTTTCAAGTTTTTTCTTAAGGTAAAAATTTTTAAATTTCTTACTGGATTATTTAATAACTAGAACTATTGAAATGTATACTTTAAAATTAAATATAGAAAATAAAGACTTATATAATAATGAAATAAAAATAATATATCTAACTTGCTTATTTCGAGGTGTTACAAACCGAGGCGGAGTTTTAATATACCCGATACTATCGTACTCGTGTATAAAAAAAAACTGTATAATTAAAGGAAAGAAAATGTATGATCATGACATTGAATAGAGAAAGTAGATCATAAATAAAATAAAAAAAAAAGATAAATTTTCTAAAACAACAATGTCTGTAAAATTAACATAGGTATATGAACTTTTGTGGGTGGAAAAAAAAATGCATCAATACATGAGGGTATAATTTACAATGGTAACAATTATGGTACAACTTTAATTGAATTATGGTACAATTATGGCACTAAAAAAGATAAATTATTGTACGCGAGAGTATTTTAATCAAAGATTTATAAAAAACAAGGCAGTATCTAAAATCATAGGTTATAAAATGGGTACATTTTTCAAAAGACAATAAAAATCGTTTAGAATATTGTAATTTACACAAAAAAATTTATAATTTTTTTTAGAATTTTATCATTTTAAATGAAGAGAAACATTCTTCAATTTTAAAGTAAGCCTTCATAATTAAGAAATGCTGTTAACACAAATGTAAAAATATAATATTGAAGCTTTAAGTTTTACTTTGAAAAAATGTATACAGGTGTCTAAAAGTAGTAAATTTTAAGTATTTGACATATAACAGCTCTGAAACAGGAGGTTATACCAAATTTGTTTTTGAAGTAACTTTTGGATATCGTGTTATATGCATACATTTCATTTGACTATAGTTTTATTTGACTATACTTAGTTTGGTTGGTTTCAATAAATTATTTTTCAGGTGTTTGAGATCGAAAGCCCTTTTTATACCCGTACGATAGGATCGGGTATAATAAAATTACTCCTCCGTTTGTAACACCTCGAAATAAGCGAGCTAGATATACCTTCAAAGGTATGGATCGGATCAGAAAAAAATTCTAAGACTTTTGAGCCATGTCCGTCCGTCCGTCCGTCCGTCAGCACGCTAACTCAAAAACTAAGAAAGCTAGAATCTTGAAATTTACACAAAATATTCTGGGAGTAATTTGTAGGTTCCCTATTTTTTTTGGTTAAGTTTGGACCAAGCCTTAGGGTAGCTCTCGAACACCTAACTTTTAGATCCCGACATTTTTTTTGCAATAGAGCTATGAAATTTTAACCACTGATAGATCTCACAAAAATATTAATTTTATTTTTAATAACTTTTTTTTGTAGCCCCACCCGTTACGGAGCTACAGCTCCCCAAAGGTTCAAAAAAGCTCTATATTTAAATTGTTATAGCACAAGTTGTATAAGGTATATCTTCATTTTGAAAACGCCAAACGATTACTACTTTTATTAGCTTTAAGAGTATATATACAATAAATATATATTTGTGGCATACGGTGTCTTAATTTACCGTTATGTGAAACTCAAATTTAGCAAAATCCTTCAACCCTTCTATCTTCTAAACGGGTTAAGTTGGAAACTTGCAATTTTGACAGAAGTTAGATCTTTAAAAATAAGTATGAGTCATTTCAGAAATTTTTTTTGTATCAACCCCCGTTGAGGAGCTGTAAGGGGTCAAAAACTGAAAATTTCCTATTTTTAAACACCTGTAACTTGAACACCTGTTAAAATTTTATTAAAGTAATACATAAAAATTAAAGCTTCAACATTATATTCTTATTTCTGTTAACAACTTTTTTTAATAATATAGGGTTACTTTATAATTGACGAAAGTGTTACTTGATTTTTTCAAATTTTCTAACAAATTTCTTTAAAACGAATTTTTTCCATTTTGTTTTACTCGATAATTTGAAATTGTTGAGGATATAATGCGTAGTACATAAAAATGCAAATAAATAAACAACATAACGGTTGCTTGAAGAATTTTTATTTATATGATATTAATATATATACATACTTATATAATATCATGTTTATTTACATATCGTATATGTCACTAGTGAATGAATGATAAGAGTATAGATGTATATTATATAGCACCGTATTTACATACATATATGTATTTAATTGTACTTATAAGAAATTATTCTGTCAATGGAATATTTAAATATAATATAATATAATATTTAAAATTATATTTACTATTTTGTACTAAGTAAATTTAATATACATTTACCGCTTAGTATTAAATTGTACTATAGAATATTTGACAAAGTTTTGGATTGATAATCGTTATGTGAAAGGTTAGAATCTGCTTTTACATATAAACATATAGTTTGAATATATGTAGAACCCATAGTTCTAGAAATAATAAAATTCACCCAAATTATTTTAAAATACTAAAATATTAAAAAAATAATATTGTGAGCAGAGTGACAGGCTGTGAACATACTAACGGTTCGTACGGGTATCTAAGAGTTGACAAAGGCAACTGTATTCTTCCTCGTTTTTGTTGAAATATGTATGTGTAAAACATATAATTAAGTGGGATTTTAGAGTTGGTAAATCCAGATCCAATCAAATGAAACATAATCGTAGTATATATATAGTAACTGTAAATTTTTCTTCAATTCTGAATGATCTTTCTTCTCTCAAAGTTTCAAGGTTCTAAATAGAAATTTTACAGATATATAAATTTGACAAAATTTTATTTTCACATCCCGATAAATATAATTATGAAATTTCTTAAAAATTTTTTTTTTCTTTTTTACATTGATTTATAAAGTTAAAATAATGTTCTGTTGTTTTTTTTTGTTTGAGAAAGAAAACTGAACATGAGATATATACATTTTAAAATATGCCTTTTTTGAATGGTACTGTAGATCCGTATTGAGTGGCACTATATAAAAACGTTGTTCTACTAAAGTTGTTATAAATTTTTTAAAGAGACCTATAATCACTTCAAATTTCATTGATATAGCTTTAATGGTGTAAAAGAAACAGATATACATATAGACAGGCAGACAACAGACAGACAGATAGACGAACGGGCAGATAGAGTAAAATTAATAAGAAATTTTATTAAATTTTTTTGAACAATGTGCTTTTAAACATTTTAAATGAATTTACTTTCGCTTTCAATACAACAGAGAAGAAATCAATGTACCTTATAAAACTGCATTAATTCCATATAAAGTGTATTTTATAAGATTATTTTTTGTATATAATAAGAAAAACAAACTTGAATTAAATATTTTTTTTTTTTTTACTAAATACTTTTCATAAAAAATATGTAGAAACAACAAATTTTTTAACCTTTTATAAAGTATCGATTTAAAATAAAAAATATTATTTTACCTTATAAATTTTTAAGTTGTTTTTCATTAAACATGAAGTAAGTAAAAAATACTATTTTCTTCTTTGAAACTGGTAATAGACGTAAAGAAAGGCTTTAAATTTTTCTAACAAAAAACATTTTGAGTTATATAATTATAATTTACAGGGTGAACCATCAATAACGAAGAACTGAAAAGGATGTCGTTAGCGATTTGGGAATTTGAGGATTTGAGAATTGCCAGAGGTAGGTTTATTCCGCACCACTTACCAGTTATGAAGCCTTAAACATTTTTATTTTCGTTTTATATCCAAAAAACAGCAACCGTATAATCTAAGATAAAAGTAAGTTGCGTGTTTTAAAGTTTTTTAACTAACGCATTATCAAACAAAATTATCAGAAGACTCTTAGATCTCCAATTATAGGAGTCTAAAGTCAAGTATTATGTTTAGATTTTTATAAAATTAAATATTCCTTTAGAGACATTTTATTTAAAAATTTACAGAAATGGGATAAACAGTTTTTTAGAACTTTTTGTAGGTGATATTCTATCCTATATTTTGAGCCTAATAACGCTTTCAAGGGTCATAAAAGGTGTGCAACTGACGGCTTCCCCATCTTTTCCTAACAATTTTTTGTTTGTTTTAACCTGCCCAACCGTCCTCCTTTTTGTGGTCAGTTATTTTTGCTCCACTCTGTATATATTACGATAATTATATAATTTGTTATAAGTATATTATATACTATATTATTTAGGGGTTGTTACACGAACACCGTACTTTATTTTGAAAGTTTAAATATAAATAATTCAAAGTCTTATTAAAATTTCTTCATTTTACTGGATCTATGGATATGTACATTTAACTGTACATTTAACTATATTGTTGTAATCATTGTAATCATTATAGGTAAATTAAGTGCAAACAATTAAACCTTATAGGAATTCGGAAATAATTACTTAAAAAAAAACAAAATATATTTTACTAAACGAAAAATATTTAACAAGTATGAGACAATAAAAATAAATATTTGCCTAGTCTTGATTCGTTAGAATTTAGGAGGGGTCAATCATTCGTTAAGACTAGTTTCTCACTTGCAGTTGCTTGCAGTTGATTTGTTGGGGTTTAAACTACTGGATTAATGAATGTAAATACATCTAACTTTTAAAACGGAACGTTTGTTTATTCGTCTGTTTTCTGCTTGATTGTTCGCCTATAATTTAAGGACCATTCACATGAATGAAGCGAAATTTTACAGAAATATCCCCTGTTTCCTGGAAATGGTTATGTTGCAAGTCTGTTCCGTTAATTCGATGCAATTAGCCAATTGAAGGTTTTTGCTTCCGTTCAAGAACTTCTAAATTCCCCGAGCAATGCTTGGTAAATCTGTAAGTACGTAATATTTATAACCATATAATCTAATATCCATTGTAAAATAATAAATTAGAAAACTGTAAACGTAAAACAAAAACTCGTTAAAAAATGCTTTCAATTTTCTTAGACAAAAACTTTCAATTTTCTTGTGCAACGCCGGGTAATCCCGCTATAGTACATATTATATATGATAAAAATTATAATTTCGATTTCGTTTTCTTAAATCATAACTCTAAAGGTAGATCCTAAAACAGTTTTTAGGTTTTTTAGGCAAATTTTTGAGTTACTTATTAAAAAAAAATATTTTCATTTATACATTCATACATACATGCATATTATTTATTTTATATTCACAATTATGTACATGACATTTTTTTTTATTCAAAAATATTAAAAGTAAAAAATAACAAAAAAAGGTAAACAAATTTATTTATTATATTTGTGTATCTATGTTGATACAAAACAAACATAAATTTTAATGTGTACCTATGTACATCAATATTGAATCTCCTAACAAAAATTTTACAGTTTGAAATTTACGTCATTCCCATGCCACATAACGGTGACAAACAAATAAGCATCTTTGCTTTTCTTTCTAGGTGTGGCTGTAAATGTTGCAAGGGGGAATTATTCTTACGATGTGTGTAGGATTTCAACGCACACTCCCTCGGTGTTTTCATATGCTCTTACTTACTAGACCACCGAGACGCCATATAGCATGTTGTAATAGGTATGAAATTTGGGCTTTGAAAAAAATGTATTATTTAATTTAAAAAATGCTTAAATTTTATTGGATAAAAAAAAGGTCTATCGCAAAGTTGTTGCTCTTTACTTGTATAATAACTTTTAATTAATAATTTTCTCATAATATTGTCCTGTTAAGAAATATTTATAAAAAAACTTCAAAATGGCACTAGTAAACTACCACTTACAATTATCCGCTACGCTCCAAAAGTTTATCAATCCGAGATATTTACGTCAAAATCTTAAAAAACAATTCCACTTCGTCGTTTAAGCTGTAGACATGTCCATATACAAACCCACACAAACACAACATGTTAAAAAATATTTTTCAGGCTTCTATACGCACCGGAGTTGTGTTTATTTGCAAAAATCTCGAATACACATTTTTGGTGTGAAAACCATAGCTACCTTATACATTCATGTATGCGGTCCGTAAAAAAAAAAAAGCTATACGATTATTTTCTAAATATTTCAGTACCACAAATGTTAAAATTAAATTTAATTAATAAATTAGTAAGAATTAAAACGTTAAAGCAAATATTATTTAATTTATAATATTTATTTATACAATAAGAAAATGTTCATGCCATAGGTATTCAAAGATATTTAAAAAAAAATTTGTCATTGTATAATATTCTCCTTTTTTAGTAGGTGTGAGAATATCTGCCTAAACATATATACATATATATATTTAGCGAATATAAGCATTATTATAGTAATTTATTTTTTAAGATATAAAAATTTTTTAAGCAAAGCTTTGAGTGCATCCAGTTTCTAATTTCATTTTAACACTTATCGTAAAGCTCACGTGTACCATATGTGTAAACACTCGTTAGAGCTCTACTTTGACTCTTCCAGAGATTGTTTAAAGATTTTGATTATCGTGTAAACACGATTCAAGTATAGAATTTTTTGTGTCTACAATGACTCTACAGATTTACAAAAAGTGTTTGTAGATTTGGAAAGACTCTGCAGTAGATATACATATAATTTATGGAGTTTTGCATATTATATTGTTTAAACTTACCCATATTAAAATGTATTTTTGTGTAAGTAAATAATCGTAAATATTTATAATAATCTTAGATATTTCTTGTTTCTGAATTGAACAGTGTAACATAAATTCTTAACTTAAATTGATAAAAAGTAATTTTTAAATAATAAAATTATATTTATACAAGTTAATTGGTAAAAGAAGGTGCAGTGACAGAACGCTGAAGGACTTTAAATCAATTAAAAAAAAAAATTAAAGCCCACTGAGTAACATAACGGTTGTCTGTATTTCATTTGACTGGATTTTATTTGGTGATATGTCAGAAGTCCCATTGGGACTTTATGAAGAATGAATATGTATATATTTTGGAAAAAGCATATAACCATGATTTTGTAACCAACTCTAAAATCACTCCCAATACAGAATCTCGCACATACACATCACATACTAGTAAATATTCAGGAAAAAACGGATAACCCAAGTTTTATCCAAAACTCTAAGATCCCTCCTAATGCGTTTGCTCTACATATTCTATTGACTATTACTCTCTTCTTTTAATAACAAAAAATAATGTGGGCCTTAATTCCAATTCAAAAGGAATTGAAGCCCGAGGCTTTATTTTTTCGGGCGTTCTGTCACTGCATCGTAAAAAAAGTACTTAATAAAAAAAAAAATGTCATAAATTCCCATAGTGATCTTATATTTATATTGATTCTAAACTCTGACTCCTATTAAACCTATTTAGGCTTTAGACTAAACAACAATCATTTGCTTAAATACATTCAATTTTTTGAAATGTTAACAATTAGTTCTATAGTTAAAGACTTTAAAAATTGAAAAGACAACCTTAAAGATGCAAAAAAATTGTTTAAATTAGTTATTTATTTTTATACCCTACACATTAAGTATAGGGTATATTAACTTTGGTATGGTGTTTGTAACCACCAAAAGGAAGCGAGTTAGGTATAGACATGTATATATATTCTGAATCAGGATCACCTCAGGAGTCGATTTAGCGATGTCCGTCCGTCCGTCCGTACGCACGATAACTCAAAAAATAATGACGCTATCTTGATGAAATTTATACTGTAGATTAACAATGACTAAGGTAAGGCGGGGATTGTAAATGGGCGAAATCGGACCATGCGTTCGAGTACCTCCCATACAACTCCCAAAACCGAATACGCATATCTTCGAAATTAATAAAGATAGAAACTTAAAATTTTGTACGAGGGTGTGTTTTTCTGAATCCCTGATATGTCTAAAATTTGAGATGAATTGGAGTGGTTGTTCGGGTACCTTCCATACAAATTTCAAAACCGAGCAAGCATATATTCCAAATTAATAAAGATAGAAACTTCAAATTTGGTACTAGGGTGTTGTGTCCTGAATCCCTTATTTGTTGAAAATTTGAGATGAATTGGGGTGGCTTTTCGGGTACCTCCCATACAACTCCCAAAACCGAACAAGTATGTCTTTGAAATTAATAAAGATAGAAACTTCAAATTTGGTACTAGGGTGTTGTTTCCTGAATCCCTCATTTGTCCAAAATTTAAGATGAATTAGAATGGTTGTTCGGGTATCTGCCACACAACTCCCAAGACCAAACAAGCATATCTTCGAAATTAATAAATATATAAACTTTAAATTTGATATAAGAATATTCTACCCTGTTGATGTCTCTAAAATTTGAGATGAACTGGGGTGGTCCGCGTGCCTTCACACACTTCCCAAGACCTAAGAAGCTTATTTTCGAATTTAATAAAGATAGAAATCTGAAATTTTGTACAAAGGTTGTAAAAACATTTATTTTTTTAGCTTAGTTATATTAAATACTTAACTAAAATAACTTATGGATTTTTAATTTAATTTGAATTTTTTAGGTGTAGGGTATAAATAAGTCGGTTACATCGACTTACTGTTACTTTTACTTGTTTTATTCTTTTTTTTGTATAAAAGTCTTTAACTAATAGGTATACATATTATTAAATGGTATGAATAACTATTTAAAATTAAAATATTTTTTTTTCGAAAACCTATAAACATTTAATAGTAGCGATCAAAAGTACATAAGTCATTTTTTGATATTTAGTAGGAGAGTGTGTTTTTTTTTTGTAATTTATAAATCAATTATTTTGACAAACAAAAATTACGCAAATTCATTTACAATTGGCCTTAGTAAACAACGAATGAGAATATTAGTATTGATAGGGTCCATTCATAGCGAACAAATATCATGCGATATTAGGATTCATTAAAAATAATTTGACTTCTTTTGACTTATGTACGTTTGTCCCCCAAACAAAAAATTTTTCTTGAACAAAAAAAAAAAATTTAATTATTTTCAAACCAACAAATTATAATTTTGATCCATTCTGGGTTCATCGCATCATAGTAGACTAATTTCTACATAAAAATCAAATGAAAAAGAAAAAAAGGAGAAATTAATCTATTAATAAAACTTTAAATCAATTAGTCAAAATTAATTTATAATTTAAATAAAAGAACACAAAAAAAAAAAAAAATTAACACATTTAATATTACATATATTATAATTTTTAATACTATTTTATTTTTTTAATATTTTTCATTTTCATTTTTAATCCTCATTTACAAAAAACCAAAAAAAAAAATCATAAAAAATAAATTAATTTTAAAAATACACAAAAAAAATTTTTTTTTTTTTTTTAAAGAAAAGAAAAAAACTGTTTTTAAACTTAAAAATTTCCCAAAATAAGAAAAAAAAACTTAAAACAAAAAATTAGAACACACAAATATTTATTAAAAACAAAAAAAAAAACTAAAATTTCCTTAGACTTAATTAAGTCTTAAACATAATATTAATCACATAATTTTAATTAAAATATACTTAATTAATTTTTTTTATTATTCTGAAACTTTCAAAAAAAAAAAAAAAAAAAGAATAAAAAAAATAAAAACAAAAGAAAAAAAAAAAAAAAACAATCATTAATTTTAATAAAAGAAATGTTGACTTCTTCGTTGTCTTCTTAATTGTTCTTGTTGTTGTCTTTGTCTTCTTGCTGCTGGTTTTGTATCATTTTGTCTGACATACAATATGTTTGAACTAACAATAATTGATTCACTTATAACACCATTCTGTGGATCATAATTATCAACAATTTGTTGTGGTGATGTTGTAATTAAATTAGAATTACGTGCTGATATAATCGAAAATAATAAAATAAAAGTGAAAACTTGTGCAATCCATTGAATTAATTTCATTTTTTTTTTTTTTTTTTCTCAATGTTCTCAATTATTTTTTTGTTTTGTTATTTTGTTTTTGTTTTTATTTTAATTTATTATTATATTTTATTTTCTGTTTTGTTTTTTTTTCTCATACAAGATTTACAACTTTTTTGTATTATGGTTTTTGTTGTTTTTTTTTTTGTTTTTTTTTTTGTTTTAAAGCTTTTGTATTTGTTTGTATGATTGTAGATTATAATAAATGCGCAATGCGGAACCAATAAAGAAATGTTAAATATATACAAAAACAAAAAAAAAAAAAAAAAAATAAAAGTTAAAAAAAAAAAAACAACAAAACAACAGTTATAATAAAATAAAAAAAGAATATCAGAACTAAATAGAGAGCAAGTATGTATAGTGTTAAATGTTTTGACCGAAAATTTTTTTTTTTTTTCTATAAAATTTGCGTCTGATCGATTATAAGTTTTTTTGAACACTTGAATACAATATGAAAGTTAAATTGAAACTGATCGAGTTTTATGAGATTAAAAACTTTTTATACATACCTACTTTTTTTTTTTTTTATACATATATAAAATTTTTTTTTTCTAGTTTTTTTCTTTTATACACCTATAGCTAATAGCTAGATTTGTTTTTTTTTTTTTTTTTTGTATTTTATAGTGATTTTGGACAAAGCAAAATTTAAAAAATACAAAATCTGATAAATTGCAAAATAATTTATATAGAATATAAAATAGCAAAAAAAAGGAAAAGAAAAAAAAACAAAAATAAGAGGTGACATGACAGGGAGTGTTAAATAAAATGTTCTGTATAAATAATAATAATCTATGTATTTTAGGTTGTTTATATATATATATATATATGTATATATATATATATTAACATAATATGTAAAACCATACTTTAAAAATTGAGAGAAAAAAAAAGTAAAAGGAATCATGTTGATTTGACGATTGATTCGATTTTTTTTTTTAACAAATATGTGGCTCATTGGTTGTCTTTTTTTTTGCTATTGTATGATGTATCCCTATAATATCAATTTCATTTTTTTTATTCATGACTTAAATAGCAAATATAAAACATATTGAGATAACGCACAGTTTTAGAAAAAAAAAAACCAAAAATTAGACAAAAATATATGCAGTCGTGGACAATTTAAATGTTAAAATTATTAAGTTTCCGAAATGGAAAAAAATTTATAAGATAAAAATCAAAAATTGATTATTAAAAAATTTTATTTTGACACTATTTTATTAGTTTTAATTTATCCGTGGTCCATCAGTTTCTTTGTTTACAAAATGTATATCTCAGGTTCTACTTAACATCTTTCAATCTAAAACGTTAAAAGTTAGGACTCTCCAATTAAAAAACCAAAATTATACAATTTTTTTTTAAATTTAGTATTTAAATTTATTATAACGGTAAAACAAAATTTTTCTTCCTCCATAATATCTCCCCAAAGCTTCTAGAAACCATCTTGAAACTTTCAGAGAAGAAAAATGTTAGCATAAGTTACCCCAGTAAATTTTTGCGTATCACCTCCTGTTTAAGGACTATTAGAAGTGATAAATTGACTTTTATTAAAAAATAAATTGACTTACTATTTTTAGACACCTGTAACTATTGATCTATGGTTTCAAATCAAATGGTTTCATAATTCTATATGATATATAAGTTTATGTATTTAATCATATATACATTGAGATGCTAATTCTCTACAATATGTATAAAATAGAATTTCTTAACAATATAATAATGTAAATGTATTAAAATAAAATATAATCATATCAAAAGTAAAGTTATATACCAAACAAAAGTTAAATTACAAATGTTATTATATCAAGCTATCAATACTTTATAAGTTTTTAAAATATTCAAAACAAAGCATATTAAATTCATTATAAGATTGAGCACGTCGAATATCAATCGGAAGAGAATTCCATAAAGATACTATTTTTACAAAGTATGACAATTTCCTTGACCTTGTACTGTGTTGTGGAACAATAAGAGGAATAACCCTTAATGATATTCCAAAAGATATCTTTTCATAGAGTTGAATGGGGATTGACTGGGAATTGACTACTCCTTATTAAATCGAAGAGAAAACATAGGTACTTATAATTCAAGTAGTTAGTGAAGCTGCAATCAAGAATACATTTCGACACATCAGAAACATTGTCAAATCTTCGGCGATTAACAACATATCTTGTGCAAGCATTAAAAATTACATTTAGCTTATTACATTCATCGGCACTCATGGATGAATAAACTACATCACAATATAAAAAATGCGGTAACACCAGTGTTTTTATAAGTCTGCATTTTGTACTTAAAGATTCATTTGACGCTATTTTCCACAATTTACCCAAAATTCGATAAACTTGATTAGAAATTTGAATAATATAATCACTCCATGTTAGAGTATTGTTAGCTACTACTAGATTTTTGACACGGTTTGCATATGGGACAGTTTTAGCATTAATTTTAAGGAGTGGTAAACTAACTGTAGAAATACCATTGAGTACAGAATATTAGCTTAGGATTTATCTGGGCTTAATTTAAGAAAATTCGTTACTGACCAAAATGAAATAGAATCCAGTTCATCATTCATTTTTACTGATGTTAATTTCTAAACATGGCAGTTCAAGTAGATTTGAACATCCTCCGCATACAACCTACAATGTCCTTCGTTCAAACTCCTAGGAAGGTCATTAATAAACATTGAAAATATTAACGGACCCAGAACCGATCCTTGATGCCATTTAAGTTTACATATTGCTTTCTACATGAAAGGTAGCTTTTTAAAAGATTCCCAGCTATTCTATGAAACATAAAATTTCGTTCCAATTTATAACACAGTAACTTATGTTTCACCGAGATAAAAACTTTGGAAAAATCTAAAAGTACCAATATAGTTGCCTGTTTTTTATTTATTGCACTGGAAATGACATCCGTAATTTCGAGTGGAGCTGTTTTAGTACTATAATTTTTCTTAAAACCTGACAGGAACTTAAGTTGCCGTTAACCAAATATTTGGATAATTGCTCGTATATTATGTACTCAAAAATCTTAGAAAGAGCTGGGAGGATACTGATAGGTCGAAAATTATTGATTTCTGGATTAGATACTATTTTTCAGAGTAGGAATAACTTTGGTCAGTTTCCACACTTCCGGAGATAGAGATAGCTTTCAGATAACTTTTTCCTCAAAAAATTTGTTGGTAGCACCCCCTCTTTAAGAGTTGTTACGCCTCAAAAATTGAAAATTTGCTATTTTTAGACACCTGTAAAAAGTTTCAGCAAGACATTGCAAGACATTTCAGCAAGACAATTCAGCAAGACATGAAAATTAAAGGTTCAATAATATACTTTTACGTGTGTTAACGACTTTTCTTAGTTATATAGGATTCCGGACTTACGGCCCCTCAAAATTTCTAACATGTCCTATTTTCACGTTTTTTCTTATTACATGTAATTTTCAAATTTTTGTGCAAGTCACAATTCTAAACAGTTTGTATTGAGTTTTGGAAATGTGCGCTTTTAAAAACCGTTGGTTTACATTCTACCTTGTTGTTGTGGCAATTCGACATTAGATTAAGGGTGTATCCACATGAAGCTTCTATTTAGCTGGTTCACGTCAAAACTATATAACTCATCCTGATTTCTACTCTTACAAAGCCACAGATTTAAGGCATTTCTCCAAAAAGCTTCTGAAGATAAATGAGAATTTAGTTTTTGAGAAACATATTTTTCCGGGCCTTGCGTGTTAATAAAGTAATTTTATTTCGTAGCTTCGAAAATATTTCACGATTCGAGACTGTTCGATTTCCTTTCCAGGTTTCAAAGGCAATATCACCTTCGTTAGATAGTTTCTGGATATTTGGACAGTAGTAAGGTACAAAATCACTTCGTGGCTTGATAGTTCTAAGCAGTATTTGACAATCAAAAATATTTATTAACAGAACATTCAATAACTCAATTTTACGGACCACATCCAAAATAAAGTATACATTGTCCCATGGCAGGTGCCTGGCCAAAAGAAGAGCCGGGACACAATTTTTGTAATCCCCAAAAGTAATATTTGCTTTAGAAATGGGCACATAACTTTTTACGGCTACATATATCAAATCACGATCAAATATACCTGGCACGGATACTTGCCCAAAGGCAGCAAGGATGCTTTCCTTATTTGTTGCAGTTAGAAACAAATCTAATAAAGATGAACATGTTTCGGTAAAGCGTGTGGATATAACATTACACTTAAGAAAACATACTGCGTACTTCTAAGGAAACCAGATGTAAGGGTATTTTCTTTAAGGGGGTCAATGTTGAAATGACCACCTATAATAATGTTTTCATATTTAAAATTAATACTATTCATTGCCTATTTGAATGGAACTAACTCAAATAACGATGGATGAGGAAAGTAAACTCCTCCCACGAGCACAGGACCACTTTTAGATTTTATATCAAGAAGAAGATATTCAATTTCATCAGTAGTAGAAGAATTATTTTGACTGGAATTCCACATTGTACATAAATGGCAACGTCTCCTCCGCGAACCCAGTTACCACCACTATCAGTTTTGGATCTATCATTACGGTAAATTTTAAAACCTGCAATTTTTAGGATGTCAGAAGACACATCAGGATCCAACCATGATTCTGAAATAATAATAACCTGAACTGTCGTTTTATGGATAATAGCTCAGAGCATATCTAATTTAGGATATAAGCTTCTTCATTTAAATGTACAACATTGAGACATTGGCTATTTGGAAATGCAGACTTCAACACAATACTGAGAATAGAATATCTTTCCAAGGAACTCAAACGGTTGATATTCATAGTGAAATTTAACTTACCGTATAAAAAATACTTATTAAAATGATTATTTGATTATTTGTATATCAATGGTAATTTGTATACTAAAATAAAGAACTAGATAATATATGGATAATAATAATATGGATAGGTATCCATAGGTATAATAATATGGATAGGTATATGCTTTGTTGTTGAAAGAAAAAATGAAATTATAAGATTAAAATTTTAACAAAATAGACAAAAATTAAAGATTTACTGTAAATAGTTGCGTGACAGTTTCCCTAAAGCTTGTTAATCAGCATGTATAGATTTTCTAGGATTATTGCCGGTTATCAACTCATATTTATAAGTAAATACTAATAGGCTCCCTCAGATTTTACAATATATAAATGACCTTTCGGTTTGAACGTTTTGAAAAGTCATCCGTCCTTTCACATTTTGGAGGTAATGTGCAATAATAATAATGTAGTATATGATAAATTCTCATTAATGTACACACGATCACGATTCAGGTTCATAATTAAAATCATGGTAATAATAAATAAACAGAATCTTAATTTGTCTGATCAATGAAAACACTTTCTTCATATTACATTAAACTAAACCACACATTTCAAAATTTTGATGTAATTTTTTCTAGAATCATAATTTCAAGAAGAAGTTAAATTACAGATATAAGCAGTATTTTTATGCAGTGGTACGTATAATTGTAAAATACAGATTGTCTAATTTTTTTTTTCAAAAATGGTAGCATAGTATAATTGTTTCGTCAATTTTAATTTTGTTTCACCACTTTTAACCTTGTTTCGCAACTTTATTTGGCCTAACGTTTAAAATGTCACTTAAGCATGACAAATTAATTTTGGTGATAGCAAAATAATTGACATCATAAATTTTTTAGTTACAATAATCAAATAAGTATAGTTAGAAAAAAAAACTTTAAAACGTTTATAATGGGATTACAGTAAAAGAATAGTTTTTCATTTTATTCTTTTACACTTGGGAGTATTGGTAAATGGGAGTAGTTGGGAGTATTGGCAAATGGGAGTTGGGAGTATTGGCAACTCTAATTTTTGTTCTACTCCTATCGACTACTTCTTCTATCAGCTACTCTTTCTCAAAGGCTGTATAATATATTAATTAACTTTTTAAACGAATTATTAACGAATTACTCCAATCAAGTCCATTGTAAAGGAATTGTACAAAACTTGAAGACAATCAGCCAAACAGCTTTAAATTGGAAGCGACCAAAATAAATTAAAAGAAATAATCTTTATCAACAGTAGGTTAATGGATGAAACAACTTTGTTCCCACAGCAAATTTTGATATATAATTTTGTAAAAAAATTTAAGATCCGTTTCACCAGTAGAGTAAAAAAATGAAAACCCTGTTTTACCAAAACGGGTTAACGAAATAAAAAAAATTAAATAGTGATTCAGCTATTAGCTAAGGGAAAGATGTGTATTGTGGCGCTATAAACTAAACCCCAAGTCACTAACTATTTTTTTAGATACATATTTTAACAGCAAATTATTTTAAAAGTGTGAGTTATCGTCTCCAAACCACCGTTAAGCAAATTGGTGAAACCATGATTTTCTTTGCAACTATGAAATCCCTCCAAATAATTTTGTTTTCATTACAAAGCACTTTTAGATAAACAAACGTGAACACAAAAAGTGACGCACATTATATTACGTTTTATTGCGTATCTTATTGAAGAGAATGCATTAACTAACCTCCCAAAAAAAAGCAAATAATTCTTAACAAAAATGAATTAATCACGTGATGAACTAATTTTTGGGGATGTTTTTTTTTCTTTTTCTGGACAATGGCTTTAATGCCAAGGCACTCATTTTTTTTAAATTTATATATCCGAATTACTCTACCTATACTAGAACGAGTCAGAGGTAATAATTGTGCGTTAAACTTCATTGATGACATTATAATTGATTCACCCAATGACACATTAAATAGTTTTAAAAATACACTGTACAAAATGTTTAAAGCTACAATAGATTATATCAAAGTGTGGGTGTGGTGATACTAATATGTAACAAGATGAACAAAACCAGCGCGGTTATAAAAATTTAATTGGACAGAATTCTTAATAAGAACTCAAAATAGATCCTTACTTGGTTAAATAGAAGTTGTAAAATACTTTGGCATCAACTTCACAGAAATTTGAATTTTATCGATAATATAAAAATTTAGTAAATTCAGCGGTAGCACCAAATTCTTCGTGGCACCAATAAAAGTGTTTTACAGTGTTTAAAAAAATATTTTACAAAACATTAATTAGACTAACACATAATTCGAAGAAAATTTAAAATACGATATACCCATTTCGGGTAATTGGAAAACACTTACTAATTAGGACTAAGATTTAAAAAATAAGTCTTATTTTTAATTAGAGTAAATATAGGTTAAATTATGTTACTACACCCTCAATAGGTTATTGGAAGGAGGAGAAGAAAAGGTAAATTCTACTTTATCAATTTGAATCTTTATTAGTTTTTTTTATTCCCTACAATTTTCCGATAAATAGTAAATAAAGTAAATTTTTAAAAATATTTTCTTAATTTATACAGACAATTAATTAGCACATAGAGAAGATAAAAATTATTATTATATGTGGTAATTACACAAAACCCGTTAAATTTTTTATACAAAGTTATAATTTTAAAGATTATATAAAGGGTAAAATAAAGTTTAATTTTGAAAGCAAATTCACAACAATCACCTGCAAAAGGATACTGTGTAGCAAATGTATAAAAGAATCTTTATATTAATAGAGTTTACTTCGGGGGCCAAAACAAACGAAAAATGGTTATCTAGGAGGTAGAGGTCTATTTCCCTCGTTTCTTAAGCTAATTATGCTTATAGTTTTTTTTAAGTATTAATTTATTTTCGTATATCTCAAAAAATATGTACTTATTATTCCATATTGTACCATATTTCAGATACCTTTCGTTCAAAAGTTAAAAGTATTTAAATGAAAAAACGAGGAAGAGTGCAATAAAGTAGATTGTTTCAATTCTGAGATACCCTTATGAACATAATTCATATACATCATTTACAAAATTTTAGATATTTTACTTAATTAAGTACCGAGATATATTTATGTAAATTTTAGACTTGTATTACAGCTACCCGAACCACCCACATTTTAGTGAAGTTATTGGCATGCAACTTGACAAAAATTTCAGATTCCCAGCTTTAATATACACTTAGTTATGTAATATAAAGAAGGAAGTTGTATAGCAGCTACTCGAACCCGCCGGCCGAATTTGCTGGATTTAAATAACGAAACTAACAATTTTGCAAAAGTAACCTAGTAAAAATTTCATAATCGCTGAATTGATGTAGTTGCTATACAACTTCTTTCTTTATATCGAAATAATCTTTTTAAGCTATGTATCTGAAATTTTGCTATGTATCCGAAATTTTGTAAAAGGCTCACAAGATCTGTAACATTAAGTGGGGCGCAGCTGGTTTAGACAGCTTGCATATCTTGGTTTAATAAAGCTAGGCATCTGAAAACTTACAAAAGATGATAAAGTTCGAGTAGCTGCCATACAACTTCTCGTTTTAAATGAATATAACTCAGTGTCTATAAGATGTCAAGTTGTATACTAACAACTTATGTAAAATTTTGTTGTTCTAGAGCAACAGGTTCAGGCAGCTTGCTCATCTTGAAAGTTAATGAAGTCAGATGTCTGAAATCTTATAATAGATTATGAAGTTTTATGGCAATAACTTCTGTAAAATTTAGTTGTGTTGGTGTAATAGGTTCGGGTAGCTGTGATACAATTTCTTTTTAAATTAAAACAACTCAGTGTCTATTAAGGCTAGATGTATAGAAATTTGATTGTGCTGGTGCAATAGGTTCGATTAGCTGTCATACAACTCCAAAATTTACATAAATATGTCTCAGTACTTAACATCGGTACCAAAACATCTGAAATTCTTTAAAATGATAAAATTTTATGGAAACAGTATATATAACGTTCATTCGGGTATCCTAGATTTAACACCGTATTCCCCATTTTTTATTAAAATTAAAATAAAAAAAATTTCAAAATAATAAATAAAGAATATGTACTTATAAAATATTTTTGAAAATATCATCACCTTGTATGAAAATAATACGCTTTTGTTCGAACTGCTTGGTTAATATCTATATTTTGAAACTCAGTTGTGTTGCTGAAACTGTATCTCGTATTTTATATTTTAATTCTTCAATAGATGAAATTTCGCAAGAATATGCATTTGATTTTATCCATCCTCAGAAATAAAATTCAATTGAGATCTAAGATACCAACTTATTGGATTTTTTCTATCAATCTATTAATTAGATGTTTTCTATTAAGTTAATCTTTAACATATCTGGTGTAGTGATGAGCTGGTTCATCATGTTGGAAAACCATAATTTACCAAATAGGCAGCGGTACATTTTCCTATAATTATACTCTATAAATAATCAAGGCTGAAAGAGAATCATTCTGTATAATATTATTAGAAGAAGATTGCAGTTTTCTTACGTAACGTTAAAATATTGAAAATATTGCATAAATTAAAAAACATTGTAAAAATAATGATTGTAAATTGTCTTTTTATTCCCCTGCAGTAAATTTAATATTGATGAATTTCCTATCAGACATTCTGAGTACTGATGAATCTTATAATGAAAGAATAAGAGACAAAATGTCGGGAATAGTGCAGTTGACCTAAACTAACATTTCAATTATCTATTTTGCCTAATCTCATTTGACAAAAAACTCTTTTCGGAAAAATTCATTTAACAAAAAGTTCAGATGTTTACTTTGCAAAACATCCGTTTGAGAAATTTTCAAATTACATACGTGTATGTTATGAGTGACATTAGGTATACATACATACATATTCTGTAAAAGCCGTAAAACTTTGATTTTGTGATCAACTATAAAGACCCTCCAAGTTAGTTTTGTTACATGCATATTTCAACATCAAATTTAAAATAGTGGGGCCTACTGCCCCCCAAATCACCCCTAAACAAATTATTGAAACTCTGATCAACTCTAAAATCCTTTCTTAATATTTGGTTTACATACATATTCTAACATCAAAGAATTTAAAATTGGTATTTTCAGAAATGAAATTTCGAGACGATCACAAAATTCCCAAATATTTAAAAAACTAACATGTCACTTTGATAGTAGTGATTTTTTAACGTTTTTCAAGAAACTTTTGTCTAGAGAAGTTGATTTAAAAAAAATTGTAGGACTTTTCCTCGGTAAGAAAAAGAAAATCGGATAATTTGCAAATACTGCTATTTTTATACCCTACACATTAAATATAGGGTATATTAACTTTGGTATGGTGTTTGTAACCACCAAAAGGAAGCGAGTTAGGTATAGACATGTATATATATTCTGAATCAGGATCACCGCCTGAGTCGATTTAGCGATGTCCGTCCGTCCGTCCGTCCGTACGCACGATAACTCAAAAAATAATGATGTTATCTTGATGAAATTTATACTGAAGGTTAACAATGACCAAGGTAAGGCGGGGATTGTAAATGGGCGAAATCGGACCATGCGTTCGGGTACCTCCCATGCAACTCCCAAAACAGAATACGCATATCTTCGAAATTAATAAAGACAGAAACTTAAAATGTAGTACTAGGGTGTTGTTTCCTGAATCCCTGATTTGTCCAAAATTTATATATATTTTATATCTTCGAAATTAATAAAGATAGGAACTTCAAATTTGATACGAGGGTGCTGTTTCCTAAATCCCTGATTTGCCTAAAATTTGAGATGAATTGGAGTGATCGTTCGGGGATCTCCCACACAACTCCCAAGACCGAACAAGCATATCTTTGAAATTTATAAATATAAAAACTTGAAATTTGATATAAGAGTATTCTACCCTGTTCTGATGACGTCTTTAAAATTTGAGATGAATTGGGGTGGTGATCCGGGTGCCTTCACACACTTCCCAAGACCTTACAAGCATATCTTCGAATTTAATAAAGATAGAAACCTGAAATTTTGTACAAAGGTTGTAAAAGCATTTATTTTTTTTAGCTTATATTAAATACCTAACTAAAATATCTTATGGATTTTTAATTTAATTTGAATTTTTTAGGTGTAGGGTATAAATAAGTCGGTTGCGTCCACTTACTGTTACATTTACTTGTTTTATCTACAATTTTGTTAAAAAGAGATTTTTTTTTTTTGTTTTTTGACAAATGAACATAGGCGAAATAGAAATTTGTTATCTAAGTGTTATTGAAGTGTTAAGACGCCAAACATATATCCTATAAATTCAAATTTTCTAAAGGAATTCTGAAAATTTAAAAAAGAAAAACTAAAAAAATAAAAATAGCATAATTTACTTTTTTTTACCAAATTAAATTTTATTTTATTTTGTTTCGTTTTTTTTTTGTTTTTGTTGTTTTTTTTTTTGTATTTTTTTTTTTTAAATATATTTTAATATTTTATTTTTATTAATTTATCCCATTATTTAGCTATTTAAATAAAATTAAATATTATTTTTTATAATAAAATATATTTTATATATATGTATATATGTATTTAGTATAAAATTTATTTCGAATTTTTTCCATTTGTTTTTTTTTTTTGTTAATTTTCTTTTTTTAATTAATTTTACTTTTATTATAACTACAAATATTATAATTATATATCAATTTTTCACAATTTTTTTTTTTTTTTGTTTTTTAATTGATTGATTTATTTTTCATTTTTAATTAATTATATAAAATAAAAATTAAAACTTATTAAAACTTATTTGTATATTATAACATTATTATTTGTATATTAATTTTTGTTTTTTTATAAAATCAACACTAACCAAAAAAATTTAAAAAAAAAAAATAAAAATCAATTAATATACAATAATTATTTTTTTTATTTATAAATATTTTTTTTTGAATTTTTTGTTTTTTTCTTTATTTTTTTTTACCTTAATTATTATCTAATTTTACCTTGATTTTGTTGTTATTATTATTTTTTTTTTTTTTTCACTTAAATTCTAAAACTTAATTTAAAATTGTGCCTTTATTTATATTGCAAAATTGGTTCGTTTGTTTCATTTATGTACATATGTTTATGTTTATATATGTATATATATATATATATGTATATATATATGTAGAATAAATGTTATTTAAATTTTGAAAAGAATGAAATTATTTTAAAAATTTTGAATATTCCGAAAAAAAAAAACGAAAAAATTAGATAATTTGTAAAAATTTCGAATTTCGAATTTTGTAAACTGTCATTAACTGTTTATATAAGGATAATTTTGTAAGATAAATCGAAGGAGAACAAAGAAAAGACTATTTCGGATAAAGTCTAAAGAAGAAACGAAAAATATAGGAACGGGTCACAATCCTGCACGCAAAAATCAACCTGTGACATAATCTTGCTTTTTTTTTTTATATCTTACATTAATTACAAAATCTATCTTTCGAAAATCTTGCATTACTAAATCTTTCATGGACAAAATCTTGCCAAATATTTTTAAAGGAATATATTGTGGCTTTGTTTTTAAAGTATGTATAAACAAATAGTTAAGGAGGATTTTAAAGTTGGATTCAAAAGGAAGTTTGCCGCTTTTTTCAGAATATTTATATATAAGAATATGTGACATTCTGAATTACATGCAAGATTTTGTCCTAGTAGATTTTGGAAAAAAAGCTTTTGTTTTAAAAGATTTTCGAAAGATTTTCGAAAGCAAGATTTTGTCATATTAGAATTTGACGTAAAAAGATAATGTAGTAAATCCGAAAAATATAAATGTTATCATAGTAAAATCTCACATAGATTATAGAATTTTATAGAAAAAAACTTAAATAAATAAAAAAAAAAAAACTCGTGAAGGATGCATTTAAAACTCCTATATTATAAATTTTCCGATTTAAGAAAAATTTATGTTATCGAATATAAATAATTATGTATAGAAAAAATAAATAGAAAAAATGTATAGATATAGTCTTTTCACGACTTAAATAACACATTACATGATATGTACTTAAAATATATATACATATATATATATATATATATAAATATAAGAAAATATAAGAGCACATCAGAAAATATATGCTCATATCTGATAATGTACTTAAAAAAAAAAAAAAAAAAAATGGCACAACATTTAAATATAAATCGATCTAATTTATATTAATTAAAAGATGATATAAAAATCATTAAATTAATTATTTTTTATTTTTTTTTTTTGTTTTTATTTTATTTTATTTATTTTTTTTTTGTTATGTTTAATATTAAATTTTCGTTATTCGTTTTCTTTATCATTTACATATTATGTATATGGTAGAAATAATACCTTAAAAAAAGATATTTATCTAAAAAAAAAACTCTAAATAAAAGTGTTCGGGAATTAAATTTCTGTTTTTTTTTTATTTATTTGTTAATTTTAATTTTGCAATTTAGATGCAAATAAAAGAAATTGTGAAAAATTTATCGAAAATATACGATAAATATATTAAAAATTCCAAAATTTACTAATTTTAAACAATTTTAAATGCTAAATAAAAAAAATTTAATTTTAAAAAATATCGTAAATCGTACACTTTTATTTAGGTACATTTGTTAGGTTTTTGTTTGTGTTTGTGTGGTGTGTTTTACGTACAATAAAGTTAAATGTCATCTAAGTTTTTATTATTATATATATATTTCTTTTATAGACTTTAAAATTTTTCTTTGTGTTTAATTTAAAAAAAAATGCATGATTTTGGATTTAAAAAAAAAATTGACAATTAAAATTGACAAATAAAATTGACAATTAAAATTAATAAATAAAAATGACAATATTAGTATTTACAATTAAAATTGACAAATAAATTTGACAATAAAAATTGACAAATAAAATTTGATGTAATTAATACTTTATTGCACTTAAAATATTAAACATGTTATTTTATATTTTTTTAATGGCTACCTAACTAAATAAATTTTATTTTTTAATATATATATATAATATGTACTCATATTTTGCTGTAAATATTATTAAAAAAAAAATTTAATATTATTATTTATTATTTATATATATATGGATACGAATTTAATAATCGTTTATTGAACAATTGAATTTTTGTTTTTTTTTTTTTTGTTAAAATCGTTTCTTAAGTTAAACTATCACAGATTATCAGTTACATTGCTAATTAATTATTTTTTTTTTTTTTAGTTTTTTTTTTGTTTTATTTGTTTTTTTTATTAATTAATTATTAGTTTAATTTTTTGTTTAGATTTTTAAGGTTATAATTAATTACAATACAAATAATAATTGAATTAATTAGATCAAAAAAAAAAAAATACAGAGAAAAATAAAAATTATAATTTTCAAATTAAATATTAAAAATATAAATAATATTAATTAAATAGATTTTGACCTGTAATAAAATTAGTTTTTTTTTTTTTTTTTACAATTTTAAATTAATATATAAATTTTTTTTATAATATTTAATTTTTATATAACCTTATAATCCTTTCCGGTCAAGTGTCACAATTTTATAATAAAAATATCTGAAATCATGGCAACACTTTTATGATATTATTACACTATAATATGTTATACCTATTTTTTTGCCTTTAACAGGGTCGACGTGTAGGAATTTTTTGGCACGCGACAATTTTAATAGATTAAAAATACAAAAAATATTTATTATTAATTAAGAAAAAAATTTTCGACCGAAGGATAATTTATAAAATATTTTAACCGTAAAGGATTAATTGTATTGATTTATTTGATATTGGAAGAGCTGTGATTTTATTTAAAAATGCATAAATAAACAATTAAAGTTTAAGTTGCTCTGTATTTTTTTCTCGTTGTTTTTTTTGTTGTTGCAATGTCGGTTCTAGAAGGGGTTTTAATTTTGTTTAATATCGAAATTTTAATAAACTTTTTATTTTATGTAATGTAAACTCTTCATAATTTTTAGAAATAAAATATTGAAATTTTATTTACATAAAACTAGAAATGGTAATAAAAAGAATTAATTAAGTAAATGAAAAGAAAAATATTGTAATTTGTGAGGTCTATGTATTTCAAATTTAGATTTGAAAATTTTGTATAGTAAAAGTGATTCGTAAATTTACAAATCTGTTGATTTTTTACCATTACCGAAATAATCACATAAATCTATTCATCATCTTTTGTTTTTTTTTATATAATAATTACTAATGGCATCTCATATTAAATTTTATCTATTTGTAACACATTTTTTTTGCGATTAAATAAATTTCTATCTGTTCTTAGTTTTTTTTATTAATTTTTGTAATTTCATGGCAAGTTTTGTAAATTTTTTCTCTGGATGAAAATTTATCTTAATAAAAAAAAAAAAAAATTCTAATTATTACTACATACATTTTATATAATATTATACAGTTGTTTCACTTTTATGTAATGGTTGTAATTCTCTTTGTAAATCATTATAATATTCATGATCAGAATTTGTTAATTCACCTTCAGTTCCTTGTGTATTATTTGATGAATTACTACTACTTGATAAACTGACAGTTGCTGTTGATGTTGGTCGACTATTTTGATTAATATTATTATTATTTGTATTAATAACTGGTATACCTATTGTTTGTGTTGGCACTGATATATCTGTATTACTATATTTTAATGAATTAAATGCTGATGATGATGGTGTTGATGTTATTATTGTAATTCCATTTGGAATACGATCAATTGTAGCTGGTATAGTACTTGTACTACCACCACTTATACTACTATTGCAACCAATTGTTCCGCTACCATTATTATTATTATTATTATTACAATTATTTATATTATTATTATTATTATTTATATTATTTATATTATTATTGCTGTTGTTTGTATTAATATTATTATTAATACCATTATTCATCAGGTACTCTGGATTATCAACACTTGCTGGAACACCAATTAAATCCATATAACCACTTGGTGTTGTATTATTATTTTGACATGTTGGCATTAAATAATCATCTTCATCAACTGGTAAATCTAAACGTAAATTACCAACACCAACTTCACGGGCATTTGAATCAGTTTCATCACCATCACCAGATGATGTTTTATTCATAGGATCTTTACAATAACGTATTATCTTTGGCATACCATCATCACCTATTGCTAATTGTTCATTAGCATTACTTGGTCCTGGACGACCACCCATTGTACCCATTTGTCCAATACCACCTGAAGATTTTGATGGTGTTTGGAAATAATCTTCAGCTTCAACAATTTGATCATTACTATCTACAGTTGGTGCCAATTTTCTAATTAAATCTTTTTCATCTTGACTTGTATAAGATGGCAGTCTTGTAAATTTATCACCTGGTATTACTAAATAACGACCAGGATCACGTGCAAATTCTGAAAATGCATTAACTAATTGTCTAAAGGTTGGACGCATTTCTGCATCTAAATGCCAACATGATAATAAGGTACAATATATATCTAATGAACAAATTTCAGGTTGTTCTAATTTTAAACCAACTTCTATTAAATCTGGAATATCTTTAGCTGGAATAGTATCATGTGGTCGTGAACCATATGATAATAATTCCCAAATAGTTACACCATATGCCCAAACGTCTGATTTACTTGTGAAAAGACGATGGCGAATACATTCTAAAGCTAACCATTTAATTGGCATTTTACCACCAGCTGCTTTATATTCATTGTCACTATTCAATAGTTTAGCTAAACCAAAATCAGTAATTTTAACACACGATGGTGTTTGTACGAGTACATTACGAGCTGCTAAGTCCCGATGAACAAAATGACGTTCTTCTAAATAAGCCATTCCTTTAGCAATTTGAGTTGACCAATTGAGTAAAGCTTTAGAACCAATTTTATCTTTGTTATTTCGAACATAGTCTAAAAGGCAACCCAATGGCATCAATTGAGTTATTAACATCATTTGTGAAGTCATACAAACAGCTAAAAGTTTAAGTAAATTTGGATGCTCGACTGAAGCCATTATATAAGCTTCATCAAGAAATTCTTTACTTGATTCAACACCGGTACATTTAAGTAATTCTTTAATAGCAACTGGAACTTTTACATTTTCATTTTCTGGTACCCAAACACCTTTATAAACTCGACCAAATGCACCCATACCAAGTATACCTCCTTTTCTTAATTCTGCTTCTTTTACAATTCTTAATTTTGATAGATTTGGTGCAACATTCGATGGTCTTAATGGTTCAGAATCTTCACAACCAGACAAAACCATTGTCATTTTAACTGCTTCTTTCTTAACTTTTGTTTTTTGACAACATGAATAGGCAAGTATAGCCATTGCACATAAAACACAGAACAAAATTACAAAAGCAGAATACAAAAATATTGAAGTATCAGCTCCGGCATTCAATTTGGAGCCTCTAGGAGCTTGTGCAGAACAGAAGGATCCAATATCTTCAAAATTCTTATATGGATATTCAGGTGGGCATTTTTCAGTACAGTTAAATATTGTTGTATTGTCATAAATATTTGCACCTTCTGCGAAAACTTTAAAGTTTTTACATTGTTTGCAATTATTTTCTCCAGGACCAAAACAACCTTTACATTGTGGATGACATTGGAAACATTCACGTTTTTCTTCATCAGCATATAAATGTGGGGCACATTCATCTTCGCACTGTTCTCCAAATTTATATCCAATACATTTTTGACAAATTTGTCTATGAAAACCATAACCAGTACAGATTTCACAACGTGGATGACATTTACGACATATTGCCTTTCCACCAAGTGGTTTTAAATATCCTTGTTCATTAGGTAACACATATTGATAGTAATAACCATTTGGGCAACTTTCATTTTTATGTAAACATCTATCGTATGTATTTTCATCAGACATTACTGCTTTGTCACAGGAATTACATGCTCTAAGTCCAATAGTATTAGTTGGTCCTGTACAACCTTCTTCACAATTTGGATGACATGGCCGGCAAACTCCATTATCATTGTATTTATCAAAAGGACATTCTGTAACACAATTGTTACCGTCACGAAAATTAACACATTTAATACATTTATCAGGACCTGATCCTGTACATGATATACATTCTGGATGACAGCTTTTACAAGTTTTATTATCGAATTGGTACGCACTAAAACCAAAAGACATTCGATTAGTATTGGTAACAATTAATTCTATTAGTCTATTAGTTACATACTTTGTTACATTGGTACAATCAGCATAACAGGTTCCATTAAAAGTAAAATGCCTGCAATCCAAACATTGATCGGCTCCAGAACCCCAACAACCGGCGATTTGACATTCTGGATGACATATGTTATTTTCATTTTCTAAAAAAACAAAATAATAAAAAAAAATATTATTTTAAATAATTATTTCATTTTATAAATCATGTTAAAACTTACCACAGTCTGTACTATTCCGATTCTTTTCAATTACAACAACTGGATCTTTACTCTTTAAAACATTTGCCCAAGAAATTTTATCAACATAACATAAATTTTGATTTTGTTGTATAACAACTGAACCTGAATTTATTCTCTTTAAAGATTTCAATTCTAATGATTTCAAATTAGTTCTGACAATTGTAAATGAGGCAAAATAATTTTCCATTAATTGACGGCCATGAATTATTTCTAAATTACGAAAATATGATAAATTTGTAAACTGTTCATGTAATCCTTGAATATCTAAATATCCTGTAATTTCTTTAACCGTTGAAAATACTTCTAAACGATCCGGATGCAATTTTCCATACCATGGTCCTAATGAATAATTTTTATAAACTTCTGAATAACCAGAAAATGTTTGATCTAAAATTCTTAAAGATCCTTCAATAATTGTACATCCTTTAAAATCATCAATATTTCCAGAATTTAAAACTGATACACCTGGACAAGTTTTTGGACATGGTCCATTACATGCTACACATTCACCATTTTTTGCTGTTTTATCAATTGGACATGTTCTAACACATGCTCCTTGATCTTTTAATAAATGTTCTGGGCAATTTTTAACACATGTTGCACCATAAGCATATTTTCCTTCTGGATTTGCTTCCCATAAATAATTTGTTGGATTATATATTTGCATTGGTGGACATTCTTGTTTACAAACACCATCATCATAGAAATTTTTACATGCAATACATTGATTTTGTGTTGGACCAGTACAACCACCAGCACAAAATGAATGACAACATTCACGTGGTCTTGGACCAAAACAACGTCCACCACCACCAATATCAGCACATTGTGGTGAACAATTTACTTTACTAAATTTTTGACAATTTTGTGGACCCGTACCCCAACAGCCACCATCACAACTTTTATCACATTGTTGACAATTACGTTCAGCCAATGAAAAATTATATGACCATGTATAATTACCTTTTGGATCTAAAAAGATTTAGAATTGTTATTTAAAATATTAATTAAACAAATTAAAAACTAAATTTTTTTACCTGATATTATTTCTTTCCAATTAATTGATTTAATATGACACAAATTAAAATTATCAACAAAACCAACTGATCCAGATAAAATATCTCTTAATGCTGGTAATTCAAGTGTAAACATTTTCGAATAGGTTACAAATAATGCATATTGTTTTTCTGGTACACTCAATTTAAATAAAGTTCGGCCACGGATAATTTGTAGTCTAAAATTTATTTAGGAAAAAATTTTAAATAATTAAAAAATGAAGAGAAAAAATTTAATTTATTAGAAGGTTACCTTGGCAAAACAACTTTCTTAATATCCACATGACTGAAAAGAATATAACCAGTTACTTCACGTATATGCTCAAGAAAACTCAAATCTAAATTTTCATCTTGTAACCATGTTAATTCTAAATTGCCATCAACATATGTACAATTATTATAACGATCTCTTAAATTTCTATAATGATGAATACGATTTGATGGCACCGATAAACGACTCTTGGTTCCAATACAAACTAAAATTAAAAAAAAAAAAAAAAATTTAATTAATAAAATTTTATTTAAGGATATTAAATTTAAGGATTTATTAAAACAAATCAAAACTGGAAAATAACAGATTTAATTTATATAAATCTTTAAGATATGTTAAAGTTATTCTTAAAATAAAAGTGATTGAAAAAAATATATTTTCAAGCTCAAAATAAGTTTGTTTTCTGTTAAAAAAAAACATTAACTAGAAACTATCTGTTTTAATATTAGCACTAAATACGGAATTATGAACATAATTGATGGAAACTATGAACGGATCTTTATTTAAACTTCTGTATAATATATTGTTCTGTAATTTTACCATATTATTGGTATAGTAATAAAATGCTCAATCATTAAACAGTTTAGGCAATTGATATTAACCAAAATATAAATAATGCTAATATTAATAATAATAACTGCCTTCAATTATTGCCTCATGCCAATTATTGCCAAAAGTTAAATGTTATATACTACAACATGATGTAACTGTTAATGGCTTCGTCAATGATAGCCAAATAGTAATAATAATAAGCTGACTTATTGTTCCTTTACAGATCCAATCGCCAACTCAAAGTTTCTGCATCCCTAACTTATCCTCTCCTATTAACACTCCCCAGCCAATATATTCCGTTAGAAGTTTTAATCTATTATATTGACTAAAGGAAAAGGTGGGTTTAGTCAGTAAGAATCTGACATTACCAATGCGGTATTCATTGTGCTTCACTTTCATTAGGTGAAAAAACACAAAAAAAAAGAAAATCAAAGTTTAATAAGGAGTGAGAAGAATAATTTTATGGTAGGTATTTATTTGTACTTACCACATACGAAAAATTGAGGTCCACATTCAAGAATCGTACTAATAAAAATATGAGTGAAAGTGTAATGAACATAATAAACCCTAAGATGATTAAAAAGTCGGATAACAAAATTAGATAAAAAAAAAAAAAACAAAACAAATCACAACAAAATGAAATACAGAGTTGACGAATTTTGTGGAAAAAATATAAAATAAAATACAGTAAAATAAATAAATTAGATTTTTTTCAGTAGAATTTTATGTTTCTTTTTTTCACAGGAGTGGAAGAGAAATTTGAGAAGGAGAGAATTTCATAGGAGGAGAAATTTGAGAAAGATATAATCTTCCTTTCAGTTTTTTTTTCTATAGTATTTCAAAATGGCATGCCACTATCTTACTTCCTTTAAAATAACGGATAAGATTATATGAGTTTTTGATGAGAATGATAAAGTAAAAATGGCTGGTAAAGATTTAATGAGGTTTAAGGTAAGCTACAATAATAGTTTCTTTATTATTAACAAAATTTATAGATATAGCTATAAGCTAAGTAACTTGTCCTTCTATTAGTAAATTTGTGATTGAATTCCATATAGCAAAAAAAAAGCTTTAATCACTACAGAAATAAAAGTTTATTTTCTTTTTTTTTTAAAAAACTTTTTTCACCCATAATGGAAAATAAAATTTTAATATCAATCGTTCAATTTCAAGCAAAAAAAAGAAAAAGAAAAAGAAATTTTTTTTAAAAACGTATTTGGAATTTCTTTTTTTATAAAGATATTCCGTATTTTTTTTTATTTTTTTTATTTATTTATTTAAATCCTGTTTCAAAAAAAAAGCACGCACTTTTTTAATATGGCGCCATATTATTTTTAGTAACCTTGTGTAGGCTTTTCAATGTTAATTTTTTTTTTTATAATTTTTTCTAATTTCAAATCAGTTTACCAAAACAAAAAAAAAACAAAAAATTTACTTTACCGAATTGAGCATAGAATTAAAATTTAATTTTTTTTTTTTTTTCATTTTATAAATATTGCTATAAAATTAACACTACCATATTAAGGTGGTTTTTTTTTTTTTTTTGTTTTTTAAAGTACACTAAAAGAATTTAAAAATAAATATTTTGTTTCCTATTAATTCTATCTTATCTGAATATTTAAAGATAAAAACAAAATCAAAAAAAAAAAAAAAAAAAAAAATAGAAAAAAAAAAGTGCGTAGTATTTAAAACATCCTTTTATGTATTAGAAATTTTATTTTGATTTCTTTTTTTTATGACTCATTTAATGTTCTAATCACAGGTTATAAACCTTATAATTAGTGATTTTTAAAGGTAAAATTAAATATTAAATTATCATGTAATTAAAAAAAAAAATACAAGACCAATATCATTAAAAAAAAACAAAAAAATAACAAAAAAAACAACAAATTCGGAATTAGAAGTGCTTTTTACATTTTGGTGTTATTTGAAAAAATAATTATTAAAACTATCATAGATTTGTTGTCAAGTTTCGAAATGGCAAAATAAAAGTACCAAAAAAAAAAAAAAATTGATTTACCATTTTAAATGAGACATTAACCTACACATACATAAACATATATATTTATTTTATAGATTTATTTTGATGATTAGTATCTAAAAAAAAAAAAAAAAAAAATGAGTATATTACAATAAAATAAAATTAAAATTAATATTAATATTTATGTATGTATGTATGTATGTAAATTTATAATTTGTCACGAATTTCAAAGGAAAAAATCAGAATAAAAATGGAAGTTGAATAGAACAGCTGATTTGTAAACTAAAAGATTTCCGTATTTAGTAACAACATTCAGAATAGATATTAAATTCATCTATATTGTGTCGATGATGTTGTATATATATATGTACTTTATGTTATGTGCGCCATAATCTTACTACTTATTATAATGATTTTTAAATTTAAAATGGTATTTGTATACCCATTAATGAAAATTTTATATAATTACAAATATATTATATAGAATTGATTTCTTTATTATATATACCAACATATTTATCTATAGATATAGTTATCAACATATTATGGTAACTTACAATCATTAAAAATAACTAACAAAAGAGTTGATCGGATTTAATTTTTTATTTATTTTTTTTTCAAAGTTTCTTTTACCATTTATGGTTATGAATATTAAAATATTAGATAGAAAAAAAAAATACATATATATATGTATATTGTTAAGATTCATATAGGGTACATATGTATATTTTATAATTCTATGTATATATATGGGGTGTGGGAGAAAAAAAAAAGAATTACAGAATATGTACTTACTATATATTGAAAATCATATGGTAAATTTAATTACAAATAAGAAATTAAACAAAAAAAAAAAAATTTATAGTAATAAACATTTAGTCTTTTATATATGTAGGAATAAATTAATTCTATTAGAGATTTTAATTTTTCATATTCTATTCTCTATTCGGATTTTTTAAAGTTTTAATACTTCTTTTTTTTTTGATTATATCGGAGGGTTTTTAATATTTTTTTTTTTCTTTTTTTTGATTAATTATTCAATAATTACAAATTACTTTATAATTTTGTAGCTTGTTTTTAATTTTATATTTACTTATATATTAAAATATGATGAAAATTATTTTTATCTTTTAAATAAAAATAAATTGTGTATTTAATTTCTTATGTTAAGTTTAATATTAAATATGTGTTTGGAATGCATATAGTATTTTATTATGCAAAACCAATTAAAGAATTATCAAAATTGTAATTACATGGTTGTATGATCCCTTGCCCTTGCACTCAACAGAAAATATACTCTGAGGGAATTCTTCTTGAAGAATTGATCCTTGACGATCTGTTGGATATAGATATAATCGGTCTGCAGTGCTTTATAAAAAGTTTACAGTGGTGTAATTAGCAGAAGATCTGATGATTTGGCGTGTCGGTTTTATGACTTATGATGTAAATTGGCATAAGTTTACGTCAGCAGCTCATTTAACCTATACCCACCTATGCATCAACTTATAGAATGGTTTAATTAATTAAATTTATTCTGGTGTAGTGTTTATTTAATATATGGAGACTATCAATTTCATAGTGACAATTAAGTTTACTCCTTCATTAAATTTTATTTAAATAATTAATTCATAATTAAAGGACAATATTTTGCTAGTTAGTCTCTGGAAAAAATGGTGGAAAAGTTCTGCAAAGACACCAAGAATTCCCCCTTGGAAGTGTCAGATTCTTTACTGACTTAAACCCAATTCCTCCCCATCTAGCCAATATATTGGGATGAAACCCCTAGCGCAGTATATCGGCTAGAGAATAGGGATAGGAAAGGATAGGACAATAGGATGCGAAAACATTCTATTGGCGGTGGGATTGCAAGGAAACAATGAATCCGCCTATTATTATTATTATTTTGCTAACAGTGACAATAGTCGTTACAACAGTTACAACATGCAGTAGTATATAACACCTTCCTATATGAAGTAATTATTGAAGGCAACCCACACTGTCACTATAGCTGCTATTATTATTGGTATTAGTATTACTTATTATTCTTATTAATATTCTTATTTTCTATAGAGTCAGGGACATCAGTGGATTACAACTTGCAGTAGTATATAACACCTTCGTGTATTATATTAACAAAGATAACTTCACTATAGCAGTTACTATTATTATTATTATTACTATATAAAATTACTACATATTTTTTTATTTATATGACCTGGCTGAGGTTTGAACTCAAGATCCTCCGGTTGAAAGGCTGGCGACTTAACCACTGCGCCATGAGTCAGATAATTTATTTTTATGAAAATATTTTCTTTAAAATTTTGTACCTCACAACCTAATTATAAGAGTCTAAACAACTGTTACTTCTTTTGCAAATCTCATTCTATCAGATAATGAAATTCTAACCTAATTTAAATGTTATTATTATTTATTTACCTTATTAAATTGTAATGTATTTATTACAGAAGGCAAATAAGGATTATAAATAATTTTGTTTTTTTTTTTTTTGATATTTTGAAAATTAATGCTTACAATTTACTTAACGTGTGTTAGGAGTTACATTTTAAAATAATTAAAAGAGTTCCAAAACCTCGTACGTCATCAAAATTCTTTACATTATTTTATTTCGATTCAACTTGAAGTATACCAGTCAAGTGTGGTTTCTGTTCTGCTGTGTTTTAACTATATATAAATGAAATTAAATCTTTTCTTTTCTTCACCTAAAAAATCAGTCTGAAGCGTAAGCAGTGATATTAACTATGATTGATTTTAAATAAAGAGATTTTATATTAAAATTTGAAATTTAGTAATAAAATATTAATAAACAATAATCTTTGATGTTCACGAAACTCAATAAAAATATTTATAATAGACTTTTATAATACAGTATATGTCAAGAAAAATTTAACCAGTTCTTCTGCTCGTCTTTTATATAATTGAAACACTCTAATGTATACTTATTGCCGTTTTTTTTAAATAAACATAATCTTAAGTATCACGAGGAATAAGTAACAACGCGAGTTTTTGAGATTGATCTATTGTGCTCCCTCTACAACTATGTGTTTTGAATTGTCAGTCTTGCCGCCTTTAAGAAACTAAAAATCCGTACAAGATTTATTGCTGGCAGTTCATCTTCGGTAAAACAATTTATGCTCCTAGATGTACATATCTTGCTTGGATTAAAGCTCCACAGTTTTCTAGTATGTGTTCTGAAGACTCCTCTCCTTCTTGATAAAATTTGAATGGACCGTCATTCTTTATTCCAATTTAAATGTTCCTTTAGCCGGCAGTGTCCCTATTTGAAACCTATTATAATTCTCAGTTTATTTTTACTTGATTCTATGACTTTTTCATATCTTTTTCGTTTATAATTTCCCAGAAGCTCGTCCTTTGATTTTTAGTTTTTCTCTTATTGGGGCCTGCGAAAGGAGTTGCAGCTTCTTCTTTTGCAAGTCGACCACATTTTCCTCTATATTTAGATGTCTAGATACCCATCCAGTAAAGGTTTACTTTATTGTTTGTTCCTAACCCGTTTAGTTTCAAACAAATCATTATAAAATTGGAAGTTTAGTTAAATATCAATAATAAATGACTTAGGGACATCCACTATCTACTATATGGCATGCTCCTTATAGAAGTGAAAAGGAAAAAAAATATAATATAGTAAGAATTTAAAGAATAAGCTTAAATTATTTAAAAAAGAAAAATAATATTAAAAAAAAAAAATATCTTATTAATATTTTATTAAAAAAATTAATATTTTGTTTGGTGGATTCAATGGAATTCAAAAACAAAAAAAAAACTCTCAGACGAAAACTTTCTCTATTCTGAAAGACGAAGAAGTACATACTAAGTATGTATATACAATAATATTTGCTTTTTTGTTCTTTTTCTTTTATATTTTAATTTTTTCATATACTTAAGAGTACATTAGTACTTTAATGCCATTTATTTGTATCATAAATGTTTTTGTTTGTTTTTTACTTTTTACTCACTAACGCTGTTTAAAACTGTCAGATAATTTGATATTTTCGTTGTACAAAGAATTTAGTTTTTGTTTTTTGTTTTTTTTTTATTGTTTATTTTAAAGTAGACGTCGTTTCAATATATTTTTATTTTTTTTTTGGTTTTTTTTTTTTTTTTGTGTACTATTGAAAAATATATACACGTTTTTGCGCTTACATTTTTGATAGGTTTGGTAGGCGCATCAAATTTTTTTTTTCACTTTTGCACTTAATTTTTGTTTTTAATAGGTATATTTCATTATAAGTATCTTAAAGATTGAACAATTTTACATAATATTTATATATCTATATACAAATTGAAAATATATATATATATATATATATATATAAAGTAAGTACATATTATATATAAGTTGATGATTGTCGCACTAATTTATCTAGTCGAACTGGTTTTTTCTTATTAAAAACGATTTTTTTTTTTGTTTTTGTTTTTTAGTACCTAATTCAAAGAAGTGGCTACAGTTTGTATGAACGTGTTTTATTTGCTATTTTTTTTTTTTTTGCTTTCCAACTTTTATTGATTTCAGTATATATATATAATTTTTTTTCGCGACTAGCATAATTGATCGTAAAAGAAGAAATAAGAAAAGAAAAAAAAAAACAGAAAAAAAAAAGGAATATATTGACAAGATTGGTGCCATTATGGCGAATTCTTTATATCGAATATGTCTAGGTTTATGCTATGCGTAGAAAATAATGATTCTAGCTGTGTGCCTAACTGCTTACTATTTAGTTTGTTACCATTTAATAGTTATAATTATAATAAAAATGGTTTAGAACAATAATCAAAAAAAGTTTAAGAAAATTCTAATGAAAATATTTTAAAATACTATTTAGGGATTTTTTTCTTTTTTTATTTGTTCAATTTTCTAATAAAAATTTTACATAACTTTTACTCTGGTCGAATGAACAACTAAATTTGATTTTTTTACTTTTAAAGTAACCATTTAACCATTTGTTTTTAAATATATATGTATTGTATATATTATATATAAAAAAAAATTTTGATACTTATGAGAATTTTATGGAAAAAAATAAGGAAATAGAAAAAAAAAATATGTCAGGAATTTAAGAGGAATGTGCTTTTATTCTATGTACTATTACTTTACTATGTACACAGTGTGTTTGATGCTTACATTATTGTACATTCCGCATAAATATATACCTATTTCAATTAGAACATTTTCTAGAGCATTAAAATTTTACAGAAGATGTTAATTTAAGCAAGAAGTTGTGGAATTAAATAGTTGATTTTATAAGAGTTTGAAAAGTTGATTGATTTTAGGGTTACCAGTTTTACTATAACTATTTTCTTTTTTTACTTAAATATGACTTCATATATTTATTATGTATTAAAATAAAACTATTTTATTCTTTAATTTAAATTGAATGTTTTAGCTTATACCTAAATTTAAATGTTGTTCTCTCAAATTTTTCTCGTAATTTCTTTTTAAAGATAATATGAGGACGAAATAGAATAAAAATTTATTAAGTATCGCATAAATTTCTATGAAAAATAAACCAAAACTTTGATTTGAGATTTTATCAGAGTATAGCTCGTTCATATTTTAGTTTTTTTTTTTCTTAGTTTTAGAAAAAAAATCATTGAACGAAATAGAAAAAATACCTGAATTTACGTCGCTTTTGAGACAAAATCAATATTTTTTACCATTCTTAATTAAATACACAAATCATTAATGAGGTCTAGATGGCCTAATGGGTAAGAGCGTATAAAATACGCTATAAACACCGAGGGCGTGTGGGTTTCGAATCCTACACACGGTGTAAGTGTTATTCTTCCTTACGACATTTACAGCTACGCCTGAATAGGAAAGTCTGTGTAATTTCCTATTCACATTTATGTGGCAGAGAAATGCACTACAAAAAAAAAAAAATCATTAATACTTAAATATATACTCAAAATTTTATAAAAAGACGTATTTACATCGGGATGTATCAAATAATGTTATTGCAGTTCTTTTTTGTTGATTATGCTCTGTTCATTTAATAAGAACCTCTTTAATTTTTTTCCATTCACCCATAACATTGATAAATTAGTTTTATGTTTAAAATTTTAGATAAATAGGTTGGAAGAAAGATGCACTCTTAAGCCTGTTTAGACCCATTATTATACCCTTGATCAGTTTTTCTTCTGGATCGGTTTTCTTCTAATTAAATCATTTTGAGCTTATTACAAAGCGTTGTAAATCAATTAAGAACAATTTCTCCAGACACTGTTTTCTTTTTAGAGCAAAAACTGGGCATTCACACAAAAGATGAAAGTTTGATTCTTCTTCCTATTCTCGTAGCGATTTCTTCAGCTCTACAATTGCCTAAAAAGCCACTATGTCTGCGTTCGCAGACAAGATAGATATTAAAAACTTCACAATATATATTTCTAAAACCTAATATCTACTTGTTTAAAAATGTAAACGTCTAGAACAGAATGTTGAATAACAATTGACGTATTATTAAAGGGCTTTTACTTCAGTAGAGTATTTTTTCGTTAAACGTCTAGAATACTAGGTACCAATTTATCAGAAAAATATAAAATTAAATCTTTCATTTTATATACGTTTATACGTATATATATATATACATAAGTATATAATACAATCTATAATAATAAAAAATTTTAATCCAGTTTAAATCTTAATCTTTAAATTTACAAAAAAAAAAAAAAATTTATTTATACTATGATTAAAATTAATTCCTTTTTATCACCAATTTACACGCAATTTATTGAATCAAAAGATACATTATTAAATCATTTTAAAATGAAAATTTAACCTTTAAAAATTTGATTTAAATAAGGCGTAATTAATTGGTCATAGCAATTATTAAAATGAAAACTTCTTTTGTTATTTTCTTTAAAATACGAGTATTCGAGTATTAATTTGTTTTTTTTTTTTAATTCTTGTCTTTTTTAAAATATTTTTTATTATTAAAGTTTTATTTTTTTTCTTTTTTATTTATTTATTAAATTTTATAAATAAAATTAATATTTTTATTTTTTTTTTTAATTAATTTTTAAAGAAATAACAAACAGATAACACATAGACAAAACATAAAAAAAAAAAAAGAAACAAATCTGTACGTAAAAATTTAATATTTAAATTCTAATCTGTGTTTTTTTTTTTTTAATGACCATTTTATACCTAATTAATATATAACTAAAGTCGAACTTAATTCTACTCAATTATCAATTAGTAGAAGTAATTAGCTCGAGCTTATAAGTATATTTTATTAGATCTTAGTTTTTGTTGTTGTTCTTCTTGTTAATGTTATTTTTAAAAGTAATATTTATCTTTTTTTTTTCTCTTTTTTATATCTTTTTCTTCTTAATGCTTTTTATTTATTTTTTTTTTTTACTTTATATTAAATAATCAAAATAATGGCGGTTCATAATCAAAAGAATAAAAAGAAAAGAAAAAAAATTGTTTTTTTAGTTTTTTTTTCTTTTCCTTATATTAAAATAGTACATTATGTAAAAGGAAAGTATTGTAATGGTAAAAAAAACAAAACAATCACTTAATATGTGTCTTTTTTTTTAAGAGGGTAGGTGAAAAGCTGCAAAAGTCACCCAGAGAAACTGTACGTGATTTCTTCGGATAGTATTGGACTATATCCTTAACCAAAACTAAACTTTAAAAGGGGTGACAAATAAGCTCCAAACATGTTGGAACCTTTAATACAACTGTTTGATTTATTAGATAAGGTTTTATTTCTTTAGAACAGGTGTTAATGCTTATAAGATATCTATAAAACAAATTCAATGACAAAATGTATACCGTTAATAAAAATGAATCCTATAAATTAGTCATTTTATGGGATAAAGCTTGTATGTGTACATATTCATGCATGTTGTTATAAAATTAATATATTAAATTTTATAAAACTACTCACAATACTGGTGAAAATTTCATTTTTGTTCATGTCTAACATAAAAAAGGTTTTCATATAAGAAAATATTGAGGTTAGGGTTCATTTTTATGTGATTTAAATGTGTCTAATATTAAAATTTTTCAAAACCACTTCTCTAGGTTAAAACATTCCTTTCAATCTTTTTATTTAATTTTTTTAATATTTTATTATTTATCATTTATTTACATATTATCTTAGGTCTTATGAAAGCTGACAGGAAAACATGACATGTTACTAAACATTAAAAAACGAATGGTATTATATTTCGGAGGTACATAGTTGGAGACAGTCGAAGAATAAACAAAACAAGAAGAAGATCACTTAAGTATATCATAAATAATCATTCATAATACAAAATCCTATCCTTAATCTTTATTTTATACGATCATTCCATAAATTAATGTATTTTATAAAATATGAATCCGAGAGAGTCAAATGGTAAACATTCTTAGAATTTTTTTTTTTTTTAAATTATTATATATACGTACAATTTATATAATAATTTGCATAATCTCTAACAGAGAGTTGATATGAATAGCCGACAAAAAACATTTCGTTCTCTAATATTTCACATTTAATGGATTATTATTGAAAGAAAAATTGGAAAAAAAAAACAAAACGTGAAGAAAAAATGAAAGAAATATATTTAAATTTTAATATTATTATTTACTTCGATATTTAATAATTATTGAATTCAAGTATTTAACCTGAATATATTATATATGTATATAATTTTTTTTGTTATATATTTTTTAAGGAGGGCAAATCAATAAAAAGATGCAGAATGAAAATGTGTTAGAAAGAGAAAGAGATAGAGAAAAAAGAGAGTTGAAAAGAAATAATAAAGGTGTTGTAAGACAGGTGCTACTCTTTTGATTTTACCATAAAAATACCATACAACAGAACTAACTAAAGATAATGTGATTGAATATAAAAAAAAAAACAAAAAAAGAAAAAATAGAAAAATACGAGTTTAATTTTAAGAAATTAATTTTTGGATTTTAATAAAAATATTTTTTACAGTTTTCTTTTTAAATTAAATGAGTCCGTCCAAGTTACTTGTTTTGATAATTAATGATATACTTATTTTAAAGTCAACAGAAAAGGATAAAAACCTTCAGAAGAAGGAAAAATTATATCATAACATAGATTGGATTCAAACAGTTTGTAAAGAGACCAAAATTATAATTTGGTAAGCAATAGACTGAAATTCATTGAATACGAGAACTATATAGAAAAACAAAACATAATGTGATCCATTAGATGTAGGATAGTAGTGACGTAGGTTTTTCTTATGTGAGGCAGATACCTTTCAAAAAGAAAGAAATGCAAACAAAAAGTATTCATAATGATTAAATAAGTTAAAATTTTGTCTTCTCTGTAATATTTTCAAACAATAAGGGGTGGTTTTGAAGTTTACACTGCTCTATCATATGGAATTGCAATATTTTTATGATAATAACCATGAAAAACCACTTTACAATTACTTCAAACAGTAAATAATTGTAGTAAAAAAAAAATATTAAAATTAACTGGAATAAACGGCAATTAAATTTACGGTTAAAAAATGGTTTTTTTTTTTTATTTTTTTATTTATTATAGCATATTTTTTTTAATTTTACTATTCTGGCGCTTAGTATTTGTATAATTATTGATTTTATTTTTATTTTATATTTTGTTTTTTATAAATTCAGTTTTTATTACTTAGATATTGAAGTAAACTAAATCTTATTAAAAATTTATAATATACGTATACCAATAATAATAAAAAAAAGTTATTGTAATTTTTGCTATTTTTTTAATTTAATTTTATTACCTAGAAATAAAATGGGTATTTACAAATATATAAAAAAAAATCAAAATACTCATAATATTAAATATATATAGCAATAGTTAGACATATTTAAAATGTCCTTTTTTTTGTTTTAAAAAACAAAAATTATAAATATAATAAAGTTATACAAGATAAAGTCTCTTGTTGACATGAATAAAATTGAATATTTAGATATAAATATAAAGGTGGTCAAAATGTAAGTCAAATGCCAAGTATCTAAAGAACTTTAACTGGCAGAAAATTGACCACAGAAAGTAGTTGCAAATAAAATATTTTCAGATAAATTTATATTTGTAATTAAAAAAAAAACAAAAATATTGCTATGGGTTCCATTAATTGTGGTTTTTGATTGAATTTGAATAATTTTTCTAGAGTTAATGCTGTTAAAAGCATTTAAAATTTGTAAAAAAAAAAATAATACTCGTGTTATTTTAAGGAGTGTTTTTTTTTTTATATTATATACACATGCTGAAATATTTTAGTAATTAGTTTTTTTGGGGTTGGTAACTTTAAAGAACCAGATTAAAATATACAGACATTTTTTTTAGAAATAATAGAAAGTTAATTGTTTTTTATTTGTCTACAAACAAGCCAATATTAATAAATAAAACTTAAATTACCCAATCAGTTTTTAATTATTTTATCTTGTTTATAATATGGCACCATTTTTAATTTTTTTACTTTTTTTTTACGATATAAATGAATAATTATTTAAAATTTTACAGATACATTTTAAAAAATTTTTCAACAATTATTGCTTTCAATAAATGTCACAAGTAAATCTAAACTAAAATATATTTCTAAAAAGCATGATAACTAATTACAGAGCATCATAAAATTGTAACAATTTTAAGACTATTGTATTGCAATTTTTTTTTTAAATGGTAATTAGAAGGTGACGTTTATTTAGTCACTAAATCAAAATTTAGAAAATCAATAGGTTAAAAATAAATAAAATAAAACAAATTGCCTTGAACAATTTAAAAACTTTGTGTAGTATTAGGTATATAAGGTACATAAAAAAAAAACAATAATAATAAAATTACCACAAAATTTTAAACAGTCAATTAAATATTGAAACAAAAGAAAATATAATCGTCGTCTCATCAATTGAATATTCCTAACTAACTGAATTTAAACATAAATCAGGTTAATTACTTTTACCATTATCAGGTTAGAAAAAAAAGCGCCACCACTTCAATAATATTATAACTACAAAAAAAAAAAAACAAATATTATTTCTAATATGATGAGGTCTAATACTTAGTTTAAAATTTATATTAATAAAAGCATTTGGATCTCTTTTTTAAACAAAAAAAAAAAAATACCACGGATAATTTGATAAACAAAGATCACTTTTATTAGACAGGCAATTTAAAATGAGATTAAATATTATTTGTGAATTTATATTATAACTAAAAATAAATCGCAGTAAAGGTTTTGCAATGAGGTTAAATTTCAACCTATTTGAAATTTATTACTTTGGTTAATATTAACGGGTTTTATATATATATACATAATAATATATTAAGTGTAGAAAAAGTTTAAACATAAATCTGTTTCGTAATGGTATATTACCTTTCAAGTTTTACTATATTTTTTGTTTTAGTATTAAAATAAAAAAGTAAAACTTAATTGAAAGAGCAAAACATAAAAGAAAACAAAAACAAAAACATATTGGTGAATAATAAGTATTTAATGATGCTCTAATTTATCTTTTATAATACATAATTACATTTTTTAAATATTATATGAAAATTACTTTTACAATTTAATAATAATTTTAAAAGTAAAATTAATAAGGTTAAGTTGTATTATTAAAAGAAAACAAAAAAATAATTTGGAATCAATTAATTTTCTTATTCTTTAAATTATGTTTTATTTTTTCCATTTGAATTTAAGGAAAATGAAACTTTTACAAAGTCATTAAAAATATTGAGATCTCTTACTTTCAAAATCATTGATACTAAGCCATTTTCTTTTTTAAAAAAAAAAAAAAAAAAATTGCAATTAAATTTTTATATCTAGTTAAAATTATACTTTAAAACAGTAAAAAAGTTTAAAGAAAAATTATGACAAGTTTCTCACTTAAGTCTTTCGATTTTACATTTTTAATATACTGTACAACATAATTATTATAAAATATATTTAATTAACAATTTCTTTATCTAAATTAAATATAAAAACACTTCATTTAAATTAAATTTAATAGACATTGAAAAAGAAAATGTTTGTTATATGTTGAAATTTTCATAATACCACAATTTGGAATTTTTTTTGTTGTTTATTCCCTTGTACCGCTTGCAATTTCGAATACTATATAAGAAAATATTTTCATGATTAAAATGATTTTGGAGTGATAAAATAGCTTCAAACTAATGAAATTAATTTAGAGCTTTAATATCCTGCTTCTATATTTTTACACATTTTTTCGTTAGTTAAAGTTTTTAGTTAAAATTGAAATATCAAAAGCCTTTAAAATTTTCTATAATCTGGTAACCTTTTCAATTCTCATGTGAAACCCTTTTGTAATCATTAAAATAAAAAATACATAGATATATATTCATTATAAATGGTTATTAAGATTCAATACATCTATTAAAAAAATTACAATATTAAATTTATTTAAGATTTCAATTTATTTAGATAATATTTTTTTTTTTTTATTTATTAAAGTAAAGCAAAAATAATGTTTTTCTATATAAAATATTATAATAGAAAATCATTAAAATTTATTTTAACATGTTTTTACGCAATATAATCAAGTTTTCTATAGAAAAACTCTTTGAAATTGAATTAAAATTATTGCTTTTATTAGTATTAATGGTAACACAAGCAACATTTTTGATATTAAATATTTCAACTTTTTAATTTTTTTTTCTTAGACAATTCGTATACTTCAACAAATTCATTCAATTCAAAGACAATTCATTATTCTTTGTGTAATTTTTTTTTTATAGGTGGTTTTAAATGAATTTCATTTCAAAGAAAACAAAAACAACTAAGTATATAGCAAAACTTAATCTTAAAGAAAAAGTAAAATGGTTTGTTTACCTTTTGTGTACCAAAGATAATAATTACCTTGAAAATAGGTGGGTGGTAGCAGTTACATGTTCATTTATATTAAATATAACTTTTTGTTTATTTTTTATTATTTAGGAGTAAACTTTAATTAAAAAAAAAAATTAAACTAAATATTTAGTTAAATGATTTCACGGATATTTAAAATTTTGTAGTTAATTCTAAGTTTAAACAAAAAAAAAAAATTGAAATTTTTAAAAAATTGGATCAAACTTTAATTTCAGATTTAAAATATTTGATTTTATTTGTATGGCTTCTTCAAAAATATTCGTCACAGATTCAGAAATATGGTGTCATTTAGATTATTTGATCTTAAACCGATTGGGATACTATAGTATATAGTTATACTTTTAAAGTTTCTCTTGATTCCAATATATGCCAAGCTAACCAAACTTTTAATTGCATAAGCTTCGTCTTATATCTGAGCTCTTTTTCCATTTTTCACGACTATTTTGATCGATGATTCAAAACAATGAAAAATTAAATTATTATCTTCTGTAGATTAAACCATTTTCACAATTTTGATAGATAATCCAATTACATTTTGGTTTTATTTTCATATACTTATATATGTATAGACCTATAATATTAATATTACTAGTTTTAATAAATAATTTTATTTATGAAAAATTATCACGTAACTATAATAAAACAAAAAAAAAAGATATTTACCCGCAATAATATTACATTCGTGTTAAAAACGCGTGTATGAAATGAATTTAGTAAGAAACTTAAACTATTAATTAAAAATTTTGCGCTTTTTAATAAATGTAATTTATAAATTAACATTAGTAGGTAGATTATTAAAATAATATATCTAATTTATTTCATAAGAACAATATAATAAAACTTAATGAAATGTGAAATATTCAGTTTAAACATGTATTTTAATATATGAATGAAAACCAAAATGATTTACGATAATGCATTAAAAAAAATATATATATTTTTTGTATATATATAATATACAAAAAATATATATATTTTTTTTAATGCATTTGTCTGCCACATAAATGTGGACAGGAAATTACACAGCCTTTCCTGTTCAGGTGTGGCTGTAAATGTCGTAAGGGGGAATAACTCTTACGACGTGTGCGGGATTCGAACCCACACTCCCTCGGTGTTTGAAGCGTATTTTATACGCTCTTACTCCCTAGGCTACCGAGGCCCCTTATATATTATGTTTTTGTACATACTTATATATACTTTTAGTTACAACTACTACATAATCTAATTTTCTTTTTTTCATTTTATTTTTTTTCAATTTACAATATTGTTATACTACCCCTATCTTTTTTATATTCAAATTTTTTAAAATTAATTTAAGGTTATTACGAAGTATTTTAGAGCTCTTTTGGGCACTCTAGTAAAAAAAAAAAGCAAATTAATTTTAACTTTACTCTAAATGTTAAAAAATTTTCTTTAATTTTTTTTTTAATTTAATATAATCATTTTAAAAAATTTATGGCAAATAATTTCTCCTTAGATTTCTTCTTATATTTGGAGGACCATAATAATGTAAGATTACCATAAGACAAGAATTCTAAGAAAAAAAGAAACTGAAAACAAAAAAAAAAAAAACACAAAATTAATTGGTGAAATAAAGGTTTCTTTTCTTTAACATAAATTAAAACTTTTTCCCAACTCAGATGTGTAGGTAGATTTTCATTGCTTTTCATTTTTTTTTTTGTTTTCTCATTTTACGGTAAATATGAGTATTTTTAACAATTCTGCCGAATCAAAAGATTACTCATCATGTAAATTTATCGAAAGAGATTATTAACATCATTATTATTATCAATATCATAAATTTAATTTCCATCAACCATTGTTATATTATATTGTATAATATTGTCAATCAGTATAAGTTACGCATTTTTAAAGAACTCGACGATCTCATGTTTCTTCTTAGACAGTTAATTTAAACATATTAATCAAAATTTTTATTTTATAGATGCCATATAATTTGATTTTATGTTTTTTTTTTTTTTTGACAATTTAACACTACATTTTATGCTAATTTATCATTATATATGTACATACATACATTTATATATATGTATATATATATATATAAATGCGAAATTTAATTTTTTTAAAAGATTTCGATTTAATTTTTGAATTCAAATTCATAATTAATTCAAGACAAAATGAAAATAAAAAACTAGTAACAAATGATTGTAATATGACCACACACAAACAAATTAAAAATGAAATTAAAAAAAAAAAAAAATCAAAAAATCATTTCTATTATATTTATCCACCCTCATAAACTGGTTAATCGAAAATTTAGCAAACCTACTTTTGATTGCTATTTTTGACAGATATTTCTTTTGATGAAAACCATTTTGTTTTTTTATGCAATCTTTTATGTGATTTCTCAAGAAAAAAAACAAAAAAAAGTCTTTAATAGTTGACATTTATTTAATACGATTTCACTTTAAAAATTGTCGCAGATTTACTACTTTTCTATTATAAACATATTTGGATTTTTTGTTTTCCATTATGTAAACGAAAATTCCGTTGAAAGAATAGACAGAGTCGATACAGCAATGTGTATAAATTGTGGACAGAAGCAGAGAAGGTATTAAACATACTTTACCAATGCCTGATGCTAAAATAACAAAGAAAGAAAATCTTGCAAGAGGGCTACTAGGAAGATCTCTTAAAGTGAGGGCGGTTGTCCAGAAGACTATCATCCGATTCTTTAATAGAGGCATTCAGTGGCTCAAGTAGGCGCTGCAATAAACGAGAATCTTATAGAATTGGGCTGCACAACGCCTGACAGGGTCTATGGGTAAAAATAGTTGCCTATCACCCCTACCAAACAATAATAACCAATAGGCTTAAGCAACTTTTAAGAAGACATTAAACACTATTAAACAAGCATTTGAGAAATATATAAATGGTTTAAAAATGAAACCTGTAATTTTGAGATAAGTTAGATCTTGGGGAAAATAAGTACAAGTTACGTTCACACAACTTTTTTCTATTTCCTTCTTTTTAAGAGCTGTGATTGATGAAAAATTAATAATTTGTTAATTTTTACAAATTTGAAACAATATGTAAACATTTTTAAATGATGATAGAAATATTAAAGTTTAAAAAAGTAGGTTTTTTTACGTACTCGTTTTTGTAAATACCTTTTCTTTAAATATTGTATTTTGTAAAAGAAAGAATTTTTTGCATTGATAATTTTCATTTATTTTTTGCTTTAACTTTTATTTTTGTTTAAATGTTAAATTAAAATGTTGTTCAAATTCCTAGAAAAGTTCATCGCTAAAAGATTAATTTTCGATTGGTCTCTAAGGATCACAGTTTTTCTCATAGTTTCTTGCTTATTTGAAATAAATGTATTGAACGACTCCGAATAAACAAAGAAGATTTGTTTAGAAAAATTACTTTTTCCTGAATTTTTCTTTGTATCTAATTAAAAATTATTGTGATCTGTGCACCTGTGATTTTCATTTTCTTGGCAAATAAGCCATATTTTTAAACACTCGTACACATCAAGATCCTCAGAATTCTATTCATTTTTTTTACATTATAAGAAAAGTTTTACAAAAATATGTATTTGTTCTTCTATTATTAATATTATCATTAAACCTTAAAAATAAGTATTTTTATTTGTTTGATGATTTCTTAAAAGTATCAATTTGAAAAGTATTTTTATTTCATTTCCCAAATTTTTAGAGTTAATTCATTTTTTTGTTTAGGGGACTCGATGGTCTGGTGAGTAAAATCGTATACAAATTGCTGTAAACACCGAGGGAGTGTGAGTTCGAACCGCACACACGTCGTAAAAGGTTTTTCCCTTACAATATTCACAGCCACGTCTGAAAAGGAAAGGCTCTGTAATTTCGTGTTTACATTTATGTGGCAGAGAAATTCACTAAAAAAAAAATAAAAAAAATTTTTTTAAATTGATTTTAATTAAAAGATAATACTTAACCTAAAAAAATGTGAAACGATTCACAATTTTACATGTCATCCTTGCACAGGGGCCATGCTTACCTTCTCTGTATTATTCCAATTTTAGTATATGTTCTGCCGAAACAAGAACATATTCCATTTATTTATTTATTTATATTAATATTACATACATAAATGTAATGCAATATTATTGAACCATCGGCTACTAAGGCCATTATAGATTTTTATACTATTATTAAATTATATACTAATATTATTTATTTTGTTTATATTATATACTATATATTTACATTATATTTGGTCGTAAGGGGGTAAAGAAAAAAAACACTTACGACCTGTGCAGGGATCGAACCCACACTCCTTCGGTTAATACGCCACACGTCTACCCACTAGGCTACCGAATCCCCAGAACATATTCCATTCATTCAATGTTCAAATATTCTATTTTATTTTTATTGCATACTTTAAGGGGTATTTTTTATATTATTCAAATACTTATAGAAATATGGTTTCTTTTCTAAAATTACTTAAAAAAAATAGTCTACAAATTTAATTCAAATACATTTCGAGTTCTTTTACTTTTTGATATTTTGTTAAATCATTTAATTAGATTTTTAACTTTGAAGGCGGACTATGATCCTATAAAATCCGTTATAGTGTTTGTAGCCGTTTTGAAAGACTTTCAATTGATTTTTTGCTTAATTTATCTTTTTACTAAGTATAATCAGGGGTCTTGGTGATCTAGTGGGTAAGAGCGTACAGAATACGCTGTAAACACCGAGGGAGGTTCGAACCCCCACACACGTCATAAGAGTACGACACTTACAGCCACGCCTGAAAAGGAAAGCCTCTATAATTTCCTGTTCACATTTATGTGGCAGAGAAATACACTAAACAAAAAAAAAACACAGTATAGCTTCACTTAAGTTACATGTAATATGTCCGTTTTAGGTATTTCATTTAAAATAAACTTAGATTTAATAACTTTTATGGTTTTTTCTATTTTTAAGCATCCTAATTTACTTTTGTTAAATTTTCTCTATTTTAACTACGGTATAAATTTTGCACTAATTTTTCTATACTTTTTAGTCGTATTATTATGTTAAATAATATTTTTTTTAATATTACTTTTAACTGCTTTTTAGTTTATTTTTTTGCTATTATCACGTTTAGATATTTATTTATCTATATTTTTTTTTTTTAATAACAAAACGTAAAAAAAATAAAATAATTTTGTTATTTGTTTGTAATTTCATTTGAAAAAAGTGTTAATTTTAGGAGTGTTATTCATATTTTATTATAACTATTTTTTTTTATTAACTATTTTGTTAAATTCATAATTTCGAAATTTATTAAAATTTATGTTTAATTTTGAATAGAAGTGATTACTACATACTTATATTGGATCACATAAAATGTTTGAATACTCAATCAAGTAGCAAAAAAAAAAAAACCAAAAATAATAATAAAGCAAAATTTTTAAGGTTTATGGTTAAAAAAAAAAAAAAAATTAGAAAATACTGCCATTTTGAAATTTAGAAGAAATTTTTTATTTTTTTTATTATTTCCAGTTGAGAAGTTAATGATAATTTTCAGTCAAAAATAATGATTATGTTATAATATTTATGATAATTTTAGGTATCATCATATATTTTGTTATTATAATTTATGAAACTTATAAAAAGGGGAAAAAAAACACGGTTTAGATAAAACACATAAAGGTGAGGCAAATACTGTTGTAAAATTTGGAAGTACATAAACTAAAAAATGATTTTTGAAAGAGAAAAATTATATATAATAGCTGTATAATAAAAACAGTTTTATATTAGAAGGTTCTGTTTTAAGTATCTCTGGTGTATAGAAGTTCTATAGTCGTAGATAATTTTAATTTTTCTTCATCTCGATGTGCTGACAGTCGTCTACAGTCTAGAATAGAACACAAATTCGGTAGGATTAATATACGTTTGTATTAATATCCCCTATTTTTGAATGAATTCAGTTTGAAAGAAGTAAAATTTAATTATATTAAATGATTGTAACTATTAATATACCTTTTTTTACTTTAAGTGAAGATTTTTTATTTTAAGTGAAGACATTTTTACTTTATGTGAAAAATCTTTACTTCAGTAATTTATGTTATATAAATATATACATATATTTTTTTTCATATTTTATATGTATTTGCATTTCATTTTTATGTATCCGATATTTATGTATATATATATTTATATATGTATATTGTATGTATTTTTATGCTTTTACTTTTATTACAAATATTTTTTAAAGTAAAATATCTTCATTTAAAGTAAAAACTTATTCATTTTATAAAATGTTCACTTTAAAGGAAAAATATCTTCACTTAAAGAAAAAATGTCTTCAGTTAAAATAGAAATGGTATATAAGTTAAACATAAATATTTTGCTTAAAACAAATTAAAATATCATATAGTGGACAAGGCAATACACCTTTACTGAAAGTTTTCGAAATCAAATTTTTGCGTATGAAAAAGAAAAATATGTATGAACCATGTATTAATATTTTATATAATATGTCTATATATCGTGAATATTTTATATAAAATTATATTATGTGAATGTTAAACAAAAAGATTTTATTAGATTTTAATTAGCCTTATTAAAGTATTTGAACACTTAAGTAGTAGATTAGTAGTATGTATTTTCATCTTCAAGGATTCTATCTTCAAGTATGTATTTAATTTTTCATAAAAACAAGAAAAAAAATCATTTAAATACATAACACTTTGATGTTGTTATTTCAACGGGAAGACTTTTAACTTACACCGTGCGACCAGTTGGGCTCTCGGTTCAGCAGTACGCTCGACACTAACATTGTCTCACCGATCTAATCTATAGCCTCCATGGACCATATGATTATTTTCTTGTTCAGTATCCTTAATTCGTAGAAGTTCGTCCAGTGTTTTTCACCCAAAGTTCGCCTACTTTGCAGTTTAAAATTGGGCATTGAAACAGAAAATGAAGTACTGATTCCACCTCCTGCCAACAACCCTTACATAGGTTAATTTCTGCTATACCTATTTTCATCATCACTCAGCTTAACATCACTCAATGACAATTAATATCTTATAATTTTTAATGGACTGACTTAGAAAAAAGTATTGAGTGCTGATTCTTTTTATTGACTAAATTGTCAAAAGGACTTTTAATGTCTAATATTAGAACCGACTTTGATTACATCAAAAAAATAATTTAAATTTTCAAATAATTTCAAAATGAAGTATACTTTCGTGTTTAATAAATTTTATTTCGATTGTTTTGTTACGTCCTAAAAATTTTTGAATTGTTAATTAATATCTAATACACGTAATAGAATTATTTAATTATTAAATACGTATTTTTCAATGTGTTCCTATCTTTTATAAAAATATATAATATTTATACTAAATAATATAGAAAAATAAAAACATAAAAAAAATTAAAAATCAATTTAACGTGTATTCGATGTACCAATTACTTAACTTTCAAGGTACATAATATGCGTTTAAATGAAAGAATATGTGGGTGTTTTAACAGTTTTGATATGAACTGCTACATCATAGTAAACTTTGATGAAAGTTAAAATTACTATTAAATTTTGGTATCTCATAATCCAAAACGAATAATTTTTAAACTGAACGAAATGGGGAGCGCAAAAAAAAAAGAAAAACACTCAAATATGAACAAAACAAAAAAAAATATATTAACATAAAATTTGGTTCGATTTTTCATTATTAATAAAAATAAAAAAAAAAAAAATTTGAAACAAAAAAAAAAATATTAAAGTGAATGACAGCGTGAAATATTTTATGACTTTTAACATATGTATACATAACATTTTCATTATAATATTGACATTCAGCACGTGTCTTACACTTAACCAAATACTAAATGGAATATATTTTGACAATATGATATTTAGTCAATATTTTTATATACATAATTTACATATTTGTATATATAGTAAATAAAATTGAAATTCTTTGAATCTATATATAATCAAAAATTACCCTTGAAAATGTTAGTTTAACTAGCAACTTCTCCAAAAAAAAAATATGAATGGCTCTAAAAATTTAATGTCTTTTTCAACTGGCAATGTGAACCATTACTTTTCGCTTTTATTTAGGACCTATGATTTATTTAACAACTGTAAAATTCTATTTTGAGATTTGAAAGTTACATTTTTTGTAATTTTTCTTTACATAGACTGTGCATGTGCTCCTTTGCATAAACATATAGGGCATCCATAAACTAATTTATTATTCATATTTGATTAAGTTTCAGTTAATTTAAACATTATTTTCACCACAGCAGTGATTACTCGGCTTTAGCTATTGTATAAGATTATAAAAGAAATACTATATGTATGAGCCATCTATTATATTATACAAGAATTATTTGTTTTACGATATTAATTATTATACTAAATAAACTATTACGATATAAATTACGAACATTGAATATGATCTGACGGTGGTTTGAACCCAATACTTTTTGATTGAAATGTCGGCAACTTAATCAGTATGCTATTAGTCAGGTTATTGTAAACAGTTATTTAAACCTCATTGATAATAGCAAAAATAAAAAATTTGCAAAATTTGCAATTTAACTGCAGATTTTTCTTTTGTTTCTTATTAATCTGATTACATTTTCATATGTAGCTTAAGTTTATCTTTTTAAAACTAGTTTCTTTCAATTTACATGTTAGAAAATTTATAGGATTTTTATATCAGTAATAATAAAAAAAATAAAACCCTTTTATACACTATACTGGCTTTTTTTTTTTGTTTTTATTTAATATGATAATTTCTATTCAAAGTAAAAGAAAAAATTAAAAAACAAAAAAAAAAAAAACGAAAATAAAAAAAAGGTTCAGTAGGTTGATGATGCATCCTCTTCAAATATTATCAAAATGGAAGTTCATTATAATCAAAAATCTTAAGATTTTTTTTTTTCCATTATTAATATTTATTTTGGTTTCTTTTGGCATTACGTTAACGCAACTTTTATTCAAAATTTAAATTACAAATAAAAAAAAAAAAGATTCAGTTTTTTTTTCTCTTTAATTTTGAAAGCTTTTATTTTATTTTTCAGTATAAAATTGTAGGCGGCCGAATTGTCATTATGTTTTTTTTTTTTGTTTTTTTTTCTGTCTTTGCTTCACTAAATAATTTTTCGATAAAACTTTAATTTATAACTGATACTTTTAGATAATTTTGTGGGTTCATAATTCTATGAAAATAAAAATAAATTTAACTTTTTATTTTATTTAAATACTTAGAATGAATGAGTGATGTTTTCTAATTAAATTGTTAATTTATTTGATTTTTTTTTATTATTAATTTATTTCATTTTTTGGGAAAATGGTTTTGAAAAAGTGAACGCTTTGTAAGACGAAATTTTCACAATTCTGCAAACTAAATTGACTAAAGTGTTTCACGGATTTAACATCATGATTTCAAGAATTATAAAATCTTCATTTAATGTGGTGCCTGCGCATACAATAGTATACCTTTGTACGCGATCTTATGCTAATATGGGTAAAATAAGGTGGAAAAATTATGTGTTCATATTGAATTGAAATCAATAATACCTACCCTCTTATTAAATAATTCGAACTCAACACTAGAGAGGCCTGAAGTACCCATTTCTACATGATGAAAATTCTTAAACGGAAACTCATTTATTGTGAGAACTGATAAAATGTGGAACGTACTGCCATCCAACGTTTTCACCTCTAATTAAAATGGTCCTTTTTACAATTTGTAACTTTTCAAAACAGAACTTGTTTAGGTTCGTCTACAATTTAACTATGAACTTTCCTTTTTCTTCATATTTCCCTCAAACTTCTCTTCCTCTTACTCAAACCTAGAATAATTTAGTATAAAGGAATCCTTTTCTACAATTTGGATAGCGTGTAAAAAAAAACTAAGAAATAAATTTTATTAATCCTGAATCTTTCAGAAAAATAATCTGGGAATTAGTAAACTCTGTTGTTAACATATAGGACACACGAAAATTAAGATATGACACATGGATTAACATTAGTGGCAAAAAAAAAGGCAATAGTGCCAATAAACTTATATGCTAAATAAATTTAACTTGTAGAATTTCTTGGAGGACACTATGTTTTGAAATACCACTTTAAGATCATGATTTAGTCGTAAGAGACATTCCACTTTTTACTGTCTAGAGAAATATGACAGTACGATCAATGTTCTATATGTATCTGTGGAGCCAATTTCAGATTAAGGCAACAAGTTTTTCTTTAAAAATACATAAAGAAATGTAATTTAATAATAAATAAGAAAAATAAGAAAAAATTTGAAAACCTTACAATAAAAACTCCATTTTACCAACACATAATTAGCAAATCTTAGATGAACAATAAATTTACGGTATTGTTGAACTTACCTGCAAAAATAAAAAGAGAAAATTTTTATTAATAATATTTTAATTTATAGGTATTTTTAATTTAAATAATGTATTTCTTAATTTATATTTTAAAAAATCATAAATTAATTAAAAATAATCTTCATTTAAGGTTTGTTTTGAAAATATTTTTATGGTTTTTTTTTTTTAAATTCAATTAATATGTTATTATTTCCATTTAATTGAAAAGCTTTAAAAATGCTTTCTCTAAAAGGAAACTAACTAGCCTATTGCGCATTTAGTAGAAATAAATTTGGGTGTGCTCCAAATTGCAATACTAAATTTTAAGTAAAGGAACAAAAAATATGTACTTTCTAATAATAATATGAACAAGTTGAAGCAATTATAGCCTCTGCGGTTCAGTATACGTATTGATACTAAAATAAAGCATTTACTTAAAAATGTAAAAATAAATTTATAAAAATAAATAATTGCATAAAAAATAAAATAATATAAATACTTTTTGGTGATTTTGGTTTACAACAAAATCCAATTGTAAAAAAAAACTAATAATAATAATATTTAAAATGAGGGGCCTCGGTGGCCTAGTGGATAAGAGCGTATAAAATACGTTGTAAACACCGAGGGAGTGTGGGTTCGAGTCCCACACACGTCATAAGAGTTATTCCCCCTTATGACATTTACAGCCACGCCTGAATAGGAAAGGCTGTGTAATTTCCCGTCCACATTTATGTTGGCAGAGAAATACAATAAAAAAAAAAAAAATTTAAAATGGGCATGAAAGAGAAGTGTGTCATATGCTTGCATTTCATTTGACTGGATCGTCATTTAAATGTCTTTTATTTGAATGGATTTAATTTGACTGCCTTTAAATGAGTCATTTATATTGAAATGAATATAAAAGAGAGAGATATTTAAGAGATATTTGACAGTAACATAGAAAAACAGGATTATATGCTTTTTTCATAATATGTATTGTATATGAATATGATTCTGAATTACAAGGGATTTCATACTTAGGTAGAAAATCGGGATTTTAATTAATTGTTTAGTAGAGGTTTGAGTGCGGCACCTGCTTTTGTTTTAATTGTTTTTTTTATTGAAATCTGTATCTATTATTAATATTACAAGAATGCATTTTAATTCTTTGGAATTTTTGAAAAATAAATCCCATGTTCTTTTTACAGTTATGCAAATATAAACTTTGCCCATAAAATTAAGAAAAAGTTTATCTAGGCAGCGTATGTATGACAAATGTAATATAGTCAAATTAAATTCAACCAAATGAAATAAAGTCAAATGAAATTCAGTTAAACAAAGCAGTACAATCAAATGAAAATATAGATAAGTGACACACAATCAAGTGACATCTAGTCAAGAAACATTTAGTTAAGTAACAATCAGACAAGTGACATTTAGTTAAAGTTATATCCAATCATATGACATCCAGTCAAATGATATTCAGTAGAGTGGCATCCAGTCAAATGAAATACAGGCTTGTAAGGGTTACTATGAAAATATAAAAGTATAAAATGTAAAAGTAAAATAATAATTGAATATAAATATAATTAATTGAAAAAGAAAGGTATGATAAACAACATTTTTTTTAATTATTATCTAAAAACTAGAGAAAAATTTTTAATAATTTATACCAAAACCTTCTAAAACTGCAAAAAAAAAAAAAACAAGAAAGTTAGAAAGAAAGGTATTATTAAGTGCAATGATAAAGAATTATTATTTTTCTTCTCTTAAGTTTTAATTTAATCTATGACTATAATATTGACATTATTAATTAGTCATGCAAGTTATCAAATCGTTTCGTATTAACATAAATAAATATATATATATTTTTTTTACAGTCATTATTATTGCGCAAAGTTTATAAAATCTTTAAAAAACAAAAAAAAAAAAAACAAAAAAAAAATTAAATAGAAAAAAGTAAAAAAAAAAATGGAATGAAATCAGAAATTCTAAGAAGAGTTTAATTTTTTTCTTTGAATGTCAAACTACTTTTTAAAAAAAAGAAAAAAAAAAAAAAACTAGAAAAAACAATCTAAAGATATTTCTAAGAAAAATATATGTATATTTCTTAAATTAAAACTTAATAAAACAATCATAGAGATTAAAATTATTCTGTTTTAAGCATTATTCATATTTTAAAAATATTTTAAGTTTTTTTTTTGATTATTTTTTGATTAATAGTAGGTCGTATAGTGGTTATATTAACTACTTGTTTATTGCCACTTGGCAATAATTTTTAAACAAAATAGGTACATAATAAAATATTTTCTTATTATAATTTTTATACATTTTATAACCCACCTTCTTCTTGACCACGGTTTTTTTAATATCAAAAAAAAAAAAAAAGAAACTACTAAAGTTCATTCATTAAAAATTCAACATTTTTAATTAATTCATTCATAAAAAGACAATTTTTGTTCAAAATAACAGTTATATAAATGTATCTATTTATTAATGGAAATTTTGTACACCTGAATTAACAGGTTTACAATACCAAAAAACTTAAATTCGGAAGGAAGGAAGTTAACAATTATTTAAAAGTAATATTGTATTTTTAATTTAGGTAAGGTAAGGTTGTTTAGTTTTTTTTTTTTTTTTTTGTTTTTTTGTGTGCTGGCGTTAATTATTAGATTTAATCTATTCTAATTTTAAATTTGTACACATTGATTATGAATATTAAACAAGTCACTCAATTCAGTCTTTTTTTTTTTAATGGTATTGGAAACTCATTCAAATTCTAGGTAACATATATGACAAAAAAAAAAAAAACAACAACAAAAATAAAAAAATAAAATAATTCATTCATAAAATTAAAAAAAAAAAGAAAAATAAAAAAAAAAACAAACACTTGACTTTTTAGTGAATGGATAAAGTAAATTACAATAATTTTTATAAATTTATTACAATATTTTTACAATCTTTAAATTAATATTCTGGAAAATAAAACAATAAAAGAATCTAAAGAAAAAAAAATAGAGAGAGGGAGAAAAAAAAAGAAAATTAAAAAACAAAAAAAAAACTATTTACATTTTATTGGTATAGAAAAGATGTAGTCCGCGAACCACTTAAGTCTAATAGAACTTTCTTTTCTGTAAAAAAAAAATGGTAACTTTGACAAAACTTAAAAAAGTCAAAATTATTTTTTCCAATTTTGCCCTTTTTTTACTTTTGACGCAAAAAGATTTTAGAAAAGAACGAAAAAAAGTAAACATTTTTTTTCGGGTTCACCAGATAATTTTTTTTTTGTTAAGTAGCAACTGACAGATGGAAAAATTTTATAAAACTAGTTGCTTATTACAAATTTAAAATGTTTGATTTTTATAATTTCGATAAATAATTATATCCCTAACGAAGTTTTTCATGCTAAACCTTTTATCTCTTTCCTTAAAATTTGATTTTTCTGCTCGGAAAATGAAGAAGACGACTGCAACAAATGATTTTACACAAAAATTGTAGCATGCAAAATTATGTATAGCCTTTTCAGACATATTATATTTGATTGACACGGACCGTATATGTATAAAAATCTATTTTTAATGTTGTCATTCAGATTTCTGGAGAATGCTTAACTTTATTACTCCAACAATTATTTTCAGGTTGCGTTTTTAAAAAAAGATGTTGCGTATTATGCTCTAAAGAAAAGAAGACGAAGGAAAATTTCACGATTACATTTTTTTTTATAAAAGAAAGGAAAAAATGAACAATGAACGGAAACAAATGAACGGAAAAAATTTCAGTTATCTGAAAAAAAAAGTAACTCCAAATTATTCTAAAGGATTTATCACTGCTCAATAAATTTTAAAAAATATTTTAATTTTTTAAAAAGCAAAATTCTTCGATATAATGGACACGCTTATCAGATAGAAGATTGTGGGTAGGAAAGAATAGTTTTAAGTTATTGCTGGACAACTTCCTAATGTTGTCATTGAATAAAATGTATTTATAAAGACTCTTTTAAAATTTTGGAAGAGTAATTTAATTTTTATCGATTCTCATATTTTGGTTTTTATAACCTTGCCAACCCCTGCAGTGTTACAATACTATTTCATTGATTTTAACACCTTCGTACACAAATTACAAAAAGACAAAAAAAAAAAACAATGTTTCTGTTGCAATTTAATTAAAATACAAATAAAATTATGATAGAGCTTTTATTATTATTGGAATAAGCTTTCAAAACCAAAAAATAAAAAGAAAACAAAGAAAAAGCATTAACAGCTGAGACTAAGTACCTATAAATTAGTAAAACAAAAAAAATGTTTATATATCGAAAGTACATTAAGATGCACATATATGACAAGTTATGTGTAGGCTAAACATGTATTTTTAAAATTAAAAAAAAAAGAAAAAAATTGAATAAAAAAAAATAAATTTTTTATATATGTATTGGTTGTTGATTTTAATGATTTGTTGCTGGTAGCGTTTAAACACAATGTTGTGTTGCACCTTAAGAGAATTAATGCACATTTTTTTTTTCTTTTCCTTTTTTGTATATTTTTAAAATATCCATACCGGATTTTAAGTTATAAGTAACAATTATTAAATTATTTTAATAATACACTTTGGTATGGTATGGTTGAAGTTTTATTGAAAAAATACACAATAATTTGTAGAGAAATGACGAAAGAAAAACTTTTATTACATAATAAATTGCGAAACATAAAAGAAAATTATTGCTACTTATTGTAATTCTTAGTATTGCGCAAAATATTGAATTTTAATTTAAAATTAAAATTTCTTAAATAGATTAAATTAATTATTTAATATTAGTTTAGTTTTTTTTATAAATTTTATTTCCACTTTAAAACTAAAATTTTAGGAAAAAAAAAACTCTTTTGTTTTTTTAAAAAATCAGAGCATTGGTATAACAAGGGTGTTTGTATAATGTTAACGGTATCTATATTCATTAAAATAATATCTTTTAAAAATTGAATGTGTTACTTATTAACTTAAATCATTATGAATATACATTTAGTAATGCAATTTCTTATATAAAGCGTTTATTTTAATTGCAGACCTTATTTCAGGTTTTGTTCCTATTATGTATTTTATTCCTATAACTGTACTCAAAAAATTCGATTAAGACAATGATTTTAGGAAGTGTTTCCAAAATAATAATAGCTGCAAGTTCCGTAACCCATATAATACGATTTAGTGTCTATATGTAAAAATAATTAAATGATGACTGAACGTCTAATATTATAATTAAATATCTTTAATGCAGTTCAACTGATGAATACCAAACATTTTTGTTATTTTAATGAAAACTAACAATTTTAAAAGTATACATTATGAGCTGAATCGCAAAACTGATGGCTGAACTAACAACTGAACTGATAATGTGCACTGTACTTAATTCGCTTAAGTTTTATTATTAAAAATTCCATAATTAACTTTAAAATTGTATTTGAATGGAAACCCTTTAGTAAAATTGAACAAACGAATTGCTATAGCCAGTAGAATATCACTTAAGTAGTTTCAGATAGTAAGAATGCGCATTTGCTGCCTCTCTTGTGCTGCATTGGAATTGTTTAAGAGGAGGTATCAGGCCACATCATTTTTTGATTTAGCTGCATGCACAAAATGTTCAGGTTTTCCGATCGATGCACAATTTCTCCGAGAAACCTCAGATTAGGATTATGATTGTTTTTTTAATGTTATCTGACAGCATTGAGGTTTGGAAGAAATAAACTCCACTCTATTTTTAGAGCTTCAACTAGCGACTTCAGTTAGATCATCGTTAACAGGTTTGACCATAGACAGTCTAGCTATGTCTATTGCGAGGGGTGTGGCATTTGGCTTTCTCAGAAAATTATGAGATAACACTAGAGTGCTGTCGTCGGCGAAACTGTGAATACGATTGAAGGTTGAAGATAGAAAATCGTTGATAAAAATCAAAAAGAGAGTAGGTGTACGGACGGATCCTTGTTAGACGCCAGCGTTTATTTAAAATGTGTCAGACGTGTAGCTGTCGACCAGAACACGAATACAACGATTCGAAAGTTAGTCTTCAATCCATTTGCATAAAACTGGACAAAGACCTAGAGCTTTGACATTTGTTTAACAGAGCAGCATGCCATACTCGATCAAAAGCTTTCGAAATATAAAGAGGGACAACATTAGATTCACCAGAGTAGTGAATGCTGCTGTTAAGTATACCACTGAGGTATGCAATAAGATCACCAGTAGATCGCTTGCTTATAAGATCACCAGTTGATCGTATTGGCGATCGTGTAAGCTACGCTTATCTTCTAAATATTTCTTGAGCTTACAGTTGGTAATAGTTTCCATAACTTTGGACATGATCGAAATGATAGCTAATAGGTTTATTATAGTTTGAGCATTAGTATAGCAAGGATAGCAAGTATAGCATCTATTATCGCTTTTGTCACCTTTTTTGGGAATTGGGGAAACATGAACAACCTTCCACTTCCATAGATCTTTTCAAAATAGGCAGTTTAGAATTTCTTAAGGTTCTATAGTATAAGTTAATATCAGTTTCCGTTTAAATAACTAATAAGTAATAATGGATTGATTTATTTTAATACAGATTAAATAAACTTGTTTACTTTAATTACACAAAAACAATTTTTAAATAAAAAAGAAGCAAAAAAGAAGTAACGCGTGGCTAGAAAATAAAAAAAAAAGTTCTAATTTTGTATCTTTTGATTACGATTTCTTTTTTTGTTTTTCTATATTTTTCTTAAAGTTCAATCAGATTGAATGATTCAAAACAGAGGAGGCGTTAAAAAAAATGATTTTTTTTTATTTTTACTTTGAAAAACTCTGTTTGATTATTTTGGATATATTTTCTGCGTACTGGGTTTAATTTTACATGGGTTTAATGACGAGATACATATGTAGGTTTAGAGTAGGATTAAAGTTTTTTATTTTTCAATTCTGAGTATCGATTCTAGGAGTTGTTTTTTTTTTTTTTGTTTTTTGCAATCAAAGATTTAAATAAGATTTAGATCTAAGATTTAAGAATACAAAGAAATAAGCTATTGTTGATTTTTTCTTGTTAAAAGATTTTTAATTTTAATTTAAAATCAAATGTAATTTAATTTAGATGTATAACGTTTTAAAATTTAATTTAAAAATTTTCCTTTGATTTTCACTTATTTTTTATAAAATAAAGAAATATTTATTAAAAATAACCACTAAATTAGATCAATTATTTAATTTAAAAGGTTTATATTAATTTTTTTGGAAATTTGGGAATTTTCCCTTTTCATTTCGGTCATTAGTCAAAGAAAAAAATAAAATTAATGTATAAAAAAATTAAGAAAAAATGTGATTTAACATTTAAAATCTTAATTATCATGTTTTAAAAGATAATGGAAATATCATGAAAAAATATTTCGTTTTCACTTAATTATCTATAAATAGTCATTTTTGGTACTTGACATAATAGTTTTAATATATATTTTTTATTTTATTTTTTTTAAAATGTTTATGCTCAAACAGGTTTTTTGCAGTTAGTCAGTCTGATTTTACCATTACCACAGTAAATCTGAAGAGTTACATATTTACGTTAAAAAGAACCGCACATAAATATAAAAACTGCTCTACTTTTAGATTAGTGCAGAGAGGCTTAAAAAAATGAAACCTTTTTATAAAGGACAAAGTACAGATTTCTTTAGGGAAAGTAGATAACATTCCCTTAAAGAGAAAATGTTAGCAAAAAATTAACGGTTAGTCAGATCGACTAGTTTTAGTAGAGGACCCGTAAGGTTTATTCTCAAAAAAAATCGGCATTATATACTATAGAGTACACAGTACCTGTTTAAGATTCCCGCTAACTCACGAAAACAAAAAATGTTTATAACCGATAAACATATTTACAAGAAAAACATAATAATATGTACTTTAAAAGCAGATAAAAGTCTTAATGTTTTCTTTCAAGCTTCATAATGTCTTCTTTGTTTAAGAAAAATAAAAAACAATAATCGCCAATTGATTTTACGTTATTAATTTATACTTGGTATAAAACAATAAAAAATTTCCCTTATACACTTATTAAAAATTAAGATGAAATACGAATCTTTTTACTTCAAAAACAAAAAAAAAAATTGTTTTTTTAAGACTGTTTTTTTCTACTGCCTTAGGTGATGTATAAGATATCTATATATGTTTTCAAATATATGTTTTCAACTGTATTAAATTTTTAGGTCTTTTCTATTTTCATTTTGAAAGAAACTTTCCATCGAAAGTTTAGTTTTTTCTTTTTTTCTTTGTTTTTATATTATTTTCAAGATTTTTGTAGCCACAAGCCACAATACATCCATTTAAGGTACTTGAATTTTTTTTTTTTGTACTTAACATTAAATCTTATTAATATTAAAATAACATATTATATGATAATGTTGTAAAGAATTTAAAGATATAAAAGTATAGATACTTTATAATAAAAGAAAATGGCATGGGAATGCTTTTAAGTAATTTTGAGTAGTTATTTAGTTATAGAAAACAAAATAAAATTCAAAATTTTTATTGGATATATTGTACTAATACTTAATAGTGACTTAATCTATAATATTTTGATGGGGAATTTTTTTAAAAATGCATTACTACTATTATATATTTTGTATAATTTGTGAATTGTTTTTTTTTTTTTTTGTTTTTTAAGGTATAGATAATAATGTACACTTTTATATTGCTTTTAAAAGTTATTTAAAAAAATAAATAAATATTTTATTTATAGTTTTCGGATAAGAATTTTTAAAAAATAAACATAAAATTTTAATAAATTCAGGCAATACTTCAGATTTAATTAAGATCAGTTTTAATATAGTAAATTTACTTGATTGTATCATAAATTATTATTTTCATACTAAATAGGATATTTCACTTATTTATATAGAAAATTTTGGGTCACTTATCTTATAGTTAGGTACTTACTATCTGTTAAAAATTATAATGACCCAATTTTAATGTTAACTTCTAAGTTTCATTCTTTTCGATGGAAATTGAGATTTCTACTTATGTATCTTTAGATGGAATTTTACATAAATGAAAGATTTTGAAGATTTTTTAGATCGATTAGTTAAAAATAAATCGGAACACAAGAAATTTTTTTTTTTCTTGAAACTCTTGTCGAAGAAAAATAAAATATAGCTAAAAATTCCCAATTTATGTCTAATTTTTTAAGTGGAATTCTTTAGTTCACTATTTCAGTTTCATTTGATTTATATAATCCGGAAAACCTAAAATTTTACCTAACATCATATAACAATTAAAAAATCTGTAGCTGTTGCTGTTATAGTGTTTGATCACTTAAAAAAGATTTAATTTTATGGTAGATATTGCACCTCGAAGATTATCACAAATCTGCAACTATACGTAATATCTGTTACAAAAGAATTTCTTTTAAGGCTGATACTGCATCCTAACACCTTTCTGCTTCACTACTCTATGTGCTATTCTTTAACTCTATGTCTTATTCACGTTAGAAAATCTTAAACCGATGAGATTACTGACTTTAAGCCAAACTTAATATAGTCCTCAAAGTTAAAGTGTTATAATGTTATAATATATGTTAAAATAAAAGATCATATAAGATATTTCTATCAATATCAAATAAAAGATCATATAAGATCTTTGTAGATATTAATTAATTTTGTAGTTTTATTATAGTTATATGTAGTTATATGTCCTATGTTTTAAATATCACGACACCATTTTAAAAAAAAAAAAATAAATAAAATCCAGGAAAAACAAATTTATCTATACTTTCCTACTTTTCTATTAACTAATATTTATATAATAATAATAATAATATGTAAAGTAATTAATGATTATTAAAGATCGAAAATATAAAATTTTCATCTCATATGACGAATGTATTGATTACGTGTATCCAACAGTGAAAAAAAACAAACGATATTATTTTAAATTTATAAAAAAAAAAAAAAATACGCCAAAAAGAAAAATTAATAATTTTTTTTTTTATACTTCTATCTGTAATTTTTGTCTTCCTCTTCTTTTATTTTTAATTTTATATTGAATCAAACATAGTTTTGTTTTGTTGTATGATTTGTATTTTCTTTTAAATTTCTTGAATTTTTCTTTTGTTTTTCTTTTTTTTTATACAAAGATCACTTTTGACTGGTCATCATTTGACCATCAGTCATGTTTTTTTTTCGTGTTAAGTTATGCTTTGTCCCGTTAAATTTTTTTTTTTAAATCTTTTAGATATTTTAAAATGACGGACTTTGATGGACATCATTTTATTTAAATTTCATAATATACAGTTGAATAGTTCGGATCAATTTGTGTGTTAGAGACAAAATGAAAAAGCAAAAAAAAAAAAAAACGTTCAGTAACGTTTGGTATTATTTCTCTGTGAAATGATACCGAGGTATGGGGCTAATATATATATATAGAAGTTAAAATAAAGCAAAAAAAAAAAACAAAAATGAGAAATTTCTTAAATTGATTTTTATTTTTCATCTTTGTAGAATCAATGGAATTTAAAAATGCATGAAAGATGAGTAATCAAAATTATTTTGACACTTTAAATATATCAAAATATTCTCATCAAAAATGTTAGTTAAATTTCCATTACGAATGAAATTAAAAAAAAAAAAATTAATAATTAAACTTAAGATATAAAATTCATTTTAAAGTTTGTAATCAGATATCATGGTGTTTTTTTTTTTTTTTTCTTTGAAAAATTAATGTGGATAATAAAACATATTTTAATATTATTAATTATAAATTTTAAATGGAAAAAAAAAAATTTGATTAAATACGCTATTATATGTATATATATATTATGAGGTTTCGGGTTCGATTCCCGGCTGGGTACAATAATTATAATATAAAAAAAAAAATATTCATATATCGCAATATGTAAATTTACTTTATATATCATTATATCACGTACACCCCACATTCCTACCAGGAAACAGGGGTTATAGCTACCTGGCACATTTATGTACCACGGTACCTGAATATAAATAAATAAATAAATATATGAAAGTGACTATTACTAAGTATAAGATCCAATTACTTTTTAAAATAATAGTTTTCTCTCATTGTAAAGTCATACGTTTCCGAAGAATTGTTTTTACTTTTACTTGTCATCTCAAATTGGGTTTTAGGTCTCTCTAGCACTTTATGAAGGTAGTATAAATGATTTTTTCTTTGTACTACACGGGTTACTATCCAAGCCTGTATTTTTTTCACTGTATTTCATTTGCCTGTATTTTCATTCGCCTGTATTTCAGAAATATAAAAATATAGTGAAGTGAATTTAGTGAATTCACTAAAGTCCCTCCTAATTCAGACTCCCACATATACATATATATCAATTTTCTGGAAAAAGCGTAAAGCCCTGCTTTTGAATGCAATTCTAAAATCTGTCCTAATTTACAATGAAATACAGGCAAATGATAGTACGGGCAAATGAAATACAGGCATATGATATGCTACCGTACTATACGAATATAGGAAAATATGTATTGGTGCCATGAAAAAAATTGGTCTCTAACTTTTATGAATGCCTAACGAATGCCTAATGAAATTTGACTATTATTAACTTCTTTTTTTTAAATCGTACTTTTTTTTTTGGAAAAATAACTCTTTTTTCAGAATCAAAAAAAAAAACTTGGAGGGCCTTAGAGTTGGTTCCAAAATTAGGGTATTTTTCTTGTGGAGTTTGGGGCGGCTTTTTAATTTTTTTCCTTAAGCTCAGAGTAATCCCAAAAGCAAAGACTCCAAATGATAAAAATACAGGAAAAGAAGCGTATGACTATGACTATGAATGACTGTGATTGTATAACTATATTATATACTATGACTTTAGAGTTGGTTATAAACTCAAGGTTATACACTTGTTCTAGAATTCGTGTATATGTGTAGATATATATATATGTATAGGTATATATAAAACTTTGAATTACCAGAGATATTATACTTAGGTAGGAAATGGTTTTTATAAGTTTTAATTTTGGGATTTCGATCTTTTTACTTCAATTTTTTGCTATTTTAATATATATGTAAAGCAAATCTAAGAATCCAGCCAATAGTTTAGTGGTTGGCTATCAATGGAATTCCAGCCAATGGGATTCATTCAAAAGGTCTTGGGTTAAAAATAATTCTTGTACAAGATAAGTATATATAGCATATAAATAAAAATATTTGCGTTTTATAGACTTGTACAATATCTAAAACCGAATTACCAAATCGACTTAGTAAAACTAATGATTTTAGAAACTAACTCTTAGCCAAATGTTAATAGTAAATGAATTAGTGAATGCCCTTTATGATTATAAGGTGAAAAAAAAAAACAAATTGTTGGTTGAATACTCATGGAATTTCAGCAAATGGCATTCATTTGACAGGTCTCGACTTAATTCTTGTATAAGAAGATAAACGTTTTACAAACTTGTACTATAGCTAAATCCGAGTAATCAACGGCTTAGTAAAACTAATGATGCCAAAAACTGAAGCTTATAGTTAAAGATTTAGTGAATGCCTTTAATGCTTTTTATAAGAGTGGAAAGGAAAAAAAAATAAAAGGTCAAGAAACATGAACAACAAGTGTTTTTTTCTGCAATCTGAAATTATTGTTAATGTTACTACTTCCTTTAACATAATGTTCAACTGAACCTATTTTTTGCTAAATATTTGTTTTTAGTTTATTTCATTTCTAACAATCAATTAAATTCTAAATAAAAACTAAATGTTCTATTTAAAATTACACAATTATAGAACTTTTCCTTTACTTATATATAGAATCAATTATTTATTTCTTTATCTCAATATTCTAACTTTCATATACTTTGCAATTTTAAGTGGGTGAAATTTTATTAAGGAATTTTTTGTTTTTTTTTTTTTGCTAATTGCTTTGCCAATTGAGAGATTCAAGAGATATTAAAATAGAACGAATTTTTCGTATTTTTGAATTTTTAAATTTAAATTTTTTTTTTTTGGTCCTCAATTATTTTTTCTCAATTTGATCTACTTTCTATTTATACGTAAATGTAAATGTAATTAAATTATAGATATAATTATACATTTTCAAGATTTTTTTTTTTTGAAAGATTTTGCTATAATAAAAAATTCATAAAAGAAACAAAATGTTGTCAAAAATTCTAAATTATGACAGAGATATTAAAAAAATGAGTTTTTTTTTTCGTTAATAATTTGACGTAATTGTCATCAAATTACCTTGGTTTTATATAATATAAAATTTATGTAATTTCCTATTTTAAATTTATATATTTATTGAACTTATTTAGATTTAGAAATAGTATGCAAAATATAAAAACATGGTTTTTCAGAATTTTGACAATGAATTATACAAAATATTATTTTAAAATTAAATATTGAAGGTAAAAATACATAACAAATTATGAATAGCGATACTGTTAAGTATCGGATGTGTAAATCACCTATTTTATAGATTATTTTAAATTTAGGCTACATTGTACTTTTGAACTATGAAATTTAATGCTATTTAAAAAAAATTATTTTCAAAATTAAGATTAAAACAATTATGAGGTGGCATTCAAATGTATAACAAAAGTATAGTTATAATGACACAGTTAAAACCCATATTATTTATTTTTCGTTATTCAATAGTTGAATTTCAATTTTAAACACTAATTATATGTATACTATAGATGTTTACACTTATTGTTAATGTTAATTTAATTAGGATGTTTCTTGTATTATTATTAATTTTTCATGGATTTTGAAAAAAAAAAATTATATTTTATAGATTATGTAGTAAAATAATAATATTATTAATAAAAATATTAATACCATTAATACCAATAATAACAGCCGCTACAGTGACAGTGGGGGTTGCCTTCAATAGTTGCCTCATGTAGTAGTATATACTACTACTACATGTTGTAACTATTGTGACGGCTTTAGTCACTGTTAGCAAAATAATAATAATAGGCGGATTCATTGTTTCCTTACAGTCCCACTCCCAATTCAATGTTTCCGTATCCATTTTCCTATCCTTTCCTATCCCTACTCCCTAGCCAATATACTGCGTTCGCAGGTAAGGATTTCATCCCACTATATTGGCTAAAGGGGGAGGTGGGTTTAGTCAGTAAGAATCTGACACTACCAAGGGGAAATTCTTGGTGTCTTTGGAAGATTCCCACCTCCCTTAGGAAAAAAAAAAAAAAAAAAAAAGTATTTTTAGTATAGTAAAGCATATCACTTTTTGAAAATATGTTAGAAAGAATGGCATCATATATATGATAATAAATATATGGCACCGCCGCACCGCGTTCCCACGTTTCTATGTCGGTGTTCTACGCTTCAAAATTCACTAGTGTGTCTAGCAATTCCTAATGAATAAGCTCAACCTTCATCAAACCAAAACAAAACAATCAAAGATAAAATAATGATAATTCCGACCAATACTCTTATGTCCAAAGCTAAGGTCATCATCAAATAGAGTCACAATAAAACGCCGTATATGTGGCTATCATTTTTGTTGAACTTCCATAAATACATGGACACAGTCTTATATATACACAGCCTGGCACAGTCTTATACATAAATATAAAGAGAAAAACGTGAACATTCAAAGAAATACTAAATGGCCATAGAAGGTTAAAAGTAACATAGTTTTGCGCGGTCACGGAAAATAAAATTAAGAAAAAGAAATTTCAAAATACAAGGCAAAGGATAAAAAATGTACGACAAAATCAAAATATAGACCCCTTACAGTTGTATAAGATCTATAAAAATGTAATAAAAATAAAAACGAATAAATAATTTAAATAAAATATAAAATTTTAAAAATAAAGCCTCATATTTTATTTCAAAAAAAATAAAATTAAAAAAGTTACGACAAAAAAATTTTCTGTTTAAAAGAAAATATGTAAAAAATTTCATGCCTTTATTCCAAAAAAAAACAAAAAGCAACAGAATTAACCAAACAAAAAATCCATTTCTTAAGAAAAATTTTCATAAAATTTAAAACAATGCATAACTAAAAATTAACTTTAAACAAAATCAATACTTAATTTAAAATTGAAAATCTTAAGAAATATTCAAAAGTACTTAAAAAACAAAAAAAAAAGAATTTATCTAAAGTTTAAAATCTCTATTATTAGCTGTATAAGTAAAAGAATTGCAGAGATTCAACGTAGTAAAAAAAAAAAAAAACTTTTAAACAAATAATAAATTGAAGAACAAATTTATTTTTAAGAATTCAGAAAAAAACAAAAGCTAAGCATATATATCCAAATATTGTTAACTAAATATTTTCAGCAAAAAATCAAAAAAAAAACACAAAAGAAGAAAAATATTTCCATGTCCAGTTGTTAATTCTAAAAAGATCCACTTAACTTATTTTGTTTTATACAAAAAGTCATACACCATAACAAAAACTTAAAAAGAAAATATTTTGTAAATCATTTAAAATCGAAAAAAAGAATTTAACTTTACCATAATCACAAAAAAAAAAAAAAAAACTATAGATAAATATAACAATAATAATTCGAAAGAAAAATTAAAATAACTCTTTAAGCGGCCTATTTGATGATAGGTTTATTTTTTTTTTTTTTTTTTTTTTTTTTCAAGTAAATACTTTGGTAAAACATTAAAAAAAAAAAAATTTTAAGCAAATAATTTCTGATTAAATAACATTGTTATACATTTTTAAATTTATTTTATGTAAAAAGAAGCGTAGATATTTAAAATGAATTTTCAAAATTTCAGATATTTTTTTTGTAAAATTGTGAATTATCTGTAATTAAAATTTACCTTTTGTCGTTTAAACAATTTTCTTATTTTTTTTCTTTATTGTCCTCGTAAGATATCAAGGACAACAGAAATACAATAGGTATCTTATTAAAATATCTTCAAATTTATCTTACTTTTCCTTACCTTAATTACAATTTTTTTTTGATATTAACATAAATGAATTAAAAACGGAACTAAAAAACTAGAAATGTTTTTCGAAGGAACTTTTCATTTCATTTATGTACTTTATTGTTACTTCATTACAGCCTTTTTTTATTATTAATCAGACTAGTATTTTAAGTATGTAACAAGATAGTTACAGAGATAGAAAAGTTAATATACAAAAATAACAATAAAAATTAATTATAATTCTGAAATATTAAAATGAAGGTAAGAAAAACAAAAAAAAAACAGAAAGGAATGAACTTATTAAACTTAACTTATTCAAGATTATGTCATATATTATCAGCAGATCTCAGTTAATTTTTTTGTAATCAAATATTAGGCGAAAAAGGTTTAGTAAGAATTCCAAAGAGCAGATATTTTAACAAAAAAAAAAAACTATATAAATATCTGATACAACTCATATAGTCATATGGCAAGGAATTCCAAGATTGTGACCTTCTAGCTAATAATTTGTCTATCACATATGAAAGAACTATTTTATTAACAATTTTTTCTATAATACACATGTACCTGTACTTTAGGAAATTTTCAAATGTTAGACCAAGTACAGTTTTTGATACACCGCTTATACTATCATATTTTCCGCCTGTTATTAACGAAACCTGTGCACTCAAATGTGTACACTCATACTTGAATATACAACATCACAGTAAATAATATGTGGCTGCATTAGGGGCTGTACCTGTTGATTTTTAACCCACTCACTTAAAAGGAAAGAATATTTCCTTCGTTTACGTGGGGTTGTGAAAATTTTCTGAAAATTGTAATTAATGTGATCATTCCATAACTTTTAATTAATAAATAAATCATTTTGTTTTTTAATTAGAAAAATAATTTCATTAATACAATTACAATTTTGCACAATATAATTAAATCTTTAAAAACTTCTAATTTCAATACACTTTTAAAATATCTAAGATATAAATATATTGAAAGAATCATATAATTTTTAAGGTAATATGATTTTTTTTTTGTTTTTTTATTAAATGCAAAAGAAAAAAAATCAGATTTTATTGTTTAAAATATAAAATAGGTATAAATTGAAAGTATTCAATACAATAAACTATTTTACAATTCAATAAATACAAATAAGATGCAATCTACAAGACAATAACATTAATTGGGAATTTATAAAACATTCAATTGAATATGAAAAAAAAAAAAAAAAACCAAACAAAACAAAAATATTAGGTATTGTGAAACTTTATACTTTTCCATAGAAATTTTTAAAATTGAAACCTGCTGTAGGCAAAACTTTTTAAAGAAGAATAAAGAAAAACATCATTAAAAAAAAAAAAAAACACAAAAAAGAAGAAATAAAAGATTTAACTAAAGAATATAGAAAATACTTTTAAATTTCATTCTCCTTTTATTATTTATTTTTTTGTTTTATGAAGCTGGTATTTGTATTTTAGAGCTTAATAAACTGAACTGTTTAGTTGTTTTATATATATTTTACTTAATAAAATAACATAAAAAAATAAAAACATTCTTTAACATACGCAACCCGTATAAAACTGTACAAAACCAAGGCAACAATAAAAAACAAAAAAAAAAAACCGATTCTGGCGTTAAATCGCAATGCGTGCAACCATATAAATGCCTTAAAGGGACTATACTTTTTCAACAGAATGAAAACGACTAGAAAAAAAAAAATTAAAAATAAAATGAATATCTATTTGCTGAAAACGAAATATACTTAAGAAAAAACCAATTTTTTTTTTTTAATATAATGATCAGGATCATTGATTTCAATGAAAATCATCGATTTTCTTTTTGTTTTTGTCTTAGAAATCTATAAATACAAATAAATCTTAAACTATATAATTTTAAAATGTTGAATACATTTTTCAATATATTTATTTAATATTTTTTTTTTTTTTTGAGATACGAAATTGAGAATTTTTTACTTTTAGTAATATTGGCATACTAAATCTTGAAAATAATCTATGTAATCAATATAGATATAGACTTATTTTTTGGTATAAAAAAACGTTTTGTACAAAGAACAAATATTGGAGCAATTTTTTTAGTGAAAGTATACAAACACAATAAAAAATTATAAAATCAGAGTACGATTGACAATTTCAACACTCTTACCATAAAAGCACAGCAATAAAATGAAATACTGATTCCTTTCTATATATGCTCGAATAATTACTTCAAGTTCCTATTGCATTATATTCTTAAGTTAAGGTAATAACAGTCTGATATTCAAAATCAAAAACCTAAGACAAAGAATCGTATATAGAGGATAAAAACATATTAAATGTCTGAATAGTATACAAAATTTTTTTTTCGAATTAAGATGTTGATTTTAAATAGCTATGAGATTAGGAAAATTTTTTCACACAAAATAAGATATCTTTTTTTTCTTGAGAGGTAATAGTTTTAATATATTTTATGAGCTATATAGTTTTGAAACTACTTTTGAGTCTGAATTCTTTTATTTCATATTATTAAAAGAAACTAATTATTTTTTATTTTTTTGCGTCATGTATAGTCTTAACTTGGCATAAAGCTCAATTTGAAATAAAAGCAATAATTTTTAAATAGCTTCAATTCCTTAAGAAGAATTAATTCTAAATATTTTCGTACTCTTTTAAAAAGTTTTTAAGCGTTTTATTTAGGCGAGTTTATTTCATGAATTTCTAATTTTCTATTAGAATGTCTAGTATTAAATTTTAAAAATTACATTAATATATATAGTGGTTATAAATTTTATTACAAAATTATTACAAAACTATTTGTTCTAATTTTTATATAAAATCTATAGTATACGTATTTTTCATAATCTTCAACTCAATTCAATCGTTATTCTTTTAAAAAAATTCAAACTAAATTTTCACCATAGGCTATATTGATTAAAATTTCAATTTTCTTATTTTTTTTTATATAATATTTAAACTAAATCACGTTCTTGAAATTACATTTTATAATAATTCAACTACGTAATATACAAGTACATTATTGCTGTATAAAAAAAAAAAAAAAATAGCAATCAACGTATTAAGAATTATGTATGAAGTATGTATACGTACAAAAAGGTATCAGTGTTAATTTTAATTTTTACATTTTATAACCAGTAGCAATTGAAATTCATCATTTTTCTTTGTTTTATTTTTGTTCTTTTTTTCATGATTGGATGATTAAAGATGTTGTGATGAATTTAATTTAATTTTTTATTTTTTCTTTTTTTATAACTTAAAGCGTTAAATTAAAATAAAATTATGAATTACGATTTTAAAAAAGAAAAATAAAAGACTTTCAGTTAAAATTTTAATCCGAGTTTTCTTGTCAAAATCAAAAAGAAAAATAATTACATTGTAAAATTATATACATATACTACATGAAAACAAAATTCCAAACACTAATTTCAGTTAAAATTACATTTAAAATTGATAGAATAAAATGAAAAAAAAAAAAAAATTAAAATTGTATTATAAATTTGATTCGGATAATTTCGTTTTTTACATTCTTATATAATGTTCCAAACATAGCAGTTATCGAAAATATAATATAATACATATACATGTGCCTGATAAAACAAATGTAAAATAAAAATTTCTCAATATATACAACTCTATATATTATTAATGTGCAATTTTCTTGTAAGTTAACTAGTTACAAGGGATTTACAGATTTAGCCTTTAAATTAGAAATAAAAAATTAATATGCCGTTGTAAAACCTGATATCTACAATCTTAAAAATTTTCTCGTACATAGAGCAAAAAAAAGTAATTACTGTCTCAGGTTCAGATTCAATCTAAATTCTTTGCTCTTTAAAGCAATGACCAAGTGTTAAAACAAAAATCTTAACACTTGGTCATTGTGTAGAGCTTTAATTGAAACAAAAATATAGTTATTGGAAACAATAATAAATATTTTCTAGTAGTCAAGACACTAAAAAAATAAATAAAGTTCTATAAATCTACAACCCAATACAGTTTTAGAATTATTTGATAATACAAATTTATTTCCTAATAATAATTTCAATAAATTTAATCAATTCTAAAAAAAAACAAAAATTCCAAAAACAATTCAACATTTAATAAAAATTATTTTCTTATTCCAAAAAGAATGCAACATTAAAAGAAAAATAGCTTAACAGAAATAAAACAAAAATTAAATCAGTTCACAATTTAAAAAAAAATCTTAAATTTAAATAAAAGTTTCTCGCTTAAGTCTTTTGTATTGACCTAAATTCCAATGCAAAACATTAAGTAATTTTCGTACTCTTTTGTTTATTTTTTATTGTTTTTCTAACTATAAAAGAAAATATGTACCTATTTTTTATTCGTATCTAAGTTTTTACATTAAAATTCCATATGGATAACTGTACAGTTTATGATTTTGCTATTAATTTGATTTGACTACTACTCATTTTTTTTTTTAAATGATTTCAAAAATTTTGAAGAGAATTCATTGAATTTTTTTAAATAAGAATATGCTTAGGATAGTAATTATTATTTAACACTTTATTTTTCAGTATTTTTTATACAAGCATTATTTTTGCCCTAATTTTAATTTATATTTTTGGAATACTTTGCCCTCAAGGATAGAAATCCAGTACATAGAATTGAATTTGGTAGACTGATCACTTTTTATGTAATCTTTTAAAAATAAGTCAATTATACCTAAGAGCAAATATGGATTCATTATCCAACCAACAGAAAAGGATGTAGTTTAATGGAACTGAATTGTTTTAAAATGTGCTATGGCGAGTCTATAAAGTGTAAATACAAGTTTACAAAGTTTTGCAAGTGTAAAAGGGCTCCTGTAATGGTAAATACTATGAAAGTTGAAGAATGGAAAGGTTTTATATAAATAATAATTTAACCAAATTCCAAAGTTATATTATTTGATTTAAATGTTGACATTGTTGTAATTTCTTTACACACTAAGCTAGCAAATTAAATTATATTTTAATTAAAAATGTGATCAAACCATAGGTTTCTATTTCAATAAATTTATGATACATATCGATTACATGGAAACAAAATTTTCAGTTTGTCTGACAATAATTAAAAATTTGAGTAGTTATCATGCATATAATATTTTTAGTTTTCATTTTTTTACCTTAATTCAAAATTATTTTTCATTTTGTTTTCAAAGGTTTCGATTTCAATAACAAATTTTTCAGATTTCAGAAAGAAATTTTTTACCAAAAATTCTGATTAGAATCTTACAGTCTTCAATTTATTATTTATAATCAATTCATTAATTTGAAAATAAATATATATATTTTTTTTGTTACTCTTAACATCAGTTTTTAATATTAAAATAAATATTGAAAAGATTCTAGGGCATATTTTCCACTTTATATTTAACTTGTCAAGAAAATCATATTGGTTATTTTTGAAAAAGGTAACAAAAAAAAAAAACAATAACAAAACAAAAAAAAACTAACAATTCATAAAAAATATCAAATTTCATTTTCTAAAATACTCGTTAAATGATTTTTCATATTAGGTTCGTTTTAAAATTCTTATTCTTCTTTACTTAGACTTCAATCAAAGTTTAAAAAGAAAACAAAAAAAAATTATGCTGTTCCAGTATCTTTATCAATCTTTCTTGGTTTAATTTTGTTTCTTTTTTCCTTATAATTTATAAAAAAGGAATTTTTTTAAATGTAGAGAAGGTTGTAGACATTTCTGGAAATTCTTTATAATTTTATTACAAAACGCTTCAAAAGTGAAAATTTTTCTGTTAAAAAAAGAGTTAAACACAGTTGATTTTATACTTTTATATATAGAAGCATATAGAGAAATCAACTTTTTAACATATTTAATTTACCTTCAAAGTTTCTATATTGCATTTTTAGTTAATTTATTAAATAACTTGTATTTAATGTATAATTTAATAAAATTTTACTATCTATGACTTAATAATGTGACACCTTATGTAAAAGGATGTATAAATAAAATGGAAACACTAGGTAGTAATTTCTAAAAAAAGGCAATAAAATATAACAAAATAAACTATACCAGAATTAAAAAACGTATACAGCGTAAAAACGTATACATATAAAGAATTTATTTTATAAAGTTTCTCACTTAAGTTTTTTATATTGTTATACTAATACTTGTCAGAAATTTGCAAGTGTAAATCCTAAATGTAACTTTTTACAATAATATAACTTTTCGCGACGTGATAAAATAAATTTTTTCACATATTTTCTCACATGTAAATTATTTAAAGAATACTTTATCTTATATATTCCGTATATAAACCTGTTGTTTTGTTTTTTATTTCAATATTGGAGCTCTTCAAAGATTTAAAGTAGCTTTTAAAGACCTCTTAAATATTAAGTTTTTAAGCTGTTCAACAAACTTTGAATTGATATATTTTTGCATCAGATTTTCGAAAGTTTTTAAGAAGTTCGGGTGTAAAATTTTTATTTCTTCTCAGAATAACTCTTTCCTTAAAAGTTTTGAAAAGTCTGATGCAATAGAATGTTAAGTAAAAAAAAACAAAACACTATAAAACATACAGATATCATTGTCAACTTAAATAAAGCGAATTGGGTTATAAATTATATAGATTAAAAGAACCACTAATATTAAACTGTAATAGATCAAAAAGAAACGAAGAAAGAAATTTAAATGATTTTTAAAGAAAAGGAAAAGTTTTTTTTTTTTAAATAATTTCCAAGAAGTTTGATATGGTAAATGTAATATTTAAAAATTTTCCCTAAAAATAACAATTAGTTTTTTTTACTTCAATTGAAGCTTTATATTTCCCTGACAGCTAGAGTTTTATTTTCATATTACAATAATGATTACAACAATAAAGATTACTTGTGACTCAAAAGAAATTCTAACACAAGTATTATTTATCTTTACATAATAATTTCAAATTTAAAAATTTATATCTAAATATTTATATTTCCAAAAATTTTATTTTAAAATAATTTAATATGTTAATTGTGCAAAAATTCCAAATAAAATAATATGAAGAAAAAAATTCTGGTTTTATATTTAAATACTATAAATGATAGTTTATATTTGATTTTAGCGAAAAATATTAAGTTTTTTATTAGCTAAAAAATTTTATCTGAATCATTATATCTTCCTTGGTTTTTTTTTTTTTTTTTTTCTAATTTATATTCAAGTTTCTTTAAAAAATTTGTTAAATATTTATAATAAATGGACTTTTAAATGGAGTTCGATTGGCGCTTGATAAACTATCATAAAAATTAATAATATAATAAAAATTCTTCGTTTGTGTATAATTAAATACTGTGTATACTTAAATATAGAAAAAGAAAAAACAATAAGCATAAAATTGCTTTTAAATAGATAGATTTAATTTAATAGATAGATTTAATTTGTAGATAGTACTAATAGGATTGTATTAAAAAATTAAGTGTTTAATTTAGCAGAAATTGTTTTGATAATTCAAATTTTTATATTTTTCAGGTGTGTAAAATTTTATTAAAGAAAACTTTTATACCATTAATTGATACTAAAGAAATTCTCGTTTATATTTTTTTTTTTACTTAAATAAAAATAAAAACACGTGTCTTAAATTATTCGATTTGTTAAAAAAAATAAATAAAATAATTTAAAAGATAAGTAGTTTTAGTTTATTACCTTTAATTTTTATTTAGAGAATACATAAGTGATTATAATGTGAAGAATAAATTCTAAAATACACAATCTTTCATATTTAACAAAATAAAAATTTCATTTGATATTCAAAATCCCTTTTAAATTAATTTTTTTAAATTTTTATTAAATTAAATTAAACGATACAAAAGACAATCAATAGATTAAATGATACAATTACAATCAAATAAGATTTTTTTTTTATTTTAAGAACATATTTAGATTATAATGCTATTTCGAAATAAAATTTAAACCTTAAATTTAGAAAATATTATCTTAATCTAAATTTTTCCTTTTAATCTGAAATTTTTCTTAAATTGTTTAGGAATAAAATTTAAAACGAATTGAATTTTTCACATTTAAAATCTCTGATTTGTTTTGTCCAGCCTTATTCTTTTTAACTTTTTTTTTTCCACATCATTGAAAATATTTATCTTTTTCTTATCGTTTTTTTTTGTTTTGTTTTTTTGTTTAATATCTAACATTTATTTTAAAATTAATCACAATTTTTTTTTTTACAATAAATATTAAACATGTAAAATATTAAAAATAGAACTAATTTACTGTAATAAATCATAAAATATTCGAAAAATTTTTGTACAGAGTGTTATGAAAATCTTTAATGAAATATATTGAAATATAAAGAAAATATTTACTGTAAACTAAAAATACCAATTTATAATAAGATAAATTTTGTAAAATGTAGAATTTATAAAATTATAAGATACATTTAATAAGATAAAGAAATTATTAAAGGGATGATAAGCGTTTAAAAAAATGATTTTATAGTTTTAAAACACCATGCAAATACACTTAAATTCTTATAGAAAAAAAATCTGAAAGAAAAAAATATTTTCTTCTTCACAGCATCCAAATAACAAAATTTATAGTCATAAAACAAAGATTTTTTTTTTTCTTCTAAAAATAAAAAGAGATTTGCTTTTGTTTTTTTTTTTTTTTTTATTAAATGGGTTCTTTACCTAAAAATATTAAAATGGTTTTAATAATTCCACTTATTTTTAAACAAAAAAAAAAAATTTATTTTATAATAGATGTATAAAATACAAGATATATATGTGTGCGTGTTACATATTTTACCTGTATGAAAATAAAAAAAAAAAAATTTTGTAAGCTATTCAGTAAACACAAAGAAATAATATGTAATACTTTTTGACTTTAATATTTTATGGATAGCAATTAAGGTGACTGACAGGTGGGTTTTTTTTTTTGTTTTCCTTTCTAACACGAAGTAAGTGTAGTTTTTTGGGTTTTTTTGTTTTTTGTGTTCAGGTGATTCTTTAGATAAATTTGTAAAAGATGAGATTTTTAAGAAATTCATATCTTGAGATTTTAAGATATTTCATTAGAATTTCTATTAAATTAAGTAAAAACCCTTTTTAAATATTAAGTATGTATATATGTTTTCTTTTGTTTTAATGACTTGTGGCTTGTATATATGAAAAAAAAAAAACAAAAAATAAAAACCATTTGTAAATCCTAGATAAGAAGATTTAATTTGACATAAATATAATATGGAAGATTATTATAAATTTTAAACTGAAATAGTATTAGGATTAATCTTAATATAAAGATTAACAGATTATTAATAATTAATTTTTTATTAATATTTTGTAATCGGTCTGTAATGATTTAATTTTTTTTTTTATTTTTGGAATAATAAGTGTTCATTATGGAAATTTGAAATATTTTCTTCTATTGAATTGATTGATTTGTAGAGGGTGTACGCAATAATTATGTTTTATATAAAGAAAAATAGACTTTTTTAATTTATAAATATCTCAAAGTTTTTTTAAAAAGAAATACTATAAATAATTTTTAAATATAAGAACAATAATTTTATGAGTTGCTTTTTAAACTATATATGTATATGTATGTACTTATCCTTTAAAACAAAGTAGTTAAAGTTGATTTTATATGGTTGAAATGTTTTTCACTTACCTAAAAAGAAAAAGAAATTAAAATTAATATAACAAAATAAATTAAATTAATAATCATTTAATAAAATTAAATTTAATTAAAAAATTTGATTATTGAAAATTGAATATAATAAAATAAAAATTCTTGTATTTGTTTAAACCAAGACTCTTCTATATAAAACTCTAAATTTGTATTTATCAAAACTCTTAAAAATGAAAATTTTTGTTAAAAGATTTAATTAAAGTTTTCTTAAAATTCTCCCATGTTAATTTTATGATGTCAACGTAAAACAGTAATGGGGTCACTTTTTGCTTTTATTAAACCTTATAATTTTTTTTTTTCTAAAACAGAACCCAGCACGTAATACAAAATACTTTAGATTAGATTTACACTGTATTTGTTTATTTACCGCCCATTTCAGAATACTATGATTCATAACAATATTATTTAATATGACTTTTATATATTTCAATCATTCAAATGGTTTTTTGAATTGTAATATAAAATTGAATTAATCAAAATGACTATATAAGTGGAAATAAGTAAGAAAAATTTGCCTCACCCTTGTTAAGAAAATTATGTTATAAACAAAATAACTTTTATATTTCCCACAGCTATGCGACTTTTTTTTTTTTTTTTTTTCGTTTGTTTTTGCAATTTAATCACAAAACTCTCGATTTAAATTAGCTATGGGCAATCAATTTAAGAAAAAAAAAAAAAGAAAACAAGAACTAAAAGATAATAAATAAGTATCTTCAAATTTATTTTATAAATTTTATATTTGATTGATTATAAGAATAGGATATATGTATTTGTAAAAGTTTAAAATTAGAAATAAGCCAAGTACATAAAATATATATATATATATATATATACATATATACGCATTGTAAAAATAATTAAAATTTGTGTTTTATTTTGCTCTAATTTCTTTATTTAAAACATGAAAAAAAATCTCAATTATAATTAATTAATTTGTTTAAAAAAACAACAAAACTACTCTTATACGTTTTTTTCTTTTGGTTTTCGTTTTTTTTTTTGTTTTTTTTTTTCATTCATTTTACTTCTTAAGAAACAATTAAAATTTGTATGTTCAAAATTTTATCTGAAATTTAATAATCCTGAAAAAATCTTGATTTACAATTATAGTTAATAATGAATCGTGAATGCGTGAATTAAAATTTTCTATTGTAAAAAAAAAAAAAAATTGTTACAGTAAGTATAAAAAAAAAAAAAAAATTGCCCAAGATTTCAACAATTTTTTTCTTTTTTAATTAATTTTCTTATTTTATAATGTTAAACTATTTCAATTTTTATATTTTTATTAAATCACGAAAACGTGACAAAATTTTCTTTTTTATTGTTTTTTTCTTTTCTTGATTAAAAAAAAAATAATTTTCGTAGAGTAAAGTTTATTTTGTAAGATCATTGAAAATAGAAAAAAAAATATATATTGATTTCATTTATTATAAGGCGGTATAGAATCAAAAGATTCAAAAAAAAAAAAATAAAAATATTAATTTAAAATTGAAAAGAAAATTTTAATTGAATTTTGAAGGATATTTTTTTTTTTTTAAACTAACATCTGAAAGATTCAAACAAAAATGACTGAAAATAAAATCCTGTAATATTTTTCATTTTCTTGAAGATTTTTTATTGTTTTTGTTTTTTTTATTTTTTTTTAATTTGAAAACTTCATTGTGCAAATCACAATTTTTGTAAATAAACAAAAAAAAAAAAAACTCAAAGTAAAAACTCACAGTAAAAATTCATATATACGTATACCATATTATATTCAAACAAAAAAAAAAAAACAAAGAATTGAAAAGTATAATGTTCAATGTTACTTTTTAAATTTAAGATACTTAGATATTATATAGGACAATATAATTGGTAACAATAAGTATATATTTATATATATATATATATACACTATAATCAACAAAGAAAATTTTAGAGCAAATCAAAATTTAATTTTTTTTTATTTTAATTTGATATTTTTAACAACAAAACAAATGTTCCGAAACATTTTTTTATATACATATATATAAAAAAAAAATAAACAAAAAAAAAAGTTTAAAAAAACAAAAATAAAATTATAGTAAAAATTAATTGAGTTAAAGGTGAACCTACTGGGTTTTTAACAATACTAAATGTGGTAAATTAAATGAAAAAAAAACAAACAAAACACAACAAAAAAAAAAAACATTAAATGTTCATTAGATACGAGTGTTTTTCTTTTTAAAATGTTAAACAGTTATCTTAAGATAACTTTAATTCTGAAGGTTGAGGATATAAACAAGTCGAAATATGTATAAAAAGCTTTAAAAATTACGATATATAACGCGAAACTGTAAGTTTATGTATGTAAACTGGAAGATTCAGGAGACTTAGATTCAGGAGACTATTACTATTAAAACATCAAAAATTGCTTAATTTATAGAATGAACGTTGAATGACATATTTGAGATTCAGGAGACTTAGATTCAGGAGACTTAGATTCAGGAGACTATTACTATTAAAACATTGCAACAAAACAAAAATTGCTTAATTTATAGAATGAACGTTGAATGACATATTTGAGATTTTCTACATACATTTTTCTATCTCACTCTGGACACTTCTTCTCCAAGTCGCTTTTAGGTCTTTCGACGTTTTCTCTGCCTTGGGGATTCTAGGCCCATGTTTGTTATGTCACTTATGTTTTTGGATGTCTGAGTTTCGATGGAAGACATGACCGATCCATCTTAATTTTTTCTGCCAATTTAAATTTCGAAATGTTGTTAACTCTTTAATACCCATAATTCTTCGTTTAGTATTCTTCTCAATAATATTATTCTTAATTTAAAGCATTTGTTAGTAAAGAACAACTCTACCTTTTGTATGTTGTTTCAAATTATTAACCAATCAAGTATCACTCTCATGCATTAACTAGTACAGCTTTCACGCATGATTTTTTTTTTTTTTTGCGAGGGTAGGTGGGAATCATCGAAAGATACTATAGAGGAGTGAAAGCGCGCACGAGTTCTCTATGAGTGTGTGGGACTTTATCCCACTAAACACCACCTCCCTTTTTTGACCAAATAATAGGTTATACGACATTTAGTACTAATGTAGTGCCTGGTCAGAGGGAGTTGAGTTAGGGAATGAAAATAGATTTCAAATTGGCAGGCATATTGTAAACAAAGTTGTTAATATTCACCTTGAATCTATGCACGTTCTAAATGTAATCATCACCAATTCTGGGAAACACATGAGGTGGAAGATGGTTCCACCTTCGCGATGTTCGTACTACAAACGAATTTCCATAAGCCGAATTATGCCATCTGGGAATTTGAACTACATGGGGATGGGCAGCAGAGGTTCTCCTTGTTTCTCTTTGGAATGCTTTGAGAGGAGACATCAAATTTTCATTCTCGTTAGAACAAGACCCCACCCTATAAGGTATCTATAAAACAGGGTAAGTGTTCCTATTAGGCGCCGGAGACCGATTGGAGAGAGCGTACAGGTGACACTGGGATCGTTTATTAGACGAATTGCTCCATTTTGCACTTTATCGAGAAATCCCAATACCGTTTTGGAGGCTCCTGTTCATTGTACTCCATCTTTGGTCTTATATATATTTTATAGATATTTAGGAGATCAGAAGATGAAAAGAAGGCTTTACAACGATACAGGAAACCCATACACCTAGCTGCATCTTTAGCTATACAATATATGAAGAATGAATTGGTTTGATTTTTTTACGTTATTTTTTTACCAAGTCTCACTGCCATGCTGTAGTACAGATTTTACCCTCACATTGAATATATGAAGCGAGTTTATAAGTCTGATTTATTTACGATTTATATAAAAATACATATACTGGCTAGAAATCTAAACTTGAAAAACAATAAATACTTTATAATTTTTTTATACTTGTATCTTATTTCCAATTTATTAGAACATAATCAAAATGGAGTGCGACATTTCACACCATATTAATAAAAAAAAAAAAAATTATAAAAAAAAAAACAAATAATTAGATATCAATTTAAATAGTATCTTTATGCTCTGATTCAAATATTAAAAAATATGCCACACGAACCACTATTGTAATATATTTTTTTTTGTTTATTTATTTATTTGGTATTTAAATTGTGTTAATTAAATTAGAGGGCTAATAATTAAATATAAAATACCACGAAAGTTAATATTAAATTTATATAAAAATCACGATATTTGAAAAGAAAATAAAAAAAGAAAAAAAAAATTATTATTTGTATGTAAATGAAATTTATTTTTTATTGGGGTTGTTGGAGCAAGAAAAAATTATAAGTAACATAATTATTTATTTAAGTTTAACTCTAATTAAATAAACACAATTCGATTTGATTTTTTTTTTTGTTTTCTGAAAATTAGAATTTAGTAATATTTTCTCGTTTCTACTAAACTATAGAATTTCTATCTCATTTTGTAGATTCAAAAGATATTTTCTACCTGGTGCAAGTTCAACCCTGTATTTCCTACTTTTTTTTTTTATTAAAAACTCTCCATTAATATCAAAGGATTTTCAGCCTATTACGAGTATTCTGACAAAAATTAAATCGGTTGTTTAATGGGTTAAGGTTTCAAACAAATTCACAGAAGAACCGTGTTTATTTCAGTCTTTTTTGTAGCCGTCGGACTGGGTGTTTACAATAGTTCTACACCGCTTGAAATAAAACAATGAAATTTTAACTACCGATAGTCATTGCGAAAAAACCAATTTTGTGGAACAACTTTTTCCATTAAATTCCTACAACTTGGGCACCTGTCCAAATTTTTTTGAAGTAATATACAAAAATTAAAGCTCCAACATTATATTTTCGTTTGTGTTAATAACTTTTCTTAATAATGTATGTTAATTTTGAATTTATTTTTAAGAGGTTATGAATATATGACTTTTAGCGGTTATTTTTGACAGCTAAACGGATACAAGGATCGAATTATAACTCAAATAAAACAACCATATGAAATTTTCGAAATTCCCCCATGTACTTTAAAATTTGAAAAATAACTTTCTTTTCGTTTTATATAAGGGAAAATTTTGCTGAATATTATAATATTAAAAAATTCAAGAGGTCATGGTAAGATTAGAGGTTAAAATACAAATATTTAAAAATTAATAAAATTAAACAAAATCAAATAATAATTAGAGTAATAATAAAAGTTGTCAACTTATTATAAATTTTTAAGGAATATACAGTAAAAAAAAAACCTTTAAAAAAATGCTAATAAAACATATACATTTATACAAATCAAATGCGCATATGTATTACAGTACCTACTATATGTAAGAAATGGTAAAAAGTAAAAAAAAAAACCTTAAAGATTTTAAAATAAAAGAAAAAATATTCTCCACTATTCTCCAATCACTTTGCATTAAAACTTTATCGCACCTTGTTATCTAATGCTTCGTTAGTTCTCTCGACCTTTTACATTTTTTTTTTTGTTTTTCTGTTTTTGTAGGTATACCTTTTATACAAGAATCCTCTCGGATAAAAACGATTGCAGAAAATAAGAAAAAATTTTATATTAAAACATAAAAAAAAAAAAGAAAACCGGTTTTTAAATGTTGCAGCAATAAGATGGAATAAATAGAAATGGACACAGAAATTGTATTGAAGCTTGTTTTGAAATTCTGAAGATTCAAAAATGAAAAAATAAGATAAAATTAATAAGAAAGAGAAAAAATATATTATGGTTTGTAAAAGAATTTTTTGTATTCTCTCTTCTTTTTTTTTTTTATTTATTAGATTTTTTTTCTACCTTTTGTATTCTCTTGACTTTGTGACTTTTATCTAGACAAAACAATAAAAAAAAAAACCAAAAAGCAAAGAATAAGAAATTAAAGATATTATGTATAAATTTTCTTTGTTTATATATGGAATGGGGTGATCTCATTTTAACTTTGAAAGTATGATTTTGTGCTGTTTTAATATACTTCATGGGTTCATCGGAAATTTGAGCTCAGTGATCTTCAAAGGGACTAATAATAATTATTTTATATATAAAATGAAAATATAATATAAAATGAAAATATAAAATGAAAAATTACCCAAAAAAACTGTCAAGACTTTTTGGGCCATTTTTCATTTATTTTTTGGCGATTTTGTATTTTAAATATTGGGTGATTTTTTATTATTTAAATAACCCCAAAATATTAAAAATAAAAAATAAACCAAAATTATTTTTTCAATCGCTTTTCTTAAAATATAGTTTTTAGTTAAACAAAGAATATTGGTTCTTCAATAGGTATTTAAAGGTTCATTAAAATTTCTAAGATCATACGATGATAAACAACAACAATAATACAATTATTTTATTACTAATGATAAGACGCTGTGTCATAAAATTGAAAGTCATAAGTACGAAAAACAAAAATGGCATAGGTGCACAATTAATATCTGGCATCCCTGGCAAATCTGTCAAAATCAGGAGTTTGCCCTTTTACGGAATATTTATATATGTATATATAAATATTCTGTAAAAGGGCAAATTTCCATTGCTTCATTGTAAACATCTTCAGATTTACAATGAATGCACATTAAAATTACAGGTGGAAAATGTAGAAGCGAAATCAGAAAATTTTAATTGTTCAGTTTGTCATAACACATAAAAATAAAAATTCTAATAAAATTTATAAAGTCGATTTTATAATGCTTGAATTGAAATGAAATAACCCATGATGCATAAATTTTTAAGATACTTTTAAGATTTTTTTCTTTTGTTGTATTTTATATTCTATAGGTACAAAAAAAGATTCGTGCATTCTTAAAGTCAAAAGCCAAGTTTTTTATATTATATATATATATATATATATATGTATAATTTTTCATATACACTTATAAACATATATATATGTATATATAAAATTTTTTTTATTTTTTGAAAATCATTTATTTTCGAGGAAAATGTAAAACAAAACCAAAAAAACACCAAAATTTTTCGTTACATAAAAAATCACAAATCATTTTGGGTCATGATCTCTTTTTTTGTTTTTGTTTTTTTTTTTTTTTTCTTACCTTTCAAAAAACAAAACAAAAAAGAATAACATAAAAAAAAATAAAAAGAAGCTGAACTTTTTCTATTAAAATATTCTTATGTTTTAAAAGTATTGCCTAGGCTTTTTTTAATTTTATTCTGTTCTTTATTTCCTTAACTTTATCTTAATATTTAAAAACAAAAAAATGTTATAGTATTATATAACACAAAAAAAGGCTAAAACTTAGAAATTTTTTTTTTTGCATTGACACATTGCTTACACAAGATACACACAAGATGTTTTAAACTTTTTTTATACAGAAGTTTTTTTTTTTCCTTAATTCCAAATGATTTAAATAAATTAAGTACAAATAATTAAGATCCTAGTTTAAATTTTAATATTATTGACAATTACAGTAACGAAAGAAATTTAAATATAATTTAATTGTTTTTCTTTTTATGTTAACAAAAAAATATGATCGTTGGTTTCAAAAATTCAATAGAACGTTCTAAAGATTCTTATAGAGATTCCAACAAAAAAAAAAAAAAAAAACCAAAAACATCCAATACGTAATAAGAGTTGTTGGTAAGTATATGTGTTTATTTCATAATCAAATACAATATATTTGTATATACGTACATATATTTTAATACCTATAACAAAATATTCTACTATCTTATATTTTTAATACGCATAACCTTATGGTTTTTTCTTAGGCAATTTTTTTTTTTTTGTTTTTTTCAGAATCAAGGGTTAAACATTAGTTTTTAAAGAAGCATTTAATAGAATGACCATAAACAACTTCTAAAAAAAAAACAAAAAAAAACAAAATAAAACAAAAAAAAATATTTTAATAATAAGATTATATATACTTATATACGTTTGTATATGATATTGTTAGGCTGCAGATGCATATAATATTAAAATCTTTTGTTTTTTCAAATTTTTTTCAAAATATAATTTCTAATTATAAATGTCAAAAGTGACTATAACTGAGCCTTTTTTTTGAGGCAAAACAAAAAAAAAAAAAAAAAACTCATAAAAAAAATATAATGAATTTTTTCTCTAAGGGTAAAAATATATCACAAAGTAAATCTAATAATTTCTGTCAAAGGAAAGGTTAAAATTTGAAGACCCTTCTTTCTTTACTAAACAAAAAAAAATAAGGTAAGATGAAATAAAATATATATATATATTTTTTTTTTGAAATTATATTTTTTGATATTTTCAACTATTTAAAGTTTTAATAAAGTTATAAAATGAATTTTTATCTTAAAAAAAAAAAAAAAAAAAAAAAAAATTAAATAAAAGGTAGCCAATTTACAGTGTTTTTATATGTGTTTCTTTTATTTCGATTTTTTCTCACTATAAAAATAAATAAAAATTTAAATAATATTTCAATTCAATTTGATTGGTTTCTAGTCATTGGGTGTTATTTAAATGTAATTAACATAAATTGATCATTCATTTGTTTTCGATACATTTTGGGATCAGTTTTACAAAACAGAAAAAAAAAATAAAATAGAAAAAAAAAAAAAAAAAAAAATAGAAAAGAAAAGGTAGTACGTACATATAATATGTAATTTATGGCTTAGATTTTTAGTATCTTTTTAACTTTTTTTTTTTTTAATTACTTTATAATAAGAAAATCTTTAATTAAACTAAGAAATTTATAGTATCTAATAATAATATTATTTAAAAAAAAAAACAAAAAACCAATTTTGGGATGGAAATCTGAAAATTTTCTCTAGGCAAACTAAAAAGAACTAAGAAAGAAGATTTTTTTTTTATTATTTATAAGAAATACTATTTTTTACTATTTAGAATATTATTTAATTATAGACCTTTGATCACAATAATAATTTGTTTTTTAATTTTATATACTATAATAATATTGAAGAAAATTTTTATTTTAGGCTATCTACAGATATTTTTTGAAAATTAGACTATGATTTAATTTTATTTATATTTAAAATTAATTTTTAATGAAAAATTTTCAAAACTGTATGAATCTTAGGCTGTATGTAAAGATCCACATTTTTTATTGATGGCATACCTAGTAATCTTTGGAGTAGTATCTGTCTGTATATGGGTCTATGTGTCTATCTGTTTGTGAACACATGTACAGCCCACATTTCTTAACGGAATTTGATAAAATTTCATATTTAAGATATTGATAAGTATCTTGAATCGAAAAATTTCAAGAATAACTTTTTCATAGAACACTTTTTGATCCGACAAACATTTAGGTTCGACCTCATTTGTACAAAATCACTTTTACTCTTACAAAATTTATTTTGTGTGGAAATTTTTTTTTTTTTCCAATTTTATAATTTTGTATATGAAATGTACATAATATAACATAAATAATATTCTGTGGTGGCAGAGCTAATTTTCATTATATTAGTTGACAAAATTTTAACCGAACAGTTTTTGAATATAAATAGTCAATCTATTTTCCACTAGAGTGTTTAATTTTTTATTTCTTCTTCACTTCTTCTATATTATTATTGTTATCGTTTATTCTTATTGGATTATGCAATCTTTTTCAAAAAATTCTCTTTGAAAATTAATACCTAAGTGTTACGTTATTTGTTATTATTTCAAACCAATATTACTGTTCAACTGTATTTTAGTTTGTTTTAAGGAATTCTTATTAAATTTAAGGTTAGTTTAAATAAAAAATTACAATTGGCCTATAAGATCATCAGTAGCTACAGTAGGTGAGGACATATAGGCTCATTACCATAATCTTGGTTGATCTTAACTTTTAAGACAACTTTAACCCTATCACGTTTATTTCAAGTTTGCTATTGTTTATTTCAATAGGTATATTTGTGGTATCATAAAAAATTGGATTGGATTTGTGAAGTCATAGAAACTATTTTGAGAAATTTGGCGGAGCAAAATATTGCAATGAAACATGGAAATGGAAATTCATATGAAGTGTTGCCCAAATTGTGCGATATGATGTTAAAACTTGTTGAAGACAAACCATTAAAAATGATAAGGCCGTTTCATTGTTATTAACATTCGCTAACAGAAAGTTTTGATACTTCACCTATATGTAAAAGCTATTTGCAGTAGCGGTATACTGCAGGATATGTGAATGTATCAGTAAAGGACCCATTAATAAACTTTGAGTGGGCATTTATTAGATTTAACTCATTGCGGCTTTACAAGAATTTGCGACCAGAATGAACTTTATTTTTATAATAGGGAAAGAAAAATTATACGGGCTTTAGATACAGTACCTATATAAAACTTTCGCTAATAATCAATATAAAATAAGAGTTTTACTTATACATATATATACTCTTAATAAATAAAAAATAAAATAAATAAAAAAATTTTAATAAAATAAATTTCAAAAAAAAATTTTCGAATATAAATTTGAAAGTAAAATTATATACAGGCTGATTCGTAAGTAAGTGCATTGACATAAACTGTCGCGCCCTGTATACATACACATATCTGGAGTGATTCGTAAAACGTTTTAAAGATAAAAATTTTAAATTTTTTTAGAAGATAGAAGAAAATGTCATTTAGTAACTTAATATGAACATTTTTTCAGATGTTTAAATGCTTCAAATAGCCACTTGTCGTATAGCTTTAATTTGGTATACCATATATTAAATTTTAAGCTTTAACTGTTCTGCCCACACGATGGCTTATGTCAATGCACTTACTTTCGAATCACCCTATATATATATGTATATACATATATAAATATATACATTTAATTATATTTCAATTTTAATTACGAATTTTTCATTTTTAATTATTTCGATTGAATTTAATAAAGAAATTTCCATTTTATTATAAAGTTAGAAAATTTTTCAAATATTTTTAAAAAAACAAAAAAAATTATCAATCAATTAATTGATTGATTTTGTTTTTAAAAATAAATATTTTAAATATTTTTCTAGTAATTTGAAAATGTGATAATTACATATTTATATTATTACATATATTTAAGTTTAGTAGATATTATGTTATTATAATTTCAAAAAAAAAAAAATATTTTTCTAATGATTATAAGTGTTATTTTGTTGATGTTTTATACTTAGTAACTAGTTGATAGAAAGATGGCCTCGTTTTTTTTTTTTTTTTTTCAAATACAACAATCATCTTAAATTATTATTATTTTTTTTTTTTTTTTTGTATTTTAAATTCCAATGAAACTATAACTCTAACATTTTATAATAAGATCTAAAATATATTATTGATTGGTAGTTAATGGCACGATTTATTAGAAAAATACAAAGTAGCTTTGTAGCATTTTCGCCATATCATATTGTTTGTTTTTTCTTTGTTTTTTTATTTAAAACAAAAAAAAAAATCAATAATAAAATTATTTTTGATCTTTTGCGTATACTAAAGTAGTTTAGTAGCAATTTTAAAAGGTCAACTAATTTATTTATTTTTTTTTTTTTTCATTGTTTTTAAATTTAAAACAACACCTAACTGGTGATGATATGACTGTTGATGATTATAATACAAAAAAAAATTGAATGTGATTATGTTTAAATTAAAAAAAAATAAAATAAAAAAAATCACCATTATTGAATTTTGCAGATGATATTGACCCGGTTGTATAACACGTCCAAACACTTAAAGAAAAGTTTTATGCATTCCAAAAGATCAATAAAAATTATCGGGTCAAAAAAAACAAAGTAAATCAGCCAAAGGCTAATCATATATTAAAAAAAAATAAATTCAAGATTTCATAAAAATAAAATTAAAACAAAAAGTTAAAATCATTTATTTTTAATTAAAAATTATAATTTAAAAACATTAACAAATCGGACTAGCCTTAAAAGAAAAACTGATTAAATAAAACTTAAAGAAAAGGATAAGACTTAAATGAATGATTCATCAAAGTGTAATACAATTCATAATAGTTTTTGCTTATTTTATTACAGTTCAAAAGTAATAATCCTTTCAGAAAAAAAGAGGCATCAAATGAACTAAACCATGAAGCACAGTGTTTTGCATTAATTATTAATGGAAAATTCTTTCGAAATATAACTTAATTGTTATAACTGTACTAAATAACCAGGAATGTTTATTTATATTATTGTGTCCTCCGAAATATTTGGCTTTTTAATATAATGAAAGATTGAAAAAGGGTTAACAAATTACACAAAGGATTCTGAAAATTTTCTTATCATATTAGAGAGAAATTATGTTGTAAGATTTTATTTTATAAGTGGGCTATTTCATTTTTTGCCATTCCATTTAATATAAGGCAAATATATTTATTTTTTCTTTCCACTACAATAAGGAGCATAGAGCTTCTTCAGTTTCGAGAATTAGAATTCAAGACTATCTGAAAACTAATCTGAATTCAAGACTATGAAACAGAATATTTGTATTTGTGCGCTATCAATTATCTTATACAAGAAATAATTTTTAATTCTTTTATTTATTTTAATTTTATATATCTTGCGATAATCATATTACTAATAGGATATATATATATACTCAGAAGGAGTTTGAACTCAAGGCCTTTCGAAAGAAAAATTGGTGTTTAAATCACATTAACTGGATATATAAGGTAAATATACTCTAAATGAAAAATATTTTTGAACCGATGTATTACTTTGCTTTAGTTTACTTTTTTTTTAAGCTGAATTGACTAAATTTTATATTTGTTATTGTCTTTATATAACATTCTAAGCATTCCAAATTTCATATTCATAAAAGTTAATTATATCTATACCTTACTAATTATAAAGAATTAAATTTTTAGTTTAAGTACAGTTTATTTATTTTCTACCCAAATATCATTAGTGGTATTTTAAGGATTTGATTTTCGGTTCTCTGAATGGTCATTTTTTAAATCTCTCAAAAATTTAAGTAAATAATTTATAACTAACAAAAGGTATTATTTTTAATCACTATGTTATATTTTAAAATAATTTTTCAAATTAAAATAAATGCAAATAAATAAACACACATTTTCAAATTAAAATAAATGCAAATAAATAAAATATAAAATTGAAATATTTTTAAATAAGATAAAAGTTTTTCAATATAATAGTTATTATTAGATTCTATTGAGAGATATTGAAATGTTTTAATATTTATAATATAATAGTTATTATAGATATTATCGTATTGAGATATTGAAATGTTAAAATATTATTTTTAATAACGTAACAAGTATTATCTACTTAAAAAAATTATTTCTTTCATTTATCAAAAGAGTTAATTTTATTATAAATAGAAATAATAAAAGATTTTTGCAATCAATTGACCTTTATTTCGAAATTTTTTATATTTAAATTACACAACAATTTTGTTAAAACCTCCATATATTAAATGGATTATATGAAAGTTGTTTAATTTGTTTTCGAACAATGAAATTTACTAAATATAATAGAAAACAAAATTTTTTTTTTTTGTATCTTTTCTTTCTGTCTTTTAATTTCAATTTTAATAAGATATCAAAAAAAAATTATAATTTAACTTGATTATTTAACACTTGAGCTTGAAGAAATTTATATGAAAAATAATTGAAAAATAGCACAAATCTGCATGAGAAAAAATAAAAATAAGTAATAAATTCGCCATAGGCTTTTAAAATTTGGATCTTTCTTTTTTTATTGAAAACTTATTATTTTGTAATTTTTTCAACAAAAGAACCGTTAGTCATGTTGTGAAACTTATAGAAAATTTTTAAATAAATTTTATATACATAATTATATTCAAAAAAAAATTATGAAAAAAATTACTAAAATAAAGTTTCCCACTTAAGTCTTTTGAAATTTTTATCAAGTAATTTTAAATATATTTGTTTTTTTTTTTTTTAAAGACTCGTGCTAAGTGAAAACTAACTTCCTGCGTATTAAATTTCAAGAAAAATTTTTCAAATCAATAGATACATATATATAATTTATATAAGATTATTTAATTGTCAGTAACGCTTTGAATTTTTAATTTGTTAGTTAAAAAAAAAAAAAAAAAACAAGAAAACAAAATATTTGAAAAATAAAACACATTTTTTTTTAATTGATCTAAAACTGTTAATGTAATTTATAAATATATTTTAAATGTATTATTGAAAAATAATAAACACACCACTATGTTAAAAGTATTTTAGTATTTTTTTTTATTTCAAATACAAGAAAATAAAAACTTAAAAGTCTATTAGTAAATAGTGCAAAAAAAAAAAAACAAAAAAACAAGCATTTTTAAGAAGCACAGAAATGAATTAATAATTTCTTTCAGGTATATATTATATACAATATAACCGGTAATAGGTTATTTTAAGTTAATAATAAAACAGATTAAGAATTTTTTTTTTATCTAAACTGATTGTAAATGTACTATTCGTATTTAATCCAGTAGTTAGTGAGTTACAACTAAAGTGAAATTATTTTGTATTATTCGAATACAAGATTCATTTACAATATAAGAAGAATAAAATTTTTATTGGAAGTTAAAGGAGTTATTTTTTCAAATTATTTCTTGTATCAAATAATGTTATTTTTTTTATAAATAAAATTAATTTATTCAGTTTCAAATGTGAAAAACTTCAGAAAAATTTACCTCAACTAAATTCTTTTATTTTTTATTGCATTTCTCTTTAATCAAGTTTGTGAAGTATATGCAGTACCAAACCACAAAATGATTTGAAGTTAATAAATCAATTTCTTTATCCAATGCTTAGAAATTTCTTATTCGTTTTAATCCAATAAGTCGACAGTCCCAGTAAAAAGCCACTTGCATTTTCTTCATTCCACCAATTTAATTTAATAAAATACCAATATTGGCATAAAAATCTACGAATTTAACCATACTTAGCCATATGACTGAAAATTCAATAAATTTGAAGATAATTGATAGTTACGTTGAACATTTCGATATAAGATTTTCATATTTCTTTTTTTATCTAATTTCATTTTTATAATTTAATTTAATTTCTAAATTGATATCCCTTCAAAATAATGATAAAAATATAATTTATATTTCTAATTATTTTAAAACATGGCAACAAAAAAAAACCATTTTATCTCGTACTTTATTTACTATCAACTTGTTGCAATAATGTTAAATTCATTAATTCTTTTTAAAAATAATAAATTCATTAAATTAGTTCAATAAAATAAAATAATTTAAAATTACTGCTAGCCCCATATGGATAATTAATTTTAGCTTACAGCTATCACTTTAATGTTAAAAAAAAAATGTGTTTTTTTTTTTTTTGATACTAAAATGAATATATAAGAAAAAAAAAAATTAAAATGGCACGCGCCTTTAATTGCACAACTTTCTCCTAAATAATTAATGCTAAATTGAACAGTAGAACAGATTAAATGTGAATTAAAAAAAAAAAGGAAAAGATAATGTATCTAAGTTGTTTTTTTTTTTTGTGATTATTATTGTAATGTAACTTGTTATTTTACTAGTTTTTTACCTTACCTTTTTTTTTATGATTATATTTTATTTATTATAAATGTTCATTATCTTTTTTTTTTTTTGTTTTTTGTTTTAATTAAAGTTAAGTTTAATTTTAAAATTAGAAATTGTAATGAATATAAATTATAAGAAAAATGCATTTGTACATTTTATTTGTTTTTAACTTAAGGCTGCTTATTAGGTATAAAAAAAAAAAAGTAATGATGTTTAGTTAGTCGTTATACTTATAAAAATTTTAAATTCTACTTAATATAGAACAATTTTTTTCCTTTTTATGTCTAATTACATTACTAATTGCTGTTCTTAATTATAATTTAATACATTATTTATTTTTATATATTCCATATGGTTTCTTTATTTGCTTAAAAATTTAATATTTAATTTTTAAAATTAAGTTTTTTTTTGGTAAATTGAGGCATTCCAATTAGAAAATTATATATTAATAAAATATTTTAAAAGAAATGTTAATCTGAATCATTTATTTCAAATTAATAAAATTAATATAATTTATTTTTAAGAATGTATATATGTATGTATATATGCTAAAGAAATGAATTAATAAATTTTACTCAGATCATAATCGTACTATTCATAACTACTAAAAGAAAACAATTATTTGCTTTAACATTTTACAATATTTGTTTTTCTTTTGATTATAATAACCATAAAAGGGTTTCTAATACAAAGATTGGGCTTAAAAAATAATTTTTCTTAATAAAAAGAAAATACTACATATAGAAAATTCGAAAATAATTTATATATATATATATATATATATGATATTCTTTATATGGGAATACTAACGATTCATCTTTGATCATGGATAATGAAGATTCAATTTGATTGCAATCAAAAACAATAGAAAATAAATAAAGTAATATGGCGCCAATTTTAACTTGTTCTTACCATTTTTATTTTTTCTAAAGATTTTTTTTTTTTTTATCTTAAAAGTGTAATTGCGTAAGTTTCATAAAATTGAATAATAAAAATAAAATTCTTAGATACATTGGGCTTATATATGAATACAATCAATTGGATTGAATACTAATAAGTTACATAAGTTCTTTAATTGTAAGCTTAAATTAAAAGTTAAATATGAGATCGAATTAATGTTAGAATATTTAATACAATAGAAAAAATTTCAAAGATTCGATAATTAGGAGTTGGGAGTTATACAAATATATTTCAGCTAAAAATATTTTGGTAAACGAATCAAATAGAGTAAAGATTCCAATTAGTTTAAAGAATACTGGAGAACAGACTAAAAAGAACTATAACAGCATTTAAAAGATTGCAATCTGTGGAAAGTATTAACACCCAGATATCCAGAAACACCAAAATTAAAATAGTCAAACTCTGTATAAAATTTTATGTAATATATGGTGGCGAAACTTGGCTAACATCAAACTTAATATGGGCACACAGATTAAATGTATTTATCAATAGTGGCTAAGAATCATATGCAGTGGCTGAGAACAATAATAAATGATGCTCTGACGAATATAATAAATAAGGAACAAAATTATCAAAGAAGTAATAAAACGAAAATGAAGGTCGATAGGATACCCATTTAGAAATCAAGACTGAAAAATTCTTTTGGAGCTAAATAAAATTAACATATGCTAGGAAAATGCCGAAACAATAGCTGCGAATCAAATTTGACGAAAATGGCTAGTGGAGACCATTATGTTCCCAAGATAATAAAGAAATAAAATATGTTAAAATTTCAATAATTAGGCCATCAATAGTTCGAAGCAATAATTAGGCCATGAAACATAGACAAAAAGATGATCATCAAAAATTCGCTTAAGAAACAGATATAGAACTTTTGTGTTAAAGTTTATGTGCTTCCTGAAAGAGCGACAACAAATGCAGTTGAAACAATTTCGATTTCCATCCCAAAAATTAACTTTGGAGGTAATTTCAATTTCAATTCCAACGCTGCTAATGCGAAAAATATATAAGTACTAAGCTCGAAAAAATACTTTTTTTTCTTTTTTTTTTATTATAAAAATAGGTTTTAATTTTAAGGGGATTTGTTAATGTTAGATGGTATTCTAAATACACAGATAATTCATTGGGTTCAAAATCATTTGAATCTGATTTTAAAAGTGGATTTGTGTTTTTTTTGAAAAAGTTAAATTTTAATACAAAAATTGATATGTTGCAGAAAATTACTGTTCCTTTTTCGTATTATAAGAAGTAAACAGAAAAGAATTGATTTTTTTTTTTTTTTTGAATAAATCTGTAAAAACTTTAAAGCATATTATGTATATATATATAAGATACATATATTTTTTTTTTTTGCAAAAAATTTTGTATAATATTAGTTTAACCCAAAAAAGGAAAGAAAAAAAAAATACAACATGCAAATTTATTTTTTTTTTTGTTTTTTGTAGGTTTCAAAATTGATTTAAAATTTGACAAATTTGAAAGTTATTGATTGAAGGTTTTTTTTTTTTTTCTTATTTACCTCAATCTTTTTTGTTTTTTTTTTGTTTTTTGTGTTGGTAAAATATCTGATGGATAAATTAAAATTTAAGTCGTGATTGAGACTTGAATAATAATGAATTATGGTTATTTTTTTCGTAAAGGAAGTTAATGCTGATATTATTTAAATATTTTTTAATACAAAGTATATAAGCAGTTGAAATATTTAATAAATTAAGTTTCATATTATATCTTTAAATAGATTTAAAAGCTGGGTTTTTATTATTTGTAATAATAATTAAAAAAATAAATAAATTGCTTTTTAATTTGATTCCTTTGATATTACGAAAAAAAAGGAAACTATAACGTTTTTTATATGTTAATTAGTTCGTTAATACTATCTATCGTTAATAATATAATAAAAAGGGTTAAATAAAAAGTAAAGAGGGTTATGGAATTTCCTTTGTAGCAAATTTATTTAATAAAGACGACCCACTTTACGTCTTTTTAAAAAAAAAAATAAATTTTGCGCAATAATCACTTTAGAATTTAGTTTATAGGTAGTCCCTTTCCTTACGGAGACACATCCGCTTCAAGTTGAAAAAACCATATTCCCGAATGTTCATATCTCAAGTTTTGCTGAACATTTTTTTCAATTTGGAAACATCAAACGATTAGAAATTTTTTAAGCTTTATAAATAAATAAAAAAAAATTAAGGTCAAAACAGGTATTTTTTTAGAATTTAGTATATAAATTTTGTGTAACTAAAGTTTTGAAAAATTTTTGTTCCTCTGTATCTTCGGAACCCTTTTATAGTCAGAACCTTGAAATTTTAAACAGAACCAGAACCTTGGAAAATATCTTTGAAAGAATAAAATATTATTTTTCCTATTTACTTAAGAACTATTCGAAAAAATTGAAAATTTACTAATTTTAGACATCTGTAACTTGAACACCTGTGAAACTTTTCCTAATAGTAAAACACAAAAATTAAAATTGAAGAAAGTTTCCATTAATTTTCTTCACAGATGATATTCTAAAAAAAAAACTACCAAATTTATTGTAAAAAAAATAAAAGGGGCTTCGGTGGCCTAGTGGGCAAGAGCGTATAGAATACGCTGTAAACACAGGAAGAGTGTGGGTTTGAATCCCATACACGTCGTAAGAGTAACTGAGAATACGACATTTACAGCCACGCGTGAACAGGAAATGCTGTGTAATTTCTTGTCCACATTTATGTGGCAGAGAAATGCATTAAAAAATAGGGACTTCCAAAATGTTTTTTTATTCTATTTTTGGAAAATATTCCTCATAGAAACAAAAAGTGGAAAATTCTATATTTAACCTTTACTATTAAAAACTTCTTTATTTTTGCATTTAAATACTTAGAAATAGAAATATAGGATTACATTTTCCAGACTTATGCATTATAAATTTAAATCAGAAAAGAATAATTTATTTTTTAAATTAGACTAATTAAACTTATGATAATTTTTAAACTATCAAACAATAAAACATATTTATTTAATTTTATAATATTGTAATTCAATAAAACCCTTTAAGCAATCTAATTTTTTTTTTTTATTTTTTAATAAATTTATTATGTTTTTGTCCAATAAAAAATCGTAAAGATTAATAACAAATAATTAGCAATAATTAAATGAAAAAACCATATGAATATTTTTAATTAATGTAATTTTTATAAAAATATAAAATATTAATAAATTCATATATAAATTCTGACTAAAACGATTTGGTTATTAGTAGAAAATTATATTTTTTTTATAAATTTAGTAAAATTTCAAGCATTAGGTACTTCTTACATTATTAAATAATAAAAATAAAAAATTAGATGGTTAACCCTAAAAGAAACGTGACTTTTTAACGAAACGTTAAAACTCTTTCATTCTGTTTCGTTTGTTGTAATTTAAAAATATTTCCATCTTCATTTGAAAAACAAACAAAAGAATAATAACTTCAACTTTGATTAACTTTAAAGTTCAAATGATAAAAACAAAAAAAAAAAAAAAAAAACAAACAAAAATCAAATTTTACATTTAATTTTAACATATTAAACTTTTTTTTTTAGGTGAGGTAAATAAAAGAAAATAACCTTAGAAGCAAAGGATCAAAACAAATATTAGTCGCTTCATAAAGCATTTGAAATGCTTATTATAAAAAGTTTCCTTGAAGTGAAAATAATCATCCAATTGTAACAAAAAAAAAAAAAAAAAAAAACAACAAAAAATCTAAAAATCCATCTGAATTTTTATGATTTAATAAAAAATATTTTAAAACATATTTTTGTATTTAAAAAGTTCTTTGTAGTCCATATTATGCCTAAAGGGGTTTGGTTTGACTTTTGTGATTTAATAAAACAAAACGAAAAAATAAAAGGTTTGATTCTTGGAAAAGAGAGGTTAAAACAATGAAAAATAAGATATTTTTTTTTTTTTTTTGTAAATAAAATAATAATAAAAGCAATACCCCAAAATGACAATAAAATCAAAAAAGATATAAAAATATGACAAGAATTGTAAAAAAAAAAAAAAAACAAAAAAGGTGTAGTTTTTTTTTCGGTTTCTTTTTTTTCTCTTAAATGAAATTATGATCTTATTCAAATGTTTCATATTTTGTTAAATATGATGTTTTTTCAGACATTAATAATTTGCTTAAAATTTGTTATTTTTAATTTTTTTGACATTTAGTTTTATTTTTTTTTTTTATGATAAAGGTATAAATTATTAAATTTAACATGAACTCATAATAAGTAATGAAAAAAGATTTTTATATACTATTTTATCCTAAACTTTTTATTATTAACAATTAAAAAGAAAAACGATAGAATTGAAATATAAAGAAAAGACAAAAAAAAAAAAAAATGTTGCTAGGCCTTCTTACGTAGACCAAACATGCATTTATATTGGAATTAAATGAAGTTCAGTTATGGAAAAGGTGCCTAAATATTTTATATATACAATACAACTAACTATATATTATAATTTTAAAATTAACAAAATGTATTTTATGAAACCTTTAAAGAGCGTAAGCAATTATTTTAAGTTTCATATTGAAAGGATAAGGTTTGACTTTTTATATATTAGGTCAGATTGTGTTGGAACTTAAATTCCATTTTCCAAACAAAAATTACGCTTGAATTCGTATTTTTTTGTTTGAGTTCACGTGAGTTGAGTACAAGTTCAGTTTTATATATTCAACCCAATATCAATTTTAATCTTATAAGAAATACTATTAAACTCGGTAAACTCGGAAAACCCGACTAAGAGACAATATAACAATTCTAATATTAAATTTAAAACAAAAATTTGAAATAAACGACCGAATTCATATCTTTAAAAAAATATTTAAACAAAGTTGTTAAAAAAATTGATATTAACCTAACGTTTTATAGTTTTCCTACAACTAAAATCCCAAAAGAAAAACACAATTAATTCTAAGAAAATCAAATATAAATATATATTATTTTAAAGGGAATTAAAATATTATTTGCATATTAAAAAGAAAATTTAAACAGTACTTACTATAAAATAATTTAAAAAATTAAATTCTATTTAAACATGCCGTAGAATTAAATTTTCTATTTTATTACAATTCATTTTACAATATTTTTTTTCTTCCTATAGAAAATATAAATAATAAAACAAACGTTTGAACAAAAAAAAAAAAAAATAGGAAAACAATGTCCATTTTTTTTTTTAATTTATAAAGTTTCTAAATAACTTTCTAAAGAATAATTTGAATTCTTATATAGAAAGAAAGAAATTTTTAATTTTCCTTATAATTTTGCCATTTATAGGACTCTTATTTACAACGAAAGAAAAAAAAAATAAAATAAAATTTTTACTATTGGATTAAAAGATTAGAAATTCTTAGAAGAATATTTATACTAAAAATATTTTAGCATAAAATTAAATCTCTATACAAAAATATGCATTTATTTGAATTTAGACTGTTTATATAGTTTAAAGTTTGTACAACAATAATAACAAAACGAAAATAAAAATGAATTTATTTCTATCTATTTTAATATGAAAAAAAGAAAAGAAAAATTTTTATAAGATTTTACCAAACAAATCTACAAAATCTGAGTAGTATTAACAAATTTTTGTTTTTTTTCATTTTACAATATTACAAATTTTGTAAAAGGAAAAGGGACAAAAAAAAATCCCAAATCGCAGAGAAAGAACATGCAATAAAAAATATTACAAAAAAAAAAAAAATCTTCTTTCTTTATAAATATGGAGGTACTTAAAAACTTTAAAATAAAAATAACAAAATAAATACTTAAAATATTGAAGAATTATACTTTGTTTATGTCTTTGAAAATAAACGTGAGTTTACTTGAATAATGCAGTAACTAAAATTTATATTCTTTTAAAATTGCTTAACAAGCTGATATAAACAAGAAAGGAAAAAACAAAACAGAAAATAAATAAATAAAATCGTTTTCGTGATTATTTCATTTTATAGTAATTCTAGGATCATGTTCTACCATAAATTGAAAACTAGATAAATACTTAAAAAAATAATAATAAATGAATAAAAGAAAATTGTTTAATAGTGATTTAAGAACAAAAAAAAAAAAAAAGAAAATTTTAAAATAAAAGTTGCATTTATAACAGTATTTTATTTATAATAGAATTTTAAATATTTGCTAAAAAATATTATAAGCCTATTAAGTATTATTTTCATATTTTTTTAATTGAAAACCTTTTTTATTTAATTAAATTGTTGACTATTACATCTAGTTAGTTTGTATACTTATGTATATCAAAGAGATCCTATTGCCTATTGTGTAAATCAACGATTGTACAATAACTGAGTTTAAGTGTTCGTTCGGTACAAAAAAGTATAAAGTTAAAACTAACTACTCTTTCCTCTCTCTAACATGTTGTTGAAAATTAAAATAAATTTCATCTCAATAAGATCATCATTTAATTATTTTTTATATATAAAAGTTTTAGAAACCACTTTATATTCAAACTTTTCATATTTTTGCCATTAATTTAATTTTAAAAGAGAAGGGGAAAAAAAAGTAGTTTCCCACTTAAGTCTTTTGATAGTTTTTATTAGGTATTAGGATTAACAAATTAATTCTAAGAAAAATATGTTTTTGCTTATAAATATTTTATTTTAAGTTATCATTTCTGAGAAAAATGTTCTAATTTATTTGAATCCATTAATTTTATTTTTTTTATATATATTTATATACATGAATATGTTTTAATGTTTAATAGATGAAAAAAAAAACGTCCACGAATTGAGCTAACGGCATTTTTATATTTTGATTTTTGTTAAAACTTTTTTAAAGATTGCATGGTATCTTAAAGATATGTTTATTCAAAAATTTAGTTAAACGATATGTAACCTCCCCTTAAATTTTTTTTTTGTTTTGTTTGAAAGCTACTACTGTTAAGGAATATTATAAATTTTTCTAATAGCTTCTTTTTTTTATTTTAATCCTTTGAAATTTTTTTTGTAAATGAATTTTTAATTTGTTTCTAACAAATTTGTCTTTAAATACAAATTAACATAAATTATGTGTTTTTTTTTTTCATTTAGCTAAACCCGTCAAAAAAATTTTAGTATTATATTTTTGAATCTTAAAATTTGTAAAAGAATCGAAAAAATTTGCAAAATAGCGCGGCTTCTTTTAAATTTTTTTTTGTTTTCTTCAATACTTGAGGCCATAGTCATTTTTTGTTTTGTTTCCTTTTTCTTTTAAATGCGTTCAAAACTTAATATTAAATATCGAGTTTGGAGAAAAATCAAAATAAAAGAGATAATAATATAATTTATTTTTTTTTTGGTTTTTTATTTTCATTTAAAGGTCGTGAGTTGCTTTTTCGTGATTTTAATATTTTGATGATAAGCTTTTATATTTATATACTAAATTATATTAGGCAAAATTTTAAGGAGGAACCAAAACCACAAAATGGAAAAAAAATTTAGCTGTTAAGATAAAATTAAATAAAACGATAATAATTTTTAAAATGAAAATTTAAAAAAAAAAATTAATATAAAATAATACAAAAACAAGAAAGGATACTGGAGGCGCCAATTTAAGTTTTGGGAAAAAAAAAAATATTTTACTTTATGATTGGTACCCAGTTTTGATATTCAAATAATAATTTTATAGATAACAAATTTTAAAGCTGTACTATACATTTATACATATGTATATTTAAAACTATTAATTATTTATCACCATTTAAAACTAATTTTTCAATAATGACGACTTGTATTTCTTCAAGCTAAAAATTTTCGAAAACTTGGAAAAATACTGCAAAGTTTTATATTTTATTTTGTCTTCTTTTATTTTTATGGTTATATGTATCATTATGCAAGAAACTACATTTTCTTAGCTTAACATAATTTATATTCGATTATATTTTGTTTCTTCAAGTGGCTCGACTTCAAGTTGAAGTACAAGATATACTTAGAAAATCTCTAAAAAAGGTAACCTTGTAGTTACATTATTTTTATTTTCCCTACCACTTTTGGAAGCATAGAGCTTTCACTTGACACTTCCATGTCTCACACAGTATTGTGCTGATATTTTTACTTTAACCTAGAAAGTGCTCCATTTCGACAATTCTTCGTATATTGTCCTGTACTAATTATATATTACCTTCAGTTTCACTAAACGGTGTTAACAGTTAATACTATTAGATATTAGAATAAATGACTGACTAAAATATTTACAAACATATGTTTGTATACCTTAAATAATATTTTTATATTAGAAACGTCAATTAATTATTTTTATAATTAGAAATTTTTCCGTTTAATACTTAAGTCATAAACGGAAAACAAACACATATATGTATACTTTAATTGTAAATCAATAACAAGTCAAATTTAAAGTGGATGCAATTATTAGGTTTTTTAATATTTGATTCCATAATCCGAGTCTATCTTTAAAAGAGTCGTAAAAAAAGAAATAGTTTCAAATTAATTTATTATTTATTTCGATTATTACTTAATCTAAACATGATATAATTATTTGCTGATCATAAAAAAAAATATAATCGATTTTTAATCAATTTTATTTTAACTATTATTTACTACAATTACTGATCGATTGTTCAACGTCAATAATTAACATTAACATTAATTTCAACTTTTAATCTATTTTTATTTACTATTTTTTTTATTTTTTATTTTTTAAGTCTATAATTTAAAAAATCTGAAAAAAGAGGAGAAAAAAGGTTAAAAAAAAATCTTTTCTATAAAAAAAAACAAAAAATTGGTATCTAAGATTAATCTGAATAAGGTTAAAAGAAAACGTAAAATAATAAAATGCCTTTGGGAACTTTAAAATAAAAATTTCAAACAACAAATAAAATATAGAGAAAGATAATATAAAAGGAAAAAAGAGCATTAAAAAATTCTTAAGATTTATTCTGCATTTTGTATTGTACCATATTATAAAATAAAGTAAATCTCGAAGATTCAAAATTTCAGCACGACTTATTTAAACGATGATGATAATAATAATAACTTTTCTTTTTTTTTATCTAAAATGTTGTTGCTGTTGTTTGTATTGATGAAAAATACTACATATATGAATAAAAGATATATGAGAAGAAAAATTCCTAAATTTATATATACGTATATGTATATATAAAAGTTTAATCAATATATTGAAAGTGTTGAAAATTACATCCATAATCAATTTTAAAGTTCAATAATATTTAAGTAATAGAAAGTTAATTAGTTATTAAAGGATTTAGAATGCGAAATATGTTATTTCAAAGCCTTTTTAAAGGAATTATTTTTAAGTTTTCAGTATAGTTGATGACACCCTTTGGCAACTTTAATTATGAAAGATAATCTTGTTTTTTTTATTTTTTGTGCGTTTAAAACCAAAAAATCTAAACATTATAAATATTTGGTTGTATACTTGAGTATTCTTTCAATTCTTTTCTTAATTCGTTTTTCTTGTTTTTTATCTGAATCCTATAATCACCATATGAAAAAAAAATTTACAAAAAATTGTATTATATTTATATCTTTCTATATGCATACTACATTTTAATGCTATCGGCAGCAGCTAGTATGAAATTCTTAGTTTTTCGTTTTTTTTTTATTACGGGCATGTAATTTAAAATCCGATTCTCTAAAACTATGGTATGGGAATGAAAAATATTTAAGAAAAAAAAAAAAAAACTAAAGAATACAAAAATAAAGTAATTTGTAATATTATAATGGATAAAGAGTAAAATTATCCAAAAAAAAACTAAAAACAGAACAGAACATAAAACATGAATATAACCTTAAAACCAAAACAAATCGTTATTGATGATAATGACTGGGTTTGTTTGTAACCATCAATTTTTTCTTTCTTTTTCGATTCTTATAATTTTTCTTTTGGAGTTTTCTGTATTCTTAAAAATAAAGTATCTTCTAGCAATAAAATTTTCTTTTTTAACTTATCAATATTAAAAATTAGTTTTCATAAAGTCTCAATTTTTTATTTATTTTCTTTTTTTGTTTTTCTTCAAAATGGCTTTAAAGATTTTGAAATCCATTTGCATTGTACTTTATATAATATTTAAAGTTATAATAAGTACAAGTACCTAACTGAAAATTAATAAATTTAAATGAAGAAAATAATAATTCTTGTCTTTATAAAATTACACTTGCACTTACGTATAATTCTTTGTACTTAAATTTATCTTAAGGTAAAACAAAACATATTAAAGAAAAGAATATTTTTGTTGGATATTCCTTAAGGATTCAAACAAAAAAAAAAAAACATAAAAAAAAATGCAATATTTCAATGGATTCATTATTTAAAATTATTTAAGGTTCATATTATTTAAGATTTTCTTAATTTTCAGTTTAATTTTAATAAACGGTCATAAAACACAATACAATTGATTAACTTCCATTAATAATTTAAAGAAACAAAAAAGAAAACAATCAAGTTAGGGTTAATAATCTGCAATAATTTCGTAAGTTATTTATTAATACATCTATTATGATTTTATTTTATACTATTATAATTAGAAGTATATTTCATAAGCATTTAACGTATGCGTTTGTTAGAAAATAAAACTAACTACTTAATGTAAAAATTTATAGTTAAATAAATGAAGGTTCGCGCTTTTACTTAAGGTTAAGCTTAAGGTTAGATTTGTTTTTTTTTTATTTTTAAATCTTAATTAATTCTTAAATCAACTTTGTTATATTTTTATGCCAAATTTTGGATTTTTAGTTCCACAATTAATAGCTTTCATAAAATAAACTAATCAGAACAATTGTCCCAAAAGTTGAAGCATTATTTGATCAGTAGACAAAATTGAAGGCAAGAATATGAAGAATATTAAAGTTTTCCTTCAAGTTACTTTAAATAAAGATACGTTTCTATCATATAACTTGCCCAGTGGGTAAGACCGTATAAAATACACTGTAAACACCGAGGGAGTATAAGTTCGAATCACACCCATGTCGTATCAAACCATATCTGAATAGGAAAATCTGTGTAATTTCAGGTGAATAAATTAAAAAAAAAAGAAATCTTTTTTCCATATGATTTTCTTGTATCGAATTGTGCAATCCGAGGTAGTGATGTGTTCCTTACTTTTCTTTTCAGATTGAACTCAATTGAACTGAAGAGTTATGCAGATGTCTTTACTGTTTGGCTTAAGAAACATAAGTTCAATTTAAAAAAATATTCGTGGCAATATTAAACGAAACTTTGTTAATGTTCTTAATTTTTTTCTAAATTTTTTATTTAAAGAATTTTTTGTAGGCTTTTAGTGTATCAATTGTTTTTTTCAAATGATAATTTAAATTTAATAAAATAACATTTTATTAAAATAAATTTTCATTATTATTTGGTAATTTTCAAATTATAAAAAAATCTTTTAAATATTAAATATTGAAAAATATTTTTAACAACATTAACAACATTATAACAACATTAAAAGTATCTAAAAGATTATTTTGAATTAAATTTCAGTAAGACATCAATCAAATCCAGTAGACATTTTTTTTATTTTTTTCTAACCAGTTAAATATAAAAATATTTTCTCGCATTTTTTTGTTTTTAACGAATTGTAATCTAACCAATGAAGTTAAAGCACATACATTTGTATATTGATGTTTTTTTTTATTACATGTATCTTTTTATATTCAAACCAAAATACAAAAAAAAAAAGAAACGAAGTTGAATTTCAACATCAAATCATAATAATAATTAAAAGGTAAAAAAGAAAAAGAAAAAATATTTTTTTTTATGATCGATTAATCTTTTTTTCTATAATTTCTTAAAAAAAAAAAAAAAAAAAAAAAAGTAGACATGATACTTATTAAAATAAAAATATAGAAATGACTTCAGTTACAACTATGTATTATTAAAGTATATTATTAAAATATATTTGAAGACCTTGAAATAACCATACTTTGTATTTTATTTCTTGATTTTTTTTCCGTTTGATTAAAAAACAAAAAAACAAAAATTAAAAAATTTTTAATTTTAAAAAACGATTAAAATATAACTTCCTTATATTATTTTTTTTTTTTTTTGTATTAAAAAATCAATTAAATTAATTTTAAAAATATTATTAGGTACCTATTTAATATTTTATTATATAAGCATTTTAATTTGCAAATTATAATTAAAAGTAGTTATTGCGAAGTTAAACATAAATCTTCGAAATATATCTTTTTTACTTTAACTGAAGACATTTTTAATTTAGCTGATGACATTTTTACTTTAAATGGAGACATTTTCACTTAAAGTGAAGACCTTTTACTTCAAGTGAAAAATTTTTTACTTTAAATGAAGATTTTTTACTTAAAATGAAGAAATGTTTACTTTAAATGAAAATTTTTTACTTAAAGTGAAGAAATGTTTACTTTAAATGAAGATTTTTTTAATTAAAGTGAAGAAGGTTTTATTTTAAATGAATTATTTAAAGTGAAAAAAATTTTACTTTTACTGAAGACATTTCTTTTTTAAGTGAAGACATTTGTAATAAAAGTAAAAGTAAAAAAATACTTATATTTATACCTATATATACAAAAATATCAAATATATAAATATCAGATCCAAATAGGTATATAAATTTATTATGCAAATTATATATTAAATATATACATATATATATATATATATATATTATGTATATTAAATAATATTTATAAACCATAATTTAATGAAGTAAAGATTCTTGATTTAAAATAAAAATATCTTCACTTAAAATAAAAAATATTCACATAAATTAAAAAAAACTTTAATTAAAGTAAAAAAGGTATCCATTTTATTTTCATTATATAATGTTGACTACAATCTAGAGATTGTTACCATTATATTTACAACATAATCTAGATTCACTATAGAACCATCATCGCCATATTTAGTTAACTCAAGTTACTATCAAAGTATGTACTATAATTGTTGAACTCCACCTTGTAATAGCTATAGTTTAAAGTTATTGAATCAAATTTCCAAATAAATGAATTCAGGCATCCATGTGTAAACTTTACAATTTTTCTAAGCCTATTTTTTAATAAAACTTAAAATGAAATAAAAAGAAACTGTTAAATATATTCTTAAAAACAAGATGGATAAATATAAGAATAAAGTACTGTTACATACTAACTTTTCGTCAGATGGCAAGTAATAGTAAAAATTGTCATATCTTAGAAAAACATTTCATCTGAGAAGAAAAATCTGATGAGTGTTCATAATTTTCAGAGTTTTCTTTTTCAACTTTATTTTTATCACTTCTACTAACCTAAGTGCCAATAAGACTCAATTATATTTTTAAAACTTTTACCTTTCAAACATTATGCTGCACAATAACATATTTCAAGAAAAGCCATAGTTTTAGAACAAATTTTATTGGTATTCTGGCAGCGACATATTCATGTGTGACAACTGACAATTATCTTATTAATGGATGACAATTATCTTAAAATTGCTGACGTAATACTCAAAGTATTAAGTATTAGACAAAAGAAAACTAGAGTTGACATTTTTAATTTATTAATTTAAAATAACTCTATCAAAAAAAACCGTTCTGCCTATAACTGAAAAAAAAAATCAAAAATATATTTTTACTTTACTTAATTTTATTCAAGAAAATCGAAAACAAAATCATTTTTCATATATTTTCAAAAAATAGAAATAAAATACTTCAAAAAAAAAATATTTTCTTTTCATCTCAAGAATGTAAAATAAAATTCCATATCTACAAGATTTCACTAATACATTCATAATTCCATTTAATAAAAACAAAATTATTACCATAATTTAATACAAAAAATTATAATAAAAGTTAAGAAAACTGTGTTTAATATCAAATATGTGGAATGCAACGAAACAAAAAAAAAACCCTTTACTAACACAATTATAAAATAAAAAAAAAGAAATAAAATTGCCTAATGCCTACATAATTTTTTTTTTATTTAACAGTTACACAGTAAACATTAAATAAAATACAGCATCCAAAATATTGTACCAATTCTTTAATTTCAATTCGTTTTATAACACATGCATAAAAATGAAAAAAAAAAAGATTTGGTAAAAATATGTATAAGTAAATTACAAATACATGCATAATAATAAAAGTAAGAAATAAATTTTATTTGTAATATAATTGCACTACAATTGCAATTCAAAAAAAAAACACAATATTATTTTTTTAAATGTATAAGTGGTTGTATCTATGTGTTCTACTATTTTTTAATAATAATAATAAACGTACACTACCGTTTTTATTATATTGTTTTTTTTTTCTTTTTTTTCAACGTTAATGATCGCGCCAACTTGTATTTTTACCTGTATTTGTTGTTTACTAGGTGTATTAATTTTTTTTCTGTTATAATATATGTACCTTGCATATATTGCATACATTAATGTGTTTTTACAAAATTGTTTTTAAATTACAGGTTGAGGTTGAATTTTATTTGAGGTTAGGAAATTCTCTCTTAAAAAATAAATTTCTCAATTTTATTAAACACATACAAACGGACGCATTATTTAAATAGAAAAAAAGAATGTAGGTATATTTATGATATCGATGTATGTATGTATGTACAGGTCTACTCGTAAATTGAAAACAAAAATCCAAATTGAAATTATAAATAAACTAGTTACAATAGTCTAAAGAAAAATATTTTAGATTGGAATAAACTATAAAATGTTAGCATTTAAATAATCTTATAAAGTCAACGCATATACGAAGGAAGGATTGTAAAATTTTCGTCAATTTTTATGAAAAATATGTTTGAAAAACAAAAAAGAAATTTAATTTTGTAAGTAATTGCAAATTTTGTAGGCAATAATTAATTTATGTATATCTCCTAATTAGACCTTAAAAAAAGCTCAATAAAGCTCCTAATTAGACTTGGAAACTCGTTTTGAATAAATTTATAGGGCAAATAATATAAAAGTTGTTTTCATTATATATTCGAACTGTATTATGGAACAATTAATAAATTTTACATGTAAATGAGATCCAGAAATATATATAAAATGTCGTCTGTCAAAGTACATAAATGTCGGATCTTAGGTATTAGTAAACTTAAAAAAAAAGGAAGGAACTTAAAGAGTTTTTGTAGTGATTAAAGAATAATAATCGATATTTTGTTAAATAAATCGACTTGCTAAATTCTTGGTCTTATAATGAAATTATTTTATATCAGAAGGTTATGAGTTTTCAGTAGAGGGTACATTGTGAAAAAAAATATGAAAAAAAATTGCTTTTTTATCTCATCAGTAAAAACTAACAAGAATATGATGCAAAATAATACAAGGATATTAAAGAATCAAAGGTCTTTAAAAAGCTGTCTGTATCTAAAAATTAAAATGTTGGAATAGATCATTATACCTTGTCCTTAATATACGGAATAAGGTATCCATTATTACTCATATTAGATTAAGCTTCTGTTTCTTTAATCATTACTTTCACTTAGTCGTATATTATTCGGCTGTAGCAGCTATTGCACAAAATTATGAAAAACAAAATGTTATATTGGTGTGGCATCCATTAATCTATATGTACAAGAATTATTTATTTTATATTACGATATTAATTATTATGATACTTTTATATTTTATTTTCAAGCAATTAGTAGGTAACACTTTAACAATTTTTGAACCATTTTCCTTTAGGATGTGGGACATCTATTACGATATAGTTACTAATATTAGATATAATCTAACTGGTGTTTGAACTCCAATACATTTTGATTAAACTAAGCCTTTAGTTAAAATAATACTTAGCAGAATTACTGGTTTATAAACATCACTCCATGCACGCCTAAACCACACAAACTGGGTATAAATATTCTCTTGAGCACGTACCAGTACACAGTTTTATATTAGATATTTCGAAGAAATATGGCGATTGTATTAACGCTGTACAGGTACAAGCTAAAGCTGCTCCTACTATTTTGATGATGCAAGAAGAACCATGAAATGTCATCAAATATTTCGATAACACAAATAATACTAAAATTCCCAAGAGAGCGCGCTCCTGCTATGTAAATGGGCTCATGAAATGTCATTGTATCACATAAACTTATTTTGACATCGTAAATAATGTATGCTCCTACGTAATGTTTATAAACCTTTATTATAGCACCTATAGTTACCACAATATTCTGCCCTTATAGATGTATTTTATCTCAACTACTTGTTTAGTATACCAGATTTAGTTTCTTTTCAATTAGGCAGACACTAAAATCTAATATTAATCTAACACTTGAATGGGTACACACATTTCTAATGTTACTTAAAAATTATATGGATCAAACTTTAAATTTAGCAACTTTGTAATCATTTAAGCTTTTCTCTTTTTTTCTCATTATAAAAATTAAAATATTAATTACAAGTTGTTTTTCGATACTTGTAACGTAAACTATAAATAGCGTTAATCACTCAAACATTTGAAATCACTCAAATTTTGCTCTTATTCAAATACAAGATTGAAGATACATATATGTATGTATGTATGTATATAACATAATATAAAAATATGTTAAAAATTGTGATATCAAACAACTATTTGTATATATTTGCATGTAGTAATATATGTAAAGGGTTAACAGGAGCAATAATAATAGTAACGCCATCTCTTACTTATAAATTAAACCTTAAACAAGCATCATAACTTCATAATTTATATAAATTGTATTTTTTAATTTAATTTTTTTTTTTTACACAATTTGAATTGCGTTGCGTTGCGGTTGACTTAAGTTACTTCAAAACAAGATTGTATTTTATTTTGTTTTGTTATTGTAGTTGTTGATATTATTATTGTTGCTTATGTTACGGCTGTTATGTTATGTATTGTATTGTATATTGTATTGTTAATACAAGTTTAGCAGTTCTCGCTTTTTTATTACTCGTTAATACTATGTTGTTGTTGTTGTTGCCGTTGTCGTATTTATTGTTTTGATCGTTTATATTACTGTTATTGTTGTTGTTTGGAGCATGAAAAACAAAATGAAAAAAAAAAAAGTTTAAAAAGTAGAAAAGTAAAGAAAAACACGTTTTTTTTTTTATTTTTAAATTTGTTTTGTTTATTTTGTTAATACGGGGACACACAAAACAACAAGCTAAGAATATTTTAAAAGCGAGCATTTTTAAGGGCACGGGTCATTGCATTAAAATTAGACGAGAGTGACAATTAGGTCTCTTAAAGTTTTTTTTTTTATGTTGTTATTTTGTTTTTCGGTTTTGTTGAATTATTTTAAATTTTGATTCTTGTCGTGCTTTTTTTTTTTTTTGTAGTATTGTTGAATGTTGGAATGATTAAAAAGGGGACGAAAATAACCAACATATTATTATCGATGGAAGAGGGTGAAAACAATATTGTTTAGAATAATTTTTTAAGATTTATTACTTTTGAATTGTTTGTTTTTATGTTGACTATGGATTATTGTTGTGAGAATGGTTTTTGTTTAGATCATAATTTTGTTGCAAATGTCTTTAAAAAAAATTTTAAAATGTTAATTTGTATACATATGAATGTAGGTAAGTATGTGTTATTGTTAACATAATTAATGTTTTTAATGTTAACTTATATGTAAAATATTTAATAAACAAATTTTTTGTGAAAATTTTTAAAAGGCTATATTTAGTTTTTAATAAATTTTTGTTTTACTTTATAGCTTTGCATTAAGTAATTAATGCTTAAATATGAGAAGGTTTTTTTTTTTTTTTAATTTATATAAAATAAAAATTAGTCTTTCTCTAAAGAAGAAGGATGAGAGGGAAATTTCTAAATAGTGAGTTAAAAACTTCTGTCTGATGTGCCAAGCAAATTATAGTTGTAAATAATTGCGGATTCGTTTTCAATTTATGTACCTACATATATTTGTTTCAAAATCAATTTCAGAATAGATACAGACATTGAACTTTGAGTTACTTTTGAAAAATGCTTTAAATGTGAAAAATAACCATATTTTTAGTTGGACTAAATGAGTTGTAATCCTTGTTGTTTACTTATTGAATTCACTTCATTTTTTAAAATTTTAGACATCTTCCTATAATTCAAAAGTAATAATTACTAATTAAAAGTTTTTTTTTGTTTTTGTTAATTTTATAATAAGAAACGCAAATATAAACTACAATTTTATAAAAAAAGGGAAATAATTTAAAAGGTTTCACCACTGCAATAATGATAAAATGATGGGTACAGAGCAGTTGACTTAAATTCACCTTGCTAAAATCCACTTTACCTAATATAATTTGATAAAAAACTTACTCTCTAATAGTCTAAATATCAAAATTTCTATTTTCAAAACATACATTTGTAAAATTTCTAATTAATATCAAACTTCCATATACAATATTAGTTTATATATTTTGTAGAAAACGTTATAATGATGATTTTAACCAAGATGAAAATTTGGCCTAACACAAAAAGAACATTGTAACACCATGTTCTATTATACGCCACACCTAAAGTATAAGGTATATTAACTTTGGTATGGAATTTGCAAAAAAGGCAGCGAGTTAGACATGTATATATATATTCTGAATCAGGATCACCTCCTGAGTCAATTTAACGATGTCCGTCCGTCCGTTCGCACGATAACTCAAAAACTAGTAAAGCTATATATCTTGATGAAATTTATATAGTAGGTTACTAATTACGAAAGGAAGACTAAGTTCGAATCTGGACAAAATCGGTTCATGGTTTCGGATTCTGGAAGCTTCCGAATGATTTCGGAGCAAACGAGATTATCTCCAAAAACAACAAAGATAGAACATTTAAATTTAGTACAATGATGTTCCTTCCTGATTTTTAATTAAATTGGAATTATTCAGGTGTAGGGTATTAAGAAGTCGGTTGCATCTTTGTTGGTTTAGTCTATTATATTTTCTTGTACAGTTAGTCTGTTATATTTACTTGTTTTTTATATATATATGTATGTACTAATATAATTTATATAAGTATATACAAATAATATAATTTAAAATTTATATATATAATTTTCTAACTATTTTTTTACATTCTGAGTGTTTTTGATAAGTTGACTTAGACGCAATAAATGTTTGTCATCTAAATTGTGTCAAATGTGTTGCGCACCCTACATTTACATATTTATGATATATTTAATAAAATAAATTCTCTCTTTTACTATTTTGAAAAGCCAATTTTAAGTAAACTTTCATCCGTTGTAGAGATATGCAGGTAAAAATTACTAGAAGGCGAAAACTGTTGGATTAGTGATGAACACAAGAAAAAACAAAATCACTAAGGATTAATATATCCAATAGCAATAACTTCGTGATAGATAGTACAACAATTCAAGATGTATTGTAATTATACCTAGGCAACATAATCTCTACCAAAGGTGGCTGTGAAGAAGACATCACAAACAAGACAAACAGAATAAAATAAGCTGGAACGGCATTGTATGATTATGGACTGCCCACTTAGCGAGAAACACAAAATTAAGGCCGAGAAGAATTGGCAATCTGGCCAAGAATAATTGGCTATCAAGAGTTATGGTAAAAACAAAAGAACAACCGCAGATAAGAAAATGGAAATGGGATGGCTTGGCCATAGACTAATGAGGCTTGCAACCTAAACAATTGCGCAGCAAGCGCTGGAAGACAAACGAAGTGTCGGAAGACCCCGAATAATATGGCGGCGAACAATAGAAACAGAAATCCAAAGCGGGAAAACGTGGTCAAGCGGGAAAGACTATGTGGAAGCCCTATGCTCCCTAAAGGAGTAAAAGAAAGAAAAACAAACGTCCGTCGTAGAAAGACAAGGATAGGAGAAAGAATAATAAATTAAAATAATTTTATAATTTTGTACAGTAGGTACAAATATCAATTATGATTTTAACATTCCATTAAAGAATTAATTAAATAGAACATAACCTAAAAAAAATTTGATTTCGCAAAATTTGCGTTCTCAGGACCTATTCTTTTTTATTTAAATTTTTTTTAAGTAAATATCAAATTAAAAAAATAAATAAATTTTTAATATCTTCTGATTCGAAAGATAAGAAAAAAAATTTTTTTTTCATAAAGGAATTTAACCAATAATTTAAATATTATTAGCATTAATAGTACTAAAATAATTTTATTTATATTATTGTTGACATGATTTTTACCCTTATTTTGAATTTTAAATTAATTTTATCAATAATTTTATTTTTTTTTTTTTTTTTAATATCAGGTAACAAAAAAATAAAATTGTATTTAATAGGAAGAAAAATGGCGCTAAATAAATTGTTTGCGTCATAAATCAATTTGCTTTTTTTATTTTGTGTATTTGATGAATTAATGTTTACAAATTATGTCATAATAAAGTAACAGTATTGCTTTTAATAAATTAAAAATATAGTTTTTTTTTTTATTTATTTTAAACTAAATTGCAAAATAAGATTTAAAGGTAAGTAAAAAAAAATTTACCTTTTTTTTCGTTATAAATTTTAATGATAATAATTCGGTTTTCTCAAAAAAAAAAAAATATTTTAGATTTATAGCAAAAATCGATTTATTTACACATTAAATACAATCGTGTTAATTTATTCGAACCAAGACGCCAAAATTAAATAAACAGTTTTATATTTTGTAAAGAATAAGAAATTGTTTGTCGTATTTCAATTCTTCAAATTTCAAATATAAAATACATATGTATAACGATAAAATATTCAAAATGGCGATGGCGTTAATAAAGAATTAGTAAAAATATTATAAAAAAAAAATTGTTAAAGAAAAATTAAGTAATTAATTAATATAAATAATTTCGTTTTTTAATTAATAGATAAATAGATTAAAAGTTAATAGAGTAAGAGTAATTAATAGATAAAGAGTTGTTCGAACAAAGGAAAGACAAAGGGTAATGGATCATTGCTATATATTTAGGTAAATTAACTTTGAAATTTTACACTTTATAGCTTAAAAGAATTCCTCACATATGGCATAAGTTCAAATTTATACAAGCAATTTCCGTTATGATGCTTAGATGATTCCATCAATATTCAATAAATAAAAACTTAAACGGTTAATCATATAAAAAATTGTTATATTCTTGTTATAACTATAAATAAATGTAAGTATGTATTGTTATTTTTTGATAAATTAAATACTTTTTTATAATTTAGCAATTATATATACAGATGCACATTATTATTTAATTAATTACATATATTATCAACTTTTCTTATAATTTTCGTAAAACATGTAAAAAAAAGACATCGGTTAAATGGGGAAATCACTACCCTTAACCAAATTCCCCCCTTCCCATAAAAATCATATACGAAAATGGAAATTTGCTAGACGTATCCATTATATGACAAGTAGTGCTAACATGTCATCGACTATTGCTTTTCAACGTGATGATACACGCGGTAACCGTAAATCATCCAATGGCAACTCCCGAACACGTGGAATTTTTTAAAGCTTTTTACAATTTAAAGTTGTAACTTATTTATTATTTAAATTATTCATATACAAACATTTACGAGTAACATACATTTATGATACATATATAGATATTATATAAAATTAAGTAAAAATATATAAATAAATTAAAATCGATCAAAACAATGCTAAGTAATATTTTACAAATATTTATTTAAATAGAAATGCATTAAAAATGCATAAACGGTGTTTCACAACATTATTATATATGTACATACTACATATATATACATATATGTGCACGTATGTATGAAATTTTATCTAAAAATCTAATCCAAAATAGATTTTTATTTTTACTTATATATATATTTTTACAAAAATATTATAATACTCTATTACAAATGTACATATATTTTCTTTTTAAAGTAATTAGCATTTTTTTTTGTCTATATATAATAGAAAAAAGCAATTAAAATAAAATTAAATATGTATTTTTAAAAGTCAATTATTTTAATTTATTTATTTTGTGCAAATTTTTATTTTATTTCTTTAGAATAAAATCTTGTTAACGGTATTTATTTAAATAAATTCTATATACAATAGTTATCTATCATTTTATCGAAAAATAATTAATCGAAAAGGACATATTATATAAATGGATGGATACGTTTTTATTTTTTAGCACATTTTCAATAATCTTTGAAAAAATGGGCTTATTAGTTTTACTCTGTCCGTCTGTTCGTCCGTTCGTCTGTCTGGCTGTTTACAAAACTTGTACACCGTTTGAAATAAAACAATGAATTTTAACTACGGATAGGCATCGCCAAAAAACTAATTTTTTGGAACAACTTTTTTCTCTAGCCCCACCCCTTACGAAGCTATAGCCCTACAAAGTTCGAAAAAGCCCTATTTTGAAATTGTTATAACACAGGTTCTATAAAGCATATTTTCAATCTGGAAATGCCAAAAGATAGCTGGTTTATGAACTTTATAAATATATATAAAATAAATATGTAGTTTTGTCATGTGGTATTTTAATATACCGTTATGTGAAACTCAATTTCTGCAAAAATTTGGACATCTTCAATCTTTCAAAGGGTGCAACTTAGAAGCTTGAAATTTTTAGAGGAGTTAGATTTTAGATCCTGATCTAGGAAATCAGTATGAGTCATTTCAGGAAATATTTTTGTGTCGCACCCCGTTTAGGAGCTGTAATGGGTCAAAAACTGAAAATTCTTTATTTTTAAACACCTGTAACTTGGGTAACCGTCAACAGTTTTTTGAAGTTATATACAAAAATTAAAGCTCCAACATTATATTTTTGTTTGTGTTAATAATTTTTCTTAATAATAGAGGGTTATTGCAATCGTCAATGGTAAAACGAAAGTATGATTTGATTTTTCTCAATTTTTTCTTATCAAAAAATAAATCAATTAAATTTTTTTTCAATATATCTACTCTTTACTTTAGGTTTATTATGGAATATTTTTTAATTTTGGAAATGTGCTTTTTGGAAAACCCTTGGTTTTTTCCATTACTTGTTTAAATATTAGTTTTGATTATCGATTATTTACTGTAAAATAATAAAAAAAAAATATGGTCTGATTTTAATCAAAAAACGATGCGAACTCTTAAAGTTTGATATCATTTTTCGATTCTTAGTTGTATAATCAAATAACTTCAAGGAAACTTGTGGTTGGTTTTTGTTTTCATAATTAAAGATCTTACATATGGAACGTTGTTACTCTTTTTTTACAAACTTTTGGAAGATTATAAAAAAAAACCATTTAAAGTTTTTTTTTTTTTTTGTTAAATTTACATAAACTGTACCATGTTTCCATGTTTTTTTAAGTAGCATTAAAGTGCTTATATAAAGTATTATCCAATAGCGTTATATATAGCAAAACAATTTGTTATAATCCAAGTGGATATAAGGTTTAGAAAAATCCTATCCTATTAGAAAAATCCTAAAAAATTGTAAATTTTAAATAATACAATTATAAAAAAAATCCTTCATTTTTTAAAAAGAGCTGCTGTATTTTTTTAATACTTTCTGTATTACCATATACAATTTACTTTTATGCACAAAGTCCTTTTTGAAACAACAAAAGCTTTTTTGTATAGGATAATTGAATTGTTGTGTGAGTTTTCCTTTAAATTGTGTTATATATTTTTCTACTTTTTCTTTCAACGAAACTTTCCTAACATTAGTATCCCATAACTAAAATATAATTAAAACTTAAATTTGACTCTTTGATGAGATCTAAAATCAAATGGCCATTATTAAATACGATGTATTCCTTAAAAAGAGATTCAGTGCATAGACTTAATGTATTTGAAATTTTATAATTTAAGATTTTCAAAATTATATAAAAAGTGATGATATCATTTAATTCTAAATATTTCGTTATGTATATATATGTATTTAATATGTATGTATGTATTTATTTTTTAATGTTTTTATTTGTTGTGGAATACTAAAGAGTTACTTAACAATTGTGTCAATAAGTATTTCACCTTTTTTACATTTTTTTTTCTTCTGTTTGTTTATTTTTCTCTTTTTTTTTTTTGTATTTTGTTTGTTAAGATTTAAGGGCTAAATATTTAATTTTTTTTTACTTTAATATTTTTTTTTCAAATATACGTTTTTTTTAAATTTAAAAAAAAAAAACTTTTTTTCTTTTCGTTTGAATAATTTGAAAGTTAACAAATTCTTATATTTTTACATATTATATACATATATGTACTTATGTAGACTATTAATAGTACTATATAGTATACTATATAGTATTTTAGTTAAAAAAAAATTAATCGAATAATAGGTGTGTGTATTTACTTTAATGTGCGCATAATTTTAAGTAAAATATTTTTTTCTTATTTCTTTTTATTTTTTTTTTTTTGAACTGGACTTTGATTTACATTTCTATATACATATATGTACAAAATGTACATGTATATTATGTAAATTCATTTAAATAATTATATAAATAAAAGATCAATATAAAATACAGAAAATAGAGTAGTTTTTCAATTTCAAGTACTGAAATAAGCGCTAGAATATTTTCAAACACAGTTTGATCTGTAAATAAATATATACATATTATATATATGTACATAATTATATGCATATAATATCTAAATATATAAAAGTTAAGTAGAAATATCTTTAAAATTTAAATTCAATAATCAGAAAAGACAAAAAATAAAAGTCATAATTAATTATACTTGCTCGAATTTTTATTACATTCATTTGTCACTCATTAAAATTGAAAGAGAAATAAAAGAAAAAAAAATTCCAGATTAATTTAAAAATTGATTTTTCTATCTATTTTTTCGTTACATTTTGGTTTAACCAATAAATTTACAGTTATTTTAAAACATTTAACATTTACATTATATGTATCTCTCGTATATAAAATGTAGTTGTTGCATGAAGAGTGAATGTTGTATTTGAAAGGATTAAAGCCATACCAAAAAAAAAACTGTTTTTATGTTAAAGAAAACAATAATAAAATAATAAAAAGATTTTTAAACTTTAGAAGATTTATAAATAACAATCACTAAAATATTTTGAATTTATTAATTTTACAGAATTTGCGCAATTGCTTTTTTTTTTAAAGGTAGTGCAATTTTTTATGCAACGAATAAAAATTGAATTTATTTATAAGCAGTTATAGACAATTGTTCGTTTTTTTCATCATTTAATATGCCATGGTAAACTTTTACTTAATAATTGCAGTACTTTCGTTAAAAGAAACTTAATGGTCTTGTAAGCTTCACATACATGAGACCAGAAGCGAAAGCTATGGTCTAAAAATTTTTTTGCTATATAATCTGAATAATAATTGTATCTTACACGCATGAAAACTAGAGTAACTTTATTAATAAACTGAATTATTATTGTAAAAAAAAAACCATTGTATATACAAACAAAAATCAGATTGTAAATCAAAAAAAAAAAAAAAATCAAAAAAGAAAAAAACAAACTTTTCCTCTATAAGACTGTTATAATAATTATTAAGCCTACTATAATGCTTTTTATTTTGTAAATAGTTGAACTACAAAACAGTGGTGCTTTCCGTATCTGCCCATAAGGAAAATGACTTTCCTCATCTACCCATGAGGAGAAATGACTGATGCCCAAAATGGCTGTAAATTCTTGTCAAAAATCAGTTTTTTTGAGGATCAGTTATTTTCGTTTTTCTATTTAGGATGTCAAAGTAAAATTTAGCATGTTTGACTATAAATACTATTATATACTTGTTAATCTTTTTTCAACTTGAAACTACTTTACATCATCAAATTATCAATTCCTTTCTAATATCTAACGTTTTTAATTTCTGTATTACAATTATAGTTATACATATATAGGCTTGGTCATTTTCATTTTATTTTTTGCTTTTTGCCAACTAAATATACCTTGAATATTGACTAAACTTATAAAGTATCCAATTTTATCTTTCAGTTTTTTTTTTTTTTTTTTTGAGAATATTATAGTAGGTATCTAATAAGGAAAAGTATTCATTGTTGCACAAGAATACTTCTATATGTACATATATATATTAGCATTGATATTGACTTTATTGTAAATAAATAATTTATTTAAAAAAAAATATATATATATAAACGATCATTTTGTTGTATTTTTTATAAGATTAAAATAATAATAAGAAAAAAAAAAAAAAAAATTATTTCTATTAGGTATGTTTTGTTTGTTTACATTTCCCACTTGTTATCAATTTAAAATGATAACGTCAACGTAAATTTACGCGTAAACATAAATTATTTGTTTACAAACTTTCATCTCTAAATTAAATATATAAAAGTATTTGGATTTGACAGTTACTTAATATATATATATATATACATATAATTAATGTTTTATATAACTTTAAAAATTTGTTTTTCAAAGATAATATCAAGAATTTGTTTTTTTATTATATTTTTTTTTTTTGATAATTTTAAGATTTGTTACCTCCCACCATAAATTTTCCAACAATATCTAATGTAATATAATGTTCCCTTAATTCTTTATAACCTTTATTATTATAAATAAAACAATTTACAAAAGTAATAAATAAATATAGTTATTTAATAAACACATATTCATATAAAACTATATCATATATGTATGTATGTATGTATGTAGATCTTTAAAACTTGTAATATAAAGTGACAACATTAAGAAGCCAATAGACTTTCCTTTTAAAACACGAATATTCTGTTATTATTATTGTTGTTGTTTTTTCTTTTTCAAATAAATTCGCTTATCAGTAACTCAAATTATGATGATATGATCATTACAGTTATTATCTAATTGAATTAAAAAATGTTACATATACCTATATTATGTACAGCGGGAACATTCTTAACTGAAACCTTTCTATTCATTTGAAACAGTTATTATTTACATTAATATTTTTGTTCTTTTAACCACGCCTACCGCCACTGTAGTACAGAAAATTAGGAGTATTTCAGTATAATATTTTACTTAAATTTGAAATCTTTTTAACTCGAACAAATTTTAATTTATTTTTTTAAGTCGACTTAGAAAAGTTTCACTGTAAAAAAAGTTAATGGTATCTTATAGTAAAAAAATATATATGTATACCAAATATTTATACCTTTTATTTACTCAAAACAATTTAATAAAAACGTAAAGGTGAAATTTTGGGTCTAAATGTCATTTATGATAAAGAATTATTTTTCATTTTGTATTATTTTGGTTTTTAAAATTATATTACGGGGGAATGACACAAATCATAAAAACGAAATCTTAAAAAATACTATAATGTTGCGTATATTGTATAATAAATCATATTTAAAGTTTAATTAGAGAAATTTTCATTTATATTGCAATAACTTATATTTCTTTCCCCCCCATTTTGGTAGATCACGGACATTTACTATGATTTATCACTTTCCATTTGAATACATACACTTGATTTACTGGATAACACTTGATTTATTCTGACATTTACAAATCATTCATTCAACGACATCAGATTTAATAAATCTATGTGTACTAACTATTGCACTAGACATAAATTCTAAAGTTGAAAGATATAAGTTAAATAAATAATAAAATTATCTAGTGTTATATAGTAATATATGAGAAAAGTTAGAACGAGTATTAAGGAGGTGATACCTTTAACATCAATTCTAAAATCATATTTTCTTAATTTTTAAGTTTTGTAACTCAATTTTAATTCTTTACGGTAATTAGTAATTGCAACAGAAGCTATGTATGAGAATGCAGAATTAACCGTTCTCCATTGTGGTAAAATAAGTAACAGATTCACTAAAAACATCAGATTAAGTTAAGGATGTCCACTCTCACCACTATTGTTGACCATTGTAATAGACGAGGTCGTGGAAGAGGCAGGCTCTTCATGAAAATGAAAAAAACGGAGTCTTTCACGGACACTCGAGGACCTTGACTATGCCAATGACATAGTTCTGCTAGCACATATGTTCTGCGACATACAACATAAGGCATATCAACTCTATCAAGCAACATGCAAAGTCGGTCTCGAGATTAATACAGAAAAAACTAAAGCCACGAGAGTATATAATACCAACACAGAATCCATCATAATAAATGGTAATACGTTCGAATATGTCGACAACTTCTCCTACCTAGAAAACATAATCACAACAAATGAAGGTACAGAAGAGGACGTCGACAACAGACAAAGTAAAGCCACAGCCGCCTTTGATGAACTAAGTTCAATATAGAAAAATAGCCAAATAACAGGAAAAACCAACATTAAAATGTGCAAGGCATGTCTAATGTCTACACTTTTGCATGGCATCGAAACTTGGATGACTACTAAAACCATCCAGCAGAAACTCCAAGCATTTGCAAACAAGTGCCAAAGAAAAATATGCAGATTATTCTGGTTGACATCAGCAACAAGGACATATTTCAGTTAACAGGCGAAGAAACAATAATGAGACAAATCAAACGCCGAAAATAGAGATGGATAGATCATACTTTTCTGAATATTTCAGAAAATATAATCAGAATGCCCCTAGAATAGAATGCTCAAGAAATCCGAAGAAAAGGTTGACCCAATAACAACAGGCGACAATCAATAATGGCCGAACTAGCGAAAAATCAACAAACTTGAAAAGAAATAAAAGTAATCGCAAATAATCGAAATCATTGGATCAGGTAAATCAGTCCTATGGTGCCATGAAGGGTAAGACAAAAAAAAATGGTAATTAGTACTTTAATTTTCGATATTTCAAATTGTAAACCATCTTTTTTTTTGTAAATATACTTATTATACCTTATATAAATATAAATATATTTAAGCTTAGTTTATTGCTCTTTGTAATGAAAAATATTTACTAATAGTTTATTTATTTACATAGCCCGAAAATACTGTGATCGTTTTTATCTTTTCGATATTTTTTTTTTTAATTTCTAATTCTTATTTAATATTACATATATATTATATACATAAGTAAGTATATATTAAATACCTATATATATTTATATTTGTATATTTAATTTATAAGTAATATAAATTTGACAGTATATCATTTAAAAATTACAAAAAAAAAAAAAAGAATCATTTTTTTAAATTTCTAGTCTTATCTATAATACAATTTATGTTAAAGCGCAAAATAATAGGATAATTCTTATGGTTTATATACATATATTATATAGATACAGTTAAATAGTTGAAAGTTTTAAATATTAAATTTATAATTTAAATTGACTGTTTTCATATCTATCTTCTTGATTTCATATAGTAGATTAAAAAATTTTCTTCTTTAATATCCTTCCCCCTTTACTCCATTGCAGTATAGAAATTTACTTTTACACATAATCTTTGTATATCCTTATAATTTCTTATAATTCTAAAGTTACACATTTGTATGTATATATAGAGCAATTATTTGTTGGATTAAATAACTTATTAGATCGAAAATCAGATCTTAATCATTATAGCAGAATAGAAAGAAGAATCACACAAGAAAAAAGAGCCTATAAATACTTGAATACGAAAACTCTAAAATCGACAATCTAACTCTTCTATAAAAAAAAATATTAAAATTTTGTGCTTCGGTAAAAATCGTTTTAAAGCTGAAATTATAGGATCAAAATTTTTAGCTGGCGAAATACAAATTCAAAGAATTCAGTATGTAAAACCAAAAGTTTTTAAAGGCGCTAAACCATTTTAAAATTATGACTAAGTACTTTTACATTTTTAGAGTTCTTAATGTAAGAAAAAAATTGTGCAAAATCAAGAGAAATTTTCTTCACTTTTAAAGAAATTTCACGTAATTAAGAAACACTATTAACAGATATTCATAAAAATATAATGTTAAAGTTTTCGTTTTTGTCTTACTTACGACATATTTGAACAGATGTCATAAAACTGCGAATTTTCAATTTTTGACCTTCACCCATACAAAAACAGTTTTAAGGTTAACTTATTCTAATTCTCCAAGATGTTTCTTCTCTAAAAATATCAAAGTTCTAGGTAAAAGCGTACGGGAGAAGCGGTGGTACGTATGAACCAACATTTTGTAAAAAAATTTATTTTCACATAACGGTTTAAATATCAAATTGCAAGAAATTATGTAATTTTTATACATTTTTTACTTTTTACTTTACAAAGCTTTAAAAAGCTTTCCTGTCATTTGAAATTTTTTTGATTAAAAAAATATTTAGAAAAACTTAAAATAGATAAACATTTGAAAGAGTCAGCACTTTTTTCGAACTCCTACGCACTTATTAGCTTTGTAATGGTTTATGCTATATGCTATAAAAGTTATTCACACATATGGTTAAAATTTTATTATTCGATCTTAATCAGTGTTGATAGGCGTAGACGTTCATATAAACAAACGAACAGACAGAGTACAATTAATAAGCAAAATTTTTTAAAAAAAAAAAGTGCTGAAAACGTATGTTTCAAAGGATAAAAAGGTACAAAAGAGAACTGCTTTTTGTTTTTATTTAAATTTAATACAAACTTATTTTAAGTTTTCATAAAATTTTCAAAATATGTATGTAGTATAAAAAAATAATAAAATAAAATTTTCATTTTTTTTTTTTTTTTTTTTTGTTTGGAAAACTTACTTTTCTTTCCTTTAACATAATCCGAATTATTTCGATTATCCTCTAAACTATTAATTGTATTATGATAGTTATTATGAAAATTACTATTTAAATTATTATTATAAATGTTATTATTATTATTATTATTATTAAAATTATTATTATTGTTATTATTATTATTATTGTTATTATTATTATTATTATTGTTATAATTAAAATTATTATTATTATTATTAAAATTATTATTATTATTATTATTACTATTTAAAAATTGTGAATTACTATTATATACATTTGAATTTATTTGATTACTATTTTGTGATAATTGTTGTTGTTGCTGCTGCTGTTGTTGTTGTTGTTGTTGTTGTCGATGTCGTTTACGTGGTTCTCTATCAAAATTACCGTTACCACCGGTACCACCACCATTTCGTGTATGACGTTCACGGGCTTTACAATGAGATAATGTTATCCCATTTATAAGTAATAAACCCACTAATAATAATCCTTTCATTATGATTTTATATAAATAATATTATACATAATCAAATAAAATAATTATTTATTTATTTTTTTTTTTATTATAAAAATTTATTTATTTTCTTTATTTTGAATTAATTTTTTTTTTTTTTTTTTTAATATACATATATATAAAATTCATTTATATGTATATATAATTACATATTTTTTTTTTTTTTTGTTGTTTTATTTTTGAAATAAAAAACTTTTCTTTTTTGAGAAAAAAAAAAAAAAAAAAGAAAAAAAATAATAATAATAAGAGTATCACTCTGCGCACTGTGATTTTTTTTTTTTTGTAAATAACTTTTTACAATATTTTCATATATGATAATTTTGTAACTACTTTTGATTTCTAAATAATAATAAGAGTTAGCGTGTATTTTTTTACATGTAAGTAAAATAATATCTTTTTTTTTTTTTTTTGTTATAGAGACAATTTTTTTTTTGTGATTTCCTAACTACTGTATTATATTATGTATGTTATAATAATATATAATGGGTTTTGTTTTTTTTTTTTTTTTTTAAATGTAATGAATATTTTTTTTTTTTTGTTACTATTGTTGTTATAAATCTTTCTTTTTCTTCCTTTTGAATGTTTTTTTTTGTATCGAATTTAAAAGAAAAACCAGTTTAGAAAGTCGATTTTTGTTTTTTTTTTTTATAAGATTTAAAATTTTTGCTAATATTAAATTAAAAACTTTGTTTTTATTTTTATCATTATTATTATTATACGATTATTTTGTGTTTTGTTGTTGTTGTTGTTGTGTTTTTTTTTTTTTTGTTTTTACTATACTCTGTTTTTACTTATTTTTTTGTTTACTTTTTGTAATATATAGGTATATTTTTTTATATATATATACAATTTTCCTCATTTTCTTTTTAATTTTTCGTATTTTGTATTCCAAATTTTTTAAGACATATACTTTTTTTTTTTAATATTTTCAATATAAATTTTAAAAATATTTATTATTTTTATTTATATTATAAATTATTTAATTATTTTTTTTTTCTTTTCTTTTTTTAATTTTTGAAGTCGAAACACTTTTGTTTTAATTTATATTTATTATAAATTATATAATTAATTATTTATTTAATTAATTTTTTTTGCTTTTGATTTAAAAAAAAAAAAATTAACGCGAAAAAATATACTTGTACATATGTATGTATATACCTATATATATATTTTTTAATTCGCGCTTATAATTCACGATTTTCTTTTATTATTTAATTCTTTTTTATAAAATAAATATTATATTGTTGTTTATTATTTTAAAACGAAATAAAAATCAAATAAATCCATTTCTATTGCATTGCAATTATGTTTTTTTTTTTTTTTGTATATATTAATTATTTAATTTAATTAATCCAATAATCCGAATTTCGTATCCATTTAATTAAACAATGCAAATAGAATCAAAAATAAAAAAGCTAATATTAAATATCGCGAATAAAATGAAATTTAAAGAATATTATACGACGGGCGCCTGCGCAACACCATTAACAAACTCATACTAAATTCCAGTAATTTAGATGGATTCCAACATACCAAATAATTTGGAGAAAAAAAAAAAGTTAAAATGACTTTTTTTTTTTTTTTTTTATTTATTTATTTATTCTCTTTAGGTTTTTTATGGAGTTTTTTTTTTTTTTTATAAACATGGCAGAAAAGTACACTAGAAAACAAATCTCAAGTTAGGATCGTGTTTCATGTTTTTAAAAACTGATTTTATTTGTTATGATCCCAACAAAACATATAAAATTGTAATTGTATTGCAATAATAAAATTACTTTTTTTACATACCATATATATAATATATATATGTGATTGGGATATTTAATGTAGTATACATATATATTTTATATTAAAATTAAATGTCAAATTTTAGAGCGAACTTCAAATTGAGAGCCACGCTTTATAGAATATATTGTATTAAAATATTTATTATAAATATGCATGTATATTGTTATAAATGGTTCATTACTGTCATGATGGTGGTAGTCGTACCATTAATGTGTTTTTTTTTTACATTTTCTTTTCATATAAAATGGTAGTTGTTTTCTTAAGAAAAATCAACTGGTAAACAGGTTTTCATAATGTTTTTTTTTTTTTTTTATTTTTCTTTGATAGTTATGTTATTTATACATGTGTGTAGTTGTTATGCTTTTATGTTGTATTAAAAGATTTTTTCAAACATGCATATTTTGGTCGGTTAGTTGGTGCTTGAATGCTGTTTTATGGATTGAGGATAAGTTTGGTTTGTTACTTTTAGATTTAACTATATTAGATTGAATTTAAAGTTTTAAAAAAAAAGAGAAGTTTAAGAGTAAAATATACATAATATGTATAGATACATATATGTAGAAATTGACAATTGTTTGTCAGTATGTACGCATGTATGTATGCGCATTAAAAGTATAATAAAAATCTATAAGTTTAAAACAGGTAATAATGTTGATAGAATAGTAGTTATGCTGCTTATTTTATATTAGTTTAATGTTGTTGTTGTTGTTTTTTTTTCTCGAAATAAATATTACCTTAAGATGTGTTGGTATATAAAATATAGAAATGAATACAGGTGCGATTATAAATATACAAAAATTACAGAAAAAAAAAAAAAAAACAAAAATGTTTTATATTCTCTTAATAAAAAATATAGAAAACAAAATGTATTGTACAAAATATACATATGTTTCGGTGTATAAAATATAATATGGAAAATTTGCTTATTAAAGTTTTAACTGTAGTACAGGTGACCTTTATATTGCACGAATAAATGGTTAATCGAAGATTTTGATCGTACTGATAAAAAATGAATCTGATCAGATGCGACTTAAAATAATTCAAATTGAATTAAAAAAAGTACAGTACAAATGAAAACTTTAAAATTGATAGTGAATATAAGTAAACGTATAAGTATAAGTATATAAGTGTATATACATGTGTATTTCTAAAAAACATCATAAAAACACTTTAAACATTTTTCTAATTTAGTTATTGGATTTTTCCAATATTGATTTTTTTTTTAATAAAAGATGATAATTCAAAGTTTATAAAGATTCCTTACAAGATTACGTCAAGGTCATTTATTTTCACATAATTTTTGCCTTTTTTCTATTTAAAGTCCTAATATCAAATGATGATGTAAACGATGTGAAATTTTGTTTTAGGGGACCCTAATAATCGGGTTATAGGTTGGTTGCCTGTGTATGAAAAAAAAAGTAATTCTTTAGAAGAGGTTCCTAGAAATACAAAAAAACAAAAAAATCTACAATAAATGTTGAAATAAAATAAAATCAGTGACAAAAAAAGAATATAATGTAGGTAGAGAGCATAGTTTAGATTTTTTTTTTTTTTTGAATTATTATTACTATTATTGTTATTATTATAAAGTTTTATTTTTTATCTTATAGAATGTTAAACAATTTTATAAGAAACATTCTCTTTGGTAAAGAGTAAAGACGTGGGAATATTAAAAAAAATTGTAAATGATAAAAATACTTCAGTAATCGGTAAAATTTAATTTATTTTACATAAAAATTTATATTTATAAAATATACCTTTGTTAATTAATTTCCTAATTTTGGTTTACAGACCATTGTAAAAAAAAAACTCACCTGAAAAAAAAAGAAACATAAATTTAATTAATTTAATAATGATTTATATTTTAAAATTACAAATAATTAATTACATTAAGATACATATTCTTAATATTACAACATTACACGAGGATACCAACAGATAAATCTCATTATGTCAGGTAGTATGACATTCATAAAATGTCTCATGTGGACGCAGTAGTACACCGGCAAATAATGTGCAATCGAAAAGCATCGGGTAATAATTATGTACGTAAGTAACTAAATAACAACAAGGTATGTTTCAAGCCAAGTGCGGCTTCCAAAATATAGAAATAATGATTCATTAAAACAACAAGATGAATGAGAAATAGCAATAACAATTATATAATTAATATCAATGAGACACTTACCAGACTTTCAAATGTAAAATTTATTACATGTAACACATACGAATATTAATATTATTCTTTAATTTTATAAATAAATAAGAAATAATTTATTGTTTTTCAATTAGTAGGAACCGAATAGCAAATGAATAAAATTCAATACCCTTTAAAAAAAACATGTTTACAATTTTGATTAATTTTACATTTAGATTTTTAAATGAAATATCGGCAATGTACTTAGAAACCGTCTACCTATAACCACCAGATACTGTTTTTTTTTTTATTTATTTCGGACTAAGAGAGGTGAACATCTTGTAAAGGCACCAAGATGCCCATGGTAATGTTAGATTTTTACTGACTAAACCCAGCTTCCCCTTTAGCCAGTACAATAGAATGAATCTCACAATAAATTCGTTAGAAACTAGGGGGGATAGGATGACGTCCTTCACAATGCTGCGTGTAAGCCTCAATTAGTACTAAATTGCGTCATTTTGATAGGTAGTAGGGATAAAAACTGAATTTAACAGAGATGCGAAAACTTTGAATTGGGAACTGAGACTGTTGGGGAACAATGAATTCAAAAGGGAGTTCTTGCCTGCCTTAGAAGAAAAAAAAATACGATATACATTATTTTGTATTAAAATTACAACTTATATAATCTGATGGTAGTTTAAACCTACGACCTTCCGATTGAACGTGTGGTGACTTAACGTCTACCCTATCAGTCAAAGATAATTTGCTAATTTTATAAAATTCTTTTACTTTTTTTTTGCTATTGGAATAGATATAAGTAACACCCATTTATTTTTATAAAAAAAAATCCAAACCAGTCATTTGTGATACAATAATTTGACCACGTATTTTTATAAATTATTAAATTCAAAGAGATATTTTTTTTTGTTTTCGATTCTATACTTTATATTTTTTTTTTTTTTTATAAAAACCCACGATTTTTCCACACTAATACAAATTAAAAAAAAAAAAAAACAAAATATAAATATAAATATGTATATATTTAACACAAATACATACATATGTAGATATAAATATTGTATTCATATTAAATTTTGTCTAAAATTCAATGAGATGAATATGAAAAAATTTTAATATTTATAGATAGAGTAAAAAAAATATTGACAATAGCATGAAAATGAAATAATAAAAGCGTACAGGGAAAAACAATGATCTTATGTAAGAATTTACTCCTTCCGTTTATTTTTTTATTAAAAGTTTTCCTCAAATTATTTGTTACTAAGAAATTTAAATATGCAAAAAAAAAACAAAGATTTTTTGCATAATTAATGTTTTTTTTATATTTAATTAATTACCTTTTTAATTTAATACATATATATAATCAATAAATGATGTAGTGATTTTAAAGTTTTTTTTTTTTTTTATAAAAGTCAATGACATAATACCGGAAATGTAAAGTAGACCCCAAATTTAGAATATTTAAACATTAATTGAAAACCAAAAATAAAAGTGGCAAATTTTAATTGATTCCGTTTCTACAAAAATAAAAAAAAAATGATAATTTATTTTTTTTTTTGTTTTTTGTAAACTTTTAGTACTTTGTACTTTGTACATATATAAAATGCCAAAAAAGTCTGAACTTTACATTATGTAAAACTTATTTTGGTAAAAATAACAGAACTTTTAATTTAAAATAGAAACAAAAAAAAAAAATAAATAAAATAATTTATAACTAAACGTGTATTTTTTGCAAATCAATTTTTTTTTGTTTTTTTTTTATTGTCATTATGCCATATTTAAAATTAAGAATAGATAAAGTTACTGTTAGAATATGTGAATTGAATTGAAACTTACTAAAATTTTAATTAAAAGTTAATTGACTTTTGCCAATTCTTTTTTTTAGTTTCTTTTAATCAAAATTCAAATGGTTTAGTTACATTTAGTGTTACTTAGTCACCTCAGTTAAAATTAAATTTTAAAACAATTAAAATTTAATGATTTGTTTTAATCTTTAATTTTAAAGATAGCATAATTTTAATCAACGTTATAAAGTTTACTATAAAAACGAGGAAGAATACAGTTGCCTTTGTCAACTCTTAGATACCCGTACGAACCGTTAGTATGTTCACAGCCTGTCACTTTGCTTACAATATTATTTTTTTAATATTTTAGTATTTTAAAATAATTTGGGTGAATTTTATAATTTCTAGAACTATGGCTTGTACATATATTCAAACTATATGTTTATATGTACATTCTTCAAAAGCAGATTCTAACCTTTCACATAACGATTATCAATCCAAAACTTTTTCAAATATTTTATAGTACCATTTATAATATACAATGTATATTAAATTTACTTAGTACAAAATAGTAAATATAATTTTAAATATTATATTATATTATATTTAAATATTACATTCACAGAATAATTTCTTATAAGTACAATAAAATACATATATGTATGTAAATATGGTGCTATATAATATACATCTATACTCTTATCATTCATTCACTAGTGACATATACGATATGTAAATAAACATGATATTATATAAGTATGTATGTATAACAATATCATATAAATAAAAATTCTTCAAGCAACCGTTATGTTGTTTATTTATTTACATTTTTTTGTACTACGCATTATATCCTCAACAATTTCAAATTATCGAGTAAAACAAAATGGAAAAAATTCGTTAAAGAAATTTGTTAGAAAATTTGAAAAAATCAAGTAACACTTTCGTCAATTATAAAGTAACCCTATATTATTAAAAAAAATTGTTAACAGAAATAAGAGTATAATGTTGAAACTTTAATTTTTGTGTATTACTTCAAAAAAATTTTAACAGGTGTTCAAGTTACAGGTGTTTAAAAATAGGAAATTTTCAGTTTTTGACCCCTTACAGCTCCTAAACGGGGGGTGATACAAAAAAAATTTCTGAAATGACTCATACTTATTTTCAAAGATCTAACTTCTTTCCAACTTTAACCGTTTAGAAGATAGAAGGGTTAAAGGATTTTGCAAAATTTGAGCTTCGCATAACGGTAAATTAAGACACCGTATACCACAAATATATATTTATTGTATATATACTTTTAAAGCTAATGAAAGTAGTAATCGTTTGGCGTTTTCAAAATGAAGATATACCTTATACAACTTCCGCTATAACAATTTAAATATAGAGCTTTTTTGAACCTTTGGGGAGCTGTAGCTCCGTAACGGGTGGGGCTACAAAAAAAAAGTTATTAAAAATAAAATTAATATTTGTATGAGATCTATCAGCAGTTAAAATTTCATAGTTCTATTTCAAAAAAAATGTCGGGATCTAAAAGTTAGGTGTTCGAGAGCTACCCTAAGTTTTGGTCCAAACTCAACCAAAAAAATAGGGAACCTACAAATTACCCCCAGAATATTTTGTGTAAATTTCAAGATTCTAGCTTTCTTAGTTTTTGAGTTAGCGTGCTGACGGACGGACGGACGAACGGACGGACATGGCTCAAAAGTCTTAGAATTTTTTCTGATCCGATCCATACCTTTGAAGGTATATCTAGCTCGCTTATTTCGAGGTGTTACAAACCGAGGAGTAATTTTATTATACCCGATCCTATCGTACGGGTATAATAAAATTCAATTTAGTGATAATCGTATTATTTAAAAAAAAAAATTTAAGAAAGAAGATTAAAATATATCGAAAGGATTAAATGTAATATTCGATATTTTAATTTGAAATCTTATTATCTCTAAAGAAATCACAAGTGTAAAACTTTAGAACATTGAATTTCTGAACCATAAATTAAAGTATTCAAATATTTTTTAGATTAATCTTATCTGATCTGACAATGGACCTTTTGTAATGGCGTAGTGGTTAAGTTGCCCGCCTTCAATCAAAATATCTTGGATTCAACCTCTGATGATTAGGTCATATCAATATTAATATTTTATAATGTAATATAAAATTAAATAATTCTTGTATATAAGATAACAGATGGCGCCCAAATATTATATGTATATGTGTTTCATAATCTTATACAACCAATCTCCTCATATAGGTATAGAAAGGAAAAAAGAAAATCCTTTTAAAGTTATGGTCTCTTACGTCTTTAATTGGTCGGTTGATATATAATTAAAAATATTTTTCATTGCAAAAGAATCAAAAAATTTTTAAATATTTTGATCTGTTGTTCTTAATTAGGTAGGTATGAAACTACAGAGCATTCTTCAGACTACAGTCGTGTATTTGTTAAAATATAGCATTGAATAATTTAGATATAGTAAAAAGTGGAAATTACTTATATAATATACATAATGTATTTAAATAAACAAACTGTGTAAAACTTTACGAATACTATCTTTTAAGAAAATTTAAATTTAAAGAAAAGAATGTGTGACAAAACCGCATCAATTCGTTTTTACACAAGATTAATACAAAATTTACATTTGAAAATCCCAGTAGAAAGCTTATAATTGCGAACTCTTTCAAGTTAAAGTTATGCATAGTAAAAATTCAAAAATAAAGGACATTATGTATTTCTTTGTAGTAGAAAAAAAAATTAATTGATTAAACGGAAAGATAAAATGTGCAGAAATGTAAAATTGTTTATTTATGAACAATGAATCAGAAATAGTAGCAGTAGCAGAAGCTTGTAGAACTAGAAGCGGTCAAACTAACTAAAACACAAGCTATACCTAAGCTTAAACATAAGATGCAATTGCTTATTTACCAAAACAAAAGCTAGGAGTAAATAAAATAAAGTATTAATTTTACACTTATATATTAAAGCAAAAAATGAGTTAAACGAGTCAAAGAACAAGGAGTACTACTGATTCTCCTTTCGATACTAACTAAATAAATGATTGTATGCTTATAGTTATATTATAATTTATAATTTAGTTACAACTTATAATTTGCATACCTATAGTTATTAAATTTTATCTTTTGAGATTAAAATATTTTAAGTTAAGATCACATGAAGTATAACTTAGTTTTCTTTTTTAATTTTATTTCTAGATTTTCAGTAAAGTGTAAAAGGTAAGAAATGCAAAAGGTTGTAAAAAAATGTTTGTTGCAATAATTTTTTTTTTTTTTTTGCTACTAAACAGCATAAAAATATGTTACCTTGGCGCTTACGGATCATAAAATTTTTAGTTAAAAAAAAAAAAAAGCGCTATATTTTTTTTTTTTGCTAAAAAAACAAAAACAAAAAAACATTAAAAATATGTTGTAAATATAAAAATTAATTAAAGATCATCAACATTAGTATGTTGTATGTACTTTGTATATATATATATATATATATATATATATATATATATATAGTTACGATTCTGCTACTGATTACAAAAACGAAAAAAGCATTCAAGTTCTTGATCATCATCAGCATCATTATCATCAATTACATTAAATCAACTATCAAAGTGACCATATGAGTTTGCAGGAATTTTCTGCATTTTAATTTTTAGATTCCTTACTTTTTGTTTCTTTTTTTTTTGTGTTGTAATGTTCGTCAACTTTTATGGATTCTTATTTTCTCCGGTTTTTTTTTTTTTTTCATAAATATGTAATATAAATACAATAAAAAAGAAGATTTATTTTGATTGTGGTAATTTTTCTTAAAAGTATTTGTAAATGTTATTAAGTAGTTGTAAAAAACAAAAAAAAAAAAAATTATAGTAGTACCTGTTGATTTGTGTGTAGGTTTTATTATACAAAACTCCCAATACACACTTCTGTCCCACATTAATAATAAAAAAAAAAAAAAAAAAACTAAACAAAAAAATGACTTTAATTTTTGGAACTCTGTAGGTATTAAAATATTCAATTTTATCTGTAAAGGTGTAATATTTTATTGCATAGTGTTTATTTCAAAATAAATTTATTATTATTAGTATGTTAGATGATGCAAAGATGATGTTCGATGAATATGCACTTAGAGAAGAGAAGAGCAAAAAAGAATAGTAATATTTTTTGAGTCTTTTCAAAAAAAAAAAAAAAATGGTTCTTGTCTTTGTTTCTTATTAAATTAAACAGAAAATCTAATACATGATGTGATGCTAGACAAAGTAGATGTAAATTTGATCGTAAGGTTAAAATAAGATTTTATACTTTTTTTATAATATTAAATTATTTAAATTATAAGGTTTAAAATTCATTACAGATTTTGTATAAATTAGTATAAATAAATGCTGATCTTCATATGTTCTGTTCTGTATGTTCTGCATAAACAATTTTTGAAGTGTGCATGTATACAAATATAGTAGTTTAAAAGACATAGCATATGATGCAAATTCAATGGAAATATTATATATGGCATTTTAAAAAATTCTTTCATGTACAAACATTTTCTTCAAACTTAAAAATTATCTATAGTTTTACAATATTTATATTTTTTTAAAATCTGTTTTAATTGATTTACTTGAATTATGTTTCAATGAAGGATTATATCTTTTAAATGATTTTTAATAAGAGATTGGAAAATATAAAATACCTGCTTTGTATATTGTTCAACTTTTTAAAAGTTTTTCAATAAACTAATTATTTTTAAAGTCTAAAAATGATGTCTATATGATCAAATTTAAATCTAAAAGAGTATAATGTTAACAACATCAAAAGACTATATTTAATATAAAAATGAAATTAATTCTTTAATAAAATTGCGTGTCCCATAACGTGAACATCTACAGATTTGAATGTTACAACTACCAATCAATAAATGATTATGCAAAACAAAATAAAAATAATTTATCGAGAAAATATGAAGTATATTTCATAAATTTCATAAAAAAGTATTAACGTATGAAAATATAATGTTTATTTAAATGATTAAACTCTGTTAATGATTAAATGATTATGATCGGAATAAAAGTCTTGTGTTTCAACAAATTAAAACCAATATTCAATTAACTCCTTAACATATAACTACATAAATAATTAAAAATAAAAATTTGAAAGAAGACAATATTAAAAAGAATATTCTAAATTGATAAGCAGCAACAGAGTTTGAATCTTCAAAACACTGATATTGACTATAAGGACAATCAATTTCATCTTAAGGTCTTGAAAAAAAAAGAAGAGGAGGAAAGAAATTTTTGTTTATGATTTTTTTAAGTTTGAAACTCTTTTTTTTTTTTTGTTGTTTTTTTATTAAATATCGATCATTAACTTTTCTATTTAATTTTTTTTTACCACATTTTTTTTTTTTTTATTTTTTTAATTAAAAAGATACTAAAATTTTATCTAATTATATATATATGTATATGTGTATATATTATATAAAATATATATATATATATATTCAAATTATAGGTTTTTTGTCTTATATTCAGATTTCTATATTTGATAAAATTAATTAAGTAAGGAAAATCTTAAGATAAATTCACTTAACTTATAGATTAGATACTAAAAAATCTTATAGTTAAAATATGTATATTGATTTGTCGTTTAAGAAAAATAACAAGAGAAACAAAAAAAAAAAACCCTGTAACAAGAAAAGAAAAAAATTTATGATTTAGTATAGAATATAACTAAAAACACTTGTTTTAATTTTCTTTTATTAGAATAAAATATAAAAACAAAAATAAGAAACAAAAACAAAATCAAAGGTTTCATATCATAACGCTCCTTTTATAGCTACTGCTGCAATCATATAATAATATCTATTCGGTTATATAATCATCGTATCCCATCGAGATCATAAAATTAATTTTAATTTTTTTTTTTTTTTTTTTTTTTTTTTTGTTGAAGAAAACAATAAAGACCTAATAAAGTTCCTATCCATAAAAATTAAAACAAAAAAAAAAATATATATATGGATTTTTTTGAGGAAAATTATTATGTCCATTTGTACCTTAACACAGGTGACAATTCTAAAAAAAAAAAAGAAGAAAAAACATAAATTTATAAGAAGTATCTTAAGAAGGTTTGGTATAGTAGAGGACTTTATTTTTAAAGAACCTTTTCGAACTTCATCATAATTTTTTTTTTTTTGTTTTTTTTTTCTTGAGAAAAAAATTATCAAGTTTACTAAATAGTCGTTTTGTTTCAACATAACCAGTAAACTAAATTGAAAAACATAAAAATTATAGAATAAAAAACTAAAAAAATAAAAATTAGTTAAACATAAAAAAAATTTATTATCCAACATAATTAAAAAACAAAAAAAAAAACGGTTTATTTTTGTTTTTGTTTTAAATGTACTTGAGACAAAACAATAAAGATATAACATTATGAATCAAGTATAAGTTCATAAGGTCGTAAATTAAAGGCCCTTTCTCCTTATTACTACTCATATAGGAGCTTAGAAAGTCTAATTGACATCTCCTTTTGATCCTGTTTTGAGCATTTGCTCTAACTTTCTTCCATCTGGTATTATTTGAAATCAATTCATACAGAAACGTTTAACTTCAGGTGGCATTGGGCATACTTTTCTTCTACTTTCATGAAGATTTCAATCTACAAGCTTTTCGTACCTTTCAAAATGTGTGCCTTAATTTTAGGAGTTTAAAATATCTCCAAATTTTTTTTTGTTTAATTTCTTGTACAATTGTTTTTATTTAGAAAAGCAAAGGAACCCTCCCGGTTACTTATTGCATTTAACAAGTATATTATCCACATATGATACTTAGTGACACTTTTAAATTAATACACAGCTATAATTTTTACATAATATTGTTGGTGACTAACGAAATATCGTTTTCATTTGACCAAGTTTTCTTTACACATGTGTCAAATATCCTCATTTTTGTTCCTCTAGACATTATGACAGCGGTTATTTATAAAATAATTTTTCTTCAATTTTTCTTTCGAATATGTTTATTAGGTACTTACATCATTTTTCATTTTCCAAGTTTTTGTTAAAATACAATTTGAAATTACTTTGCATATTGCAATAGATACAATTTTTAATATGAAAAATTAAACCATAGTTTAAGGTTTCAATTATGATGCAAACACATAAGAAACAAAATTCATTGTGCACTATACTTGCATGAGTCATTATAGAATGATTTTAGACTGTGCTCTAAAAATAACTCTATTTTTTAACTAATTATACACTATGTGCTTTGTGATACAATCAGATATATTTTCTCTGTGGTAGAAAAAACTTTCGACTTTCTATAAAGAGAGTTTTATGAATTATACTGTTATTTGCAAGAAGATTTAGATCGTGGAAAAAGACCACTTCTAAAGACTAATTTCCTTTAAGAACTAAAGCAAATCATAATGACTGAATTTTGTCGGTCTTCTTAAGGATAATAAACTTTACAGTTTCTCCTGCAGAAATTATTTGAGGTAATTGCTAATATATTTTCTATCTTCAGTGAACGTAAAAAGTATCAAGTTTTTCCGCTATATGATTTTGTTATATGTAGGACAATGTAGCGTTTGAAATAATTTTGACCATTTTGATCAAATCAATTAAATAATCATAAGAGGTTTCAAAAAATAAATAAAAAAAGTTTTAGAATAAATATATATTTATTAAAAAATGTACTCTAGAATAGACAGGATTAAATACATTTATTTTTCTTCAAAATATTTCATATTCTTGTATTCTTGTGAAATACGAGATGCTAAAAATTTAAATTTATTTATAATGAATTTATTTAAATTTTTAACTTATAAAAAAAAAAATCAAAACTAAATTTTAATTTTAAATAAATTTAATTTTTTATTTTTTGTATTATACAAGAAAAACAACTTTACGGAAGACTTTTTCATTAGTTACACTTAAAATATTCAACTTTTAATAAAAAACAAAAAAAAAACACAGAAAAAGAAAATTCTTGTATATAACATAATTTTCTGTTATGTTATGTTACTTTAAGTTAAGAGCTACTACAACTTTTTTTTTTTTTTTTTTGTATATATACAACATATTTAAATTTTTTTTTTTTATATTTACTTTTTTTTTTAACAACGTTTATATAATGTATGTAGTACTATATACATATTTATGCATTCAAGGTATTTTTCTTATGTTTAGATAGCATTTCAGGTATTTTGGGGAGAACTAATTAATTTTTTAACACTGAATTTTATATGTGTTACTTAATTTATTTGACTATCAAAAGGTTTTAATCTAATATTTTAAAAGGAATTAATTTAAAAGGAATGAAAAAGAGGAGAATATAAAAATTATACATGATTGTAATGAATATGTATTGTATACTTTATGAAAATACCGAGTGTATTATTGTTGTAATTAAATATTTTAGGTTTTTGTTTGAAAAAGCAGCTCATTGCAGCTCAAATCATATCAGTAAATTTATTTTCTATGCTATACAAGTGGTCAGCCTAGTGAGAAACTCGAAATGGTCGTAAAATTTGAATAGCCAAATAGTCCCATGCAAATTAATTTTTCACCTTTTAAAATATAAACGAAATAACAACACAACAACTCTTTTTCTCTTCTACGAAATTTTAAATTTGAAAATTTTGAAAGTGAAATTTTTTTCGGTAACTGAAATGTCCTAGTCTCATATAATTTTTTCTATTCCTGAATTATCTCATCCGTTAAAAATTTTAAAATTGTATTTTGAGGGAATCACAAAAATATCAGAATAATTAAAAGTAGAACTAAAATTTGTCGAAAATCCTCGAAATGAACGCTATACAAATATGATGCTGAAAAATAATTCAGAGTTAAATTTTTTTTATGCAACATTATTAAAAGAACAGAGAATCAATTTAAAATTATTGTACACCGCCGTGAATATGTTGAATTTGTGTACAATATTTACGAACGAAATGATGAGGATTTGAAGAAAAAATATACAGATATTAAAAATCTTTTGAGTGGTGGTGAATAAAACCCTTAGGTGGACATCTAAATTTTACTGTTAATATTCCACTAGATATTTCGAAGTTTATTGCAGCAAATATTCTTGCTCATCTATGCCAAATTTGTTTATTACCGATAGAATTTTCATGACTCTGCCAGTTACTATTCCTAGTGCAGAACGAAAGCTTTCAAGAAATAAAATTCCACTGGTTAAACATTGATAATATAAGCAGGGAATCGGTAGATAGAATACGTAAAATGAATAAGAAAAATTGAGAATACAGATCGAATTGATATCGTTTTATTGTATATAAAATAAAACAATCATGCCAATGAGAACATAAGAATGTTTTAAAAAGGCGCATGACTTTAATGACACTTAAAGCGAATATTATTATAGATTTTAATTTTATAAGTAAAATAATTATCTTTACATAGGACTTGTATCTATTTTAACTCAAATGATACACTTTGTATTATTGTTTTTATTTTTTTATTAATTAGATCAAACTTCATATAAAAACTAAAGTTCCAACCTAATAGGTACATCTTTTCAAAAATTGTATGTATTTTTTGATACCCACATTACTTTAAATCAGAAATATGATGTTTATCATTGAATTAAAGGAGTTTAATTTATTATAAAACGAAAAATTTAAAAAATTTTAAATAAAATAAAAGGTGTTTAAGTGTAATTAAGTTATAGTATTGTAGGTTGGTTTTTAAAAACAATTATATAAAATTCTTTTATTTTGAATTAAATTATAGAATAGTACTTAAATATTAGTACTTAAATTATATAATAATGAATTTTTTAAAATAGTTTAATCTAACAGAAGATATCTTAAGGATACATTTTATAAAATAAGGAAAAGAAAGGGTTTAAACATTTTTCATCCTAAAAAATAAAAAGAAGAAAATGAAATAAGTTAACCAAAGAAAAGCGAAATTTTTAAACAAATTAAAAAGGAAAAGGATATCTTTAGATAATAATTACTTAAGACAAATGTCCAATTCTTAGATCTTCTTAAAAGGTACTTTTTGTATCATTTAAGTATAATTTTTGAACCATAAAGTACTATAATGGTACTTTTTGTGTCAAGTAAAAGAAATGGAATCGATGCAAATGGCACATTAATGATTACATAAAACATTTATGATTTTCTAAAATAGCTATTCTAGCTATAGCTACAGGTATAATATGTTTTTTATGCTATCGCGATCGCATTTAGTGTTAATATACACATTTGCGTACAAAGAATAATAACAAGGGTGCAGAATATTTATAATATTTTTAATATAAGATGAATTTAATGGACACATAGAAATTTAATTAAGACAATATAGCAAAACAAAACTTACCAACAGTAGCAACGGAAAAAAAATGTTTGGTAATTTGTATGTGCATTTGACAGAGAGTTATATAGGAGAACAAACCCAAAAAGTAAATCTTATAAACTCCGTCGTCTTAAAACATTACAAAGACCCAAAGTTTAAAAAAATAAAAACTATGAAATCTATGTCTGGTATTCTCGAAAGCAATATTTGGCTCTTCAGTACCACTTGTTATAAAATATTGAAACTAAACTGTTAACTAAACGATTAGTTCGATAAACCGGAATACAAGAGGGATTTCTAATTAAAAATTACTTTTTTAGTCATTTTCGTAGAAAAAAAAACTTTGTTGACCTATACCTTAATATTTTTTGACCTGTACAGGATTTGAATTCGCAATCTTTCGATAGACAGGACATATGTTTAACACCTGGATCACCAAGACACAATATTATAGTTGTAGAATAATAAATGTATGTTATTTTTTTCTTCAAAAGAAATTTTTTTGAAATAATATTTGAGAAATTACTTTGTAATTATCTCAATTTCAAATAAAACTTTTAAAAATACATAAATACTTATCAAAAAAAAAAAAAACAAATAATTTTTTAAGAAATTAATTTTTCTAATTAGCTGGGAACCACAAAAATTTATTATTAAAAAAAAAATTTTATAGTTTTAATTTTAATTGAAAAAAAAAAAAAAAATCTGTGATATTTAAACAATACAAAAAAAAAAAAAACAATTTAACTATAAAAAAATGTATATTATATTTTTGTTAAATTATTGAACCGATTTAAAAATTTAAAAGCTTTAAGACATTAACACAAAAAAGATAACCAAAAATAAAATAAAAATAAAAAAAAATCTTTGAATTCTCTTAAAATTTCCGAATAAGGTTTTTCGATAATTATTGGTTCTCCTAAAAAATACCAATCCTAAAGATTTGTACAAAAAGTACCATTTACTCAAATATTTTATTATGTTTTCCCTGTAAAACAATCTTAAGGTATTTTTTAACAGGTTTTTGAGAAAAACGTAAAAAATAAATGAAATAAAATGAAATTTTTTACGATTAAAAATTTTATATTTATATTTTTCTCATTTTTTTTGGTTTTTTTTTTTTTTTTTTTTTGCCACTTCTACACAACACTCTCTTTTGTTTTCGCGATAAACAAATCTTTTTTTCCTGTTTGTTTTTTTTTTAAAACGCAGAACGTGATATCATGTAACATGCATAAGCATAAGAACAACTATTGCAACAACATAAACATATTATAGCGATATTAACTGCGGTAAATAAATAAAAAAAAAAAAAAAAACAGTTAGTTTGTAAGTTAGTGGAGTACAAAAAAAAAAATATCACAATTTTACCTTTATTCATTTTGATGTGGTTTTCAAAAATTTTTTAAAGTTAAACTTTGCCGAAAATAAAATATTATTTTTTATTCTTTTCATTCGTATTATAATACATTTTTAATGGTCCATATAGGATGTTGCATTTTTAACGAATTTAAAATAAATGTTAAATATTTAGAGTGCCCAATAGGTCTGTTTACAAAGGAAGAACTGTTTGCATGCAAATTAAGATGTATTTCAGGTTTCAAATATGTTTTTTGGTATATGTTCCTTGGTCCTCCTTAGAAATGGCTTTCTTTTTTATAACTGTTTCAATATTTAGTGATGTTAATTTGAAATATGAAAATTTAAAATCTATACATCAGGTCTAATCGGATAAACTTTAAAAAGTCTTTTGATTGACTGACGAGTCATATGGGTTGGAAGAATGGGAAATGGAGGGAAACATCCCTTACATATAAAATATTTAAAAATCAATTAAATCAAGATTTTTTTGAATTTTTTTTTTTCAGGAATGCGGAAAGTTTTAATGATCTGGAAGGATCTCAGTACAAAAACAAAAAAACATTTGAATTTAAAGAAAAAAAGGTTAGCAAATATTGAAAAAAAAGCGAAAAGCTTTCGTTGAAAATAACATTATAAAGGATAAATATACTTTAAGGACTATTGGTTTTTCAAAAAAATGTATATTGTCCAGTATAAATATTAACTAATGGTCATTTTAATAACATTCAATTTATATAAAAAAAAATTAATAAGTATAGTTTTTATTGTATAGATATAGAATTGGTGAAAATGATTTAAAAAAAAAAAAGAAAAAAACATGAGTTTTTTACCATGTTAAACAAATTTTGATTGCGTTGAAAACTAAAAAACCAATAAAATTAAAAGACAATATACAATAAATAAAACAAAAAGGAAAAAAATTAAACAAAAATAAAATAAAATTATAAATAAATAAAAATATCTTAAAGATATTGTTTTTTTTTTTTTATACAGTTGATGGGATATTTGATTTGTGTCCTGTAATTGGATGTCTTTTTATTTGTTTTTATAATTTTTGTATTCTCGTTTCAGAGTTTTTTACTTTTTTTTTATTTTTCGGTGACAACTTGTACAAATATTAACAAAATAAAAACTTAAAAATATTTTACATTATTTAAAAGAAAAATATTTTTAAGATAAAAAAAAAATCGCTAAGTAATTTTGAACAATTAACAACTTTATTGTATAACATTACTGAAGTGACTGCTATTAAAACTAAATTTTCGTTTATAATATTATAATAATGTTAAGTTCATTAAACTTCGTAATCTTAGAAATCTTACAAATGAAAAATATATTCCAAAATACTCAACAAGGCAGAAAAAAAATATCTACTTAAATTTTGGAATTAATCGAATTCCAATTTGGCAGGCAATCGAAAGACAATTTTTTCTTTGCTTGCTTAATGTTCATTATATCGATTTAATCAGATCGAATATGTGTGGTTAATGGATCGAATATATATGATTAGTCTTACAATAAACTGAGGCTGTAATTTATTCTAAAAAATAATATCCTTTATCTTATTTTATCTTAATAAATATAACTTTGAAGCCCACATATTTCGTTAAAATGTTCTATATTTAATACAAGATTATAAATTGAGATGTACTGTTTATATAATTTAATCTAATACTATGTTCATACTACACAGTTAAACAATATAAAATAGTTCAATTCTTGTTTAACAAGAAAATCTTCAAAGGACAAAATTTGACATTTTTAAACTAGTTTATTTCCAAGGTTGTGTATTTAAATTTTTGACATAATCGATTTTTTTTTAGATGAATTGAAGTTTTTTTTATAACCCTTTGATAACTTTATTTTTTTTTTTAAATGTCATTGTGAAACTATAAATGTGAAAGTAAACAAACATGGAGGAAACATCCATACAAATATTTAATTCCAAAATTTTATTTTTTAATTTTATTTTGTTTTTATTTTTAATCGCATACAAAACCTAATAACTTTTTTTTAGTATCCATTTTTGATTTTGATAGCTGTCAAAATCTAAACTAGTTGTACAGTATGAACACCATTTTTCAAAACCAGTTTACTTCTTGTTAAACATCCATAGTATGAACATAGTATAACTGAAAGTTCATAGTATCCCATAGTTAACATGGAACTTTTTAATTTTGTTTTGGTTGCAGTGGTAAATTAAAAAAATAAAAAAAATTTTATTTTAAAATAAATTGAAAGGAGGAAAAAGGATTTTATTCTTTTTCATCTTTACTACAAGTTAATATAATTTATTATTTTTTATTTTTAAAAATATTTAAATAATGGTGTTTCTTTTTTCATATAATTTTCTCAAATTTTTTATAATTGAAAGAATTAAAAAAATTTAATGTCTAAATATTTTCCAGGAAATAAAGAGTTCTTTTTTTTTACTTCGATGTATTTTAAAAAATACTTTAGAATTCAAAAGAAATATTTTATATTTTTGATTGTAATTATTAAAAATTAGTAATTTTTAAATATTAGATAGGTATGTATGTATTTTATTTTTTAAGTTCAAATATTTTTTTCCCAATTTTAATTGAAATTTGTTCAAACAGTAAAAAATTTGAAAGATAGAGAATGTCAATAATGCAATTAAGAGTAAGACAAAAATAATATATAAATGAAATAAAATGAAATGAATATAACATAAATGAAATGATAAAAAATATAATTATAGAATTCTATTTTTTTTTCATTTTTCTAGGGGAGGTGGGAATCTTCCAAAGACACCAAGAATTTCCCCTTGGAAGTCTTTCCCCCTAGTGTCAGATTCTTACTGACTAAACCCACCTGCCTCTTTGGCCAATATAATGAGATGAAAGCCTTACTTGCTAACTCAGTATATTGGCTAGGGAGTAGGGATAGGAAATTGATCCGGAAACATTTAATTGGGAGTGGGATTGTAAGAAAACAATGAATCCGCCTATTATTATTACTATTTTGCTAAAAGTGACTATAGCCGTTGCAACATGCAGTAGTATATAACAACATACAGTACTACATGTTGTAGTATATAACACCTTGGTAGTTATAACACCGTGGTAGTTATAGAAGACAACCCCCACTGTCACTGTAGCAGCTATTATTATTGGTATTAGTATTAGTATAAGTATTCTTATTTATATTATTATTATTTTACAACAGAGTCAGGACCATCAGTGGATTACAAAGTGTAAATAACGTAAATAACGCCATCCTGCATAATTATAGCCAACATGGGCAAAACTTTAAAGTTACGGACAAATTAAAAATCAAATAATATACGAAATAAAAAGTAGGTTAACTCCAGGTTAAGTAAAAAACAAAAGGAGCTTGCAAATTCAGATTTTAAACTCACATGGACCGCTGCATTAGGCGCTTTGTGTTTAAGATATGGTACACAGTCATCTTTCTCCTCATATATTTTTAAACTAAGTACTCCCTAATTTTTCCCCTAATATCTTTAAATTCAGTACGCGCTAAATAGAGTATTGGACAAGAAGTATTGGATTTTTACCCGATCTTATTGGATTTTACCCGAGAAGAAAAGATTTTTACCCGATCCTGAACTATTTATGTCTTTAACAATAATTTATAATGGAAATAAAGCGTCTAAAAACCCAAAAAATTCAATCGGAACGCAAACCTTTTCAACTAAACAAAAAAACTTTATCTACTGTTACCAACACAGTACCAACACAGCATTTGCAGTACAAAAAATTAAAATATGTATCTTCAAAATTGGCATCACGTTCAATATAAAAAAAATGAAGTGGTATTTTGCAAGTTTCTCTATCTTTCAAATACAATAAACATAACCAACCTTTTTGAAGAGGAAAGTTAAAAAAATGTAGGCTTAGAATTTAAAATTAACTAATATTAGTTTTGTAATAATATAGATATCACGTAAACTGAAGAGCAAAAATATAACTTAAGATCTTAATTCGACTTACTGGAACGAATTCGACTTACTGGAATGTGATACGAACATTGTGAATGTGGAACTATCTCCCAAATCATGTGTTCCCAAGAATTGCCGAAGTTTACGTATACAATGTCTAAAAATTCAAGCTGAACATTAACAACTTCGTTCACAAAATTCCTTTCAATTCAATTGAAATCAATTTTCATTCCCTAAACTTTATTTCCATTGTTCAACCATTGCATTAGTACTAAATAACCTGTTACTACGATGGCATAACCTGTTACTACGAATTTAAACAAAAGAAAAGAGTAGTGATGGCATAACCTGTTACTACGAATTTAAACAAAAGAAAAGGGTAGTGTTTAATGTATTAAAGTCCTACCCACTCATGGAAGGTTTGTGCTCGCTCCACTCTTGTATACTCTCTTTCGATAATATCCACCTACCTTGTCATAAAAAGAAGATTGATCAAAAGTTTTCCAACTATAATTCGAAATAAATTTTCGAACTGTTTTAAAATATTAATCATTTTTCACTATGCTTTGCTTTATGTTGCCTTCCTCGATTATTGTTTCAATTGGTTTTGTTTAATTTTTTTTTTGATTCGTTTTTTCTTTTTTGAATTTTATAAAAAAAAAAAAATTATTAAAACACTTTAAAAAATGTAAAAAAATAACATTAAATTTGTAATTTTAACAAACTACGTTTAACAACCTTAAAAATGAACACATCGAAAATATACCTATCAAAAAATTCTTTAAAAAAAAATTGGTTCAAATTGGTTTTAACTGATATAAATAAAGCAAAAACAAAAAAAAAACAAGATTTACCGTTATGTATAAAAAAAACATTTTTTTAATTGAAATCAATTTGTTTTTTTTTATTTAAATTTTCATCAATCCGAAATTTAAAATCATTTTAGTTAGCAAAATACAGAAGAATATACAGCATTCCACTTCGTGCGACATTTCATTTTAAAAGAAAAAATTGACTTTTTTTTGTGATTAGAAAAGTATAAAAAAAAAAATTCAATTTTATTCCATAAGATGTTTTTACACCTGATTTAAATCTATCTTTATACTCAAAATAAAATTTATAAATTAACTGGATTTGCTGGTTGTGAATCTAATATGAAAATATAAAAACTATGAAATTTTTTTCCCCCATTTAAATTCGATTTTATTTGATTTTGCACTTAACAAAAATATAGAAAAAATAATTTTTAAGACTGGTTTAACAACGATCTCAAAAAAAAAAAAACATTTATTTAAGTTTTTTAGTTTTTTTTTGCATTTTATTTAATACAATGTAGATACATAAAGATTTGAATAAAATGCATTTGATTGACCAAGTTTTGAATAAAATCGATTCTTAGAATTAATAATTTAAATCGAATAAAATTCATATATATATATAATAAATTTTATTAAATATATAAATACATTACAATTAAATAAATTATTACAATTTTTTAATTTAATCTTAAAACTCACAGATCTAATTAAATTTTTATTTTTAATCCGCTTTGTCTCGATTCTAGAATATGATAAATTAAAATTAAGTGAAATATAGTATCATTTAATATATTCGAAAAGATAATTTGGCTTTAATAGTTAAATATTTTATATTTTCATATTTCAATATTTTCGAAATAATCAGGAAAGAAAAATTTAAATATAAAAATCAGAAGCGAACAAGGGATATACATATTAATATTTTCGATCTAACAAACTCTTATCAATCTTACGAAAAAGTTTTTAATTAACAGATAGCCTTTTCAATCTGAAAGTATTTAGAAGTTCTTAAGATCCGGTTCCTTTTCCGCTTGACTATATCAAACTAATTAAATCCCTATTAGTTTGGGAGTGCTTATAATGATACTAAACCGTTTGAGAACAAACAGTAAAAAACCATTTACAGGATACCCAGACAGTTGATTTTACTGTTTTACTGTTCCCAGAGGTATAAAGGGAAATGAAGGAAATGGATCGACTCTCAAAAGAAGGAGCTGCAGCTCCATTTGTAGGTCTCGAACCCTTTTGTTGCACATGTAAACACAAAATAAGAGAATTACTACAATTCGAAGAGGAAAACTATGTTGGTGCAAACTATGAAGTGAAAACTCTGAGCTCAGACAATTTAAAGTGTTTCTGAGAAACTACATCGCATAAGATATGAATAAACCAATGGATCCAGTAAAAATAAACTGAGAATTATAACGGGATTCTTATCGGGACACTCGTGGCTAAAGGGAAACTTAAAGAAAATTGGAATAAAAAATTACGGTACATGCAGATTCTGTCAATAAGAAACTCTAGCACACTTACTACAAAACTGCGAAGCTTTACTCCGACCAATATATGTATGTGCATATAAAAACATGTTGCTTTACCGAAAATAAATTTGCAACAATAAACTCTACACAGATCTTTACTTCTTTAGAAACAGTAAGCCTACCAAAAGAATTATAAGAGGAGGCCAAATCCACAACATTTTACAGAAGTAGCACAACAGATCTATATTGAAAGGTCGCAGTGACACTTACATCTCAATAATGTGAAACTAATGAAATGCTTATAAATTTTGTAAATAATCTAATAAATATTTATGAAAAAGGATATAACACTAATGTATATACAAACCGTATAAAGAATTTTGGTATTTTGTAAAAACGGAAACTTTAAGTGAAGAAAATTAAAATCTTAAATCTCAATATTTTAAAACTATTTAAATTCTTGCAAAAAGTTTTTATGTTGTACATTTAAGAAAATGTAAAAGTTTTATTTTTAATTTCTAATCAAATTCCTAACGATTCCTATCTTAAGATCAATTTTTCTATAAATTATGTATACCTATATGAATGTGTAACAAGTTTTAAATACCTCGGCTGATTAAAAACGTTTTCTTCAAGTACAAAAAGGTAACGGTAATTAATCGTAATCTGTTATGTACGGTAAAATTTAACTAAATGACAACTAATGACAATCTCATGATGTCTCATAACTAGTGACATGTATTCCCGAATCGTTTATATTAGTATGGCTAATAACTACATTTTCAATAGTATAGCATAGCATAAGAAGAAGAAATATGTACAATAACCGTTCATAAATAATAAAACAAAACATTTTATAGCAATCCATCAAAAAAAGGTAATTAAAATTTAATTTATAGAACAAACTAAAATTTTACAAATACAGTCAAACCTGTTTAGGTGGAACTTTTGTACAAAAAATAGAAAAAAACAAAAGTTAACAATTTAAAATTCTATTCAAATTATAAAAAAGGTTATTTGTGCCAGCAGCATTGCATAATAATAAGAAGTTTGAAATGATGAATTAGGTTTGAGAAGTTACCTTAAAAAAAACATGTTTTATTCAAATCATATTCTTTTTGTCAACGTCAAAACTCCTAACCACAAATATAATTTAGATACATGTTATTAAAATTTTAAAAAATTTTTATTTACCGTTTTATTTTTTACCACAATTGATATAATTTTGAAAACAATGTGGTGTGTCTGAATTAAAAATATTGTGTAATAAACGGTCCAGTTAGAAATCCTTGTTATAAAGTGTAGTTTTTAATTACTAATTATTTCACTCATTAATATTTAAAAATTAACATAAAAATATTTATTATTTATGCGAGTATGTATATGAATGTTCTGAAAAAATATAATATATAGTTCAGCATCTGTATATGAACATTTTATTTAGCGCCACTTGTATAATTAATTTGTTTAACTATTTATTACTTGCTATATTTCTTTTAGATAAAAATTTTACTTAAAAATTAACATTTCAAAAAATAAAACATAAAAAAAAAATATCATAATGGTTTTTTAAATGAAATAATCGAAAAACTATCCATTTTATTCTAATTTTTGTTTTTTTTTTCAAAATAAATTTTAATTTTTAATTTTTATCTTAAAATATACGAAAAGCTACCGCCATTACTAAACTAAATACATTAAACAGAATTTCTAAATTGAAATCAAAGCAGCAATAAATTTCTAAAATGTCAAAAACGAAGCTATTTAAATTTTTTTAAACGTAATATAAATTTTTGCGTAGCATTGACATTATATTTTGTTTTGTTTGAAATCACATCACCACATTTCAAAGTAGAAATTTTGGATTAAATCTTAATACTATATCTATAAATAAAGATCTTGTTCGTTCTTTATAAGCCACAAACTGTCAAAATAAAATTAAAATGTAATAAATTTGTATGAAAGTATTTATAATGAAGGCAGTTGTTTCGCAGTCGCGGAAAAGTTACTTAACTTTAAACTTTTTTTGCTTTCTATACATTTTTGTAATTCAAGTGTCAAATAAATATTCAACAAATAAAATATTGAAGTCAATTTTAGTTTAAATAGAGAAAAGCCAAAAATTTCTGCCAAACTCAAATTTCATTTTGTATACTCCTTTGTAGGCAGGCTCTGAATACATTTCAAAACAAGAGTGTTAATTGTATAGATTCAGTCAGACATTCAGTATAAACATGAGTACATTTTTCAAGATGACTACGATTACTCTACTCAATCGATATCCATACAATTTTTTAGGAACTATTTGTATTGTTTTCAAAGTTATATGTTTAACTTTTGAATAAGCATTACTGCGTGATCGCTAACTTCTGTTCTGTTTTAGGTATTTTACTTAAAATATTTAATGATTAAGAAAAGAAAAAAAAATTCTAAAACTTTTACAGTGAAAAAAAAAAAACATTTATAGAGAAGATAAGGTAAAAATATGCCTATATATACTTAATTAAAAAAAAATTAAAAAAAAAAAAAAACAGAAATATTTTAATATTTGCAGAGACGACAACTAATCCGCTTAAGGAAGATTTATGTCCGTATTTTGTTTGTCATTAGAAAATCATCAGTACAATAATCGCGTGATCGTCATCATCGTTAAAAATCAACAGCAAAAAAAAAAAAACAAAAAATATAAATAAAAAATTTCAAACATTTTTTTTTATTATCTTTTACCAATTTGTCGAACAGTGAAATTTATTTATTTTTCATATTTTTTTTTTTTTTTGTAGGTATTTGAAATTCCTTGAATAATTTCATATTTTGTTGTTTCTTTTTTTTTATAGCCGAAGCAACGCTTTATCTATGCTCACCTGAAAATAAAAAAAAAAAAAAGAAGATATTAAAATTAGCTATTATGCATTTGTTTTTTTTTTTTTTTTAAATTTATTGATAAATATTTTTTTCTTACGTTTATTTATGTAAATATTAAAATATTAAAAATAAATACTTAAAATAACTTTGCGTTTTTATAATATACTTATAATTGTTATAAATGAATTTATAAGAGTATCTAAATGTAAGACGGTTAGTTATGTCAATCTTAAGATATAAATTTTTCGAAAATTATATTATAAAAAGTTATTAATTATTCATTTAAATTTTTTTTATTTATTTATTTATTTATTTATTTACTAGCGCTAGTTGCAGTCACATTAAAAATATTTAATACTAAGATAATTGCTTAGGAAAAAAGCCTTGTAAAAAGATTTAAAAGGACAGTTGTAAGAAGAGTTATATAGTAAAATTTTATAATTTAATAAACCATTTTCTGAAAGTGTTATAATTTATGATTTTATACTGAAATATTTTATTATTAAATAAAAAGATTCATTTTATAATTATTTTCTAAAACAAATAATATTTGTATACGTTAGAGCCATATTAAAAACGTATTTGATGTTCATTGAACATTTTTCTTTAATATATTTTCTATAGCCTTATCACCTCTTTTAAAATGAAAACTACTTAATTGGGTTTTGGGTAAAATTTGGGTTATATAAAATTATTTTCGAGTTCTGATATCTTTGACTCTTTAATTGTTTGGTTCCTTTGTTACCTTATTGGGTGGAAAAATTTTAATAGTTTTCATTGTGATGCACAGACAAATAAAAAACATTCCTATCACCCACTTAAAGAAAGATCTTTGCAAGTCAAGGGGGTGGTTTTGGTTAGTTAGAGTTCAACACTAGTCAGAGGAATCTCGCGTGCAGCTCATTTGAGTGACTTTTGATGTTTTCCACCGTCCCTTGTAAAACAAAAAAAAACACCCTGTATTCTACAAAAAAAAATATTGTTTATTTTTTAATATTTGAGATCAAATTTTTTTTTTGTATTATACAGGGTTAATACAAAAAAAAATTTGTTAATTTTTTAATAGTTTAATTCGATGATCTAACAAAATGATGAGCGAAATATTTTGTAGCTTCTTTTTTATGTTTTTTAGCTTCTTCAGAAATAATCAAGAAATAATTTATAAGAAATCTAAGTGACGAATGGTCAAGAGGTACAAAAGAAAATTTTTAAGAACAATTTAGGAAAATTCAATTTTTCGACATCTAATAAAAGTGAAAATTTGATCAATTTTAATCGAAATTCTATTCAGATTTTAATCAATTCTAATTTTAAAACTCATTGATTTACCATTAAAATTCTAGAACATAATCTGCTAATATAAGGTTCAAATAAATTAACAATAAAATTCATAAATTGCGGAAAATATTAAAAATCAATTCATATTTAGATATCATACCTTATTTGTTATTAATAAATAGCAAAGCTCAGAATCATTACAAAAAAAAAGGATGATAACCTTAAAGGAAAAGGAAAAAGAATAACCTAATTATTCAATTTCTGTAAAAATTATCACCCTTTTTAATTATCGTATGATGTAATTCCAAACTACTTAATCCTATAACTATATTATGTATGCGGTGATTCCAATTTAAATATTAAAAATCAATTTATAATACCTTCAAAATCTTTTTTAAAATCACGTAATGAAAATGAACCAATCAAATTTACAATAAAAAAAAAAAACAAAAAAAAAAAAAACAATTTATAATACTTTTACTGTCTACGATCGCGCTAACTTGTCAGAATTAACATAAAATGACGACCAGCGCTATAGTTAAATAAAAAGCAAAAAAAAAAAAAAAAACAAAACAAAAAAGAAAAAGAAAAATAAAATTTATGCGCTTTTAAAAGTGCGACCCCAACAGTCAAATTTGTTGTGGTGGTGAAGTTTTTTATAACTTTAAAAAAAAAAAAATTTTTTATTTATTTTAGATTGATTTTTTTTTTTTTTTTTATTGTTTATGTAAAAAACAATGAAATCAGCCAATAACTTTTAAAATAATATGAAAAACAAATCGCGGTTATTAAATTTTGTGACCCACTATTTATTGAAACAATTTTTTTTTTTTTAAATAATTTTTTACATATTTAAGTATATATTTATATACATACATTTTTTTTTTTTTAAAGAACTTAATTAAATTTTATTTCGTTTTGGTAATTTTTTGTATTCCATATTGTAATTTTTCTTATTTTTTTTTTTTTTATTTATGATCACCACAATGTTTTTACTTTTTACGATCAAATTACAAAATTGTATCACGAAACAAGGGCTCAAGAAATAATTTTTATTATTAGTTATTACTGATTGTAATGTAAATGTGTAAACAGTGCTGGTCTAGTATTTGTAGGAGAATTTCTTTACATAATATGAAATATTTTTTTTAAATATATTTAAGAATTCTGACTTAACGAACTCCGCATAACGAGTAGTTTATATGTGCGCCTAAATTAACAAAAAAAAACGTTTAAATAAAGGTTGGGTAATCAAAAAATATTGATTTTCGCTACTTAAATTTAATTATTATTTTCTTAAGTAAATTTAGTAAATCATAATATTATTTCCCTTGTTAGGGAAGTGCCAGCGATATGTACTTAATACTCTTTACTATAATAGTCATTAACTATCATATGACGCATGAAATTTCATATAACTATAAACAGTCATCATAACCATCATTTGTTGTCATTTAAAACAAAATTCGTTAAGTTATTAGTACACGATTGATTGATTATAATGTCAAAAACTTATCGAATGTTTATATGATAGCTATAGAGACATAATTTAGATGTAATTTTAACTTATCTTAGGTTTTTCGTTAATTTTCGTTATATATATAGGATTTTTTTGTCCAAAATATCAATTAAAACCAAAATTAATTTCGATGATTAGTGAATTACCATTAATGTTTCACTGAAAATTAAATACAAAATAATTAAACAAAAATATCACCATATATTGGACGCTTTTAAAATATTAATTGAAATATTACTGATCGCAACTTAAAGAATATATACCTATACTTGTGGAAAGACTGCGGAATGATCTGGTTTTGGCTGATCTGTAATGAATATTGTAAATATGATATTTTTTCTCAACTACTGACTTACGCGAATTTAACTAACGACTATTGTCACTGCTACAGTGCCACTCCCAATTCAATGTTTCCACATCCTATTGTCCTATCCTTTCCTATCTCTCAGCCAATCTCCTTTCCTATCTCTCACACAGTGTATTGGCTATTCCCTAGCCAATACACTGTGTTAGTAGGTAGGGGTTTCATCTCATTATATTGGCTAAAGGGGAAGGTGGGTTTAGTCAGTAAGAATCTGCCACTATTAAGGGGGAATTCTTGATGTCTTTGGAAGATTCCCACCTCCCTTAGGGCGAAAAAATACCTTAATTGACTGTTAGTTAATGGTTTACATATAATCTGGAGAATTTTTTCATTTTCACGGAAGCTTTCATACAGTATCCTAAAATCCTTTTTTAAAAGATATATGCTTCATGATTAAACATTCATTTTAGTTGTGACTTGTGCCATTTACAAACATCATAACTTCATAAGCATATTTTTAAACATTTTTCTTTTTTTCTCAAATAAAAACTACACCACCTTTTTTTGAAAATATTGTAGATTGTTTTCTTTTTATCTTAGTAAAATCATTAATGACTTCTTATTCTTTTCAAATAAATTTCCATTTAAAAAAAAAAAAAAAAAAAAATTATTTTTAACATGTATTTGCTCATTAATTTCGAACGTTTTCTCTATAATTGAATAAAGCAATTAAAGATCTGTTCCTTGAAAAATTTTAGTAAATTGATATTTTTTGTTTTTTTTTTTTTCAAAAAAAAAAAACGAAAAACACATTGTAATTTTCATTGTAAGGTAATTAATTGTTCTAATTTTTTTTTTTTTTTTAACTCTTTTAGTTATAAATAAAATTTTGAATGACTGAAATCTGTTCAAAACATTCTGTCGAATCATAAATTGTTTTTAATATAACATATACAATCTAAAGTTACAATGTAGCAAAATATAAATTCAATTCTGTTCTGTTTTGTTTGTCCTTGCAAAATAATTTTTATATATACGTATATCATAAAGTCCTGAACCGATAATTTACACTTTAAATTCAATACAGAAGTATTGGCTTAATAAATTCTCTTTTAAATAACAGTCTACGGTTAATTTAAATGATTGTTTTGTTGTATATTTCTGCATTATTATAATATAAACATCAACCTGTTGATGATTAAAGTAACATAATGTGATATACTATAATTATTGTATGATTATCATTTAAGAATATAATATAGTATGTATTAATAAATAAATTATATTATAATCACTATCATTATCAATATCATTATCATTTTTATCATCATTAACAAATTTAATAATAATGATGATCATACAGACCATACTTATTACACGTTTACAATAAAAAAAAAAAACATTTATCACTAGAATCAATCATTAATAACATTTATAACTTATAAATATCATCAATATCATCACAAAAATTGATTTTCATAATTTAACTAAAAAAAAAAAATTATGAATTTTAGTCGCGTACAACCAAGTTTTCAATACATGTTTTAAAGGTAATTTAATGGTATCCAGTATAAATTAAATAACACAGAAAAAAAAAAAATCTATACATTTAATATTTGCGTTTTTTTTTTCTTTTTTTTTTTTGAGTTTTTAATATTTTAGAGTAAAATACAATTAATTTGAAGAAAATTCAAAACTTAAAACTAAATTTAAAATACAATTACGACTTAAAAATAGAATTATAAAATTTTTTTCCTACAGTGCCTTTTTACGAATAGCAGCACACCTATTAACGAATTTTGAATTATTAAAAAAATTTTTAATAAAATCGAATCGAATCTAGTTTTCAAATTGATGGATATTAAAATTAATCTAAAGTATCATCAAGCCTTTTCTAATTACCGTAAAAATTCATAATTGATATTCCGAAAATTTATTAACAACACATATTTAAGTATAGGGTTTTCCAATTTGAGTGATATGATTTCTTTTCAAAAAAAAAAAAAACACACTAATTGTTAAGGAAATTCAAATGTTTTTTTATTTAATGTGAAGTACAATCGATACAATTAAGTTCTGAATAAAATGTCATCCGAATGGTCTCCACGACTTCTTTTGCAGGAACGAATTCGATGAACCCAATTTTCGAGCACTTTTTCCAAAGGGAAAACCCCTTATTTATATAAAGTAAAATAAATATATATCCCGAATAAACATTATGTATCACATATACTACGGGCACATGGTTATTGTTATTGTTACATGTTAAAAAAAAATTAGAACATCTAGAAATAACATTAAAAATCAATCCGTTTTTTTATTTAACAATAATTTAATTTTCTATATTGAGGCCTCGGTAACGTAGTGGGTAAGATCGTATAAAATACGCTGTAAACAGCGAGGGAATGTGGGTTCGAATCCCATACACGTCCCCCTTACGACATTTATAGCCACGCCTAAAAAGGAAAGGCTATGTTATTTCCTGTTAACATTTATGTGGCAAAGAAATGCACTAAAAAAAAAAATATCTATACCTAAAAGTATGCAAATTTTTTTTTTATATACGGAAGTTGCAAGATGTAACAGACAGCAGACCTTTCGAGAAGTAAGGATTTCAAGAGAAGCTAGCTTCAAAATAGATTTCATCATAAAAAACTGGTTACAGCTTCAATTATTTTTTAATACAAATAAATTTTAAAATTTAATATACATATATTCAAAAATACTTTATCTATACTCTATTAATCAGTATGTTGAGCTTCTCAAGATAAATTTACTGAGAATCAGACAGCAAAAATAAAAACAGCACAATTTTTTTAAATAAAAATAAACTTAAAAGCGCATTAAGAAAAGAAAAAAACAAAAAAAAGTTCAAAACATAAATCAAAACAAAAAAAAAAAAGAAAACAAAAAATGACATTTTAAAAAGTAATTTATGATTGGATTTAATTTAAGTATTGGACATTTTTAGATTGAAAAATTACTAAAAATTCGTGATAGCTCGTGCTTAAAAAAAATAAGAAAAACAAAAAAAACCGACTAAAAATTAATCGTTATGTACCTTAAACATGTAATAAAGTGTTAAATTTTAATCGGATTTCAAAAAGCTTGTTGTAAGAAAACGCAAAAAATAAAAAAATCTAAAAAAACATTTAAAACTAATGAAAAGGTATTTTAAGAGAAATATGCAAAGATTCAAAACGTTATTATATTATAATATACAGGTGAATGCAAGTGAAATTGTTTGTTAAGAAAAAATACCGTTTATTAGTTACGTTACGAAAATTTTTTTTTTATTATTTTCTAGACTAAGAAATAAATTTATGGTAATTAATTTTAAGATTAAAAAAAAAAACAAAAACAATCTAAAAAATTAAAATTTATATTTATAGATATATACATATATGAATCTAAAACTATTCGTTACAAAAAAATAAAATTTAAGTATATTTAAATTAATATTTTAAACGAATAACATTGAAATTATAGAAGATGTAGAATATAATAGTAAACAATCTGTAAGTTTCCTTATATTCAAAGTTTATATTAAAGAACAAAACTAAAATTACGATTAACGATAAACTGAGATATTTTGTATTAGTATTTAATAGATTTTCCTATTGAAGAATATTTCCTATTTCAAACCATATTTCAGATCATCATCATCATAGTGCCTGTCCCGATACAGAGCGCATAAAGCATCATCAATAAATCTTCTCCATCTATCTAACATGATTTTGCGCAAGTATGCTTTTATTTCACTTCATGTTTTTCTTTCATGTTTTTAGCAAAAGCTTCTGCTATATCTATTCGGCGCCAACTAAATTTTTTTAAACCTTTCCCTGACCTTATGGATTCCAATTTGGGAAAATTTTTGCTATATCATCAGAAGATCTATGCAAATCAGACCGATCCAATTTTACTTTCTTCGTTCAAGCTATTTTTTCAATATTTGTTTGTACTCTCTGTGCTTTGTTTGAAACTGTGTTAACACGAAATATGCACAAAAACTAACGCAAATATATTTTCACAAATGTTTGTAGTCGTGTGCTAATCTCGTTTGATTTAAAAAGTTTTTGTTTGAATTTTTTGGAAATTTGTGGTGATCGATAAATTTTTATTTAAGGATCCAAAAACCTTTTCTGACTTGTAAAATTCTATTTTCAATCTCAAATTCTACACCTCCATCGCGAATTATGTAACTACCAAGGTAACAAAAATTTTCCACATTCTCTACATTTTTTTCATTAATGTTCACAGTTCAGATAGATGATTCGAATTATTTTGGTACACATGTGATGATCGATGATGATGATTCACCTACTCTCATTTATAGTTTTGTAATAAGTTGTGTTTTTTTTTTATTATTGTAAGTATAAGCTTATTGACGGATTTATTGACGTTTAAGACATATTTTTACAGTTGAAGGCAATTTTTAAGTTTTTTAAAAACATAATACTTAACACGAACTTATAGATGGGTAATTATAAAAGAAATAGAATGGAAAATTAGAAAAATTTGGTTTAAAAAACAATACATAAACCATGTTCTTAAAGAACATAATGTTAAATTGTTAAATTATCAACTGTACGATTTTAATTTATATTTTAAATCATATAAAATTTAGTTTTCATTTATTGTAAAACAACAAAACTACCATAAGAAACTATTGAATATTTTTCATTATTTTTAAAACCATTTCAAATTTTTAAAACTACAAATTTTAAAATAATTTTACAATAGAAATATTTTACAATTACTTTTCAATTACACAATATTTTTCTCATGTAACCTAGGTCCGTGTTCTTTTCTTTCTGAACTGAATTTAAGACTTAAAGCAATTTAAGACTTAAAGCAATAGAGAAAGTTTTTTTTTTTTTTTTTTTTTTTTTTTTTTTAGAAAAAGTTGCATAAAGAAACAAAAAAAAAAGTAATGTAATCCAAATTTAAGAAAATCCCAAACTAAAATCGAAAAAAGGATCTATTTTTTTATTTTCATTTTAAAAGATAATCTTTCGATTTTTGTAACAACGTAATTAAAAATTGAAAGCGCGTATGACATAATCTTGGCTTATTCACCTTGAATTAACACATTTTCTCAGAATATTTCAAAGAAATTATTAACTATAGTTGTATTAGATATGAAAACTATTCTCAGAAATAAAATTTAAAAAATACAAAAAATTTTTATTTTACCTTAAGGAAGGTTAAGTCTAGAATAAAATAAAAAAAAAAAAGATGATCTATTATAGGACCTAACAAAAAACCAAAAAAAAAAACAAAAATAAACCTAAAAAAAAAAAGAGGCACTCAGGTGTTTTTAATAGTAAGGAATACAGTAACAATAAAAAAAAAAAAAACAAAAAAAATTTAAGGTAAAACATAAGATGAAAGAACAATACAAAAAAAAAGGGCCTTACAATATTGTTGTTGTTCTTTTTTTAATATTATTTTCAGCAGGTTATGACGTTTAGATCGAGCGATCTTAAGTGGTCCTTAAGATTTTTTTTTTTCTTTGTTTTTTTTTTTTTATTGTATTTTCTAATTTTTAATGTTTTCCCATTGTTTCAGAAATAAAAAAAAAAAAGCAAAAAAAAATTATTTTACAAATTTTTTTTTTTTAATTTCAAAAATGAACACTAAATAACTCCTGTGTGCGCTATATTAAAACTTCATGGTCTTAACTATATTTAATTCCACTTAAAAACTCATAGTTCTTGGTTTATATTTTTTCTTTTTTGTTTGTTGTGTTTTAGAGAAGGATTCTGTATTGTACGGGTAATTTTCAACTGATTTATTAAAAAAAAATACAAAATGGTTATATAGTAACAAGGTTTTTTTTTTTTTTGTGTTTATGTTTATTAAAATAAAATCACTTTGTAACCGTTTAATATCTTAAAACTTCCATGTAAGAAATATTTTTTTTTTTTATCTTGTAGTATTACAAAAATTTCTGAATGTTTTTTGTTTTTGATTTTGTTTTTTTTTGTAAGTGGTCATTATTAAAAATTAATACCTAAACGTATATATATACATATGTATGCATTTTTGTATATGTTACTATATTTATTTTTAATGGTCAATTTCATAAAGTGATAATTCATTTAAGACTTCTAAGCAATGTAAATGTCAGTTATATTTTTGATTTATTGTAAATAATATTACATAATTTGATAAGCATTTTAAATAATTATGGAAGCTTTATGATAATAAAGTATTATGCAAGTAGAAATTAGTCCGTTTCAAGTGATCAAAAAATTTTATATCTTTTACTATGTATTATTTTGAGTAAAGAAAACTATAAAGGGGGGACGGGGGAGGGGGGTCTTAATTTGTTTAAATTAAGTTTCAGCTGGTTGATTAAAGAATATAAATTTTACGAGGCCGTTGTATACCAGGTTATAGTTATTGCATAATATGACATAATTAAACGGAAATAATCAATCAAGTGGCGTCATCTGTTATGAAGTACAAAAAATATTTTATATATTATTAATATATTTTTTCTTCAATTATTATTTTATTATAAAATACAACATTTAATAATAATTAAAACGTTTTGTTTTCAAATACTTTTCCACCTCTAGTTGAAATGATATATATTTTAATTTTAAGCTTATACACGAAAGACATAAAATTTATAGAGCTCTGCAGCAAAATAAATTTGCACTCACGCATGTATTTACACGAGACTCTATTCCTACCAAAAATTCAGTCTATAAAAACACTGTAAAGCAATTTAAGGTGCAGCTCTACTTTAGCTCAATGCGAAATGTTTACACAGTCTACTCATTATTTTCCTCTCGTACAGCATAAAACTATATAGTGATGTGAAATCAGTTTAATTGAAGCCTTTTGTTTATGAAGAAATTTTAAGTCTAAGTATAGACAAGAAATTCAACCTGGATGTAGATTGCTGTAATTTTGAGATTTTAAGCCAATTTATTTTCTGTCAAACTTTCCATTAACACTTTGTTTTAATAAAACAAAACAATTTCACTATACAATACATTATGAAAAAAAAAAACATTAAAAGATATTGTGGAGCTCTATCAAATTAGTCATCATGTTTAATAATTTGCAGATTTAGTAACAAAAATTAGTTTACCGAAAAGTGTTTACACGAGAAAAGAAGTATGACTCTACCGAGATTTTTCTCTCAATTCAACCATTTTTGTCACACACCTACATACAGCCTTAGAATTCTTTATGCTAGACTTTTATATATTCTTAGTTTATATTCTTTATTGCTTAAATGAAACCTTTAAAATTTATATTATGTGGCAACGAAATACATTTTTGAACGAAAAAATTAAATAAAATCTGAGAGTTACTGAATCACCTTATTTACACCTTATTTATGATTTATTCTCATATTTATTAGGAATTTAAGGATCTTTCCCATCTGCATTTTTAACATCTTATTAAAGAACCAAATCTTTAACAGGAGCTGTGAAAAAAAATTTAGCTACATAGTTAGATGATTAAAATCGAATAATCAGTCATAGAGGTTCTTTTTCTACTTTTCTGAAAAAACATTGTAGAAAATTCATAAAGAAATGAGGTATTGTGGATCGAATGCATAAAACAGAGCTTGAACTTAAATCTCACTTTTTCAAACAAAAATTTCGAATTCAGATGTAGTAGTTTTTGTTTAAAAACGTGAGATTTAAGTTCAATCTTAGCTTTATGTATTTGATCTTATATTTGTCTAAAGAAAACTAAATTAGGAATTCAATTTATTAGAACTTTTAAAGAAAAAGCTAAGAACTTTAAAGAAAACTTCTTATTACAGCTGTACACATGTACACATATTTATACGAATTTTATTTAACGTTCATTAAGTTATGTTTAACCAAATATTTTTAATTTTTGATTAATTTTAAACAATGTTTATATATAAGCATGTTTTCAACATATTTTTATAATAAAATAAAAAAATTTTTATATAAATACCAATGGAATGGTTAATTTTCTGAAGAAAAACAGTAAGCATTTAAATTTTTTTTTTTTTATTCGAACAATAACATTTAAAACAATGCTCGTTATTAAAAAATAATATTATTGTTTTTTTTTTGGTTTTTATAACTATAGCCAATAACTGAAATGACCTTTCGAATATTTAATTCAAAATATTTTACCTTTTCTTTAATTCCATGATCAGAAAAAATGCCTTAAATATTTTTTGGTTAAAATAAAAATACACCAACTGCAAAAATAAAATTTTTGAAAAATATTTTAATAAATAAAAAGACTGTGCTGTGTTCATTTAACCAAACCATCAGGGGGTAGAGAATTTCTAATGAAATCTAAAGTTACTTCACTATCATAAATATAAGAATATTTATGTGTGTGTGTTTATAAATACATGTAAATTGGTACCATAAAACCTAAAATTCTTTTGCTGGACAATTCCGACATCGTTAAAAATTAATTTAAAAAACAAAAAAAAAAAAAATCTTTTTGTTTTTTTTTCATATTTTATTTTGGTTTTTTTAAAACAAAAAAGAAAAACACTTGAGAATCCAGAACCTTTTTTATACCCGTATGAACTATGTTCAAGGGTATAATAAATTTGCCATTACGTTTGTGACACCTTAAAGGAGCCGAGCTAGATATATTGTCAAAGGTATGGATCGGCTCAGAATCGAATTCTGAGTCGATTAAGCCATGTACGTCCGTCCGTCCGTCCGTCCGTCCGTCCGCACGATAACTCAAAAAATAAAGGAGCTAGGAGGCTGAAATTTTTTTTACGTCACTTTTGCAAAATTGTTAGTTTTGCTATTTAAATCCAACATTTTCGGTCGGCGGGTTCGAGTAGCTGCCATACAACTTCTTTCTTTATATAGAAATAACTCAGTATCTATTCAAGCTAGGATTCTGAAATTTTGCAAATGATGATCAAGTTTTATGGCAACAACTTCTGTAAAATTTGGTTGTGTTGGTGCGGCGGGTTCGGGTAGCTGCCATACAACTTCTCCGTTTAAATGAGAATAACTCAGTGTTTATTTAAGCTAAGAATCTGAAATTTAGTAAAGAGGTGTCGAGTTATATGCCAACAACTTTTGTAAAATTTGGTTGGCCTAGAGCAGCCGGTTCAGGCTTCTTGCACCTCTTGGAAGTTAATAAAGCTAGGCGTCTGAAATCTTGCAAATGGTTATCAAGTTTTATGGCAACAACTTTTGCAAAATTTGGTTGTGGTGGTGCGACGGGTTCGGGTAGCTGCCATACAACTTATCCGGTTAAATGAGAATAATTCAGTGTTTATTGAAGCTAGGAATCTGAAATTTAGTAAAGAGGTGTCGAGTTATATGCCAACAATTTTTGTAAAATTTGGTTGGCCTAGAGCAGCCGGTTCAGGCTTCTTGCACCTCTTGGAAGTTAATAAAGCTAGGCGTCTGAAATCTTGCAAGTGGTTATCAAGTTTTATGGCAACAACTTTTGCAAAATTTGGTTGTGGTGGTGCGACGGGTTCGGGTAGCTGCCATACAACTTATCCGGTTAAATGAGAATAACTCAGTGTTTATTGAAGCTAGGAATCCGAAATTTAGTAAAGAGGTGTCGAGTTATAGGCCAACAACTTTTGTAAAATTTGGTTGGCCTAGAGCAGCCGGTTCAGGCTTCTTGCACCTCTTGGAAGTTAATAAAGCTAGGCGTCTGAAATCTTGCAAATGATGATCAAGTTTTATGGCAACAACTTCTGCAAAATTTGGTTGTGCTGGTGCGACGGGTTCGGGTAGCTGCCATACAAAATCTCTTTTTAAATGAAAAGAACTCAATGTCCGTCCGCACGATAACTCAAAAAATGAAGGAGCTAGGAGGCTGCAAATTTTTTTACGTTACTTTTGTAAAATTGTTAGTTTTGCTATTTAACTCCAGCATTTTCTGTCCCCGGGTTCGGGTGGCTGCCATACAACGTCTTTCTTTAAATAGAAATAACCCAGTGTCTGTTCAATCTAGGTATCTGAAATTTTGCGAATGATGATCAAGTTTTATGGCAACAACTTCTGCAAAATTTGGTTGTGGTGGTGTGACGGGTTCGGGTAGCTGCCATACAAGATCTCTTTTTAAATGAAAAGAACTCAGTGTCCGTCCGCACTATAACTCAAAAAATAGAGGAGCTAGGAGGCTGAAAATTTTTTTACGTTACTTTTGTAAAATTGTTAGTTTTGCTATTTAACTCCAGCATTTTCGGCCCCCTGGTTCTAGTAGCTGCCATACAACTTCTTTCTTTAAATCGAAATAACCCAGTGTCTATCCAATCTAGGTATCTGAAATTTTGCGAATGATGATCAAGTTTTATGGCAACAGCTTCTGCAAAATTTGGTTGCGGTGGTGCGACGGGTTCGGGTAGCTGCCGTACAACTTCTCTTTTTAAATGAAAATAACTCAGTGTCCGTCCGCACGATAACTCAAAAAATAAAGGAGCTAAGAGGCTGATATTTTTTTTACGTCAGTTTTGCAAAATTGTTAGTTTTGCTATTTAACTCCAGCATTTTCGGCCGCCGGGTTGGAGTAGCTGCCATACAACTTCTTTCTTTAAATGGAAATAACCCAGTGTCTATTCAATCTAGGTATCTGAAATTTTGCGAATGATAATCCACTTTTATGGCAATAACTTCTGTAAAATTTGGTTGTGATGATATGACAGGTTCGGGTAGTTGCCATACAACTTCTCTTTTTAAATGAAAATAACTCAGTGTCTATTGAATCTAGCTATCTGAAATTTAGTGAAAAAGTGTCGAGTTGCATGCCAAAAACTTTTGTAAAATTTGATTGATCTAATGCCGCCGGTTTAGGCTTCTTGCATTTCTTGGAACTTAATGAAGCTAGGCGCAATAGATTCGGGTAGCTGCCATACAACTCCACAATTTACATAAATATATAGTTCGGTACTAAAACATCTGAATGTTTTTAAAAGATGATCAAGTTTTATAATAGGATATATTACGTTCATACGGGTATCCCAGAGTTGACACAGTCTACTCTACTGCACTCTTCCTCGTTTTTTATTAAAAACGGCTAATATTCATCATAAACAAAATGAAAGATAGAAAATATAAAGATGAAAAATTGGTTAATTCTGGCGCATCAGTAATATATTTATATATTATATATATATTTATATATATATATGTATATACAATAAAATATAAATATAATATACACAGAAGGGGTGCAGGTGAGATTATATATAGGTATATATATATATATCTATACATATACATTTACATATATAATATATGAGAATTATGAGACAGATGATTTGAGGTGCCATTTCAAATTAGGTAGAACAAAAATATTCAAAGCGGTTTATTGTTTTGTTTTTAAGATTTTTTTTTAGTATTGTTTCAAATTTTAGTTTAAAAAATTAGCTATTTTTCTTAATTAAACCGTCTGTTCTGTTATTTTATTATTTCATTGTTATGTTTTTTATTCCTATGCTGATAAAACGGAAAAATTTAATATTCATGAACACTAAATTATACTAATTTAGATCTTTTTAAAAATTGAGAAATTATGGTATAATCTAAACCTAATATTTTTTATACTGATATAGCGCTTCAATTACGGATGCCGAATATTTGTGGTTATTCCAAACTTTAAAATGTTGGAATTGAATGGGGGATGGGTTTAAATGATAGGTCAAATGTTTAAAATTGAATTTTATTTAGCGTTAATATTTAAAATGAAAATCAATAAATCAAAAGTAAATTCATATCGTAGATCAATGTTCTAAATACCGAAAATTATTTAATAAAATTATAAGTGCAATGAATTATACTTAAATTCAACACCCTTTATAGATACTTTAAATCATAATTTAAAGTAATATCTTAAATATATATTTTGTAATAAAATTTAAAAATTTAAGCTAAATAAAGTCAAAATTACTTTTGCAAATTTAAAATTACATAATTTAAATGAAACTTATTATATACAGGGTGATATATAATGACAAACTTGAATAGTTTTACTTTACAATTAAAGGTGCTGTTTCGTACTACACAATATATAGTTAATATACGATTATTTTTAATAGAATAATTATCAAAAATTATTTTTAATATTATAAGATATTCATTTCTTTAACCCAGTGTTGCCGCTTCATACTTTTGAGAGTGTTAAAATTAAATCACTTCTAATATTCAGAAGATAAAATCGCAACTATATAGCAGTAAGTAATTAGTAAAATAATATTTACGCAATGGCAGAATGTTCCATTCGCCAGCCATTCAGAGAAAAGTCTCGAAAAGAAAAAGGTTGATTTATATACTCATCAATTTTTATGCCGTATAGGTTTATGCCAATATTGGTAGAAAATAAATAAACTAAGTTCTTTGATGCAAGAAAATATTTGTTAGTTATTTATTTATTTTTTAAAATATACCTAAATAAAAATTGTTAAACAAAAATGAATTTTAGTGAAATTAGTTTAAAATGGAAGCAATAAGTTAAAACAAGCAAATACAAATGCGGTAACATTGGAGACGATATATGCTAAATAAAAGTAGGCTTTTCTTTATAATCGATCTTTAAGAACGATCTTCTAGCGAATCTCAAAGAAATTATTTTGTAAAAAAAAAAATAAAATAAAACATAGAAAAATACAGGCAGGCCGCAGGATATACATATTATGTACCAGCCTCAATTCATTCCTAATCGGAATTCCTATTTAGTTAAAAAATTATAAAGTGTTGTAAAACATGATTTATACTTAAAAAGTACTTTAGTACCACAAAAAACACTTATAAATGAAAAATAATTACAAAAGTACTTAAATTCAAATCTAATTACTTTTTGGGGAAGTGCAAGTATTTTACTTACATTCTTTTAATGGCATTTGAATTTTTGAAAGTATTAATTTTAAAATATACCTAAGAAAGTAATGAATATTAAGGCCGTTTCCGAAACTATCTCACTTCGCACTAAAAACTAGCTAATCGCATTAAATTTACTCCGAAAAACTCCGAATAGTGTGAAGTGTTATCAGGAATTCATTGCACAAATACTAAATTATCTGTCAAATATTTAGTGTTATCATAACCATAACCATAAATAAAGGCGTTTTCAAATAAAATAAAAGTTATTTTATTTAAAATTATTTTCAATATATATCAGCAAATAATTTTAAATATATAACAACAATATATTTTTAAATTATTAAAATTTAAAAATATATTGTTGTCATAATTTCATAAAGAAAATTGACATATTCAAATATAAAACGCATCCAATATTGACATAATCATCCTAAATGTACCTGGATAATGCTAAAATAAAGTACATTTTTGGCGTCGTCAAAATAAATTTGAAACAAAAATGCTATAAAAATATGCATTAAGGCAATACTCCTACTCCTAAAAATATATTAACTGTCATAAATTTTAATCTGCAAAATATTAAAGTGGGGAAAATAGTGTGATAAACTGGCGAAGTGCTAGTGCGATACTTTCCGAAACGGCCTAAGTAATACTTTATACTTAAAACAGTACTGAAGTATTAGAAATAGATTTGAAAGATGATACAATTGCCTCTTTTCTTCTTATGTATTTTCCTATATTAAGGTATTCAGTCAAAAAATAACATATGCATTTTGTAATATGTATAAATTTCGTTCACTCAGCTCACAGCTGCTTAAATATTTATGAAAATAATTTGAAGATATCAATTTCTCAGATTCTGTTAATCAGTTCCATTTAAAAGAATTTAAGCTATTATTTTATTTAATAATAACTGAAATATTTTGTTTTTAATTATTTAATTCAACTTTAATTAATTAAAGTTTAAATAAAAAGTTACGTTTTTAAGTATGTAATATGTCCATTTATTTGTAATAAACAAATTACTTAAAAACGTAACTACTGTGATTAGCGTAACGATAAATAAATTTTTATTTAAAAATAAAAATTATATAAATTATTATTATTGTTATATGTTTTCTAAAGTATTTAATAAATTATTTTTTATATATGTATTTATAAAAAAAAAAAAAAAAAAAAAAAAAAAAAACTAATATTAAATTTAGTTCTAAAGATTTTTCGAAAAAAAAATTCTCACAGTTCTTATATTAATAAATAATTTCGAATATTTGATGACGTTTTAAATGAAATTTCTTATTCAAATTTCTTGTTTTTTTGTTTTTTATTCTTAAAATTTAATAAATTTATTAAGATCATAAAAGATTATATTAATTTATATAAAAAAGTATAAAAATCTATAATACATTTTTTTTTTTTTGTAGTATTATTAAAACTTCTAAAGATTTTTTTTTTTTTTTGCGAACAACCAAAATTCTTTTTTTCTGTTTATTTTAATTTAGTTATATTTTAATTTCATTTCTATTTTTTTTTATTGGAAAGTATTAATCATTAAAAGAATCTTATTTTTTTTTTTTTTTTTAATTAATTTCAAATTCAGAAAGTTTTATTTGTTATGGCTATTAGTAATAATTAATTAAATTGACAATTTAGTTTGTGAAATACATTAATTTTTTATTTCGAAAAAAAAAAAAAAGAGACGTTTACAAAAAAATTTAAAATATTTCAATAGTAGTTATAAGATATTTTTTCTTTCCTTTATTATTGTCGGATGATAGAATTTAAAGAATTTATTTTAAAACAAGTAATTATAAAGTATAAAGAAATAAGTTTGAACCGAAATGAATAAATGAAAGTTGTTTTAATATAAAATATTTTTGAAAATATTAATTTAGAAAAAACTTTTTTGTTTTATTTTTTTATAAGGTAAGTTCAAGTCCATTGCGATTTTGATGGAATACACGTTCCGCACTTACTTCTTTGAAAAATCTCAAGTGACAAGTATGCCAAACCGTAAGAGTTGGAACTCGAAAACAGTGATGATATTCTAGTTCGTGGAGTTCTACAATTCTAAATAGATGGTTCAAAAATGAACAGCAGTGTAAAATGCGAAGTCTTCTCAGAAAATCTGAATATCAGTGAAAATTTCTGACTACCAGACTATTGTAGCATCATCCAAGCGGAAATTATGGTAATTCAAGAAGTTTTGACTCTGCTGAATAGAAGCGTTTTAACTGTAAAGCAAGTACGCATTCTCGCATAGTCAGACGGCATTAAAATCTCTGGAATAAACATATAAAGCCTCGAAGACAGTAATAAACTGCCGAAAACTTCTTAACGAAATGGCTAGGCAGTTTAGCATTCAGTTTTGCTGGGTACCAGATAATCGAGGTATTCCGGGAAATGAAAATGCTGATGAACTTGAAAGAATTGGTACAAGCCTACAAGTCCTGCTGGACAAGGCAAGACTAGGGGTACCTCTATCCACAAGCAAAACGTTACTTCGAAAGGAAATAACGGATATTGTAAATAACAAATAGTCAAACCTGACCTCGTGCAATATAACAAGACTGACATGGCCAAGACTGATAGAGAAGCTTCTATGTGGTATAACAATTAACCAAATACGTGTTTAAGTGTGTCTTTTCGGCAGCTACTTTCACCTAACCTAACCTTATAAAGGAAAGGAAAGGGACAAAGAAATAAGTCTTTGAAGCCGAAAGAGTCGAATAATTTTGTTTGATGGTAAATTAATAAAGTAAATAATATTTAGATTTTGTATTAAATTTGTCTTCCTATCAATGTAGACTAAAACCCCATCAAATTTGTCTTCCTATCAATGTAGACTAAAACTATTATTGGTATCTATCTACTTTCGAAACGCTAAAAATTTATTTTCTAAAAAAACGAATTAAATATTTTAAATCCACAGTCTACTTGCGCTTAATTCAGACCGTAGATAACTTTAATTAACTTACAAATTATGCAGTCTAGGGGTGCTAATTATGCTAGCGTAAAGCCTGGCTTTTACTTACATTTATATAGATAGTTAACAATGAGGTCAAAGAGCTCACACGTAAGCGTCTATCTTAATATACACGGAGTAGACTCAAATTTTCCGTAGTCTGAAGAGTGATGAAAGATATTGAAATATCTTCCTTCAATATTCAAGGATATAGGTCTTAAGTATAATGAAAGTAAGTTTCGGGACATAAGGAAATATTCTGGAAGGAAAAACCAAATATTTCTAACAGTTTCACATATAATGAATAGGTAATTAAATCAATCAATCATTCAAAAATTGATTTGAGATAGCAACAAGGATTGTTGTGAAGCTATACCTTGTAAAGATATAAAGTGTTGAAATTTTTTATTGCCCTATTTAAGAATATTTTTATCTTAAGTAATCTATTGAATATTTTTTGAAGCTATATACGTCAAACAATAGCTGAAAATATTTTTAAGCTTTATAAATAAGTACTTATCAAAATTATATTTCTTTTACAATTTAGTATTTAAATGTATATGGCTATATGAAAACAAAATTTTACAAGGTTTTGGATTTTACGTATTACGGTGGCGCTTTTAGCTCAATCCTTAAAATTTTGAGAAAAGGAAAATTTTTGAGAAGTAGTTCTAAACAATTATTTTTTTGATTTTTCCCTATTTAAGAGCTATTTAGAATAAAAAATTGGCAATTCCTAAAAAACAAAAACTGGTCTAGACACCTGTAACTTGAACGCCAACATTTTCCGCAAATATGATATAAAAATTAAAGCTTCAATATTATATTTTTACATTTTCTGTTAATAGCTGTTCTTATTTATACTAAGAACATCTAACAAAAAAAATTACGAAAATTTAATCCTATCACAATTCGAAAAAAAACTTTTTAATGCCTTTTTAAAAATATCCTTCTTTCACTCTATACTACCTATTTTATATTAATTAGGTTTATTTATTGGCCTGGTCTATGCTGCAGAAATATTCTTCAAAAATAAGGGAGGACATTTTAGTATGTATAGGTGTGATATTGAATATGTTGAGATTTATTTATAGTTTAGGAAAATTTTAGAGACTTTCTATCGATTTTATCACATTTATCTCATATCTATATAACTTCGTATTCTGATTAGATTTATAGATTTATACATAAGCTCCGTGTATTAAAGCTTAACATTTCAATAGCCACACCAGATAAAGGAGTAGATAAATAAAATTCATTTCTTAAACTAAAACTTATTAAACATTTAGTGAATTTAAATATTTAGAAGATCGATCATTTCTTTCACTTTAAAGTAATATTGAATTATTAATTGAAATCATTTTCAAAGTGATATCTTGTAAATTCTAGGTCCAAATCCTATATAAGCATAATTTTATAATATTCAATTATATCATCATCATCTTATTATACATTTATTAAGTATAAAGATCTTAATTTTTTGATAAGTATCTTAAGTTTTTAGTTGACATCTGTTACCAAAATGTATGGATTTATTTGATCATTTCTGTTTGATTAATTAAAAAAAAAAAAAGAAAAACAAATAAAAAAAAATTTGTTAAATATCGTTAAAATACTTTACCATTATTTTTAAAAATTTCTGTTATTTTTATTTGTGGTTTGATTTTGTTTTTTTTTACTAACAAAATATTATACTTACAAAAAAAAAACTTAAATTTTATAATTTGTGATTAATTAAAAGAAAAAAAAAAACTAACTATTCAAATTATTTTAAATCGTTTTAAAATATAATTTTTGTTGATTTTTAATAAAAAAAAAAAAAAAAATAAAAAAAAAATGTATAAATTCGTAGGTTTAATTAATATTTGATCGCCAACTTATTTACACCCTACTGTGACACTGAAAAATTTTATTTCATTCAATTATTACTATACAAAATGTATCATCTTCTTTTTAAATAAAATTTAATTTAAAAAAAAAAAAAAAAAGCAGAAAAAAATAAACAGAAAATTCATTCATAACATGAAAATCACCTACAGGAAACTTTAAAATTTTTTATTTATCAAAAATAAAAATAAAAAAAAAACAGAAATAGTTCAAAACTATCATATTTCATATAAATATACTGGGTTTTATATTTTATTTTATTTTTTTTTTTTTTTTTTATTATAGAAAAAAATGCCCACATCACATATGATATAATTAATTAATTTTTATTTATTTTTTTTAATATGTAAAGTGAATAATCATTCGTACTAATTAAATGTATCTATAATCATCATATTAAAAAAAAAAAAAAAAACAAAAAAAAAAAAGCGAAAGGTAGAAGTATAGATAAAGAAGTGATTAAATATTTATTAAAAAACAAAAAAAAAATATTAAAAGTAGGTACCTTTTAAGATAATTTTTAGATTTATTTTATATCTAATTTCATTTGTTTATTATTATATGGAATGGGCTGCATATAGATAGAACTTCATTTAAATAATAAATAATTTTTATTTTAATTTTTTTTAATCTTTAATCTTTTTCCTCCCACAAAAGTTTTTAACACCTCATCAGTTATATAATATTTCATATTATATATACACTATAATAATATAATTTCATCTTAAGGAAATAAATTTAAATATTAAAGTGTTATTTTTTGGCTACCGCACATTTTTTTTTTTACAAATTTTAAAATCGACGATCATTTAAATTTCGGTTTTTTATCAATTTTTTATTTTTTAAATGATAGAAACTGTGATTGAACTATGGTAAAAACGAGGAAGAATACAGTTGCCTTTGTCAACTCTTAGATACCCGTACGAACCGTTAGTATGTTCACAGCCTGTCACTCTGCTTACAATATTATTTTTTTAATATTTTAGTATTTTAAAATAATTTGGGTGATTTTTATAATTTCTAGAACAATGGGTTGTAGGTATATTCAAACTATATGTTTATACATTCTTCTAAAGCAAATTCTAACCTTCAACATAACGATTATGAATCCAAAACTTTTTCAAATATTCTATAGTACCATTTAATACTAAGCGGTAAATGTATATTAAATTTACTTAGTACAAAATAATAAATATAATTTTAAATATTATATTATATTATATTTAAATATTCCATTGACAGAATAATTTCTTATAAGTACAATAAAATACATATATGTATGTAAATACGGCGCTATATAATATACATCTATATTCTTATCATTCATTCACTAGTGACATATACGATATGTAAATAAACATGATATTATATAAGTATGTATATATATTAATATCATATAAATAAAAATTCTTCAAGCAACCGTTATGTTGTTTATTTATTTACATTTTTATGTACTACGCATTATATCCTCAACAATTTCAAATTATCGAGTAAAAGAAAATGCAAAAAATTCGTTAAAGAAATTTGTTAGAAAATTTGAAAAAATCAAGTAACACTTTCGTCAATTATAAAGTAACCCTATATTATTAAAAAAAGTGATTAACAGAAATAAGAGTATAATATTGAAGCTTTAATTTTTGTGTATTACTTCAAAAAAATTTTAACAGGTGTTCAAGCTACAGGTGTTTAAAAATTGGAAATTTTCAGTTTTTGACCCCTTACAGCCTTGACCCCTTTGACCCCTTACAGCCTTACAGCCTTTTTGACCCCTAAACGGGAGGTGATACAAAAAAAATTTCTGAAATGACTCATACTTATTTTCAAAGATCTAACTTCTGTCAAAATTTCAAGTTTCCAAATTAAACCGTTTAGAAGATAGAAGGGTTAAAGGATTTTGCAAAATTTTAGTTTCGCATAACGGTAAATTAAGACACCGTATAACACAAATATATATTTATTGTATATATACTTTTAAAGCTAATAAAAGTAGTAATCGTTTGGCGTTTTCAAAATGAAGATATACCTTATACAACTTGTGCTATAACAATTTAAATATAGAGCTTTTTTGAACCTTTGGGGAGCTGTAGCTCCGTAACGGGTGGGGGTACAAAAAAAAGTTATTAAAAATAAAATTAATATTTTTGTGGCATCTATCAGCAGTTAAAATTTCATAGCTCTATTTCAAAAAAAATGTGGGGATCTAAAAGTTAGGTGTTCGAGAGCTACCCTAAGGCTTGGTCCAAACTAAACCAAAAAAAATAGGGAACCTACAAATTACTCCCAGAATATTTTGTGTAAATTTCAAGATTCTAGCTTTCTTAGTTTTTGAGTTAGCGTGCAGACGGACGGACGGACGGACATGGCTCAAAAGTCTTAGAATTTTTTCTGATCCGATCCATACCTTTGAAGGTATATCTAGCTCGCTTATTTCGAGGTGTTACAAACGAAGGAGTAATTTTATTATACCCGATCCTATCGTACGGGTATAAAAATTATATTCATATTTATACCTCTTTTCCCTTTATTTTCTCGAAAAATTTTTGGAATGTCTGTTCTAAAGTATTTCATATAAACAGAAACATTTTCAATAGAAAATTTAAAATTTTCCAAAATAAAATCCCAAATTACTTAGAAAACTTTGTGTTTGTATCCGAATTCTTTAAATTACAAAATGTTCAATTTTTCATAAGCTTTTTCTGCACTTTAAATTTCTATAACTCTGTCCTTTTTAAATATTTTACACAAAAATATCTAGAAAATTTGCTTGTTACAGATTGAAATGTGCTTATCTTTATTCTTTTCAATACATTTGTCTGTGTACTAATCGATTTGTCTGATACTAAAATTAACTTATACTTAAATTATAGAAAAAAAAAAAAAATACAAAATACTAAAGTTTAAAATCACCATCTCATCCGAGTTTCTTTCATCAAACTGGTAATTTTCTTGTATCTAACTATACCATACCACAAATTTACAATTGACACAGATAAATTGCCACTATATAAAAAGACCCAACGCGAATATTCTTTTTGAACTCTCTGTCCGATTTCAATATCATTACCATAGCTGGCGATCATTAAATTGCTTCATAATATTATATTGTTAATGATCTCTGCGTATTTTGTTCTATTTTTCGCCTTGTTAAATAATTTACCACATTTTCTGTTCCATTTTCTGATGTTTCTGAGTTATAATTTTGGCTTACTTTACTTTCAGCACGACCATGTATTTCTCCCTAAATTATGAGCTGTAATCAATCTGCATATTTCCCTTCCTTTCCGAAGCATTAGAGATCATGTCGGGACATGATATTTTTAGTATAACCACATTTCAAAAGTTTATATCTTGTTCATGTCACTTTCAGAGTCTATGCCTCCATTGCATATTTCAAAACTGCCCAAATATAGTACTTAATGAATGTGAATTTTATGGAGATATTAAGGTCACCACTACTATTTTGTATTATGAACAGATTAAGGTTACCGAACACTTTTTTGTATTTACAAAACGTAGCCTTCGCGGCTTCAATTCAACAACTTATTTCTTTTGATGAACACCAGTTTACACTAAGTCAACAACTTATATATCAAAATTTTTTAACTTTCACTATGGATTCGCCTTCGATTGTTATATAAATATTGATGTATGTAATGCTGTAAAAATATAACTCTTCATAAAAAACATATTTGATGTAACACGGTGATGATAGAACGTACACCCCTTATATTATGTGAACGATTTTATTGCTTATGTGAACGATTGAACAATTATAAAAATTATTAGGTAATTAATATTCTTACCTACATTTTTAATGTTTAAAAGATCGGTTCTAATCTTTAAAAGATTATTTTCAAAAACTAAATTACTATCCTAATAATAGTTTCTACTAATATAATTTTAATTTCGAGTATCTAAATTCTATTAGAAACCCTTTATATTCAAGAAAATATAAATTTATACCATTACCTTCATAGTTTCATAGTTAAAGGAAATTCACAGATTCACAGTTAAAGGAAATGTTAGTAAATAAACTAATTATCAAAATATACCTTCGGCAATATAACTGTTTTATTATTTGTTGTATTTAGGCATACAAAATGCAAAAGATCACCCACCCACTCATTCGTGTAAGAATCATTTTCATTGTACGAGTATATAAATACGAGTATAATAAAAATCCAAAATACCGTAAAATTACTATACAAAATCAAATAACACTTGAAAAACAAAAAAAAAAAAAACCAAATAATTCAAAAGTTTTTTTTTTTATTCTTAAGATATCCGCTTAAAATGGTAATCATGATAATCTAAAAAGTTAAAGATAAACAAAAGAGATAGCAACAATAACAAATAATGCACATCCGAATTACGAATTAAAATTTAAAAACAAAATCATTTTTCATTTTTAACATAACAAAAAAAAAAAAAAAAAATGCTTTATACAATGGTGTGTTTGTGAATTTGAAATTTATTGATTTCCTTTTCCGTAGCAAAAAAAAAAACGAAAAGTACAAGAACAAAAATCGATTTAATCGCACCACTAAATCGAATTCAATGCTTTATTTATAATAATAATAATTTAATCGATAATTTTTAAATTGATATTATGGGAGGTTTCTTTTTTTATAGATCATTTTGTCTGGAGTTCAGGAATGGCCTCTTAATATTCAAAATGTTGAAGTTATATATATATATACATATTTTTTTTAAATCCGCGTTTTTTTTTTTAATATCAACATTTTTAGGTGAATGCAAGGCGTTTTAAAATTTAAAATACATTTTAGTGATTTAAATTTCTTAATTTAATGGAATATTTGAATTTTAATTATATTATTAAAATGAAATATATTTTTATTTTAATAATATTTAATTCATTTTTGGAAATATCAGAATGTTAAATTTAAAAAATAAAGTAAAAATGAATTAAGTCATAAAATTTGTCGTCAATAAAATTGATAATTTTGTATTGTAGCAGAGTTTTTTTTTTTATCTCATTTTTTACAATTTATTGAATTGCTAAAAAGGAATTTTTGATGTTTTTATTAATTTTTTATTAATTATCTCGGCAGAATATGATATAAATAATGAATAAATAAAATAAAAAAAATAAAAATTATGGAATTGTGACTAATTTTGCATTCAAAATTTTTTATATAATTATCAAAAGACATTTTTTTTCAATTTTAAAGCTATTCTACATTATAGTCTATAAAAGCCAAGTTTTTGTGTCCAATTTATATTTTTCTTGATAAAAACTGAGCTAACGAATCAGTATAATGACTAGATTAGTTAAGTTTCCCTAAATTTATGTTACGATGATACCACTCTGACGGAAGAAATTTTCAAAGTTCTTAGATTCATTTATGAGAGTTCATCTAAATTTTGAAAAAAGAAACTATCTAGATATTTTCGCCTTTTCCTTGATGGACAGTAATCACGTGACCAGGTTAGAAGTGTTTCAAAATAAGAAATTTGCTCTTAAAAGCTGAAAAGTTCTAAATTTTTAGTCCTTATTGTTTACTAAATCTTATTCTCCAAAAGTACTAAAATAAAGTCCTCAATTATTTTTGTTAAAAGCCTTTTTGAGAAGCGTCCCTTTTGTCAAAAGTTTTTTTTGTCAAGTAACATTTTGCTGTAAGTTTTTTTTCGTCATAATAACATTAAACGAAATGTCTTTTTTAGAAATTGATTCAGATACACTGGTATACTCCCTTTTATAAAGTCTTCAATATTTTATATTTATAAAATTTCCTCTCATTTAATGTTTTTAGATAAACAGCAGAAGTTAAAACATAAACATCCACTAAACATAATTAAAAAAATGTGTCCGTAACAACAGTTAATAATTTGCATGAACGGTAAAGGATTGAAATAACAAAGAAGATCTAATCTTCATTTCTTAGATATTCTACCTAAATGAGCATAGTTATAATTTTCATTTTACTATATAGTCATTCGTATTCCATGCAGTTGGTAATATCCTACAAATATGTGTTATGTTATTTAATGTTATTTAAAAATTTAAAGGAAGCAAATATTTTTGTTCATTATCTTCCACATACTCTCGTATCAAGTCTTCTTTCCCCAAATCCTATGTTATCTCAAACAATAACAAATTGTTGATAACAAATTGACCCTCTACAAAAAAATATTAGCGACCTATGAATCTATGATCTATAAATCTAAGATTAACAAGTTAAAAACTAATTAAGGTGGGGAAAGTGACCCGAACATACAATGTTGAATTTTCTAAATTGAAATACTATATGATAATGAAATTTACATCATTTTCGAAGAGCTTCAAAAAAAAAAATGTTTAATAATAATGTATTTTCTAATTTTTAATCAATTTCATCCCATACTAATAATCACCTTTGATTGATTACTCCAAAAAAAACCAAAAATCAAAAAAAAAAAGACATTTTTAGTATAATTTACACATTTTTGAAAACAAGAAGTTACTAACTAGTCAAAATAACAATGTTAAATAAAATTTTTTTTTTTTTTTTTTAAATTGTCTCTTTTTGTTAACTTTTTTCCAAACTTGTATGCAATAGTTAATAGAAAAGTCATTGGGTCAGAAATAGATTTATTGATTAGTTAATGTTAAATTTAAAAATATCTTATATAATTTAACCTTAAAATATGATCATGCATTTTTTTTTTTTGTTTTTTAAATTTCTTTTTGTTTTAAATTTATTCATTTTTCGATGGTAATAAATTGGGGTTTGAAAATTGAGGAAAATTAAAAATTAAAAAAAAAAGAAAAGAGAAAAAAAAAGAAAAAGAAAAAAAAAAACAGCAGCTCTTGTACCACCATTTAATTTAACTTGTAAAACAAAACAATTTCATCAGAATTTTCAGAAGGTCATTTTTGATGGAAAAAATGAAATTCCTCAAAACAAAACAAAAGACAAGAGAAAAAAAAAAACAAAAAAAAAAAGAAATGTTAACATAATAAGAAAAATGTGAACGTTTTTTTTTTTCGATAGAAAGTTGGTTGAAAAAATTCCAAAGATATTTGGATTTTAGATTTGGCACTTAAGATTTCAATTCATTTCGGCACTTAAAAAATACAATTTTTTAACAAAATTAATATTTCGGATCAATGAACTTGTATGAATCGGATCAATCAAAAGTAGTTATAAAATTGGAACCTACATTTCCTGGAAGTTTTTGGGCGCCTTATAGTCATCTGGTGAAGATTAATTGACAAAACAATAGGAGAACAAGCGGTATATGAAAAAAAAATTAAGATTAAAATCTTAAAAAAAAAATCACATTAAGTCATCTATTTACACTGTGTTGTGTTTTAAGCAAATAATTACGGTATATATAGACACAATTTCTTTAGATCTTTTTCTTTAGTTTAAAATAAATAACTTTAAGGTGAATCTAAGTGCTTTTTTGAAATGTTTTTTCATTTTCTAAATTCAAAGTAATTTTATTTTGTAAATTTTATGTTTAATAACATATAAATCACAGAAAAGAATTTTTTTCATCTTTGACCAACTGACCCTCACCCAAACTAAATTCATTTTATAAGCTGTATCATAAAATCTGGATCAAAAATTATATAAAAATTTGGCTGTTAATCCTTCAATCTCTATATGTTTTTTTTGATTTATTGAAAACCGAATTGAAAATTGGAGTCGCAGATGTGCCTACCACAGAAACGATAGCGAGGAGCAGGAAAACATTTCATATATATATATAGCAGGAGCATATATATATATAGCAGAAGCAGGAAAACATTTCGTATATATGAAAGTTATATTATACCTATATTATCTGTATGTTTGTACATTTCATATATCATCTATTATGTAGATTTCATACACAAAATTATATAATTAACTTTTTTCATAATATTTTTCTGTTTTAAAATATTCGTAAAAAATGAACGATAGTAAAATAGTAGTTGGGGATGACGAATTTCTATCAAAAGGTTTTTAATTCGAGATATTTATGTCGAAATCTTAAATATGAAATTTGATCGCCGTTTGGGCTGTACACTTGCCCACAGACAGGCAGACACAAACACAGACACCATTCCAAAAACACTTAATTCAGATTTCTATACGTGCCTACACACACACAGATATTTCTAAACGTGTTTACACTTAATTCAGGTTTCAGATACTCAGACACCACTCCAAAAACAATTAATTCAGATAATTACGTACCGTATAAATGCATCAATGCTAAAATCTTAAATTCGAAATTTGGGTTTCATCACAATACCTTTCTTATACATTTACATGTACGCGATCGATAAAAGAGATACCAAAACTTGATAAAAATGAAAGCTCTTAAATTTATTAAAACATGTCATTCATTTTTTCTACAGATTTTATATTAGAAATCTAAATTCATGTCTTTTAAGATAAATAAATGAAAACAGCATAAGGAAACTGCATATAAAAATATTAAACGTATATACAAATCTTTTTTAATGTCTTTTTTTTTCTTTTAGTATTTTTTAAATTGTAAATTGTTACCAACTACCATCATTATTATAATCAATATATCGGTTCTTTAATTCAATCAATAGATTGAATTTATTATATTTATAGTTTAAAAAAAATTTTGTTTCTTTTGTTTTTATTTTATTTCGAAAGATTTATTTTACAGAATATTTTAATAGATGTTTTTCATACATCTTAAATAATTTTGATCGTTATTTATATAAAAAGAAAAGGTTTAAAAATGCAGGTTAGAATATAGGGTAAATTTTAATTTAATATCTAATGACCGTAACATTACAGTTACAGTTACAGTTTATTAATATATATATAGGAGTAGGACAGATAGATTTATATTAAAAAATAATATGGTTATTTTAAATTACTAATAAAATAAAAGTTAAAATATTCATAAATTATCACATTTGGATGAAATTTTTTGTTGGAAATTATTGAAAGTTTACATTAAAACATTCTAATTAGTTTTTAAATAATTGACTGACATTGGCATATATTTTAAAAAGTTTCATATTAGGTATTGAGATTTTCATTTTTCAAAAAATTTTATGTTAATTTATTTAACTGGACTCATGACTCATTATAATAAGTTAAACTGCGAGCTAAAAGTCAATTTCTATGCAATATTAAGTAACAACCCCTGTAAATTGTGATGTATAAATAGTTTGGTTATATGTAGGTGCTTCAGTATTTCGTTTTAAGCACTACCAATATCATTGATATTATATCATCTTATTTTTTTTTTTGATATATCTGCAAGCAGGACCTATGTCTTTGGTAAAGTCGATGAAGTATAAATAAAGAAGCAATTTAGAAAGTATGACAAATTCTCTAAAGTATAATATTCAAAACAAAACAAAAAAAAAACACAATAACCAAAACAGCGAATCGGCCAGCATAATTATAGTGGAGAAGTATTTGGAACAAAAGAGGAGTTATTTAATTTCCAAACTTGAATTTCCAAGACAGGAATAAGTATGTAAATACCTAAGGTTCATAAAAACACAAGAAAATAATTTTTTTGTTTTTTTTTTTTTGTTTAACGGTTGACAGGATACAAAGCATGCACTACAAATACATAATAAAATAAAAAATATTCTGTGATAATGTAGATGTGAAAGACATGTTAGAGCTTAGAATATCATGCTTAAGTAGTATAAAAATAGCAATTTGACCTATAGAATTAATCTTAAAAATTTACTTAACCTATATATCTATCCGATGTTTGATCCCAAGATCCTCCGATTGAAAATCCGACAACTTAATTACTACCAAATGAGTCACATAATTTCACTTAAATTGCACTCTTTAACTACTTATAAGCGTTAGAGTGTCAAAAGATGGTACTAAATACTAAAAAGGATACTAAAGACAAAAAAAAAAATGTTTTTTATTTATTTGACAAATCTGAACACTAAAGTCACAAAAAGGTAAAAAACAAAATTTTTTTTTGTATTCGTTATATTCGACTTGACAATCTTTTAAAGTTAATGGCAGTCGTGTTAATAAAAGATTCATATATTGATTAAATAGTCAAATTTAATGGTTTAACTAATAGAACATTCACCATATTTCCTATTTATGTTTTATTCATTGCTTTTTATGCAAAAAAAAAAATGTTTTTTTATTTTTTTTTTCTTTAATTATATTAACAAGGTGTAAAACATATTTTTAATTATATTTTAATTTTAACATTTTTTTTTTTTCTATCATTAAATGGATGTTAATTGTTCGTGACTTATAAAATAATGATTTAATTAAAAATTAAAAAATACAATAAATTGTGTTAAAGAAAAATTTCCAAGTAAAGTTTAATGTAATTTTTGAAGCATTTTAAATTTTATTCTAACCAATAAGTATTTTAAAATGTTTATTTATAGGTAGCTGTTAAAATTTCAAGAAAGAAAAGAACATTCGTTTTTTTTAATTATTGCACTTAAGTTTTAAATAAGAAATTTATTTTCTTTAGAATTCACACTATAAACACTTTAAAATGAAAGCCAGTGTTATACAAATGGCGATATCAAGTAATTTAGTTGTTTTTGTAGAATAACTTATGCAATTTTTTTTTTTTTGTTGTTGTTTGCATATTGATGAATTTTAAAGGTACAAAAACAAAAAAAAAAAATTATACGCAACATGAAAATCTACAGAATTAGCGCACAATTATGGCACAATTCAAATAAATTAAAAGCAAAATAAAAAAAAAATAAAAAATTAAAAAAAATATCGCGCGTGTTAAAAAGGTGTATCTACAGCTAATTAACAAAGGTACACAACAAGATGCCAATTTTTTTTTTTTTTTTTGTTTTTATTGTTTTTCTCTTAATTTTGTTGTCGAAACTTTTCTGCAGAAATTAAAAATAAATGTTTGTGTTTTTTCAATAAAAATATGTTTTATTTACAAATATACACATACAAATATACGTATATATATACTTATTATATTCTAATATTGTATGCTTTAGTTTTTTTGTTTTTTTTGTTGTAAGCACTTCCTTGAATTTTAAGGGTATAATTTTGTTTTCGCAAATTTACGAGGTTTTGTGAAAAAAATTTTTTTTTAGTTCTTGTAAATTTTAGAAAACACTTTATACAGTTAGTTACTTAATTGAATTAAGATACTAGAATCTTAAACTTTATTAAATATATGTAATGGGTATTAAAGTAATAATTGACGTGAAAATTCTCGAAATCCCATCTATCAATTTCCATATTATACTACTTGTAATTTGTAAAACTGGAATATAGTCACTTAAGCTTTTTAAAATTCCATAAACAGAAACGTCTATATAGCATTCAGGACTGTTTATTTAAGACTGTTAATTAATTTTGAAGGCATTGTCCAAAATTGATTTTTTCCTTTAAAATTAAAATATTTGTTTTATTCCTAATAAAAATTTAAATATTAATTTTCATGCCCCAGTCCCAGGTATTCTTCAAACATCCTTATCCCCAAATCCAAACTATAAATGTATATTAAAGGTTCCAAACTAAAGTTTGAATTTGAATGAGGTTGTTTAAGTTTGGCTAAAGTCTAACACTACCAAGAAAAACCTTGTATGATTACTTTGGGCGTCTTTCAATGTTTTCCACTGACTTCCGTAAAAAAAAACAAAACAATAACAAAAAAAAAAAAGAATAGCCGGTTGTAAAAAGAAAAACCTTACAAATAAAAAACCCAAATAGCTATCAATTTTTATGATTTGAAAAACACATAGCAAAAAATCACATATTGTTCTGTTTTTAAAATCTTTTGATTCAGACAATCAAAAATTCAGGCATACCTCGTAAAATATAATAAAAAAAATATTTTTTTTGTCGTGTTAATAGCAATAATCTACACAATAACAAAATATTTTAATTTAATGTAAGTTAATTTTAATTTAAAGCTATTCAATTAAAGAGTTTACATAGATTTTAAGGTAAAAATTATATCCGTAAGGTAAAAACCACAAAATTTCAAAACAAAAATACATTTTTTTTTAGATATGAAAAATGAAAGTTATCTTAAATTTAAAAATTAAAAAAAAACAAATTTTCTCATAGATCTTGATACCATTGATTTAGTGGTTGGAAGCACCTAACATTTTATTTCACTTTAAAAATTTAACATTCAAAAATCCGTTTTTTTTTTTTATTAAGAAAAAAATTTTAAGAATAAAATATATCCAGAAATTTGAAGGTATATAAAATGCGCACGTTATTATACATTAATTTAAAACACTATTTAAACAGTTTAACTTCGCCCTCAAAAAACAAAAACATTTAATAATGTGTCCATGTCTATGTCTTTTAAGATTTCATTTTATTTTTCATTAAAACCGCCACAACATTTAAAAATAACCTTCAAAGTAATTTAATTTATACCATTTTAATAATTTATCCAAAAGTTTAAAAGAAAACGTTTAAAAGTATTTTAAAAACGCTTAAAGTTCATTTAAAATTTGTTTTTTTTTTTTTTGTGTTTTGCAAATATACAGGTAAAATTCATTGTTTGTTATTTGTTTTTCGCAAGATGAAATTTCAATTTATGTTTTCTTAATTTTTATTTTGTTAAATATTTTTCCTTAGGTTTTTTTTTTTTTTATTTATATTTCGACTCAAGAGTGAAGAGAACAGGACATGTAGTGTGTGTTTTGTGTTTTAAAAAAAAAAAAAGTTTTTTTTATTTGTTTTGAAATATTTTCACTTGCATAAATTACAGTGACGGTCAGTTCATTGGTAACTAAAATTGATTTTTATTCATTTTTAAATATGAGTTAAAGGGAGAAAAAGAGTAGAGAGTCTCCTTTTCATGCTAAAAACTTTTTATTATGATTGACAAAAATATAAATTAGGTGGTGGCATATATTTAGATAAATTAATATAAAAATTTTTAATGTCATATTTAATTTATTTCTTTAGTATTTAATTAGATCCAAGTCTTAAAAATTAAATCTTAGATATTGTAATATGTTATGATGTTATGTTCTTTCAGGTTTGTGTATAGATAGTTGGGCAGAAAGTGACTTCAGATGCACACATATGCTAGTTTAGACTCGTTGTAATACCCGGGATTAGGTTTGTTCCTAATTTAATCATTGGAAGCGATGTGAATCGACTAAGTCCAAATAGGACAAATCGAAAGAGCTATTTAAGAAAAATTTCCGCAGAAATAATTTTTTTTTAGAATAAAAGCCAAACATTAACATTATTGGTGAAAAGTTGATTCCTTTTCCTTTTCATCTTTGCAAGCTCTGCAAAAGTCATATAAAGAAATTTCAAACCTTCTATAGTATGTCTGCCGTTTGGAAAATGTCTCGTTAAAACTCCTATTATAATACCAATACTGCGGCAATTTAGGAATAACGGTCTAGTTGATCGTTTAAGAGCTAACATAGGTACTATCTGTAAAGATCAAAACTTTTCAGTAGAGAGAGACATAGTATTTCAGATTTACTCCAAAGTAATGCTAACATATGAATTTTTCAAGCATTTTTCATTAAATATTTTCACTTAAGCAAAATATTTTTCAAGTTTCTTAATCAAATGACCAAAACTGTATATGAAAAAACGTAGTTATAATTATTACAACTTTGGGATTCAAATATGAATAAAAAGGTTGAAAGATTAAAAAGCGTTTGTTAACCCGAAAAAGTTCGTAATTATGAAATTTGTACTGTACTCATTTCACTTATTGTAATATTTCAGAAAGTATCGTCAATAATCGCGAGGATTTGATCCTTTAATATTGTAATAATGAATGTCTGAATGATATGATAGTGATGAAAAATGTTTTAAATGCTGCAACTTTTCGTAACACCATAACTTTTAATCTGATATAAAATTTAACGTTTAAAGACGTAAATTTTAAGATCCTTATACAAATTGTAACTACATATTATTTCTAGCAAAGTCTTACTAACATCTGTTTGTAACGTTTAAATGTCCTATTGTAAGCAAGTACAATTTCATTCTTATACTAATTAAGTTCTTTTGTTTATATGTAAAACATAAACAAACAAACATTGCACGCTAATTTTATTTATTTTTTCTTTCTTCCTTTCTCTTTCTTTCATTTTAGTTTTGTTATTCTATAATTTTACAAATATACGCATATTATGTATACATACAAACATATCTATATGTTTATAGAAATATTAAAAAGTTACTTGTTTACCTGGTCAATTAATATTTTTGCACTGATACCAGCATACAGCCATAATGTTAATGACGATAATTAAAAATTATTGCGCAAATATCAATTTTAAGATTTAGGTGTTTATTGTTTGTTTTTGGTTTTTTTTTTTTTTGTTTTGTTTTTATCTTTTTTGCTTTTGCTCTTGATTTCTCTAAAGTTTTATTTGCTTTTTGACTATAGTTTTATATTTCATTAGATTCTATAGAAAATTAGAAGTATATTGTGATTTTAATTACTAAAATTAGATAATTAGATTATGGAGGATGCTAAAGGTTATTTCGTTCAGTGGAAATTTTCTTGCTAAAAATTATTTAACTATATACATATTACGTATATACATATGTATATATGCAAATGAGAATTTTTTCTGTTTGTAATTTGTTTTTTAAATGCGACTTTAAATATACAGTTCAAAGTATTTAAGGTTAAAACAATTACAAATTGTTGTTCAGTATACTTATGTCTTGAATAAAATTAAATGAATTCCATAGGTCAATTTGTATTAGAAATAAGAGTACATATATTAAAAGAAATAAACAGTTAATATAAACTTTTAAAATATAAATTTTAAAAATGCCGATATCTATCGCATTCACATTTAGACCGTTAAACGTTCATGTTCAGGTTAGACCGAAAATTTGATCGTTAAATAAATTTCGTTAATGTGAGGTAGAGAGGAAAAAGAAAAGACTGAAGTTTCCTCTTGTATTAAAAATTACACCATCGTATATTTGATATATTATGAAATATTAAAAAGAAATCGAAGAATTACTGTTGAATACATCGTTGTGAGATTTTATTCTTACATTTTATGAATTTATAATTTGTATCTCTCTATCCTCTTTCGTTTTTCTGACAATCTAATTACACTACATTTATAAATATTAACCGTGGATGGATTTTATTGTACATTTATTTTGTTGAAAGATTTTGTAAAATCCTGAATGTTAGGGAGCAATAACCTCACAAAGTCAAAAAGAAAAACCGTTAATTCAAATGGCTTAAGTTAGATTGAATATTTTTTCAATCGGTTTTCAGGCTTAAAATAATTATCTAAACTTTATATATACACATATAATTGGTATATTTATATCTATTATAGAATTGTTTTTGTTTTATTACCTCATCTCTGTTAAACTGCGGATTCGATGGGTTCATGTGAAATTTCATGTTATTAGGATCAAAACTTCGGGTAGCTGCCATATAAATTCACAATTTAGGTTGCATATTTTAAAAATTTATAAGTCTAGAAGGTTGTAAATTAAAATGGGTTTTGCGTTATTTTAAGATTTATATAGTAGGATATTTTTTATTTTTACTAAACTGAAGGTTTTAATTTTTTACTCTAAGCAAAAAAATATTCAATTTCAGCGTTTATAAGATCATGTAACACGAACTCTTAAACATTTCAGAAAGAAATGCAACTATTCGTATTTCTAGTACTGTTAGTACATTATATCATCACAACTATTGATCACAAAGTCGTTAAAATATTAATTCTTCCAATAACTTCGAGCTTTGAACATAAATTTTACTATGCGTTTTCCAACCCCTAGAAACACATTTAAGGTTAATTTCATAAAAAAATGTTTTGTTACATTAATAGTGGTTAATACTTTTTATTATTAAGTATTTAAATTAAATTGAATAATTAAGCAACAAACTAGCAGACACCGAAGAAAAAGTAAGATTATTGGAAATAAAGGCGACCTCAAAAAATATTTTGGTAGTTCCCTTAAATATATAAAGGGACGGTTAAAAATAAAAAAATTACAATTTTCACATACCTGTTAAACCAATTCACATCATATATTAAACATTTTTAAAACCCAAAATCTGAATATAACACATCATTTATTTGGAAAATACAAAGTTTTCTTAAATAAATTATTATTATTTAAAAGATATTTGAAATGCAATTCAAAACCAAAAATAAACTAAAAGCTAAAATAAATTTCCATTATTTTTACTGCTTTTATTTGCTACCTACGCAAGTAACCTACTCTTATAATATAACTCTTCTTATTACTCTAATAAATAACTATTAAAATTATATATGTACGAACAACATTCCAATATAGTTCTCCAAAAATATTTTAACAATTAATTTACCACAAATTTCTGATCCAACCCGCACCGTAAATAGTAATAAAGTTTTTTTTTTTTTTTTTTTTTGAAAGAAATCCATAATAAAAACAAAAAAAATCCATGAAAATTTTTATGAAAATCGTGAACTTTAAATATTCCATAATATTGAAAATCGTGACATTTAGACAGTTTGAGGTTTTTTGTTTTCGAGTTTTTGCTTTGCTAAAGTTCAAACATAAAAACGGACAATAATAATGTGTATATTATGAAATGTAAGAGGAAAAATAAAATCAAATACACAATAAAAATTGTAAAATCTTATATAGCAATACTAAACACTTAGCATCAATCATAATTATTTAATACATACATCATTGCATCTTCATTGTATCATAAAAAAAAATAATATAAAAAAAACACTTCTGAAGCAACTTTTTAAGATGCACGCATTTATATGAGAATTGAATGGAACTTTTAATAAAAATAAGTTTAAAATCTAATTATTAAATTATTTAAAGCACATTTTTAAAAGCAAATGACAAGCTCTAAATGATAATATCATTAAAAGCCGAATTTTGAAGAATTGAAGGTTATGTTATTAGGTATTTTAGAATTAAATAATAATACTTAATTTAAAAAGTGGCACTAAAATGTCCTTTATTCAGGCATTCGAGTTGACGTTCCTGAAAGATTTTCCGTCAGGTATTCGAGCCGATGTCCCTCGATAGTTTTCTGCCAAATATTCTAGTCAACGTTCTTCGATAGTTTTATGCTTATTCATAACTATAATCTGCACTATTATATAAATCACATTTTCAATAGATACAAAATGTACAAATGGTAAAATTACAGATTTTCCCAATTTCGCACTGAAAATTCCATTCGAAATATTTTGTTTTACAAAAATTTTACCTAATTTTTTTTTTTTAATTTCGAAAACTTTAAAAACTCAAAAACTAACAGTGTAAATTAAAAAAAAAAATGTATAAAACGTTTAAGGACATAAAAACTTAGCTTAAAGTTAAAAAGATAAGAAACAAATTTTAGTTAACCAGCCACTATGTAACAAATTCACTAACCGGTATCTACGCGTCATATGCAGAATATTCTGGTCTGCAACAAGAATAAGCAACGAAGAGCTATGGAAACTTACAGAAAGAAAAAATGGAGGTGGTGGATAAGATCACATGATTAGAAAACATCCTAACAATATAAGACGCATGGCCTTGAAGTGGAACCCTCAAAGAAGCAGAAGACGTGGGCGTTTAAATAACATCTGAAGGCGCACCATAATTAGCGATCTTAGCCAATGCAACCTCATATGGGATAATTCAAAAGCTTCAGCAGGAAACCATGCCAAATCGAAGTCCTATGTTCCCTTGCGTAATTAAATGGAGAAAAAAAATATATAACAACGAGTTTCGAAAAGATTCTTCTTAGCGTATATACGTTATGCTTTAAAAATTAACAAAAGGACACATATTAAATATAAATTTCACATATCAAGGCAATGATTTGTTACAATAAGTATAGTTAAAACAAATACTTGTCAACCAGAATTTTTCAAACAAAATTTAATCTGTTAACATTTTAAATTAGTAGAACAGACAAATAAAAAATTCTAGAATATAATTCAAAAATTTTAGAACATTCACAAAAGCTGTTGAGATTTATACGTAAATCTCAACGGACTTTTTTAAGAACAATAAAAAAAACAACGAAAAAAAAAATATTGTTCGGATATTTGATTTGAAGTTAAAATTTTTAAAAGTTAAAAATGGTAGGTGCTACCAAATAATATACAAATATGAAAGGGTACATCATTCGTTTTGATCACTTCTTTTTTTTTTTTTTGTTTTTTTTAATTTTGTTTTCAACTCTTTTAAAAGTAATTTAAAACGTCATATTAATGTTTTTTTTTTTTATTTTATTATATCGGTCCCGAAAAAAAGATATTTTATAGAGGCATATAAAACACTCATAATAACACCAACAACAATAATAAAACTTAAGATACAAAATTCGTCAAAAAAAAAAAAACTTTAAAATATTGATTTGGCATTTCATATTAAAAGAAAACAAACCAAAAAGCATCAGTTGATAAGAATACAGGGGAAAAGTGCAATGAAACAATTGAATATGATCAGAATTTTTATTTTATATAAAGACTAAAGAGCTCAATATCTCATAATTCCAATCTTTGACTGAAAAAAAAACCATAACATTAAAACTACAAAAAGGAACACTTTTAAAATGCCTTCCAACAGAAAAAAAACAAAAGTCTTGTCATAACTTCAAAAAAAAAAAAAGGCAAAAAGAGAGAAGTTAAAACATTAAACACCGAAAAAAAGTTAAATACAATAAAAGCAAAATACTGACTTTGAAGATTTTAACCTTTTTACAAGATATATTGAAGTTAAATATGAAAAATTACAATGCAAAATGATGTTTCAAAATAAAATCTGAAGATCGATTCAAAAGAATCTTTTTTTTTCTTTTTTGTTGTTTTTTTGTTTTTGTACTTTTCATAAAAATTTTTCTAATCAGATAAAAAAATTAATGGATTGAGATGGTTTTTTTTTTTTTTTTGTGATACCCCTTCCTTTTATAAGTCCATCTTGTTGCATTTTTTTTAGTCTGGTCGGACCATTGTCGTACCGTAAGATCTTTTCAAAAAGATTAAAATATTTTTGACAAAATGGCAAAATATTAAAACAAAAAAAAAAATTAAATTAAATAAAATCATAAAAACAGGGAGGAAAAATTAATATTTAAAGTAACTTCTTGCCATTAGCTATTTTTTGATGCATCATATTAGATATTAAAATAAATTTTTTTAAAGGGCAGATATTTTGAAGATAAAATAAACAAATAGGATTGTCACAAGTTAAAAATTAAAAGGAAGTACAAGATTTTTTCTAATTTGTTATGTTAAAATAGATATACCTGACCTTTTTATGAAAAAATCAACATTTGTACATTGGTTTGTGACTTGAATATTGCAACTGTGGAACCATTTTCCACCTCAAGTGTTCCCTAAAATTGGGGATTTCCAAAATTTTCCAATATTTAAAAAGAATTTGAACATTTTCATTCATCACATTCCTACAAACCTTAAACCAAGTTTTACTCTGTAGTAGAATTTTCCTTTATCGAAACATTACAATAGTAATAAAGGTCCCCTAATTTTGGTCAAAAAAAGAAATGGGGTTTAGTGGTTGTTAAAATGCCACACGTTATGCCGCTCAATTTTAGCATCTTTCACTGATTTCCATATAACTCTGTAAAAAAAATCACAAATTCAACTGTCGTGTTGGTAAATCGTATGAACCAGCGATTTTTCTATTATACTCTTTAACTTTTCTTGTTCTGTGTTTTCTTTTAAGAAATAAATGTTTTGACTTTTTATGAAAAAGATACTAACAACTTCATTGAAGTAAATGTTAAATTGAATATTTATGATATCGTCCGAAATCTGATCAAAAAATACTAAGCTTTACCATTATTTATTACTAAAAGAATACCTCAAATTTATAGTGATGACTGATGATCACTAGAATTTATATTATGATATATAGATCTGGCAATCCTAAATTTTAATGGAAAAGTTCTTTAAAATTGATAAATAAAATTATTCTTTTCAGAACAAAAGTATATTTTCAAAAAATTAAAGGAGTTTTTAAAATGTTAACTTAATTGTTAAAATTTCAATAGAAAAAGTATCCCCAAAAGGGATTCACATGAAATAATATAACTGACGTTAATGGGATCATGTTTATATTGTAAGCTTTTATGTTTCTTTTTTTGCAAAATCATATCTGATAGAATTTTACAAAATATTAGTGAAAAATTATGTTCGTGAGAAATAAAATATTTTTTTTTAATTCGTGAGAAAAATTAACTAAATTAATCCTGAAAAATTGAAATTTAAGTTCAAAATGTATCTATATATCTTAGCAAGGGAAGTAAGGCTTTAAATTGAAATTTAGATAAATTAGAATTAATAGAAATTAATATAAGCTATATCTAAAATTATTTTAATTAAAAAAAAAAAGAAAAGATTAGATCAGATTATTTAAGGGGTACAAGTAACACTGCGATCTTTTGATATATGTCTATTCTGATTTCTGCTCCTCCTATTACTACGTATTATGGGCTTTAAAATCACTTATACAATTTCTGTCAGCCCTACAATACTAAAGATCTGTAGAGGATTTATTTCCGGCAATTTGTTTTCGGTAAAGCAATATGCACCTATAGATGCAACCATTTTTGAAATGTATCCTGGAAATTTTTCTTCTTCTTGACATGTACCGATATTCTTAAATCTAATTTTCTTTAAGTGTCCCTTTAGCCGGCAATGTCTTCACAGGAAGGCTATTAGAATTATACTGTTTAACGCAGTTAAGAAAAAGTAACAGTTAAAGATCTGAAAATTGATTTAAATTTATCAAGCTGTGTAAAATCATCGATAAAAAATCGATTGTCTAATTCATCTTAAATAATTTATATGATTATATTTAGCTTATAAACTTTTATAAATATTTAAAGTGTACATATTTATATCTTAACGACATTACAAATAATTCACTTTTGATAAAGAATAGAAAAATTAAATTTAAAATGCGAATATGCAATGAGCAAATTTAATTTCAGTAGGCCCAACTCTAATCTATCGCGACTGGTTAATTTATTCCAGTGATACCAACTCTGTTCAGATTTGAAATGTCAAATATTTTCTCCCTTCCATTCTTAAATTATTTTAATTTGCATTCCACAGTTGAATATTTATTAACTTATATTAATTATCCTGACTTTTCAATAATATTTAAATCAATTTCTCAGCCGTATATAATTATTAATATCCCTGTTATACAGACAGTGTTGCCAGAAATAAGAACAAAAAATTCAATCAAAAACTATAAATCAGTCTAATTTTTATTAAAAATTTTTAACTTACAAAGAATATATTTGTGATCTGTTCACTTTTAAGTTCCAACTTTTTATACTGTATACAGGTCAGTCATATTTTTTATTAAATTGTTGATAATCAGTGACCACAATTGTACCAATTTATATCATAATAAGTAAATTGTACTGTAAAATAATACAATTTGTTTTACGATCATATTAATATTCATAAACTATACGAGTGAACGTTATGTAATTAAATGTTTTGTGGTTTGCATATGAAATTTACGTGATTAAATTCAGAATTTTTTTTTTTGGCCCAACAGTTAAATTATTATGTAAAACCATTTTAAATGTAAATATTTCTTTTTTGAATTTTATTATTCTGTAAATTATATACAGAGTGTTTCACATAAGAGTGGCAAATATTTCAAGAGATGATTCCGTATTCCGTAATACAAGAGGGTATGGGAGGGAGAGGATTCTATTCTCAGTCATCAGTCAAGTATAACAAATCATAGAAATACATCATATGAAACTTTGAAGAATAAAGTTTTCAATAAGACTAATTTAGTTTCTGTAAAGCATATGAATCAAACATAAAAGTTCCAATTTATCGAATGCATAAAACTGAGCTTCAACTCAAATCTCACTTGTTCAAATAAAAACTGTGTCATAGTTTCATAAGTCATAGTTTTTGTTTAAAAAAGTGATATTTAAGTTCAAGCTCAGTTTAATACATTTGATACAATCTCTTGAAAACAACTAACAATAAACACCTTCCCCCTCTCCTATACGATATTTTTCTAGTTGTAACGTTAGGAATCACTCCTTTCACAATATCTTATGTGAAATACCCTGTATATTTTACACAATTTCCCTTACAATTTTATATCGTATAATTTTTAAGTTTTATGTCAATTGTCTTTTACTTTATATTATCCAGTTTATAGCTGCACTGGATTACTTTATATTATCAACTTTTCTTGGTGGCATATTAAATTGCTTCAGTCAACTTGTCAAATTAAATTTATTTTTTGTTTTATTTTACATTGAACGAAAAGTAATTCGTCAAATTAACAAATTAGTACGTATGATTAAACTTCCAGAAAAATACCCAAAAAAAAAAGAATTATTTTAAAATTCAATTTTCAAACAAAAAATAAAATCAAAATTACAAACTATACATCGTATTGAATAAAACTGACAATTTTTTAACAAAAAAAGAGCCTTAAAATAAAAAATCCATAGTTAAAAAAAAAATTCAAATAAAATAAAAAATAAATGTTTTAAATATTTACAGGTACTAAAAATAAAACAGAAAAAAACTACTATTAAATATCTATGAAAAGTTAATTTACATGCAGAATGTATCTTGTTTATTTATAGTTTCAATATTGGATTAAAGTTAAATACCAAAAGGAATTCTGGTAGGAAGGGATTATTATATTGATTTAAAAATAGATTTTGATTGTTACACTCTTGTAATATTTAAGTTATTTAAACATTTTATGTTCATTTTCTCCATTTTTTGGGATAATTTACAATAATGATAAAACTTTACTTTAAGATAAGGTAAAATATAAGAAAAGAATTGTTTTCTTTATGGTTTTAGTGTCTAGGATGATGATTAGTAGATTATTTATACTATTAATACATAGAAGTGGCATAGTAATGTTAAAAAATTGTAAGGCTTTTCTTTAAAAGAAAAAAACATTAGTTTATTTTCAGATAACGTCATCTAAATCATGCAGCAAAGCAAGAAAAGCACCTAAAAATTCATTAAAATCAGATTTTCTGGTAAACCTCTTTTTAATAAGTAAATCTAAACCTCTTCTAATAAATTCTTTTTTTTTTAAGAATATGAAGAATTTATAAATTAAACGGAAAAACGAGTTCTCTATCGTTACCAAAACCGTTAACAAAAACTGATTTAAAAAAAAAAAAATGTAATGAATACTTCAACCACTAAATTGCATTTTTTGCGGCATAATAACATATTTATTCGGAAGCTTGATGTCAAAAAGCACCATTATGTGATGATGTGATTATAAAACTGTCTCATTCATTAATAATGTCATTATGAAACAGACTCATTTGGAAATATCTGCAAAAAACAATCTATCACTCTATAAATATCTGGGCGACCCTAGATAAATACAATAAAATGATAACTGAAGCTAAAATTTATACGGGTTTCTATCTCAGCACTAACTCTAAAGTAATTAAAAAAAATTCCATCTATGATTCTAAAAAATAAAATCTTATGCGGCTATGTTAAGATATATTATATGGTAGAATTTTATCAATTACAATTCCCCAATTTTAAATAATTTTAAGTTAATTTCAAATTTTAATTAACAAAACTTACCCCAATACCGAATTTAATTAAAAGTTTAACAAAAAAAAGGAAATATTTAGTTTGGATTCTTTAAGAATTGTAATCCAAATGTAATCCAAACATCAGATATAATTTTTAAAAAAAAACAAAGGATAATTGAAACTATATAAGTTCATAAATAGCTTCAATATAAATGATCCCTTTATGAATTACAAGGTGGTCTTCTTTACTAAAATCTATGTAAATTTACAATAAAGCTTAATCTACTGGAAAACAATTAACAGGCTTATTTCAGGTGTAACTAAAATTATCCTTACATTTTTTCTTTTTTATTTTTTTTTTTATTTTTTAACAAAAAAATTTTTTGACCTCAGCTTAATTATAAAAAAAACATTGAAAGGAAAAAAATCACAGCAAAAAAACAATTTCGCAATAAAGGTCGAAGAAATTTGTTCTGGTCGCTGATTCTCTTAAGATCTACATAAATATCAGAGATCATACTTTTAATATTTCTAAAAAAAAATAAAAAATATGTATTAAAAATGAGTAAAACAAAAAACAGAAACAAAACTGTTTCTTTTCTTAAGATACTTAAATCACGCTTCTCCCGAAAGATACTTTCAAAATCACGACTTTTATTTTTTTTCCTTTAATTTCATTTCGAATTTTTTGTTTTTTGTTTTTTTTTTTTTTGATTATTGTCTTTTAAATCATGAAATCGTGCAAATTCTTTTATGTTGTTTTTAATGTTGTTCATCTAAATGAACACCAAAAAAAAAAAAAAAAAAAAAAATCAAAAACGAATTTATAAAACACAATAAAAATAAGCAAATGGAGCACTTAAAATTTTATCCAAAACCAAAACAATTAGAAACAAAAAACGAAACAATGGAGGAACTTTCATAAAAATAACATTGAAAAAAAACAAAAAAAAGAAAAACAATGTATTAAAATCCTTTAATTCAACGCCATTTTTTATTAAAGTTGAAAGGCATTTTAATTTTTTTCAAACTTACTACGGAGACTTAAATGAGGAGTCGCTATTTAAAAGATACAAAACCTATAGTTTAAGGCTTCAGTTTCTTTTGTATCTTTCAAAAAGTTTCGACCTAAAAATACAATATGTTTTCGATAAATAGGGGACGTTTATTTGTACTATCACATTTGATTAAATTTTGGTTTTAATTGAATCCTTTCAATTCTTTTATTATTGTTTTCCTTTGGGATGAGTTTCAAAAATTGTTACAAAGTATAAAAGACAAGTAAAGGCTTACATATCTTAACTAAAATCACTAACCCTCTCTTAAAAAAATTAAACAAAGCTTAAAAGATTAATCATTAAGCTGACCATCAGTTGTTTTTCTTTTTTATCTGCTCTATAGGAATTACGCTTTGTAAATGATGAAGTTCGAAATTTCTATATTTATATGCCTCTCAAAGCGAGGCGTTTTAAAATATATTTATATTTTTAATATAACACAAGGAACCTTTAAATGATGGCTGCTAAAAACAAAAAACAATCAATATATTTTCAAAAATTTTATTTTAAAACTCATACATACTTGCATTCATTTGAGATCACATCGCAGGTGTACACCGTGGAATAAAACCGGCTTAATTATATGTTTATATAATTGAATTTTGTACTGCATTGCATCGGACAATTTCACATTTGGACCGAAAAGTTACTACTTTCCTCTTTATTTTGACTATAGCCTAACAAATATGCGAAAACTCCCTTTAATTGAAAGCAATTTAGCAAAATCATATGTTGGACAACCGACCAAAGTTTTAAAAATGAAATATCAAATTTCCAGTCTTTTATGTCTACCGTAAAGATTTTCGTATTTTTGTATTTATCAGATATAGTTTATAATACATTGCATTTATGAAACATCCCTTCATACTGATCTAGGTTGCTATAATCTTAAAAACAAATTACTGTGCATTACTGAGAAAAAAAAAAATGATTTGATTTCTGTTTTTTTCTTTTCTTTTTTCATTTTTCGACTTATCAGGCGGAAAAGTTTAAAAAAAAAAGAGACCATAACACTAAAGATTATTGGTGCAGTGACAGAACGCCCGAAGAAATAAACCAAGCGGGCGTTAATTCCTTTTTGAATTGGAATGAAAGCCCATAATTAGAAGGAATTTAAACCCGCGGACTTTAATTCCTTTTGAATTGGAATTAAGACCCACAGTATTTTTTGTTAATAAAAGAAGAGAGTAATAGAATATGTAGAGCAAACGCATTAGCAGGGGTTTTAGAGTTTTGCATAAAAATTGGGATATCCCCTTTTTCCAGAATATTTACTAATATGTACATTTGCGAGCTTCTAAATTGGGAGAGATTTTAGAGTTGGCCACAAAATCAGGGTTATATGTTTTTCCCAAAATATGTATATAAGTAATACTCCTATTGTCAGGGATTTTGGCAGGCATTTTAGAATTGAATTTAAAATCAGGATTATACTCCTTTTACAGAATATTTAGATATGTATATGCATATGCGAGTTTTGAATTAGGAGGATTATATACATATTCTGTTAAAAGCGTAGTAAAACCCTGATTTTGTGACCAACTCTAAAATCCTCCCAATTTAGACATTCGCATATGCATTTATCTAAATATTTTGTAAAAAGCGTGTAATCCTGATTTTGAATTCAATTCTAGAATGCCTTCCAAAATCCCTGAGGTCTTAACAATGAGACAAAAGTCCATGGGACTTCTGGCTCATTGAAGTGAATCAAAAGCCCCAATCGAACTTCTGTCATGTCACCAAATAAAATCCAGCCAAATGAAATACAGACTCATTATAGTAACCTTTGTGTTACTCAGTGGGCTGTAATTCTTTTCCGAAATGGACTTAAAGTCCACGATTTAGTGGAATTAAGACCCGTGCGCTTTAATTCTTTTTTTAAAAGGATTTAAAGTCCACGGGCGTTAATTCCAAAAGTTTTGAAATTAAAGCCCGCGGGCTTTATTTCCTCGGGCATTCTGTCACTGCACCAAAATTATTCTGGTATTAAATTTTTTTTTTTCTCTTTTTTTTTTCTCCTCTCGTAAGTCTCTAGTAAGAAGTTACCATTTTTAATCGGCGAACTTTCCTTATTTTATTTTATTCTTTTTGTTTTAATTTTTTGCACTTGGTCTGCGCATTGGATATGAGTGGCATTTCAACTGATAACATTCAAAAGTGTCTTTGAAATTAAAGAAAAGCAAAGCAAAAATGAAATAAAGCAGATCAAAAGAAAACGGATTATAAAAATTACCATAGTTCTTAGTATCTTTTAATTATACAACATTTATATATATGTATGTATGTATATACATATATATAAGTGAATGTATAAATATAGGAATAAAAATTTGAAAATGACCACTTTAGATTGGACAAAAGTTGTCTTTTATATGCCAAAAAAAAAATAATAAAAAGTAACAAAATATGATCAGACATATGGTATTTCAAAAAAATAAAAATGTCCATTTTTAATAATTTCACAAAAAGGTTCATTATATGAACAATTTAAACGATTATGTTGTGCCACTTCTAATCGTTTAATAACAATTATTGAGGCGTTTATTACTCGGATTAAAAATAAAACATAAAATTTTAGTAGACTGTGACATATTCAGATTAATATAAAGATTATGGTATTTTTTCTTTTTTTTCGAAATTAAAACCGAAGCAAAACTTATAAGAATTTTTTTTTAGTTTAAAACTTTTTGAAGTACTACGATATTTTTAAAGTTAAAATATGCTTAAGAGTGTCAAGTTTCTGTTATAATTGGGTGGTAGAATACCTACATAGTTTTTCTAGAAACAGTGTATATAAGAAGTTCGAAATCAAACTAACAAAGCTACTATTTTTATTTTATTTTTATTTTTTTTAATGCATTTAATGCCACATAAATGTGGACAGGAAATTACACAGCCTTTTCTGTTCAGCCGTGACTGTAAATGTCGTAAGGGGGAATAACTCTTACGTTGTGTGTGGGATTCGAACCCACACTCCCGCTGTGTTTAGAGTGTATTTTATACGTTCTTATCCACTAGGCCTCCGAGGCCCCTAAAAAGTCACGAAAGAATTATTATAGTTTTTTTGACGAGATCAGTATGAAAAAAAAGATCTTAAGAGAGTCAAAAAATAGAATAAAATTAACATATTTTAAACAATTTAACACATATTTGAAAAACTTAGTATCTATTCTAATAAAAATCAATAAAAAAATTTACTATTTAATTGACCTCATTATTTTTGTTTTGTCTAAGGTTTAAGGTTTACTTTTTAATTCTAAATAAATTTTCTTGATTACAGCAATAAATTGCAAACTAAGTATTTTTTTTTTTTAATCTCATTTTAAAAAGTATGAAAGGGCATTTCTTATACAATTCAAAAGTATCTATTAAAAAAAGAAAATAATTAATTCCATATCCAGGATGATAATAACTGAAAATTTTTTCTCCACTTTTTGAAAATAATATAAAATTCTCTCAAAAAAAAAACCATTCTTATTCTAACAATATTCCCTCCTATCCCCCCTTTTTCATAGTACCGATACAAACTATATAATTCTATAAAACCTATCATTATATGTAATAAAACTAAAAAATTTTCTATTATAACAAAAAAAAAAAAAATTTTATCCACTTGTTGGCAATTTTAAAATAAATTTTATAGCAGCATTTATGTAAAGAAAATTTTGTACTTTGGTCCTTAAATTTTTTTTTTTTCTATTTTTCAATTCTATTTATATTCGCTTTCGACATTTGTTATTTTCTTTTTTTGAAAAATTCTTAAAATTTGAAACGGTAAGCGCTTCAAATATCCGAAAAAGACAAGTTTTAAATCCATGAACGTTTAAAACCCGTAACTTTATTCTTTTTTTTTTTCTTCTTTTATAAATTTTAATATTAAACATTTTCACGTTCTATCTAAAATCTGCACGTCTTTTTCTCCTGTTCTTTTGTTTTTTTTTTTTTTTTTTTGTTTTGTTTTCTCTTACTTTGAATTCCTTTCTTTATTTTTTTTTTTCTTATTTATGGTTTTAATGAAAATCTCTACAGGGAACTTATCATATTATAATCGCAATTCCATTACAAAAAAAAAAAAACAAAACAAAAACAAATTTAAATTCAAAGTCTTATGGCATATACAAATTTCAAACCAATCTTTTCCATGTAAGTAATAAGCAAAAGTTGAAAAAAAAAAAAATTGAAAAAAGAAAAAAAAAATCCAGCTCACCTCACGACAAAAAATTGATAAATGTAAGCTATATAGGTAACTAATCACTTCTTTTATAGCAACAAACAACCAAACAAACCAAATAAAAACAAAAAAAAAAAAAAAACCTAGGTAACGAGCCTAGATTTATGAAACGAAATAAAAGTTTATATAATATATATATGTATATATATAAATACATCATTCAATATTATTATACTAACCAACTATAACCTAATCAACCAAACAAACCAACAAAATAACCAACCGAGATGCAAGTATTGAATTTCAGTTTATTTTCAAAAAAAAAAACTCCAAACCAAGTCTCCAAATCATAAAGAAAAAATACAAAATCAAAATAAAACTTGAAAATTTAAATTTGCATTCAAAGTTTTAAGATTAAAATCATCAGATACTTACTAAAAAAAAATTTTTTTTTTTTTTTTTTTTTTTTTTTTAATTCTAAAGATACATGATATAATATTAAATTTTTATACAAAGAGACCAGATCAGTTTAGATCCAGACCAGCATTAATTTAATAATTTCGATTATACTATTTTTATTACCACTACTACAACCAGCACCACTAGTCACTACTACAACTACTACTACTATTTAAACTTCTTTTATGAATTATCTATAATAGAACACGAATTGATCGTGCATTGATCCTCTCTCGCTATTTAAATATATATAATATATATATATATATATATATATATATATATATATATATATATATATAGACTAATGATCATCTAAACTCTAAACTATAAACTCAAAATCACCAAAAGATACTTCTAAAATCATGAATTTTATTTTAATAAAACCAGGAGATAATACAAAAACGGGAATGAGCAGAGAATCAACAAAAAAAAAAAAAAAATATTGCCGTTTTTTTTTATTTTTATTTTTTTCTTTTAGATAAAATAAACTTTAAACATGCAATTTGATCCAGGTGAGATGCTGGCTGGTTGTTTGACTGCATTTTTTGTAAAATAAATCCAACAAACAGACATACACAAACAAACACACAAAGAATAGAAAGCAAAAAAAAAAAAAATGTATGTATGAATTCAGTTTAAAAAGAAAAATAAGCACTGATTCTGATGGTAATCTGGATATATGTTATATGTACAACAGTACAACTTGGTTTGAATTTTTATTTTTTTTTTTTTTGGGCAAATTTTCCTCTACCCGTACTTCTTTTGAACATTTTTCTAAAGTATTTTTTATTTTGTGAACACTAAAGTAAGTACTTAGGTCTTTTTAATACCACCATCCCAATGTACCGCCAAAACGATAATGTTCAGAGGGTTTTGTTTTTTTTTTTGTTTTGAATATTTTTTTTTAAACACGCGCATTTACTATTTTTTGAACTTTTTGTTGCTTTAATAATAACATAACAAAAAAAAAAAGTATAAAATATAAAAGTAGTTTGAAAGACTTTGTAAACAAGATTTTAAATGCTATTAAAGTACAACAAAAAAAAAACAAGCGTTGCAAATTTTTTTATTTTTTATAAGCCTTATTTTAAAAGGTGGGTCGAAGAAGCTAGTATTAATTTAGAAGATATTTCAAAAAAGACCTTTTTCAGGCATTCAAAAAAATCAAAAGAATGATTAAGTATGCTTAAGAAAAGTTTAAGTTTAGCTAGGCTGAAAAAGCTAAACTCCACTAATTACTGAAATTTCCTTTTGAGATTTTTTTTTTTTAAACATTTTTAATTTGCACTTAGCTGAAGCTGGTTTTCGATGGCATCTTTAATATTTAAACTTTTACAGTAGCTTTAGAATATTCCCGTTATTTGGAAAACTTTTTAAATCTTTTAGTTATCTTATACATTTATTTTTTTCCAAATAATCATTTCTTATAGGCCTGTTACAAAATAATCGTTAAAGAGTCCTTAGAGTGACCGTTGTAGTAAAATATAAATTAATTATAGTAATTTTATGGGATAGAATGCAATAAGACAAATGAAAATTAGAATTATAGGAATGGTACAAAGAACTAATTGAATTTTTTATCAAATATGGAAAATGGTACCATTTGAACTTTGTTTTAAATGAATCTCTCATTGATCGAATCAGCATCGAACTTTTTGAATCTATCATTGAACTTTTTGAATTTATATATGCTTAGACCGATATAATGATGCCATATAGAAATTATGTTGTCTATTACTTCATAATCCAGCCTATGAAGTATAGGATCTTAGGATTTTTTGCATAAAATGTCCATTTATTGAAGCAAAAGTAAAGATTAACAAAGTAAATTCGTGAAAAAAGCAAATTGGTTAATTATTAGAAAAAATCACACGTATCTTATATGAATTGTAATAGATAATTCACAATTGAATGATCCAAAATGATTGGAAGACCTAAAATGTTAAAAAATGTTAAAGGTATATAAACATATATACTAAAAAAAACCAAAAAAACAAAACTAAATTTAAAAAAAACTCTTAAGAAGTCATTTTATTAGATATATTTCCTTAACTTAATCTCGAGGGAAAAAATTAAACCTAAACTTAGATAAAATCTTTGTTTTTCACTTAAAATAAAAACAAGAACGAAAAACAAAAACAAATTATATATTTTAAAGTTGGTTATTTTATATTGTACCAAATATATACTCGTATATAACTCATGAAAAACAGAAAATTATTTAGAAAAGGATTAAAAGATACTTCCAAACAAGGCAGTAAATAAAATTAATGGTTTTTAAAAGCACACATTTTAAAAAGACAATAAAAACAGTTTAGTATTAGGACTAGATTAATCTATGTAACCTGTTGACATTATTATTTTTGTAAAGTACAATTGAGCAAAATTTTACAAGTGTCCAAGTTCAAGCTACTTAAAAATAGTAAATTTTTATATTTTCGCCCCAAATAGCTCGGAAACAGAAAGAAAAGGATTTTTGAAGCTTATGGTTATTCTCAAAGATCTCTCCTTTTTCTCAACTAATTTTCGAAGTTTTGAATAACAGCTTTCCTGGAAAAAAACAAATTTTTGTTTAACGGTACATTTAAATAGTAAATTTCAAAAAATTGTATAATTTTTATATCAGATTATTATTCTTGAAAAAGTTATCATGTCATTTGAAGTTTTTAGATTGAAAGAATAATCAGCACAACTTAAGATATAAATATTATAGTTCGAACTTCTTGAATATATATATTTTTTTTTATTGCATTTCCCTGTCACATTAATGTAACAAGAAAACGCAGCCTTTCCTTTTCAAGCGTGGCGGTACATGTCGTAAGGGGGAATTACTCTTACGACGTGTGTGGGATTCAAACCTACACTCTCTCGGTGTTTACAGCTCTTACCCACTAGCCCACCGAGGATCTTACTTTTTTAATATTAAGAGAATGTAGCTCCGCAACGGGTAGGACTATAAAAAAAATTATTCCACAAAATGAATTTTTTAAAGCCACTTACTCATGTTTAAAACTCATTGCTCCATCTACGGTATAGAAGTTTTGTAAACAGGCAAACAGAGGGACGGACAAATTTTTCAAAAAAATATTTTTGAAAATATGCTAAAATATTTTTCTTCATTTATTTTTACTCCAAATTCTTCTTAGTCTTCTTCGACTTAAGTTGTTATTTCTGTTAAAACATTACAAAACATTTGTCGAACATAGAGCCACTGACTATACACAAAGAAATGTTTTTTTTTTTCTAAATATTGAAAACTTTGATCTTTAGAACATTAAAATTCTTTTCTAAATAAACGTTTATACATACATTGATATAAATTATCTTTAAGTATATATATAGGTATACATTTTGCATAGTACAAAAATAATAAAAATAACTTTTATCGGATTACTTAAATAATGAAAATTTGTGAAAAACAAAAAAATATTTAAATACTGCTCCTATCAGGAGTAAATACTTAAAAAAAAAAAATTTCAAATAAAGTATGTATAAATTTCAATGGCGTCGTGATGTCCGAAAGTTTATTAGTCTTTTAGCACATTCGAACTTAATAAGAAAAAAAAAATTATATTATATTAAAAAGACACGTTCAATAATCTGATTTGATCACAATTACAATAAAAATCTAAAATAGTATTAAGTATATTGTTACGTTGTATCTGCAAATTTTAGATATTTGTAAACTTTTTTGGTCCTTAAAGCGTGTCATATAGGAACTAAGTAAAATGTACAACATTCTACCTAAAACCATTGATAAAGATTTTTTTTTATAGAATTTTAAATAAAGGCTTTCACAGAGCAAGTAGTAAATCGTTAGAGACTTTTAATTAAGAATCGATAATATATGGGCTGTTATAATACTAACAGGTGATGTTAATTACGATGTTAATTCGCATTTTTAATTTAAAAATTAGTGTTTTGTTTTGGCGATTTGCTTTAAGGCCGAAGGGATTTAAGTTTTTATAGTTTTAAAATATTCACACTAAGATTATATGTTTATGGATTTAGAAAGGGATGGAATTAAGAACTTTATTTATCTTCCCGGAGAATTTAAAATTTTGAAATTGAAGGAAAACAAATATTTTAGTGTCTGATTTCTATTTCTGAGATAAAAACTACAAAAAACTTGTATGGGAGTTGTGGTGGGTTTTTCCTGTACGTTAGCCTATACGAGAGTTGTGTGACAACTAAGCAACCGAAATCTTCTTATTATACCTTTCGTCAATTTCTTTGAGATTTAATCATTTTGGCTTTAATTTTCCCCTACGATCATATTGCGATTAAAGCCTTCACTTTTTATTAGAAAATAAAATCGGTTTTCTCATCTTTAAGATCGTAAGATCTAATTCTTACTCTTTTAACTAACCTGTAAATTTTTATTTTCCAGTGGAATAACGGTATTGATATAATGGTGACTAATCAATTAAAGAATAAATTAAATGAAAAAAAACTACCATACTTACGACATAGTGAAATTATTGAACTAAATGAAATAGTGTTATTGAGTCACCCATTTTTCAATCGTAAGGTTTTGGTTTCCAGACCCGATCAAATCTAATAGTAGTAATTTATATAGTAATAGTTTATATCTTAATAGTATATATGTATCTTAATATAAAAATAAATAATATATAAATAATTTTTGTATAAGAGAATATATGGGGCACAAATATAATATTTATGTTTTATAATCTTTTGTACAATAGCTAATAATTAATACAAGGCTTAATAATTCATGAAACTGAAGTATACTCTAGTTTTAACTTAATAACTACTTAAGTTCTTAGTCTTCCTCACTAACTTTTTCAATATATGTATTTAAAATTAATATTTTGTGTAATATACCTAATTACTTTTTCAATTAAATACTGTTATTTTGCTATACACTCATTTACATAATACCTGTATTTATTATTTGTACTTGGTTTTTCTATAAATTTTACTTAAAATAAATATCTTTAGATCTTTACATTTTCAAGATTCACTCAGTTTGAAACTCACAAAAAAAAAAAACAAAAACAATGTTACCGTGTTATGGTGCGGAGGGTTTTCGATTGTTTTATTTTTTATATTTTTTCATTTTATTCTAACCTTAAAAAATCAAATATATGTGATGTGAGGTTTATTATATAAATCCAATATAGGTACTGTGCCATATATAAAATTATATAACTTTAAAAAAACAAAAAAAAAACAAAGAATTGAAAATGATGCTACTCTTCTTCTTAACATTTATACAATAAGCTCCTGCTAGTTGCCGTAAACAAGAAATTAACATAATAACAATATATAAAACATAAAAAAAGAACAACAATAAAAACAACAGCAAAAACACAATAATAAAATAAAAGAAAATATGAAAAGTAAAAAATAAAAAAAAAATTCGTGTCGAGTGCATTTCGTGCAAACATTACAAATTTTTTCTCTGATGATGACGTTGTGGACAATCGAAGAAAAAAAGAAAACTAAAATGATAATAACTTGAGATCAATTTTTCTTTTTTTTTTTTCAAATTTTATAATACAAATCCTCGTATTTCAAACCAAAAAGAAAAATTTAAAATTTTTTTTTTAAATTATTCATATAGTTGAGTTGAAATTAGTTTGAAATTTAATTTCTTGGTTAAAAAGGTTTAAATAAACTTAAATTTAAAAAATGATATTGGCCCATGATGATGGAATACGCACTGGCGTACTATTAATAATCATTTAAAGATACACACAATTGTCAGTACTTATCTTATAGATATGAATGTTATAGACCATGAGAGATGGTGAAAGCAAAGAGGTGCGGGTTGTCAATAGTACACCATGTAACATGGGCAAACAAGTTTAAATATTTCAATTAAAATTAAACGGACGAACGCTAAAAATCAATTAAAGACTAAATCAAAAATATTATGATCTTAAATATGAAAAAGATGTAATATACGGCATAATATAAAGATTTATAAATTTTAAATAGATTCGAAAATCTAGCATGGGTTCAATATTATAAGGAAAGAGCATTTCATAATAAAGTTAAGTTAAATAACTCATAGATATGAACGAAATATTAAAAAATTAAAAAAAAATTGCTCCTAGTTGTTTTGGCTAATGCTTGTCGAATTTTATCATAAATTTAAACCTTTTACGAAAAAATGTGAAATCATAAAGCCATTGCTAAATCTGTTCAGTAAAAAGTTAATATTAAATTTACAAACTGATCTTTAAGTGTGTCATGTTGACTTTATGATACGGTTGACACTTATTTTAGAAAATGTCATAATCAATAAATGCAATTTTATTTTAGAAAATGAAAAGTAAAAATAAATCTTTTATACTTCAATATAACTTTTGCCAATTTAACTTTATCAACCTTTATCAACTGGCAACCGATGGAAATTAAAAAGGTTTTCGAAACAAGATATAAGATCTACAATACTATACAAAATAGAATCTTTTGAATACATAATAAGCTTTGATAACCATTATGTAACGTTACACCTTATAAGAATATATATATTTTTTTTTCATAAAAGTTTTGATTTTAATGCCATCTCTACACAACAATCTACAAAATAGAATGCTGTAGTGTTAACCCCTTACAATAAGGAATTGATAAACTCCATCGCTAAAATAAATCACTACAATTATTTAGATACATATATGCAATTTTCAACTTAAGAAAACAACATTTTTACAATATACCCACATGTAAACACAATTCAAATATTAATATGTTTACATTTATGTTTTACATTCTTTAAAATCCATACAAAAACTCAAACATTTACATACATATATATAGATATTATTAGATATCCTTGAAAAACAAAAACAAAAAAAATGAAGAAAGAATAAAAAAAAAATTAAAATCTGACCGTACCTGATGCCGTAGAAATGATAATAATTATGTATGGTAATGCGATGATAATTCATAACAACACCAAAAATAACAGCAACAAGAAAAGCAACAGCATAAAAAGCATTATAAATTAAAGTTGCAATGCAATACAATCTATAAAAAGTTTTATACCGCATGTATACTGAAGAAATCACATTTAAAATATACAGAGAGTATTTTTTGATACAATTATTGTAAAAGATGAGTATAAGGAATGGTTTCAAGGTAAATTTAAGGTAAAATATATGAAAAAGAAAAAGAAAAAAAAAAATCAAAATGTTGATGATCGAAATAAAAAAAAAAAATCAAATTTTTCTTTTTTAAATTTTCATTTTTCTTTTTTTTTTTTTGTTTTTTTTTTAAAAAAAAGTCGTGTTTTTTAAATATTAAAAAAAAACAATAATAATAATAATATCGTGTTTTACTGGTTCTTATGATGGCTTTTAACACATTTTTATTTTTTTTTTCGTTTCTTTATTTTCCTTTTAATATACAAAACGGATTAAAAGAAGTTATTTTTTTTTTTTTTATCTTAAGATATATTATAGTATATTTCTTTTTTTTTTTTATATAATAAAAAGAAAATTAAAATTAAAAAAACAATATTCAATGGTAATAAAATATTAAAATTAAAGAAAATTTATCTTTTCTCTCTTTCTATCTTTTTATTTTTTTTTAGTTAAGAATTATTGCCATATTTAAATATATAATATTGAATATGTAAAAAAAAAAAAATGTTTACTTGTAAGTTGTAATACAACACTCCATATATATTGAAGTAATAAATAGTTTTTATGCTGGTAATAGACGTGATTTACCATATGAATACAAAAACAAAAAAAAAAAAAACACAAAAATACCATTATTTACCATGAATACGTGGCTTCTTATTAATGTTTTTTTTATGCTTAAAAAAAAAAAAAAAAAAAACAACTACAAAAATGTTACATACCTTTTTATTTTTTTTTTTTTTTGGTCATTTTTATTTAATATGTCCTTAAGATTATGATTTATGATTTATTATTATTTATGAATTTTCTATATAGGTTTGTAATATAATAATAATCATAAAAAAAAATAATAACTTTTCTTTTTATATATTTTTTTTTTTTTTTTTTGCATATGTATTGAAATATAATAGAATATTAGTTATAAAAATTGATTAAAAAATAAAATGTTTACTTTTAAATGGGGGAAAAAAAAAGAACCAACTAAAGAGTTAATTATAATTAAAATATAATGGAAAAAAAAAAAGTATAAATGTTGAATTTAAGTATTAGGAATAATAAATAATAAAATATTAGGTGTTCATTTTTAAAACATACCTATTTTATATAACATTTAATAAGAATTCAAATTACCTTAACATATTATTACATATATTTTTGGATAAAAGAAAAATTTTCCTGTTTTTTTTTTTTTTTTTTTTAATGTTTACAAAATAATCGATTATTATTAAATAAAAATGATTTATTGTGTATTGGATCGAATATTAAAAACAAAAATTCGATATTAAAAATAAAAGTTTCATTAAGTTAAGATACGTATATTGCATGAATTATGTTCAATGTCTCATTAAATGAGTCTGTCAAATTAGTAATTCTCACTTCTGCATAATATCTATGTAAATATATGTATGTAGATATTTCTGTATATGTATGTATGTTGATATTTCATGTAATCTATAAAGTTTTATAAAAAAAAGAAAAAAATTTTATACGATACAAGAAGTAAATTTACATATGTACAATCCTTACAGATTGTATGGCGCCTCTTTGATGAATATGGAATAAAAAATTTTAAAATTGCGATTTATATGCCTATATGCCACTTGGGAGATATTTCTCTTATTTTTATAAAAATATGCTTTGGTACCACTAAATACCATTAACTTCTTTAACTTTTATATTTAAAAAACAGCAATACTTTTGTTTACAGATATGCAGATAACATTGTCTTAAACTAATTTTAACGTTGTAGACTATAGAGGCTTCAAATACTAATTTTTACATGATGGATTTTACACAAGTGATTTGAAAGTTGTAATAAGAACAGTTTTATAAATGTGGAATTATTTTACAATATATTGCCTTTTAATTTAAATTATCGCCTAGTATCTACAATTATAACCAGATCTCTTCAATATTTATAAAATGGATATTAGACCGAAAATGGAATATAATGTACATATTTGCACTGGCGCTTAATAGCGATGGGTTATTTCGACAATGTAAAAAAACAGAAACTATTCGCCTCATTAATGATTACAATGTTAACTCAAGGCTCATTCCACATAACACATCTTCGTGCAGTTGGGTCATTAAACTTCTTTTATAGACTTTATTAAACTTCGGTTCTAAAGGAATAAAAAAAACAGTTTATGGCTCCACCGTCTCCACAAAGTTTGTCTATGCGGAACAAAGAATGCAATAGACACCCACTCTTATATTATATATTACTAAGATAGATATAATACAGGATAGTGTAACACAGCTTATGGAAAGTTATTATTCGTTTTTCATGCGTACGTCACATTTGTGGAATCAGATGTCATCGCATGTGATCCCCAAAGTTGTTAAATCATTTGAGTACAATTTAGTAAAGTTTAAGAAGAAGACCGTTGCCTTTGCCGTGAAAATCCTTCACATATTCTTATCCCACAAAGCAAACTGTACATTTGTATTAAAGATCCCAACCTTAAGTTTGGTATAAAAGGAAATGGTTTTAGTTGGTTAAAGTCCAATACTATCCCGAATAATTAAGTGCAATTTTTCTCGCACACTTTTGAAGCTTTCCTCCGACATTCGTACAAAAACAAAAGACATATTCAAAGAAATCATTATTACAGAGTCGAAATGTAATAGGGATTGGATTTAAAAACTTCAAAACAAACTGAACAAACTTTTAAATGATCGAATTAATTAATATACATAAAAGAATAGAAACGAATGCTTTAATTTAAGTAATACTATTTTATAAGGATTACCGCAATTTTTCCCAACAAAATTTTATTTTTATTAAAAGAAATTTCTTTTTAAAATACGAGGCCATTCGAATAATATATGATTAAAGTTCAAAAACTTAAAATATATAATATTAAATAACAAAAGATATAAAACATTAAATCGATTTAAAATAATACAATCTCCTTTTATTTAAATAATTTAAAGATTTCAAATTTTTAATTTATAATAAATGGCATGATTGCACACATATTATTTTAATCAATTTTTTATCAAAGAAAGTTTTATTATTTTTTATATATTTATTTTATATAGCAATTTTTTTCATTACTTTTCTATATATAAATCCTATAATCAAATAAACTTTTAATAAAATTTCTATATAAAACAAACATCTTTTTATTTTCCATCTATTGATGCAATCAAATTATATCTTACAATATACATCTTTTTTATTATAAAATTCATTTAATTTTTCAATTCAAAATCAAAATCAGATAAAAAACCATATTTCATACGAAAAATCAGCATAATTTAATTTTATATCATATTTTTCGCCTAGATATTCAATCATGATTTATTTTACAATAAATTAAATGAAAAATACAAATTTTTATAAAACTGAATAATAATTACCAAAAATTGTTTTTTAAATATTTTAAAAATATATAAAAAATCAATAAAAAATATTTAAGAAACAATTTTTTACATAATTAAAAATTTATTTTTTCATTCGATTATCCATACAATCTTGAATATAAAATTTTGTTTTATATTAAACAAATATCATATAATTAATTAAAACAAGTTAAAACTTTAAACAAGATATTTGAAAAGCCCGAAAATATTTAAATAATACGTATAGTGGGGGCCTCGGTAGCGTAGTGGGTTAGAGCGTATAAAATACACTGCAAACATCAAGGGAGTGTGGGTTCGAATCCCACACACATCGTTAAAGTTATTCTCTCTTACGACATTTACAGCCACGCCTGAACAGGAAAGGCTGTCTAATTTCCTGTCCACATTTATGTGGCAGAGAAATGCATAAAAAAAAATATGTATAGTGTTGACAAGCCCCTTTAAAATACAATAAAAAAATCTACTATTAAAAACTTCTTTTATTGGTATACGACGTTAAACCAAAATCTGGGAAAAATGAGATGGACGGAAACAAACGGACATCAATGAGAGCAATGCTCGAATTTTTTTTTGGTAGTGTACATTACAACTTAAATCAACTAAACCCACTTCCATTTTAAACTTTATGTTAGATTTGCATTTTTGATATGAATCAAACCAAACAGTATTTGGGTTTTGAACGGAACGTAAAAATTTAAACTATAGCTAGATGTACATGCTTCATATTTATTACTGTTGCAAGTAAATAAAACTGATTAAAAACATCTCTAATGCACCTAAAAACTGCCACGTCTTTTATTTAAAATAAATAAATCGAACTGATGATAAAGTACTTATAATTGTATTTCATAAACATATTTTTATTACCAGATAAATCTGTTTGAATCAAGTAAAATCGATGGATCGATGCATACTCTTTTTGAAAAGTTGTAAATTATATTATAATAGATCATATCTATCAGATGAGAACTAATTAGATAGTAGCATGTTCCACATTTTAGCTGTTCTCAAAATAATTGAATTCCCATAATCAGTTTTACCCCACCTATAATAATTTTTACGGTATAGTAATTGGGCACTTGAAGCATTTCTAGTATTGCTCTGAAACTGTTTAAAGAGAGACATTATTGGTCTTAGTTCAATAGAACAAGTGTTATTAGTATACCTAAAAAATATCTGTATAAGAGAAGAGAAAGATAATGATCCAATATTTTTAAAAGAGAGATAATGCATCAGTATATTTCGACGTATATTAAAGTCGGAGTAAAGGTTATCTAAATAACAGGTTCGACAATTAGGCGTATGATACGATTTCAAATTTTATTGAGGTCTAGGTAATAATTATCGAGAGACGCAACATACATGGAAATTGTATTCCATCTTAGACCGAATGAACTTATATATGCGTTATAGATGTTAACCAGATCACTAAAAAGAAAAATAAACTTTACAACGAAGTTCTTATATAAACCAGACATACAGACTACATATTATAAAAATAATATTTATATAAATAAAAATTTTCAAGTTTTTTCATAAGCTGATTATTAAAAAAAAAATACTATAAAATATTAATAAAACAAAGAGTGAAACAAAAGACTCCGAAATTAATTAAATTTAAAACAATAAAAATAAAAAAAATAATCAAATTTTGTTGTTTTATTAAAAAGATTTAAAAAAAAAAATAAAAACAATCGAACCTAAACTCTTAAAAAATATATTTTATTTTATTTTGATTGACAGTTCTCCATATACGTCTATAATGATGAAGCTTTTCTCATAAATATCTTACAAATATCTCTATCATTATTATAAAAAAAAAAAAAAATTTTATCAACCTTTACTCTCAACCCTATAGTCATCATCATCAATAATAATTTTTGAATTTTAATAACAACAACAACAGCCACAAATATTTGAGTTCTTTTTTTGACTAATTGGAAACATTCCATGAATATTCATGAAATTTACACGTGTGTAATTTATGGTAATTCATCAGCGGTTTTCCTTTTTCTTTTCTCTTCACAAAAGGAAAGAAAAAAAAAACAAAAAAAAAGCGAAAACTAAAAAATTTTTCTTTTGTCTTTCTCTTAAAATTCCAGAACACAACAAGAAAAAAAACAACAGAAATATAAAAAAGCCAAAAAAAAAAATGGTTCGGACATTACCAAAATTATGACTGATTTTACTTAACAATATGATATACTTATAAAAAAAAATTTTTAATTTACCTTTTAAAGTACATATCTGTAAAATATTTAGGGTGGATCAAAAAATAATTTTGTTTTTATGTTAATAGATAGTAAGTAATGTTATTGTTTTCGAATACTAAATAGATTTTCGGGAGGTATCTCGTATATTTTTAGACTAATTTTGCGAATTTAACGATATTTCACGGCTTAGCGGTGGATTACCCAAAAAGAAAAACAATGTAAGTATGGAGGCGGCAAAACTTCTGCTCTACACTGATTATAAATAGATCTATATAATAAAGATTAGAAATTTGCTGTTTACCAGTCTTGCGGAAATAATATAAAAATCTCGTGCTTGGATAATGCAATAAATTCAACGCCTCAAAACGAATAATTAAAGAACGATTGGCCTCAATTTCATTTTGGAATAAAATATTTTTAACTTCAAATTCTATTTGATATTTTTTGTAATAAAATGATAGGATCTATTCAAAAATTTTATCAAATTCTTTCAAATTTGTATTTCAAATCTGACTTAATCTCTAAAATGATAAAAATTTAATATAAAATCAATCATTAAAAATCTGAATAGAAGTTTTAATAACTCTAGTAAGTCAAAAATCAAAATAAACTGATTCAAATATTACGAAAATTTAAAACTTTTGTCCCATTGAATAGTATTTACATTTGTATAGTAAATACATTTATTTTTTTGTACATGCAATATTGTATCCTCAACCCAAAATCTCAATTTGTCATGGAAGTTATATTTACAATGGTAGTTATATCTCGTCACCATCAAATATATAAATATACTTTTGTAAAAACAAGCAAACCTTAAACATGTTTACAAGGATATAACCTTAGATCTATAAATTCTTTAACAGAATTAAAGGACTTCAATCATCAAAGATCAATAATTTTTAATCACGATCAAAGATACAAAAATTGTTTTATAGAGAAAAACAACATGTTTTAAAGGAGTTCATCTCAGATCTATTTAAATACTTCTGCATAATTTAATGTAACCCAGGATTTTTCTTATAAATTTAATCAAATTTAATTAAATATTGAAAAATCCTACAAATAACTTAATATCAATTCCTTTCATTTTTTCAAGTTCCTAACGATGCCAAACTAATTTTATCATCACAATCTGTTTTTTTTTTAATTTCCTCCATCCTAAAGTTGATTAGTTAAATAAATGTAAAAAAAAAATATAACCGTTATAAATGAAAAAAATGTTATAATCAATTAAAAAAAACAACAAATCTCAAAAGTAAAAAATTCTTTCCCTTCAACCCACCAATCATTGGCGATTATTTTAGAGTAACAAAAAAAAAAAAAAAACACCGGTATTTTTCAGATGATATTATGATATGATATATCCCAGTTAAGATAGTATCTATTTAGACTACATGGTAAATATTCGTAAGTATAATTCTAATCGTTTTATCTCTATGAACCCATCAATTACAACATTGAACTCAAAAATGTATGTATGTATGTATGTATAATAATAATAATATATTGTGTATGAATTTTGATATAATTTGATTTGATTTAAAAATTTCGATAGAAAATATTTGGGTCGGCTAAGCTATGTCAATTTTTAAAATGTCGATTCGCAAAAAATCGATTCGAAAATGTTGACGTCAAATATGACAATTTAGTGATTCTTTGAACGTCGATTCAAAAATGTTGACATGGAAAAAATGTCGATTCATAAAATGTCAACTTGGACAAAACGTCATCTCAAAAAAGTAAAAAATTTTCAACTCAATAAATGATTGATCCTACTATCAAATCTCTCCTAATGCAGAATCCGACGTATTCATATGTATATATAAATATTCTGACATTTCTCTATATGAAAAATAGTAAATTTTGTAAAAATTTTGGCATTTTTATAAATGAAAAAAATTAATTTTGAATGATGGCGGACCCAACTCTCACCAATAACATTATTGAAACCCTGATTTTGAGTACAAACCTAAAATCAATATTTATATTTAGTATTTCCATGCCTATGCCTATTTTATAACAAACAAATTGATTTTTCACAGTTTCATATGATAAAAAAATTTGTATACCCACGTATTCAGGGTATAATAAATTTGTCATTACGTTTGTGACGTCTTAAAGAAAACGAGGTCGATATATTCTCAAGTCTATGGAACGGATCAGAATCAAATTCTGAATCGATTAAACTATGTTCGTCAGTTCGTCCGCATAAATTTTTACATAAACATACCTCTGTACTTAATTAAGTAAAACTTGTAAGAGATGATCAAGAAAACAGCATATCATATTATGTTCATACCGATATTTCTATACAAAACAAAAAATTAAAAAATTCTAAAAAACGATGTTTTTGTCGATATTCAACCAAAGAATCGACATTTTCTCAGTAAACATTTTGGAAGGTCGATATTTTTCAAGAAAAAAACAATCGACATTTTGTCTTTAGACTTAATGGAAGTCTATATAAAATAACAATCCCAAAATAACTATTATTTGATATTTGAAAAAACGAAGAAAAGTCAAAAGAATTGAAAAATATGTTATTAACTTCATCAAGATCCAATATAAGTTTAATGTCTTATGTATTATATGGTAGGTACGAAGATATACTTTTAAAATTCGAAAATAGAAAAACAAAAACAGAAAAAGTTTATATAGGGAAAAAAAAAAATTATATTCTAAAGATTCTTAAACGTTTTTTTTGTATCATTTAATCAATTGTTATAGTTTTTTTTTTTCCCGTTTTTCTTTTTTTTTTTTGGTGAAAATTCTCATAAAATGTGTTTTGTTAATGTTTAAATTAACTGAAGATTTAATTTGTTTTTATTTTTTTTTATTTTGCCGATTTTGATTAATCTAAAGATACTTTTTTGTTTTTTGAATATTTTAGAACAAGTTGGTTAGAAATTTTCGAGATAAAGGAAATTATTGTAATATAAAGGAGGTAACATTTTAATGTTTTTTTTTTTTTTTTTTTTTTTTTTACTATTCAATTCGATTTAAATGATTGATTTTAAAATGTTAAGGTCTTTTGTTTTTTTTTTTTTTTTCGTTGAAAAAAGCTTTTGATTTATATGTTTAACCCCTCTTATATATACAAAAATAAATTTAAGCATTTATTGATTATATTGAATGCATTGGAACAAAAGAAAAAAAAAATCAAAAAATCAAAAAAATTAAATTAAAAATTTATTGTAAATATGAGGAAATTTATCATAAAACTATGAATTTTTATTTTATAGTTATACCAATAATAACATACGATAACAATAGAAATTAGAGGAGTTATAAAATAGAAAAACAATCAAAAATAAATTTAAATGTCTATAAAAAAAATTATCAAAAGGAAAAAAAACCATTTTTAAAAGTTACAAACGAGGCGCTTAATTTGTTTATTACGAATTTTATAATCTAAAAAGGGCACCTACATATATACATAATATATAGCATTTTTTTTATTGATTTTATATCAAGTAATCCTCTAATTAACATCAGGGTAATTTAAAAATAAGAGTATGTCATTTTTTTTTTTTAAATAAAAGCTATCATCAATATGGTTAAAGATAATGTTAATGTTAAGCTAATGGAAAAAATTAAAATTTTATTAGATTAAAATATTCCGAAAAAGGCAACAGAATTAAGTGAAAATTTCAACAACAGTGCAATGATCATTGACAAATTACGAAGAAATAAAAACATATGCACTTAATAAACATAAGATCCGTTTTAGACACATAAATGTAAAAAAAAAAACAAAACTCCTACATTCCGAAAATGCTAATAGAAAGCTTAAAAGAAATAGGCCACTAGACTTAACGATAAATGCAGATCACCTTCAGAGAGATTTGCAACTCGAGTAGATTTATAAGAGTTAACGCAAAATTAATGGTTGTTATTTAAGAGGTATAAATGGCAGTGCAATCTTTTGATGTAAATCTATTTTGCTCCACCTGTTATTACGTATTGTGAATGTTGCCTTCTCTTATAATACATCTCTACTGCCTCTAACAAAGTAAACATTTTTATATGGCTTTATTACTGGCAGTACATCTTCGGCAAAGCTATATGCTGCTATGTGCACATATCTTGCTCGGAGTAAAGCTACCCAGTTTTTGAGTATGAGTATGTAGTTTATGAGAAATTAATGTTTAGTCTTTGAAGACTAGTTTTAATCTTTTAGCAAGGAGGTGGTCTAGTGGTTTTAGTGAGTTAAAGTCTAATACATACAGTTTCAATGATTCTCATCTTCCTTACGCAAAGGGGGAAAAAACAGGAAAAAAATCAAATTCAAAATTTTTATTATTTTCCAGTTATTTAATAAAGATTAAATTATATTGAAGATTTTTAATCATATAAAATAAGTTATAAATGAAAGCCATACTTAATATTAGAAAGATTATATACATATGTATGTAAGTAAGTATGACTTAAGTACTTAATTACTAAGTCACTTCATTTTAAAAAAGTTTCCGAAAATTTTTGTAGATTGTAGTAGATTATCAGTTTCTTGACTAGCAATCAATCTCAGTCAAACAGAATATTTAAGCAGTCAACTGATTTATGCCATAATCACAATTCGATATTCAGATTATTTGATAATACCTAAGTTTTAAGTGAAAGTCATATAGAAATTTTTTAATTCTTAACAAAAATAGCTTTAATTATAGATATAGCAATTTAGAACATTTATACTATCTATACTATCTGTATCTATCTTATAAAAAATAACCCTCCAGTACTCGTGTATGTGTCTGTCTTCTCAATCAAAATTAATTTTTAAACCTACTTAACTAAACATTTTATACTCTTCTGAAGAAAAAAACGAATAGATTTTATCACTAAAAAATACCTACCATAAGTACTTACCGCAAGGCTAACAAAATATATCTTTCAAAACTGAATAAGCTATGTGTGTAGTAAGTAAAGTATTACAAAATCTTTAAAAGCAAAGCCCACTCTTTAGGAGCTAATCGTTATATTTTAAAAAAAAATTAATAACCAAAAACCAAAGTAGTCTTACAGTAAACTTCTTACTAAGTAGATTAATCTAAAATCAATCTAAAACTTTCTCTAATTTAATTCAATTTAAACTAACTATTTTTCTAAGGCAGCATTAAACGTCTGATATCTAAGTATAAGTAATCATATAAAAAGTTACTTAGAACGTTAAAATTATTGAAAAAAAATACTAATATGATTACTAGGATAAATAACAATATGACCATATATATATATGTATGTGTTGAACTATGGTCTCTCTTAAAAATCTTGACTCCAGTTAAATACAAATAATAAACAAGGCAGAATGTAAACCAACTATTTTTAAAAGCGCACATTTCCAAAAGATAATACAAACTACATATTTAGAATTGTGACTTGCACCAAAATTTGAAAATTATAAGAAAAAATGTATGGCCTCGGTGGCCTAGTGGGTATATAAACACCGAGGGAATGTGGGTTCAAGTCCCACACGTGTCGTAAGAATAATTACCCCTTACAACATTTACAGCCACGCCTGAAATGAAAAGGCTGTGTGATTTCCTTGTCACATCCATGTGGCAGGGGAATAAACTGAAAAATATATATATATATATATTATTGAACCTTTAACTTTTATGTCTTGCCGAAGAAAAATTTGTACAGGTGTCTAAAAATAGCAAATTTTCAATTTTTGGGCCGTAATAGCTTTTAAACAGGGGGTGGTACAAAACATTTTCTATGAGGAAACTTATACTAATTCTAAAAGTTCTTTCTTACCTTAAAATTTCAAGTCGCTATCTAAAAGCGTGTCATAACTCCGGCACGGGAAGGTAGAAAAATCATAATTCGGTTTTCACATAACGGTAACTTTTAATACTAAATTTAAAGAACTAATATAATTTTGATATTGATATATAAACGTAAAACAAATTTCTACCGAATGGCTTTTTTAAATTAAAAAAATGTCAATCAGAACATGAAATATACACAATTAAAACTAGGATTTTTTCAAAGTTTTAGGGGCTGTAGCTCTGTAATGGATCTACATGAAAAAGTTGTTCTATAAAATAATTTTTTTTATGAGACCATGGTTAAAATTTCATTTCTCTATCTTTAACGGTGTAGAAGGTTTGTAAACATACGGACGGACGGACAGAGTTAAACTAATTGGTATATTTTTTTAAAATTTTTTTAGAGATGTGCTAAAAAATATTCTTTTATAAAATTTTTTACTATGGTTATATTTTTAAAATATAATCTAGGATATATAATAACTTCATACACCAATTTTCTGAAATTCCAGGTGAAATTCAATACAAAAAAAAAAAGAATTGCGATCTCTTTTCAAAAAAACAAAAACTGATCCTTATAGAAAATAAAAAAAATTAAAACATTCTTATCTTTTTGAAAACCAAAATTAAAAAGAAAAAACATTTTTTTTTTTTTTGCAATAACAAAAGGATCAAAAAGATCGAGCACAGTTTGAGAATTGAAAAGATTTCAAGTGGTATATCATGCAACAAGTAATTAAAAAACAAAAAAAAAAACTGACAAAAGGATCACACCACATCACACAAAAAAAAAATGATGGGTTTTCTTTTGTCAAATCAAAATATGAAAGAATAAAAAAAAGAAACAGAAAAAACATAACAAACCTACAAGAAATGAAAACACACACGCATCCTAGACTTTTTACTTGTTTCTTTTTTTTTTTTTGACATTTTAAAATAGACAAAAGGTTTGTGAAATTAAATCTTTTCTAAATTTTAACAAAAAAAAAACAAAAACGAACCGATGTAAATTTTAAAATCTCAAAAAAAAAAAAAGCGTCCTATTTTATTTAGATCCTTTTCATTGTTTTGTACTACAAAGTGTTAAAACTGTTATTAACATTAGGTTTTAAACTTTAAAATGATTGATTAGATTATGGCAAAGGATTAAGGGAAGCTGAAGTGTGAAATGAATTTTGTTCTTAGAAAGATGAAACAATAGTAAAAATTATTAAAAAAAAAAAAAAAATGGCATGAATTTGCAGAAACATATTTAAAATACAATTTAAAAAAAATTTAAAAAAGATTAATTAGTAAATAATAATCTTAAGTCGTTATGAAACTCAAGCATTATTTGATAAGTTTCAGGCATTATATGAAATTATTTTTTGCAATATTGCAAATAATTATTGAATTTCAAAATTTATATTTCATCTCAGATTCTTTTTTTTTTTAAAACTTTAATTTTATTGTGACCATCCTTTTTAATAACTCAGTTTAATCTGACCAATAACGCAGTGCGTAAGTCATCCGATAGATGAAAGACTTTGAGTTCAAAAAATAAAGTAAACAAAATAAATATACTTGAAAAGGAAAGGTTGATTTATTTTCTTCATCACATTTCTTCATCCCTTATAAAATCCAAACTCACAAAATCCAAGCACGACATTATTAAAATATCTCAAAATTCTAATGACAATCTCCGACTTTTCTAATAGCTGTATTTTTTCTACAATATTCCACATTTAATATTGAATTAATTAAATAAATAAAATTAATTAATATTTTTTTTATGTATATATATTACAACAAGATATTTGCCACCCCAAGCCCCCCCGCAAAACAAATTATTAGAACGGTGATTTTGAAACGAACTGTAAAATCTCTCCAAATTATTTTTTCTCACATATACATATTTTTAACTACAAAGCTTTGAAAACAGTGGAGGCTGTCACCTCCAAACCTCTACTAAACAAATTATTGAAACCCTGTAGCCAACTACAACTCTCCTGAACCTCGCATAAATTATTTTGTAAAAGGCCTATAATCATGATTTTGTAATCAACTAAAAGATGTCTAATAATTATTATACCCGTATGAACTATGTTCAAGGGTATAATAAATTTGCCATTAAGTTTGTGACACCTTAAAGGAGTCGAGCTAGATACAGTGTCAAAGGTATGGATCGGCTCAGAATCGAATTCTGAGTCGATTAAGCCATGTCCGTCCGTCCGCACGATAACTCAAAAAATAAAGGAGCTAGGAGGCTGAAATTTTTTTTATGGCACTTTTGTAAAATTGTTAGCTTTGCTATTTAAATCCAACATTTTCGGTCGGCGGGTTCCAGTAGCTGCCATACAACTTCTATCTTTATATAGAAATAACTCAGTATCTATTCAAGCTAGGTTTCTGAAATTTTGCAAATGATGATCAAGTTTTATGGCAACAACTTCTGTAAAATTTGGTTGTGGTGGTGCGGCGGGTTAGGGTAGCTGCCATACAACTTCTCCGTTTAAATGAGAATAACTCAGTGTCTATTGAAGCTAGCAACCTGATATTTAGTAACAAGGTGTCGAGTTACAGGCCAACAACTTTTGTAAAATTTGGTTGGTCTAGAGCAGCCGGTTCAGGCTTCTTGCACCTCTTCGAACTTAATGAAGCTAGGCGTCTGAAATCTTGCAAATGATGATCAAGTTTTATGGCAACCACTTTTGCAAAATTTGGTTGTGGTGGTGCGACGGGTTCGGGTAGCTGCCATACAACTTATCCGTTTAAATGAGAATAACTCAGTGTCTATTGAAGCTAGGAACCTGAAATTTAGTAAAGAGGTGTCGAGTTATAGGCCAACAACTTTTGTAAAATTTGGTTGGTTTAGAGCAGCCGGTTCAGGCTTCTTGCACCTCTTGGAACTTAATGAAGCTAGGCGCAATAGATTCAGGTAGCTGTCATACAACTCCACAATTTACATAAATATATCTCTGTAGTTCGGTACTAAAACATCTGAATGTTTTTAAAAGATGATCAAGTTTTATAGAAACAGGATATATTACGTTCATACGGGTATCTCAGAGTTGACACAGTCTACTCTACTGCACTCTTCCTCGTTTTTATGCATAAGTTCTCCCAAAGGCAAGGAAACAATTTTTGAAAATAAAAACTGTTTGGATTTTGAAGGATTATCTCACATTGTATGTGCGGTAGGGGAGCCAAATTAAATAAATAAATAAATAACTAAATTTTACCAGTTTTGCATTCTATAGACAAAACTTTTAATATACGCTACAGCTCGATTTCACTGTTGCAGTTGGAGTATTTAAAATTAAACTTATTTGTTATCAAAAGTTTAGGTTCTTGAAACTATAAAAAAAAAAAAAAGAATCCAAAAAAAAAAATAACGATCAACCTGAAATCTTTTGAAAAAACATCCTGATTAAAATTTCATTTTAAGTTGAAATTATAACAGTTTTTACATTGTATATTGTAGTTTTTATTTCTGACAGATCAAACCTTATCATACTAAAGCGAAAAAAAAGCATTTTTCAATGGTTAGAAATTTGGTTTCATTCATCATAATCATACAATCAAACATTATACCTAATTTTATACTAATATCTATACCTATTTTATCTATATGACAGAATTACATTGATTAAAGGCAACTCCTAAAGAAGGTGTAATTTATTAATGTAAGGTCGGATAAGACAATAATAAAGACATCTAACATCTTTTGATCTCTTTAAACCATATGTATAACTTTCAATGTATTTTCAATGCATTATTTTAAGGATTTAAACTCATACTAATTTTTCAAAAAATTTAAAATAGAGAGAAAGGAAATGTATAATAGTTTATTTTTCTCATATATACGCAGAAAATCAACATATCCACATATCTTAACCAATTTTACTTTACTAAATTCTCTTCTAATATTGTTCTGTTTTAGCGAGATACTTCTTATTTATTATTATCCTACCAAATATCTAAACAATCATTACTGGATTTAAAAAATATATTCAAATTTAATTAATATAGCTCAAAAAACGCATTTTTTAAAACTTACGTGGAAATTTGAGGTTATAATAAATTAAAACGCTTACCTGTAAATAAAAAATATAAAAAATTATTAGAAATTGAAAAAACAAAAAAAAAATTTGAATATTAATTTTAAAATATATTTAAAAATCTTAAGAACTAAATTTGACAAAAAAAAAAAAAAAAAAAAAAAAGAATTTTAATATGGTATGACTAATAAAAACACATTTTAAGAAAATCTTTAAAAAAAAGCTATAAAAGGATTAAATATATAAATCTTATAAATTATTATGATATCAAAAGATTCAATTTATTAGTAAAAATTTTTTTTTTTAGAAAATTTATTTAAAATTTTTGCAAAGATCTGTCGAATTTAAAATGATAAACTGTTAATAATTCTTTTGGATGGAAAAAAAAATGAATTTATAAATTCAAAAGAAAATCTCCTTTGAACTTCTTTGGAAATTTATGTAATTATTTTGGATTAAAATAAAACCTCTATAAAAAAAAAATATATGAAGTATACAAAAAAAAAAAAAAAAAATATTTTAAAACAAAAATTTCTCGTATCGTATCGTTCTCATGTATTTGTAATATAAGAAAAACGAGGAAGAATACAGTTGACTTTGTCAACTCTTAGATACCCGTACGAACCGTTAGTATGTTCACAGCCTGTCACTCTGCTCACAATATTATTTTTTTAATATTTTAGTATTTTAAAATAATTTGGGTGAATTTTATAATTTCTAGAACTATGGGTTGTACATATATTCAAACTATATGTTTATATGTACATTCTTCAAAAGCAGATTCTAACCTTTCACATAACGATTATCAATCCAAAACTTTTTCAAATATTCTATAGTACCATTTAGTACTAGCGGTAAATGTATATTAAATTTACTTAGTACAAAATAGTAAATATAATTTTAAATATTATATTATATTATATTTAAATATTCCATTGACAGAATAATTTCTTATAAGTACAATAAAATACATATATGTATGTAAATACGGCGCTATATAATATACATCTATACTCTTATCATTCATTCACTAGTGACATATACGATATGTAAATAAACATGATATTATATAAGTATGTATATATATTAATATCATATAAATAAAAATTCTTCAAGCAACCGTTATGTTGTTTATTTATTTGCATTTTTATGTACTACGCATTATATCCTCAACAATTTCAAATTATCGAGTAAAACAAAATGCAAAAAATTTGTTGAAGAAATTTGTTAGAAAATTTGAAAAAATCAAGTAACACTTTCGTCAATTATAAAGTAACCCTACATTATTAAAAAAAGTTGTTAACAGAAATAAGAATATAATATTGAAGCTTTAATTTTTATGTATTACTTTAAAAAAATTTTAACAGGTGTTCAAGTTACAGGTGTTTAAAAAAAGGAAATTTTCATTTTTTGACCCCTTACAGCTCCCAAACGGGGGGTGATACAAAAAAAGTTTCTGAAATGACTCATACTTATTTTCAAAGATCTAACATCTGTCAAAATTTCAAGTTTCCAACTTAAACCGTTTAGAAGATAGAAGGGTTGAAGGATTTTGCAAAATTTTAGTTTCACATAACGGTAAATTAAGACACCGTATGCCACAAAAATATATTTATTGTATATATACTTTTATAGCTAATGAAAGTAGTAATCGTTTGGCGTTTTCAAAATGAAGATATACCTTATACAACTTGTGCTATAACAATTTAAATATAGAGCTTTTTTGAACCTTTGGGGAGCTGTAGCTCCGTAACGGGTGGGGCTACAAAAAAAAGTTATAAAAATAAAATTAATATTTTTGTGAGATCTATCAGCGGTTAAAATTTCATAGCTCTATTGCAAAAAAAATGTCTGGATCTAAAAGTTAGGTGTTCGAGAGCTACCCTAAGGCTTGGTCCAAACTCAACCAAAAAAAATAGGGAACCTACAAATTACTCCCAAAATATTTTGTGTAAATTTCAAGATTCTAGCTTTCTTAGTTTTTGAGTTAGCGTGCTGACGGACGGACGGACGGACGGACGGACATGGCTCAAAAGTGTTAGAATTTTTTTCTGATCCGATCCATACCTTTGAAGGTATATCTAGCTCGCTTATTTCGAGGTGTTACAAACGGAGGAGTAATTTTATTATACCCGATCCTATCGTACGGGTATAATTACGCTCCAGCATTTTTAAGAAATTCGATGTTTTTGAACCAAACCAAAAAAAGAAATGCTATACTTTTGGAAAGATATTTAGATGGTCCCTTTTTGTAAACATATGATAACTAAAGAGTCCTAAAAATTTAGCAAACGTGTTCGACTCGTTTAGCAAACGAGTCGAACGACTCGTGTTCTATTTTTTTTTTTTGAAATTTTTTGGGTGTATGCGGCAATCTAAAATCATTTTTACTACAATCAGAGATCAGATATATGGTTGTTAACTAAAGTTTCATAGTTTGAATAGAATTTCATAGAAGTTCTCTAGTTTTTATAGAATTTTATTTTCTATTATATACAAAAAAAATGATAATATGTACATAATAATTAAAAGTAACTTCCATTTTAATACATAAAATTCCTATTTTTTCGTGGTCTTTTTCAGAATTAAAAACGTCGCTCTCGATTAGTTAATTTCAGATTTTAGCACATTTTTAGTACGTGCGTTAGTCTGTCTAAGAAACCTTTTATCCCGTCTAAGATAGAAGTATGAAATTTTAACCATGAATAGGTCTCTGAATTTTATGGAACAACTTTTTTTTTTTTATGTAGCCTCTTCAACTACGGAGATACGATCTTTCAAAATGAGTAAAAGTCCTATTTTTAAATATGTGTATCTCAGACTTTGTTTAATATTTGTTCAATCTAAAAACGCCAAACGACAGGAGTTTTTTTTTTAGATTAACAGTTTTTTTTAGAATCAAAATTTTATTATTTTTTGTAATTTAGTATTTACCGTTATGTGAAAACAAAATTTTGGAAGATTTTGTTTCCTTCATATAATTATCAGTTTTGTCTATTAAAAATTTTGTCATATTTCCTAGTGATAGTGTAATTTTTTTTTATAGTTTGTGATGAATCGCACATCAACCTTTTATAATTCCTGAATATCTAAAACTGAATATCTCAATTTTGTATTATCATCATATAGCCATTTCCATATATTTTAATTTTATATATCTGTAAATTTTCGTTTATCAGAATCTTATCAATAAGTTGTTTTCACTTTTTATTACTTAATAAATTTATATATAAATTGAATACCTTTAAAATTTTGTATATGAATTGTAAGGACGTCATATAATCAAAGTCAGTCAATGGACCTCAGACAATCGTAAACATCCTGTATAATATGTGTGTACTGTGTTCTTGTACATAAAAAAAAAAAAAGTTTTCATCTACGATACCGATATAAAATTGCGATAAAAATTTCTGTTTTTTTTTTTATTTTTTTTATTTAAACTCTGATTCAATTAATGAAATCTGTTTTTTTTTTTTTTTTTTTTTTTAATACCTGATATTTTCTTATTTTTTTAATTTTCCTTATCAGAAAATACGTGATAATTGTAGAATTTAAATAGAACAGACTTTTAATTGTTATATATTTAATTTTTTTTTTTTTTTAACTGAAATTTTTATTCAGATTTTGGTTGGCGCGTTTATATACGTTGCGTTAATTTTGAACCCCTTTTTTTTTTTTTGCTCTTTTTGCATAAAAAATTATAACATTAAAATGTAACGATTATAATGTACTTTGAATTCTCTCTGACTGTATGTTTGTTTAATCATTTTTTTCAAAATCAATTTTTTAAAATTTAAACTTTTCAAATCAAAATATGTATAAAAATTCAAGCGTTGTAATAACGGTTGAAGTAATACGTATTTGGAGATACCAAATAATACTTTCATTAGAATTTTCTTATTTAAGAAGGTCTAATGTTCTTTTTCTTAGAAAACTTGAAATCTAATCTATATACATGTATAGAATGAATTGTCATATTATTTATTGGAACTTGAAATTTGGAACCAAAAGAAAATTTTATCTTTTAGTCTTAACTTTATACGATTTCCGTCCCAAAAATATGCTTTTAAAATGCAAAAATATTTTGTTCGGGTACCGTCAAGCCAAATAAGAGCCAAAAATTAAAAATATATAGGTACATAATACATTTCTACCTCAAATTAGTTTAACTTTAAAGTGATTTATTCTATAACTTTAACCTTTTGTACCTTTTGTTATTTCAACCTTAAACATAAATCTGACTATTATCATTGTTTCGAGGCGTCAAAATTGCAAACAACTTTATAAAAAAACCTAAAAAAATAATTTGCATTTATTTTTTTTTTATTTTTTATAGGAGTAAAGATTTTCTTGGGGGAATAGGATGAAGACATGCCCATCGAACTCGGTTCGCAAGCTATTGTTCTGACATTTTCCCAGGATATTTTAATTTTATTCAGATCCAGAAGAATTATCCGTCGCCAGATTTTGTTTGGTTGACCGCGTCTTCTATAGTGTCTTATGGGTTTCATTCTAGAGCCATTCTTGCAATGTTTTCTGACTATTTAAACCCTGTACACGTAAGTGTGTACCGTATGCGCCTTTATTTCCGTTGCGTTATTTGTTTCCTACTTTCATAACTGGTTTCACACTTGTAATATTTTATGTTTTTATAACACGTTTTATTTAAATTTGTTTAATTTATACGAAAAGAAAATTACGAAAAGATACTTTTCAAATGCGGTAAATAAATGATTTCAGAATCAAATTGCATAATTATTTTTAATGATTCAATTCGGATGAATTTTCGATATAAAAATTCCTTTTAAAGTTTTCTAATTTAACTAGAAAGCAATAAATTATTAAAAATATATATCTGCTAATTGGAAAGCTTACTTTTAAATTTCATTTTAATTTTTCTTTATTATTACGAGATTACCTTTACGTTTTACCTCTCATCTTTTCTAGACGGTATTCATGGTATGCAAATATTTATTTTTTTTTTTTTTAATTACAAACATTTACATTTTTTTTTTTTTTTAGGTTTTTTTTTTATTGATTTACTTTATAATAAATTCTTAGAAATATTTGCTTTATTTATACAAATCGGGATTTTATCAGTAAATCTCTTATAAAAAAAAAAAAAAAACCCGTAACAATTACAAATAATTAAAAATGGCGACGTAAAGTTTGAATTATCTAAGAAATTAACAAAAACAAAAAATAAAAATTACATTATAAGTTTCCCTATACGCAGAAAGTAATAATTTAATTAAAATTATATGACAATAAATTATAGATATATTTTTTTTATTATTATGTCTCCTATATGCCCCCCATACATAGACGATAATGTAATAGGAGAATAAAGTTCGCCTACCTTTCGCAGGTGCGGCGCAAATTAGATATATAGAAAGTTTTAACCAAACATTAAATAAATCAAAATTTTTAAATAATTTTGTTAAAATAAATTGAAAGATTGAGTCAATTAATTTAAAACAATTTAATTAGATTAAAAATTAATACATTTAATAAATTTATAATTTATATTTTAACTTTCTTTAATTTAGATTAAGTAATTAAATTAGGATAGGAAGTTTCGGTGGGCTTCTAGAGAGTAAGAAAGAGCGTATAAGGTGTGCTGAAAAGCTCGAGGGAGTGTAAATTCGGATCCCATACACATCGTAATAATAATTCCCCATTACGATGTGATTACAACAACATTTGGAAAGGAAGTGGAACTTAGTGGAATTCACTGAAAAAAAAAAAAAAATTAGGAAATTTATATACAAAATTAGTAGAAGCAAACAAATAACATTTTATTGTTCGATTACAATAAACAACGCATAGGACGCAGAGAACGTAAATTATAATTATTGACATTTTACAAGTACGATAATTATTCGGATCTAATTAAATTTGTAAAAGCCATAGTGACCAGACTATTATTATTTTTAATTTCAATACCTCTGCTCCTAAAAAATTTTTGGAATCTTATTATTTATTAATATATTTGATTTTAGGAGTGTTCGTCTTTCAATATTATATAGGATTCTTCAGTTGACTTGTCTAGATCTATGTAATTTAGTATTACTAGCTTGCCTTGCCTACAGAAGAATACATTAGTGTTGAGGCAATTCAGCACTATACATACAAGCTTATTGAAGATTCAAGTTGTGTTTAATGATGAAACACTTCTAAAATAACAGTCCAGTGTATTATTTTGTATGATACAACTATTGCCATATGTAATCATGTCTATATATGTTAATAAAGAAGCTAACTTATTTAATAAAAACAAGTGAACCTATATATAATACACATTGGTCGTATTATTCAATTTTTGAAAATAGAGGCCTCGGTGGCCTAGTGGGTAAGAGAATATAAAATACGCTATAAACACCGAGAGAGTGTGGATTCAAATCTCACATATGTCGTAAGAGTTTTTCCCCTTTACAACATTTACAGCCACGCCTGAACAGAAAAGGCTGTGTTCACATTTATGTGGCAGAAAAATGCATTAAAAAAAAAAAATTTTATTTTTAAATATTTTCTTTTTCAAAATTTCATTATTTAAATTTATGTATATACTTGTATATAACAAGGATTGAATTAAATAACCCTTTCTTTAAATAGCGATATTTTTGTCGGAACTCAAATTAATTCAAAGTATAATCAGAGACTAGTATAATTTTTTTTTAATTTCATTTAAGTTTGCCATAAAATCTATTTAAAATAAACGAAATACATATGCTATATGTCTTGTTTTATATACTTACGAAAATCAGCCTCTAGGTCGAGTTAAGAGATCAATTTGGTATAAATTGAAAAAGTATGCTGCATTATATTAAACGTAAATTAATAATATCAACCTTATCCTTTAATAGTTAAATCAGGTTAAATGATAGTTTAATAATGTGCACTCACTTAAAGGGGGAGTACAATTTAAGTACAATTTTGGTGCAATATAACGGTTAAAAGTTCACATTTATTTATTAATTTTTTTTTTAACACATTTATTTATTCTAAAAAAAAGTATTTAATATATCCCTGGTAGATCTTAACAAACCTTTTTCTATGAATCACAAATAGCAGCATTATCATAAGCTCTGGCCCGATATTGTCTAAATGCAATAAAAATTAATTTTTCATTAATTAGAAAGTAAAGATTTATTTTGGAACCAAAACGTGAACAATGGTATAATCTGGTATAATGATGGATTTTTTATTTAAGAGAATTTCCTACTTTTTACCCTCACAACCTTTTTTTTCAACATCGCACACAAAAAAGAAACAAAAACTACTTCTGAAAATAAATGTATACATTTAATAAAAAAAATAATGCCTCTAACAGTAGAAAAGGAAAATTTTACTTATTTTACAAATAAATTATAGTAAGAGGTTTGTGTCTAAACACTAGTCTCCGCCCAACCAGAAATCAATTTACGGAAAATTTTGAAATAAGAAAAAAACAAAGAAAATTATAAGTGGATTATGTCTTCACTCAAAATTATTTTCATTGAATCTCCAATACCACCAATACTCATTTTTGAAGCTGCTTTTTCTTTTATATAATTTATACATTGTACATTGTACCATTGTACTTGATCATACAAAACAATTCCCGATTTATTACTTTACCTACCGTAGAACCCTACCGTAAATAATCCAAATTTTTACCGTTTCAAGAATAGGTATTTTACTAAGAAAAAAATAAGATTCCTACATATTATAACTGTTATAATATTCATTTTTATCCATTTCACAAACCTTTAATTAATAAACACATTCCACATTAAAGTAATTTATATGAAATACTCTCAAACTGTAAACAAAATAAATAAATGTTATATTAGCGAATACAATCACCCAACTAAATGAAATGAAAATAATATATAAAATGCATGTAACAAAGAGTGAGTCGTCTTATATCGTGTATTTTGAAAATTAATTCCCGTTACAGTGTAATTTTACAGTGTTTTGTCACTTTTGTCCTTTTGTTTAAAAGAATAATAGTTCATTATTGAATATAACAGTTTTTATTGTTTTCTTTTTTATTTTTTATAAGATATAACCAGATAATGTGATAAAATATCATTATACATTTTATTTATTAATAAATTAACATAAATTGCAAAAATTTTCGTCAAAAGTGTATTGTACAGAGTTATTACACGTAAACAGTTAATTAAACAATTTGTACATGAGAGCTTTTAAATAAAATTTGATAAAATAATTCCGGAACTACCCTTTTCTGAACACATTTCAATTAGATGCAATCAAAAATTTTTTTTTTTTCTTATTCTTTAAAATTAATTTAGATTTTTATTTTACTGTTAAAAATTTTAATCTGTTGGGGTAAAAACCAAACCAAGCACAAATCTGATTCACCAGGTTAGTTTCCTACATTGACTATAATGTATGGATCCATATGCATCTACATTTATACATATGATGTATATTGACGAGTTTTATATTTATATTTAAAAATTTAGGCTAAGTACTTTCATATAAAAAACTGAAGTATGAATATTATACTTTCTTTAAAACCTGTTGTTATCTCTAATGATTAGATCTTATTAGGAAATCAAAAAAAAATCCATTATGAAAAATCGTAATAACAGAAATACGAAATTACAGTATATACATATAATATATAAGTAGTAAAAATTAAAATAAATTAACATAACGGTATAATTAATTATTTATTATTAATAAAGTATAATTTAGTGATGTAAATTAAGTTCCTATTATAAAAATTATAATAAAATTTTAATTAGATTTGATAAAAAAAAATCCTTAAGGATATGTGAAAAATCGATTAAAAATTAAAACAATGTCATACACCTAATGTAAAACTAAAAAATTTTTAAAGGCATATTCACTTAGAAAATTTCGATATCAAAAAATCTAAAACAGTATTTTATGTATTTTCTAACATTTAATTCCTTTAAGAATTCTGAAGTTTTAACCCTTAAAGACTGATATGTTGAAAAAAAATATGTTTTCGCTTTAAAAATATGGTTTTTCCGACTTATAGTTTCCTATAACGAGTAGTCATTCATAAAAAAACCAAACAGTTATACTACAAAACTACTATGTATTATATTACATATTTCTACAGCCTGCTACAATTACTTATCCTCAACTTGTATTGCTTTATAGCAAACAAAAATTTTGTAAGCCGACAAACAGACATGCTTTCATTCTTGCTTTTTCTTTTTTGAAAATGTGCTAAAAATGTAATTTTTATAATTACATATACATATGTGTATATATTTTTTTAAATCTTCAAAAGAAACCAACAAACGTTAGGTCTTTTTGCAAGTGTGGGATTTTTACCTATACTGTCTGGGGAATAAGATTAGCAATGAAAAGGCGATAAGAAAGAGTAAAATTGAATTTTATTTAGATTGTAGGAGGTGTATATATAGTTCAACTATATATAGTTTTATATATATATATATGTATATATATGTAGTTGTCTGCACAGATAAAAAATTCTTTAGAAAATATTTGCAGTTATAAGATTTTATATAGGTTCAAATGAAAATGAAGAAGAAAATAATAATGGTTAAAGAAAACTGTGGAGAGGGGAAGAGGAAATGTTAAAAAAAAAAAACAAAAATCAACACTTTAACAGTAAGCAATGGTGATTTATTTTCTTATTTATTTATTTTTTTTTTTTTTATCATTTGCAATCTTTTATTATCAAAATGTGAAAATTCCACACAGCAAAAACTTTTAATAATTATACGATTAAAGTAATCATAATTCATTTACGCTTATTAGCACATTAGCGTTTTTTTTTTTTTTTTTTTTTGTGAATCAACGACAAAAAAAAAATGAGAAATTTTTTGAATCAAATTAATGCTCAGTATAAGCGGAATTGTTACTGTTATTCTTTTTAATTCGTTACAATTTCGGTTTTTTTTTTTTCTTTTTTTCTTTTTCTGAATTTTTGGCTACTTAATTATTATCATGTTAATTAAAAATTAAAATAAACAAAAATCTCTTTTGTATTTTATTTTATTAATTTAATAAATATTGTAAATTTTTGTTATGGGAAAATCATTTAGAACTCAACTCTTCTGTTTTTATTGTTGTTTTTTTTTTTCACAGATAATCTTTATTCAAAAAAAAAAAAAAAAATAAAACACATATAAAAAAAAAAAACAGAAACAAGAAACGGACTTAAAACTAAGGATTGGTAAATAAATAAAGAATATATAGCGAATAGCTAAGCATATGTAAGTATATAAATATATATATAAGTACAGTATAAAACAAAAATGTTTGAATAAAAAATTTATATTGCGTTTTAGGAAAAAAGTTTCAAAAAAATTTTGAAAAACTTATTTATTAGTTTCATTCCGTCCGTCTACCTACATCGGTCTTCTAACAACTTCAACATCTCTCTTAAAATAAAAAAATGTGAATTATTAGATAAAATAAATCTGTGGCAAGAAAAATTTATAAGTATTAATCCCTATTTTAATTTAAATCATATATTTTATTTTATATTTTGTGATAAATATTTTATAAAAGAGAAACAGCCTTTGCCTCCGCGCCTAAGTAGGCATTAGAAAATAAAGTAAGAAAATTAAGAGAAAGAAATTATTTAGTTAAGTAATTTCGAAATAATTTAGTTGGGTAATTTAAGAGAGCGCAAACATAGTCCGTATCCGTTAAGTAAATTAAATAAAGAATAGTGAAATTGAGTGTAAGAGAAGAATAACAATGTTTAGTTTGAAAGGAATGAAATTATTTCATAATTCATTTATTGATTAAAGAGTTAGCTACAATTGGTGATACAGGGGTGATTTGAACACGCAACCTTCTGGATCTGTATTATTAATTAAAAAATAACTATTGTAGAGGAAATCTTTAATGTACGCCGAATGTCATAAAATTTCTTAAGCTCTTAAGTAAGGACAAAAGTAATTTAATTTTTCACAATTTGATTTTGGAATTTACTGTTCTGTAAATTGTAAATAAATTATATGGCGTACAGAAATTATTCCAGAAACCTGGCAAAAATCTGGTGATATTATCACAATACATAAAAAGAGAAACAAAAAAGATTGCAATAATTATCGTAGAATATCACTTCTCAACATAGCATACAAAATATTTTCTAATATACTATATAATCGTATTGACACAAGAAACGAAACCATTATTAGCGTTTATCAATGTGGCTTTAAAAGCTTTTGATAGTATAGATAGAGCTAAAATTAGTGGTATTCTTGTTAGACTTGGCATCCCAAAAAAGTTAACTAGATTAGCATATCTAACCCTGAGAAACACATCTGCAAGATTCAAATTTCAAGGGGTTCACAAAATCTTTCAGAATAGAATCGGGAGTTAATATAATTTATAATACTATACTAATGCTTGTGATTCTGAAACAAAGGAGATGCCCTATTAACATTACTATTTAACCTAGTCCAACATTATGTTATAAAAGAGATAGATCCTCAAGGAACTATATTTATAAAATCAATACAAATATGGGCTTTCGCTGATGATATTGTAATAATTGCTAAGAATGTAAGAGAGTTGAAAGAAACATTTACACATTTGGAAGCTGATGCTAGAAATGTGAGACTGATAATAAATGAACCCAACACTAAATACTTCGTAGGAAGCAAATCACATATACCAACACAAGATCTTAATATTAATGACTATATATTCGAAGGTGTGCATCAGTTTAAGTATCTCGGGGTTGTATACAGTAAGAATGAAGACACAGCTGTGGTAATTCGGGAAAAAATACAAGCCGCAAGTAGATATTACTATGCATACTCTAAGCTTATGAAATCTAATCTGTTGTCAAGAAACATAAAGCTTAAATTATACAAAACATTAATCAGACCGGTTCTAACATACGGATGTGAAACATGGACGCTTAAAATTGCAGATTGTAGACAATTGGGAGTATTTGAGCGTAAAATACTTCGTAGAATATATGGACCAGTTAAAAACGAAGATGGTTCATACGGGTCAAGATATAATTTCGAGCTTGAATAATTGACTGGATATAGAACCATAGAAAGATTCGTAAAACCGCAAAGGTTAAGATGGATAGGACATGTTATAAGAATGACGGATCACAGCTGCACAAGATCGAGATGTATGGAAGAGAATTATAGTGAAAGCTCAGGTCCAACAAGGACTGTAAAACTATAGAAATAGAAGAAATTGTAAATGGTATGATTGAAATTTTGAGTTATGTAAGATCGTTTGGTTCATCTAATTTGAATTACTTCCATCTAATATTTTCCTATTACGACCGTTTGGGAATTAATAAGAATACAAAGTTATAATTTTAGGTATCTGAAACCTTGTCAACTACACTTATTAACGGTTTTCTTAAGAATATGGGAAATAAAAATGTCTTCTAATTTTTTACTATCTTTTACTATTAAAAGAAAATAAAAATATTTATTTAATTGTAATGACAATTCAAGAAATTTTCCATTCCCTTTTTGCAGATACGCGTCTTTAAAAAAAATTGATTTTAAATACTGCCTTGGTTTTTAACATTACAATAGACATTTATAATTGTAGATATCTGTTTGTACCCAAGTTTGCAAGAATTTATGTATGAAACGAATATTTATTCTGGAGAAAGGATATCTGTTTAAAATTTATCTCATTTTGAAAGAATGTCGATTTATTTATTATGCTAAAACGTTAAATTCTAAATGCATTGCATCTTGTAGCAAGTAAAGTACTAAAATACAGTGCTCGGTGAGATAGTTAGCTATCTCTTTAGTTAATATTTTACACAGATCTGCATACTGCATACTGATCAAAATATGCATTAATATTTTTTTTGAAGACAATTTTAATTGTGATCACCAGCTTAAGAGTTTTGAATAAATCTTTCTCATATACTCCTTCTTGCATTATGCCTTAAAATCATAAAAAATAAAACAATTTTTGCAGTTGCTGTACTTTTTAATGGTTTTAAAGAGATGTTATCAACATAATTATTTTTATAACAAAACAGAAAAGCAACAGAAGTTTATTGTAGCGAAATTTTCAACTAATCTTCAAAGTATTTATTTATGATCTTTAACTAAAAAAACAACTATTTTTAGAGGCTCCCTATTCTATAACTTAACGGATCTAAAGTCTATAGTAACAACTGAAGCGTTAACTCAGTCTTCATCAATAAAAAAAAAAGAAAATAGTCCTTCCCTGGATCGATTCAATCACGTAGGTCTCAATCTTTAATTCAACACTGAATGATTAACCGTTCATTCTATCAACCAGTAAAATTCAAAAAATTTACTTCAATCATTAACACTATAAAAGAAATTCAATAATTGGCTCAATACTTTTTTGTCCTTCACAATATATTTGGATATCTATAGATTTTTATTTTGGTTTTTATACTTTTCCTTTTTTGTTTTTTGTACCTAAGTTAATGAGTGAATGCGCAATCAGAACCAGAAAAATAATGAGACGAAATAATAAAAAAAAAAAAAAATCGACAAACAAAAAAATAATACAGAAAAATTTAAAAAAAAAAAAAAAAAGATTTACGCTTGTCGCGGATGCTCATTTAATTGTATGTGTTGGTTTGTTTGTTTTATTTTGTTTTGAACAAAATCTTCTATTGAGTTTTTATTCTCTATTCTAAGCTGTCTAGAACGTGGATTTAAAAGAATATTCCAAAACCAAAAAAAAAAAACAAAAAAAAAACACATTGTTTTTTCTTTCACTTCTTTTTTTTTTTTTTTTGTATACAAAATTAATGAAATATTAATGAAAATTTATAACCGTGAGATATCCATAGTGCCGTGGTTTTATTTTAATTTTTTTTATTTTTATTTATTTTATTGTTTCTTCATTTTCTTTCAATGTATAACCAAAAAGTCTGGCCTCTGGAAGAATATAATATCTAGATAGATACGAGTATATGATGAAAAAAATATAAGATATACGTTTTATCTATATATACATATGTACATGTATGAAAAGGTACAAAGAATATTAAAGGGAATTCCTAAGTTTTAAGATTGTCTTCCGCTTAGTAATGACTTTTTTTCTTTTTTTTTCGTAATAATCTTTTCACCTTTTTATTTTTGGATTTTCATTATTTGTTCGCTTCGGGATGAAAAGGAGCGTTGACATTCTAATATATAATGTGATTGGCTATCAAATATACACGATTAAGCCGGAAAAAATACACAGTATCTACAATAAATTAATATGTAAATGACAAAGAAATAAATAAAAAAAAAAAAAAAAGTAAATTCTTTGAGGACTGATGACAAAAGAATGAATACAGAGTTGTTGACTTGAAGCTTTATGTTCGGAATTAATTTTTACTATAATTATGCATCAAATAAACGTGAATGTTAGGTATTAGTTATATACGGAAGTAATTTCAAAATCATAGAATTTTCTAATCTATATGGTATATTATTGGAGATCATATTATTATTTTTTCCTTTATTAGAGTTTCCAGATTTTTATTTAATTTAAAAGAAAATATAAAAAAATATATATATACTTAAAAAAGTTAAATTTTTATAAATGTCAATTATAGGTCTGTAATCCAAAATTTTATTGAAAAATTCATAACAATAAATTTTGGGCTCCTTTTTGTCTAGAATTTAATTTAAAAATCAAATCAATATAATGGATAAATTACCCATTATTTCTAATGTATACATATATTTTTTCTCTTTTTGATATGTTATTCTTTTCTTTTTATCCCGCTTTTTTTAGTAAGTCAAAATGTCAACATTCCATCTTTAACTATAACATATATAAAACCAGGAACATGTTACATCTATGTATCTTACAAACAAAGAAATATCCATAAAAACAAGTTATCATCACTGTAACCATATTAGTATACTTTTAAAAGAAAATCAAAATATAAAAATGTTCATATAATACTTTTGTAGTTTTTCTTCCATTTAAGGAAAATTAAAAAAAAAAAATTAAAAAAGAAAAAAAACTCCAATTACGTATTCTTACAATTAAAAAAATAATATTTATAAAACAAAAATAAATTGAACTTTATTTTAGCAGTACTTAACTTTCTTCATTGCTTATTTAAAACTTAACTTTACACTTAGTAGAAAAAATTTACGGTCAAAAGAAAAAAAAATTTTTTTTATTGAAATTTTTATATAATGAGACAAATTTTACAATTGAAAGTAAAACGCAGTTTAGGGCTTTATAAAAATGAATTATTAGATTTTAGCATTTTAAAGTTAGTTAAGTTTAGCATATAAAATTGCTTAGTTTAACATCTGCTTACTTAGACAAATCAGTAAAAAGATCATTTAAAACTATTTTTGTCAACTCGTCTGTGTATGTTTATATATTTATTTATAGTTTTAATTATAGAATTTTATTATGAGTAAGAGATTATAAGTATTTATTATGAATAAGGGCAAGTATTAACACCTTATATCACTCATTATTATACAAATAAGTGACAGATATGATAGTTGACAGACAAACGCAGTAGGTCATCACATTAATAAGTAATACATATTACCAGCTGGATAGAAAATTATTAAAATAATACTTATTATTTTATTTTTTTTTTTTGGTAATTTTTAGGTATAGAGCTGATACACTATCTAGGAGTGGCACAAATTTTAAGGCGGGATTCTGTGCGTTATTACAACCTATAAATATTGATGTCAAACAAGAAGCCAATCCACTTACAAACTGTAAATGGTTTTCTATTAGAACCTGCACTGTGGCTTAAATCTGGCTTAAATTAGATCTTAAAATATCAACTACATAGCTTCTTATTCTTAAATCTCCGCAATATCAGTAATTTAATTGGGTTTTTAATAGGATACTGTCCGATCGGTAGACATGCCAGAAGATTAAAATTTCCCATATGACTTTTGCTGAAACTTCAAAAGGAAGAGGAATCAATCTTTCGTCTTTTGTGTGAATGCACAAATGATAGCTAGAAAAAAATGAGAAATTCTTCTTAAACCACCTCTTCAGTTTGCTACAGTTGGACGTTTTACAGCTGGGTTTATATATAGTTTCAACTGGGTGCAACAAAAACAACGAGCATCAAACAAAACTAAATCAAAAAAAAAGTTTGTATTATGAAATATATCAAAGAATAACTGGCATTTTCTTGAATTCAACTTGGTACGAATATTTTAGTATTTATATAGAACTTAACATTCAGATAAAAATATTCAAAAAAAAAAATTAATTTGAAAAAACTATCACTACCAGCTATATTTTCAGGCCATATTATTGGAAACATATGACTTCACAAAAGTTCATTAGAGCAGCGATGATAAATTGTAGAAGAATAAGAGGAAGATTCATAATAAAATCAACCAAATTATCGAAGAACAATCAATATCATCAAAAGGGAAAATAGATTCAATTTAAAAACAAATAGAAGGATAATAATGTGAAAGCTAAGTAAACATACACATTTTCGACTGAGTGTTGGTGTTACTACAAATAAAATAAAATGAAGAAGAAGAAAAAAATTATGCTTACAATAAAATTGTACAGAGTGTTTTTTGTTTTCCGTTTTTCTTTTTTTTTTTTTTCTTTTTTACCAAAAACTTATCATTAAGGCATCATCAAAACTATTCCAAATATGAAAAGTTGGAAAATATCTTTTTTTTCTAAACGAAATATTTTTGTTGTCATTTTATTTTGCAAAAAATAAAAATCAAAATAAAAGCAAAAATAAAATAGAAAAATTAATAAACAAAAAAAATAACATGAAAAAATAAAAAAATAAATATATTATTACCATATGTGGAGAACAAGATGCATGCAACATTTCCTTTTTCAACACAAAAACTAAAAAAAAAAAATAATAATAAAAAAAAAAACAAAAACATTGAAGGAAAATTACAATTGCTGTACAGTAAAGAAATTGGAAACATCATCATCATAATCAAAAGAGTCCCACAAATAGAAATACATAAAATAAAAATATACAATTCCGTGAGATGAAAATTCAATGTGAATTTAATGTTATTTTGTTTTTCTTGGGATTTATTTCATTTTTTATTTAATTTAATAAATAAAACAAAAATAAAAAAAAAACATTAAATTAAATAAAAAAAAATTAAATTAGTAAGAAAAAAACATAAAAAAAAATAAAAACTTTTTCTATAAACGTTTATATAAACAGTATTTTCTTGTATCTTATTAGATATTATTTAAGGAGGATTTCACTATCTTTGGTTATAAATATATTATTTATATATATATATATATATATAGATTTTTTTTAATATACGATTATAATTCCTAGAAGATTAATACAACGGTTTTATCATGACCATAACTAGACGAACAAAAAAAAAATTTTATTTTTTTTTTAACTTTCATATTCATATTGATGAGGACATGTTGTCTTCAATTTTTATTTAAAACAAAAAACAAAGATAAACGTTTAAATAAATGAATGTATATGTATAAAATCGAATTAAATAGACAATGTGATAAAGATGGTTGCTTAAATGAAAATCTAAAATTTAGAATAGATTAGATTTTGTGGGTTAATATTTGATTGAATTGAATTGAATTCTTGGGTTATTCCTTCAAGCTAAGCTAAATAAAACTCCTATTGTTAATTATAAAGACTCGTCACATTAGACATTACTAAAAAAAATAAATATATTATTTTAGAATCCTTCATCGTTAATTATTTTTTTTTTTTAATTAAATATTCAAGGACAACAAAACAAAAAATTAAACTTACCAGATTACCAATGATGACGTTAAAGAAAACCTAGAGTAAAGTGTTATTTTAACAAAATCCTCCGCAGATATAGGATTGGGACTGAAACAGAGGTACAACAGAGGTACACCCTATCAACTCTATTTTATTCATATTCAATTTAATTCTATATCAGGTATGTATAAAGGAATCGTTAATATAGTTTGGCTAGTACGAACACAAAAACAAGAAATCACAAGCTCTAACTTCGTACAAGTTATCAGCTTTGAATTCCTATAGGAGTGTTAAGTAAAAACGATAATAGCATGTATATTTGCATCCATAACAAAATCTGCAAATAAATGCTATTAAGCACTTGAGAATGTTAAAATCCCGTTTTTTTTCTTTTTTATTTTGCGAGGGTAGGTGGAAATCATCGAAAGACACTATAAAGAAGGGAAACGAGCACGAGCCCTTTATGAGTGTGTGGGATTTTAACCCGCTATGTTTTGACAAAACAATAGGTTATACGACCTTTAATACTAATGTACTGCCTGCTCAAAGGAAGTTGAATTAGGGAATGAAAATTGATTTAAAATTGACAGGCATATTGCGAGCAAAATTGTTAATATTCACCTTGAATCTTTGCACGTTGTAAATGTAATCATAACCAATTCTGAGGAAAACATGAGGTGGGAGATTCACATTCGCAATGTTCGTACTACAAACGAATTTGTATAAGCCGAACAATGTCATCTGGGAATTTCAACTACATAGGGGTGGGCAACAGATGCTTTCTTTGTTTCTCTTTGGAAAATTTGAAGGGGTCCAATGCAGAACTACAATATCATCGCTTAGCAAGTCGACATAAAAGGCCCCAATTAAAATACTTAAATAGTTTGGAAAGATACATTACGATTAAGATAACTTGAAGAACAAGTTCTACAGATCGAAATAAGTGGAGGAAAATTCTACAAGAAGTAGATGTGCCGGCAGCTGATGATAATGATGACTACCTTTGATTACTTCTTTAAACTGAATAAAATCTCTATTGTTAAATATAAAGACTCACGCCATTAGACATTATTATGTAAATATTAAATTTTAGAATCGTTGACATTTCCCTGTTTCACTTGTTGGAACCTTAAATAGGTGAGAATTAGTCAGAAAAATAAATTATTTTCCAACAATTACAAAGTCGGGAACTTCGTAAACTTGGTAACTTCGGAAAATTGGAGAAATTTTTTCTGTTTTTCTTCAATCGTTTAAGTCGATATTTACAAGATTTACATTGTTAATCAGTTAAATGAATTTACATAAATGATACAATAACTCCTGTAAAGCATATCCTTAACTTGTTTGTTAACAATCACATAAAAATAATCAAACAATAAGTTAAACTCTCTTAGAATTCTTCAAACTTTTTTATATCTCCTGTTGATTGTAGAATGGTGTAAAATTATGTCGACTGTTCATTAAGTTTTGATGTGACAGTAAAGTTCCAACTAATATCAGTCATCAGCCATTTGAAATAAAATTTCTAGAATACCGGGAGATATTTTGATTTTATAGGTCACTTTAAATCATCTAAGAATTTATTCTCAGAGTTTCCCAGCACATTAGACCTGATTAAGTCAAGATGGCTGACTGAAATGTACATCTTTACAAAAATAAAAATATATTCTTTAATTATTTGAATATCTTTGAGATTACAAAGTTGTTTTAAAAGTTATAAATCCTTCTTATGTTACAAAGAAGAACCTATTAAAAAAAAATACTTTTCATTTTTAAAATATTTTGCTTCATATTTTTATTTTGACAAGTTGCTTGTAATTTTCCATGAATATCCAATTAATCCAAACAAATTGTTCTACAAAACCAGAAAAATGAAAACATCATTTCCAACAGTCACTTCTTTCTTATATGAGTTTTCAGTTTGAAGAAATTAAAAATTTACAAATAAAAAATAAATAATAAATTAAGAAGATGCAAATTAATGTATATATGTATGTAAATAAGTGTCAAAATGTTAAATTAAATCCAGATGTTTGTTATTATTTTATTTCAATTTTTAAATGAATATCCCATAAAACTTCATGATTTGGATTACAAAAAGAAATAAATAAACAAAAGTCATTTTCCCATTTCAAGAAGAAGGAAGAAGGAACAGAATATTACATATCATTCTATTTTGTGCAATAAATATGGATAAATACATAAACAATTGGCTGTTGTGTTGAACCTTGAATATAAAGGAATTATTTCTAAAATTTGAACTAAAAATAGTTGACATTCACATTAATGTGATGTCATATGATTTATTCTTCTTCTTCTTTTTTTTTATTATTTTAATTTTTTTTGAAAAACTAAATTAAAATCAAAAGTACGAAATAAAAATTAATAGAAAATTGCAAGGGTAGGTGTAAATTATCGAAAGACAATACAGAGGATTAACACCACGTCCCTTTCACGACCAAACAATACGTTATACTTATATCTTTTAGTAGTTATGTTCTGCTTGGTCAAGAGAAATTAATATTACGAAATTAATATTGGTTAAGAATTATGTCATCTGAGAATTTGAATTACATTGAAATAGGCAACCGAAGCTCTCCTTGATTCTCTTTGAAATGTTTTGAATGAAGGCATGAGACTTTTATCTTGTCAAAACAAAAAATATCTACCATATCTACAAAAAAAGGATATGTGTTCCTGTTAGGCGGCGTAGGCCAATTGAAGAGAGTATCGAAGTAACATTAGTATCATTTATAGGACGAATGGTTTTGCTTTGAATTTTATCTAAAAATTACAATACAGTTGAATTAGGGGTTTCCATCTAAATATGTTCATTAAACTCTATCTTTGATATTATACATATTTTAAAATTGTTTAGAAGATCAGCAGACGAAAAAATTTTACAAAGATTTTTTGGCATAGATTACATTAATGTTAAATAGATTAATGAATTATTTTATTTTTTTAGCATAAGCTGAAAAAGTTGAATTAATTTTTAATTAATTATAATAATTATAGATTTTCTCTGTACAATATACAATCTTTAAAATATATTTTGGAGTAATGATTGAACATGATAGTAGATTGACATATGGATGACTGTTTTAATAGTTTATCGAATTAGTATCTATATTATGTTAATTTGCGTATATAATTATTTCTTTAACTATAAATCAATTAACAAAGAAACTGAGGTGATTTAATTTTTTTCCCACTATACGTACGATCTTTCGCGTCCCTATAACAATAGTTAGTTGTTAAGAGCTATAACGTAAAATTTGTTATATGTAAGATACAAGTAAGTTTTTTGTAACATATTCGTGCAAAGTAGTTTATAAAATGTGATTTTTCTTGGATAGCATGATCGTGATTTCATAATAAGCAATAAGACTAAAAACTGCCTTATCTTAAATTATTAAATGTAATGATCTAATTGTAATGATCACACATTAAAAAATTCTTATAATTAATTCCGAGTTATTCAGGAGCTGATAACAAACAGTTTTTTTATGCATAGATATACAAGTATTTTTATAAATTTTAAAGTAAAAGGGCTATTCAACAAACTTTGTTTATTTTACGGGATTATTAAAAGACATTAAAGAACAGCGGTAAGAGAACAATAATTCATCTATCAATGTGTTCCTCTATCAATATTCCTCTAAACCACTTTAACCCACTAAACACAATCTCTCTTTTTGATTAAATAATGAATTAGGGGTCCTTTAGTACTATTGGACTGTTTAGGCAAGGAAGCAAGGACTGTTTAGGCAAGGAGGCAAGGACTGTTCTGTTGACGTTTTGCTTAAACCTATATGAATTGAAAATAATGCTATGCTAATTATAATCATCCTCAATTTTAAGGAACACATACGGGTCGGCAGCACATACTCTTTTTGTATCTCTTTGGAAAGCTTTGAGTCGAGGCATCAGACTTTTTATTTCGATTCGATTATTCAACAAATTTAAAGTCAGAATTTAGCTATAAATAATTATAGTTAGCCATTCATCTTAACAGACATAAATATTGAAAGCTTCACATTTGTTTTAGTAACTAATGGCAAATTTTTGAACTTTTTTCTAAAAATACAATCTTCAAGCTTTCTTTTAAAAATAAAGTTATAATATTTTCCTTTTTTTTTTTAAATTGCAGCATTTGTTTTCAAATTTAAACTTTTATGTAAGAGAGTTTACAGTTTGTAAAAGTACTAAGTTATTATAATCTTGGTATGACTGTATATCTGTAATATAAAACCCATTGTAATCATTTAATAATCATACAAAAACGTGCTAATTATTAAACTTGTAATGTAATTAAACTACTTAAGTAACAAAATTATGTTTGTTTTATTATCGCATCATATTTACGCTAATAAAAAATTGACAAATTATTGATAACACGTTTTTTGTAGAAAAAAAAACAAAAAACTATCGATAACCCTTAAATGTACTTTATTTAGTTAGTCCAAATCAAATATAACAGACAAAAAAATGAAATCAGTTCTATTTTCATTTACATAAATTAAATTCAACAGAATTTTCAATGAACCATAATGTTATCATTATGATTGGTGATTCACCAAAATTTATTGTAGGCACCTATAAATAAAAAAAAAAAAAATTATTTCTTTATTATTGGATATGGTACATTAAATTTAATACTATATATGTATATATCTATGTACAAAGTTCAACAATTTTTATGAAAGTTTTCATTGCAAATTATAAATTTTGCCCGTGTTTGTTGTCAACATTATTCAAAATATTTTACATTATGAATTTTTTGAAAAGGCATATTTTCACTTAATTTCTGCCGTAGTATTGGTAACCCTAAAGATCTAGTAACCTATATATAGTTTCCTTTTCATGTACTTTTAATAGGGTCGTTAGTTTTACCCAAAATTCTATTAGGTACATTCTATTAGTCATATTCTGTCCTTTTTATACCCGTACGATAGGATCGGGTATAATAAAATTACTCCCCCGTTTGTAACACCTCGAAATAAGCGAGCTAGATATACCTTCAAAGGTATGTATCGGATCAGAAAAAAATTCTAAGACTTTTGAGCCATGTCCGTCCGTCCATCCGTCCGTCCGTCCGTCAGCACGCTAACTCAAAAACTAAGAAAGCTAGAATCTTGAAATTTACACAAAATATTCTAGGAGTAATTTGTAGGTTCCCTATTTTTTTGGTTGAGTTTGGATCAAAACTTAGGGTAGCTCTTGAACACCTAACTTTTAGATCCCCACATTTTTTTTGAAATAGAGCTATGAAATTATAACCACTGATAGATCTCACAAAAATATTAATTTTATTTTTAATAGCTTTTTTTTGTAGCCCCACCCGTTACGGAGCTACAGCTCCCCAAAGGTTCAAAAAAGCTCTATATTTAAATTGTTATAGCACAAGTTGTATAAGGTATATCTTCATTTTGAAAACGCCAAACGATTATTACTTTTATTAGCTTTAAAAGTATATATACAATAAATATATATTTGTGGCATACGGTGTCTTAATTTACCGTTATGCGAAAGTCAAATTTTGCAAAATCCTTTAACCCTTCTATCTTCTAAACGCTTTAAGTTGGAAACTTGAAATTTTTACAAAAGTTAGATCTTTGAAAATAAGTATGAGTCATTTCAGAAATTTTTTTGTATCACTTCCCGTTTAGAAGCTGTAAGGGGTCAAAAACTGAAAATTTCCTATTTTTAAACACCTGTAACTTGAACACCTGTTCACATTTTTTTGAAGTAATACACAAAAATTAAAGCTTCAACATTATACTTTTATTTCTGTTAACAACTTTTTTAAATAATATAGGGTTACTTTATAATTGACGAAAGTGTTACTTGATTTTTTCAAATTTTCTAACAAATTTCCTCAACAAATTTTTTGCATTTGTTTTACTCGATAATTTGAAATTGTTGAGGATATAATGCGTAGTACAAAAAACTGTAAATAAATAAACAACATAACGGTTGCTTGAAGAATTTTTATTTATATGATATTGTTATACATACATACTTATATAATATCATGTTTATTTACATATCGTATATGTCACTAGTGAATGAATGATAAGAGTATAGATGTATATTATATAGCGCCGTATTTACATACATATATGTATTTTATTGTACTTATAAGAAATTATTCTGTCAATGGAATATTTAAATATAATATAATATAATATTTAAAATCATATTTACTATTTTGTACTAAGTTACAAGTGTACTTAGTACTAAGTGTACATTTACCGCTTAGTATTAAATAGTACTATAGAATATTTGGAAAAGTTTTGAATTGATAATCGTTATGTAGAAGGTTAGAATCTGCTTTTGAAGAATGTACATATAAACATATAGTTTGAATATATGTACAACCCATAGTTCTAGAAATTATAAAATTCACTCAAATTATTTTAAAATACTAAAAATATTAAAAAAATAATATTGTAAGCAGAGTGACAGGCTGTGAACATACTAACGGTTCGTACGGATATCTAAGAGTTGACAAAGGCAACTGTATTCTTCCTCGTTAATACCATTTTCGAAAATTTTTGAAAAAAAGCTTATTATGTATATATAGTTTCACCCTGTCCGCCCGCCTTTCTGTTTATCTATTTACAAAACTTTTTCACCATTTGAGACAAAGAAATTATTATTAATAATTTTGACGTAAACAGATCTTATAAAATAAAAAAAAACAGTTGTAGAACAACTTTTTTATATAGTACCATCTGTTTCAGAATTGCAACTCTCCAGCTTTGTAAAAATTCTTCATTCAAATTGTAATATCTCATGTTCTACTAATTCATTTTGTAAAGGTCAGCCATTTATTTCCAGAAAAAAATCGTTTTTCCACTATATAGTATAGAGAGCGTATCGAAATATTCTCAGATTTTTCTAGATAATGGGGTGAATCCCATTTTCTCAATCCTTTTGCAATTCAGCAATCAAATCTACTATTTAATATTTATTTTTCAAAATTAATTTGTTCAACAGTATCTTCTAAACGCCTAAAAATGACTAGGGTATAAAATTTTTAAGAGTTAATATAAATTATTTGAAAATAAAAATTTGTTTTCCCTCCCTTTCGGGGACTATTATAAGAGAACAAAAATTCAAAATTTACTTTTTTATTGAAATACTTAGCAATTTTCAAAGCTTTAAAGTTAAGTTGCAAAAAATCAAGCCCAACATTGTATTTTTATATTGTTATTATATATAGGGTTTGCTTAAAATTGAAGAAAGTGTCTTTTAATTTTTCAAAGTTTTTTTCAAAGAAAAATATTAAGGAAAAATATAAATGATGACAAATGATGACAAGACAGAATTTATATTTTTATTAGCCAATTATTAATCCATAGATAGAAAATTTTATCAGCAAGTTAGAATTGATTTCATACACAGCTTTTTTATCGTACATTCCTCGTCACACGGTAAAGTAAACAATTTGTTTTTATTTTTATATGCCGACAATTCCCTTTGGTTTTTGCTCAACCTCTCTTTATATATATGTAATAAGTGTTGTCATGAACTTCCAGCTAAAAGTCGATACGTGTAGTTCTAAATACCAAAATTTTTCGCTACGCAATGAATAAAATGTTACTATGCAAAAACAAAACAATTCAATTTAAGACAGTAAAAGAAATATAGCAAAATATAATAAGAAAAATGGTGACATGTTATAACTCTTTTTGTCATAAGTCACATAAGTCATCATAAGGCACAGCGACACGTCGCGCGGCGATATAACACCTTTTCCAGAACGTTTTAGTGAAACAAATTGTAGTCAAAAGTATTTTTGTGTTAACTTTCTGGAAAAGGGGATATGACCCCGATAAAGATTTAAGTCAAACAAATTGTAGTAAAATCAAAACATTTTCAGTGACTTTAAAAATTAACAAAACTTTTCGTTGAATTATCCTTCAGTTTTAACATTAGCTTAAGCCAGCTTAATATAAACCATAATAATATTATGGTTTTGCCTTTATAATACCACTATAGTACCAATCTTGGTGACATGCTATAAGTCCTAAAGTCATAAGCCTCCTTATGACTATGGACTTATGGACTTATTTTTGTTCCCAAGTTCCCAAGTTTGTTCCAAAGTCAATTTTTCAAATAAAAATGTAAATTAAAATCTTATTTGATTGAAATCTTATTTTTTCAGAGCTATTACGCCTTCTCGAGAATATTTACATATTTGTATATGTGAGATTCTGAGTTAGGAGGTATTTTAGAGTTGGTTTGAAAATCAGCGTTTCAATATTTGTTTAGCGGGGAGCTTTTAGGGTTTTGGGCGGTAGATTTTAGGGTTGGATTGAAGATCAAGGTATTCCCTTTTTCCAGAATATTTACCTATATGTATATACGAAATTCTGAATTAGGAGGGATTTTATAGTTGAATTCAAAATCATAGTTATACACCTTCATAATTTCGTATATACATATAGGTAAATTTTCTGGAAAAATAGGAATACTCTGATCTTGAATCCAACCCTAAAATCCCTTCTAATTCGGAATCTCGCATATATGCAATATATGTAAATGTAATATAACTATGCAATATGCAAATATGCAATATATGAATATGTAAATATTCTGGAAAAGGCGTATAATTCAAATTTTGTGACCAACTCTGAAATCCTTACTAATTATATTTTTACATACATATTTCAATAACATCATATTTTATATAGTGAGACTTATGACACTTATTAAAATTTTAAAGTGTGACATAAGTCCCTTGAAAAAAATGTCATAAATCGCTTAGGGAGTTTTGACAATTTACTTTGTGTCGCAACTCCCTAAGGAACTTATGACAAAATGAGTTATAACATACCACCAGAAAAATACAGTAAATCATATAAAACTTTATTTATTTTACCTGCATATTTCAATCAATATACATGAAGAAGAAGATGTTTTCTTTATGGTAATTATTGATCTAACAGTCAAAAAGTTTTAATCAGTGGTTTAGTTCAGATTTAATATAAAGTAGTATGTACTTATATTAATTGTACTAGTCATTTATTTTTCAATTTTACAAAAATATTAAATTTTGTGATAAATTTTAAAGAAATATAAATTTTTTTTTACAAAATATTAAAAAGTTTTTAAAAATATTTATTTATTTATTTATATTACATACATAAATGTAATGCAATATCATTGAACCATCGGCTACCAAGGCTCTTATAGGTTTTTATACTATAATTAAATAATTATATACTAATATTATTTATTTTGTTTATATTATATACTATATATTTACATTATATTTGGTCGTAAGGGGGTTATGTAAAGAAAAAAAACTTACGACCTGTGCATCGAACCCACACTCCTTAGATTAATACCCCACACGCCTACTCACTAGGCTACCGAAGCCCCGTTTAAAAATATTAAATTTTTCGAAAAATGTTTGCAATTTTAAAAACCCACTATAAATGGCACAATTTTTGACGAAAATTCGCTAAGTAAAATAATGAGCTGAAATTCGCTACGGTAGCGATAAGTCGCCACAAATCACAGCACATTATTTTATAAAAATATAATCTGTCTATAAGGATAAAAACAAAAGAAAATAAAGAAAAAGCATCTATTATACCTAAATAATGTTAATAGAAAATTCAAGTATCTAATAGCAAAATATACGTGACCAAAAAAATTTTAGGATTTTTAAAATTTTTAATATATATCCGACATTTTTAAAATTTTTAATATACTTAATAATATTTCTGTTCTTAAGTCTTAAGCTTTTAAAAAAAAGCAAAAATTAAACTGTAATAGGCATCATTAAGATTTTAGTCAGAAAATAAGAAAAATTTCACTAACCGCTTCCTATACTAAAAATAGTAGTCTCAATAGTTTTTCTTTTAAACTTCAAAAAAAAAAAAGTTACACGCTTTCGAAAAAAATTATCATTCCATTATCATAATTTTCCATAACCCAAGAAATTCAATAATTACCCATATTATAAGAACACAAATTATTGTTATTAAGAAAAGGTCATACCAACCATTCATAATAGAATTTATTGGTTTGGTACATACATTTACAGTACATACAGTTTTTTTTTTTCCTGTATTTTTATAACTTTTATCTTTTACAATTTTTTTTTTCCTCATTTTATGCTTTGACCACAAAATTATCTTTAATTTTTATTCTAACAAATTCTTATTATGTTTGTAAAATTATATTTACTCTTTTTGATCCAAACAATATTTTCTTTTAGAATTTGAATTATACGTTTTTAAATTATGATCAAAATTCAATATGGATGATTTGACCTTTAAAATTTCCTAAACAATAAATAGAAATTAAAAATGGAATATACATGTATGAATGTACATATGTTCGTATTTTTAGATCTCTAAATATGTATAAACTTCCATATGCAATGGAAATATATATAATATGTTTGTATGTATTATAAGTTCGAATAATAATGTTTAATAAAACGCCAATGTTGATCATTATCATCAATCGTTCAATTGAACGATCAATCGATGACTGTCCAATAATAAACAAAAAACAAAATAAGAAAAAAAAAATAAATTATCCCATTATCATTATCATAATAATCATTATCAATATCAATAAATATAAAAATAAAATTATTCGGGAGCCTAACAAAAGATCGTTTACAATTATCTCGAAATTTAGAAATCCTTTTGTTTAAAATGGATATTGTTTTTTAAAAAGTTGTGTTTTAAAGGGTCGACTTTGGTCGCTATTTGAAAGATCGCTCGGAGGATGTAAGACTTTAAATCAGGTTTTTTGTCGTTATTTGCAATTATATGAGGAATAATACAAAATAATATGATTTTAAAAAAGCCCCCCGCGGACTTGTGACTCAAAAAATAAGATAAACGTCCCCGGGAGAGTATAACTCCGATGAATGATCCAAAAGTTCGCGGGGACTTATGTCTTCATAAATTGAAATATTTATAATTCAGTATTGAAAGAATCAATTATTTCCAAAATTTATAAAAGTATAATTATTGATATGAATATTTTTTGATAAGATTTTACAGTTGAATGCCAAATTCCCTTTTTCCAGAAAGATAAGATATCCCCAAGGATATTCCCTTTTTCCAGAATGATAAGATTTTAGAGTTGGGTACAAAATCAAGGTATTTCCTTTATGCAGAATAAATAAATAAATACTCTGGAAAAAGGGGTATCCTTGATTTTGTTATCAACTTTAAAATCCATCCTAATATAGAATCTCTCATAGGCGAAACTAGGAGCGATTTTAGAGTTAGATGCGAAATCAGAGTATATTCCCTTTTTCCAGATCAAAGATAAATACTCTGATGGACAACCTTGATTTTGTAATCAACTTTAAAATTCCTCTTAAGTTCTAATATAGAATATCGCATGAACGAATATATAAATACATAATTTTATGGGGAATTATAATTAAACTTTTTCGGCAAATTAAACTCCCCTGCTTTAATTTTGATTAATTAATTTGTAATTGCTTTATTGTTAATATGTGTAGTAAAAAAAAATAATTAGGAGGGATTTAATTGTTTGTTAAATTACCTATACAAAATCACGGATCCAATAACTTATTTGGCGGAAATTGAACGATGCGGCGGCACCTTCCTATTTTAATTGATTTATTATTGTTAAATTATGTATATATGGGTACGTTTATTCAAAAATTCTCAATCACAAAGGCTTTTATAAGTGTATAGATCACTACAAAATCAGGATTTTACGCTTTGTCTAGAATAGGTGTATTTTTTAATGCGAAATTTTGAATTAATAGGGTCAATTCATCGCTGATTTCGAAAATAAATAAATTTTAATTCAAAAAAATTGTTTTTTTCAGGAAATCGGTGTGTCTCGATTAGTAATTTACTAATCATATACACTCTATATAATATAAGAGCTTTTTTAAAGAGAAAAAAAAAATAAATAAATAAAACAAATTTAGCGGTCTGGTGGCCTACTGCCTAAAAGCGTTTAAAATACGTTGAAAACATCGAGGGTGTGTTGGTTCCCACACCCACACACGTCATAACTACTTATTATAATTCATCCTTAATGCATTTAAAGCACACCTGGAAAGGAAAAGTAGTACATACTTCAAAATTTGCAATTTAGGATTTTCTAGTTTTGGATTTTGTAATATACTAAATATGTAAAACAATAATGTTAAATGTTTCAAATTTTGTAATTTGGCATTTTATGATTTGCAATTTAGTACTCAACACAAAAAAAAAACGCCATTTTAATCTTGGCATTTAACCATAGTAACCTTTTGAAAACCCAATTTTTATAAAACAAAATTTTATTAAAAGGTGTTTCGTACCAGATTCCATTATTCTCATCAATACTATTAAAATTTTCATTATAATCATTTTGATCGAAATCATCATGAAACTTTATCAATATTATAATAATCATCATTATCATTATCATTAAGGAATTTTTTTTTTTTTTTTTTTAAAGTCATACTTTTATAATAATTGATCATTGCGATAAGATCAAATGAGACAGAAAGAGAAAAACAAAAACAAGAAGAACTAAAAGAATAAAAATGTACTATACACATTTTATCCAATATACACGTATGTATATATATACTAAAAATTTGACCCCTTTCATATCATCATTATAGTTCAATTCGATCAACCGCAAAGAAGTGGGGTACAAAAAAAAAACTGAAAATTGAGGAAAATATATTTAAAAACCACTTCTTAATTTGTAATGAACTATACATATATATTTATATAGATATACATATCTATATAAATACATAAAATAATTGTACATGAAAAATTTAACCAACAGTCAACAATCAACTAACTATCAATTCACCAAGAATTCATTGAAATTTTTTTTTTTTTATCTCCCTAATTTCTTAATTTATTTTCTTTTTGTTTTTTTTTTTTTTTTGTTTTATGTTTTCTATTTAGTTGTGGTGTGTGTAGAGTTGGACCGAATCGAAAATTAACTTCAATTACAAAAATATTTATTTTTTTTATATTGAAAATAAAAATTACCAATCTTCAGTTTTTAATAAAAAAAAATTCTGATGCGTCAATAAAATTGAAACAATTTAGAGAAACTGTGAAAAATTTACAGAAAAGTTTTTAAGTAACATGTAAAATGTTGGTTTAGGAAGAGATTGTTTCAAATATATATATATATATATATTATGTATATGTATTTATTTTTTAATTTATAAAAAAGGAGGACATCTTAGTTCATTATCGATTCTTGATTAATATCTTAAAGTTTAAAAGAATTTAAATGTTACTATTAATTATGGCAGTAATAACGGAGTTTAAAAAATAAAAAGTTTACATATAATGAATATCTCAGGGAATTAAAAAGAGAAGCATGACCTTTTACTAATTTTTTTTTAAATCCTATTTAAATTTATTTTATCTAATTCTTTTAAAAGGAAAAAATTGAAGAAATTTTAAATTTGCGGTCATTAGATAGAATTATAGAAAATTGGGGATATTAATATTGATGTGATCTTCAACAACCTAATATAACCAACCAAACCAAAAAATTCGATTAGAATTGATAGTAAGTACCCAACAATATTATACAATATTAAATGGACACCCTAGTAATAGATGAAACTTGTCAGCGGAGGTGATATATGTTATTTAATTATTACTATACTATAATCAGTCACTATCTTGTCGGTGGTAGCATATGTTCAATACAAAATATAAATTATCTGTAGAACTGCAAATGTCAAACGTCTCTGTAAAAGTACGAGTGTTAAGGAGTCTAGATACTTCTTCTATATATACTATAATCAGTCACCATCTTGTCGGTGGTAGCATTTGTTCAATACAAAATATAAATTATCTGTAAAACCGCAACTGTCAAACGTCTCTGTAAAAGTACGAGTGTTAAGGAGTCTAGATACTTCTTCTATATATACTATAATCAGTCACCATCTTGTCGGTGGTAGCATATGTTCAATACAAAATATAAATTATCTGTAAAACTGCAACTGTCAAACGTCTCTGTAAAAGTACGAGTGTTAAGGAGTCTAGATACTTCTTCTAAGCTTTTATGGAACATTTTGTAAACGAAAATTTAATAATAATAAACAAAGTTCTATTGAAACAATAATTGTTATATATTTTTTTTAGTGCGTTTCTCTGCCACATAAATGTGAACAGGAAATTACACAGCCTTTCCTTTTCAGTCGTGGCTGTAAATGTCGTAAGGGGGAATAATTTTGGACGTGTGTTCGATTCGAACCAACACTCCTTCAGAATGGGCCGCAAATTCTAAGTATAAGAGTAGTTGGAGTCACCGCTTCGTAACAACATTAACTTAGCAGCATGAAAAAAAAGTTGCGAACCTAAGGGTAGCCCAAAAATCGTAGTATATTTAACAGACTTTTCATTTATATTTTTATAAGTTAAAAAGTAAAGTTTCTAAAATAAATTTAAGTACGAATAATTTATTTTTATTTCAAATACATACATTATAAACCTGCTACAAGTTTTTACCTACTCCTAGGTTAGTGGCTTTTTCAATTATGTACAATTCAAGCACATGTTGAAAAACCACCATTATTCGTTACTGATTAAATTAATAATAGAGATTTAATACAAGATACTATTTTCGTTCAAAAAAAAAAAAAAGTAAGCCATGGAGGGGCAGTAACTTGATTTAGGAATGCACCTACCCATCTATCTTAAGGGGGTGAAGAGTGAAAACTGGTTCCATTTTTGAAACTGAAAACATACTTGAAACATATTCTACCTAATTTTCAAGTTTAAAAAGTGTATTTATTCGAATATTTAAAGACGGACCCACTGATGCTACCTCAAATGAGACCTCAAATTTTGTTAAATATAGTAAGAGTTTAGTCAAAAAATCATGGTTTCAATAAAATGATTAACGAAGATTTGAGTCGCCAGGCCTATACTATAATAGGAAGGTATTTGCTTTTAGAATTGGATCATTAAATCACAGTTTTAATTAATTGTGTATTTATTAACAATTTTTTATTGTTATAATAATTTACCTTGATTTTTATTTTTTTTTTTTTGTATTTGCAAAAATGCAGCTTCAAAGTATAATGCGAATGTAATAAATATGTGTTTGAAATCTATATCTGATCTTACACACTTTAAAATTGACAATTTTTAGTATCTTTACTCGTCTTTAGGATTGCATTTTGCGAAACAATAAAAGATCTTTTTATCGAGTTTCTTTATAAAGACAGGTTTATAAGTTATTTTTTTTATTTAGTACCAACATTTTTTAATTTATTAACTTCATTTTAAATTTTATTATTTAATTCTTTTATTTTTTTTTTTAATTTGTATTTGTCAACGAAATTCCTTGAGGGAAATCATTTACAACATTTAGATATTTTCCTAAATAATTATAGTAATTAATTAAAAATTACATACAATTTAACATGTAGTGCTACTGAAAAAAAAATTAAAAACAATATATTTGAACTGCTCTACACTAAGATACATAATTTGAACAATTGTTAAAAAGTACTATGAACAGAAAGATTCAAAAACGTTCTGTGGTATACTTTTGATCTTGTAAAAAACCAATATTAAAATGTACTCCCGTCAACCCTAATGGAGAGTGCCATCAACTTAAGTCAGGTAAAAGTGATAATAAAATGTTATGTTAAGTCTAAAAAAGCTCGGTATTTTTAGACAAAATTAACTAGTTTTTGATGTACCTATTACAGTAAGTTAATTATAGTACTTTATAGCTATAAAAATCGAAGATACGTTAGCTGCATCAAAAACTTGTAACCTTTTTCTCATAAAACTTATTTTAAGATATTATTTCTTCTATTAACTGAACCTACCACAAAAGAGACAGTAATCCCATTCGGTCTCTTAATGAATTTGACTGCGAAATGCTTTATAATTTGCAAAACCAACTATGATAGGTGCCCCACAATGGTGTTTTTTAACCGTATTCTTAAAGAAGTCTAGACAAATTACAGCAAGTAAATTTCATAATTTTATAAAAAAAAATATCCTTCGATGAAAGAGAATAAAACGTTTATGATTAGTACTTTAGTACTTAGACCTAAGATTGTATGGTTTTAATACTTTAGTACTTAAACCTAAGCTTGTATTGTAATTTTAAAACCCTTTAATACAGAAGTGTATAACAATCGATTTTGTTCTAAAATTTAAAAAAAAAAAATGTGGTTCTTATTAAAAAATTAACATTATTTCAAAATTTTTTTTTTGTTTTAGTCCAAAAAGTAAATTTAAGCAAAGAAAAATCAAGTTTTTCAAGAAAAAATTTTAATTTGCTATTTGTTTTTTTTTGTAAACCATAAATTAAAGTCAAATTGAGAACATTTTATCACCTGAAGATTAAAAATAACGATTTTATTGACCTTAATAACAGGTATTTTGTTTTTGTTTTCTGACATTTTTTTTTAATGGTTTTTTTTTGCAAGTGAAGTTTTATCATGGTGCATAAAAAAACAAAGCAAAATAATAAAAATCAAAAATAAAATAATAAATGTCATAATTTAAATTTAATTATACAATAGTAACTCGTAAATTAATAAACGTTTGTTCGTGACGGTTATACACAACATTTGTACAACAAAAAAAAGGAAAAGTAGAATTTTTATCGTTTAATAGATAGCAGTAAAATATTTCTTTAAATTGAACCCGAAGAGGAGGATGGAGGAATAAATCTTTCAAAATGTATTCCCACTAATATAATTTTAAGATTATGGATGGTTGGGTATAGATATATAAGAGAAGGAGTAAATAGTAAATCAAGCCTCATTAGATGAATTGTGATACTAAAATGATTATATTTTACTTTATTATATTTCTGATCTTTTCCAACATAATCGTTCTTCATCTAAATCTAATCAGATTTTTTGAAGTATATGTTTGGACTATTTTTATTTTTTTTCCTTACTTCTCTTGGGAGCATGGGACTTCCACTTGACACCTCCATCTCACGCGATTTCGCGCTAATATTTTAATGTTATTCCAGGGGATGCTACTTTTAGCCATTGCTTGTTGAATTGTTCTGCGCCATATGGTGTTGGGACGGCCGCGTCTTCGAGTACCTTAAGAATTCCACTCTAACACCGTACGTGTTATGCTTTCATTTGGCTTTCGTGGCCTTAATCAAGTATGACATCAAGTATGTTTACTATATTATTTAATAATCATCTTGATGTCTTTGATTGTCCCAAAACAGTTCAGAGTTCTGAGAACATTTATGAAAATTAATATAAGCGTCTTAAAATGTCTTAAGGAGATGGGAACCTTATATTGAAAAAGTTTTGTAAACAGAACAATAGACGGACGAACAGTCGCACGGACAGAGTGATACTAATACAAGCAAATTTTTAAAATTTTTTTTTTAAAATGTACTAAAAACATTAAATTACATCTATACTGGGGGGGAAATTTTAAAACTTTTTGTGTTATTTTTGCAAAAAGCTTCAAAGCAAATTAATAAAACAATTATTTATATATAATTTGATTGAATGAAAGAGATGAGAATTTGAACCGATGAGTACATTTCTAAGTGTGCCTAAAAATATTTAGTACCAATTTCAAATGTATTAATAAAATTTTATTTCGCTAAATTACAGTAAATATTTTTAAATATAATTTAAGACCATTGCCTTTAGCACTGATAGTAACATTGTTGCATCACCTTAAGATCTTGTTTAATTGATTTAATCTTAAGTTACTTTCATAAATATATAATCAATGTTAAAATAATCACGAATTAAATTACCATTCTTTAGACAAAATTTTTGAATTGAAACACGTTTATAAGGAAAAAATTATTTTGATATTTATGAATAGAAATTGAATTAAAAAATAGAATTTTGAGAAACATTCAGACAATAAAAATTGTAGTACATTCATAATAACTACAAAACTTTTGTTGTTCAAATAATTTTTTTAAGCAATTTAAACAAAAATACAGGTTGACCTCGAATTCTATTCTATTGTATTCTAATTCCGTAAATTATTGTTGAATAACGAAATTATCTATAAAATTATTCTAGATTTTAATGGAAAAGGATATCGAATTCCTTTTTATATTATATTAAAATAGAAATGAAATGAAAAAAACTTTTCTTAAAGAAAAGTGAACTTCAATTTTTTAAAAAATCTAAAATTTCTTTAAAACAGTGAAAGAAACACAACTTTTTATATTTTAAAGTATTACTAGTATTCGCCCGCCCCTCGAAATTCGAGGTGTTTTAATTAGCAATTACAATACAATATATACAGTATAGTTTCTTTATGATTTTATTTAAAATGTAGAAATACAATTTTCAATCATTAAAGCCTTTATGAATTTAAAATTTCTTTGCAAATGATATTTTTTGTAAAAACACGATTATTATTATCTTTTAGAAGTTGCCCTTGATTTATTGAGTATTGGAAACTCAATATATACCTATTATATATGTATATATTATAAGAAGCCTAAGATGGTAAATCATTGAGTAAAAGGGTTTTAAATATCTATTAATACAGATTAAATATTATGATGATATTATGATATGTAAGAATTTATTTCGTTTAAAATATAAAAAAAAAAACAAAAAAAAAACAGAACTGAATCGAACTTGCAAAATCAAAAAGCAACTATTAATAACCCCACACTCTACCCCTGTACTAAACACTAAACTAAAATTGTAATGTTTATATTCAGTTATATTGTGAAATTCCTACTCCTACCATACAACCAATATTTTAAAATTTTTAATCCAAAAGAAAAATAAAACAAAGATTTAACGGAATCAAAGAGCGTCTTTTTTGAATATGTATAATATAGGTATAGATTATACATACTATATGATACATATGTATATACTTTACATCGGTTTTTTATAAAAATGGAAAATTATTAATGAAAATCAGAAAATTTTGGAAAAATATTAATTTTGTAAGATGGCTGTACTGAATATTTATCATTTAAAAAGAAAAAAATGAAAGTTGGTTGGTAAATCATTGAGTAAAATGGTTTTAAATGTCTGTCATTTACAGATTAAATATTATGATATCTTAAAGAAAAATTTTTCCTCATCCATTACAAACTTTGAAGGATTTTTTTAAATCATAATTTTTTTAAAAGGGACTCTCTCTTCTCTTTTCGTTTTTCTTTCTCATTCCTTTTAGGAGTACATAACATTCACTAGCTTCCTTATTATTCATATTATACAAAGTTTCAGTCCCTTTAATCATTATTTTCACTAAGCCTTTAGTTATAGATATGTAGCTATTGTTCAAAATTATGAAACACAAATTATTTTGCGCCATCTATTATCTTATACAGGAAATATTTATATATTTATTTTATATTACAATATAAACTATTACGACATTAATTTATAATGTTGGATCTAATCTGATCAGGATTTGAACCCAATACCTTTATTTGAAAGGCCGACAAATAAAGCTCAAAAATCACATTAAATAATTTTTAATGATTATTAGCTCTAATCCAATTACTTAAATAAGATAATCATATACTAACTAAATCCTCTTAAATCAAATTAAATATTTTTAAAATCTTTTTAATAATCCCAACAATAAAAATCCAGATTATTATTAACTTTATTAAAATTCTTTTGGTGTACTTATATATATATATATGTATATACATTAAGATCCACAAAAATTTATTTTTGTCTTTTTTTTGACTTAAAATCAAGCGTTTCCTAAAACAAAAATGTTATCGGTTTCATGTAATTCTACAATTTTTTTAGATCAATCAAAATCTTAATGCCAAAGTTTTTTTCTAGATTCCAATACTACACAATTGCAAAATTGTAAATACAGTAATAAAAGTCAATAAAATGTTTGTCCCTTAAATCAACTTTTAAGAAGCAATTCATAATTTTTTTTTAGTCCAATGATTTTTTTTTTACCTTGACTTTTTTATAACTATAAAAAAATTACGATTTCATTTGTGACACCATAAAGGAGACGAGAAAAAGATGTCAAAGTACATAATGTTCTTGCTTAGAATCGATATCCGAATTAATTTATTCATGAATGGTCGCCTGCCCACAAAATTCAAAAAATAATGGAACTGGGATTCTAAAATACTTTTGCCATTTCATCATGGTCAAATCGTTAATTTTGCTGTTGAAATTGAGTAAGTTCGACCACCGGATTCGACATATAACTTCCTTTTTTATATCAAAATAACTCAGTGTCTATTGAAGCTGGATAATTATGTGAAATTTTGTGAAAATAAATTAAGTTTGATCCCAATAACAGTCAACTATACACACCAACAATCAACAATTTTCTTTTTTTTTTTTTTTTGTGCATTTCTCTGCCACATAAATGTGAACAGGAAATTACACAGCCTTTCCTTTTTAGGTATTTCTCGTGTTGTTTACAGCGTATTTTATACGCTCTTACCGCCTAGACCACCGAGACCCCTAATTAACAATTCAACAGCGGTAAATAAAACCCGTGAAATTCTAAATTAAAATTGCAATTTAAAAAAAACAAAAAATAAATAAATTTAAAAGGTATTTTCCGGGTTCAAATCTTTGATATTATAAGACCTTTACAAATAATTTTAAATAAAATCCCCTTGCTTAAATCCCCATAGTTATTTAGTTCAAAATCTTTTTATTAATCGGATTTAAAAAAAAAATTTAATTTAATTAAATAATTTTTAATGAATTTTAGCTTTAATCCAATTACTTAAATCAAAAATCAGGTAATCATATACTAACTATAAATAGCCCTCTTCTAATTAAAGATTTTTAAAACCTTTTAATAATCCCAACTGTGCTATAAAAATCTAAATTCTTATTAACTTTATTAAAATTCTTTTTGTGTACAAATGTTAAAACTTTCAACCAAAATCATTATTATGGGTTTGGGATATCTCAGATACTCAAAAATTCGAAAAAGATCAATTTAATATACAGGTATAATTTAAGGGGATACCCTACAATTATAAAGTAAGGGTTTTATTAGTTTACTTTATATATGTAATAATAAATTTCTTCATCAATTATTATTAGTGATATTAAGTTACTTTGTATATTATATTATAACATTTCTAAAATTTCAATTTATATATAGATAAGTCTGTCCAAATTATGTATTACATAATAACATTGTTCACATTATTACCTACAATTATTAATAAAATGTCTAAAGGTAACCTTTTCTTATAATTTTTTTTTTTTGAAGAAAATATTGTCAATATATACGATCCGACGGTCATTTTAATATTATATATATATATATATAATAACTTGCATGGAATATCAATATCATAATGAATTGATCATCATTATGACTTCAAGCACGCAAACAACAATGAACGGATTACGTGTTATAGATTGAAAAGAATTATCATTGCACCTGTATTTTTTTTTAAAGACGTGTATGTTACATATGCATTATTTTATTATCAGGTATTTTTTTTATACAATATATTCGTTTTAAAAATGTCTCCTATAATAAAATTTAAAAAAAGAGTTATCAGAGTTATATATAAAATACATATACTAGATATATATATATACTCGTATTTTAAATAAGTATAATAAAGTTTGTTCTATTGTCCCTTAATTTTTAATAATTCAGTTTTGAATAGGGTTCTAATAAATTTTAAAGAGTTTTGTGTTTAAGGAGTATATTTATGGCATTTAATAATATTATGCCTTATATACATTTTTAAATTTTTAGATAATATGAAACAGGTGAAAGAAAAGAAAATTTTTGACTAAAAAATAATCTAATTATAAGTCTTTTCAAGTAATGAACTGGTCATATCTACCAGTAATATATATATAATGCAATAAATTAGTTCTACAAAAAAATTATAATCTTTTTAAGTTTAATCCAATTAACAGCTTATGTCCAATAATCTTATAAGATTTCTTGTGTCAAAATCATGAATTGAAGTGTGAAGAGGATTTACATAAATATGAATGACTGGGAATAAAATATGAAGACTTAGGGTAACTTGCATGCATATATTTACTTGCATGTAAATTTGATGCATGCATCCGGATGCAAACATTTGATTGATTTAAAATATATATCGTATTGATGACATGCTCTCCCTTTCGTTTTTAGATGCAATATTTTTTGCATTCTCTATAAGAAGTATACAAGACGCAAATTTGTTTTAACATCAAATACAGACGTAAAATCAAACGTCAAAAATTTGAAACGTTAAATATTTTAAAATTTTTTGAAGATGGATATAATAAAAAGAAAAAAAATTGGTTGGCACTTAATATTATAATAAATAATTAATAAATTATATTAAGTTTATATTAATTAAAAATTTTTCTAAGGTACATAAAATAACAATTTTCTCTGGTTTAACGATTTTGTATTTTGTAAATAAAAAATGTTTTCATCAAATGTCAAAACAATATACATATACATACTAGCCTACTAGATATTTTCAAATAAAACTACCAAAATAAAAATGGATGCATAATAGGTGCAAAATATTAGTTAATATTACCGAAGAGTACACGAAATGTAACCGAAATAATTTTTGGATGTGGATGCATGCATCCCATGTGAACTTACCCTTAGTCTTTGTCAAAAAAAAACACAATTGTTAGTCTCTCGTTTTGGTTTAAAAATCGGACAAAAGCTATTATTTTGTTTTGAGAAGAACTAAGATTTATTTTCTTGTCCTGTAATTTTGTTTTCTTTTTTTCACATTTTATAAGTGATTATCAAGTTTTGAGTAAGTTATTTTTAATAGTAATCATTTAAATGACACAAAGTTTTTTTTTATATTCATATTCAAGATGCGTATACTTTGATACATCTGTATTACTTATTTAAATAATTAAAATCACTTAGTTTGTATTATTTGGTTGAAAAGAATCAAATGTGTGACAATGCAAATCTGTCGATTCCTTGCAAAATTTAAATAAATCCGATTCAAAAATCATATAAAGAATTTATAAGTTTGAACGGATTAACGGATGACAAATTCAATCGATTCAATAGACTAAAGTATCACATTCAAACTATTCAGTCAAGCCAACAAATCTTATTAGTTTACAAAATACAGAGCCATGTCATCGAATTTGAGTCTAAAAAGATCCACAGTCTCCGTCTCTAGACCTGAAATAAGACAATTAATTGATGTTATTATGGGCTATTGTCTTATTGGCTATTGCTATTGTCTAAAGTACATAGAAAAAATTCCAACAATACATTTTAAAGTTTAATACAATTTGATAAAAATTGAAAATGTTTGGCCTAATATTTCGCCTACTTGTAATTTTATAAATTGTAGGATACTGCAAGTCCTACATATATAAGTATAATTTTGTTTTAGCACATTTTTTCAATCATCCGCCCGGCTATTTACAAAATTTCGACACGGTTTAAGATAGAACAATGAAATTTTAACAATGTATAGGTTTCTATAAAAAAAGTAATGTTGTAAAATAACATTTTCATGTAGCTTCATCCATTAAGGAGCTTAAGATCCCCAAAGTTTAAAAAACTTCTAATTTTAACATATGTTTATCCCAAGTTGTACTAAGCATTATTTCAATCACCAAACGACAAAACAGGTCAAGATAATTTTGTTATAATTTGGTTTTACTCCGTCATGCTTCTAGTTTGTACCTTGAAATTTTGAGGGAAATAAAATCATTATATATCTTTATAAGACTTGAAATAAGTTACCTCAGAATACATTTTTGTACCTTCTTCCGTTCAATAGTTCTTAAATATTCAATAGGGGTCAAAAATTTAAAATGTACTACTTTTAGACACCTGTAATTTAGGTATCTGCACAAATTTTCTCAATTTTCTCTTTTTTTTTTAAATTCCGCGTCATGTAATTTTTATCCGATTAGAATAAAATTTCGGAGATTAGTGTTGTGATTAGGACCTCTGCAAAAATATGGGGGTTGAGGTGGAAAACTGTAGTGGAACCTCTTCATAATGTTCAAATAAAATATGATTTGTTCTAAAAAACCACGTTGACAGACAAGAAAAAAAGAAGTGTCGGATTTCAATCAAATTTGGTATCAGGTGGGTTCTACGCTCTTGCATTAGGACACAAAATTTGAAGTCTGTAGCTTCAGTAGGTCCGCCTTAAAATATCCGAATATGAATACTATTTGATGTGTTCTAGAGTACATATAGAAATTGCTATATGATTTGAATAAAATTTGGTGTAAATGTAACTTGTGTTGATGCTAAAATAATTTGAGACTGGAAACCTGAAAATTGAAAATTTGCTATTTTTAGACACCTGTAACGTAGACACCTGTACAAAAATTTTTTCGGCAAAGCATAAAACTTAAAGCTTCAATAAAATATTTTTGCATGAGTTTTTTTTATTTATACGAGTATAGGATATAGGATTTTCTTAGTTATATAGGGTTCTGGATTTACAACCTCTCAAAATTACAAAAAAAATCCTAATTATACGTATATGATCTTATATGAAATTTTCAAATTTTGGTGCAGAACCACAATTCTAAACAGTTTGTATTGTCTTTTGAAAATGTACGCTTTTAAAAACCATTGGTTTACATTCTGTCTTCTTTTTTAGTATTTTCAAAACTTTAATTTTTTTAATAAAAACTTATAATATGTACTAAAAATAATTTAACTGTTTTAAATTGACTATAATACAAAAAAAAACTATAGTAAAAACCTCTGTAATTACAAGTAACTTAACTATTTATACTAATTAATATATCAGACAAAAAAAAAAATTTAATCTGAATATTTTCTTTATCTTGCTTTCTATCATTCAATACATATTATAGTTTTAAAATATCTTTAGATACATATATTTAGATGTATTTTTTTTTTTATTTAAAGTAGTTTTACTTTAACTACGATATAGTTTTTTTTTTCAGGAGTGGCATTTAAGCCACATCTTTTTTTTTTTTTGTTTATCAAGACTTGTTTTTTTTTTCATTATTCAAGTATTTATAAAATTATAATAAAAAGACATGATTTGAATAATTTCTAATAATTTCTTGTTTTTTCTTTTTATATTTTGTTTTTTTTTTTTTTTTTTTGTGACAATAAACAACAATTATACAATACAGTAACAACTTTTAACAGTCAGTATAAAACTGGTACGTATACGTACATAATAATTTTAAGTTTCAATCAATGATTAGATTTTTTAATGTCGTAAAAATTCAGTGAACCATTTAATCTTATAGAACTGTTCACTGCAACAATCAATCAATAATAACAAAAAAAAAAAAAAAAAATAACTTAAGTTTCTAGATAGATAGATATCGTTTAAGATATTTATTAAAAATAAAAAAGATATTAATGTATTATATTGGAAAATTCAAAAAGAAAAACAAAGTTATAATATAAAAAAAAAAAGAAAATTATGTAATTTGTAGTTTAAGGGCAAAAAAATTAATAATTGAAATGTTTATTATAAAAAAAAAATTTATAAGATTTAGAATTTATTATGCTTAATAAATTCATAAATAATTGATTCGTTGCACCTGATTTAGATTAAAAAATAGAATCTGATTTGGGAATAGAAAAGATTTTTAAAAAATTATTTTTTAATGTAGGCTTGAAAAAAAAAAGTTATTAAGTATTTTAGAAAAAAAAGCATTTACTATATATGAAATTATAATTACTATGATTTTGAAATTAAAGGATTTAGAAAAAAAAAAAATAACATTATAAATGAAATATTAATAATCTTGAGATTTTTAAACATATATCTTTATTTGAATTTAATTAACTAAAAAAAGATTTTAATGTTAAATCTTAAGCTTACCTATTTATGCGTACTGATAATAAGAAACAAATAAATTTTAATAAGAGACACGTGTATATTTTGGATTATTTGGATACGATCCATTATATGAAATAAAGAGTGATAGTTCTACAGAAAAATTAAAAGACATAATGAAAATTCAGAATGTTAACCATAATGCAATATAAAATTTTCTTCCATATTTTACCATAAAATATACCATACATAATATTCTTTATTTTTATTAGATTCAGCTATCACGATCGTTATTAGATCGTTAAACCATGTTTTTTCCACAAGTGCAACAAATGACCACTTATCGAAAAATCGTTTGTCGGTATGTATGACATCGTAGTTATGTGTTCCTCAAAGTTGGTAACTCATATGTGTACGATTTAGAAATGAGTTTAAGAAAAATATTAATATCTCTCTTCAAAATATTCATTCAAATTTCCTTACCCAACCTAGATAATCCCACATTTTTCCTAAACAAGAACCCTTCTCACACTCCTATCCTGTAACCCAAAACTGTGCATTTGTATTAAAGGTCTCAATCTAAAGTTTGGTTTAAAAGAAAATTGTTTTGTTTGGTTAAAGGCTAACACTATCCGACTATTGGGAAAAATCATTGGTTACAACAAATAGCATGGGAATCAATAAATTTAACACAATATAGAAAATTTTTAAAGTAGAAACATTTGTCACATTTATATATTCCAAAATTCAAAAAAAAAATCAAATCCTAAATAAGGTATCAAGAGGAAGGTAACTACAGATATGTGAACAATTACGAATATTTTCCTTCCTATATATTTTTTCCCCTAAAAAATAAACTACATAAACTTTAGTAGTGGATAACAGGATTCAATTTTTTAAGTCGTGTATTTTTTTTTTGTTTCTTTTTTTATTATTTTTTTTTAATTTTATCTTGTAACGTGTATTTTTAATTTTATTTAATACACAACAGAATATTGGAACCCCATAAACTTTTACTTGCTATAAAAATTTGAAATTTTAATGTATAGATGCTCTGTTAAGAGCTGTTTTTAATTAAAATATGAACTTCTTATTAATAATTAATTAAGAATTAATTTAAAAAAATCTCTCTCTTTTCTTGTACGCTCCCATTAAATGTGGGATTTAAATCAACTCTACTAAAGATTTAAATCAACTCTACTAAATGTGACATCAACTGAATTCTCTCTTAACTAAAGTGGCACTTTTCAATTTCAATCGGGTTAAAATATTATTTGCTAAAAGAAAAATTAATTATTAGTGTGTTGATCAGATCCTGCTTATAATAATCAATTTTTTTAGCACTGATACTGATTTATTTGAACTAATCAAATAAAAATTCTGCAACGTTTTAGTAATTTTTGTAAAGAAGCGCTCAATCTTTTTAAATATTATAATTCCAAGTGTTTTTTTTTTATAAAAATTATAATTAAAACATATAAATTTAAATAAAATTTTTTATTTTATATTCAAAAATATATAAAATTCTAATAGATCTTTCTGTCTTCGTATTCAAAAAAAAAAAAAAAAATTTTAAAATAAAAGTAAATCACAATAAATTTATCATTAGATATCAAGTTAACAACATTTTATTACTTTTTCAAGACCGATATATTGTTATGGCTTGCATGTTTTGCATGTTGAATATCAATTAAATAAAATAAAAATTAATATAACAATAATCTAAAATTAATATTACTCTAACTTTTAATAGTAGTTAAATTATTTCTGAAAAATTATGAATCTTGAAATAAAAATAGAAATGCGTTGAGATTTTCACACACCCATTGAATTTATGCGCGCTTATATTGTAAACAAAAAAAAAAAAAAAAAAAAAACAGTGTGTAAATTGTACATTGCGCATACTAAAATATCATTCAGAAAATTTTTTTATTATAAAACTGCCCACGCAGTATATATATATAACTAATAAGACAGCGCATTTCATATCGAAATTCTTTAGTTTTAAATTTACAACATAAAAATAAAATGCATAAAAAGAAATGAATACCCCATAGGTATTGCATATACATAAACCAATTATAAATACATTAAAGGATTGTTCATGACGTTGCTGCAAATATTTATGGATAAAAATTCAATTAAAGAAAAGTATATAATATAATAAAAAGTATTTTATTCACTTGTTGTGACAGAAAATCTTTAGTTACCAAAACAAATTAAAAATTTTTCGTAATTTGATAGGAAAAAAAAAACCATTAGAAGAAAAAAAATTAAAATATTTAGAATTTAAAAAAAAACGAGGAAGAATACAGTTGACTTTGTCAACTCTTAGATACCCGTACGAACCGTTAGTATGTTCACAGCCTGTCACTCTGCTTACAATATTATTTTTTTAATATTTTAGTATTTTAAAATAATTTGGGTGAATTTTATAATTTCTAGAACTATGGCTTGTACATATATTCAAACTATATGTTTATATGTACATTCTTCAAAAGCAGATTCTAACCTTCCACATAACGATTATCAATCCAAAACTTTTTCAAATATTCTATAGTACCATTTAATACTAAGCGGTAAATGTATATTAAATTTACTAAGTACAAAACAGTAAATATAATTTTAAATATTATATTATATTATATTTAAATATTCCATTGACAGAATAATTTCTTATAAGTACAATAAAATACATATGTGTATGTAAATACGGCGCTATATAATATACATCCATACTCTTATCATTCATTCACTAGTGACATATACGATATGTAAATAAACATGATATTATATAAGTATGTATATATATCAATATCATATAAATAAAAATTCTTCAAGCAACCGTTATGTTGTTTATTTAATTACATTTTTATGTACTACGCATTATATCCTCAACAATTTCAAATTATCGAGTAAAACAAAATGGAAAAAATTCGTTAATGAAATTTGTTAGAAAATTTGAAAAAATCAAGTAACACTTTCGTCAATTATAAAGTAACCCTATATTATTAAAAAAAGTTGTTAACAGAAATAAAAATATAATGTTGGAGCTTTAATTTTTGTGTATTACTTCAAAAAAATTCTAACAGGTGTTCAAGTTACAGGTGTTTAAAAATAGGAAATTTTCAGTTTTTGACCCCTTACAGCTCCTAAACGGGGGGTGATACAAAAAAAATTTCTGAAATGACTCATACTAATTTTCAAAGATCTAACTTCTGTCAAAATTTCAAGTTTCCAACTTTAACCGTTTAGAAGATGGAAGGGTTAAAGAATTTTGCAAAATTTGAGTTTCGCATAACGGTAAATTAAGACACCGTATGCCAAAAATATATATTTATTGCATATATACTTTTAAAGCTAATGAAAGTAGTAATCGTTTGGCGTTTTCAAAATGAAGATATACCTTATACAACTTGTGCTATAACAATTTAAATATAGAGCTTTTTTGAACCTTTGGGGAGCTGTAGCTCCGTAACGGGTGGGGCTACAAAAAAAAGTTATTAAAAATAAAATTAATATTTTTGTGAGATCTATCAGTAGTTAAAATTTCATAGCTCTATTGCAAAAAAAATGTGGAGATCTAAAAGTTAGGTGTTCGAGAGCTACCCTAAGGCTTGGTCCAAACTCAACCAAAAAAAATAGGGAATCTACAAATTACTCCAAGAATATTTTGTGTAAATTTCAAGATTCTAGCTTTCTTAGTTTTTGAGTTAGCGTGCTGACGGACGGACGGACGGACGGACGGACGGACATGGCTCAAAAGTCTTAGAATTTTTTTCTGATCCGATCCATACCTTTGAAGGTATATCTAGCTCGCTTATTTCGAGGTGTTACAAACGGAGGAGTAATTTTATTATACCCGATCCTATCGTACGGGTATAAAAATCTAAACACAAATTCGCATGTAAAACCTAAGGTTTTTAAAAGGCGTACATTTACATTACACATATATTTGAACAGATATAGGTATTGGGTAATAATAAAGTATTTTAGATTATTATGACTATGCTTCATGCATAAGGATTTGTTCGAATTTAGTTTTAGGGAAATCCTATATAAAACTAAAAAAAAACGGTTAAACATATGTAAAAATATCACAAATATTTAAGCTTTAATTTTTATGACTTATTTACCTAGTACAAATTTACACAGGTGTCCAAGTTGAAGCTATCTAAAAATTGGGAATTTTAAATTTTTTGCCTTTAATAGTTCTTAAATAGGGGCTTGTAAAATAATTTTTGTTCTGAAGTGACTTGTGCTAATTCATTTTCTTCAAATTTCTTTCTTTTCTCGAAATTGATTTAAACATTTTGCATTTTAAATCAGTTCAAGAATTTCTTCGTTTCATTTTTTTTACCTTACTTGATCTGATTGAATAAATCTTCCTCCTTTTAAAGCTATACTTTCTTTAATAAATTTTATTAATTTAATTCTCCCTCTCTCTACGCCTTTTCGTGATTGATACAATATTTGTTCAGCAAGTTACTCACAGTTATATTAATTACCGTGCCATTCCAGGACAAGTGAGGTATAGTAAAGAACCAAACAATTTGAGATCGGTCGAGCTTTTTAATGTATCACACCGCGTTACAGCCTATGGCCAATTCGAGTTAAATTGTTTTAACATCGCCAACATTAATAAATATTAACTGAAAGTAGTAATAATTATAAGTGTTTAGCAAAAAAAGATCTGCTAAAAAATTAATCTTATCATCACAAAAGTATGTAATTAAGAAAATTCTCTTACTTAATACCTATACCATAACTAGTAATCTGTGTACCTAATTATTATAAGGTTAAATCAGCTGGAAAATTCTAAATATCAGAAATGTATTAAATTTGATCTTAAAACTATATAGCAAATTGCTATTATAGTACCAAATAAATCCTTTGGATCCTTTAATTAACAGTGAGCTGATAAAGTGATTAAAATGCCAGTTTTACAAATTTTCTAATATTGAGAATAAAGATTTTAATCATACAGAAAACTCCAAGCACCAACTTGTTCCTATTTAAATCAACTATACGTATCTACTATTCGACATTAAGTTTAACATTTTGATTAACGTTTAATAGAAAAACCAATAAATCAATAATTAAATATTAACAATTAAAAATTAATAAAAATATGTAAATAAAATATTTAGCTGTAAAAAATCCATAACTACTTTTAAAAATCTTAATGTTTTGTTAATTCATCTCATTGAATGTAAACTTTAAATCTGTATTTTGTATATACTGACCGCATATACTGACCACTGTCCACTGATTTTCTGAGTTAAAACAAGCAAATTGTTTGATTCTTCAGATAAGCGTATATTATTAAAAAATTGATCAAATATTGAGAACCCTTTACAAGTTTAATTATATTGTACAAATTAACTGCCAACGAAATTAATCCTAATATCTTTTGTATTTATATTACCTACAAATAAATTATGTGATTTTTGAGATACACTTTGGCCAGATTTTTGTAATGATCTTAGAAATAAAATTCTTGGCTCTACGTCAAATCTGCTAACAAAAAAATTTCAAAAGTTCTAATAATTTTTCCATACAAATTCAGGAATTATAAAATTGTGACGTCATTTGTAAATGTTAGATGATATGGTACAAATTTTTCTAGTTTTGACATTTCTAAAAATTATACGGCTGCATGAAAAAAGCAAACTATTTTGTGATTTTGGGGTTTTTTTTTTTGGGGATTTGATCTTTGGGGATTTTGTCTAAAGCTAAAAGTTTAAATTGGTAATTCCAACTAGCCCTGAATTCACCAATATTTAAAGTTTACGCAAAACCAACTGAAACTAACTGTCATATACCCCAGGAAAATGCTTTTGGGGACTTTTTTCCATAATAATATTTAAAATTGTTGGGGACTTCTTTCATATGCAAAAAATCCCCAAAATACAATTTTTATAAAAGTCCCCAAAATAAAGAAAAAAAGTTCCCAATTTTTTTCAATTTGGGGGACTTTTTTCATATGTAAATGTAGTTTCATACAAATTTTGTGGAATTTTTTCGTACTGCCAAATTAGACCTCTTTTCTCATTGGTAATACTCTAACATCAAAAAAAAAAATATAATAGTGTTTTTACATTAAAAGTTAATAGGTCATTGTCCGATCGACAGACATGCTAGAGGACTTCTCTCATATGATTTTTGCAGCAGCTACAAAGATGAAGAGGAAGACGAATCTAAAAAGAAAAAAGAAGAAACTTTCTGGGAAAATTTTCTTAAATAACCTTTTCGATCTGTTGAAGGTGGATTTAACAAATTTACATCACTTTGTTAGAAGCTCCCAATGGTTTAATTAGCAGAAACACTGATACAGAGTATTAAAACAGACCTAAAATGCTGTAAATGTGCATCTACACAACCTCTACTTACCTACATTAAGAGATTTCACATTTAGAAGATTTGATGTATAAGCGAAATCTTATATGGATTTTAAAAATTTTTTAATACACTTCAAAACATTTACAATACATATTTGTATTAATTCCCAAATTAAACCTTCTTTAGACCATTTAGAAATTTTCCAAATTCAATTTTATTATGCACATTAATTTTCTCATATGCAATTTTCTAAAGTATCTTATAGTTTTTTTTTTTTTTTGTTACTGCAACATCATTATTTTTAAGTATTTCTTCTAAAATTACCTATTTTTACATTTTATTTTAAAAAAAAAATCAAATATTAAATTACTTTTGTCAAAATATATATGCATGTATGTATGTGTATTGTGTATATACTTATATGTGAATTGAATAATTGATAGAGACAAAACAAAAAAAAAATCCTGGCTATAAGTGAAAAAACGAAACGTCAGACAAAAAAAAAAAAACAAACAACTTTTTGATCAAGAAAAATGTTATGTAGCACAACAGGTAATTGATAACATTCGAATATATATGTATTATGTTCTGTAAAACTGTTGCTTATTTCTTTCTTTACTCGTATATCCATATTTAATGGCAGTTATTAAGTATTCTGCAAGCAATGTAAAAAATGGTCGCTACCAAATCTGTTTCATTACATATTATAATACATACATATATGTGTGTGTATACCTAACATGAATAAAGTCCGTTGTAAATTGTAATGCTGTTCTTGTTGCATTTTTTTTTTTTTTTTTTGTGAAATACAAAAATAAAAGAAGTTATGTTGTTTTTTACTACATTGGTTAAATTTTATATTGTACATACTGTGATTTGTTTGTTTTTTTTTTCTTTTTGTTTTGCTTTTGCATATAAATTAATTTATGTAAATACACTGTAAACGTTCTACTTTGTATAATATATAATTAGACTACATATATGTATGTAGATAAATAATGTAGAGTAGGTATGTTTTTATTTTTTTATTTTTTTTTTTATTCATTCATTTTTAAAACCTGGTTTATAATGAATCAAATAATATATAGTTCTATTTTGTTTGTTGTATCTATAGATATACATATGTATATTTAATATAAAAATAAAAAAAAAAATTTAGTTGGAGTTGTGGATAAATTATTAACAAAGAATATTATCTGAACCAAAACAGCAACAATATTATAAAGTATATTGCAAGTGTTGCAAAATATTTACATTTAACAGATTGTTTTAATGCCTTTTTTTAAATGATTTGAAAACATTTAAATTGTATGTTGTTTTTTTGTTTTTTTTTTATTATTTTTATTTTGAATTGAAGCTGAAGTAATTATAAAATTAAATATTATTATATAAAAAACATATGTAATGTAGAAAAAAAAATAATAGTTATAATATTAAATCAAATACCTACCTATATTTTTATTATTTAAGAGTAATTATGAAAATTACATTTGAAATTACAAAAAAAAAAAAAAAAAAAAAAAAAGAATACTGCCGATTCTAATTGAGAATTCTAAAAACAAAGTTTATTTGTAACTTTTGAATTTGATGATAAGGCATGAAATAAAATGCACAATATTAGAAATAAAAATAAGAATAGAATTTAAATAAAAGGTGTTAGATATGAATAATAATTATTGTGTAGAAATTTAAATAAATAAAATTCCAAACATAATTGAAAAAATGTGATGAAAAAACAAAAAAAAAAAAAATAGGAGGAACAAAACAGTGATAGTGTAGAATGACAGATGAATAGTTTTTTTTTTTTTTTTTTCCAAATTTGCATGTCATTTTACTTTTAAAAGAATGAAATAAAAATAAAAGAATAATTTAATTGTTTTAATATTGTATGACAAATAGTCACCTTATTGACATAAAAAACAAAAAACCTTAAATTCCAATGTAATTTTCAGATTTTTTTAATAATTTTATTTATAAACGAAGAAGAACGCAGTAGAGTAGACTGTGTCAACTCCGGGATACCCGTATGAACGTAATATATCCTGTTTCTATAAAACTTGATCATCTTTTAAAAACATTCAAATGTTTTAGTACCGAACTACAGAGATATATTTAAGTAAATTGTGGAGTTGTATGACAGCTACCCGAATCTATTGCGCCTAACTTCATTAAGTTCCAAGAAATGCAAGAAGCCTGAACCGGCTGCTTTAGACCAATCAAATTTTACAAAAGTTTTTGGCATGCAACTCGACACTTTTTCAATAAATTTCAGATAGCTAGCTTCAATAGATACTGAGTTATTTTCATTTAAAAAGAGAAGTTGTATGGCAGCTATCCGAAAACGTAGCATCACCACAACCAAATTTTGCAGAAGTTGTTGCCATAAAACTTTTTGAGTTATCGTGCGGACGGACACTGAGTTATTTTCATTTAAAAAGAGAAGTTGTATGGCAACTATCCGAACCCGTCGCACCACCACAACCAAATTTTGCAAAAGTTGTTGCCATAAAACTTGATCATCATTTGCAAGATTTCAGACGCCTAGCTTCATTAAGTTCCAAGAGGTGCAAGAAACCTGAACCGGCTGCTCTAGACCAACCAAATTTTACAAAAGTTGTTGGCATATAACTCGACACCTCTGTACTAAATTTCAGATTCCTAGCTTCAATAAACACTGAGTTATTCTCATTTAAACGGAGAAGTTGTATGGCAGCTACCCGAACCCGCCGAACCATCACAACCAAATTTTACAGAAGTTGTTGCCATAAAACTTTATCAACATTTGCAAAATTTCAGAAACCTAGTTTCAATAGATACTGAGTTATTTCTATATAAAGGTAGAAGTTGTATGGCAGCTATCCGAACCCGCCGAACCACCACAACCAAATTTTACAGAAGTTGTTGCCATAAAACTTTATCAACATTTGCAAAATTTCAGAAACCTAGCTTGAATAGATACTGAGTTATTTCTATATAAAGATAAAAGTTGTATGGCAGCTACTCGAACCCGCCGACCGAAAATGTTGGATTTAAATAGCAAAACTAACAATTTTGCAAAAGTGACGTAAAAAAAATTTCAGCCTCCTAGCTCCTTTATTTTTTGAGTTATCTTGCGGACGGACGGACGTACATGGCTTAATCGACTCAGAATTCGATTTGCAGAATTTCACTCAGAATTCGATTGACTCAGAATTCGATTGAGCCGATCCATACCTTTGACACTATATCTAGCTCGACTCCTTTAAGGTGTCACAAACGTAATGGCAAATTTATTATACCCTTGAACATAGTTCATACGGGTATAAAAATTACTTTTAATATAATATTTACAATTAATTGTACATACATATGCCTAATGACAAATTACAAGATTGGTAAAATGTAAAATTTTGCAAACAGACAATAAAAATAGCTCAGAATATTGTAACTTGCACCAAAATTTTAGAAGAGTGTACATAAAAAAAAAATTTGTGAAAAAACAAAAGACGGTGCTTCACTTTTAAGGAAACTTTTATATAATTAAGGAAAGCCATTAGCACATGCAAAATTATAATGTTGAAGCTATCATTTCTACGTTTTATTTTGCAAAAACTTTGTACATACAAGTGTCGAAGTTACAGATAACTTTTCAATATTTGACTCCGAATATCTCTTAAACAGAGGTAGTGGTATAAAGAAAGTGGTGGGTTTTGTTAGTTGTGCTAATTCTGAAAAATTTTTCTTCCCTCAAAATTTCAAGATTCTATCTAAAAGTGTTTTGAAAAATTTAGAATTTTACATAACCGGTAAATTTTTAAATACAACATTAAGTTTTTTAAGATATCCATGGCTAAAATTTCATTGACGAATAGATAAGTGAAACTTATACATATTGCGAAAAAGGAGCCAACTCTGATTTTATAACCAACTATAAAATCTCTTCTATTTAGAATCTCGTAATAACCAATTAAAACGAAGAAGAATGCAGTAGAGTAGACTGTGTCAACTCTGGGATACCCGTATGAACGTAATATATCCTGTTTCTATAAAACTTAATCATCTGTTAAAAAATTTCAGATGTTTTAATACCGACGTTAACTACCGAGATATATTTATATAAATTGTGGAGTTGTATGACAGCTACCCGAATATATTACACCAGGACAACCAAATTTTACAGAAGTTATCGACCCAAGACTTGATCATCTTTTGTAAGATTTCAGACGCTTAGCTCATAAAGTTTGAAGAGGTGCAAGACCTTAGACTTTTGCAAAAGAGATTTAAAAAAATGTCAGCCTTCTAGCTCCTTTATTTTTGAGTTATCGTGCGGACGGACAAACGGATCGATGGACAGACGAATGAACAGACGGTCGAACAGACGGTCGGACAGACGAACAGATGGACTGACAGCCGGACAGACGAGCAGAGAGACACAAGGACAGACGGGCGGACATACATGGCATAATCGACTCAGAACTCAGAACCATATCTAGTTTGACTCCTTTAAGGTGTTAGAAACGTTGTGGCAAATTTATTATACCCTTAAACATAGTTCATACTAAATAAACACATAAATAAATTACGAATTACGAAATAAACCCGAATTAAACACATTTTGAATATACCCGAAAAAAAATTTCTAAAATTAGAAATGATTTAGAGTTGATTAAAAAATTAGCGTTATACGCTTTTTTCAGAATATTTATATACATACATATATGTGTTTATATGTGAGATTCTAACTAGAATGTATGGTATGGTTGGTTACAACTTTAAAGTTAAAAAAATTATAAATAAAACTTTATCATACCTGTTGAAATATTTTTTTAACTTTATTTCATTTTAATTTTGGCTTTATTTCGTTTTTAAAAAATGAAATAAAATCAAAATGCGCCGTTAGGCGTTAGGAAACCAAAATTTCTAACAGTTTTGATACAAAATAACAATTTGTTAAAAAAAACTATTTGTCAAAATATCGTCAATATGGTCGCAATATCACAGACATATTTAATTACACAATTTGTTTTCAATATATTTTAACTATAGCCAAAAAAGTCGACCACTTAAATGACTACCCTCTATACTTAAACTTTCTTTTAACCATGATGTTCTTTTTCTTCTGCATCATTTTTTGTTAAATTCTTCTATTTTATACGGAGCTTTGTAGTACATACTGTGCTTTCACAAATACCTCGAAGCTTTCTATAATATTATCATTATAATCTGAGATAAAATTGAAAATTCGACTCTATATAATAATACATAAACATAAACATAAAAAAAAACATAAAAACTTAATAAACAAATTATCAGATTTATAATTATGGTATTATAATTACTATTATCTTTCATTTAATATACATATTTTGGATTTAATATCTTAATTTCATATATTTAACATGAAAATTGAAAGAAATAAATGTTATTAAAATTTATTTTCAATTCCATATTCCTAAAACCTTTATATATATGTATCTATATATCATATTATTAATCTAAATTTTAATATATGTATCTAACGCGTAATTCAACCATATGACGTATGATTAGAATCTCCATATTTTTTAAAAATAAAAATTACAAAATTCATAGATAAAAATTGTTTACAATTTTTTTTTAAACCTTTTGCCACAAATCAATTAATATAAATTTTAACCTTGAGATAATAAATTCAAATATTAACTTTTTGGGTGTATTTTGCTAAGTGTACACACATCATAAAAGAAAATTATGTAATTAAAATTTTATCGTAATTTCAGTTTTATTTTTTATTTTGTCATTAAAAATAAAGTCTTTTAAAAAAAAAAAAAACAAAAACAAACTGATAATTTAAAGACCATAAAAATAAAAAAAAAACCAAAATATTTTTTTAAATTAACCGCAAATTTTGACAAAAACGAGGAAAAGTGCAGAAGAGTAGACTGTCTCAACTCTGGGATACCTGTATCAACATAATGTATGCTGTTTGCATAAAAATTGCTCATCTTTTAAAAATTTTCAAATGTTTTAATACCGACGTTAACTACCGAGATATATTTATGTAAATTCTTGAGTTGTATGATCATATTTTGTAAGATATCAGACGCTTAGCTTCATAAAGTTACAAGAAGTGCAAGAAGTCTGAACCTACTGCTCTAGCCCAAGCAAATTTTTCAGAAGTTGTTAGCATGCAATTCGATATCTTTTTACAAAATTTCACAAATCTAGCTTCAATAGACTCCGAATTATTTTCATTTAAAAAGTGAAGTTGTACGGCAGCTACCCGAACTTGTTGTACCAGTACAACCTAATTTTACAGAAGTTGTTGCCACAAAACCCAAGAGTGTAGAAGAGTAGACTGTGTCAACTCTGGGAATTGGGATACCCGTATGAACATAATGTATGCTGTTTGCATAAAAATTGATCATGATTGATACAGTTATGTAAAAATTGTATAAAAATTGATCAAATTGATACATTTATGTAAATTTTGGACTTGTATAACAGCTACTCAAATCTGTTGCTCCGAACCAACCACATTTTACAGAAGTTATTTCCATAAATCTTGATAATCTTTTAGAAGATTTCAGAAGCTTAGCTTAATTAAGTTTCAAGATATGCATGCTACCTGTACCTAGTGTTCTAGAATAATCAAATTTTACAGAAGTTGTTGTCATGCAACTTGACATCTTTTGCCAAAATTTCAGATACCTAGATTCAACAGACAATGACTTATTTCCATTTAAAAAGAGAAGTTGTACAGCAGCTATACCGGAACTTGTTGCACCAACACAACCAAATTTTATAGATGTCGTTAGTATACGACTTGATATATTTTGACAAAATTTCAGATACCTAGCTTCAATAGACACTGTGTTATTTTCATATAAAGAAAGAAGTTGCAAAACTATAATTTTGCAAAAGTGACGTGTTAAAAATTTCAGAATCCTAGGTCTTTTGTTTTTTCAGTTATCGGGCGGACGTTCTTGGCTTAATCGACTCAAAAATCGATTCTGATCCGATTCATAAACTCAAAAGTATATTTTCAAATTTTACAAATGTATTAATAGTGTATTAATTAGTTAATAACGATGATAAAATGATGATCTAAATTTTCCTAAATCTTCATTTTGAAATGGCATTACATATTTGATATTATGGTTATCAAATTTAATTGTGATGGTTTTTTACGGTTAAATAAATATCATATTAGCTTATTTGAAGTTAAGTGTATAACAATTAATATATTTAATTAGAGTTTTTGCTTTTACCTTTTGATGTTTATGTAAATCACATGATATTTGAATAAATTATTATAAAAAGATTTTCTTGTAAGTACTACAATTCACTTCCTTTGTCTCTTTGTCAGTTTACAAAACTTCTACATGGTTTACGATGTAACAATGTAATTTTACCCAAAGAATAGGTATCTCTTAAGAGAAAAATAATGTTTTATAACAATTTTTTTATGTAGTCCCACTCATTACGAACTACAGCTCTTCAAAGTTTAAGAAAGCCCTTTTTTTAAATGTTTATATATCAGGTTTCAGCGTAACATCTTTCAATCTAAAAACACCAAACGACAGAACACTTTTTTAGAGTTATAAATCAATATCAAAATTATAAAATTTTGTAGCATTTACATATTCGGCTTCTTTCATAACGGTACGCTTTTGTTTTTACTATTACTGTGTCTACTTCTTTTAAAATGTTTGGATTCTATTTTAAGTTTTATTTATTTTAATACTGTAGCAGTTGTCACACTTCTGTATAAAATTTATACATTTGACACTTTTTGAAAAACTATCGAAAAAAGTTTAATTTTAACATTTATAGTTTAGTTATTAGGTCATTTTTGAAAAGGCATTAAGTTATAAGTATATCGCATAACCATAAACCATAAATAAAGTTATACTAGTAGCTCAAACATAGATATCAAAGCCACATTAAAAACCAAAGATAAAGAAAACTTTGAAGACATTTTAAGGCACCAGGAAAAATATTACTTTTTGAAAATTCTCCTTAGAAACAAAATAATATCAAGTTGGAGTTTTCGTTAAAGCGTCATGACTTAAGAATTTACGTCAATGATTTAACAACAGTAATATCTCATTAATCACATTAGTAGCGAAGTTGGCAAAGTGAAAATCGCTGTAAAGTCGATGGAAACGTTCAAAACGAATCTTTATCATTATTTTATTTTTAGTATTTTGAAAAGAAAGAAATTTTTATACCGACTATAGTTTGCGATTGTTAGATTGTAAAAAAATTTATACTTAAACTTTGCTAACAGAGAAACTCTTGAAACAAACCACCTTCTAATTAGATCTAATTGGACAATACTTTATTTTATAATTTTATATGATGATGTGACATTAAAATGTTTCAAAATTTTACAATATTTTCTAATATTTGGGAATTTAGCGTTAATTTACAGTACTTTTTATCGGTGTGTCACATAACTGTATTTCATTTGTATGTAGTGTCTTTTGAATGTATTTTCTGAAAGTTTCCTGTATTATATTTTAAAACTTGGTTACAAAATTAGCGTTTCAATAAATTGTTTAGAGCAGATTTTGGGGCGGCAACATATACAGTCAAATCAAACATAATCTTGTGATAGTAACCCCTTTTTTTTCTCATTAACTTATATACAGTTTAGGAGATACAGATTTTTATTTTATCGCAAAAACTAAAAAAATAAATTTAAATTCCATTTATGTCTCAACTTAGACCTCATACAAAAAAAAAATTACTACTCATAACGGGTTTTGCAGCAATGAAGTTAATTAGGAAACATTCTGTATATAAATCTAAAAACATATATGTATTGTATTATACTTTAAATATTTGAAAACTGAAATACCATATTTTAACCAATATCCAAGCTAAGTACTAAATAACTTATAAATTGTTCTGTTGAAACTCACCTGTAATATAGAAAAAAAATAAAAATTTATTAATAACGGAATAAAGTAAAAATTTTAATTATTTTTTTTATAAATTATATTTAATTTATTATATTATCTGTTATACTATAGTATGGAAATTGTTATTTAATTAAGTATAAATTAATGTAAGTTTCGGTATACAAACACTTTATTAAATAATTAAAATCAAAGATACAAAAGAAGTGAAAACTCAAGTTCTAAAATATCGATCAAAAAATATATCTAGGAAAATGATTCAACTAATTATAGCTATAAAAAAAAAGTGTGCAAAATATTGGAATTACAAATTTCTATGAAATTTCATTAGAAAATCATTTACTCTTAACAATAATAAGTATATAACAAAGATATGATTAATTTTCTCAATTTAAATGTATAATTTAATTAAATCTATAAATACATTAGCATTGTTTAAAAAGTTTCCAAATGAACGTTTTAATGTTAAAGAAATTGTCTTCAAAATTGGTTCATTTAAGCGATTTAATGTTTTATTTTTTTTTTTTCCATACTGAAATTGTAATATTTTTTTTTTCTATTTAAATTGTCTAAATTTTGCAAAAAAAAAATTAAATTAACTACAAAATATAGTTTGAAAACAAAAAAGTTGTACTTGCTTGCTATAAACTAACAAGAATAATTTTTATTATATTAATACCATATATAATCTTTACACTATTTAGTATGAAGCATTTCAATTTTAAGCCAATCTTTCTATGTTTTATACTTTGGTTTTATTGATATGATTTTATTTAAGTGGAGAGTCCAATTTGAGTCCAGTTATTTAACTGGATTTACTCTCTATAATTGGATCTCTGGATCGTTTACTAAATCTACTACAAACTTATAAAAATGAAGATAATAAAGCGATCCATTATATCCAATAGGTGAGAAATACGAAAGATATAGGAGAGATCAACAATGCCAGCAAAACATTTGAAGACAAGGATTGTTTCTTTAAGAAGAAAAAGAAAGTGACATCAAAAACTTTGATAACAAAAAAATGTTAAGAAGGATAGCGGGTACCCTTAATTCTCAACTGGATCTACTCTAGTTAAACCAACTAGAAATTTTTTATAAAATATTCAAAATAAGAAAATAAGGAATTTTATAATAATCTTATATTATCAACGGACACTGCGAATAAACTTAAAATGGACAAAAGTCATGATTCATTATACATTGAAGCCGTAATTTAAAACATTTTAAAAATGTAACAAAAAAATGTTACGGTCATGTCCTATTGGAATAGCATTTTATAAAAAAAAGGGTTAAAGTATTGTTATAATATCCTGTTATTTAACGAATTTTAAATTAGCTTTAAAAGTTACTACAGATACAAAGTTCTTCCTCTTTTTATCAAAAATCTTATGAAATTTTAAGGTCTCTTCTTTTAAGGAGCTTCTTTAAATAGTATTACCTCCGTCCTCATCTATCATCTGTATATGTTAATTAAAGTATATTTATATCAAAGCCCATATTAAATACGATATTAAGAATCACAATAGCTTTGTACAAAAAGCATCATTTTTAGAAGAATTATTTTAAAAATATTATAAACGAATTAGGAATGACCAAATATTCTTTTGAAAAAAAGAAAATGAGTTAAAGATAGAGTTATCCACAGTTAAGTTAACAGGCAACATTCTTTTTACATTTCTTTTTCAAAACTAAAAGACATACAGAATAATTTTAATTAGCAATCAGTTAGACTAACAGGTTTAAATCCAAGTATCAAATTAATTTTAGCATTTCTATTTTTTTAATAGTATCTATGTACTACTATAAAATTAAAACAAAAGTACAAAAGTCATAGTAATAAAATAAAGAATAAAAATAAAAATTAAAGACTAAAAACAAAAATAAAAATATTGTCAAAATTAGCCATCCATGAATATTTTAAACAATTTTTTTTCCCGCTTTTTTTTTTAGCAGTTTTGTTTCGCTCTATGTACAATTCCCCTCCCAATTTGTTCATTTTATATACCTATAGAGTACAGAGTATAAATAATAATATATACATACTTACAAACATAGGTATAAATATAACATATCCATACCTTCTGTAAACATTTTTTAGATACTATTATATATACATATTTGAAATAGATATAGATGTGGGGTTGTGTTAGATCACCTTAAATAATATGTACATATTCGTAATAATATATCTGGAAATAATACAAAGCAACTCGTTAACTTGAGATAATTTTTTGGTGATTTATTTTTTTTTTTCTTTTTTTTTTACCTTTGTTTGGCCATTTTTTATTGTGCTATTTTGTTTTTTTTTTTATTTAAAAACAAAAAGTATAATCCAAATTATTGCCGTAATAATTATTATGCTAAATTATGCTAAAATTGGGAATATAAAAATAGAGTGATGTCTTAAAAAACAAAATTTTTAAAATTAAAATCTTTTTGGGATAAAATCTTGAAAAAGAAAACCTAGGGCGAAACCATCTAGAAACTATTTTTGGAGAAAATCTTAAAAATTTTAAAAATTTCTACACATTTGTAACCCTAAATCAAAAATTTTATAATAAAAATACTATTGAAACCCTGATTTTGTAATCAAATCAAATATCTTCCGTAACTAATTTTTTAGCATACATATTTCAACAACAAAGCACTTAAAATCTTTACGTATCTTTAAATTTCACTTAGCTTCTAGCTTCTTTAATATTTAGATTTTAGGGCATTGGCATCAATTTAAAAAAAAAAACTTTGACTTCAAAATAAAATTCTAGATTTTTTCATTCAAGTTTGTCTGGTTCAATCCTAAAGATTTTTAAAACGTTTCAAATGTTAATAAACTAACACATAAAGCCAGTTTTTAAGCGAGCATAAACATTGGTAATGGTCAAAGTATGAATAGCGTGAATCAATAATCGTATAGTCTGTTTAGCATCATATTACGAGTGGAAAGCATGATCCTCGTAGTACTTTGGTGTAGAAAATTTTTTTAACTTATACTAGTTCCTCAAATAAATTAATATCGTAGACCTTTGACCTTGGCTTGATTTAGACTTTGAATCTTGGCTTAATTTAGACCTTGGTTCAATTAATAATTTTGGTCCATTCATTTATTATTTGCTTAAACTTTAGTTCAATCTTGACATGTTTTAAGTTGAATCAAGAAATTGTTTAAATCCGTGAATAGGGTAATTTTACCTATATAAATAACTCACTTTGATCTACTCTTTGACATGTTGGAGGATAAATCAAAGTTGCGGATTATATACCTTTGCATTATGTAAATTGAATTTTCGGTTCCAGCAAAAAAAAAAAAATAATAAAAAAACGTAGATAATGTTTTATAGAAAGTAGTACTTCTTAAAGAGAAGTTTATTACTATACTTAGCAGTAAAAATAATTATTACTATTCTAACAACTAACATCATTTACTAACTTACAAAATCTTGTAAATGATCACGTGTCAATTTTTTGTAATAGTTCACTAAATTCACAAACAATTTTGATGCTTGTATTAAGGATTTGTAAATGTCTGATACAAAAATAAAAAATTCAACATTTTGTCCTTTTTAGATTATTGTTTTCAAGATAATGTCATGAACCCAATAAAAATAACATAATTTTATTATATTTTAAAACCAAAAATTCTTTACATAAAATCTAAACAAATTTGAGAAAAAAAAAAAAAAAACAAAATAAAAAATTATGTGGAAAACTATGACAGAGCATGTCGCATCAGATTTATATAATTCTATATGAGAGGATGAGAGGAAAAACTTCTATAAAATTTTAAATTTTCTTATATGAAAACCAGAGTAAATTCTGAAAAGGTAAATCGAAAAACGCGCAGAATAAAGTTCGTCAACCCATAGAAAAACAAAAAAAATGTCTTTTTTTTTTCTTTTTTTTTTTTTTTTTAATTTTCATTTCTTATGTTGACAGTTTTTCTTTTATATGTATATTATATTCTTTTTAATTTGGTATAAGAGTGCGCAACTTATGTTCTATAATATATAATTTTTTTTTAATATAATGTAAATAATGCTACCTTTTTTTTTTACATAGTTTATTTTAAGAATTTATGTTTTTATTTTCTATGTTTGCAAAAAAAAAAAAAAAAAACCTAAAAAAAAATAAACTGAACAAATATTTCGAGTCGCGTGAACGAGCACAAAACATTTTCATTTTTATCTATCTTCAGATTTGTTGTAAAATTTTAATATTTTGTTGGTAAACGGTAATGAAGTGGACATAAATAGATTACGCAAAAATATCTAAAGAATCTAAGAATAAATTTAGATTTTTTTTTGTTTTTTTTTGACTTTTTTCTTGGATTTTGAAAAAAGTGTTTTAAAAAAATTTTTTAAAGTTGAAAAAGAACAAAAAACCAAAAAAAAACATACAAAAAGGTTTTTCATTATTTTCTTGTTGCCCATTTGAAGTAATGATGTATTTAAGAAAAATCTAATATTATAAGTAGTTGATTATTGTTACAAGCAATAAAATATACATGGTTTAATGTTTCAACGCTTGTTGAATGGTTAATGATGATTGAAGAATAAAATAAAATATACTAAATAATAATATGTATTTAAAGTTTTTAACTATATACAAACATACATATAAATATATGTATATATGTACATAGTTAAAGCAAAAAAATTAAGCAAAAATTAAATGTTTAATATTAATCGACTTTCTGAAAGAATAAATATTAGGGTCAGGTCAGTTCATTTCATAGTACCATAGTGTAAAACTATATAAATTAAAGTAGTTTAGATTAAATGAACTGAAATATATTTAATCCAAATTTTTTAAAATTTTGTATAAAACTATTTTAATGTTAAAAAAAGACTTTGCATTAATAAAAGTAAAAATAATCGTTATATAAGATACATTTTTAATAAGACGGTCAGTCTAAAATTTAAAAGAACATTTATCTTTATAGAATTTTCTGTTTTTCCCAAAGAATCACGGATTTTATAAGATTAACATTTTGGTTGATCATATTAGGAGTTTTATTAGATTGGAAATGAGAGTCAGCATTTCTTTAAGACTACGAATTCAGATAGTTATCTGACTCATGGCGCAGTGGTTAAGTCGCCAACCTTTCAATCGAATGGTCTTGGGTTCAAACCCCGGTCAGGTCATAAATAAAAAATATGTATTACTTTTATATCGTAATAATGAATATCGTATAATTAATATTAGTAATAATAACAATAATAATAATAATAGTACTAATAATAATAGCTACTACAGTGGGGGTATCTTTGGTTATATCATGCAAGTAAGGTGTTATATACTGTTGCACGTTATAATCCACTGATGGCGCTGACTCTGTAGTAAAATAATAATAATATTAATAAAAAATATTAATACCAATAATAACAGCCGCTACAGTGACAGTGGGGGTTGCCTTCAATAGTTGCCTCATGTAGTAATATATACTACTACTACATGTTGTAACTATTGTGACGGCTTTAGTCACTGTTAGCAAAATAATAATAATAGGCGGATTCATTGTTTCCTTACAGTCCCACTCCCAATTCAATGTTTCCGTATCCATTTTCCTATCCTTTCCTATCCCTACTCCCTAGCCAATATACTGCGTTCGCAGGTAAGGGTTTCATCCCACTATATTGGCTAAAGGGGGAGGTGGGTTTAGTCAGTAAGAATCTGACACTACCAAGGGGAAATTCTTGGTGTCTTTGGAAGATTCCCACCTCCCTTAGGAAAAAAAAAAAAAAAAAAGTTATATTAAAAAATTATTTAATCTTAACTTATTTTTTCTTTCACCTGTTATAATGGTATATTGATAAAATATACTGATAAAAAAAAGTATAAGGATGGTGTTTAGTGATTTAAATTCATCCAACTACAATCAATAATAATAATAATAATAATAATAAATATATATATTCTATATATTAAAAAAATAATATAGAGAAATGATTTTGTTTTGATAATTCCCACCTGACTGTCTTTCGATGAGTTTAGGAAGCTGTGAAACACTAATATATTTAATAATAGCACAAATTATCAAAAGAAATTTTGTTTAAGGATATATAGCAATAGAACTGCACATATAGTTAATAAAAGAAACACTACTACATAAAGATCGGGATATATAAGAAGAAAACTTTCAAATAAAGGAAGTCAATGGTTAAATCGATTTCAATGAGAAATTCGATTCGATATATCGTTAAAGGAATAGAAATATATGCTAAAAGATATATTTACAAATTTTTTTTTTATTTTTTAAAGTTTTATTAAAATGTATAGATTAGTAAATTTATTTAAAATTTAATTTCTAATGATGATTGATTAATTTCTTTCTATTAATTATAAAACCAAATTTCTTTGTTTCTATATAATCAATTTTATAGATATAAAAACATATTTTGTAGTAAAAAACTAGTAGATAAACAATTAGTAAATTTACAACAAAAATTTATTACTAGTTAAAATTATAGAATATTTTCTATGAAATGAGTTCTTTTCTATAATGAAGAAAATGTTGTAAACGCCGAGCTGTAAACGCCGAGGGAGTGTGGGTTCGAATTCCACATAAGAGTTATTTCCCCTTACGATATGTATATCAGCCACGCCTGAACAGGAAAGGCTGTGTAATTTCCTGTCCACATTTATGTGGCACAAAAATGCATTAAAAAAAAAAGTGACACTATTAAAAACAAAAAACAATAATGGACAAAGGTGTAATATATAATTGATTACTATAGAAAATGAAACCCGAGGAAAAAAATGTACCATTTCCAGAATTTTATGGATACCATTTTTCCATAATTTCCATGGATTATGGATAACATTTTTATAACATCTTCCAATTCTAAAATAGAAACTAATGGATTTCAAATTACACACACCCACAGTGCAAGTCAATTACTTCAAATCAAAATAAAACATATTCACTTAAAGTAAAAAAGTCTTCAGTTAATGTAAAAAACGTACATAAACTAACTATGTTTAAAGGTTTACCTAAGAAATAAGTTTTAAATTTATGATATTTAAGTATTTAAGGATTGTCTTTAATTAATAAAGGTACAAAATAACGTCATCTTGACCGTGAGAATTTACACAAAAAAATACAAAGCACTTTATAGTATTTAAATTAACATCAATATCAAATTACACACACCCACAGTGTAATTCAATTACTTCAAATCAAAACAAAAAAATCTTAAAAAAGAAATAACTGTTAAAAAAACTTTTCAATTTCTGTCAACTGTTATAGATAGGTCGTAACTCGTAAGTTAGAAAATCAACTTTTAACGCTCTACATTTTAAATAAATACAAAAACAAAAAACTGTTAATGACAATGACAATAGATTTGTTATAGTAATGTCGACGAAAATAAAAAATTTAATTAAATTGAATAGATAGAAGTAAAAATTTGATTTTAGTTTATCTTTATACAGCATAAGTTTGTTATCTTGCTTTTATTTTTTTTAATTTTGGTGACATTCAATTCAAAACAGAATCCACATTTATAAAAACTATAGATACTACGCAGTAAATATTGCAAATTATGAAAAAACTTGTTTTGTTAGAATATCATAGTCCATAGATCAGTTTTTTGATTTTTTGTAAAATTTGATTTTAATCCTTAGTTTTACAGAGGATACCAGTTTTAAAACTACATTTCATTTGAATTCATTAACGATTAAAATGAAACTTTTCAAATTTAACATTAACTTCAGCTTCAACTTTGAAGTTTCCGCGAAATTCGGGCGACATATATTTTAGTCATCTAACTAGAGAAAAACCTAAATTTTCGTATTGTATCGTAATAAAGCGTTTTTGCCGTCAGATGTTTTTCACTCCTTTCCGTAAATTTGTTTACTGCATAGGCTATTTGCTTTTGTGGCTTTATGTATAAGTGGTTGAATCTTACTTATGAAATTTTTAAGAGTAGGTGATAGCTGTAGTTGCTCTAAACTTAGGTGTGCGGCAAGTATTTGTTTTCGGTCCAATTTAAGAAAAAAATTAAGGATTATTTTAAAATGTTAAGATTAATAAAATCAAAAATGATTTAAGTGTTTTTAGAAATTGTATCTTTAAATATAAGTTAGAGTTAAGTTAAAAACCTTAGCTCTTGAAGTAGATCTTGTTCTTTGTAAATATATGACTTAGATTCTTTAGATACGTCCTTCATATAAATCTTGTTCTTCTTTATAATAATTTTGTTATTAATATGTTCTAAATGGCCACAATTGTTTAGACAATTTTAACGATGCCTTAACCTCTTGCTCTTGCTGTTTTTATATTAAAAAAGTTGATGATTATGCGTATCATTAGTGTAATCATCGATAAAAATTTTAGTTGTTCACATACAATTGCACTGAAGTCATACAGTTAAGTTGTATTTTAAACTAAAAGTCAACTAAAAAGAATGAGGACATTTTCCTTTTGGTTATGAATGCTGTAATATTCAACTACATATTCATTAGATATTATATGATATCATATGATTTTCTATATTTTTATATGGCATTTCATATAACTAACTGTAATAGTAGTAACAATGATTCGATGTCTTTTAGAAAGCATTGGTCAAGTCGTTAATGTTCCAGAAAAAGCGTACATCTCTAGATCATATAATCATTAGTAATTTGACATTTTTCATATAATTTGTAATGAGTTATGACTACTACTATAGTTAGGGTTGTGATTTTGTATATTATCTACAAAATCTTATCGAAGAATTATCGAATATTGACGAATATGACACTTAATGACTACAATTATATATTGTACAAAATTTCCAAAAAATTATTGCTATGACTGACTGTATCAAAGATTGATTGATAGCGTAACTAGCTAAAAAAATATCTTTTAGCAATCACAAATTTCGTATGAAAAAAAAAAATATTCTAAACGGATTAAAAAAAAAATTATTTTCATACCATAAAACTAAAAATGCCTATTTTTAATTTTTGTGTGAAAAAATGTTCATTTGTTTTGTGTTTAAAATTTTTAATTTTTTTTTTTTCCGTTTGATTCAAAAAAAAAAATTAAATGTAAAAATGTTCAAAGCCTCACCAATAAACAAAAAATGCCTTTAAAATAATAAACAATAGAAGCGACAAGAACCAAGTAATAAAACAAAAATTTCAAATAAAATAGATAACAAGAGACCACCATGAGGTTTAAATATATATATATATATATTTTTAGATACATATAATTGTACTGAATTAAGTACAAAATATGTAATTGTAGTATTAGAGGTATATAATATCTATGTATATAGTAATGTCAGTACTTATTATGCTTATTCCTATATATGCATTTAATAGTACTTCTCGTATAATAGTTAACGCATGTTTTTTTTTTTATTTTGGTTTGTTATCTGTGCCATATGATTACTGAAGCCAAAAATGCGACTCATATATACATACATACAGATATGTATATGTTCATATTTTTTGAATTTCTTTTATGTAATTTTAATTTTAATTTTGGTTTTTTGTTTAACTTTTGTTCTAAAATTTAATAAAATTGAGGAAAAGTATAGAGTTGACTTTGTCAACTATAGGATGCTGGCACGAGCATAATATTATGTTATTTTCATAAAATTTATAATGATCTTTTAGAAATATACTATTAGATATTTAACTTATAATTAAATTTTTTTTTAAGTACTCATCTAGTATATAAATTTTGCAGCTCCCCGAACCTATTCTGTTAGCCTAATCAATTTTTGCAGAAAATGTTGACATAAAATTTAACTTCTTTTGATTAAAATTTATTCATCCAGCTTATATAGACACTGATTTATGTTCATATAACAAAAATAATGTTAAATGGAAGCTACTGGAATTTGTTTTTCAAACTTGTTCAATTTCAATCCTAAAAATGTTTGAAATAAATTTCATAATTCTAGTTCTATTGCTAATCAACTCAGCTAATTCTATGGCTAAATCAACTCAAAATTCATCTCTGTTCAAGAATATGTATACTTTTCCATATCTATTTAATTTTATTTACCATATCCTTTAAGGTATCACAAACATTGTGGCAAATTTATTATACCCTTTAATTATGTTCGTATGAGTTAAAAAAAAAAAAACAAATAAATGAAAATAAAAGCATTGTTTTACATTTTATTATATTTTTAGAAATAAGCGCCTTCATAGCTTTATACTTGTTGCTTTTAGTGTTGTGTAATTTTTGTTTATCAATAATAAAACAAAGTCAAAAGCCAAAAATTTAAAAGCAAACATTTCTTTTTTTCTGTAATTACATATGTATTATACATAAAACAACAGTACCAATGTTTATTAGTTATAAGGAAAGATGGTTTACATATGTTAAACGCCGCCACTGCATGCAAAATAAATAATTTATTTTATGAAATGTTATCACTTTCTTTTCTTTCTATATTGAATATGTGCTATATATAAGTGTGTATGTATGAATTATGTATAATATCAAAAAGAAATAAATATATGTTATGAAGTCAATTAAAGAAAAGTCACTTTTGAACATCACATACATTCTTATGCGAATAAGAACATAATCACTATCAGAATTACAGTTTAATAGAGTATATTCATTTTCAAGTGACTGATATTTTTTCATAGACGCCTTCTTCTTTTTTCCTAGATCCTTAATACTATTATTATAATTTATTAGGTATACATTATATATGCTTTTATTAGATGATTTCAAGAGGCAAGAGGTTTGAAATTGTAAAAATTACTTTTCCAATAAGTCAGGTTTGAAACAATGCTCGCTTGGTTGATACCTGATATTTCAAAAAAACTCCGTAGGAAATAAAACGGATAGGAATTCAAATGGATAATACATACACGAATTTATTTGAGAATTAAAAGAAAAATTGGAAGAAACAAAAGAATTTTAAAAAAGTAATACATATTTTTAAGAGTTTCCCCCACTCTATTAACCCAGAAAAACAGTGAGAATAAATTGAATAGTAAATGAAGAATGATAAATAAATGCGATTAACAGCAAATACTGGACAATACTTTAGGAAAAATACTTAAAAATATGTTATCTAAGATCTGCCTTTAAACAAGAGAGGCCAAAGAAAGCCGCACATAATCTGATCGCAGAGTAGTCGCGGTGATTATAAAACAAAATCGCTTTTTGAATGCATAATTTATTATTTTCTAAACTTAAAATAATTTAACCTGTGTTTTTATTTTAAGTAACTAATTTTAAATTTTTTTTATTCTTTTTAGACTGCTAATGCCTAAACCTCAGTTTTCATATTCAAAATTCAATTGCAAGGATCCATCTTCCAAGGGATGTCACGCATTGGAGGATAGTATAATTATTAATTTTCAATAAAAGTTACTAATGAATAAAATTTTGAAAATTATTCAAAAAGATGACTAAACTTATTTTAATGTTCAAAAATTTCAAAAGTTTACCTAACATACTGCAGTATGAGTATTTTATCCACATTTGTAGGAATTCGTAATTATATTACAAGAAAAATTTTATATAAAAATAAAAAACATTAATGTTAGACAATAGATACATAGACGATTGTTCCAGGAGAAAGAAGAAAATCATAGATTTGGAGATGGCGACAGAAATATTTGAAATTAATATATTTGAACCTTAATAGTTAAAGCCCGTAATAAATAACTACGTAAAGCAAACGAAAAACGAACCTGCAGCAAAATTTGAAATCGAACCAGAGTTTTAAAATGAATATATTTTTTATAAAGGAATTAATGATAATTTCTGAATTGAATATTTTCTTATTCTAATAACATTTGTATCAACAACATTTGTTCGAGTTTGTATACATAGTTTTGGCATTTAGGTAACAAAACCTTTCACTCTTTTTTTTTTAATTTCAAAAAATAAACTGACTTTGGGTTATATTATTGAAATTAAAATTCACCATTAAACAAGTATTTATTGGGAAATATTATTTTAAAAATGCTGAGAAACATTCTGTAACTCTTTTAAACAGAGTATTAACAGCACCTGTGTACCTGCAGTACCACCATATCAGATGCATAATTGAGTAGATGCAAATCCATTCTCTGTCTATGTAGATCTGAAATAAGACAATAAGGTTGGTGTTATTACGAGCGATTGTCTTTTTATTACTGACATGCTAGAAGATTTAATATGCATATGCATCCTAATTGTAAATTTTGCAGAGAAATTAAAGCTATATAGAAAGAGTGAAGCACTTTTTCTGCACCTGTTCCTCTAGTTTGTCAAGAAAAAGGCGGAAATAGCTCGACAGTTTCTTTTTCCAAGTTCCAGATGAATTCTCTGACATGGATGGATCTCAGCAACTCTTCATCATGAAACTCAGCAGCAACTATTGTCAAATAAGTTCTTCGTTCTGCGAAAGTTCACTACGCAGCTAGACTCTTCCAATTACTTCCTATTTTATAAACGGGTCATCAATAAAAGAAAACAGTACAGTACAGATAACAGTTGCAAGTACCTGAAAAATAATTTACGAAACCAAAGGAAATAAAAATTTAAATTCATTCTGTCAAAGTTCCAAAACACTTTGATTCATCTTAAATTTGAAAATATTAAATATTTCCAATTTTTTGATTATTTACTTTTTAGACTCATTTACACAAAAGTAACGAGCTTTAAATCGAAATTTGTGCCTTTAAATCTGCTTGAGAAAAACCTAGTAACATTCAATATGTCATTTTATGCAACTTACACTTTTAAAAGCTATACAAAAACTTAATCTTAAAAAAAAATAAGGTTAGGAATGATTTAAAACATTAAAATTACATTAATTACAAAATTCCTTAAACATTTCTAAATTGATTTTCATTTCTTTTTTTAACTCTAACTAAAAAAAAAAAAATAATATAAAACTCATCAAGTTCATAACTAAATGAAAATTTATATTTAGTAATTAAATTTTATAACAAAACATAGAGGGCGACAAGCATTATGTAAATATACGTCTATATATGTATATATATGTATATATATGTATATATATAAATTTTCGTTAAATTATTGAAATCGCGGTATAATCTTTGAAAATTTAATTTTAACATTTTTTTAATGTTTTTTATTTTTTTTTCTTTTATTTCTAAGTGAAACTCAAATAATTGAAATATTGCATGTCTAACTAAAATTAACCTTTAATTGCATTACACATTAAAATCTTAAAATACTTAACGACAATTTACAAAAGATGGGTGATTTAACTTAAGCTTTTAACTCTATAAAAAATATTATATGTTGTACAACTATTACTTTATATCTGTCATATACATAAAACGAAAAGTTAACGTGTTAACGCTTGCGATCTTTACTGATTTTAAAATTCCTTAAAAAGTTTTTTTATGTTTAAAACATAATTTTAATAATAAATTCTTTACTTAACAGTTTACTATTTTACTATTCATAAAAAAAAGATTATGTTTACTATTCATAAAAAAATGTCATCATTTCTTTTATAGGTAAGTATACCGTGAAAAAACGAGAAAGAGTGTGCCAATTTTAATTTTAAGATACCAATACGAACATAAGTTATACTGTAAAATCAACCATTATATACTGTAACCATAAATAATTTATAATATTTCTTTCAGATATCTATAACTTTATTTTGAAGTTGTATGACAGATACTCGAATCTGCTGATCTAGACTAATCAAATTTGATAAAAATCTTTGGTATAAAACTTTACTTCTTTGGATAAAATTTCAGATACCTAGCTTCAATACATTGAATTATGCTCATATAAAAAAAATAAACTTATATGGCAGCTATCCGAACATGCTGATCTAGACTAACAAAAATTTGCAGAAGTCGTTTTAATAAGATTTAATTTCTAAGTTCTGTAAGAGTTAACAAAATTTCAGATACCTAGCACCAATAGACACTGAATTATTTTCATGTAAAGAAAATAATTGTATGACAGCTATATACTCGCAACCGCTGATCAAATTTACTGCATTTCAATATCGAAACTAACAATTTTACAAACGTAAAAATGGTAAAAATTCCACAATCCTATAGTTTTTTTATTTTTGAATTATCGTACGGGAGGACGAACGCACGTACATAGCTTAATCACCTGAGAATTCGATCCTGTATAAGATATACATAATATATCTTTTCATATCTATTTCGTCTTCTTTAAGATGTCACAAACGTAACGGCAAATTTATTATATTCTGAGAACTACTTTAGTGTGATTATAAAAAACTAAAAACGGCGCATGATTAGCATGTAATTATTAAAATCTAATGCGAAACAAATTTAACATATTTTCTAAAAAAAAAAAACAAATTAATAAAAATATGAAATAAGAAAATTATCGCTTATTGGTACTTTTTTTTTGCTCTTCAACTTAATAATTTTCTTTGTTTTTTACGTTTTATTGTCGTTAACCGAACGTACCAATCGAATCAACTCAGAGAAAACCAGAGAATGAATCGCCAAAATAATATTGATAATAAGGAAATGGAGGAAATAAATCCGCCTGCGATATTAGGCGGAATTATTTAAAAGCAAACAAAAATAATTAAAAATATTTAATTGATGGCAATGATTAAATTGATGATGACTAAATATTAATGATTGATTTTATTATCGTATTTTTTTTTTTTTTTTGTTCTAAACCACAAAATACACAAAAAAAAAAAGAAAAATAAATAAACTAAAAAATAGAAAAAAATAAACATGAATGTATGATGATCTATTAATGGATGGGTGTTTGTTAGCCATTTACCTACACGTTAACGTTTTTACAACAATAAATTATAAAATCGGAAATATTATGCGTGGTCCATCCATATATATTTTGTTGGGCTTTTAAAATTTATTAGAAAAAAAAAAAATAATATGAACCATAACATAATTGTTTATTACATACTCTTGGGCATTTGACATACATCATTAATGTCTATACGTTACATTTTTTTATTAATAAATAATATATATATATATATATATACTATATATATATTTAACCAATTTAAACCAAAAATAATCACTTTTATCACTATGAAAGATCTTTTTTAGTTTTTTTTTTTAGCTCTAAGTATTTTTTTTTTATACATATTTTTTAACGGTTGGTTAAGATTATGTCAACAGCCCTTTGGGGTCATCTCACAATATACAGTCAAATTATTATAAACTAATAATAATTGTAATGCAATTAAAAATGTATTACAAAAATGAAATACAAGAAAAAAAAAAAAAAAATATCGTTACTATAATAACGGTATACTTTCTAAAAAAGCAGAAACAGAAAAATTGTATTCACTATTATTATATTCACATATACATTTCAAATCAACTATACAATATGCAAAGATCGACATCACAAAAACACAAAAGATCGGAATATGATATCTTTTCAAAATTTTATAAAGTGATAGTGACTTGGTTTTTGCCAATTACCATCTAGAAAACAGAAAATTGGGTGTAAATGTGAGAGGAGTTTAAAAATTTATCAAAGGAGTTTTTAATTTCAGAAGGATCAAAAGGAGAGTAATTAGTAGTTAAATTAGAGATCAACCAGAAAATATGGACTCGTTATCGAAATCAACTAATCAAAGAAATAAAAATATTAAATGAAGATTATAGGAAACGTTTTATGCACTGCGAATATTCAAAGTTTTCTAACCTCTTTTAGGGTTATTCATATTTTTCAAATAATTGGCTACTGTTAAATATTCAATGTTCAGCTCTTTTTAAACAGATTTTCTCTAAGTTTTATCTATAATCGATTAACTCTTTGATCTTAAAGAAATCTTCTCTTTTCTTGGTCTTATCGATTCAATTAAAGGTTTAAAGAAAATGTATATAATGCTTTTTTGATCTATAGGCGAATCAAATTTGGCAGAAGTCTTTGGCTTAAAACTTAACTTCTTTTGACAAAATTTTAAATAACCACTTATATATAGTTCCTGAGTAATACTCATAAGTTGAGATTTTTGTATATCTCTTTAGACATAGGAGTTGAAATAAATAAATAAATAAATAATATAATTGATTTCTTATCATTTACGAACATTCATTTTACAATCTGACAATCTTTCAATATCTGACTCATGGCGCAGTGGTTAAATCGCCAACCTTTCAATCGAAGGGTCTTGGGTTCAAACCCCGGTCAGGTCATAAATAAAAAATATGTAGTACTTTTATATCGTAATAATGTATATCGTATAATTAATATTAGTAATAATAACAATAATAATATTAATAATAATAATAATAATAATAATAGTAGTAATAATAACAATAATAATAATAATAATAATAATAATAATAATAGCTGCTACAGTAGAGCCATCTTTGGTTATATCATGCAAGTAAGGTGTTATATACTGCTGCACGTTGTAATCCACTGATGGCGTTGACTCTGTAGTAAAATAATAATAATGTTAATAAGAATATTAATACCAATAATAACAGCCACTATAGTGACAGTGGGGGTTGCCTTCAATAGTTACCTCATGTAGTAATATATATACTACTACTACATGTTGTAACTGTTGTGACGGCTTTAGTCACTGTTAGCAAAATAATAATAATAGGCGGCTTCATTGTTTTCTTACAGTCCCACTCCCAATTCAATGTTTCCCAATCCATTTTCCTATTCTTTCCTATCCCTACTCCTTAGCCAATATACTGCGTTCGCTGGTAAGGGTTTCATCCCACTATATTGGCTAAAGGGGGAGGTGGGTTTAGTCATTACCACCTCCCTGAGGAAAAAAAAATCACTTAACAAAGAGGCATGCATATCATAATTTATTCACAAATTATAGACTTCTTAAATTGTCTTCATTTTTTTTTACTTCAGACTTTGTATATTAAAAAATTCTGATTATAATTGAAAAAGAAAATTCGAAGTCCATGTCATTTTGTCATGTCATGTTTTGCCATGTCCATTTTCAAATTGTTTTAGGCGCACTGGGTGAGGGATTAGGTGAGTGCACACAAAATTTTAACTTATAAACAGTTTCGCATTTAGAAGAATGTATCACTTCTATAAATCGACTGAATCTACATTTGAGCGTGTCACATGCCTGCATTTCACATGCCTGTATTTCATTCTAAATTAGAAGAGATTTTAGAGTTGCATTCAAAAGCAGGGCTTTACGCTTTTTCCAAAATATTTATATATACATATATATATGAAAATGTGAGAATCTGAACTAGGAGGAACTTTAGTGAATTCAAAATCAAAGTTATACGCCTTTTATAGAATATATTTATAATATATTTTTGTATAATATGAAATACAGGTAAATGAGATACAGATACAGTTAAAAAAAATACAGACTTGCGATAGTAACCCAATATACATACTCGTATATTCTAAGAAGATTAAATCAGATTAAATCTTCTATACTGCATAAATGATGAAAATTTGTTAAAAAAATTCATATGTAAAATAACAATTCAATTCAATAAAGGACGAACTAATAACTAAAACTATATAAAAAATTATTCTTTTTTAGAACATTTATTAAAAAATGTACTAAAAAAAAAAATTAAAAAAACTTTGACTAACATCTATATAGATATATACATACAAACAAAAAACAAATACAAAAATATTTAATAATAAAATTAAGAAAAAATAATCGTAGAATAGAATATAGTAACATCATGACACCCATTATTTTATACACAAAACTAAATCTAATTAGAACCAATTAGAATTTTCTGTTTTGGTGTTTTAGTTATAAATTGAATTTTCTTCATTTTTTGATAGTATAGCCTTTTATATTTATAGGTCTTAGCTTTTTATTCTGAGGAAAATAAGAAAAAAAAAAACACTATTTTTTAAACTTTTCATATATAAGTATGTAATATTAAATTTTAAAAGGCGTCATCCAAATACGGTCATATGTAAAAGATTTAAAAAAAACAAAACTGTTGAATGATATTTAATTAAGACATTTGTAATAATAATAATAATTTGTAATTGACTTTTCTTTTTTTTTTTACATAATGTCAGAAGGGTCATTATATAAATTCTGTTTTTGAATGTTCCTCTTTAATTTTCTTTTATAGCTTGTAAATTGAAATTTAAAATATCTAAAGATTAAGATAACAAATTTAGTAAGTAAAAAATAGAAAATAAATATAAAATTTAAAATTAAATTATAGTTTATAAAATGTGTTTTATAATATTGAAAAAAAAAAAAAAACATTAATTTACTTAATGGTTATTAAGTTATTTCAACAAATTGTGCTAAACATTTAATTAAAGTAAATAATTTAGGATGGTGACCAAATGCTATTACTTCGCTTTGCACATCTTCACTAGAGTTGCTTTACTCTAGCGTAATTTCGATGCGATACTTCTCGCGGTGCATTACATTTGGTCAAGTTGTATTTAAATTAGTGTATTCTATTTAAACGGCAAAGAGACGGGTGACACGAGCGTTGGATCATCACCTTTAGTGAAACATATAACACAATATTTAATAAGTACATCTATAGGTAATACAGAGTAACAAAACAGTATCCCACTTAAACTCTAAAACTAAATTAAACAACAAACATCTTAATCTTAAAGCATCTTAAAAATGTTTTAATAAATTTTATAATTTTTTTTTTTTTTGAGAAGCAGATATTTATTCTTATAAATCAATGAATGGCTATTCTTAGAAATTTGTTGTTTTTTTTTAATAGACTTTCGGTTAGTTTTCTTTATCTTTATACCCGTAAGAGCATAATGTTGAAGGGTATACTAAATTTGCCATTTCGTTTGTGACACTTTAAAGAAATCGAGCTAGATATAGACTCATATGTGTGGATCGGCTAATAATCGAATTCTGAGTTGATTAAGCCATGTACGTCTGTAGTTCGTCGGTCCGCACGATAATTCAAAAAATAAAGGAGCTAGGAGGCTGAAATTTTTTTTACGTCACTTTTGCAAAATTGTTAGTTTCACTATTACGTGCTAACAATTTCTGTAAAATTTGATTGGGCTATTGAGTAGCAGGTTCAGGTAACTTGCACACCTTGGAACTTAATAAAGCTAGGCATCTGAAATCTTACAAAAGATGATCAAGTTTTATGGTAATAACTTAAATTAAAAAAAATTAAAATTTGGTTGTACTGCTATAACAGGTTCGGTTATCTGTCATACAACTCCAAAATGTACATAGATATATCTCGGTACTTAACATCGGTACTAAAATATCTGAAATATTGTAAAACATGATCAAGTTTTATAGAAACAGCATATATTACGCTCATACGGGTATCCCAGAGTTGACACAGTCTACTCTACTTCACTCTTCCTCGTTTTGTTTTTTTCATATAATTTTCAGAAGAATCATAAAAAATTGTATTAATACTAACAAATGATAAAATGGACACCCATTTAACAGATTGTTATACACAATATAAGAATATTTTTTATGACTTAAATTAGTGTCATAAAATATTTATTTGTACAAAATGTATCATGGCCCGCACAGAATTTATCATTAAACAAAAAAAAATACATAATATAAAACTGTCATGTTCTTATCAATAAGAAATTAAATATTATAAATGAAGACAAGACGTTTGATTGATTAGTTCAGATTGATTTTATTTAGATAAATTTAAAAAAATTAAATCAAAAGTAGAATAAAAACAAATTATTTGAAAGGACAACGATATTTTTAATTTTAATATATTGTATATATATATAGAGTAAAATTATCTTAAGATTTATATAAAAAGGTAATATTTGACATCACTACTAGTATAAATAGAAATTAAAGTATCTATCAGAGCGAAAAAAAATATAAATATATCGTATATGGACCAATTACGATATACTACATTTAATTAAATAACATTTGCTTACTCGTATGTATGTCTCTCCGTTTTAAAATTTTAAATATTATTAAAAGTACAATTTTTTAAACAAATATTGGAACAATTTTTTAATATAATCCCGGAGCCTAAGTCGCCTAGTGGGTAAGAACGTATAAAATACACTGTAAACACTGAGGGAGTGTGGGCTCGAATCCCACACACGTCGTAAGAATTATTTCCGCTTACGACATATACAGCCAAGCCTGAACAGGAAAGGCTGCGTAATTTCCTGCCCACATTTATGTGGCAAAAAAATACATTCTCACAAATTCATATTTTTATACCCGTATGTACGTATATGTTCAAGAATTTAATAAATTTACCATTACGTTTGTCACACCTTAAAAGAGCCGAGATAGATATAGGCTCAAGAGTATGGATTCGACTCTGAGTCGATTAAACATGTGTTCATCGGTCGTTCCCCACAATAACCTAAAAAATAAAGGGGCGAGGATTCTAAACTTTTTACTACGTAACTTTTGTAAAATTGTAAGTTTCGCTATTTAAATCCACAAGTTCGGCCGGCGGATTTGAGTAGCTAGCATACAATATATTTCTTTATATGGAAATAACTCAGTGTCTATTTAAGCTAGGTACCTGAAATTTTGTGAAACAATATCAAGTTGCACGGCAATAACTTCTATAAAATTTTGCTATGCTAGTGTGGCAAGTTCAGGTAGCTTGCATATCTTAGAACTTAATGAACTGGACATCTAAAATCTTGCAAAAGATGATGAATTTTTATAACATCTGGAAAAAGTGATGGGTTCGGGGCAACAGATTTGAGTAGCTCTCAGACAACTCCAAAATTTACATAAATATATCTCGGTTTTAAATATATTAAGTTTTATAGAAACGGCATATATTACGTCCAGAGTTGACAACAGTTTACTATACACTCCTCCTCGTTTTTAAAGTAATTCGTGTTTTTTAATATTTATCATCGTAATCTTATGGTTACCCTATTCACTTCTAACTTCTGCAAGGTTTTCGCTGTCTATTAGTGAAAATAGATTACTTTAAGGATTAATAAGGCAAAAACAACAACGAAAATAATTAATAATAAAACCATTGTTTAAATTTGTTTATAGTAAAAAAAACAATAACACTTTACCATTCTTGCATTAACAATCATTATATTTAAATTGAACTTTTTTTTTTTTTTGACACTTACACAATGTATTGATCATCCATTAATCATTTAACAGTTCAACCCTTTCATATTTGTATTTCATCCATTCTTTAAAACTTTTTATAAATCCAATTAAGAAAAAAAACATTTTATTTTTAACATTAATAAAAACAAAAAAAAAAAAGCAAATAAAAACTAAAGATAAATATAACAAAAAATTCTATTAAGAAAAAAAATTGTAAAATATTTTTTGTTTTCCTCTTAAATTGAAAGGAAAATATCGTTTTTACTGATCACTTTAATAATAAACACTTAAAGGCTCTTCAAAATAATATTATTTACTTTTGTTTTTCTCTTTTTTTTCTTTTTTTTTTTGTTCTTAAATTCATTAAGAATAAATAATTCCATTTAACTCTTCCATTATTTCAAAACTAAACATAAAAAAATCATTTCCACCATATGGAAACATTTGCCGCATAAAATAAATATTTTTTTATAAAAAAAGATGGAAAATTTTTTTTTTTTTTTAAATATTTATCTAAGTGGTTTTCCTTAATAGTTTTCGAAGAGATTTTTCATCTTGATGGAAAAATCTATAATGATCTTTAAAAAAAAGTTAAAGTGGAATTATGATTAATTATGTTTTTTAATAATTACCAGAAATTTAAATTTTTTTTTTTCTTAATTTCTTTCTATATGCAATTGAAAAATGTTCTATTTCTAATTAAAAATGATAAAAAGGAGTAGTAATAGCGGATGTTATAGTCCAATGTTTGCGGTTAAATCTGTAATACTTGAAAGTAACATTAAAAGTTTTTTTTTTTGTTAAATTTATAAGTGATGAAAAACTATACATTGCATAAAATATTAATACGTAGGGTTAATTTAAATGGATTTGAAAATACAAACTCTAAATTTACATCTAATAAATTCTTCTATATATATCGAGACAACTTGGAACATTTTCCAATTACATAACAAAAAAAATACAAATGTATATTAACTAATTGAATTTGGCTAGGTGCTTATAAAGATGTATCGCATTTTGAAACATAGAACATAGTAATTATTAATAGTCCCCCGGATAATATCAATTTTAATCCAAATTTTAATTTCGCTTAGAAGAAAAACTTCTGTTGGTTGGCATAAGTCCCATTGTGCGTGACAAAGATCCCAAAAACCGCATTAGCATTGTTTTGCTACCACACCCATAAGCTTTGTAGTTTATATTAAGATTAATATTAGACTTAATTTTATCGCAGCTTTCAAGAACTTACCATTGCTTAGCTGCTAGATCCCTAAAATGTTGAATTCATGGTTACCCAGAGCTGCTCTTCTGGTACCAGACAGCGCTCATTCTGTTAACCACAACTGTGGCATGATAGATTGAATGGGATACTTAGTTTGACCACATGTTCGCCAATTGCCTAGTGTCCCGCATATCTATTGTTCTGAGATAGATACCTACCTATTGTTCAAAGATAGCTTCAATAGGTTGGTTTTTCTTTTATAATCATACCATGGGCAAATTTTCTTGGTAAACTTCTGTTAAAAACTTTTATTTTATTCTTCCTAATATTTAGGAAAATTTTGATGTATAAATGGTAAATTATAATCGACTAGGTAATTGAGTCTTTAATCCAACCAATGATGTAGTACGGTTAGAACAAATGTCTTTCCACTAATATTACTATATAATTAAAATAATATAGATTTTTGTTGTAATTACATAATTAGATTAATATAATAAAAAAAGTATATCCTATAATTAATGTAATATCATAAATATAATATAATAAAACTAAAATAAAATAATTCTTGTATTAGATAATAGATGGCAATAAAAATATTAAAACTTGCATAATAACTACAGTCAAGTAAACAATTGCTTACTGAAATTAGTGATTCTTGAAAATAAAGTTTAGTCAAATATGAATAATAAATGACTTAGTGGATGGATGCCCTATATACTCCTTATAGGAGTTGAAAGGAAAACAAACAAATTGCTTAGTCTTACGAAACTCCAGATTCTATATAATTTTGTTTAGAAGTTGATGCCATGAAAACAATTTTTTATTACTTTGAGATAAAGGACAAAACTAGCAAGAATGGCAATTTTTACCTTAAAATTTTAAACAATTCTGAAATGAAATGCTTTCTTTGCATTGAATGAGTAAATATTGACTGATTTAATAAATTATAACAAAGCAGAGAGTAAAACCAAAGCTTTAAAGATGCGCATTTTCCAAAAGACATAAAAAGCATTTTAGAATTGTGATAATTTTTTGCATCAAAATTTTTATTTTTTTTTTAATTTATCTGTGAAGAAAATTAAGAAAAATCAACAGACAGACACCTTTTTAATAATATGAAAATATAATGTTGAAACTTTAGTTTTTGTGTTTTATTTTAAGCAATTTTGGAGTCATATAGGTGTTTAAAAATAGCAAATTTCCCAATTGTTAATCCTCAATTTCTATGAGGATTCAGGATAGAGTATACAAATATTTGCAACTTATGCTTATTCTCCAAGATATTCGTCCTTTTAAAATTTAAAAGTTCTGATTATTGTGGTGAGTACATCAAGAAGCAAAACATTTTCTAAAATTTTGTATTCAAATAAAGATAAATTTAAATACGAAATTGTACAAAAATATATAATTTTTATTTTTATTTATAAAAATTAAAAGATTTCCTGTCTTTTACTATTTTTATATATATGTAGATTAAAACCATATTTAGCAAAACTTGAGATATAAACATTTAAAAAAAGGACGAAGCCTCGGTGGCCTAGTGGGTTAGAGCTTATAGAATACACTGTAAATTCAAAGTGAACATGAGTTCAAATCATACACACGTCGTAAGAATAATTTCCCCTTACAGCCACACCTAAAAAAGAAGATTCTATATAATGTGTTCTAACTATATAATTTCCTAGTCACATTTATATTTTAATTAACCAAAAAAAAACAAAAAACAAAAGGACTGTAAAAATTTCATTTCTCCGGCTTAAACGGTATTATGATTCCGATCCGGATAAAACTTAAAAATTAAATTCGAAGGTCGGACTAAAGTTAAACTAAAAATTTGTGAATAGTTACCTTATGTTTTTTTTTTTTTCATTTCAGTTCATAAGTTATAATTATTTAATAAGGTAATAAGATTATTGTTGTTAAGATCTTAGGTATTTGTTTTTGTTTGTTTTACGTATTCCTCCCTAATATTCAAAAGATTAGAGATTATTATATTAAGTAAATTTTTGTAATTTATTTTATTAATACACATACTTTTAGAGAATTTAATTTATTTTATCCGGGTCATTAAATTTCATTTTCCATAATCATTAAAATATTATGATTATCATGAAAATTTGTAATCATTTTAAAACAAAAAATGTTTAATTTATATTTATTTAAAGCTTAAATCAAATAAATAATTGATTAAATAAACAATTTTAATTGATCAATATTATATTCTAAAATATTTTATTACATTTTTATACTTTTTTATCATTACAAAAGCATTTATTTAAAAAAAACAAAAAAAAAAAATACTGCATTAACAAGAATTTACAAATACATTTAATATCCATTTTAAATGTCATTTCGTAATCTATCTTAGCATAAAATTACAACATTTTCAGTTTTTTTTTTTTTTGTTTTATATTCAACAAACGATCAATTAACCGATCTTTTAACTTTACAACCTGAAAAATACACCTCAACGCATCAAAATTGCACAACAAAACAAAATATATACTGTAGCTGTGTATAAAAGTTTCTTTGAAATTTATTTGCCATCAAAATTAATTTATTATTGGTTTTTTTTTTTTTTTTTTTTTTTTTTTTAAAGCATAAAAAAAAAAATCAAAACTCATTAAGAATTCACAATGCATTTAAAAGCCAATTAAACTGTAAGATATTTTTAGGAATTTTATGTTAAAAAAAAAAACAAAAATAAATAAATTTAAATACTTATGTTTATTTTTCACTATATTAACGTGTACACATATATACATATGTAGTAATGTAAAATAAAATTTATATAATGTTTTGCAAAGTAGACAACACGTTTAATGTTTTATTGCAAAAACAAAAAAAAAAAATACTATGTAAGTATTACGAGGAATTGGCTACTAACATACATATGTAAACATTAACAATAATAATAAAAACAAAAAAAAAAATCGAAAAGATTATCTATGCTATAAAAGATAAACTGTAAAGTAAAAACAAAGTTCTATATAAAATAAAAATATTTTTAATATTTAGCTACTAATATGCTTAAATTTAATTGAAAACAAACCCTGATTTTTTTTAGATTCTTTATTAAGCTTACAATATACATGTGGAGTCGAACAGTTCCGAGCCAGTTTATAAGATTGTTCAACTATATTATGTACTCTTTCAACTTTGACTTACGTTAAGACTACAGTTAATTATGTACTATTCAAAATTCTCGATCTCCGACAGCTATAATACCTTTATTATTTTATTTGTTTCTTCTACCTTCTTCTATTCCTACCTTCTACTATAACTATACGACATTATATTAATGGGCACTAATACTAAGAACCAGAATCTGTTTAATCTCTGAATTACTGTTAGAATTTTACGTCGTAAATACTCATAATAATTAAGTATATATGAAGGCAATTCAAAAATATCTAAGAGTAGACAAGCAGTTTTGTGGATTCTACTGATCGTTGGGCTTTTAAAAAGTGTATATTCAGAAAGCCAATAGAGGAACACCTGAGAGGAATGCTTTAAAATTCTGACTACTTGTCTGTTCGAAAATGTGCTATGTTTGCAAAATTCAGCTATATTTAGGAAAACCTGCTGAATGCTTCCCGAAAAAAATCAATACCAATGTGTGATATTAGATACAATTGAAGGGTTTAAGAGATTATTAATTAAAGATTGAATTTTTACAACGGGAACAAGTTCATCAATATCCGAAACACTCACCACCTTAAACAAATATATAACATTTTATTCCAAATAATATATAACCAGTAATAATAATTAATTAACTTTAAAAAAAAAAAATTTATAATAATTAAGAAAAAATTTAAGTTAATTTCGGAAATTTAATTGACCTAATTAAAAACATTTCTTTACATACTTGCATTAAAAACAATATTTTATCACACTTTATTACCTATACACATAAACATTTTTTTCGAAATTTAATTTTATTTTATTATTAGTCTTAATTAAATCTAAATTAAAACATTACCTTAACTATTTTAATTTAAAATAAAAACATAGATATATATCGGAAAATATAACTGATGCTTGAACAGTTTATTATAAACGACCCAAAAGAGTCTTAATTAAAACATGACCTATAAAAGTAAAGTTTTAACGTAAAAGAAATTATGTAAAAAAAAAAGTAAAAAATAACTTTTCAGCACATTTCCAAAAAAATTTTGAAAAAATATGCTTATTAGTTTCACTCTGTCCGTCCGTCCGTCCGTCTGTGTGTCTGTTTACAAAACTTCTACACCGTTAAAGATAGAGAAAACAAATTTTAACCATGGGTAGGCCTCTTAAAAAAATTAATTTTGTGGAACAACTTTTTCATGTAGCCCCATCCACCAGGGAACTACAGCCCCTCAAACTTTAAAAAAGCCCTATTTTTAAACGCGTATATTTCATGTTCCGCTTAACATTTTTTCAATCTGAAAACGTCATTCGACTGGAATTTTTTTATGTTTTTTACTATTTTTTAAATGAATATTAAAATCATATATAATTTTTTTAATTTAATATTTAAATTTACCGTTATGCGAAAAACAAATTTTACATGATTTTATAACTTTTATAACTCCGGCACGCTTTTAGATCAGAATTTTTTTTTGTACCACCCCCTGTTTATGAGCTATTAGGGATCAAAAATTGAAATTTTGTTATTTTTAAACACCTGTAACTTAGGCACCTGTACACAGTTTTCTTCGGCAAGACAAAAAAATTAAAGCTCCAATAATATATTTTTATGTGTGTTAATGGTTTCTTTTAATTATATAGGGTTCCAAAGTTACAGCCCCCCAAAATTGCAAAAGAGCCCTAATTTCAGATGTATATATCTCGGGCTACGCGTAGTAGTTTTACAATCTAAAAACACTAGAAGACCGAACATTTTTTTACCTCTGTAAAAGAATATCAAAATTATGCAATATTTTGTAATTTACTATTTAAATTTACCGTTATGTTAAAACCAAATTTTGTATGATATTTCTTTTTTCATAACTCCGGCACGCATTGAGATATTAACCTGAAATTTTGAGACGAGAAAGAACTTTTAGAATTAGTGTAAATTTCCTCGGAAAATTTTTTGGTACAACCCCCTGTTTAAGAGTTATTACTGCTCAATTTAAAATTTGCTATTTTTAGACATCTGTAACTTAGGTATCTGTAAAAATTTTTCTTCGGCAGGACATGAAAATGAAAGGTTTAATAATATATTTTTACGCGTGTTAACGGTTTTTCTTAGTTATATAGGGCTCCGGACTTACAGCCCCTCAAAATTCCAGAAAAGTCCTATTTTCACATTATTTTTTTATTACATGAAATTTTCAAATATTTGTGCAAATCACAATTCTAAACGTTTGTATTGTCTTTTGGAATTTGCGCTTTTAAAAACCGTTGGTTTACATTCTACCTTGTTTAATATTATGCCGCAGTAAAATTTAATTTTAATTACATTGGAATTAATATAGGAACTTTGTTAAGGAGAATCTCTTATCAAATAACGCTATCCATAATGCAGTTGATTGGTAAAAAATTGATAAACTTAGGTAAAATAGGTAATTCCAAAAAAATTTTAGAAAAATAGGCATTATATTGGGTTTTGTTACACCAAATTCAAACTTCAAAACAAGGATCAATAATAAGCAAAGAATATATAAGCGAAGTCATCAAAAACTTCAGTTAGATTCAATTCGCAGATTTTAAAATAATTATTATATCTATCAAATACCAAACTAATTTATTTATGGACTACATCCGAAAGGAGGTGAGAAGTTGAACAAATAATCATTTCCAAATTGTATAGGAAGATTTAAAAATAAACAAATTAAAATGTACCGATATACTGAAAAATTTCATAAAAAACAAAAAGTTAATTTCTTCTTTTTTAAATCACCCTGTCTTGAAACTAATTGTCACATAGTATAGAATTTGATATATTATTTTAAAGAACATCTCATTTGTTTCTTTTCAGTTATCAAAATATTATACTTTTAGCTGCGAATTCATGTGATATTTTAGAATAATATAAAATTTTGTATCCCTTTTTTTTAAAAATTGATATTGACTCCTTAATGACTGCCTCAGAAAAGTTTAATTTCAAAATTAATTTGTAAATTATTTTTATACAAAACTAGAATAAAAAGGAGCGAGAAAGCTAAAGAATAGCCTAGATATTGTCCTGTTGCATAGCACAAAAGAATCAAAAATTGATTTAGATATAATGAACCACTGGATAATATTTTAAAATGGATCATCTCTTTTATTCAATCTTTATGGAATTTAATATTATTTATTTTTACATTATATATTAGGTATAGAACAATTTTAAATGAAAAATATAAAATGGTATATGATCTGAAGGTAATTCAGGTATATGATCTGAAGATAAAAACTAACTCAATGTACGCGATTTCTTCACGTTGACATAAGTTATGAATTTTCACACTAAAGACATTTAACTTGAATATTAAGATTTATATGGAAGTTGGCTAAATATAAAAGAAAAAAACCCATGAAAAGCAAAAACTTACTCAACTTTTTTGTGAAATTAATGCTTTTGACATTTACAAAAAGAAAAAAAAAGCAAAAACTTTGTTTACAACATTAAAATCAACAATAATAGGTATAAAAATTGACGGGTCTGGTACGATAGTTCGCTTTCCAAAATCCCGCCAAGAAAAAATCCTTTTTAGTTTTTTTTTTTTTATTGTAACCAATTTCCCCGAATTAATTTTCTTACATAAATATTTATTTCTTTTTTTTTTTGCTATAGAATAATTAATAATAAAATTCCATATGTATAAAAAAATATTTACGGTTTACTCATCATCTTTTCCTGTAATAAAAAATAAAAAACTAATTAAATTTAAAAAAAAGGGATTTTTAACAATAGCGGGATTTTGGCTTGACGGGATTACCTCCCGTTCCCGAAGTTAAGTTATAGCATCGTTTTAAAATATCAATTTTTTCTGTCTTTGTTTACTATTCCAAAAGGTCGTTACATTACGTTTCAGAAATGTCAAAAGTGCAAGAATAGAAAGGATAAAATTGTCAATGTGAAGTAATCGTACATTCAATTTTCATGTCTTAACAATTAATTTTATTTTTATTCTAATTTTAATCAGCATTTTAAAATTATTCTTTTTCTTAAAAAAAAAAAAACAAACCAATACAAGTTTAAAAAAACAGGTTAAAATAAACTGCACTTTTCATGTACCATAATTTGCATAAACTTTAATAAAATTCTGCACTTATTAAAAAAAAAATTTTTTATTGAACAATTATTTGATAAAAAAAAAAAAAAAAAAACTCATAACTAGTAAGAGCTAGTTATGTAAAATATATACAAGTACATAATAATAAGGTATATAAGAAAATAATATGAAAATCAAAACCTGAAAAATCATATCAAAATCATATTAAAAACATTGGTGGTTTTTTTTCTTTCCTTAACTTCTTTAATCTCTTCGTAACCTTTTCGTTTCTCTCCTAGGTACCAAGAAATTAATTCAATTGCGATGATAATGATTATCATGATGATAATGATTATATTATTAAATAATTTTATATTAAAATTTTATTTTTTTATAATATCTGTCCTCACATATTTGTCCTCACATACCTGTCCTCATATACCTGTCTATGTAGTATGATCTGAACTAGTCATTCATGCAAATTGAACTTAGAATTCATTCAAAAAGCATCTCTAATTTAAATCCTATTAAAAGGTTTCAAAACTATCACGTACATAACTATACAGTATACGAGTATATTAACGAGTACAAGTTGTTGTAACTTTTAAACAAATTGTTTTTTTTTTTTGTTTTTTTTTCAAGAAAATTAAAAAAAAATAAGCGGTAAACCAATGTATTTTTTTAAAGAGTAATAGAAAAGTTAACTAATTTTTCGTTTTCCTTTAAGTATATATACGTTTCCAATTAACATTAAGTGAAAATCTGCAGTTTCAAGTTACTTATAAAAGTATTTTCAGAATCACCATGATCATGATCTTTTTAAAATTATCATTGTTATCATTTTTTGGTCAGTTATTTTTAGAACAAATTCAAACATTTTCATCATTATCAATATCAATATGATTAAAATGAATAGAATTAAACTTTTCAGTTCAGGCGGTCTTCAGAATTTTCTATTTACAACTGTTTTGCGCTTAAGTATATGATCATTTGATCTTTAACCAATTACAATTTTATTCTAGAAAATATGGATAAAGAATAGTGGTAGAATCTTATAATTTATAAATTAAAGCAAAATCTTGTTATCTTTCTTAGTTTCAACTAATATTAATGAAGCTTAAGATGATGAAATCAAAACTTTATATCTGATACCACAGTAACAGTTGTTTGGAAATTATATTTTGGCCAATATATTACAGATACAACAGGCATACCATAATGTCAAAATTGTAATTTTAAGAGTATCTAATAATACTTAAATAAATAAATAGATGCTAAGTTTCGCATTATGGGTTTAGCTTAGTTCTTCAATGAAACGTCGAAACAAAATAAAAACTGATATATAACTAATCTTATCCTTAATAAATACGAAAATAATTGCTGATATTGCGTAAAAAACAAAAGAGGAAGAAATTAATCATATATTGAAAACTTTCCTTCGACAATCAATTTTATGATTATTTGTTCCTGCCTGACCTAAATATGTCTTATCTTAGGTACGATTGTTGTAATTGGAATTCTCTCATTAATATCAATATTAAGCATTTTTCCTTTCTACTCAATCATATAACTCGAAGCCCTCTATTGCCTTTTTGTCGACCTACTAAATTCTCCTTTTTTCAGTAGTATAAGCTGTAACAATTTGCTTCAGCTTTGTTTTCCTTATTATTATGCTCCAATTCCACCATCTAATGTTTGTTAGGTTTCAACTTTTTCATCCATCTTTATTTGGAACCGTGGAACTAGAGCAGACTCTTTGAATATGACAGTTTATAAAAATAAATTATTTTCATTTGTAATTTACAAAATGGTTGTATATGGTTGTAAATTAATGCTTGAAACTGTATTGAATACAAAAAAAAAGTATCTTAAGATGTAACTCTATCTAATCATAGAAGAATTACAATAATAAAATTTGCAAGATCGAATTTATATCTTTTTTTTTTTAAATAATTATAATAATATAAGACCATATATATATATACTAAAATAACAACAAAATACAGGATATGCGTAATAATATAAGAGATATATAAGAAAAATACAAATTACTTTTTAATGATAACTTTTTTTTCTTTTTCTTTTTTTCTTTTTCCTTTATAAAAAACATCTTAAGAAAAAAAAAATAAAAAAGAGTGTAGAGTTAATGCACCGAATTCAATTGAACTGGAATCCAATGGAAATAAAATAAATATACCTATACTAAAAACTGAAGGTGATCAGATTGGTTTTGCATCATTGATTAGAAGTTCCTGTTTTATGTTTTTCTTGTTTTTTTTTTTTATTCTTGTATCTCTTAAGTTTTTTTCATCTCAATAGAATGATATTTTTTTTTTTTTTTTATTATTTTTTGAATTAAAAGATTATGCAGGAAAGAAATTATGAATGAAATTTAAAAAGAAAATTTTAAAGGAAAACTAAAAAAAAAAAAAAAAAAAAAAGTGGAAATTTAATGAATGGAACCGGATTGTTTTTTTTTATTATATCTTTTGCAAAAGCATAAAATAAGAATGAGTGGGTATTTTTTTTCCGTATTTTTGCGCAAAATTATTGATAAGTAGGATAAAATCGAGCTGTTATAAATTTTTTAAAATTCTTGTTTTGTGTTTTTTAAAAAAACCATTTTTTTTTTTTTATTTTTTCTTCATAATGAATAAATAAATAATAAAGTAATTGACAGATTCAAAAAAGAAAACATAAAAATAAAAATAAAAATGTTAAATAACGTTTATTTAAAAAAAATAAATAAAAAACCAACATTTTAATAGTGACATACGCTTTTAATCTTATCAAATTTTATGTCGGATTTTTGAAAATTTATATTAACTTGTAAAGAATAAATAAATGAAACTGTTTGCTTATCAAAAGATTATAAAAATTTGACTAAATACTTTCTAATATTTATTGTACGGAAAATATTATTCTAAATAACAGTTAAAGAAATCTTAATTATTCATTGAGAAAACCTGGATATTAAAGATATATACTTCACAAAATATTTTTTAAAACTTATTAAGGATCTTCCTAAGATTAATTTTAATATCACCTTAAAGATCATTTCACTTAAAATTTTACGTACAGGTGGATAATTGATTTTCTTTAATAGATCTTGTAGGAAAAAAAACTGCTCTAAAGAAATAAAAAAGTTAATGTTTTCCATTTAAAAATTTCTCTACGAAAACGTAAGAATACGACAGATTCCCATTTTTACACGGTACAATTTGTAAGGTTTACACAGCCTACGGAAATCCACGTGTCACGCGTCCGTTGCGGGTATAAAACCATATGCCATCTCATGTGTTCTCTAAAATTGATAACTTATATGACGTGTACGATCTAGTAAATTTTAATATTTTTCAAAATTTCCCTTCCAATTTTCGTATCCATCCTCCATAATCCTAAATTTCCTAAGCACCATTTCCACAGGAATCCTTAAACTTAAAACCAAATTGTTCTTCTGTATTAAAGATCCTATTATAATGTCCTGTTTCAAAGAGAGTGCTTCTGATTAAGGTTAAAGTCCAACACTATTAGGAGAAACCATATGCAACTCCTTTTTGTAACTTTTGAATTTTTCGGCCGACTATCGTAAAAGAAATGAAGAGGTAAAGAAAACTTATTGTTTTTTCTGGTCTCCGAATTTATAAAATTTTATCTATTTTCTTATATCATAGGCAATAGTCTTTAAGGTGTAAGAAACCTGACATGCGTGCTTTTGTTTTAAAGTTTAGGAAAATAATTTACCTTGTCTTCACTCACGGTGTAAGATTTAACAACCATTAAACATTAGATTTATAACAGAACCATTAAACATTATTAAGTTTTGATCTTTAATTTTATCGATATTTTAAGACGTCGACAATAAGAAAATTAATTTCGATTTCCATTTTAATATAAAATGAAAAAAATTATTAAAAAAATTTTAAAATCTGCTTATTAAAACAAATTTAATTTTTTTATGAATGAAATTTAATTTTTTATTTCATAAGTAATTCAAATTAAATTTCAATTAAAAAAAAAAAAAAAAACGCTTTCTATATTCTTTCATACATTCATATGGTTTTAAATTTTTAACCCTTAAATCTGATGACAATAGTTTTTGTTTTATTTTTTTTTTTTCTAATACCAAACACAACTCTACTATACAATAATGCAAGGATTACAAAAAAAAAACACTTCCTTTCTTCCGGTTATTATAATAATTTTTTTTTGTTTTTTTGTTTTGTTGCTATGTAATTTAATATTATATAAGTATTAAGTATTAAGTATATATATATATATATATATAAATATATAATTAAATATATTTCGTGCACATATCAAATAAATTTAATAGGATGTACCTAAAATTTGATTATTACGAATAAAAATTAATGGGTTCATGTCTTTTTTAATTTTTTTTAATGACATACACAATATACACGTCACAACAAAGTGTCACATTTACAATGCAAGAAATATAGGAAGAACTCGAAAAAGTTTTTCGAGATTTCACTGTAGGTTTACAAATAACAATAATTCTTGTTGTTGAACAGACACAGGAAGAGGTTTGAAAATACATATATAGAAATATTAGAAAAAATTATTATTTAGATGACAGTTAATAGAAACTTGGGTTGTAATAACAAATTAATCGACATGGAAAAATCCAAGTCCTTAATATCTTGATGAAAAATGATAGTAAGAGTTTAAATTAAACTTATTAAACGGCATTCAAAAAAAAAAAAACGCAGCTACTATTAAGAGTTCAAAAAATTTAAGAATTGTATATTTTTCTATTAAACTGCTATTAAATCGGAATGCAATGAACGTCTATTCTACAACGAACTTTAAATTTTCTTTGAAACATATTATTTCAAATCAAGAAAACGAATTAAAAAATAAAAAAAAAACAACCTTGCGTGTATCAATTTTACGGATTTTTAATATTTATTTATTTAATTTTTCTTCTATATGCCATCCAAATGAAAGAGAAAATTCTTGTTCTTTAATTATAAAAAAAAAAGGGATAATTGAAAATATTTTTATAATAGGAAATTCAGCATCCGTACTGTAGATATTTATTACCACATTTTTTACACTAGTTATATACAAAAACAAATTCAATGCATGTTGCATCTTTTTTTCACTTACGTGATCCAAATAACACCCATTATAAAAAAATTTTTTTGAACAAATGTAATAAAAGATTTTCTTTTTATTCAGGATTTATAAATATTTTTATACACATATTTTTATATATTATGTAAGTACGTACATAGGTAAATACCTTATACCTTAAGTAAAATCGGATATCCGTAAAAATATAGTGGAAGTCAAGCACTAAATAAGTAAATATATAAACTTCCGATAAATAAAAAGAAAAACAAAATTAGTACTACTCATTTACTAAAATTAATGTCACAATAATACAAAAATTTCATATTAATAACATTTAATTAAAAATATTCATTTTAAATAGACACTTTTGTATATCTGAAGCTGAACTGACAGATTCTTTAAGAAATATTTCTATAAAGAGTAGGTAAGTAGAGAGTAGGTTAAATAAAATGTTTTGGGTACAAATGTTATAGTACTGTTCGGACATTCTCGAGCACTTAAAAAAATATTTGAATAAAGAATGACGGTAAATCGTATATGCAAATGCTATACAGAAATCGAAGAATCTCTAGGACACATATTCAAAAAATGCGGAACTTTACTCTAAGGATTATGCTTTACTGAAGATGAACTACCAGCAATCTCTACTGATTTTTAGTTTCTTAGAGGCAGAATGGCTGACAGAAGTATTATAAGTGAAGGTAAAATGTGGATTTATATATAAAATATCTAGATATATACACAATATAAAGCTGCATCAAAAGCTTGCAGTTTTACTTGTATCCTTTCAAAGACCTCATATAATCTTTCCTTTTTTTAGCAACAGAAAATCTTTGGTCCTATAGATTATGTAAAAATAATTTTAACTCAAAATTCGATAAAGAAAATATAAAATTTTGTGATATCGTTAAAAAATTAATTAGAATAAAATATTTTAAAAATAAATTATCTTTTAAAAATCATATCTCTTATCTATTTGTAAGAAATTTAAAAAAAAAAATGATGAGTAATATTAAAACCTATTATGATGAAATTTAAAAGATTTAAAAGATGTAATAAAACGTTTCCTATAAATATCTAGGCTAATGCAAAAAAAAAGACATTGGTATTTAAAAAGTTGACATTAAAATCTTAGTTTTTGAAAATTAAAAATGACATTTAACCTTAGTTTTTGGTCTTAGTGGTAGATAATAGTTAGTGTTTGTTATCTAATGAAATTTTGAATACAGTTTTAAAATTTAACAGAAAAACCATTATAGTATTTTTTATTACACCTATAATGAAGAGCCCAGTTATCTCAAAAACAGCTGGTAGATAGTTTAATCAAGTTGTTCTTTGCTATTACGATCACTTCTACAATTTATTGTAATGTTTTTATTTTTCACCTATTGTTGTATTTTTTGTTTTCCTTCCAATAGCCTGTTCAAGGCGAAGTGATACTATTATATAATAAGATTCTTTACGTGTTGCTGCCTTGTAGATCAACTGTTAGCACTTGTAATTGATCTGAAAAATTCGTGTCTTTCTTTCCATTCACTACTACTAGTTTCTTCATTTTACCTGATCGACTGGTTATGTGATTAAAATATATGAGATAGGATTGACTTATTTTCTTCAGAAGTCTATAATTTATATTAAGTTCTTGTAAAATGAAAATATTTATTCGATATTGTGTACATGATACTCTCATTACCCTACAGTACACCCATAGCTCTAAACTTTCTATTCGCATCCCGTCTGCTTGCCTCATAATTTAAGTTTCAGCGAGATATATAGCTATCGGAAATATAAGAGCGTTCACAAGCTTTAATTGTATTTTTTTTTTGCTAATGTTTTATCTCTCCATATTTTGATTAATTTAACCGTTTGGACTTTTTGCCATTGTCAATTTTCTTTTCGGTTCAACTTCTTTGATTAAAGGTAGGTAGGTAAGGTGGTGAACTTCACGATGCTGCGTGAAGGCCTCAATTAGCACTAGATTGCGCCATTTTGATACCACTGCACTCACGTGATCTGTGTTTTAAGATTGTTTGCGATTTCATATCCAACCCGAGAAGTTCAGATACGAAATCAGTTCTTTGATTTTGTGTTCAGAGAGCTCGCTGAGGTTGTGGTAGGACGGTTTACCGAGTAAGAGAAGTCTGGCTCTAGCTAAGGCCGGACATCTGCAAAAACATTGCTCCAGGTTCCCACTTTCGTTTGCTAATTGGTTATAACCGAAGTAATTCTGTTTTTTTATTGTTTCGTAACCAGAAGCCAATTACTCTATTTAAAGTGCTACAAAAATAAAATTTATTTGCATGAACTCTACTATAGATTTATTTACCTACCTAAAAATATTTATTGTAAACTTGAATCGAATAAAGATCAATAAAAAATACAATAAGTTAAAAATATACAAATGTTTACTATTTTTTCGATATTTAAAAAAAAGAAAAAAAAATCTTCAGTTATAAATTTAATTTAATTGAATAAAAGTGTTAATCTCTTAATAAAAATTAGAAATAAAAATTTTAATTTACACTAAACATCTTAAATTTACAATAAACACTCAAATTTTAAACGCTTTCTAATATCTAAAAATTAAAAAAACTATTTTTTAAACAACAGTATTTTAATTGAAAATGACAGTTTGATCGATCGATCGATCAAAAAGCAAAAAAAAACAAAAACAAAAAATCTATTATTGAAAACATAAGAACAAATTTCTATTATAAATCATCTCATTTAAGTGTAGCCTAGATTTTATCTTAAGATATTATGTTAAGATCTTATAAACAATGATTGTAACTGTACTGGAACAAATTTTTATTTTATTTATTTGAACTTAAAAAAAAAAAAAACAAAAAAATTTAAATACAAAAAATAAATTGTGTATTTATGTATATATAATGTATCTAAATATGTATATGCATCTAATGATGACGATTATTTAATGAATAAAACTGTCAGCAAAATTTACTATAACTTTCATATAGTAAACAAAAAAAAAAAAAAAAAAACACTATAGAGTAAAGAAGGAGTGAGTATCCAATCCGTAATCTTAATATACACAAAAAAAAAAACAACAAACAGAAAGTCATGATAATGACCAGGCATAATACTTGGGTAGCGTATTTTTTTTTTTTAATACAAATTTGATACATCTCCCGATCTGATCCCTTTATAATTCCATACTACATATATATATATATGTATATTATTAGTACTAAATAACGAATCGAATACGATGACGTATTCTTTTGGTGGTGGATTTTTTTTTTTTTGTTAATAACAAAAAAGTCAAGGCAATTAAAAGAGAAAGAAATGAGTGATAGGGTCAAGAATTAAATATGTACGAGTATATACGAGTATATATGTACGATCTATTCCTTGACTTTTTTTTTTGTTTTTGCTATAAAATACGAGCAAGAGAAAGCAACTAATCCGCCAAATTAAGAATATTTTTTTTAATAAAAACGAATAAAATTAACAACGTTAGCAATATTGCAATATTTAATATGAATAAAAAAAAAATTATACGATTTTCTTAAGAAATCAAAAAGTAAATTTATATTTAAAGTAGAATTTACATTGATAAATATTCAAGACTGAAAAAATTAATACTAAAATTCAATAGGTACTAATTCTTACTATTTAATCAATCTAAGTTAAATTTTTTGAAACGTTCTTTCTCGTTACTACTTTTATTATAATTGAGATACATCAGTAAATTGTATTATGATAGACTGGCAATCCTAAGTTTTACTACTGAAAAATGAAAAAACGGAAACAAAGACGAATGTGATCGAATTAAATAAAAAACACTGTATGTTAAATCACTCTCAAGATTTTAATTTTATTTTACATTTAGCATAACTAAGCAACAATATATTTTCTGTCTGAAAAGTTAAAGACGAGAATGTCTCAGTTCTTTCTTTTTGCAAAAATTAAACGAACTCTAAGAAATGGACCTGAGAAGCTTTCAAACCTTCTTGCGTCAGGATGATATCATCGTTGCATAAATTTAGGGGCAGATAACACAAACTTTTGTCGATTAGTCTCGTACGATTTGTAGGTGCACTACGGACCTAGGGTCTAGTGCTTATTGACGCGTTGGCTCAGCTATCATCAATAAAACAAAATAAAAAAAAAAAACTATAACTTCAAAAATAATTCTTTCTCAATTTTGAAAATATTAAATTGTAAATTAGCTTAACTAAGATAAACTGAGGTTAACTGAGCTAAATTGACATAATGACATATCGCGTTACTACATATATCGTAAATATCGTAACAAAATTATATGAAAAATAAATCGAGACTCGTATTATTTTTCACATAATGCAAATTAACTCAATTTTGAACTCAAGAAAAGAAAAAATAGATTTGAATGAAACTTACTTTATGTTTTTAACAATAATATTAAAATGTATAATTTTTTCCAATTTAGGCATTTACTTTCTTAGTTATAATTTGTTAATTTTTTAAAACCTAAAAAACAATGTATGTATACATATTTTTTTTTTAAAACAATTTTTTCTACATTTGAAATATAAAAACTTTAAAATCTCATTCTGATTTGTTTTTGACTGTTGACTGTCAAAATATCACTTTGAAATCTGTCAGAAAAAGGGAAATTTATAAATTTGACAAGATCTGTATAAGAGATCGATAAAACTCTGAATCTTTGATTTATATAAAAACTCATAAAAAAAACTCCACGATCGGATCAATAAAAGAACACTATTTAAGTTTAACCTCATTTATTTCTTTATTTTCTTGCTCATCTTTGCTTGTTTACCTTATTTCCGTTTTAAAATTAGAAATTTTTCAAAAAGCTAAGAACTTTTTATTTTCACATTAAATTTCGCATATGTTATGAAAGGTAAAAACGAAAACAGCGTTTTTTTTTCACGTCTCTCTTACGTGTCACATCTCTTATGAATCACACTTTAATATCAGATAAATTTTTTTTTTCTAATTTTTTTTTAATCCATGAAATCGAACCTTTAAAACAAAATATGTTTTACATAAAAACACAATAAACTTTGTTTATTTCGATAACTCCTAAGTTTTAAGTTTTGTTGTTTCAGCATTTCAGCCAAAACAAAAACAAAAAAAAAAAAGAATTTAATATAAAATATGTCAGCGAACATTTTTGTTTTTTTTTTTTTTTTGATTTTTTTTTGCTAAACATACTTAAAAGATTGATTTTTTTTTTCTATATTCATTTAAAAAAAAAAAAAACATTTTTTTAAGAAATAAAAATAAAAGAAATATTTAAATTTTTAATTGTTATTAATTAAGATTAAAACCAAAAGAATCGTGATAAAAATAAAACAACAAAATAAATTTTATAAAAGATCTTTTAGATATTATTTATATAAGCGTGTTAACTAAAATATTACAAGATCAATTTCATAAAATTTTAAAAATGAATTTAAGAAGTTGGTGAACGTTTTAAAATCATAATCCGTATTAAGTGAAGACGTGCGTAAATTTAATATAACAATATTTAAATTTTACTTAAAAAAAAGACCACTTTTTTATTGCTGTGAATATTAAAAAAAATTTGTACTTATAAGATGTTTGCAGATGTAATATTTGATTATGTAATTTTAGTACACTGGTAAAAATAATATATGTATATATATATGTATATATACATACTAAAAAACTTATTTATTTCTATTTAATTTAAATGAATTAGTTACTATAAATATGCCGACACTTAAATTTAGAAAAAAAAAAAAGGAGAAAACTATCTTATATCTAACTAAAAGAAAATACCCTTTACTACTACAATACTGTAATACTATTCTATATATGTATGTACTAAAATTGAATGTATTACATTACTAATATAATAATATACAAAACACGTGCTCTAATTAAAGTTAAATTAAGGGGTGAATAATAAATTCTTCACATAAAAAAAAAAAAATTAAATCAATTTAATTATTATTAGTATGGAAAGAAAAAATTAAATTAAAAGAAAATTGCATGTATGTAGAAAGAATATGAAAAATATGTTGATTTTAATAAAATTTTATTTTATTTTATTTTTATCAAAAAACGTTCATAACTTAAAACTTTTTTTTTATTTTAAGAAAAACTATTTCCTATTTAAGTGCAAAGATTTTCTTTTTAAATGCACATTTTCCTTTTTAAATGACAACTATTTTTTTTATTATTCAGAGTAAGTTTTTATTTTTAAAGTGCAAAAAATGAATGTTAATTGAACCTTATTTTAATTAAAGTTTTGTCTGATTGAAAGTTTATTGTTTCAAATTTTATAAAAAAAAAAAAAAAAAACCAGTGTCTAGCATCTTTTAGCCTCTGAAAAATTTTTAAAGAATAATATGCAATATAAATTACATAATTATATGTAGGTACATGTAAATAATTATAACTAATTACGTAAATTCTAAAATTTGCATTTAATAAATATTTACACTTAAAAAGGGAAACTTGTACTTAAAATGAAATTACTTCGATTTAAAAAAAAAAAAACTTTCACTCACTTAAAATGAACATCTTTTTACCCGAAACAATTTTAATAAAATTAAATATACCTACTACTTAAAGCGTTTTTAAAATTATAAGTTCGAACTAAAAAGACAATTTAATTTTTTAAACTCTTTTTTAAACCGATAAATCATAAGTTTAATCTAAAATTTCAAATAGATCTATAAAATATTCTTCTTTTTCGTTTTTTATATCATTCATATTTTAAATATTTTATTTTTTCATTCTGTTTGCTTTATCTTAACCGCATTTTTCAAAATTTTTTAAACCTAGTTCTATTGCATCTCCTTCTATACTATCTATACTATCTCCTTCACTCGGATTTTTTTTTTTTGGAAGGGCTACGGAATATTTTTTTTGAATTATCGCTTATCTTCTCGGCTATATTAAATTTTGTTTGGTTATTTCTTTTGAGCTTCACTCATTAGGTACGAGTTACTTGCTGGACATATGAGTTATTTGCTGTTTTATACTCATCTTACAACTAAATCTTTCACAATATTATTTATCGTTTCGTGCTCCAGACTGTGTTCCCAACTAATTGTAGTATAACTAATTTTCTCACCATAATTCATTTTTCGACCAATTTCACTTGATTTATCGTATCATTGTTCTGAAAGTATTTTTTTTTTAAATAGCTTAGCGTCTCTTATGCTTTTCCTCTCAAATCAAATTCTAAATAAATATTTACATTATTAGATAATTATATTAAACTACTTGTATAGTTGATAGTGGAAAGAAAATCTCTTTGTTTTATATCAGCACTAAATTCAAAACTTTATTTTTATTCTAAATCCGAATCTGCATACATAAGCGATAAATAATAATTTTAAATTTTTTTAACACATTCATATTCAAGAATCAATAAAACAAATAAAAACGTAAGTTAACTTATGACTTGTCAACAATATATTAAAATAAAAAAATTGCATTCTTTAAATATTTATGAATTTATATTTAATTTTTGAAATATTGATTTATTTAAATATTGGCCTAGTTAAATTTAATACTGTATGCTTTAAATTTCATTTAAAAAAAAAATTTTTATATCATACACACTTTATTGTGAGTGCAAATTAATTGTAGTATTGTTTTTCAATTAATGTTAATGAACTCAATCCTGAATTATTGTCTAAATGTAAATCTTACAAAACAAAAAAAAATTTAATTTGAACAAACAATCTTAGGTAACATATTATGAATTATCATCAGTGTGCACATTATTTCAAAATATTTTGAAAATTAATTTTAATTAATTAACAAAATCTTCTTATATAGCGTTAAATTAAATTATGCTAACTATGATATTATGTAACATATACAAATAATTTTTAATTTCACGATGTGTTTTTTTTTTTTTATACATAAAACTTTACCTAAAAATCATATGATTTTGGCAGAAACTGCGATAATGAAAACGAAAAGGAATCAATCTTTCACCTTTTCTGTGAATCCCCAGCTCTTAAGAAAAAAATTACTAAAAAGAAGAAAATGTTTAGGACATTTCTTCTTAAATAACCTTTCTGATTTATCGAAGGTATGAACTTAATCGATTTACAATGTTTTTTAGGGGGCTCCCAATGTTTCAAATAGAAGAAAAACTGATCCAGGATATCAAAACATGTGTAAACTAGCCTAAATATGCGGCCCCTAACTACCTAACTGTTATCTACCCTCCAACCTACACGTATATATACCTCAAAATAGTTAAATTTTAATAAAACAAAAACGCTGGTAATTAGAGAGCTGATTCAAAAATATTACAGAAAATAATATTGGCTACATTTGACTACGGAAAACGGTTATAAGTAAGTGGAAATTTTCTAGTCATTAGTTAGGTACAAATATTTATTGGAACTTCCTTGTAAAACATTGAAAATACCTTTTCATATCTAATTTCACACGAATTATCTTTAAAAGTAAAAGATTTCATAATACTATACGGGGACGATGATACAAATTTTATCACAAATAAACGAAAAATTATAACAATAGTTATAAGTGATCAGTGATCAGAAATCAATTATTAACTCTTCTTTATAATCGCTAATTTTAAAAGGGCAATACTTGCAAAATTATTTATGATAAAATTTACAAATATATGAGAAAAAATCTCTTTAGTAAAGAAAATTACCAATAATAACTTTACATCATTTTCCAATTATAGCTTTTTTAAAAACCTCATGTTTGACTCACAATAAACTTAACTATTTGAAACCAATAAAAGTGTAATTAAAAGTCTTTAAATAAAGCCTTTCCCGAATTTTCTCCATATCTTACAGGAACAAAGTATTTCTTAAACTCTAACCTTTTCGGTAGTTTTTTATTCCAAAATTTATGTGAACTCTCTGAGATAAGGATCTGAGAAGCTTTCAAAGCTTCTTGCAACAAAGTCATATGTATCATAGTGTCATAAATCTAGGAAAATTTAACATAAATTCTTGTCGAATAAGTTCTCCCCCGTTTTGTAGTACACCTTATACTACAGTCCTGAAATCTGGTGATTACTTAGCTTTCATCATTAAAAAAATAAATAGAAAAATAAAAAAAAAAAACATTTCTTACGTCTTCCCCTTCTTGAAATTCTTAATAATCAAAAAATTCAGAACAATTCTAGAAAAAAAAAAAAAACAAAAAACGAGAAAATTATATTTTATTAAAACTCCCGACATTCCAATTAAAAAAAAAAAAAAACTATCAATTAAATATAAATGAAATAGGTTAAAAATATAGTGTTGAATTAACAACTTAGTAAAAGATTTATTAGTTATTTAAAATTAATTTATTGTAACTATTGTATATTATTTACGTAATATATAATATATATACTTATATATATAATTATACATATTTACAATCAAACATTTCAATCTTACAAATAAATTCTAATATTATGTATAGTTTTATTACTTATTTTTTATTTTAATTTTTATTCTATTTCTTCTTATATGGTTTTTTTTTTTTTATAATAGATTGAATTTTAAAATTAAGTAGCATTCACGTCACAAAAGTGGTACAACTAAAACATTTTTTTTAATTTATTTATTTATTTTTTGTCTATGATTTGTTCATTTCTTTTAACTACATATTTTTTTTTTTTTTTTTGCTATTTCTTTATTTCTTTTACTTAAGTTTTTATTGTTTTTTTTTTTTTTAACTTTTATTTGTACACCTTACAAAATATGTACAACACAGGAAATCGAACCGGCTTCAATTTTAAAATAAAACATCGGAAAAAAAAACTTTTATGTAAAAAAAAAGTATTTAAACAATACCCACATACAACAATTTTCTGTAAAGAAACTTGTTTGATCCTCAAATTAAATTAAACAAAAACAAAAAAAAAAAAATAGAAGAAAACCAAACCAAATTAAACAACGGCTTTACTACTAAATTCACAACCGAACCGAGTATAGTCTGTACATAAAATACAAGATAATACATAATAATGTATTATAAAAAAATTAATCAAACATTTTGTTATTTTGTTCGAATCGAACATAATTTTATAATATCAAACAATTAGCTGGAAGTTTTGAAGTTTAAAAAATACTTAAAAGAAAAATTTTGTTATTTTGTGTGTGTGTGTGTCTTTCATTTTATGTTACGTTCCACATTACACTGATTATGTTGTTTCACAGTATGAAACATATAAATTAAATTACACAATTATACAGTAAACTAACACAGTATGAAACTGTTAAATAATTTTAGTATAACAGAAAAAATAACATAAAAGATAACAGAAATGTTAAATTTATTTATTTATGTGTTAAAATATGCTGATATGCTGATCATCAGAACTCAGAAATATGAAAATTTAAGTCTGCTTAGTGCTTAGTGATAATCTTTGTTTAACAGTACATGAAAATTATCAGAAACTATTATTTTTGTTTTGCTGCTGTAAAAGTGACTAAGTGAAAAATGTTTCTTTTGAGTAAATATCGTTTAAAGTTTTTAATTTACAATTTAAAAAAAAAGTTAAAATAAAAACGTCAAATTATTATAATAACTTTCAATAGCTGAGTCATAAAAAAAACTCTGTTTTGGTCAGTTTAACAAATGATCTACATAATATATGTATAGAAACGTTCAATTATGTTTAAAAGAGTTTTTTTTTTTACAAATAACAATTTTTTTTTTCAAAATATCAAAACAAAATGAAGCTTTACAAAATATGATCACTTTCAGAATTTATAGTGTTTGTTAGGGACATTAAAAATATCACTAAAGATCGATCGAACGTTTTTTTTTTAAATTTTTACTTTTCACAAAAATAAGTTTAATTCACATTCACAATACTGTGGTATCACCTTTTTTATTTATTAACAATCACTTATCCAAACCAGGATTTATGAAAAATCTTTTAAACCTTAAAAATTTTCGAACTATGAAATTGAAAAAAGTCGAGCTTTTAAATAGAACCTAAAAACTATTAAAATTTTTACGCTTAAAAATTTAAAGTTTACAGAGATAATAATTTAATCACAACAAACAATAAAGTTAAAATCAATCAAATTCAAAATAAAACGAAGAAAATACAACGCTTAATAAATATATTGCACAAAAAATACTCACACACACATACAAATTTTAATTAATTCAATCATTTAATCAATTTACCGTTGTTATTTATGATGATGATGAAAAATTAAGTTTATATTTTATGCAATTTTTAGATATTTCTTTTAAATCCCTTGCTTTTTTTTTTTTTAATTTAAAGTTACCTTATGTTAATGATGGTATCAAATAAACAGATATTTAAATAAAGATACTAAAGATATTAAATAAGATACTACAGATATTAAATAAGATACTAAAGAAGTAAAAAAAAAAACACAAACTTGTCTGAATTTTAAATTTTATTTTAAAAGAACAAAATACTTTGTAATACACATATAGATACAGCGAGTTTTGATGTATGGAATATCTTTGCTTGAAAAACTACTGTTATTATGTTCTTGTTGTGTTGAATTGTCCAAAAATTGAGCTTAAATTGAATTAATGATTGTTATACAGGTATATAAGTATAGGTAATAAAAGAAAACAAAAAAACATTAAAATAAAAAAAAATAATTTTATGCATGAATAAATTTTAGTGACTTTTTAATTTTTTTTTTTTTTTTGTATTGTTTTTAAAGTTTGCGCAAAAATATTGTATTTTATTGTCATTATAAGTTCAATTACAAAAGTTGCACAACACCATATGACGCTTTAATAACTATATATAAAACAAATATATATAATAAAATTTTATTACTGTATTGCATGAAATATTTTCATTTTATTTTATTTTATTTTAAATATTTATAATGGTTTTGAGTATAAGCGATTTATTTTGTAACAGAAAGGGACAGAAAATATTGTCAAAAAATAGTTGATTACAAGTAAGAATCATTCATTGTTCAAAATACAATTATGATCTTTTATTGATTCTTTACTGTTCCTTTCAAAGTAAGGCCTAGTAAAATAAACAGTGTAGTAATTTTAGAGGACTAACATTGAAATATATTTTGACACAGCAAAATTTTAAAAAATTTTGTTTTTACATAGCGACATATTAAAATACTAAATTAAAAAAAAAAAACAATGTATATTTTGATATTGATTTATAAAAATTAAAAAATAGTCATGCCGTTTGTCGTTTTTGGAAATATGAATCAGAACCAAAGATGTACTTACTTTTGAATATAGGGCTTTTTCAAACATTGAGCAGTAGCAACCCCGTAGTAGGTGAGGTTATATAAAAATGTTGTTCTATAACATTAATTTTTGTTTTAGAACTTTAAGCTAACCATGGTTAAAATTCCATTCTTCTATTTTAAACGTTGTAGAAATTTTATAAACGGTAGACCCTAAATATTTTCCTAAATATCCTATTTTATTTTCTTTAGCTTATTTGCTAAACTGAAATCAGAAGAAACTGAAATCAGAAGAGTTACAATACCATAATATTAATTATATAGTACTAAAAATAAAGCTTATGACAAACCCAATCAACCCAAAATAAAATATAATAGTCATAAGCCATAGGACTTCCACTAAGTCATTTATCATTCATATTTGAATAAGGTTCAGTCTCAGGAATAAATAGTGTCACTAAGTCGTTGACTACTGGACGTTGATTACTATTGCACAAGGATATGTACTCGTACATGTTGACTATGCGATATTGTACAAGACTATGAAACACAAATATTTTTATTTGTGCGCCATCTTTTATCTTATACAAGAATTATTTTATTATAATATATGTATATACTTATACTTTTCTATATAGATACATAAAAAAAAATATTTTTTCAAACTTTTTAGAATGATTTTTTAATTATAATATTTTGGGTATATATATGGGAGTTCTTAAGATTTGTAAGTCCTTACTTTTGTATAGACTTATAAATCATTCTTTCTCTGTTCTTTATTAAAAAATATTTTATTAACAATTTAACTACATAAAGAAAATAAAAACATTGAAGTATATAATTGAAATGAGGATTTCAAAACAAACGAGGAAGAATACAGTTGCCTTTGTCAACTCTTAGATACCCGTACGACCCGTTAGTATGCCTATCACTCTGCTTGTAATATTATTTGGGTGAAATTTTATAATTTCTAGAACTATGGGTTGTACATATATTCAAACTATAAGTTTATACATTCTTCAAAAGCAGATTCTAACCTTCCGAATAACAATTATCTATCTAACTTTTCCAAATATAGTACCATTTAATACTAAGCGGCAAATGTATAATGCCTAAGTTTAATAAATTATACTTTACATATGTATAAATTATTTATCGTACGGGTATAAAAAATGTGAAGAATTGACTTTTCTGGAATTTTGAGAGGCTGCAAGTCTGGAACCCTATATAATTAAAAAAACCCGTTAACATACGTAAAAATATATTATTGAACCTTTAATTTTCATGTCTTGCCGAAGAAAAATTTTTACAGGTGTCTAAGTTACAGGTGCCTGAAAATAGCAAATTTTCAATTTTTGAGGAGTAATAACACTTAAAGAGGGGGCGCTACCAAAAAATTTTCTGAGGAAACTTATACTAATTCTAAAAGTTCTTTCTTGTCTCAAAATTTCAAGTCCCTATTTGAAATCGTTCCGGAGTTATGAGGGTAGAAAAATCAGGCAAAATTTGGTTTTCATATAACGGTAAATTTAAATACTAAATTTAAAAAAATTGTACAATTTTGATACTAATTTACAAATTTAAAAAAAATACCTGTCGAATGACGTTTTCTGATTGAAAAAATCTTAAGTAGAACATGAGACATATGCATTTAAAAATAGGGCTTTTTAAAAGTTTGAGGAGCTGTAGCTCCATAACGGGTGGAACTACAAAAAAAAGTTGTAAATTATAAAATTAATATTTTTATGTTATCTATCAGCAGTTAAAATTTCATGTTTCTATTTCAAAAAAAAATGTGGGGATCTAAAAGTTAGGTGTTCGAGAGCTACCCGAAGTTGTGGTCGGATCTCAACCAAAAAAAATATGGAACCTACAAATTGTTGTAAGAATATTTTGTGTTAATTTCAAGACTCTAGCTTTCTTAGTTTTCGAGTTATCTTGCTGACGGACAAAGCTCAATCGTCTTAGAATTTTTTTCTGATCCGATCCATACCTTTGAAGGTATATCTAGCTAGCTTATTTCAAGGTGTTACAAACGGAGGAGCAATTTTAATATACCCGATCCTTATCGTACGGGTATAAAAAGAGAATATATTTTAAATAATCACAATTTCTTGGGCTAGGTTACAACAATTTTAATGTATTGGAAATAAAATCTGATTTAAAATTTTTTTTTGTTTTTTGAAAAAGAAGAAATCTACAATTGATTTCTTTCTTCGATTACAAACGATAATTTATAGCAACTATCAATCTTTTCTAATATATTAAAATATCATCTTCCTTTCTATTGAAAGATTTGATCTTCTTTTAATTTTTATAACTATATCTTTTGTAGTTATTTTATACATATTAGAATAACCATCATAATATTCAAGAATATCTTCAAATTTTTTTTTTTTGTCTTTTCATTTCATCATCTTAAGGCGTTGTTACGGCAAACATATTTCCTTTTCTATACTTTTTAACATAAAAAAAAAATTCCTTTTCACTTTTACCTACCTGATGGTTGTCTTATAACTATAGTCACCAATAAATATAAACTCATCATGTATGTGTATATGTATGTAAGTAATTTACATTATGCATGCAAGGTTTTATATACCTTAAATGAAATGAAAAAAGAAAAAAATATTCAAGGGCCTATGAAATATCATATTACATTTCTTTATAGAGTATAAAATTTCTCTTTAACGTTCAATGTCTTAATTTACTTTTCCTTACAATATTTATTTCTTTTTGTATATTAAAAATGTATATGTATGTATGTATGTACATGTCAAAAAAAAAGGATCCTCTTTCGGTTCTCTTGGTTCTTTTTTGTGCAGACTAACAAATCGCACCAACTGTTTTGCATAAAATATAAAATTTTTCTTTTTTTTCAATAGGACATACATACATATTTTTTTGACTAAGTATTCTGTTACTGAACCTTATTTAAAGAATTTTTTAAAGAATGGCATTTTTTTTAAGCTGTTGTAAGATCAAAATCGATTTCCAAAGAATTTTAGAACAAAATTTTCTATAAAATTACAAAAAAAAAATTAAATTTGATGTAAATTAGTTGAAAAATATATGCGTTGCTGGCTGTAAACTGTTCAAGCTATTAATCACAAGTTATGGAGTGCCTTTTTTTCAGTGTATTATACGAATTCTCGAAACAATATTTCATCATAGTGCAAGATAGTCAATATCACAAGATGTCCAATTAGTTATGTAGGGTGCTGAATGATTCTGAAATAAGTTTTAAACTTTCTCAATACCGTTAGAACGATATGTATCTTTTTCTGATTGGGTTAAAAATACTTATCTAAAAAGAGCCACTGACGTTCTATTCTTTGTTTAAGTTGATTTTCTTTAAAAAATTCTTTAAAAACGCACAAACTAAATATAAAGATTTTCTGGCCAAGTACAACAAAAGTTGGCGTCTTATAAAAGCTAAAAAATTATTTTACCAATCAAATTAGATCAATAAGAATAATTACTGTTAATAACTGTTACTAAGTTAACAAACCAAAAGAAACAACTAACACTTTGAAATAAATAAAATAAGTCCTACTCAGTGTGAGTGTATAGAAAAGTCTTATCTTAGAAATAAAGCTCACAAATCAGTAATTTTACTTAGAGCGTTATAGGGTATCTGTCAGAAACAGCAAAATGGTGTAAACGATCGTAAAAGAAAATGTCTAAAAACATATTAAAAATTTCTTGCCCATACAGGATACCAAATGAACAATTGCCTAAGTTTTGTAATTTATAAGTATTGAAAATTAAATCAAAATTTACTCATTACGGTCGTATATGCGTTAAAAGAAATTAATGCGACATAACGAATGTAGTACTAAATTAACACCACCGTAAGGATACAGAAAATCTGACAGAATGTTAGCTTGTTCTCGAATTAAAGAATACTATTTAGTTCTCTAAAAAGACTATTACTATTAGGTAATTAAACACGGAATTATGCAAAACAATGATTTAATCAATAATCGACTTTAATGTCTTATTTAACGAAAGAAAGAAAATATTTTCAAGTAAAGTACGACCATTTTCCTTAATTGATTTTTCATTAAGGTCGAAATTCTTTAAAGAGTTAACGTACATTATGTAACAGTTATATAGTTAAGTGATGAACATAAGAAAAAGAAGACAAAAATGTGCAACATGATAACTGTAAACTTTTATTTAAATTTTTTTTTTTTTTATTATTTTATTTTTAAACTTAATTTTTACGGATATTTTCAATATGTCTTATTACCTCACAGAAGATTTTCTGAAATTTTCTTATAAGTAGTAAGCCTTGTTTAAGTTTAAAATTAGGATTTATCTAAGCATATCAATACTACTTGCTTACTGAAGAGTTTCGATAGTATTGTAGAACGAAACATTTCCTAAATTTATATTTTAAAATGATAACTGTGTTACGGTATAGAACAAATACAGAACAAAGAACACATTTAAACTCAAATAGCTATACAAATAATGTTAATCCACAATTAAGATTTCAAAAAAAAAGCTTAAAGTACTTGTAGTAGGTACTAACCAAAATTTATTATTATGACGAACTTATAATGCAGTTTTAAAATTTACGAGATTTTTAATATTCCTCAACTTCTTTGTTTTAAAATAAAAATTTTTTTTTGTGTCAAACCAGCATCCATTAAGAACATTTACTTTTTTATTTCTGTTTTTTTTTTGAATAATGATGAACTACTTCCATACCCTACAGATATAGGTTGCAAATAGGTTGAAATAAAAAAATATATGTAGATATATACATACATATACATATTTTATGTTAAAAAATTTTCTTAAATGAACATTATAAAATAAAAAATAATACCTATATATTAAAAATATGCTGTGACCTATTAAATTTTTTCTTTAACTTTGTTCTTATTTTATTTCCAATTACCTGCATTGAAAGCAAATAAGCAACATATTCAACATTGAAAACACAAAAAAACAAAAAAAAATCAAGTAAAAAAACCGAATTCTAATTTATAATATTGGATCATGAAATGTACCTTCTTGTCTATACAAAAACATATGATGAACAAATAATCAAAAGTATAACAACATACGGAACAAACAATAGGGTATGAGTAAACTGTGCAGATTTCTCATTATTATAATGATATGTTGTTGTTTTCTGTTATTGCTGTTGCATAAATGAACAAAAAATAAATTTTTATTTTTTTTTTATTTTTCGTATTCTCAAAAACCACCTTGCATTTTATCATGTTGCACATTTTTGTTTTTTTTTTTTTTATTTATGTTGCTTTCACATAATATACACATACGTAAAAATATCTTTCGAATACTAAAAATCTTAAGGGAAACATCCGAATAGTCATTATAATTGATATATTTTTTTTATAAATTCGAAATTTCGAAGTTTAAAAATTCTAAAATAATTGACACTATTTCTCTTACAAAAATAAAACTGATGTTTTCTTAACTATTTAAAATATTCTTTTTCATATAAAGATTTATTTATTTATTTCTTAATTATTTATTTTCTTCAGTTATAAATAATTGACCAAAATTTAGGGTTTTATCCCGCTAGAATTTATACCATCGTCACAAACACTAAATGATTAACAGTTAAAAAAAAATTATGACAGTTTTTTTTTTTCTTGTATTTTCGTAAAAATTTGATTGTGTTTGTTAAAACAATTTCGAATATTTTGTGATTGCTAATAAAAATTCGAAATTTATTTGATTAAATAACGAGGAAGAATACTAGTAGTGGAATACCTGGTCAAATCTTAAATACCCGTAAACTCATATAAATTCTTGTTATACAGAAATTTTGTATGACAAATTAAAGTTTTTGTAAGAAAATCTCGAGTTCGAAAGCTACCCGAAATTTTGATCGAATCTAAATCAAAAAAGAATATGAAATCTAGAAATTGATCCAAAAATATTTTGTGTTAAATATAAGACTGTAGCTTCTTTAGTTTTTGAGTTATTGTGCTGGTGGACAAAGTTTAATCGTCCTTTGATCATTTGAAATCACTATTCAGAAGTACACCCTAATAAAATACAAGAATATATATTTGCAATGTCTTTTTTATAGGTGTTTTTTTTTTCGTTTTTTTTTTTTTTTTTGCATAAAAAACTCCTCCACATTTCAAAATCCATAAATAATTCAAAAACAGCCTATGGTTAAAAAAATATAAAAAACAAATTACCTTTCAGTTAATATCAGTTCGACATGCATATGGATATATGTATATCATAACATTCAATATAAGTACATACTACATACATACATACAATTGAATAAACCCTCAGGAATTATAATATACATATATATACACATATAATCTAAAACTATATTATTAAGAGAAGAGTATTGTTTCCAATTTCCAGGTGTAACATTTAAATGAAACGAAAGAAAAAATAAAGAAAGAAACCTGTTATGATGTATAAATGATTTATTTTAAAGGTGAGTTCCCAGAATTGTCTCAATTTTATTTTTTTTTTTAGTTTTAATTTTTTTTTTATCTGTAGCTTTTCTTTTTCATATTTAAAACCTAATTTTTGGATTAAAAATATTAATATTTTAAATAATGAAGAACAATTATTTATATAATCACAATTACATTTATATTTTTAAGTTAAGAAGAAAAAAACCAAAATTTTAAATAATTAAATTGAAAAAATGTCACCAAAGACTTTAAAAATTACAGAATAATAAGAAAATATTTTAAAAAAATAGGCCTCGGTGGCCTAGTGGGTAAGATTTTATAAAATACGCTCTAAGCAGCAAAGAAGTGTGGGTTCGAATTCCACACACGTCATAAGAATAATTCCATTTTACGACATTTACAGCCACGCCTGCAAAGGAAAAGCTGTGTAACAAGCAAAAAAGAAAAAATTTTTAAAATAATTCAATGTATAAAAGTATAAAAATAAACATAATGGTATAACAGTAACTTGATGGTTATCTTGCATTTAACTATCTGTTATGTGCAAAAATATAATAAGAAAGTGGTGACTCTCCGAATTGGTCATGGGATTTATTATTATTATTAGTAACAGCATATAAGAAGAAAAGATCTTGATTAACATTTAAAACCCGTGATTTTCTATTAATTTTCTGTTTTTTTTTTTTTTTGATTAATTTACATTTTATTAAGTTGAAATAAATTTAAATAAAAATAACATATGAATTTTTCTTGAGGAAATTATTATTTTTTTTTTTTTTTTTTTTAATATTTTGTAATTTTTTTTAGAAATCAAACCAAGGGAGATTTTTTATTGTCATATGAATATACATATATACATAATATATACAATTATCCCACTTTTTTTTTCATTCTATTTAACTATTTTGTATACATTTCTCTTATCTTCTAAGTAACTATTTAAAAAAAAAAAGACACACATATAAATTCCATAATCGATTGAAAATAATTTTGAAAGGAAATCAATTATGCGCATAAAAAACATTAATTAAACAATAACAAACTATTGTGACAATAAATAACACTAAACACTAACGAGTATATAACAATTTTTTTTTTTATATTCATTTCTTTTTTACTTTTCGCTTTATTTTGAGAATACTGAAATACTATACACAACAACAACATACTGTCAATTAGTTGGTCACCTATCTTTAATTAAAAGAAAAAAAAAAAACTCTTTGATTTATTTTTAAAATATGACAAAAATAATAAATAAAATTTTTTAAATCATAATTCCCACCAAAAAAAAAAAAAAAAAAAAAAAAAAAATTAATAACAAAAAAGTGTAAACAATTTATTTATGACATTACTATACTTACATATATAATTTATATACGTATGTATACGTACCTAACCATATTTACCGTTTATGCTTTAATTTATACGCGCTTTTAATAAAAATGGTGATATGCTTGTGGTGATAAATCGGAAATTATGTTTTTATTTATTTATTTATTTATTTGATTGCTTGTTTTTTCTTTTGTTAAAATATTTTATAAAAAAAACATTATGAATAGATTTTCAATTTATTTTTAATGATTTATCATAAACATATGAACTGATATGAGTAAAAACCCCCTTTTTTTTTCTCTTTTTTTTTTTTTTTAAATAAAATAACATAATTTTTTAATCGAAACTCTAATGAAATTTTTATTCAAAAACATATTTAAAATATTTGTGAAACAAATGAGATATTCATAAAAAAAAAAAAAAAAACACAATTTAACTTTTCACTTCTATGGATACATTTAATTAGGGGCCATCGCTAAATTTGTGTTTGTATAAAGTATTTTTATAAAACTTTTCCCTGATTTAACAATTTTCACAATCAAACTCTGAAAATTTAGATATGTATTTTTATTAATTTACATCAAGTCATTGATTTACAATTATTAGTTCCAGTTTAATGGTGAAATAAAAATGATATACCGTAAAACTTGTCTAGAACAGCATATAAATGTTGAAAGTGTTACCTTTTGATATACATAGAAGTATCTATTGTGCTCACCCTATTACACATATTATAATTCTGTCTGTTCTACTGCCTCTAAAAAACTAAAAATCTATGTAGAGGATTTATTACTGGCAATTCATCTTCAGTATAGCAATGTTCTTCTACATGACCATATTGCGAGCAAGATATAAAATTCCGTAGTTTTAAGAAGTATAATGTTTTTAGTGCGATTAAAATTCCACTCTATTGATAGATTAAGCAGTTTTAACATCTACTTTTCTAAAACAAAACTCAGCATACTTCATCATAATAATTTATACACTAAACCGTTTGTGACAGTACCATTTTAAAAACTCCTTCAGAAAAGATCTAACAAAAAAATTACCAAATAAAATTATACTTTAAGACACTAACTGAAAAATAGAATATTAAATGATTGTCATAAGTTTCATCTGGGTTTAAAAAGAAAAACACTAATTCTGCATTCAAAAATATTGGCTATAGACGGGAAAAATTATAAATAAGAGTTTTTTTACTATTTAAAAAAACAAAAAAAAAACTTTAAAAAAACTTTTAAGTTAATTTCCCAAAAAAAAATTGAAAAAGAAAATTAAATCCTAATCCCTAAATGAGATATAAATTACGTCTTCTTAACTGATAATATTAATTGATTAAACTTAAATCGAAAAAGTAGTGCACAACAGTACGGATTATCCCGCAAAACAAAAGAAAAAAAAAATATAAATATTCATTTCAAAAAAAAAGATAAAAAAAAGAGCGTGTGAAATTCGAGAACTTTGAATCTGAGAAAACAAAAAATCTTCACATATACACACATATATACATATAAAATATTTATCATATTTTATATAAAGAAAACCATAGTTCTTTTTTTCTCTATAGAGTTTTGATGTTTGTAATTTGTAATATTAAATGCATATATGCAACAGCAGACAAGACAAGTTTTTCACATATATTACACTGTATATATGTAAGTGCAAGAAAACAATCAAAATAACAGAAAAAGAAAAATAAAAACAAAGACAAAGACAAGATAATATCAAATGCGGCAGTACAGAAGCAGCTGTTATACTGTTTTTAGTTCTTTTCTTTTTATTTTTATTTTTAATTTTATTTTTTTTTTTTTTTTGTGTAAACACGTTAAAAAAAAGTTGCAATAAAATCGTAAAAAATGTAGGCCGTGATTCCAACTAAGTTCTTTAAAGTTTTATTTTATATCTACACAACTTTTTACACCTGAAATTCTCTTAAAGAATTCTTTTTCGCTTTTTTTTTCTTCTTAATTTCTTTAATATTTAGACAAAACAAAATTAAACTTTTCTATTTAATATGTTGTCAATAAAAAGTAAAGAATTTTCTCCAAAATAAATATGTCCTAAATAATTTCTCTTCTAACTGCAATTGAACATAATTTGAATCACATGTCTCGTGCCACTGTTACGTTCCACTGTTACGTTCCTTTTACAGAATAAATTTCTTTTCTACTTCCAACTACACCAGACTGATGTCACAATCTTTCAAAAAAGTAAATAGAAGTAAATACGGTTACGTTAACTTCGAGTTCCATTTACCAACTACTCCCAACTACCCTAAACTACTCTTTTCGTGTAAAAGGAACACAAACAATAGTAAAATACTAAAAATGTTTTTTTTTGTTAGTCCGAAAACTTAAGAAAGATGTAGGAATTAACAGTCAGAATTAGAATTTAGGTCAATAATGATTTTAGGTTAAGAAGAGATAACTTTTCTTTAAGATCATTAGATTGAACCTAATCAAGACTTAATATCACAAAACTTTTATTTAAAAAAAAAAATTTAAGCTTTTTTTTTTATTAAAAGTCTGCATTCAGTTGATGTTATCTGTAGTTTAGGTATTTAAAAACAAAATTAAAATCGTTTTGTTATGATCACTAATGTAATTAATAATCTTTTTTAATAGTTAAATTGATTAACTGACTTCACTGATAAAAAAAAGACATAATGGTTAAAAATAGAAAAGTTCGCTAACAAAAAAAAATTAATGCAAAATGGAAAGTTTCGATATTATAAATAACAAGTGAAATTTTTCAATCAATCAAATATTAATTTTTTTTTAATTTAAATTTCATATTAAACGTATATAAACATCTAAACACATTTAATATTAAATTTATATTTATGTTACATTATGCTCATTAAATTTTTTCACGCTATAAGCTTTGCCAAAAAAACAAAAACTAAGTAATTAATGTTCTAAAGAAATATAAACATAATAAACTGACGAATAGGTGACTGTATTTTATTTACAAGATGATTTTGCACGATTTTCCCTTTTTTTTTTTCGCTAGGGTAGATGGAAATCATCGAAAAACACTATAGAGGAGTGAAACGAACAGGAATCCGTTATGAGCGTGTTGGGTTTTAAACTACTATACACCACCTTCCACTACCACCAACAACATCACCTTTTTGACAAAATAATATAGGTTATAGAACCTTTAATACTAACGTACTGCTTTGTCATGGGAAATTAAGTTAATGGAATGAAAATTATGATTTGAGATTAACAGGATTATTGTGAACGCAAAGCTGTTAATGTTCGTTCATCTTAAAAGTTAGGACGTTGTATATGTATAAGATTTCTCTAGTATAAGATTAAGTAGCGAAATATGTATATTTATTATATAAAACTTTATTTTAAATATGAATAGAAGCATTTGTAAAATTGCAACCGCGTTCGATAGACGAAAGCCCGTAAATTCCGAAAGCACTTAAAGGCCTTAATTTAAATCTATGCTAATTTCTTCAAAAGAAAAGAATCATACTTTGGTTAAAATATTGAAATTAAATTTAATTTTATTTAAAAAGTTATATTATCTTTAAGACTACATAATATCTACTCCTTTGGGGTAACAATTAGGCCTCTCCTCTCTTCTATAAAATTTTTTGTTTGTTTCGACAAAAATCTTTATCACCTCTTGCTCCATGTAAAACTTGTGGGACATCCTATATAATATTAAGAAGCAAAAACGGTTACGGTTTTCCGGCAAGTGAAATATCTGTTAATATTTCAATTCAATTCAATTTTGTACAAATTTTTTTTTTTCTATAAGTTGTTTTTGGTTCCTTTCATTTACTGCAATTAATGTTGATATGTTTAGATTAAGAAAAATTCAACAATAACAACTGCATATTTGCTTACTGTTTTTAATTAAAAGCAAATATAGATTTTTTTTAATATAAATTTTATTTTGAGCTTTTAAGGGGACTCGATAATGCTACAGCATTACAAAGTAGAGCTGTATTAATATTCATTTAAAGTGAGAGAACGAATCGATGTAACATGTTTTTATGCTTACTAGTTAACCGTATTTTATTAAAGCTCATAAAGGATATATGATTATAATATAATAAGGATTGTATCTTATGTTCACAGCGTTCAAAACTCAGATTCCTATTATATTACTTTACATCACTTTACATATTCAACTATTTACCTTCTCTTAAACAGTTTTTTTTTTAAATATAAAACAATTTAATAGACTCATGGTTCCTCACAATAATACAAACTGTACAAACATACCTTGTAACTTTTAAACTTGCTTAGTATTTTTTTTTTAATACTATGTTAATTTTACAGATTCATACTCGTAAATTATTTCAACCGTATTCTTATATGTACGTATTAAAAATTTTGTTTACACAAATGTTGTACATAAAAACAAAGGCTTTTAAAGCAGCACATTTTTAAAAACTTTTATAAGAACAGTATAAAAGTTATCTGTTATCACATATAAAAATATAATCTTTTAACTTTAATTTATATGTTTATATATTTTTTCTTGAAACAAATTTGTATCAGGTGTCCCATTTACAGTTAACAGTTCAATATTTGTACTTTAATCATAATTTTTAAGCAGAAGAAAGTACAAAATTTTTTTCTAAGGAACCTTATGCTTATCTTTGTAAAACATCTTTATCCTCTCAACTTTAATGATCAACATCGTTTCGAGGATACAATGGAATGAAAATTTAGCAAATATCTAATTTCACGCAACGGTAAATTTTATATTCTAAGTCCCAAAAAAAAAAAAATATAGAAAAATTCTCTAACATTTATGTGCGCTCTACCACATAAATGTGAACAGGAAATTACACAACTTTTCTTTTACTGGTGCTTACACAGCCTCCCTCGGTGCTTACAGCGTATTTTATACGCTCTTACCCACTAGGCCACCGAGACTCCTCTAACAATTTATAAATCTTAAAAAATTTTTTGTTGTTTAAAGATTTTCGATCGAAAAAATTTTAAGCAAAATTTGAGATACTAAATATTTTTGAAATAACGGCTTTTCCTAAGTTTAAGAGATTTTAATTCTGTAACAGGTGGAATTACATAAACTAGTTCAACCATAATTTTAATGTTTTAATGACAGTTATCCATAATTAAAAATTCATTAGCGTATATCTTAAAAACGTAAAAGTTTTGTAAAGAGACGGACAGATGGAGGGAAAGTTTTGAAAAATGAACTAAAAACCATGAATAATAAAAAATTCTTGTTAATTCAATTGTGATTAATTTTTTTTTATTTTCATTTTTCTGAAAATATCTATCGTATATTTTAAAAATGCGTACTACATAATATTACTATTAAATTTTCCCAATTATTTTATACATTATACATAGAATAAATACAATAAGCAATAAATATCGGAAAATGAATGAAAATTGTTTATGTTTTTTTTTTCTTCTTTTTTTTCTCTCTTTTTTTTTTTATTTTTAAATTAAAATTCCAATAAAAATTCTTTTATCATTCGGTTATATAATAATTTTACAATTAAATTAATTGCAGAAGTAAAAGATCTTTTCAACTTTATTTCATATTAATACTTGAATAATCATTTATCTATCGCTAGTTGTTAAATTTTAATATTTTGTAGGTTTTTTTTTTCGAAAAAACATTATTATATGAAGTCATCAATTAAAATTTTTTTTTTATTCATTAATATATGTGTATATATTCATATATCAAAGAGTAATATAACGCCAAAATACAAGAGTGTGGCGTTAATACAACTTTTCATTATTAATAATACATCTTTAAGATACATCTTTAAGAATATTAGATGTTCAAAAGAATAATTTCTTAAGAATATTTTCTCTTTAAAGTAAAATAAGTATTTTTCATTGCTTTTTCATGTGAACTAATTGATCTCTGGTCATTAGAGATGAAAAAAAAAAAACATGATCAAAATGTTCGTCATAGTTGTTTGGTGTTTAAAAATAAAATGAATCATCACATCACTAACGATATTAGTATGAGTTTATTTTTTCTTTTTTTTTTAATTTTTGCTTTTATTTAATGTTCTAATGTACGGTTTGAGTTTGTGTGATTGATGTTGTTGTAATATACATAGTTATATACAATTATGACGAACATTTTCTAATAAAAAACAAATATGTATTTTTTTTTTCTTATCACATTTATCAATTTAAATTGAATTCAATTTTTTTCAATTCAATTTGAGGATTTTTTTTTTTTTTTCAGAAAATAATTTTTAATGAGGAACACAATCTTGTTAACTATTTAAAAATCCCAATTGTCCCGATTTTCTTTCGTAGTTTCCTTTGAAATTTTATTATAAAAACTAAAGATGTTCGAACTGAATCTTAAATTTATTTTTCAAAAGTCTCGTAACAAGAATTTTCAAAACGCAATTCATTATATTACGTTTGTTACTGTTTGAACAAACAAAATTTTACGAATTAGAAAGTACTAGATAGATGCTTTAAATATAAAATCTAAAAAAATAAAAACTGTTCCAAAGAGAAGAAATATTACAAATATTATAAACAAATTGAAAAAAACTTGTTTCGATTTAAAATCAACCTAAGGAGTACAACCCTGTGGAAGACCAAAATATTGTTGAAGCAATGACATATTTTTGAAAAATTGGAATATATGGAATACAAAAGTACATATGTATATCTAACTGACGCGGAACATTCCAAAGTATACATAAATAAAGAAAATCTCTAATTGTTTCAAAGTCTAAATTGTTAAAGATTAAAGTTAAAGTTATAGATTCATCTAGATTTTATTCTATTTAAGTTCTTAAACGAAACTTATAAATCAGTTTCCAAGATTTTGAGGTGGGTTTTTTTTTTTTTTGTTAAATCGCCATAAAAAAAGCAACAAAAAAAGTTGAAATATTAAATTCAAGTATATACAAATAATAATAGAAGATTTATTTAAATTATAGGCAATTGGAAGTGTATTAGAATTTATTACATTATTTTTGTATTTTAAAACAATCTGATAAAAAAATATTTATTTTTATTTTAAATCAAAATTATTGAACTCTTATACTTATGTTATAATGGAAAAAAAATAATTTGTTTTTTCTTAGTAATCAATTTATGAAGAAAAAACCAAAAAAAAATAAAAAAAAAAAAATTAAAATAAATTGCTGACGTTTAAAAGTTTTAAGAAAAATAAATTTTTTATTTTACTTATCATATTTAACATATAAATAAAAAATGATTTAAAAAAAAAAATAAAAATATTGCAATTTTTAAAACGTTTTTCTTTTTTTTTTTTTTTGCAATATTTAAAATCAAAATTAATTGCAATTTATTGAAAATGATTTTAAATTTAATTGAAAATGATTATTACCAGATTTCGCATTAAATACAAAATTTTTAAATATTAAAATTAGATTAAAACTTCATTTAGTCAGTTTGTACAGTTAGATACTAGTAATGGTAATAAATCGTTGAATAAAACTTAAAAGAATCTAACTAATAAATTTTAAATATTAAAAGCCGAATAGGAAAAAATGACAAAAATGACACAATAACTTATTAAGTACCCAACCAATGGTGTAGTAAGGTGTACATAGTGATTCAGGCGCCGATCTTTAATTAGAAAATCACGGGCTCAAATCACGGCTGAGTTGGGTAATATAGAATCTTCTCTTATAATATATGATTAGTAAATTAATATAATGAAACAAAACTAGGCATTGAATCAGTGGACATTTAGCAAAACAGACACTTAACAAAAAGACATTTAACAAAATTAACTAAAAGAAAAAAACATGTAACAAAATTGACACTTAATAAAAAACATTTAACAAAATTGACACTAAAAAAGACGTTTGGCGAAATGGACTCTTAACAATTGGAGATTTAGCAACTTTTATTTATGTAAGCAACTTTTACTCAGCGTAACATTTCTACAATTTTTTTTCCATTATTTTCACAAATTTATTTTAAACTAAACTTTTTTTTTAAAATAAACTTGACACGGCTACATGCATCTATGCGTTCACTGATCAAATGTCCAGTTGTCAATTGAAAGTTGCCAACTGGCCGGTTCTCCAAATAACAAATAAGTAGATATAATTATATCATAAAATAAAAAATAAAATAAATCAATAAAATAATTCATGTATAAGATAAGAGGTGATGTATAAATAAAAAAAAATATATTTGCATTTCATATAGTTTTGTACCACAACTACAGCCCAGTAATCAGCGGCTTAATAAAACTTATCATTCCAGAAACTGAAGCAAAGTCAAATATTAATCATAATTGACTTAATGGATATCCTATATGTTACTTATAGCAGTGAAAAGAAGAAAAACAAAAATATCTAATTAAAAATTTATTATCAATTTGTGACACAAAACAATTAAAAATTCCATGTAAAATGAAAATTAAATTTACTGATTCATATAAAATTACAAATAATGAGAATTCACTGTAAAATTAATTGAAAATCACATTTTAATCGCTTGAAATTTTTATAAATGCGGCACTTATAACAAAAATAACAAAAATTATTTAAAATTTTGTAATTTGATAATTAAAAAATTTAAATTAAAATGAATAAAAATAATTTTTTGATCATTTTCCACAATATTTTTTTTTTTATATTTTGCAATGTTTTTTTTTTTTTTTTTGTTTTAAAATCAATTACGCGCCATGCCTTTATGGTTGATTTTTTCGCACCTTTGAAATGTACAGAAAAAAAATGTATAGTTTTAGTAGAAATGTATAATTTTAATTTTATTTAATTTCAAATTTTTTCACACTCCCATTGCAATTACGATTATTTTATTCATTTTCAACTACAAGTCAAGATGGCGGTTTCTATAGTTTAAAATAAAAATACAGAAAATTTAAAATAAAATTAATAAAAATCTTTCAAGTTTATTTTAAAAATCGGCCTTAACAGAATGAGTATTTATAAGTATTAATATAAAAATAATTATATGATTATTAACACATTAACGACCGACAGGTAAGATATTGTCGTGAATATGAAAAGTTCTTTTATTTTTAAAGAATGCATAATTCCTTAAACGCGGCAGATATACTTTAGATTCTTAAGCTTCAATATGCGTGAAATTTATTTAAAACTGCAACTAAAGAAATTCTATAAGTGAAATAATGAAGACTATTTTTGTTATTTTTTTTTTTTGGAGGTTAGTTAAATAATCATTTAATAAAATTTAACTGCAACCCTGCAACATTGTTTGTGAAAAAAAAGGAAAAAAAGGTTTGCAATAAAACATGGAAGATGTAAGAGCAAAATCTTTGAAGACATGTTTAAAACAAAGTCTGTATTCAAAACTGAAGGTCAAATTTTCATTAAGAATAAAGTAATTCATTAAAAAGTCGTCCAAATTTCATAGTTTCAAAATTTTTGCAAATTTCTAATATTGTATACTCGTTTCATATTTTAAAATCGTAATAGAACATAGTCGAATAATCGTAAGGGGGTCAAATAACGGGGGTCAAATAGTCAAATAATGGATGGATATATGTTATATACATAAATCATATACCAATACGAACGAAATCCTCACGGTATAATAAATTTCCCATTTTGTGGGACTGTAAAGGAAACGAGATAGATATGAAAATATATATATATATATATATTTTTGCTGAGGGTTAAATTATAAGTCAATTTAGCTATATGTCTTTGTCTGTTCGATCGCACGATAACTCAAACAATAATAGAGCTAGGATTCTTAAATTTTTAACATTTATTTGAATCGCAGTTTTGCTATCCAAATCGGCGGGTTTGTATAGCCGTAACTTCTTTTTTTTATATAAGAATGACTCAGTACCTATAAGTTAGGTATCCGAAATTAAATTAAAAGAAATTAAGTTTTATACCAGCGACCTCAGTAAAATTTCTTAGTCTAACGCAACGGTAGCTGTTACATTTGTAAAATTTATGTCGACATATATTGGTACTTAATAAAGCTAAACATTTGAAACTTTACAAAAATAGATCAATTTTTATGGTAGAACGGAGTCGTGTAGTTGCATGTACAACTCCGAAATTCACATAAATATATTTCGGTATACTGAATTAAGTCATATATCTAAAATTATATAAAGAATGATAAAGTTTTATCAAAACATTATATTCATGCGACTATCATAAAGTTGATGTTGTCAGAACTATACACACTATTCGTTCTTCTACTCTTTACTCATTTAATCTTTTAAGTGGCATGTTACATTGATCAAACCACCTTCTATTCCAATAAAGTTAAGCTTAAGTTTTTTTAATTATATACTAATACACTACACTCTTGGCTTCTAGGCCATTAAATCATAGTTATAGGCTTATAGGCCATAGTTGTAAAAGATTATGAAAAGTTAATACAGTTAAGATGTAATAGTTAATACAAACTATATTATATGCCATCTATTATCTGGTACAGGAATTATATTATTTATTTACATAATATATATTTTCTGTGTATTTATTTATTTACAGTATGTGATCTACCGATCGGAATGAAATTTATGACTTGATGAAAATCAATTACAAGAAATTTTTTTTCGTCGACAGAATTCTAATTTCAATTTCTAGTTAAGTATTTTTAAAATTCTATTTCATTTTTACTTATATGGCGGAAAAAGAAAAAAATAATTTGATATTTTCTTTTAAAGCAAGTGAACGAACCAATATATACAATATTAACAATTAACAAAATATAATTAGTTTTTTTAAATAATAAGAAAATATAAATGTCTTAATTAAAAATGAAAAATATATTTTGTTATTATTATCAATTTAAATGTTTTTGATTTCCTTAAACTTTACAAAATAATATTTATCACTTTTTATAAATTTAAAAACTCATTAATTATTCTATAAAACAATGTGACACTTTTTAAACTATACAATTAACATTTTTCTTCCTTCCTTTCATCGATTTCAAACAAAGTGTATAGAAAAAAATAAAAACAAATTACATTCGCATCCGGTAACCTCATATTTAAATAAAATTCATACATATTTTTTTTTAAATAAATTTTTTTTTTTATTTTTGATAAAAAAAAAAACACTCTTCAAAAAAAAGTGTATACAAAAATAATAATCATAAAAAAAAAAAAATAAAATAATAGAAAACTCCTATAGAGTTTTTGTTTTTTTTTTATTGTCACAAGGTATTTGATATAAAATTTTCTCTCATGCAATTTTTTGTTTTTTTTTTTTTATATTTTAGGATGCATTAAAGAAAGAAAACTTTTAATATTTTATGAACTTGAGTTTTTTTTATTTTTATTGTATTCCAATTTTCAGGGTTTGCTCATTTTATAAAATAATTAATCTTAAATATATTAGTAACAATATTTTGTTTTTTGTTTTGTCTAAGTAATGAGTAATTTGTGATTTGATTGATAAAATTCATTATTTGAGTGCACTTTAATATACCAAATTCATTATACGAGTATTTATGCAGTATGATATAAAATACTTTTTCACACTTAGTCATAAATTCGCTAAAATACTACGGCTATAAAAATAAATTCCTAATCGACAAAAATATTTTCTAATATAACTAATGCTTTAATTATCAAATATCTTTTTTCTTTTGTCAGTTCAAGTTTTGAGTTAAACATTTGATAGATAAGAGTGAGTTTCAAATATTATTGAAATTTTGTTTCACTTAAAATTAAATTTAAATATCAAATTTTGAATAAAAAAATATATTACATTGGTAATTGATTGAGTTTTATAAAAACTGTAAGAAAAACTAGTTTCGTAACTGGTGGATTTATAACATAAAAAATTATGAGTGAGAATTTTAATGAGATTTTAAACTCATTCAGCCAAGCTACAAAATCACAAAATTAATTTATAGAAAAGACTGTATGAAACAAAGAGTAAAATCTTCCTTATAAATACTCATGTTACTTGGGTGATTAAATCTCTTTTTCTCAAAATCTTATTTCTTAAAATATTTTTTTATTTTTTTAGGCTTTACTTCTTAAATTAAATTTGGATGAATTTTATGTTCATCATATGATGAATACATTATATTCTGGAAAAAACAACCCTGATTTTGTAACCGACTATAAAATTTCTTCTAATTATTTTTTTACGTACAACCAGGTTGGGTACGAATGCCCGTATATCTCATAATAACGTTAATTTTTCTACCAGAACGTATGTTCTGGTAACAAAAAGAAGAAATACAGCTAGATTTTAATAAAAAAAAACAAATGAACTGGGGCCTCGATAGCCTAGTGAGTAAAAGATACGCTGTAAACACCGAGGGAGGGGAGAAGCTGATTAGTTCATATATATATGGTGGGGGAATAAGCAAAAGAAAATAAGAAACAATTTTATTGACATCAATCTATAGTATAAATTGTAAATTTTTTTAGATTGAAAAAAAAAAAACAAAAATGTGAAGATAAGTATGGTTCCTTCACCATTAAATAGGAAACGTGTTTGATTATACATTGCGACATTTAGAAAATTTTATTACATATGTTAATAAGTTAAATGGAAAATTTATTAGTTGACATAATTAATTTTTAACTAAATAGAAAGCAAAAGTAAAGAGGTCAAATCTAGCAAAAACCTTAAATTAAAGTGTCTCAGCCAGCGAAACCATTGAATAATAACTTATTTGGATTACAATTAAACCAAATTATAGTTAGACGTTAACCATGGATGTATAGAAAGAATTCTATAAAAGTTCTTATTTAATGAATCATATAATTCTCATCAAATTTATAGTCGCCAAAAAAAAAAAGATATTAAAACTTTTCTAAATCTATTTTTAATATCAACTTATTTGATTTTATAATAGTTGAACTCGTAATTAAACCTTGACTACCTCTTTGAATATGAAAAAAAAAAAATCAAGTGATCATCATACATACATATTTACATTAATATCATAATTTATTTTATATATAAAAATCATAACTTAACTATTTGCATTTTTATTTTTCAGTTTAAAAAATTTTTTTTTTTTTAGATATCGTAGAGAAAAACAGATAATAAAACGAGAAGTAGCTCAAGGTGAGAAATTGATCTGAAAGATACTTATATTTTTTTGCTATATGCTTCTTTAAAAAAAAAAAAAACTAAAATTAAAAACATTTTTTTTTTTATCACATATTTGTATTCGCGCGTTCACAACTAATTAATAAATTAATAAATTTTTGAGTGTAGATGTGGGCGGAATGAAATTAATATATTATTTTATAAAAATATATGTTTTAATTATAATTTTATTTGTAGATATATAGTTATTTAATTTTATTTTAATTAATTGATTACACTTACAATTTTATGTCTAGATATAATTTTATAGATTGTATACTATACTTCTTAGATGTCAAAAAAAAAATGATGTTGTCTCTTACCTGAAAAAAAAAACAAAAAATAAAAAATATTATATAAATTATTATTTTTATTTTAATGATTGTAAATTAAAATATATGTATTAAACAGAATAAAATAAGCTAGAGTATGGTATAAGCAAGATTATGGGCAACATGCAGATCTCCCCACTTGGCAAGGATTGGTATCAAATAAACATTACTATATGGTAGGGAAATTTTGCACGAAAACCATAACAATATTAATAAAATGGAGGTATTTGTAAGCAAATGTTTACGGTTTATCTTTTCCTCAGAATCTTTTGACCTTGGAAAATAAATAATGAAGATCTATCGTCAATTATGAAAGAACAACCTGTATTAATACAGATAAAAAGGCGAAAATAGCAATGGATAGGTCACACATAACTAAACCCATTCAAAACAATTGCTCGGCGAGCACTAGAATGGAACGATTGAGGAAAACGAAGTGTCGGAAGCCCTTGCACAACATAGCGCAGACATGTAGAAAAACCAACTCAAACAGCTGGAAAATTACTGGATAAGATTGAGACGTTATGTGAAAGAACAACCTGTATTAATACAGATGAAAAGGCGAAAATAGCAATGGATAGGTCACACATAACTAAACCCACTCAAAACAATTGCTCGGCGAGCACTAGAATGGAACGATTGAGGAAAACGAAGTGTTGGAAGCCCTTGCACAACATGGCGCAGACATGTAGAAAAAGCATTCCAACTCAAACAGCTGGAAAATTACTGGATAAGATTGAGACGTTATGTGAAAGTTCTATGGTTCCTAAGGAAATAAAAGAAGGAAACAAACAAGTATTCAGGGATTTTAGTTATTATTTTCCTATAATGGTCCAATTAAAGACCTAAATTTAAATTTTAAATTAATAATAAAGTAATTAGTCATTAGAACTATTTAAGACCAAACCTATTTTTGTCGGCAGTGTCGAAAACTGAACTTAAATACCCGAAGTGATTTCTTGAATTAACCCTTATATTATATCTTTTTGGATAAAAATTTGACAATTTTAAATTTTGGCAGTCTTTTTTTTTTCTTTTTATACATACATACTTGTTACATATAAGTATATTTCTAACATACTTACAGATATGCTATTACATATACTATACATATTTGTAAATATGCTTTTTGAAATATATTGTATATTTTTGTAAATTTTTGGATGTTGTAACTCTTTGAGTACAAATCTCTAAACTTTCTTATGTAAATGTACTCGATATGTAAATTTTACAAATTACGAATTTTTATATGTTTTTTACATACTGGGTAAAAATTGAAACGAGAAATTTATGCTTTAACAAGATTAGATTTAGATCTCAACAAATTGCCATCGAAAATAAAAGCATTTTATAAATATAAGTAATAATTTTTATATAAAGTAAAAAATATGGTAATGACTAAAAAATGCTCACAGTACTTGATAAGTGCACGAGAGAAATAACAGCACTATACGCAAAGGAATCAACTGACAACTCTCACAGAAACTGCAAAGCCTGGAATAAGCTGATGAGATTGTTCTACTAAGCCACTCAGCGGTAGAAATGCTGGCTACCATCAATAAATTGGCAGAAAAAGCTGATAGAATAGGTCCTCGAATAAACATAAATAAGATCAAGTGCATGAGAATCAACAACACAAGCCAAGTACCAATACTTATACACAATACCCAAATAGAAGAGGTATCAGAATTTGAATACTTGAGAAGCATATTAACGACAGATGGTGATGCAAACAAAGATATAGAACACAAAATAGCAAAAGTCAGAAGTGCGTTCGGAAGACTGTGGTCAATATGAAAGGAAACACACATAGCACAGAAAAATAATCTTCGAGACATGTGTCAAATCAGGAAGCGAGACATGGCATGTATCTAGAAATAATATACAGAAACTACAAGTCTTTGTAAATAAATGCATAAGAATAATATGTCGCATATTCTGGCCAAGGCGAATAATGAATGAAGAACTTTGGGTAATGACGAGGCAAGAGCTGATATGGATTCCCACAAGGAAAAAGAAATTGAAGGAGATTGGTCACATTATAAGGCGCCCGATAACATCAGTGGCACGGCAAGCGCTAGAATGGAATCCCCAAGGTAGAAGAAATGTTGGAAGGCCAAAAGCAACCTGGACAAGAACTGTGCAAAGAGAAAGTGATATATCTGCAAAAATATGGTCGGAAATAAAAGGATTAGCGCTAGGGAAAAAAAGAAAAGGATCCCTAGGGAAATAATAAGGAGAAAAAAAATTGTAAAAAAAATGTGACAAAATATTAAAAGCTTTACTTAAGTGAGTATATATACAGTATTCGTTAGAATCCCTGATTCCACTGTATTAAGAAAGCAGGGAGCAGATTCAACTAGACTTGTAACTGAATAGATAGATAGATATACATCGTCATACAGCATTACTTCAAATAATTTAGCAATTGGGCCATAATTGCACATATACCTGTTAGGATTTTTGTATGGATATAGATTTAATGTAGTATAGAATGTAGATTTAATGTAATGAAGAAATTTTTGCGTTTTTCCTTAAATATCATTTCACTTGTTTATTTTCAACATGCACCAACATGTTCATTGCATTAATACATGTCACAGTTTTTATAATGCTTTTTTTTACGTACTGTACAACAAAAAAAAAATTCATCAAAAATGATTTTGCTTTTGATGAAAAAAGTTTGACTCCATTATTTACTGCAAACTCTTTAATGGAACAATTAGTTAGTTGTCAACAGTTCTTCTTTTTTCCTTTTTTTTTGTTTTAGTCAGCTCTGGAATTTAATATTTAATGTTCTTAATGTATAATATTTATCTATTCAATCGAAAATGATTACATTATAGTAACGTTTTTATAAGATAATTCACAAAAAACTAACGGAATGAATTATAAAAGGAGCCTAAAGTGTTCAAAGGATAGATTTTTTTCTTTTTGGAATTTTTTTTTTTACGAGCATTGAACATTAAAAAACAAAATGTAAACCAATATAAACATTTTATGTAAACCAATCATCCGTAAAAAATGAATTTACTGACATCCTGTTGTTTTTTTCGTTTAATAATTCTTATGAAAGTTATAATTTGTTTTTTTTTTTATTTTGTAATTTGATAGTTAATAAAAATAATAAAAAAAAACAGTTGTGAGTTACTCTTGGTAGGTCTTGGTTAAACATTCATTACCTTTAAAGATACGGGACATTTTAAATTTTAAAGTAAATTTTTTTTTTGTTTTATTAAAATTTTTCTAATCACTTTGTATGTGTATATGTATATAAAATTTTAAAACAGTTTAATTGCTCGTAGACCGGTTTTGCTTGGTCGACTGGACAGCTTGATTGCACCAACAGCTGATCCACAAGCTGCCCAGTCGATCGGAGCACATTAAAGATCATTGCATATTTTACATTGAATCGGTAAAGTTTTGTAGAAAACTTATCTTTCAAAGTCCCATTTTCGAACTTAAATGTAGTGAATAGTCATTTCTAAAATAATTTCAACTTTTTAACTAATTCTAAACAAAACTACCGTACTGTTCTCAGGATAATCTTTTGAAAAACGAATATCTGTCATTTAAATAAATATTTCTTTAAGTACTTTACATTTATTCCATTTACCTATTAAAATTACCATTCACAACAATCAGCTTTACATAAAATTCCCCTCTAATGTAAATTAATTTTTTTTATTCCTAGGTTTTAGTAGCACATTTTTCAAAAAAACATTTTTAAAATTTTCTTATTAGTTTTACTATGTCCCTCCGTCTGTTTATAAAACGTTTCCGTTCTACAACGTTTAAAATAGAACAACAAAATTTTAATCATGGACAGATCGTTATGTAGAAACAAAATTAAACAATATTTTGCTTCCTTCATATATACGCAAGGCTTTTAGCACTATAATTGTGCATTATGTTACTAAATTTTCTTAATTATTTAGGGTTTCCTTAAAATTGAATAAAATTTCTTTTTATATTTCACATTTTTTCTTATACATATTATTCTAAACTGTTTATATTGTCTTTTTTGGAAAATGTGCGCCTTTAAAAATCGTTGGCTTTCATTTTGTCTTGTTAAAATTTTAAATTAGTATCAGAAAATTAAAAACAATGTAAAAATTTTAATTAATAAAACAATTTTTTTTTTTTTTTAATATTATCAGAAAGTAAGATCACTTTTAATAAAAATTACAGGTAAAACAATCTGTCTACCGCTATATTATAATAATGATCCTTAAATTCAACATTTATATTATAAACCCACTAAAAAAAAAGTAAAAAACCTATCAGCGAAGCATAAATCCGCTTTTTAAATCATCCATTATATCAATGTGCTTATACTTATGTACCTATATCTAAATATTTTAGGTAAGTACTCCCTCAATTTTGCCTAAAGGGTTATAAAATAAAATTAAATTGCATTATTATAATATTTTTATAAAATTCCCTTTAACCTTTTTCTTAGAATTCATTATTAGCGTATTTTTTTTTTTTTTTTATTTTGTATTGTTAAATAGAAGTATAAAATTTACACCTTTAATTAATTCTATTCTCAGTTAATTTTTTTCTTTAGTAAAATTTTTTGCCATAAATTATTTAGTACAAATGGTAAACAACAAAAAAAAAAAAAAAAACTAAACCAAAAGAAAAAGAAAGTAAAGAAAATTTTGAAAACTTTAAACTAGAGTTAAAATTGAATTAGAAGTTAAATATGCGATTTACAAAATTCTCTTATTCACACGCTCTTAATACAAAATTTTATTTTCTAAACATATATGTATGTATGAAATATCTTTTTTATTCCACTCACAAACATAACAGACACCCCAGTCCTCCTACATTTAGAAAAGTAACTATAAGTACTAACTAATAAGCATAACAAATGACAATGCATAAGATAAAAAATAACAGTTAAATTTTGCAGTATTAATGGTGGTGGTTGTGGCGGTTATTTTTCTTATAAAAACCTTTCTAAGAAAAACAATAAAAAAGAAAAAAGATAAGCATACAAAACATTTGTATGCATTTACAGTACACCACAATTATAAAGAATATGTTTTGAAACCATTTTGTTGAAAGCTAAAAACAAAGAACTAACTGTATAAAAACAGATGCTGCATATGTTAAAATAAAAATGAAGACAAAATTTACAATGATCGAAAATACATTGATAAATCATTTATCATTTAGGGTTTAGAGCACTTATTGCTTTTTATATAAATTTTGTTAAAGTATTATAAATCAATTGTCCCACAAAGATCTTTTATATACGAATTTTCATTCCTATTTCGTATTTTTTTTTTTTTTTTTTTTTGTAATATCAGGTGGTTTCTCAATGAAGAATACAAACATTTAATGCTTTTAATGTAAATTGTAATGTAAAACATTTACAATTTACATTAAAAGTATTAGTATAAAAATATTCAACCGGTAGCATGCGGCAACCGCTATAAAACTCGTAAATATTCCATTACAAATTTAAAAGAAACTAAACTAACAGCTCCAACTCTGCGTTGGAGTTCTCTGCGTTCTTAACATAAATCAAAATAGCTTACTTACACGAAATAAAACATAAACAGTTAACATATGGTTACAGATGATATGGTACAATGAACGATTCCTTACAGTAAATCCTATAAAGAGTATAGTACGAAAAAGATAATATTATGATAAACTGTAATGCAGTTAATGAGAACTGGTTAAACTTTTTGTATTTTTATTCTTTCGAAGTTTCTATATATATTCAGCAGATTATATAATTTTGTACAGCACTGTTAAAGATCGTTATTATTTACATGAACTACATATTATTATTATGTATTTTTTTATATTATGATATCTTATTGTGATATCTTTAACAAAAAATTTAAAAGTAACGGAAGATAGTAACCAAAGACATAAATTAATATTTTATGTACATATACATATTATGTATGTACTATTTTAAAACTTATATGTAAACTTACATATTATGTGATACGAAGAAATTTTATAAGTATCTTTTATTTTATTTTTGATTTGTTTTTTTTTTTTTTAAATTCATAGTAGGTAAATATTTAGTATATGTATGTATGTATGTATACTACTATAGTTTTAGTAAAAAACAAAAACAATTAAAAGCATAAACAAACCTACATACTTATATAGAAAAAAATATTCTAAGTAATCCATAATATGTATATAGAAAAAGAAAAACTAAATAAAATCACTGCATATAATCATAAATAAGTATTTCATCTAGTAAATATGGAAAATGTGGTTTTTCTTTACAAGTTAACATTAAAAAATAAAAATTTAACATGAATCCTATAACTTTGGTGCCATACTTATACAGAAAAAAAAAAAAAACAAAAATGTGGTTGATTGCAAACAATACCATTTTTGTATATATTATATTGCAGATTTTTTCAAATAATTCTTTTGTTTACATTTAACGCTAGGTTTTTATATATATATATATGTATGTACATATATGCATATAAATAACATGCATAACAAATATTATACTAACAATATCATCAATTCTTAAGATTATTTTACAGAGTCACTAACATTAAAAAAAAACAAAAAGAACAAAAAGAGAAGGAAAAAAAAAACAAAACACGAAATGATCATACAATTGCATAACACATAGTAATATTGTACAAGCAAAATAAAATTTAGGTTTTTAGATTTCACCTAAATATTTTACAAGCTTTGTACTTCTCTTATTAATTTTTATTTTTTTTTTTTTGATTCTCATAATAAAATAAAAAAACAACAAAAAACAAAATTCGATAAAGATTTTAATTGTCTTATGAGATTTTTATTATGTATATACATATTATACATATATACATTTTTCTAAACGTGGAAAATGTTTTTTAACCGCCAAAAATTTTTGTTAACTTTTAAAAATTAAATAAAGCAAAAAAAAAATTATTTAAAAACAAAAATAACGCAAATTTATTTTGTAATAATACAAGTAAACAAATGAAGAACGGCACTTATGAAATAAAATTAAAAAGAATTAGAGAAAATTTATTAATATATAATTTGTGGAATATAATTAACTTAAAAATACCAATAATTTTTATATGAGATAATAGATGGCGTAGAAGTAAAAAAAAAGAAACGTCTCATAGTCTTGTACTATACCTACAGCCGAGTAATCAACGGCTTAGTGAAATTAATTATTTCAGAAACTGAATCTTAGCTATCAACTATGAATAATAAATGCCTTAGTGGAAGCCCTATGCTTCTTATAGGAGTGAAAGAGGAAAAAAAAAATTTTAAATATATGAGAAGAAAGTTTAAAAGGTGATGGAAATTCCGATGATAGTAAAAGAGATTATAAAATTTTAATGATCTGAATAGGATATGAATTAGGGCAACAAGATCAATAATTACGGAATTCATTTAAATATTTTACATTTATATCGAGGGATATCTGCAATGGATTCAAAAAGTTGTTTTCAATATATGGAGAGACCATCAAAATCAACATTGAGAAAAACTTTTAGATAAGGAATGGTAAATTACAAGTGTTAAAAGTATGCAAGTGCTCTCTCTCTCTATCTGCATAACTTGAAAAATGTAGAGAGACTGGAACATACTATTTGCAACTATCCTAATCTTACTATAAAAATATATAACAATTTTGGCAATTTTTTTATTCAAGATTTAGATAAACTATCGGACATAGATTCAAAAACTTATTTTCAATATGCAGGGAGACCGAAAGATCAACATTAAAAAAAATTTCCGTAAGTTGACTAAGAAACAAAGGATTACATGAGTTAAATTGATCCAAGTGTATACTCTCTCTCTATTTAGAAACTGGAAGCTGTAAACAGCCTGGAATACTTTATTTGTACTTGATCCAGTATTCGCAGAAAAAATAGAAAACTATCTTGGCAATTTCTTTATTTAAAATTTAAACTTTCGAACACGAATTTAAAAAGTGCATTTCAATATAGGGGCACCCTCAAATACAACATTAAGGAAAATTTGTTAGCCAAGAAACGGTGAATTACAAGTGATAAAAAAACCCATATCTATACTCTCTCCTCTATCTTTCAGGATCAAAAATCGTACAATTCGTTAGTGTTATTACGGACCATTACTTCAACAACGACCATTACTTTAACGCCACAGAGATCAGAATAATATTTTTTTTAGCACCTAATATCGGTTTTTCGAGAGAAATAAGAAATTATGTTGGTAATTTCTTTATTCAAAATTTAGGTAAACTTCGGTCATGTATTTAAGATTTTTTCAAAATTTACTTCCGTTAGAACAGTATCTTCATGGCATGAATTTAACTTCAACTTAAAGAAGTTTACGTTTAAAAAAGTATTACGAAAGTAATAAAAGTATCATAGAAGTAGATACAGCCAGATATTCATATAGCATTTATTATATGTATAGGTAATTTCTGGATTGAGACATATTAAACTGAAGATGATTATCTGTAGTAAGGAACATTATGGATATAAATTGTGCATTTAATTCTCTAATATTCTGGTTTAGTTTTTGTAATTAGTTATATACATTATTATTATTAGATTAATGTTTAGACAAATGCCAAACCACAAAGTAACAAAAGCTATTTTCAAACTAAATTTAAGCAAATTTGGAAAAATGGAGAGTATAGCAAAATATACAAAAAAAAAACAAACGTTATAATGTAAGGTCTCAGTATCAAGAAATATAGAATACCAAAGACGTCTTAAGGAAAGTTTTTTATCTTCATTAATCCCACATCTAGTTGTTAATACCTAAATTTTAAATTAAGAAAAATTTACAAAATAAATTTTACAAACTTTTTCAAACTAAATATAAGTAATAAGAAATTGCAAGTTAAACTCAAACTTTGAGAGGATTGACTTATTTTTTTTCTTTTTTTTTTTACATAAAATATGTCTTAAATTTCAAATCCTGAATTAACTTTATAAATTCTAAAAATAAATTCTAAAATGATCGTAATATTTCACAAGTATAAATAACGTATACATTTATTTTATTTTAATATTCAAATCATAACCTGTGTTAAAAACGTAAAGATTTCTAATAAACCAAAAATCAAAAACCCTTCACGTACGACAATAAATTTTACATATATAAGTCTTCTATACTATAGATAGGTAGGTATACGTTTAAAATCGTAAAAACTTAAGAACTGCAACAAATAAATTTAATACAAAAATTTTAAAAATTCTAACAAAAAGAAAATCTTTTTACTTAATGCGTTCTGTCAATTAGGATTACCTGACGTTTAATATAGGAACTAATTGTTTTATCCTATAAATCCTAAACAAAAAAAAATAAACTTAAAGGGTATATGATAAAAAATCAGATTTATAAAAGAAATATTTTAATGAAAGGCATAATAAAGTAACCGATTTTATAGTGCAGTGACAGAAAGCACGAGGAAATAAAGCCTGAGGGCGTTAATTCATTTTTGAATTGGAATTAAAGCCCATAATTAAAAGGAATTAAAAGCCGCGGGCCTTAATTCCTTTTAAATTGGAATTAAGACTTACACTATTTTTTGTAATTAAAAGAAGAGAGTAATAGAATATGTAGAGCAAAAGCATTAAGAGGGATTTGAGAGTTTTGCATAAAAATTGAGGCATTCCCTTTTTCCAGAATATTTACTAATATGTATATGTGTGAGTTTCTAAATTGGGGGAGATTTTAGATTAGGTTACAAAATCAGGATTATATGCTTTTTCCAAAATATGTATATAAGTAATACTCCTATTGTCAGGGATTTTTGGAGAGATTTTAGGATTGAATTCAAAATCAGCATTATGCGCCTCTTACAAAATATTTACATATATGTATATGAGAGTTTTGAATTAGGAGGATTATATACATATTCTGAAAAAATCGTATAACCCTGATTTTCTAGCCAACTCTAAAATCTGTCCTAATTCAGAAACTCGCATGTGCATATATCTAAATATTCTGTAAAATCGAATAATCGTGATTTTGAATTCAATTCTAAAATCCCTCCCCCCAAAATCCCTGAGACCCTAACATTGAGCCAGAAGTCCCATGGGAACTCTCACCCTCATTGAAGTGCGTCAAAACTTCAAATGGGACTTCTGGCTCATTGAAGTGAGTCAAAACTTCAAAAGGGACCTCTGACATGTCAAAGTCCGCGGGCTTTATTTCCTCGGGTGTTCTGTCACTGCACCCGATTTTATACTTCAATGCAAGGTGTCAAAAAAATTTTCATACACGTACACATCTAAAATTAAAATACCTACTTTTTTAAAAGATTGCATATGTGGCGGCATAATTTTTAGCAGTGAAAGTTCAGAAAAACTAAAAAAAAAAACAAATTCAACTGTTAAAAATGCTGGAATGTGGTATAATACAATTAGCCTATATGCTAAAAAAATGTAACATCATGTAAATGTAACAAATGCCGTTAATGCAGCATGTATGAAAAGAAGTTCTACATAATCATCTACCCGTAAAATTGAGATTACTAAAACCAACATATCTTGCTATGACAAGCCCAAAAACAAACCAAAAACAATAATGTAGGAACTGGTAGCAAAAATAAAGTACTTTAAGGTTACAAAGGCAAACTATGTGCAGCAACCACCAGCTTATGTTGCAAAACGTCATAGAAATAAAAGCGGCAAATGAACAAAGGACAAAGGAATCCACTACAAATATTATATTCAATTTTTCGTTTCGGTAATCGAGCTCATAATCTTTGATTTAACAAATGGACTTTTAAATGGTTTTAAAACGGGGACTCTAATATTTTAACTTCTTAATATGTATTGTAATGTAATAATATTTAAAAATTTGGTTTATTAAATTGATTGAGGCATATTGAATGTTCACAAGTTTTGTATGTAATCATAACATAACAAGGTGAATCAAAAAAATTACACTCATATTCCTATTACAATATTGAATTCTATATTATACATAATCACATATTAAAATATTTTATTTTTTGACTTTTTTAAATTAAGAACTTTGGCAATCCGAATTACCCGATTCTTGTTTTGGTTGTTTTTGGTAACCCTTTTTCTTTTTATTAATTTTTATTTATTGCAACTACACTGTCATACAATAATTTATGAACTTGTTGGTAAATATCAAATTCAAAATATATACCGAAATTATCAGACATGTAAATATGTATGTATCTAATGTATGTCTGTTTATGTCTGTCATGTGACCAAAATGACAATGAAATTTACCTATAAAGTTTCAACAACAATAACAATAAAAAAAAATAACAATCCGAGTCGTAAATTATTTTTATTTTCCATATACATCCATACATACATAACATATATAAAATTTTGACCATAAACAAACAAAAATAACTGAAAGAGAACAAAAACTAATATTTTTTGTCTCTTTTTTGCTTTTTAATTTTATTCCTTTCTTTTTATTTTTTGAATTTTTACTATTTTAACGAACAGGTGAATTCACACGAGCATAAAACCTGTTGAATTGTTCTTGTTTTAATGAGTTTTAATTTTTCTTTTTTTTTAATTCTTTAGGAGTTTTATTTTTGTTTTGTTTTTTTTTTTAATTTTTTTTTTTTTCTTTATTACTGTAATATTTATATTAATAATATTAATTGTAAAATGTGTATGTGTTTGCTATTATAATTAAAATCTCTAAAATTTCTGTGAATACAGGTAAGAAAACTTTAAATCTGATTCATTACCATATTCAAAAAAAAAAAAATTCCGCTGCTGTGATTTAATATGACACCCACCCACACATTAAAAAAAATTTAAACATGTGAAAACAAAAAAAAGCAAAAGTACAATAATTTTTGCAAAAATATACGGGCGCAAAAAAAAAGAATGGTTTGAACACAATGTTATTTGCAAAATAAAAATATGTAAAAACTTAATGGGAAATTAAACAGGTAGTAAAATAAATTAAAAAAAAAAAAAATTATGGGAATGATAATAATTTTGTTATTAAGTGTTTGTTTGTTTGTTTTTCTTTTATAATAATCTTCCAATTATTTCAAAAGTTGAGGTTAAAGATGATTCATTCAATACAAAAAAAAAATGTATGAATAGAAGTTTATTTGATAAAGTTAAGGTTATAGTTAAAAGAATTAATTTACAACTTTTTTAAATCATTATAATCTTAAATGTACGAATAGTAAAACCCATATAGATTGTCTTCACCTAATTCATATAAGTGAACCACGGACAAATAATCAATAATTAGAGTTCTTTACATTGCTAACAATTTTTATAAATTTTTTATATTATGTTCTTTCTATTCTAAATTGTAGAATAGAAACTCTCATTTTCAAACTGTCAAATTATTCAAATTTAATTTTGTACTCCACAGTTTGTTTGTACTCCACAAATTTAGATCAGAGAATCTAATTTAATTTTTTCTTTGCAACAATCAAATCACTCAAATTTTCTATCAGTTTATACCCAAACCTTGCATTGTTTCAAAGAGTGTTTGCTTCTCTCAAACAAATTTGTATTGATATTTAAAACTTCTCATGATTCTATAAAAATAAAATATACAAAAAAGGGCCTTGGTGGCCTAGTGATTAAGCACGTTGCTTATGAACCGAGTGAATGATGGTTCAAATCCTGTACAGGTAGCAAGTTTTATTAATTGAAAACAGATCGCCTTTGCTACCAAATATTGTGGTTAAACAAAAGAAATAATATTACTGTATAAATATAATAATAATACTCTTAGACGAAGGCTTCCCTAATCACTTATACCGCTATTTTCATAAATTTTTCTTAACAATTGTATTGTTTCGATAAATAAAATAATAATAAAATATAATAAAAATGAGGAAGGGGAAAAAAAGGCAAAGTAAGAAACTCGTAAGAAATATTGCAAATTCGAAATGCAACTGCCAAACGTTGCAACCAAACAATCAATCAAATGCATATACCCAAAAAATTAATTTTAAATTACACTGTAAGTACAAGTACAATACATATTAATTTTTGAATAGACACTGGTAAACCAACTGAGGGGATCCCATTTAACGATAGTAAGTTCCACACTTTAGTAGCTCTTAAGAATATCCAAACAAACATTGCATCAAAGAAGAAAGATTAAACATTTTAAAAAATGTTTAACCAGATGGCAGATACGTTAAAAATATGCCTAGAAACAGTAAAATTATGTTTCTTTTCTTTATACTCTAATAAATTATTAGCCTTGTATCATAGCTAAAACGATAAAATTTATGTAAATTTCGTAAATTTAAATTAAGTAATGTAATATCAAATTACTTTCTAGATAAATTCTAAACTATCTTTTAAATATTTGTCTTAATAAACTAAAAAATAAATTTTAATAAAATTTAATTACAATAATATCAAAAATTATTTTTTTATACAAGATAATAAATAAAAAATGGCTAACACTTTATGGAATTTTATAATTTCATCTATATATATATAATATATCTATATATGTATATAAATAAGTTGATACATGATTTTACGCTTTAAATTTATAAAAATAAATTTATATTTCATTAATTACAATTTAATTTTTAATCTGAACGTCTGTTGTTTTGATATGCAGAGCTTTTAAGTTTTTTAATGCCTAAATTAAATTTTTAATTTTTTATCATTGAAGAGTTTCCAAAAATATCTTTTTTTTTTTTTTTTTATATACGAATTTTATTTTTCGTAAAAAATTGTATTTAATGCAGGGTTTCAAAAATTTTATTATTTGGTGTTACGAGTCAGCGGTGCTCCCCGACTTATATTAAATTTGATAATTTTGATAAAATCGGAATTCCAATGGCGTCCGTCCACCCCAGTTTATATGCTTGAATATTGAAATATTTATATGTAAAAAATAAATAGGAGGCTTTTTCTATGAGGCAAAGATAAAGGGTAACATGCTTTTTCCCAGAAAATGTATATAACATGTATATATACAAAATTTTGAATTAAGATGGATTTATTAAGTATGTAGTTGATTATAAAATCACCTTATACGATTTTTCTAAAATATGTATATTTATACACGTATCTGTATGTATTATGTACTAATTTTGCATTTTAGGACAAATTTCGGAAAATGAAACAGAGCGAGAAAAAAGATTATGGAAAATAAGATTTGGAAAAAATAACCATTTTGGAAAAAAATATATAATGAACGATGCAGATTGTAGAGTAAACTGTGTCAACTCTAGAATACCTGTATGAACAAAAAATATGCTGTTTCATTAAAATTTGAGCACATTTAACAAAATTTCAGATAAACACTTAATTTACTTAATTAAGTACCGATATTTATTTGTGCAAATTTTGAAGTTGTATGACAGCTACTCGAACCTGCTGACCAACGAAATTTTACAAAAGTTTCTGGCATAGAACTTGACGCATTTTCACAAAATTTCGAATACTTGGCTGTAAAAGGCACTATATTATTTTCATATAAAAAAAAAGTAGTCAGAAAAAATACCGAAACTATAACAATGTTACAAAAGTGTCGTGGTAAGAACTTCAGAATCCTATAGTTTTTTTTGGTTTTCAATTATCATCAAAACGAAGGAGGGTGCAACAGACGTATATGGCTTCATCGACTAATTTTTCGATTCTGACCCGATCCATATACTTTAGTCAATATCTAGCTAGGGTTCTTTTAAGTACCACATGCAAACGTGCGTGGTACCTAAATTTATTACACTCTTGAACTATGTTCATGCAGGTATAAAAATATGATTTTGAAAATATAAGTTTACAAATAATATGGTTTCGGTATGAACCTACTAAAACACGTTTTTCCCCATTTTAAATATGATTTTCTTTAAAAAGTTTGTTTTTCCATTTATTCAAAAAAAATCTGAATCTACATAGAAATAGCGCAGAAGTTCTTAAGAAAATGGACATAACTATCTGAAAAATCGTGTAAAGCTAAAGCTACCCCTTTCTCAGGGTTAAAGATTTACTTTTAGAATGCTAAGTATAAGTGAAAATATATAAAATTAAACCCATGCAAAAAAAAAAGAAAAATTAATTTTACCTTTACAAAAATGCTTACTTCATTTAAATTAGATTTGTTAAATCAATGTTTTAATGTCAATTTTCTACATATTTTTTAACCATTATTCTAAACAAGTTAAAATAAAAATTCTTTAACCTAAACACTAAAAATTTAATACTCCTTCACAATTATTAAAATTTTGTACAAAAAAAAAAGCAGAACCTGTTGTGTATGCGCAAATGCTTCCATATTTTTCCCTTCAAAGAAAAAATAAAAATGAAATATGAAACTAAGTATTTCCCAAAATAGTTTCATTAAAAAGGCACTTTACATTTCTATCAATAGTTCCATCCTAATTATCAAAAATAAAAAAAAATAAAAAATCGTTAAACCTTCAGAATGATTTATGAGATATATAATATGAAAACCATAACGATTTTTTAACTGTCGGATGTAACAATAAAACAAAAAAAAAAAACAAAATATAAAAACAAGAAATGTTTTTTTTTATTTTTAAATAACTACAAAACTGGACTTAAATACCACTAAATTTCCTGCAGGATTGAAGTTGTTTAACATAAGAGCATTTATTACATAAGGACAAATAATAATATATATAAGTGGAAAACCACTTGAAATGGTTGATAGGTTGGTTGTTTAATTGCTATCAGTATATGACCGATTCCGTTTAAAACATAAGAATCACAAACAAAAAGAATTTAATATTCATATGCTCTAAAAATTTGCTTTAGGAAAAAAAAGGATATTCAAAGATAAAGGAAAAAATAAACTTCGACATTGTCCTTTTTATTTGCAAACAGAAAAAATACTTTAATTTTTTAATTGCATCATATAAAAATAGAATAATTTTAAAACTAAAGAAAGGATGTAAATGAAGAGTCCATCCTAAAAGTGTCTAAATGTGTTTTAGTATTTTTTTTGGAATATTATTGTAAAGTTAGTAAAGTAAAGTAAAGAATTCTTAATAAATACAAAACATAAATTAAGAATTGGTGTAGATTCAAATTTGTATTCAAAATTGCAGAACAGACCAATATCGACAGTTTTAGATTTTAATTCTAGTAAGCAATTTTCAAAAAATTACCTTCAATACATATACAAATTCATCTAATTTTCTCTTGGACTTTCATTATAACTTAGTTAAAATTAGTCAGTTAATGGGATAAAACTTCCAGATCTTTTTCTCTTTAATTTGCTGATTAGTCAAATTTACAAGTGAGCTCCTCATGTATAAAACTTACATTAAAAGAGTAATTTCTAAAGCCATATACTTACCTCTTATGTATATATATCAATATACATAAATGTCTGAATACATTTACCTTTAATCCTGTATACTAAAAAGAAATTTAAATTATTATAAAAACATTTTAGCCCTGATTCAATTTAATAATAACTCATATTAACCATAAAACCATTTCTTCTTTCTATTTAAAAAACATCCTTCGTTAAAAATTAAAAAAAAAAATACTTTGATATCAGTTTGATAACTATACAAGAAACTGAAGCAGCATCTGAATTTAGTTCTCACTAATTAATATCTTATAACACTTTGTTAATCTTGAATTACTATACTTTAAAGCATTAACAAAATAAAATAAGAACAAAATTAATCTAGGAGCCAACCAAAAACAAATAATCATTTTTATAGTAGTATAATTTCAGTAATCATTAACTTACTGATATAAGTTCTAAAATAAATTATAAAATCAATTAAAATTCCAACAAAAACCAAAAATAAAAAATAAAATCAACCCAATCAACAAATCAATCATAAAATTCTTTTCATTCTAATAATCAAAAAAAAAACAAAAAAGAAGCTAATTCAAGGTGTCATCGAATAAAACTCAACCAAAATAAACATAATCCCAATATAAAACCTTTAAAATTTCTCTCTAATAAAGTCCATTAGGCAGGAATTTTTTAAAAATTATCTTCCAAAAATCCAAAAAAAAAAAATTAAATTAAATGGTTATATATTGTATGTCTTAAACTGCATTTTTTATATTATAGCCTCCGTTAAATTGTAAAAGATTGTGAAAGAATTTTTCCAAAAAAAAAAAATTTAATCCAATTGATCTTCAATTTATATTTTGAATTTTTAAGGCCCAAAGATTTTTAAGAGCTGATCTAAATGGTTGCAACAAGAGCAACAAGAACAACAACGACGACAAAAAAAGAATGAAAAATTGAATGAGGAAATGAAGGTTGAATTCTTCTATTCATTGCCGCTTCAAAACGCATTGTTTTTTTTTTTTTTCTTTTTTACCTGTTAAATGCACTTAAAAATACCTGAATATAAATTCTCTTTACTATAAATGAGACGATAATATCTCAAATAAGGCATAACTTTTACAAACCAAAATCTCTTAATAAAAATAACTATGTATGGTGATTCAAGTAGTTGAATTTAAAAAATTTAACAAAGCAATGTAAATATTCAACCAAAAGTATACATTTATTTTATAAAGGACAGGATTTTATACTACTGGGACTGAAATTCTTTTTTCTCAAATATTAATTTTAATTTTACTATAATTAAACAATTTTCAAATTGAATCGGTTTAACACTTATGTATCTTTAAAATATAAAATCTAATATTTATCAGCTAATAACACGTCTCGGAGTTAAAATAAGGCAAACCCTTATGTAAAACAGGACAAATCAACAACATCCTAAAGTTTGACTTTTAATATTATAACCGATTTGTAACTAAAAAAAAAAAATAAAAATTACAATAAATTCAAGATTTATACGTAAGAATAAAAAATATTCGCTTGCAAATTTTCACGATCAAACTAAAACAAACTTTCTTTTGCTCGTCCAATATTTTAATATTTTAAGTTGTCCTAAATCTCGATTAATTATTAGTACTTAGTCTTGAGTGACGCTAATACGCTAATAATACATCATGGTTTATCTGCATTTCAACTGATCATTACCCAATTAACTACCGTGTCAAAAATAGACAGGCGCATTGATAAATTCTTCAAATATGTTCTTTGATGAGTGGTAAAAATGAAGAGTTCTCTTGTAAGAACAATGAGACTGAAGAATAGCTGTAAAACAACTATTTTTTCTATTAATTATAGCCAGTTAAGCTAATAACTACTTACTTTCTTAAAAGTTTGAAAGATCTCGGTCATTTCAGAATTTCTAAAAATCACAGAATGCATTTTCGATTAAAGTAAAAAAAAAACATATTCAGATTTAATAAGTAAAACTTATTATAGCTAGCGCGTCATAGACGCTTTTAAAGAAAGAAGATGGACAATAATATCAAAAAGATCCCGAATTTTAATTTTTTAATTTCCAATAACTTCTTTTATTAAAAAAAAATAATCAAAAGATTGAATTCAAAATTTTTAGACTATAACCACAACCAAAATTTAATTAAGCATCATATAAACAAACTTCATATTTACTTATCTTTCTTAAGCATCAACGAAATACCAACTAACAACAACATCCCCATTAACTGAATAACAAGACAAATCACTATACAGTAAAGAATAAAGTCAGAAAATATACGAAAAAATAAAAAAAAAAAATAAAAAGCTGAAAAGAAAACAATCCATCTGTCTCGTCTTTTTTTTTTTGTTTTTTTTTTTTTTGTAAGATCACTACCAAAAAAATTTTTTTTCTTTTTTCATATTTGTTTTTTTTATTTATTTATGTTTTTTTTTTTTCTGTATAATAATTATTATTATTACCTTTTCAGGTAAAAAAAAATAAAATCAAACTAAGTTCACGATAAACCAAAGGTAGCCTTCTGTGTGTTGGTTTTGAACTTGTTAAAAATAAAAAACAATACGCCGATAATACAAAAACAAAATAATTTTTTTTTTTAACCAAGGTTTTTATGTTCTTTTCAACAACACAATTTACTAATACATCTATACAAATGTCACAATACAAAAGAAAAAAAAAACAATAGTTGATTATCATAATGTTAAAATGAAAGAGAACCATTGTTATGAACGTAACATGTATATATCATTCTTTCCGCTCTTTCAACAACCAACAATCAAACATTCATTCACAAACACAAACAATATAATGTATTTATAAAGCGAATATTATTTAAAAAAAAAAATAAAAAACCAAAAATACAATAACATAAAATTTTCAGGTGATATAAGGTGAAATTAAATGTTAAAGACAGGTTGGTTGAATTGGACTAAAAAAAAAAAATTGATCGAAGAAATAAATTAATGAGAAAGTCAGATTGTTGGACGAATAAGTATGTGAAGTATTTTTTTTTATCATAGTATTAGTTGATCCTTTTTATAATTTTAATTTGTTCTACTTAAATAAAGAGCAAAAATAAATGAATTCAAAAATAAGTATGTATATATATTTAATAAAAAAAGGATATTCCTGAAGGATATTTAAAAAATAAAAAAACAAAAGAGAAAGGAAATCAGGTTTGAAAGATAAATTTTTTTTTTTTATTATACTTAATATTTAATACAGAATTTGAAGGACTGGGAATTGCACCGTTACTGGGAATTGCACCAAAAAAAATACTCTTTCTTGATAAAAGAAAAATGTATCAAGGAAAAAATTGAATACAGTGGTAATGGAACGTTCTTTAAGTACTAAGTAGCCTTTATATTTTGTAAAATAAAAACAACTAGAACAAAATATTAAAAGTAAAACTTAAAGATTTCTGAACTGACAAATTGTAATACCTTTTTTAAGTCATTGAAGTTCAAAACTTTGCAAGTTTTATGTCAAGACATTTAATGTTTATAACACCAATGTACCAATGTTAATAAAGAAGAATTGATCGTCAAAGACAGTGATAAGAAGGAAGAATAGTGAGAGAGCGTTTACTCACTATAGATTAGCAGGTTTCATTTCCAGTTATGAACATAAAGAGCAATCAACATACATGCTGCCTTTGGTAAATCTTTAACAAGTTGGGAATGGGAATGGGAATCATCGAAAGACACTATAGAGGAGATTAGCGAGCACGAGTACAATCTAAAAGTGTGTGGGACTTTAACCCATTAAACACTACTTACCTTTTTGGACCAAACAATAGACTATATGACTTTTAGTGCGCATCGGCTGTATACCTTTATAAATCAATCTTTCTATCAATATATAAAAAAATAACAATAGAAATTTATTGATTAATGTTAACGGACAGACAAAAACATAAATAAAGCGCATAAAAAAAAATTACTTAACAACTTATGAAAAACCAAAAAAAATAAAATAAGTAAACAAAATTAATTTTTTTCTCGCAGGATACTAATAAGCAGTCTGTTAAACTGAATTCCTTTTGCGGGAACATTCTATTGAAGAACAAAAAAATCTCTTTAAAATATGAGAAAATTTCATTATCTTTAAAAAAAGATATGGGAAAAGATATTTTTTTTTGATTTTTGTTTTTTTTTTATTATGAAAATTTAGGATAATAACACATTAACAAAATTGAAATATCAAAATTATAATGTGAATATATGAAAAATGTGAGAAAAAAATTGGGAGCGCTACGAATGCTCGTATCTCAAAATCTCGTTTCTTAAAATCTCGTTTTATCAAAGTCTCAAAAAAAAATCTTGTTTTTTTTAAAGTCTGGGTAAGGTGCCAGTTATAGCTATCATTCAAATGCTTCCGGAAAAAACATTTCATTGAAACCTTATACTTATAGGCGATTATAGCAATCAGAGAAAACTGTCAGTTAAATTATTTGTCAAATGGCAAATGACAATAATGAAGGCAAAATAAAAATAAATGTAATTTAAATTTAAATTTTTGTTAGCGTTATTTCGATGTTTTCAAAATTATATTAATTTATATTTTATTATTTTAATTTATTTAATTATTATTGGTAGAAAATGGAACTAATAAAGAATAAAGAATTAAAAAAAAGATTTTTTTATTTAATAATGATAATAAATAAAATTGAGAAGAATAAAAAAGTATACATACATTTTCTAGAAGTAATTTTTTTTTTTTACTTTTTTTCAAATTTTCATTTTAAAACAAAATATTTTAAAACTAAACTTAAACAAAATAATAAAAAAACAAAATTTAAGTCTAAACTCATTAAAATAGAAAATCATCATGAAATATATCAAGAATTGTATCAGAATTTTTTTCAATGACAAACTGAAATGGGAAGAAATGAAACATATGTCATTGGAACAATTTTGTTTCATTAGCAAAATCACTGATCAGTTGTTCAGAAAAATAATTACCAATCCGGAAAATGATAAAATTGATTTTTTTTTTAAATATTTAACTTAAAATTTAAAAATTCATAGCAGAATTTATTCTTTAGAAATTATTTAATCATTAAATCAACACTTTTGTTAAATTTTATATGTCTTTGCTGAAAAAAAATTGAAAACAAACATTTTCCGGAAGCATTTCAATGATAGCTATAACTGGCGCCTAAATCTCTTTTTTTTTTCAGAAAATTCAGAACAAATAAAATACATATTGTAATTTTTAATTTTTATCAAATAATAATAGGAGTGATTTTAAGCCTTTTCCAGAATGTAATTTATGTATATGTAATATTCTCAATTAGGAGAGATTTTAGAGTTGATTTCAAAATCAGAGTTTCAATAATTAGTTTAGCGCGGGTTTCGGGACGGCAGCCCCCACTATATGAAATGCTTTTGTTTTGAAATATACATGGGAAAAAAATAATTCCCAGAGCTTTTAGAGTTCAATTCAAAATTAGTCTTGACGGTTGGACTTGAATGCGTTATATTATTAACTTGAATAAAATGTTGAATCTTTTTTGATTAATTTTTTTCTATAATTTTTACAATGAATGTTTTTTTCAATAAATCTATCTACATTTGAAATAAAAAATAAAAATAAATTATGATAAAAAAAAAAATCAAAACAAAACGAGATTTTGATAAAACGAGATTTTAAGAAACGAAATGTTAAAAAACGAGATTTTGAGATACAAGCATTCGTACCCAACCCAAAAAAAGTTGATTAAATTTTTAGAATATATTTTGAAGAAATTTTCAACTTTTTATGGTTTAAAATTTAATAATACTGATCATACTCGTATAATAGGTTTTGTTTACAGCATATACTCAAGTTCACTTATCCTTGATTAATATCGTAAATAGTTTTCACGAAAATTGCATAAAATGTACGGTGACATGTCATAAATCCCAGAGTCATAAGTCCCATTGGGACTCTTAAAAATTTATTTCATTAACTTAATGGGACTTATGACCCAGTTGTTTTGTGACTTATGACTCACCAAAATGGGTCATAAGACCCATGGGACTTATGACTCTGGGACTTATGACTCTGGGACTTATGACTTGTCACCAAAATGTACATTAAAAAACCATAAACAGGACACAATATACATTACATAATAAAAAGGAGGATAGATTTAAATTAATTTACATTTTAAAAACATATTGTAATTTCAAAAGATAAATAATAATACATTCATGCTCTAACATATGAACCATATTTAAATTGGTAGAAAAAAAAAACACATTTCCAAATCAAAGTTTACAGATTGTCAATTTTTAATTTAAAAATCCTTGATTTAGCTAAAACGGAAATAAGAAAACATTTATTTAATTTAAATAGGGTCCAATTATAAAATAGAAATTTACAAATTAATCTAAATTTCAATAAATACATGTTTAATTACTCGGAATCCGCAAGGAAGCCGAAGACAAGAATGTTCCAATAGAAAACAACACATGGAAGAATATGAAGACAACAGCTCCAAAAAAGGTCAAATAGAAACATCTAGTAAACATTCTATGCTCTAAAAACGAATAATTTTTCGTATCATCAATATTCCTTCAATATTAGATGCATAGGAGATGTATAATAAGAAGAGTATATAAATTACTGATTTGTGAATGATCCATAGTTAATCTTAGAAAATTGCAAATTACGCCATATTTTCAAAAACTAAAATTACATTTGTTTATAACCTAAAAACATTGACATAACATTTGTAGTAAAAATATATCTAGATGGATAATTCGGGTGCACACAAATCAATTCAGTTGATTTGTAAACCAGTCAAATCAACTAAGCACATGCTACCCCTGAATTAAATGCTTCTGTTCTGAAAAAAATATTAATATTTAAATAAATTTAGCCTTGTTTAAGTCTTTTAACTGATATATAGATAATATAGAATAAAATATCAGATTATATGTTAAGTATTCTTTGAAAACTGATAAACAAAATTATTAATATTGATTTGTTTTTGAAAAGAGGCTTAGGACTTTGAGTTAGAACGTAGAGTAAAAAGAAAAAAAACTTAAACTTCATATATTTTTAATACCCGTATATCAATAGAATTTTCTTAATAAGTACGCCAACAAATTATTTTTAAAGAAATATTTAAAATAAAAAATTTTTTTTTAAAATCAATATTATGCAATCGATTTATAAATATTTTTAGGTACCTACCTTAAAAATTACATACATACTTATTTATTTTATCTTAAGGAAAATAATTTATTAATATAAGAGTAGAAAAAATAACAGTTTGACATACTAATCATACCGTTTTTTAATATTTAAAAAAAAAAATTAACTTCAAAATCGTGTTTTATTTAATAAATTTGAAAATAAAAATTTCGCAAAAAAAAAAAAATCTGTAGATAAATATAGATATTATTCAACCCTTTAAATTAATATGCATACGACAGTTCTTTTTCAATATTATATAAAAGCATTTTAATAATATTTATTTATATAAAGCAGCCAATTTTACCGCATATATATATATATATATACAAATATATATTATATATGTTCTTATTTCCGTCTTCACCGCATATGCTTCCGGCACTTCAAAATTACGGTGCATCCTTTTTTATAATTTCTTCCGCTTATTTTTTTTGTATTTTTTATTTATTAAAAAGGTATACAATTTTATGTAAATTTTGTATGGCGTTTTTATAAAACGTGTTAAATTAAAAAAATAAAATTGGGAGTTTTTTTACACGCTTTATTATGAAATTTATTAAATTGCGTTTTTTGTTTTTTTTTTTTTTGATTGCGCACTTTGTTTCAAATTATGTGCAATAAGCATTTTTTTTTTTGTTTTGATTTTATTTTGAAATAATTTTACTAAAAAAATCAATTAAAAGTTTTTATTAAATGTATAATAAAATGTTTAAAGAAAGAACTGTAGAGGTACTGTGTAGAGCATTAAGAGGTTTTTATGATATTAATAGATCTGAAGAGTTAGTTCTGAAAATTATATAAGCTTATTATATAAATACAGATAAATTAGACATCAAAAGACAATGGATTATTTTGAATTTTACCAAAGATTAGAAATTCCGACTAAACTTTTCAAACAATTTAATTAATCTAATCTAAAATTTGCTTCTATGCTTTGATGTAGATGAACATACAAAAACATATTCAAACAACTTACAGGACCCTAAGTTATAATCTGAAGATTAATATATGACTTCAGGTACAGGATATATATGACTATTACTGCAAATTCAGTAGTAATATTCGATTATAGGATATTTGAAACATTTGGACATTATGAAAACGACTAAAATAAAAATATAAAATAAGATCTAAGTAATATAAATTTTCAATTAACATAAATAATGAATTGTTACACCATGTTAAAAATACAAATTGTTAAACTCATTAACGTGTAATTATACCCGTACGATAGGATCGGGTATAATAAAATTACTCCTCCGTTTGTAACACCTCGAAATAAGCGAGCTTATACCTCTCAAAGGTATGGATCGGATCAGAATCAAATTCTGAGTCGATTAAGCCATGTCCGTCCGTCCGTCCGTCCGTCAGCACGCTAACTCAAAAACTAAGAAAGCTAGAATCTTGAAATTTACACAAAATATTCTGGGAGCAATTTGTAGGTTTCCTATTTTTTTTGGTTGAGTTCCGCCCAAAACTTCGGGTAGCTCCCGAACAACTAACTTTTAGATCTCCATAATTTTTTTGAAATAGAGCCATGAAATTTTAACTGCTGATAGATATCACAAAAATATTAATTTTATGTTAATATTAATTTTTCTGTAGCCCCATCCCTGAAGGAGCTACAGCCCTCCAAAACCCGCAAAAATCTCTATATTTAAATTGTTATAACACAAGTTCTATAAGGTATATCTTCAATCTGAAAATTCCAAACGATAGGTGCTATTATGAGCTTTACAAACATCTATATAATATACTTGTGCTATACGGTGTCTTAATTTACCGTTATGCGAAACTGAATTATTGCAAAATCCTTTAACCCTTCTATCTTCTAAACGGTTTAAGTTGGAAACTTGAAATTTTGACAGAAGTTAGATCTTTAGAAAATAAGTATGAGTCATTTCAGAAATTTTTTTTGTATCACCCCCCGTTTAGGAGCTGTAAGGGGTCAAAAACTGAAAATTTGCTATTTTTAAACACCTGTAACTTGAACACCTGTTAAAATTTTTTTGAAGTAATACATAAAAATTAAAGCTTCAACATTATACTCTTATTTCGGTTAACAACTTTTTTTAATAATATAGGGTTACTTTATAATTGACGAAAGTGTTACTTGATTTTTTCAAATTTTCTAACAAATTTCTTTAACGAATTTTTTGCATTTTGTTTTACTCGATAATTTGAAATTATTGAGGATACAATGCGTAGTACATAAAAAATGTAAATAAATAAACAACATAACGGTTGCTTGAAGAATTTTTATTTATATGATATTAATATATATACATACTTATATAATATCATGTTTATTTACATATCGTATATGTCACTGATGAATGAATGATAAGAGTATAGATGTATATTATATAGCGCCGTATTTACATACATACATATATGTATTTTATTCTACTTACATATAAGAAATTATTCTATGAATGGAAATATTTTTAAAGAAATATTGCAATGTATGGCGATATACTTATAACAATATAAATATACTCTGTACGCATTAATATAATATAATATTTAAAATTATATTTACTATTTTGTACTAAGTAAATTTAATATACATTTACCGCTTAGTATTAAAAGGTACTATAGAATATTTGAAAAAGTTTTGGATTGATAATCGTTATGTGGAAGGTTAGAATCTGCTTTTGAAGAATGTACATATAAACATATAGTTTGAATATATGTACAACCCATAGTTCTAGAAATTATAAAATTCACCCAAATTATTTTAAAATACTAAAATATTAATTTAAGAGTATCTAAGAGTTGACAAAGGCAACTGTATTCTTCCTCATTTTTAAACAAATTTGATAATTTTTTCTTGGAAAAAGCTTGCGCAATTTTTTCCTTTAACTTTTTTAACAGAAAAATTACTTTTATTTTTCTTCAGTTCTTAATAGCTTTTAAAAAAAAAAATTTTTTAACAAATATAAACAAATTTAAAAACAATATTAGTCATTTACTATACATACTAATTAACAAAGTTGTCCAAAAAAATAAAAAATAAAAAAACAAGAAAACAATGATTTGCTTTGTTTAAAATTACCTTTAAGCAAAGAAGAATTAAATTTAGACAACTTCTAAGCATATTTAGATCTAATAAAAGCTTTATTTATCTATCAATCTTTTTCTATCGAATTTTGGTTTTTGCTTACTTTTATACTAACTAATTTTTTTTACTTTAATAATTCTTAGAAAAACCACTTTATTTAAATGTTATCTTTTTACATAGGACAGTAATAATTTTAACTTTTGTCAAATTATATATTTTTTTTTACTTTTAAATTGATTTCCAAAATGTTTGGAAGTTTAGCATGTACTTCTTAATGGTGTTAAAGATTTTATATCAGTTTCGGTTAAAGACTTGGACTTGGGATACACATGGAAAACAAGTGTTTCTAATAATATAATTATAAAGTAAGGTACAGAGATTTTTTGTACTTAGAAGGTTTTTTAATTTTTTTTTTTTATTGCATTTCTCTGATACATAAATGTGAACAGAAAATTACACAGCCTTTCCTGTTCAGGCGTGGCTGTACATGTCGTAAGGGGGAATAACTCTTACGTCATGTGTGGGATTCGAACCCACACTCCCTCGGTGTTTACAACGTATTTTATACGCTCTTACCCACCAGGCCACCGAGGTCCCTGTTTTTATAATTGTAAAACTACTACCTATAGGTAGTTTAAAATACATATTTACACATCTTAAATAAAAGCTTTAGTTAGGATAAATGTATATTGTATACAGAAAATTATATACACTTACATAAATATACATATTCTGAAAAAAACGCATTACTTAGATTTTGTAACCAACTAAAAAAATGCCTTCTAATTATTTTTGTGCATAGATATATATATATACAATGTATTTCAACAACAAAACATTTAAAATAGTGGAGGCTTTGATCAACTTTGGCAACCCAAACTAAACAAATTATTAAAACCCCGATTTTGAAATCAACATTAAAATCTCTTCTAATTATTTTTGTGTATACATATTTCAACATTCAATCATTTAAAATAGTGGCATCAGCCGTCACTGGAGCTTAAATTTTGTCAGAATTGCCAAATTATTGCACCGCGGACTTTGTAATCAACTAAAAAATTTCTCCTTATTATTGTTTTACATACATATTTCAACATTCAACCATTTAAAAGAGGGGGCGGTATCAATCATCACATTTTCGAACCTACTTCGAAACTTAATCATTTTAAAGAAATTTAAATTACGGTCCCCTCCTCTTTTTTAACTTTACACTAAGTACTAATGTATACGTGTAGTCTTCAAACTTATGTATAAGTAGTATGTTCATATGAAAAAAAAGCTTTAACTATAGTTAAACCAAATGAATATTAGTTATATACCAAAAATATTTACTAACGTTTTTCAATTCATTTGTGGTATATGCGTTTTAATTACAAAAATAACTACCAATACTTAGAAATTTCTATATACACATAAAAACAATATAGTTTACAGAAGCAATTAAACTTAAAGGATTTACTATATGTCTATCAGATTAATAGTTATTAAATTATAATCTGTCTTCAAACAAAGTTTTAAAATATAATTTTTAAAAATTTAGTGACATAGTTATATCCAAAGTTGGTTAGGTTATAATTTAAAAGATAGATGAAATGTGTCATTAACTAAATATAAATATTTACATGCTGTTCAAAAAATCATAACTACGTATATGGCTTTTGTACATGTAATTTTTTGCACAATATATTGAACCCCAGAAATAACGCTACAGCAAATAAAGCCGAATCTTTATAATTTTCTTTTTAAATCGATAATAAAATCGAAATTCCAATATTTTAAATTTCGGTCTTTTTACCGCTCCAAAAAAAAATTAAGTCGAATCGGTTTTTTTTCGGTTTTCGAAATATCATGTGTTTTAACTTTTGGGATAATTAAAATACCTTGTTATTAAAATATGTATTCAAGCAAAATAATTAGGAAGAATTTTATGATTGGTTACAAAATCAGGATTATACTCTAATATTTATATGTATATATATCTTTATGAGAGATTCTGAATTGGATGTTATACTTAGTTGGTTACAAAATCAGGCTTCAATCATTTGAATAGCGGAAGTTTAGGGCGACTCTTCGCCCATTATTTGAAGAATATATTTTTATCACATTAGCTTATCCAGTGGATATCGTTTACCAATACTTGTGAAATTATAAGCAAACATTTTTTGATAATAAAAATAAATTCTAATTTTATTTCTTCCCGATCTCGCCATTATTTCAGTTTCGAAACGGTAATAAGGCCGAATTTGAAAATAAATATGAGATTTCGGCTTAATTTCTCCGCCGAAAGATTCGGTCATACTTATTTCTTTAGATATTATTTCATAGCACCAACATATTTTGTATAAATTTTATTTGTTTTGTTTTGTATATCAAAACATTTAAAATTTCATGTTATCAATTTTATTTTTTTTTTAATAAACAGAAAAAAAATTTTTATTACGTGATTTTTTTATTACAATTAAATATACAAGGTAAAGATAAGTATAATAAAGGAGTGTAGTGTTGGCCAAAGTTCAATTCACCACGATATATTCGCAAGTATTAAAAATAAATTTAAACAGGTGTTTAAAAATATTCTGTATCAAATTCCAAATTGAAAATATCATAAAATATATATTCATACATTTCTTATTTTAAAATTTTTAAATATAATATTAAGTAAAAAACGTTACATTTTAAATTTTGAATTTTTATAAATTTCTTCATAATCACTTTAATTTATCTTCTTAATTAGCGAGAAGTTTCCTAACAATTAACCAAGTATATAAAGGTGGTTCGAGTACTACCCATTTTTTTAAAAATAAATAAATGTTCTAATAAATCAGTAATTTTGGACACGTTCAACTCAAGAGACCAAAATAAGTACTTATAAGTAAAACTACAAACCACGGAACCTATTATAAGTAAAAACTTTAAGATTAAACGTTCTGAATTTGGATAGGTTTACAAAGTTACACACACTAAATATTAATAACCAAATGATTTTACAAAATAGAAAATTTTAAACCCATTCACCTCCAAAGAAAACAATTTATATGTATTAAATCACATCAAAGCATTTTATTGTTTAAAACTGTTCTCAAAATTATTTTTTTTATCTTTCTTCATGTTTTCATGAGTCTAAAATAGAAATTGAAAAATGCATAAAATAATATGTGTTTTCAAATATACCGTCATAAGTAGTTATAAATTAAGAAATCAAAATTATTTCTTTATAGAAATTTTCCAACTCAGAGACTGGTAACTTTAGCAATATACCACTCATTACTCGTTAGATACAATTCTTATCAGATCAAATACAATTCTTACAAAAAACTTATAAGGCCGCATTAAAGTTGAGAAGAAGATCGATCTTATATTGACATAATTATTATGAGTAATTAAAATTTAATAACTGGTACAAACATTTGACTACTTATACTTAATGTGACAGTACGAACCTATTCGTTATAACCTATTGTAGGTCGTATAACCTATTGTTTGGTCAAAAAAAGGAGATGGTGTTTAGTGGGTTAAAGTTCCACAGACTCATAGAGGACTCGTGCTCGTTTTCACTCCTCTGTAATATCTTTCGATGATTCCCACCTACCCTTGCACAAAAAAAAAAAAACATTCATTCAAAATTCCAAAATGCTCAACGAATGCAGATATATATGACATAAGAGAGAAGCGTGTTTGGTATAATTGTTACTATAGTTAACTAGACCGGTACAAAAATTTTAACTTAATTAAAAAGCAATAAAAATAAAATAGTTAAGTATCGACAGAATATAGAATTGTTTTTTTTTTTCAAACGGTCATACAATAAGCGACAACAAACCAAATAAAATTGATAAATATAATGATGTTATTAAATTACATTCAACTTTGATACCATAATTTAATTAATTAATAAGAAGAGTTATTATAATTTTACTAAGATTAGCTATGAATCATTTATTCATAACTAAAATTCATTGGAAAAATGGTAATAAAACTTATATTTAATTTATTTTAGTTATTAATTATTTTTATTTTGTTATTAATTTAAAATTGTATTTATTCAAACGAAGAAAAGCTATTTATACATTTTTTTTAATTTAACCCTTTCGACCCTCATGTTTTAATTAATAAAAACAATATAATCAGTTAAGTTTTACATATTTTCTTGATCCATTTTTATTAAAAAAAATTTATCTTAATGAGTTAAACAATAGCAAAAACTTAAAATAAAACATTAATAATTAATGTGATTGGCCTGAACCTTTGAGGTGTGCCTCTATACTAGAAAGGAGTACAAAAATCTCAAGGAAATTATAAATGAGTATTATTTTTACAAAAATTATTACATATATGTATATAAATTATGGTTAGCTTAAAAATAAAAAATTAAAATTGCATCACATGCATTAAATATGAATTATCGATAGAGATATATCTTACTGATGGACAAAGTGAATAAGTATACAAGGTTTCCACCTCTCTATAGTGTTTTTTGAACTGGTTAATGGGGGATGTTGAAACAAACTGTTTCGAAAAGAGATTGTCTACATTTCTAACAGTTTTCGTGATAACAGCAAAGTTTTCTGTATGTTTTTTTAAAAGATAACCATATCTTTTTACATGTAGTATTAGATAGGAACTTGATTTTAGACATTTTAAATATTAACATTGTAAGCTTTCATATAAGTAAATTTTTGGTTTGGTCCACATCCGAGAGGAAAATGGCTCATCAATTTGCAAGGGCATTGTATGCTCTTGTGAATTTAAAATAAATAAATAAATAAATAAATATTTGAAAAAAAAAAAATGTTATATTTAAATTTATTCCATTTCAAATTTTCCTAGTTCTCTAGCTTTAACTTTTGTAATCACAACTTTAATCATATCTTTTACTGTTTTTGAGAAAATTCATTAACAACTTGCTGAACTTCGTTTAAGGAAGACTATTGAGAGCCGGACACCTTGTATGTAAGGTGGGAATAATATATTCATTTTTAAGACTCGTGCTTATCTGACTCATGGTGTAACGGTTAAGTTGCCAGCTATTCAACCCGAAGGTCTTAGATTCAAGTTCCGATCAGATTATATATCGTATAATTATATCGTAATAATAATTATATATCGTATAATAATATTAATAACATTTGGTTATTTTGTACAGAAATGTGATTCATACAACTGCATGTTTTAATCCACTGATGTCCTTGACTCTACAGCAAATCGTAATAACAATAATAATTAATACTGATAAGTACAAATAACAATAACTGCTACAGTGACAGTGAAGTTGCTTTCAATTATTACTTCATGCTGGGAGGTGTTTTATACTATTGCATATGTTAACTATTGATGACTTTGTTACTGATAGCAAAATAATAATAACGGATTATGTTCCCTATAATGGAATTAATAATAACGGATTTAATGTTCCCTTACAGTATCATTCTCCAATTTAAAGTTTCCGGGTTCTTATGCTATTTTCGACTATCCCTACTTACTAAAGTATCCCGAGTCGCCTGAGTTATATTGGTTTAGTCCGTAAGAACCTGACCCTATCAAGCGAATATTCTTAGTGTCTTTGGAAGATTCCCTAGGAAAAAAAAGCAGATACAAACTCTTCAAAACTACTGATTTAGTGCATTTTTAATTCTATACTTTACAAAAAAAAACTCTTGGGATTGTCTTAAGAACACATAGACAACCGTTCATTTTCGGTTCAATTTTTAAAGAAGCTGATATAAAAAATTTTTATTATCCATTTTAAAAAAAAAAATCAAAAGTCTTCCAATATAGAAATTTTGTTTATTTTCGAACATTTTTTTTTTAAATTTAAAACAGAAAATTTTAATTATTAATATTTCAGTAGCTCGATCCGGAAAGTACTTCTAAACTTTTTAAATTTGTTTTTGTTTTCTTTTTTCTTATTTGTTCATATTTTTTTACCAAACAAACAAATAATTAATATTAATTCTTAATAATAATCAAAAAATATTTTATTTATTTAATTAATTTTTAATTACACATGTTTTTTTTTCTTTAATTTAAATTTTAGTTTACTTTTATTTTTAAATTTTAATACAAAAAATTATTCATAATTTTTCTTTAGTTATAGCTATATTAAAAATAAAAAAATAATTTTATTTTTTTTTATTTTTCGTATGAATTTTGAAATTTATTTATTTTAGAATTAATTTACAAAAATTCTTAAGAATTTTAAAAATGGTTGTTTTTGCGTAACGTTTACTAAAAAAACAAAATAAAAAACAAATTAAAATTTGTTCATTTATAAAAGCTTCAGAAATTTTATATTTTCATATAGATTTCTATTTATATAATGTATACCTATGAATATATACTTATGTATATATATGATAGATTATAAATATATTTATTTATTTCTTAAAAATTATTAAATATATTAATAACAAAATAAAAATCTTTGAAACTGTATTAAAAAAATACTTTTTAAATTTATTAAAGGCGTTTTTATTTTTGAAAATGATTGAAATTTGATTGAACACACTGATAACAAAATAGAAACAATAATAGGCAGATTCATTTTTGACTTACAGTTCCCTGTCTTACCATTTCCTATCCCTACACTACTCTCTAGGCAATTTAATCCATTAAAAATTAAGGGGTTTGATCACATTATATTGCCTAACTCGGAGGGTTGGTTAAAAATCTAAAGTTAAAAGGTTAAAATTTCAAAAGGGGCATTTTGGTGTCTTTTAAAGATTTCCGCCTTCCCCTTTACAAAACAAAAAAAATAAGCGATTCGTACAACTATCGAAAAATTCTTATATTTCAAATTTCTACTTTGTGCCAATTTATGGATATCTCCTTCTCACAAATTAATCAAGATGAAACATAAGTTGTATGTTCGTTTTGCTGTTCATGTCTTGTTAAATTACAATTTCAAAAGATTATTTTACATATCGTTTATTACAGTTTTGGGTCATTCCCCTTGCGTATGTGGGCAATTTAAATATTACTTAAATATATTATTATACCTATACCTTTTAGTTATTAAATATATTTTTTTACTTATTTCTTTATGATGCAGTACAAATCTCATATTTTCTATGATGTTCCGCAAATTTCATTAAGTTACCTCGACAAACTTCAAAATTCCTCCTTACGTCTAATAGACGACCCTATCGTTGAAGTAACTCTTACTCCTCTTAATATTCGTCGAATATCAAGTAACCTTTACTCGTCTTAAAAATAATATTCTTCAAAATATTGGAGCATTATTTCTTTTTTAGGGATGTCTTGTATAGGTAATGACACCATTTATACAATTACAATTAAAATTAATAATACCCCCTCTTTAACAATTAACCAATACAGTTATTACAAGAGAAACAAATACCCATTTCTACACCTTGGAAATGGCTGGATGATTTAAAACTTGTTATGTAAAACTGGATTGTTTAAATAACTGTTGAACGCATTTGTTGTGAGAACTTATAAAATTTGGAGCATGCTTCGTTCAAATGTGTTCCCCTCCATAAAGATAATGTTCCACAACATAATTTGTAATTAAGGAAAAAGAATTCAATTTACCTTCCCAATTCGATATATTTTCCTATCTTATTTACTCTCCGTTTTAGTCAAACTTATACTAATGTTGCACAATGAAATTCTGTCCTAAAGTTTGCCTAATACGTAAAAAAAAACAAGTAAATGTAACTAACAGTAAATCGATGCAACCGACTTATTTATACCCTAAACCTAAAAAATTTAAAATAAATTAAAAATCCATAATTATATTAATTAGGTATTTAATATAAGCTAAAAAAATAAATGCTTTTACAACCTTGTACAAAATTTCAGGTTTCTATCTTTATTAAATTCTTGGGAAGTGTGTGAAGGCACCAGGACCACCACCTCAATTCATCTCAAATTTTAGAGACATCATCAGAACAGGGTAGAACACTCTTATATCAAATTTCAAGTTTTTATATTTATTAATTTCAAAGATATGCTTGTTCGGTCTTGGGAGTTGTGTGGGAGATACCCCAAACAACCATTCCAATTTATCTGAAATTTTAGGCAAATCAGGAATTCAGGAAACAACACCCTCGTATCAAATTTGAAATTTCTATCTTTATTAATTTCGAAGATATGCTTGTTCGGTTTTGGGAGTTGTATGGGAGGTGCCCGACCAACCACTCCAATTCATCACAAATTTTAGGCAAATCAGGGATTCAGGAAACAATACGAGGGTGCTCAAATTTGAAGTTTCTATCTTTATTAATTTCGAAGATGTGCTTGTTCGGTTTTGTGAGTTGTGTGGGAGGTATCCGAGTAACCACTCCAATTCATCTCAAATGTTAGGGAGATCAGGGATTCAGGAGAAAACATTCTCGTAGAAAATTTTAAGAGTCTATCTTTATTAATTTCGAAGATATGCGTATTTGATTCTGGGAGTTGTATGAGAGGTACCTGAACCCATGGTTCGATTTCGCCCATTTGCAATCCCCGCCTTACTTTAGTCATTGTTAACCTACTATATAAATTTCATCAAGATAGCTTTACTAGTTTTTGAGTTATCGTGCGTACGGACGGACGGACAGACGTCGCTAAATCGACTCAGGAGGTGATCCTGATTCAGAATATATATACATTTTCATATCTAACTCGCTTCTTTTTGGTTGTTACAAACAACTTTAGATGTAGGGTATAATAAAAGAAAAGTTTCACTGTTTTTAATATTGATATTTAACATTTTTGAAGGAATTGGTTTGAAAATCCCAACCCAGTAAATTATCAAAAAGTATAAACAAGTAATTGCTGTTTTTTTCTTTTAAGAAAAAACAATTTTGGGTTTTTTTTTTTGTCTAATGAATAAATGATTCATCAAATATTGTCCAATTTGAGTAATGAAAATTAATAACAAGACACGACCATTACATTTATACTAAAAAATAAATCATTTACTTTTTTCTAAATGACTAAGAAGTATTTTAAAAGAAATTGTTTGGTAGACTAACAGGTATTTAAATAAAAAGGATAATAAATGATTCATGGGTCCTTTAAATGTTCTATAATAATCGAACTATCCTTAATTTAAAAAAAGAATAGTATACCTATTTGAAAAAGGTTTTGTATAATAAAAATGTTGACGCCAAACAAAATAAATAAATTTAACAATTATTCAATAGTATCATACGTAACTATTTATTTTATATAACTTTACTTATTATTTACAAAGAAAAAGTAGTTATATTACAGACACTTAATACATATACATGTATAAGCACTTCAACTTTTAAAAGTATATGTAAAATATTTTCGAAAATAAAATCGTCGCCATACATTAAATGATAAGAATATTTAAATTTGTCGATAACAAGATTATTTGCTTATTCTAGATAACACTGCACAAGTTTTTAATAGCATGTTAAAATAACAAGTGATTCGGCGAATTAGCAATTCTAAATATCAAAAAAAAAAAAATAGTAACAAAATATAATAAACAAAGGTCAACAAATTCTAAATTACGTTTTTAAATTTTGCAAAATCAGCAAAAAATCATTCATTCAGTAAACTATAGCTGATCCATTTACGAAGTTATATTTAACTAATCAAACTTAATTATGTAAAATAAAGATTGAATGTTAGATTTTGTTACAAATAAAAGTAGAAATACCATATTTAAAAAATTAATTAGAATATTCAAACACTAAACATGAATTTCAAAACAATCTTTTTAAATATTTAAGAAATAACAACGGCCGGCAAGCTTCTACCTTACTTCGACTTAACTAAATATACAGTGTATCCTATACATAAAAAAAATCCACTCGTTCGAAGGTTTCTCCTACTGAACCAGTTGGGTAAAAACTAGTAGAAAAATTCTAAAGTACATTTTCGGCATATGGGATTTTAAAGATTATTGTTGATTTTTCATAACAACAAACAAACTTTTCTATTCTTCATATCACAAAAACGTTAAGAGATAGAGACAAAACATTAAGTACTTATAGAATTAATGAACTTAAAACGTTTTTTCCAAATATACTACATACATATATATAAAAAGTATCCCATTTTGTTGCCTCCCTCTAAAGCAAGATTTCAAGTTATAGATTTGTTTATGAAAGCTTTATAACTCGAAATTTTTGAAGAATAGACCCCTTCCGCTCACCATATCCAATAAATTTTTTTACTAGTTTTTATCTCCCTTACCTGTGCCAGAACGGATAAGGTTTTTATGCGAACACTCTGTATGGATAATCCTACAGATCTAGTTAATCCTTTTTAAAGGATCTAGTTAATCCTTTAAACTTGTAATTATTTTAAGAAAACATGCAAATAATTTTAAAACTGTAAAATTATAAAAAATACTGTAAAAAAGGGGTTAAATACTGTAAAAAAAAAACTGTAATATTCATTATTAATATTTAATTTAGAAATGTAAATAACAGAAATTCTATTAATTTAGTCAACCGTATATTAAAAAATTAAAGCTAAAATATAATAAATTTACAGTCGTTTTAAAAACGTGCAACAGATTTTTACTTTCTTAAAAAAAAAAAAAAAAAATTATTTTTCAGAATACCGCGAAATTAAAATATAATTTTCATATAGAAAATGTATTAATTTTAATTTACGCTGTACATTTTCCGCTTTTTTATTTCTAAATGGAAGAATCGGTATTTATTATTTTGATTTAATTACAATATACATATTATATACTTATATACGTATATATTACACCCTCAATTATTATACCATCGGTTATATACTTAAATAATATTACATTATCCTTTATATATGTTTTATAATATTAATATGTATAAATAAATAAATAAAATTTAAGTATATAAAATATACACATTTTATTTAATTTTTTTTTATTAATTATTTACCTTTCATATCTTCAACATATCCACCATGTGATGTTGCACCATCTAATCCATTTGGTAATAGCATTAACAGTAATAATCCTATATTAAATGCTATTAAGTAATAAGCTCGATTATAGATAATCATTGTGGTTGTTTTATTGTGTTTTTGTTGTGTTTTTGTTTTATTAATATGTATATATTTTTTTTTTATTAATTAATTAATTCACCAATAATAATAAAAACAATTAAAATGAAATTATTAAAAAAAAATTTCACCAAAATAAACAAAAAAAATTTTTTTTTTAATTCAATAATAAATGAAATTCAATTCAATTTTTAATTAATCTCTTTTTTTAATTAACTTTAGAATATTCACATACTTCATTAATTAATTTTTATTTTTTATATATTAATTACTTTTTTTTTTTGTTTTAATTTTTAATTGATTTTTTTTTATTTTTTTTTTTTTGTTTTATTTCTTAAACAATATAATTATATTAATTTTTATTAATTTAATTATATAATTTCACGAACAATATTAATGATATTAAAATAATAAATAGTTATTATGTATAACAAAATATTTCATTGAGATAAATTCGATGCAGGAAATAATTGTTTTGTAAATTTTTACTTTATCGTATTTGAAAATGTAAATTATTTTTTTTTTTTTTTTTAACTTTAATTAATTTCTTTAAATTTTTTTTTTTTTATTCTTAATTAAATTTTAATCAATATTAATATTAATTTTCAATTAGAACTGTATATATATATTATGCAATTAATATAATTAATATAAAATATTTTGTACAATATTAATATATTTCTAAGTATTTTAAATTAATTATTTTATTTGTAAATATTTTAAGGCAAGTGTAAGAAATTTTTAATTACTTAATTTAAATTAAATTGCATTAATATATTTTAAAAAATTTTCTTAATTTTAATTAATTTAGGTTTTTTTTTTTGTTTAATTTTGTCACTGATTTTAAATCAAAAATATTTAATATTAATTTATTTAATAAAATTTCTTTTAATAAACTTTTATTAAAAATTCTTTAAAAACTTAAAAATCACTGATTTTTAATATAATATTTAAAATTTAAAGGTATAAAAAAAAAAAAATTATTAAAAAATAATAATAAGGAAGTTTGCGCGCATTTTATTTAATTTTATTCCAATAACTAAACATTAGTTTAGTTTCTAATTTTTTTTTTTTTTTTTTTTTGCTTTGCTTTTTTTAACGATTTTTAAAATAATTAAAATATTATTGATTTACATTAAATATACTTAATATTATATCATACATATAATATACATTTATATATTTTTTTTTTTAATAATTTATCATTCATTGTTTTTGTTTCGATTCAAACAAATTAAAATTTTGTAATGTTAAAAAAAAATACAAACAAAATTTAACCGACACAATAATAACATCTCCCTTTAATACCGTAGTAACTTTACGACTGATGTTTTGAAAAACAAAAATTTGTATATAGAAATGCGCAATCAACTTTATAATTTAACAGTTATATTCCACACAAAAAAAAAAAATATCCACATTTTAAAGTATGATTAATATAATATGAAAATAAAATTTACATGAAGTTTATTTTTTGGTTATATCATACATGTATGGTATACAAGTTTTAATGTTTAAATTTGTTTGAAATAGTTAATTTTATGTATGTAATGTATGGTAGATTTTGTTTGAAATGTATTGTAGAGTTAAAGAACAGAACAAGTCGGAAAATGTACGTGAAAAGATTTAAAAATAACATTTTAAAAATTTAATAAATATTTTATTATATACCTGTATTTGTATTTTAAAACGGATTTATCGAATAGATAAAATAGACAGTCGCGTTAAATCAATAATAGATTTTAGAATTTGGTGTAGTAGTACAGATCTATTAAGATCTTTTCATTGGATATACATTACAGAATATATCTTAATATAGTATAGGAGGCATGTAAAATTTTACATCGTTTGAGTTTACAAAAATTATTGCGTTCTTCCTAGGTTTGGTGGTATGATTTATATGTAAGTAAGAAAAATTGAAACTTAAGATATTGAAGAAAGTATGGGTATATAGAAAATCTTTAAATATTTTTATAAATTATTTAAAATATAATATTTATTAGTTTTTGGAAAAAAAAAACGTATTGATTAAAAGGTTTTAATTGAAAATTTGTTAATAAACTTTTAATACCAACATTATTTTGAAATAATTATTTTATCGTCTATGTTACATAGACGCAAGACTGCTAAAACTGCAAGACTGCGCTTAAGAATTGTAAAAAAAATACAATATCATTCTTAATATAGTGAAACATTTTAATATTATTTCTGTTGCATATGCTGAAGTTTTAAATAGATTATGAAACATATTAATACATCATTCTATTTGAGTGTGGAATAGTAAGTACGGAACATGAATTGGTTCAAAAGCTATTTGCAGAACATATAGCAATATACAGAATGTTTACTGAACAAAAAGCTGCAAAACTAGTATTGATTATGGTGTTATAAAAGGTACATTTTTTGGCTCAACTCTGTATGTATGGTATGTTAACTCTGTATGTATGGTATGTATGTTAGTAGTTTCACTACAATAAACTTGATTGGAACACCTTTTATTTACGTTGATGACTTAGTCATTTTTAATTCTGAAAATGATTCTAAAGATATTGTGATGAAGTTCATTGATGATATGCCTAAAATATACAATTTGATGTGTCTGGCATAAACTCATGATCAACTTGAAAAAAAAGTAAAAAGTTTTGGAGAAAAACTAAGTATTCCGAATGATGAAAAATGTGAAAATACTTTTGCTAAAAATTTAAAAACATTGTTCAAAACAAAACACATAATAAAAAATCTTTATATGGCGTGAAGGTAAGACACCTACAAATACAATATACTATAAATATACTAAATACTAAAGCTAGACGATTAAAAGAAATTGATTTAAGTTATCAAATAGTGCATAGTATAGAAAATAGAAAAATTAAATCAAACACTAAATTAATAAGAAATACATGGCTAAAACCACGTGACATACATGGCTAGAACCCAAAGACAACTCTCTAATCAACTTAGATATTACTCTGGATATGGAGTTAGAGATCTTGATCCAGTTGAGAAAACAAGTTTATCATTCTATTATTAGAAATTATAATTCTAAAATTATTAGAATTACCTGACAAAACATTTTTTTTTTACTTCCATTTGTTAAAATTTAATAAATTTATTAAATTTTTATAAAGCCTTAAGAGAATAGAAATTTTTCAGGGTTTCATGTATTGAATTTCTAGATTTTTTATTTAAAATATTCCATTCAAAACAAAAAAATATTGTTAGAAAATGTAATATGTATATATTTACAACTATTTATAATGTCCTTTTAGGAAAAAAAAAAATTAAAAGAAAAATTAAAAATCGGAAGTTTGAACTTTTTCCTGTTGGATGTCAAATTTTTCTAGTTTCATATTTCACTTTTGGTTTACAAATTCATTCCTTTTTTTATATTTTGATTTAGAATTTTTTTTTTTTTTAAATAGGATTCAAAAGTTTTTTTTTTATGTTGTTTTTCTAACTCTCATTTTCCCATAAATGAAAAACTAATGAAAAAAAAAGACTAATATGATCATTTTTCTTTTTTTTTATCTTCGTTTCTGATGACTTTTTGTTTTTTTTAGATATTTTTATCTTTTCAAATTTTAAATTACAAGATGCACTCTAAAACAAAGACAATTGTCATTATAAAGAAGAAAACTAAAAAAAAAAAACTATAGATACTTATACATATACTAGATATTCATATGTTTGTATGTTACAAGATCATAAATAAATAAATTATAACTGTACTTATACCGTATGCACTTATAAAACTTATGTGTACATATGTTTTTTACTACATATATGAAGAATAAAAACCGCTGTTCCCAATTTTCTTCCCGCTGAATAAGTGGGCTGACAACACATTATAGAAATTATCTGTTTTCCTTTTAATGGGAAAAATTTAAATTTTCAATAAAATATGAATTAAATATTTTGATTTAGAACCATAAAATATTATTATGTGTGTATATGTTGTGTATGAATAAAGTATTATAAAAATTATTATTAACCGATAATAAGTTGAAAAGGTCATGAGATTTGTTTTAATCTTAGATTTAATACTACACGAATATTTTTAATTCGATTATCAGAAAAATTTGTCTTTTGAATGAAACAAAAATCGATTTATAAGATTTAGGAACAAAAAAAAAAACGCTTTAAAGCAATAGAAATAATTCAATTTAGTTTTTACCAAAATACAGTTTCAATAGTCACGTAAATCTGACTTTAGCAATTACTATATGTAAAATCATGAGTGTTTTCATTGTTTTAATAACTCTCGGCTTAATAAACTTCAAATATGGATAAAAGTATATACAACAAAGTTAATTTAAATTGAGTGTGATATACAGGGTGACCTCAATTTATTTTGATTTTATTCTATATTGGAGGAGATTTCCTTTAAAAGTTGTTTTATGTACAGTACAAAAAACAAATAGAGGAAAAATAATGTAACAATGTGGAAGAGGTCAAAATAAGCTAAAACTTTCATGAAGATAGGGTGTCTATCTTAAACAATTCTTGAAATAAAAGGGCTGACATTTTCAGTTAAAAACTTTTAACGAAAAACTAAACTTTAACTCAAATTTTAACTAAAATTTTTTGTAGGCTGTACTGAGAAAGAGTTATTGTGTCGGATGAATAAAACTGAGTGTAAACTCAAATCACTCTTTTTTTTAAATAAAAATTACTCTTGAACTCGGAGAATTTTTTTGAAAAAGTGAGACTTGAGTTCAAGCTCAATATATATAGCCTTTTTATTAATTATCATATAACCCTTCGCCACAATCAAAGCTCTATCATGTTATATATTAGTTTCTATCTGTCCGTCCTTCGTTCCGGCGTAGCGAAATAACTTCGGCAAATTAAAAACGAAATAACTTCGACTGAAAATTTTGGTTTTTTGTCGAATTTATTTGATTTTTATTCTGTCGATAAATTAAAAACTAAATCAATTCTTTTTGCTTATTTTGTAGGTATATTTATTATTATATATACTTATTATAACGGAATTAAATTATAACGGATTGCGTGGAGTACTCAAAAGTTTCTTCTTCAGAATTATTGGAACATGAGTCTTTGTTACTTTCATTGTTGTCGTCATCATCATCGATTCTGAATTAGGATGTGTTTTAGAGGATTTGAAATCAGAGTATTCTCTTTTTCCAAAATATTTATATATATATATGCGAGATTCTGAAATAGGAGGGATTTTAGAATTGAATTCAAAATCAGGATTATACCCCTTTTACAGAATTTTTATATATTATATATGTAAATGCGAGATTTTGAATTAGGAAAGACTTTAGAGTTGGTTACAAAATCAAATCAGGTGTTATACGATTTTTCCATAATATTATATAATTCTCTAAATTCAGAATGTCACATGTACATAATATATGTATACATATTCTGTAAAAGACGAATAACTGTGATTTTGTAAAAATGAAATAACTCCCACTTTCAATGAAATAATTCCCATCTTTCAATGTTAAAATGATATATCTTCTACTCATTTGGGGAAATAAATCCAACTGAAAAGAAATGAAATAAGTCCCAAAATTCCAACTATTGGGATTTATTTTTTAATAAAAAAAATTAAATAAATTCGACAAAAAACCAAAATTTTTTAGTTGAAGTTATTTTATTTTTGGTTTCGAAAAGTCACCCACGTTTTTATTAAAATGCTTGACTATTTTAAAATGATGAAATTTTCTTGTTTTTCATGTAGACCCACCGTTTCCTTAAAATTATGAAATTTTTTTGTGGCCTCACTCCCGATTATTTGAAATTGATTACGTTTTTTAAATTTTGGAAATGTGTTTTTTTGAAAACCGTTGGTTTTTTCATCACTTGTTTTATTTTCGATTGTGTTAAATTTTCATTAACAAAATATTTAGGGCCAACTTAAGCCCGAGATACAGAAATCTGTCTTGGTTAAAATTGTTTAAATTGTATCTTTGGTATAAAAGTAAGACAATAGGAAGAAACGGCACTAATTCATAATAATAGAACACTGTTTCATTCTTGTTTTTATTACAAGCCTTAGAAATGAAATTAACATTTATTTCAACTTCCATATCTAAATTTTTGAAAGATATTATCACCGTATGTCTTCGCCAATTGTCAAACTCTTCTTGCTCCCCATTCATTAGGAGTTATCTTAGGCTTCTTTAGAAATAAGAGTGTTATTTCAAAGTAAAAGTTTTATAATTTAAAGAAATTCCAGGATTCTTTCAAAGACAAATCTTTTTTCGAATTAGTAAAAGACACTTCTTATTTAGGTATACTTTTCAATCACTTTTAATAAATTCAACAACTTCCAAAAATTTCAAAACCAAAAAAAAAATTCAAATAAAAAAAAAATGGAATTAAAAAACAAAAAAAAAGATTCAACTTTAATGTTTGAATTGATAGAAAGGTAAAAACAATTAAAACTAAAAAATTATCTTGATAACATGAAATTTCCATTCAAACTTCTTTACAAAACAAAACAAAAAAAAAATTAATAACACGAAAAAGTAATACAATATATTAAGAAAAAAAAAATTATTTAAAAAACAACAAAAGGTGTAAAAAACGCATCAAGAAGCCATTACCAAAAAACAAAAAATCTTTTTTTTTTTCCTATTCATTATTTTTCTAAACATGACCTTCCGTTTTTTCTAAATTTTTTTTTTTTTTTTTTGTATTTGAATTTAATTCTTCGTCATATCCAGTATACCTTTCTACATAAATATTTCAGCTTATGACTGTTTTCTTTTTTCTTGATCCAAATTGAAATTACAACATACCAACTCATAAAAACAAAAACACAAATTAATAAAAAATGGATTAAAAAAATTCTATATGAAAAAAAAAAAAAAAATTTTTTTTAAAAACAAACTGAAGTTTTTATTAAAAATGGATTTCCGTGATTAAATTGTATTAAAGCCCGGATATCATCAAAATAAAATGATCTACTAAAGGTCAAGTCTATCAATCCTCTATCACACTAAATCTATGTCCAAGTAATTTTTAGATTTTAAAAGAAATCTAAAAATTGTTGGAAGATCACAAAAAAAAAAATTAAAGAACATAAAAAAAATCTAAAAAATTCATTAGAATTTATTCAAAAAGGTAGGAACTACATAATATGTAGGTATATCTGATACCGCAATACCTTTAGATATAATTTTATCTAAAGATAAAATCAAAATATTACGAGTTATTTTTTTTGACTACACTGGAATCAAAATTATTTAATTGCATTTTAAAATTTTATGTGATAGTAAAATAGAAATCAAGTGAAACAATTTCACCTTTTAATTTTTATCAAAATTTTGTGATTCGAAAAAAAAATTACTTTTAAATATGTTATGGAAGAAATTTTTTAGTAGCAATTTAATTTAAAAGATTTTTAAGGAAACAAAAAAACTTGTTTTATTATACTAAAAAAATTTGAAAAAAATCTGACAATAAGTTTTAGAGCACACTTTAATCCGAAGGTTCTATAATAAAATATGACAACTTAGACGTCTAATCAAATATATATTTTATAAAATTATTACGTATACTTTACTTTAGTTACTTTCCTTTTGGTATGCCTCCGTAGTTCCACAATTGTAGGGGCTACAGTTTTTTGTGTTAATTACCGCGATAAATTTTCTAAGGGGGTTTTTGAATCCCTTAGCATATCCATCGCTTAGTAGGAGCCATTAACGATGCGTCACGTGATCTAAGATATCTCTCAGTAATGTTTAAAAAAAATCGAACAAGGTACCTAAAGTCAAGTATATTCAAATTATTTAATAAATTTGTTATTAATATAATTGTTACACTTTAACTAAAAATCAAAGACTTTCAACAAAATTTAGCGAACTAATTGCATTAATAACAATTATTGACAAAATTTCGCAACTTTTTACAATTAAATTTTTGTTATCAAGATATCTGAAATAACTGCAAAATGTTTTATAGATTTTGAATTATTTTTCTGTGAAATATAAATATGAAGTTAAATTATTTTTATAATAGTGAAAATAAATATTATTTTAAGTAGATGTTAATGTTTTTGATTATTGAACTTACTGCATAAGCTCTTATGAGTTTTTTTTGTTGGTAAGGGAGATGAGAATTTTCCAAAGACACCAAGAAGGATTGACCAACGATGTAGAAACTTTGAGCGTGGTATTATATAATAACAATGGATTTGCCTATTATTAATACTATTTTGCTAACAGTGTCGCATGATTTAGGTACAACATGTATGAGGTAATTACTAAGGTACATAGAAACAACCGCTATAGCTCAGATCAAATTAATGAAAAAGGAAAACGAAAAGAAGAAAAAAATTGTTGTAATCGCAAGAAAACTCAAACTGTAATTTAAAAATCTACACCAAAACAATGAACCATATTTTATGGTCAAGAAAGACCACAGTATGGTCAAAAAAGAAAAGGCAACATGAGCAACCTATGAAAAATAACAGCTACATAAGATATAAATTTTTTATATATGTAATATATATAACTAGAAACTTAAACGATCGAACAAATGAAAGTTTTGATGAATTTTGCTCTCTTTCTTCTAACGTTATTAATTTAAAGATATGCTTCGGAAAAGATTCTGTAACTACATTCCATTGAATTTCATGTGACAGTACTTTACAATGAAAAAATAATTTCTACTTGGCCCCCGTTTTTCGGAAACATCAGTTGCAGTTAGGACGCGACTTTGAAAATATTGATATACGTACGTATTACTGTAAATATCTCTTTTAGAATATAAGATCAGTAGGTATCTTGAACGTTGCTCTTGAGATACTATTTTAAATACATTATTTAATTTAAATTTGATTGTTATAGACAATTAATTTATAGACAAGGTGGTTAACAAAAAAAATTGTTTTGTTATACTACATATTCTAGAAAATTATGTAGTATCCTAATTTTGTAACCAACTATGAAATCCTTCCCAATTATTTTTTTACATGCTTATTTCAACAAAAAACACTTAAATAATACAATTAAAACCCCAAAATTAAAAAACTATTTGCTATAACTCAAGAACTATCGTGGCTAGAAAAAACAATCGACCTTATAAGTCGACCAAAAAGAAAACAAAAATAAATAAATTAAAACGTATCGTTACCGTTATATGTTATATGTAGAAATATTTTTAAAAAAAATAAAATAAAGCAAAATATTATTTTTTTTCTTTAAAATCAACGTGATCTTTCTTTTAAAATATTATCATACTCTTAGCGGTACGTCAGTAATATGAATTGTTGCGTGACCGCCGCAAAAGACGTTTCCAATAAAGTACAGTTACACATATTTACCAATTTCCTTTATTCCTATTTTCCCAATCCATAAATCAAACAGTACATTGTACCATAGGTTCTAACATGTAATGTTTGATTTAAAATGGAGGTTACGTTTAGTTGGTTAAAGTTCAGCACTACCAAAGAGAATTCGCGCTTTGATATCATTGGTACCTTACGAGATTCCCATGGAGGTATGAAATAAGGCCCTGCGAAATAAAGCCTTCGGGGTGTTATTTCTCATATGTAATAACATCGACTTTTTCAGAAATAAATCCCCGGGGTGTTATTTCTCATTTAATGTGAAAAGTCCCTGGTTGTTAATTCTCATGTTTTGTGGTCTTATTTCTCTATTATATGTGTAATAAAATCCACTTTTGTAATACTAAAACCTGATTATTCAAAAAAAAAACTTTATAGTAAAGTAATAAACAACATTCAGAAGGACTACCTTATGGTGTTCTATCAAATAATATTCAGGAAAAGGGTAATATATATTCTTTTTTAAGTCAATTTGGTTATTCTAATCTACCTGAAAAAAAAAATAAAACTCTATAGTGCCAATTCAAATCCAATTACTATGAGAAATAAGACTCCGAGGTGTTATTTCTCTTAGTAATTGAGAAATAAAACCACGGGGTGTTATTTCTCAAGAAGCCGAAGATTAAATTGAAAGAGAAATAAGACCCCGGGATGTTCTTTCTCGTTCAATGAGAAATAACAACCTGGGGGCTTTATTTCTCAATTACTATGAGAAATAACACCCCGGGGTCTTATTTCGCAGGACCTTATTTTACGGCGCCGATTGCCACTTGCGTTTGAAAAGAAAAATCGCCAAAATTCTATAATTTAATTTAATACATTGAGTGAACCAGCATCAGTCCCCTTTTGGTTTTTATTATATAATTTTTTTTTTTTTTATTAACATAATCTAAGTGACATGTGTACACCCGACTGTCATACTCTATAACGATACAATAAAACATTTATATCACAAACATTGTTTACATATTGAATTGATACCTATTGTATTTAATCACTTTACAATTTATTATAACATCGGTACTTTAAGAAAACATTTCGAAATTAATTAGGAAAATTTAATTAATACTTAATATTATGTTTTATTGAAATTCAATATAATTACCTCCACACTGTACCCATAAAAAAACAATAATAAACTAAAAATAATTATGGTATAATAAAAATGGAGCGCACATTTTTTTTTCCCCCAAAATGCTAAAGAAAATTTTAATAGTTTTGAAATTTATGTTTAAAATTTTGTTTATTTGCATAAGAAAATGTTTTTCTTTTCGGATTTCAAAACTTATACTGAAACTCAAAACATTAAAAAAAAAAAAAATAATTAAAGAATTAATTTTAAATAAAATCAAAATACAATATGGACTCCATTCTATCTTTTATTAAAAAGTTGCATTAAAAGGAAGTGATTCTATTTTAAATTCATCCCATTTGGGATTTTTCGAATAAAAAAAAAAAAACATAAGTGGAACATAAACAAAACTGAACAGAAAAAAAAAAAACAATGGTACATTTTTGTTAAAAAGAGTTGTACTGATATTATGTATATGGTACATCAATATAATTATGTACAATGTTCGCCACGAGTTTGATTATTTTCGTAAGAACAACAACAAAAATAAAAAACAATAGGAAAACTGAAATATTTTTTAAAAGGGTTTTCCGGTTCTTGTTATATTAAGACAAAAGTAAATTCGCTTTTGTCTCCTTTAAAGATTCTTTTAAATTTTTATTTTTTCTTGTTTTCTTTAACTGATTCCTGTATTACGTACAAGTAGACAGAAAATTCATTGGAATTTCGAATAATAATTAACTAAAAGATACGTACATAGAAAAAGATTTTTAGGATGTATTAAATTTCGAATAAATGGAATTACATTTATAAACAAGGTAGAATGTAAACCAACGGTTTTTAAAAGCGCACATTTCCAAAAGACATTTCCAAAAGACTACAAACTGTTTAGAATTGTGACTTGCGCAAAAATTTGAAAATTTCATGTAATAAGGAAAAACGTGAAAATAGGATTTTTCTGGAATTTTGAGGGGCTGTAAATCCGGAACCCTATATAACTAAGAAAACCGTAAACACATGTAAAAATATATTACTGGAGCTTTAATTATTATGTCTTGCCGAAGAAAAATTTGTACAGGTGCTTAAGTTACAGATGCCTAAAAATAGCAAATTTTAAATTTTTGAGAACTAATAGCTCTTAAATAGGGGCTGGTACAAAAAACAATTCTAAGGAAACTTATACGAATTCCAAAAGTTCTTTCTTGTCTCAAAATTGCAGCTTCCTATCTCAAAGCGTGCTGGAGTTATGAAAATTTGGTTTTCACATAACGGTAAATTTAAATAGTAAATTACATAATATTGCATAATTTTGATATTGATTTATAAAGGTAAAAAAAATTCATGTCGAATAGCGTTTTCAGATTCAAAAAAATGTTAAGCGGAACATGAAATATATGCGTTAAAAAAAATGGTTTTTTCAAAGTTTGAGGGGCTGTAATTCCCTCTTGGATGGGGCTACATGAAAAAGTTGTTCCACAAAATTAATTTTTTTATGAGACCTACCCACGGTTAAAAAATTTTTTTCCCTATCTTTAACGGTGTAGAAGTTTTGCAAACAGACGAACAGACGGACGGACGAAAAGACATTGAATCAAAAATCTGCATGCAATTTTATTCAGAAATATTATATCTATAAACAGTGAGTCTTAATCACAATAGAAAAATCATATTAAAAATTCGGAAGTACAAAACTCAGAGACATGACAAAGCTATAATTGTAAATATATTATAAACAAATAATGAAAAAACCAAGGCTTTTCAAAAAAGTACATATTATCTAAAATTAAAAAAATAAAACATAAGTTTTGAGTAAAGCGTATATATATTGAAAAAATATATTTATAACAGGGAATTTTGAGTTTATGACATCTTACAGTACAGCTCCTAAATGGGGAGAGGACAGAATATTTTCTGAAATAACTCATACTTATTTACAAAGATCTAACTCCTCTCCAAAATTCAAGTTTCTCACTTAAACCTTTGGACAAATAGGAGTCAAAATTTTGCAAACATTAAGTTTTGCATAACAGTAAATTAAAATACCGTACGGCAAAAGTATGTATTTATTTAATTTAGTATACATATATATATATTTAGAAAGCTTATAAAAGCAGCTAACGTTTAGCGTTTCCGTTTGAGATAGAACATGTGTTATAATAATTTAAATCTAGCGCTTTTTTTAACTTTTGTGGTCTACAGATAGGGCTCCATAACAGATAGGGCTACATGAAAAAGTTGTTCCATAAAATTTATTTTTTTACGTCTATCTATCCGTTAAAATTTCTCTAGTTAAAATTTCATTGCTCTATTTCAAAAGGTGGAAGTTTTATTTTTAAAACAAATATTCGAAATTTACATTTAACCCCTATCAAGTTCCTATATTTCCACAAAGAAAAATGGTACACTTAGTTTTTAAAATCTGTGTACACCAAATTTTATAGGATATTAACATTTCTTCATTTTTTCAGAGTCTAATGTTACAAATTCTGGAATATTGTCGTATCTGGAATATCAACGTATATGCTAGGTATGTAATGTAGTAGTCTAAATCCTTTTTACACAGGCAAATTAAATACAGCATTGCTAGTTTGTGTTAATCAAATTTAACAATAGCTAGTAGAAAATATAAAAACTTAAAAGTAAATATAAAATTTTTCAAAAAAATATAAAGATAAAGAAATTTTTATTTTAGAAGAATTAGATTTAATCTGAGAAACAGAAGTGTGAGTTTTGAAAAACCCAAGTACTTCGTCAATATTCAAAAAAACTTCTTCAACATACGATTTTTAAAACCGTTTTTACTTTCTTCTCTCTCTTCTTTTCTGTCTTTAAATTCGAGTCTAAGACACAATCACAAATAATTCATCCTGATTTAATATTTTTCACAATATAGATTCATTTTATTAGTTGAAATTAATCATTTTAAATCCTTAAATCAAAATTTAAGGATTCAAATAAGAAATTATGTCTTAGGTTATTTAAATGTATAAACATATGTGAAGTTGTATTTTTATATATAAATACGATATAACTTGAGAACATTATTTTAGGTTAATTTTTAAAATAATTCCTAAATAAATTTTTTTCTTCAGAATAAGGATGTCAATAATAGGCATCGCGAAAAAAGTGCCCAAATAAAAGTTCCCAAAACCAAAAAGAGAAAAGTGCTCAATTTATCCAAAATGTTCCGTAAGTTTCTTACAAATTTTGAGCACTTTTTTCTTAGGAACTTTTTTTATGCAGCCTCTTAAAATTAATTAGAAAATTAAAAATGATTTTTTGAATAATCGAAACCGACACCGACCGACACCGACACAAAAAATATTTTATATTTTTAAGTTTAATATAGAAAATTCTTGTCTTCTATTGATTTATATATAAGTATATATTATTTACTATAAATTATCACATATTTCTTTTTTAAATCCGGGCCAATACATGAAAATGAAATTTAATCTCACTTTAACAATTTGTAAATAGTAAAATATCTATCTTTAACCAATTTTTTTACTTTTAAATATTTTCTTTACTTTTATAATGAGAAAAAAAACCATAGACAATTCTTTCATATTTCATATGAATTAGAAACTCATATTTTATATAAAATTGGAAATAAAAACAGAAGGGATTCATTTTGTTCAGTACTTGTATAGTTGTATAGTATTATAATATAAAAGATAACTCGTATGTAACAATCATATAATTAGATCTAATATCAATAAACTAAAAGAAAAAAGAAAATTTTAAAAATTACACATTTCCTTTACCAGCCTCATCATGATTTATTATATTAATAAAAAATCTAGTAAAAAATATATATTTATCCTTGTCAACTCTATTATATATACTGTTAAAAATACTACATACTATCAATCTGCTTATAATATTATAAAAAACTTAATGAAACTAGATTCAAGAATTTGTACGACAGCTTCCCAAAAATATGATTCTAATACCTTATTTAAAAGATTGAAAAAAATATTTGCACAATTATATCTTCGGTTGACCACTTTCGATCGGTGGATTTGAGTAGCTACCATGCAACTTCTTTTTATATATGAAAATAACTAAGTCCCTATTGAAGCTATAGGTATATCTGAAAATTTATGAATAGAATTTAAGTCTTATGCCTCTTAGTCGTATGGTTTTGATGATATGTAAACTGGTTTCAGAAATTAATATGACAGCTACACGATAGCATAGTCCGATCTCAACTAAATACAAATATTTTCAAAAATTATTTATGTGAATTTTATGGCTCTTTTATGTTTTGAGTTATCGGGATGACGGAGAAACAAAACTAAATCAACTAATTTTTTGATACTGATACGATCGACAGACTTTAGTGTATCATGTCTAGTTCTTTTCTTTGCAAACAGAGTAATTTTAATATACGCGTGACTATCGATCGTACGTGTATAAAAATGTATTTGGCAGTAAGTATACATTTCTATTTTATTTCTTCCTTTTTAGCACCTTTTGAAAAATAAAAATTTCAATTTCACTCTTTTCGTTCATCTCTCTGTCTGTCTGTCTGTTATACAAAAGTTCTACACCGTTTAAAATGAAGCAATATAATTTTTACATTCATTTATCCATTTAATTAACAGATAAATTAATGTTATCAAACTGATTTTTTATGTAACACTACATATTGCAGCCCTACTGCAGTCCCTCAAATTTAAAAAAAAAAACATCATATTTTCAAATGCTTATACATCAGATTTTACTTATTATTTGTTCAATCCGAAAATAATATAATTTTTTGTAATTTCGAATTTAAATTAACCGTTATGAGAAAACAATATTTTGTAAGACTTTAATTCTTAATTATTTCGGAAACCTTTTCATCAGAAATCAGCCTTGAAATCCTGACAGCTGAAAGATCTTTGAGAATTAACATTAGTTCGGTTAAAAAAAAAAGTTTACACTTCCCCTTACTTAGGAGCTTCAAATAGTCAAAAATTTCGATTCCGCCATTTTTAGACATTTGTGCATTTGTTTAGACATTTGTTTCATATTTTATATCGTAAGTAAGACATAAAATATGAAAACTCCAATTGTCCTTTTGGAAATGTGCGCCTTTAAAAACCTTTTGTTTTATATACACCTGGGTTATTTTTTTTTCCTCTTTATTTGTTCGTAAACAAAACAATTAGTTGAATTTTTTCTAAAATAATATGTATGTATGTATGTATGAATGTATGTAGAAACTTTGACTACCAGATCTTCAATAAATATAATACCTATACATTTTAATTATAATTCTAGTTTTTAAAACTAGAAAATCCCGAGAATACATAGTCTTTATTTTGTAATTATTATATTAAAATTTGTACCTATATATAACAAACCTGAAGAATATAAGAAGATAAGGTGACCAGTACTTAACAACTATTTACAACAAAAACAACAAAAAAAAAAAAGTACATCAAAATATTATTAACAAATTATTGAGACGTTCAAATTAATAATTACATTTTATTGTACGATCAGGTACTACTCTTTTATTAGTTATACCCGTACGATAGGATCGGGTATAATAAAATTACTCCTCCGTTTGTAACACCTCGAAATAAGCGAGCTAGATATACCTTCAAAGGTATGGATCGGATCAGAAAAAAATTCTAAGACTTTTGAGCCATGTCCGTCCGTCCGTCCGTCCGTCCGTCAGCACGCTAACTCAAAAACTAAGAAAGCTAGAATCTTGAAATTTACACAAAATATTTTGAGAGTAATTTGTAGGTTCCCTATTTTTTTTGGTTGAGTTTGGACCAAGCCTTAGGGTAGCTCTCGAACACCTAACTTTTAGATCCCCACATTTTTTTTGCAATAGAGCTATGAAATTTTAACTACTGATAGATCTCACAAAAATATTAATTTTATTTTTAATAACTTTTTTTTGTAGCCCAACCCGTTACGGAGCTACAGCTCCCCAAAGGTTCAAAACAGCTCTATATTTAAATTATTATAGCACAAGTTGTATAAGGTATATCTTCATTTTGAAAACGCCAAACGATTACTACTTTCATTAGCTTTAAAAGTTTATATACAATAAATATATAATTTTGGCATACGGTGTCTTAATTTACCGTTATGCGAAACTCAAATTTTGCAAAATTCTTTAACCCTTCCATCTTCTAAACGGTTAAAGTTGAAAACTTGAAATTTTGACAGAAGGTAGATCTTGGAAAATTAGTATGAGTCATTTCAGAAATTTTTTTTGTATCACCCCCCGTTTAGGAGCTGTAAGGGGTCAAAAACTGAAAATTTCCTATTTTTAAACACCTGTAACTTGAACACCTGTTAAAATTTTTTTGAAGTAATACACAAAAATTAAAGCTCCAACATTATATTTTTATTTCTGTTAACAACTTTCTTTAATAATATACGGTTACTTTATAATTGACGAAAGTGTTACTTGATTTTTTCAAATTTTCTAACAAATTTCTTTAACGAATTTTTTCCATTTTGTTTTACTCGATAATTTGAAATTGTTGAGGATATAATGCGTAGTACAAAAACATGTAATTAAATAAACAACATAACGGTTGCTTGAAGAATTTTTATTTATATGATATTGATATATATACATACTTATATAATATCATGTTTATTTACATATCGTATATGTCACTAGTGAATGAATGATAAGAGTATAGATGTATATTATATAGCGCCGTATTTACATACATATATGTATTTTATTGTACTTATAAGAAATTATTCTATCAATGGAATATTTAAATATAATATAATATAATATTTAAAATTATATTTACTGTTTTGTACTTAGTAAATTTAATATGCATTTACCGCTTAGTATTAAATGGTACTATAGAATATTTGAAAAAGTTTTGGATTGATAATCGTAATGTGGAAGGTTAGAATCTGCTTTTGAAGAATGTACATATAAACATATAGTTTGAATATATGTACAACCCATAGTTCTAGAAATTATAAAATTCACCGAAATTATTTTAAAATACTAAAATATTAAAAAAATAATATTGTAAGCAGAGTGACAGGCTGTGAACATACTAACGGTTCGTACGGGTATCTAAGAGTTGACAAAGTCAACTGTATTCTTCCTCGTTTTTCTTTCATTTTGTTTTTATTTCGTGTTAAACCAGTATTGAATAAGTCTTTTATTAAATCACAAGATGAATTATTAGATTGGTTCTTAGAAAGTACTTCAAGAAATTCCAAAAATTGTTTTTGCTGAAAAATGAAGGCACAGGTGCGTTTTTTTTTTTTTTTTTTGTTGTTTGGACGTGGAGTTTTTCCATGTACTTTTAGTTAATATTTTATTATATAAATTGACTGGATCCCAAGTTGAATAAAAATGAATGAAGTTTTTATACTAAAAAAAAACAACAATATATCAATTAATTTTAAAAGTTAAAAAAAAATTCCATGTAAGCAAATTTTTTATATAATTATGTAAGTAACAAAACAAAGAAAGTTAATTATGAAGGAAATTTTTTGTCTATTTGTATTCACAATAATTTTGTTTGTTTGTTTTTTTGCCATTGTGAATTACTTTTGCTTAATATTTATCTTTTTTTTAATTAATTTATGTATTTTAAGCACTTGTTAATAAGAAAGATCCACGTGTTAGAGATTGTAGGTATTTCATGAAAAATTATTATAAATTTATGAAACGATAACTGATAAACCTATATATAAAATTATATACATATAAACATACTTTTAAGATAAAATCAATTTATAATATGTATGTATATACGTGAGCAGGTTTATTTGTTCGTCTAATAGTGGAGAATGCACACTTTAAAACAATGAACCTTAATGATTTAGAAAAATAAATGAGAGAGAAGAATGGTTAACCGATTAAACACGTCATGGAATAACCTATCATATGGAATAACCAATGCAACGTTAAACTAAATGGCCAATTGCACAACAAATTGAAAAGCAAACCGAATAAACAATAAATTCAGACTGAAGAGTAAAATAAATAATTTTAAATTGAATGGATCTAATACGAAATCTCGGTTTTACAAAATCTCGTTTTACAAAATCTCGTTTTTACAAATTCTCGTTTTAGAAAACCTCGTTTTTTTTTTTGTGTTTTTTTTAAGTTGGGCGGCCCAAAATGAAAGATATTAATTTTTAAACAATAAACTTTTAAAAATTGAACTACTAAATCAACTGTCTTAAAACATATGAGTTCGGGTCTTTTAATTTTTCATTAAATATTGAAACCGGTATTCTTATATGAATTTTATTATTGTGTCCATTTGATTTCGAAAAGGGGTAATTTCTCTTTTTTCAGTTTGAACAAAAAACTTCAACAATATAATAAAAAAAAACTTTTATAGAATATATGAGAAATAAGACCCCGGGGTGCTATTTCCCATTAAATGTGAAATAAAGCCCCGAAAGTATTATTTCACAGTTAATGATAAAAAATATCCGGGGCTGTTATTCCTCATTATGATGAGATGCTTCCGGGATGTTATTTTACATTTAATGAGAAATAATACCCCCGGAGCCTTATTGCGCAGGCCTTGATATTATATTCTTAAAAAAATAAATATATTAAATATTCCTCCCGCCCCCTCCACAAATAACTTTTTTAATTCGAGCATGTTGCCGATGTGAATAATAAAAATACGAGACCTAAAATTTAATGTATTATTTTTGCTGTACTAAAAACGAGATTTACCGAGATTTAAAAAAACCAAGATTTTGTAAAACAAAATTTTGAAAAAACTCGATTTTGTAGAACGAGATTTTGAAAACCGAGATTTCGTATCGCTCCGAAATTGAAGTGTGTACAATTGCACAAAAATTTAACAGACCGAACTAATAATTCATAAAAGAGAAATCAATCGGCTTACAGTTTGTACATTATAATTGTATATTTAGTTACAAAATAACGAATTCAATAATTTGTTTAGCAGACCTTTAACATTTTTAAGCAACTGTATCCTTCTCGAAATAATAAAATTTAATAAAAAGTATGGTAAATTATACGAATTATATCAATCGAAATTATTTCAAAAGTAAATGTTTTAAAAAATATCTGTATAACAGAACATTTACTAACTTATAAACTGTTAGGATACTTAGGATAAAGGTAAAAAATTAAGGCCTTCTTAAGGCCTTGTTTAATCATTAAAAGAATTATTTCTAAAAATTTTGATATGCTCAGTCTTTTAATTATATTCGCACATTTAACTGCAATATCTCAGAAACGGTAGTACAGATTTAGATGAAACAAGATGTATATGCTATAACGATTGTATTATGCTCTACAATATTGAAGAAAATGGTTCCACTTTATTTTCTTACGGGAAAAATATAACGGTTTAATTAAAATAGTACCAAATGTTAAGAAAATTTTGTAATGAATTTTCCGGCCACTAGATGGCGGCATTGGTACTAATGGCATATATATTCGGAAACTTGATTATATTAAGTACCGTTATGGGATGACATCATTCAAATCGATGATCACCCCTGTGCGAAAGTATATCCAAAAAAAATTTTATAACAGTTCTTTTAATAAAAAGCGTATAAAGATAACTGTCTGGAAAAAACTGATATCTTGCTTTGCGTATCAACAAGAAATATTAAATAATTTAAGACAAATTACACCTATTTTATTAAAATAAAGTTTAAAAATAGTGGAGTTGCTAAATAAATTATTGAAACACTAATCTCTTTTAAAATTTTACTATTTAAGCCTTTTTGCAGTTTGCAATTCTTATGTTAATAGTTCTGTCATAATCACATCATCAATGATGCATCAAAGTATTTCTACAGCGCTGAATCTTGTAATTTTATAAACAACTACAAAACCGATTATAATTCAGAATCTAATTAAGCATTCTCCAAACTCTTCTTAAAAAAAAATTATTTAAACCCTGATTTTGCAACCAAATATAAAATTCTTTCTAATAGATAAATTTTGTTAATAATATTTCCATCAATGGTAAACAGTTGTCACATAATAACATTTATTTTAAATTGTAATTTCTGCATTGTGTATTTTCTACATTTTGACTACATTCATGATTATGTTCTTCTGAATTTTGGCTTTTAATCTTTTCTGAATCTTGATTTTCGGGACTTCGTTTTTGTGGCAAATTTAGTGATGCCATTATCTAAATTTTGACAAGAATATATTTTTGACCCATAGAAAAACTCAAATTTTGGGTCCTAGGGCGAAACTCAATTTGATTGCCAATAGAATATAATTTTTTTTTATATAACCAATTAAGCCTATTTTCGTATACGATAGCTATGGAGTTGCGCCAAACAAACACTAGTTATATTCAATAAAATAAATTTATAATAATATAAAAATTGAAGAAAATTGTTAGAATAATCTGTTAGAGAAATTGTGATAAATCAAGTCACACTTATGACAATTTTAAGGCAACCCTATATTATTAAGAAAAATTATTAACACAAACAAAAATATAATGTTGCGAGCTTTAATTTTTGTATATTACTTAAACAAAATTTGGACAGATGGCCAAGTTACAGGTTTTTAAAAATATAGAATTTGCCGTTTTTGACCACAGCACCTTACAGCACCTAAACGGGAGGCGACACAAAAATATTTGCTGAAATGACTCATACTTATTTCCAAAGATCTAATTTCTGTCAAAATTTCAGGCTTCTAAGTCAAACCGTTTGAAAGATAGAAGGGGTCCGAAATTTTGCAAAAATTTAGTTTTACATAACGGTATATTAATATACCGCATGACAAAGCCACATTTTTATTTTATATATATTTATAAAGCTTATGAAACTAGCTATCGTTCTGCGTTTTCAGATTGAAAATACACCTTATAGAACCTGTGTTATAATAATTTAAAGATAAGGCTTTAAGGCTTTTTCAAACTTTGTAAGGCTGTAGCTCCGTAACAGAAATGGGGCTACAGAAAAAGTTGTTCAACAAAATTAATTTTTTTGGCGATGCCTAACCATAGTTAAAATTTCATTGCTCTATTTCAAACGGTGTAAAAGTTTTGTAAACATCCAGACGAACAGAGTGAAACTAATAAGCACATTTTTTCAAAATTTTTTGGAAATGTGCTAAAAATACTAAAACATAAGCCTCATTTAGAAGGACACATAAATGTATAAGCATCAAAACTTCTACAATATGAAAATGTTAAGAGAAGATTCAACAGAGCTTTAGATTTAGCAATAAAAGCAAAACACCTTCACAAAAATCTGCAGCTCCAGTAGATCTATAAGAGTTAACGCAAAATCAATTGTTATTATCTAAGACTAGGTTATATCTTATAAAACCGAGCTGTTGCTTTTTAAAAAACTCTCATATAGCTGTATTGTGTACAGTATCTTTTGATGATTCTCACCAACCACACTTAAAAACAAGCTTTTTCCTATCATTTATTCCATAAAAGAAAATTTTGTAATAAAAAAAAAAAAACAATGTAATTTGTAATAATGTTGCAATATCAATAAAAAATTTTTATTTTTAAGATACGTTATTGGTGGTACTTCATTAACATTCATATAGAACTTCATTACTATTCACAATATGTTCGAGTATGTATATATACAATCACAAATTAACTATACAATACAAATAATTCTTTAAAAATAAATAAAAAATCAATTAAATAAATACATGCATAACAAAATGGTATGATAATAATTTTAAATTAATCAAAAAATTATCTTTAATGTCTAATTATGTACTCGTATAAAATAATTATGTGCTATTCAAAATATAATAGGATATAAAAATAATTATTAAATAATAATAAAATACCATTATATACAATTATAAATTTTTTATTATATGCCAATTTATCTAATTAAATAAAACCTTGTAAAACATATCTACTTATTTCATTTCTGATATCTATAGTGAAAAAATTAAAAATTAAATTGAATAAAAAAAAAAAGAAACTTTCAATTATTCTTTTAAAAAACCCCCATTTAAATTTTATTTCTGGCAAAAACCATTTTTATTTTATATAATTTTCGTACTCCAAAATAAAAATTTTTATTTCTTAAAAAAAAATTTACTTTAAATATTTTGGATTTCTTAAAAATTTCTAAATAATCAATTGGGAACCTATAACGAAATCTCACTTTTATTAATCTGCATTTGCAAAATCTACTTTTTTCAAAATATGTACCAATATTCTTTTAGATACTTAAAATCGTACTTTTATTTATTATTATTAGTTTCACTCTATCCATTTGTCCGTCAGTCTGAGTGTTTACCAAACTTCTAAACCGTTTGAAATAAAGCTATGAAATTTTAACTACGCATCGTCAAAAAACTAATTTTGTGCACAAGCACAACCAAATTTTATAGAAGTTGGAGCCATAAAACTTGATCATCATTTGTAAGATTTCAGACCCCTAGTTCATTAAGTTCCAAGAGATACAAGAAGCCTGAACCGGTTAGATCTTTGGAAAATTTGGTATGAGTCATTTCAGCAAATATTTTTGTGTCGTCCCCCCGTTTAGGAGCTGTAAGTTCAAAACTGAAAAATTCTCTATTTTTAAATAGCTGCAACTTGGGCATCTGTCCAAATTTTTTTGAAATGATATACAAAAATTAAAGCTCCAGTATTATATTGCTGGTTTGTATTAATATTTTTTCTCAATAATACAGGGTTACCTTATAATTGACGAAAGTGTGATTTGATTTTTCTCAATTTTTTCTTACCAAAAAAACAAATCGAACAATTTTATTTTTTAATATATCTACTCTTTACTCTAGCCCTATTATGGAATATTTTTTAATTTTGGAATTTTTAATTTTGGCTTTTTGAAAACCCTTAGTTTTTCCCATTGCTTGTCTTAATCTTCTTTTGAAAAATCTCTTTTTTTGAAAATCTGTCTTTTGTTACGAAAGCTCTCTTTTTAAAAAAAAAAGTTTACTTTATTCATAATGAAAGAAAAACTTTGAAGTTAGTTGTTGTTGTTTAAAGTTAGTTGTAAAATAATGAGGGTTCCGATAATTTGTCTAGCGTGGTTTGAAGCAGTACCATATTTTTTATTTTAGGAACTCAAGGACTTAAAATGATGAATCCTAATAAAAGGACTTAAAAGGAGAAAAAATTAAAATTCTTCGGATAAGAAAGACAAATTTCAAAATTCCAAGTTATTTGTTTTTGTACAATTAAAAATTGAAAATTTCCCCCACGATTTTAAAGGCGTGATTGCAGAAATATCTATGTAATGAAAATAATTAAAAGAGACTTCAAATTGGGTTATAAAATCAGGGTTGTACGCTATTTCAGTATATGTATATATATAAATATTTTCTCTATATAACCCAATATATACATGTATAACGTAGATTTTAAAAAAGCTAATTAGAAAAGAAGATTTTTTAAGATGAGATTTTGTTGTAAATTCAATTTATTCGCTCAGGAACTGTTAATAGATTCTAACAATTTACAATTTTATTAACATTCTAATTATTCCACAATCAAGTTTTGAATTCTCGTTTCTCACAATCTCATTTTTTTCAAAATTTTGTTTTTTTAAAATTCTGGTTCTTCTGAATTTTGTTAAATCTGTATTTTTTTTTTTCAGAAAATAATCATCATATTCTTCCTAAGACACAAAAATATTTTATTTTAGACACAAACCTTCACACATAAAAACAAAAACAGCAAAAAAAAACTTTCATGTAAGGAATGCAATTAATGGCTCAATTAAAACAGATCTTAATTAAGCAGAAATTAATGTAATTATCCTAATTAAATGCAGGTGGTCTGGACAATAAAAATAGAAAGCAATACTGAAAGTAATAACAAGTAATACAGAAATTAAGAAATGAAAAATTAATACAGAAAAATGTTAAGAATTTATCTACTGCTTTTAAAATCAAATCTAGCGTTAGAAGGAAAAAATATTAAATTTTTGAAAAATAACAAATTTTAAGGTTCAGATTAGCATAAAAGATGTCATAACTGGGACTATTAAAACATTATTAAAATAAAAACAAAGCAGAATGTAAACCAAAGATTTTTAAAAGTAGACATACAAAAGATAATAAAAACAGTTTAGAAATGCTGTGACTTGCATCAAAATTTGTATTTTTTGTTAGAATTTTGTATATAAGAAAAAATATGGAAAATTAAAACACTTCCTTCTGTTTTAAGGAGGCCTTTTATAATTAAGAAAAACATATACATGTATAGAAGTTTTATGTGAAGTATGTGAAGTTTTAACATTTACGTTGTATTTTGACTAAATCTGTAAACTAAAAATAGTAAATTTTCATTTTTTACCTCTAACAACTCTAAAACAGGGGGAGGTACGAAAACATTTTCGGAGTAACTTATGCTAATTATAAAAAAATTCTCCTTCAAAATTTCAAAATGCTAACAAAAAGTGTTCCACAGCAAAATCATCAAAAATTTTGTTTTCATATAACAATTAATTGATTGATAAATGATTGTATATTGTTAAAATTTTTATATTGATTTATAAAGCTACAAAAAAGCTTCTGATCGTTTGTCGTTTTTAGACTGAAAAAATATTAAACAAAGCCGGAGATATGTACAATTTAAAATAGGGTTTTAAAGTTTGAGGGACTCTACATGACAAAGTTGTTTTTTTTTTTTACAAGTGACGGTGCAAAACATCGAAAGTTACTCAAAGCAACTGCACGAGGTTCCTCTGTGTAGTGTTGCACTTAAACCTTTTGATTGGTTACCCGCTTTAAAACCAAACTTTTGGATGGGTTCTCTAAGACATAGTGATATAATGTATAGTTTAGCTTTGGGGAAAAGGGTGAGAGAAGGTTTACTTATAGGAAATTGGGTTTGGGATAATTATTGGGATTATGGAGGATGAAGGGGATTATGAAGGATGTTAATGTTCTTCTTAAAGTTCGTTATATTAGTTCTAATATTAATTCTACAACAATCATTTTTTTTTTAAGAGCTCCCCATGGTTAAAATTTTGATGCTCAATCTTAAACGGTAAACAGACAGATGAACAGACGGAGGAGCGAACATCAGCAATTTTGTTTTGGAAAATTTGCTAATATGTAATATTTTTTTATTACATACATTATATTTTTTAAAAGAAATAAGTATATATATGTACTAAAGTAAATATATAAGCCAAACAATGTTAAAATTTAATATTAAATAAAATTCTTCGGAAAAAAGAAGTATTGAAAATAAATTATAAATGCAACTTTCAATTGAAAGTTAAAAGCATTTTATTTTTATCACGATTTAAAATAGACAACAAAGTCTTAAATATACATTTTTAAGTATATATGTATTTTTTTTTTTTGAAATAATTGTGATACTAATTGTATTTAAAGTAAAATATAGTTTTATTTCTATTTACAAATTTTTTTTTACAGATAAAACCTTGAAGGTTGAATATTAAATTAACTTTTTTTATTAAATATAATAAATTGCAATCATTAAATGGTTTATAAATAAAACATTCTAATACTTTTCAATATCAATTCAAAAGACATTTAAAAATTGAAAATTTTATACTGTGACAAAAGTCACAGAAATTTTTTACACGCTACGGGACAAAATGTTCCGTTTGTTAAGTTACTAGTATGATACTACGAAATTAGCCACAGCCAAGGAATCAACGTAATAAAAGTAATGATACCAAAAACTGAAGTTTAGTCAAACATCAATAATAAATGACTTAGTAATTGGTCTATGGGGCCAATAGGCGGGGAAAGAAAAAAAAAATGATAGCACGAAACGATTGAAGAGATCAAACCAAAAATTTCCATGGCATAACGGACTTACTTTTTTCTAAATAATATCGCCAAAATATCCTTCAAATTTATTGTAAAAATAAATAACTGTTACTGTTATATAATTATCTAAAATGTTTTAAAATTCAAAGTTTGTTGTAAAATACAAAAATTATGAATAAATTTCTATTGTGATTTTTTTTAAACATCCAATAGGGCATCTAATAGTTATTTGCAGGTCTAATAATATGATTGCAAATCGTTTGTTGTAAGTACCTTATTATACTAGACAATAGAAAGATGTAATTGTGAAAGCAAAGGTTTTCTCCATTTTTATGCCCTACATCTAAAATATAGGATATATTACCTTTGGTATAGTGTTTGCAACCATCAAAAGAAGCATGGATATGTATATATATTTTAAACCAGTGTCATCTTCTGAGTCAATTTAACTATGTGAATCCGTCCGTCCGTCAGATAATCGGTCAGTCCGTTTGCACGATAATTCAAAAATTAATAAAGCTATCTTGATGAAATTTTTATATATGTAGTAGGTTAGTATTTACGAAAAAAGGCGGTGATTGCCAATGGGAAAACCGGTCCATGGATTCGGATTTTGGAAGCTTCCAAACGAGCCCAAGAGCAAACATAGCATATCTCCAAAACTAATAAAGATAGAATCTTTAAATTTGATTCAAGGATGTTCTGTCATGTTTCTTTTATATTTCTTCCTTTTATAATTTGAGATAATTTGGACCATGGATTTTGGAAACTTCTGAACGAGCCTAATTCCAAACGAGCACAGCTCCGAAATCAATAAAGATTGAATAAAATTGGTGCAAGAGTGTTATGTAATGTTTCCTTCATGCCCCTGAAATTTAAAATGAATTGGTTCGGGTAGCTGGCACACGATCCCCAAGAACTAAGAAGCATATCTTCGAAATTATTAAAGATAATAAGTTTATATTAAATACCTATCTAAAATAACTTCTGGATTTTTAATTTAACTTGAATTTTTCAGGTGTAGGGTATTAATAAGCCAGTTGCATCGACTTACTGTTACATGTACTTGTTTTAAATCTATTTTATCGTAAACGTTCTCTCAAACAAAATTTAGATTTGTATTTGATTTGCGTCTTTCACAGAGATGTGTACTCGATTTTATCATATCCATAAAAAATATCAATATTTCTTATATTTACTCATATTTCGATATTTTCTATATTATCTAATTTTCATGAATGTCATTTTCTCTCAAGAAATTTTGGTGCCATCCTGTTAGAAGTTAAGTGCCACCCTACCCTGTTAGAAAGGTTTATGACGACTTTTATTTTCTACATCATTTTCTGTGATAGTTTTCTGTTAAATAGCGGAACACTTCATTGCAACTATCTATATGTATACAAACTTATACACAGATCTATACAGAGCCAGAGCGCTATTAATAAAAGAAAAATTTTAGAATCAAAAACTTATGCAAAGTGTATACAGTGTTTTTTTTTAAATCTAAAATATTTTAAAATGTTTTTATCATTTTTTAATTAAATATGTAACACTTCTGTAAAACTCAAGGTATCAACAATTTAAACTATTAGAAACATTAGAATAAAGCATAATTTTAAAAATACAATCGCATTCATATATTTTTAGTCCCTTCATCATAATCTGCATCTTAAACCGCAATTATTTTAAATCTGAACATCTGTTATATGTTTAATAAACGTGTAAACAATTTGTTAGGTTTATACGTTAGATGGGAATATCGTGCAATTTCTTATCTATACAATAGATACATAATTCATAAATCAGTTATATAGAAATAATCGTTCCTCTGTTTTTACTCTCTCTCTCATCACTTTATGTATTCTCTTTGAGTTCTAAATTCTTCTAAAATTTTTTGTATACCAATTCCAAAATTTAGTACTTGAATAGAAACAGCTCTTTTGAACAGAGTTAATTCAATTTAAACTACGAAAATATGAAAGTTTTTACATTACAGTTTTTTACACTACACTACACATGTAAATATGAAGGTTTTTTAATTAATTAAATTTAGTCCTAAACTCGAATTCTTTCCAAATTCCTCCCACAAAATAAAAATTAAAAAAAAAAAAAATTTAATAAAAAAAATAAAAATCTTATAAAAAAAAAAATAACTCCAATTCGTGACAATGACCTTTATTGGACATTGCCGTGACCAGGATTCGAACCTGGGTTACTACGGCCACAACGTAGGGTCCTAACCACTAGACGATCACGGCTAAATGGAGATATAATATCTTAAATAAAAAATACTCATTAAAATTAATTGATACACATTTTATATGTTAAATAAAAGTACATAAAATGACTAGAGGTATTGTAAAACTTGTTTCTATATTTTAACATTTTGTATCTACCTTTAAAGAGATAAAAAAAAAATAAAAAATAAAAACAAAACTTTAAAAGATTTTTAAGTTTGTTTTGACTTTGGGTAATTGTATAAAAAAAAAACTTCAATTAGATCCAATTCAAGTACGTACATATATACAAACAGGTGAAAGTTGATTTTACTTTACTTTTTAACAAAATATTTGATAACAGTGAAATAACGAATACCTATAGAAAGAGGAGTATGTTATAAATATACAGTTAAATAACTAAATGGAAGATCTAACACTTAATATAAGAATATACTTTTATAAATAGCATTTAATGATCAACGTATTGGATAAACATTTTATAAGTTTATTAGAATTAAATCAATATATAAAAACATTAGCTTAACTATTAAACAATTTATAGCCTGTTTTTAGCGAATTTTTCAAGAAAAAATTGGTTTTTTATTCACTCTGTCCATACGTTCGTCCGTCTGTTTACAAAATTTTTACATACCATTTTTTAAAAAATGAATGTTGTAGGCTCTGTTTGATATTTTTTCAATCTAGATATCCCAAACGCCATATGTAGGAAATTGTTTAACCTTTCAATCTATACATCAAAATTATAAAATTTAGTATCCAATTTTACCGTTATATGAAAACAAAATTTATTTTGTTTCTTTCATAACTTCGTAACACTTTTAGATAGAAACTTGAAATATTGAGAAAAAAAAAAATGATCTTTTAGAATATTTATAAGCATAAGTAACAGAAAATTTTTTTTTATGAACTTGGACGTGGTAAGATTATTTTGATAGACATCTGTATATTAAGCTCCTGTACTAATTTTTCCAAAGTAAAACGCAAAAACCGTAAGAGTTTTTCTGAATTGTATAGAAAATCATTCATATTGATGAAAACTTTTCTTGGTTTTTGTGGTACAATTTTTTTTGGTACAAAAAGAAAACATTTCTTTGGATTTTTTCTTACATTTATCTTAGAAAAATTTACAAAATTTTTGGTACAAAACACAATATTCTATTTTTAATTTACTTTTAGAAAATGTACCCGATTAAAAATCTTTCGTTTTACATTCTGCCTTGTTTAATGTCTATGTAATGTTAGTTTTTTTTTTTTAAATATACAGTGAGTCTGATAGGTTTCTAAATTTTATCGAAAAGAAAAGGTTAATTTCATGGAAGAAATTCTATCAGTAATCTTTCGAATTCCCAATAAGAAAAATTTTATTTTTTACAGAAATTTTGTAAACACAAAATAAACGAAAACAGATTTTAAAATTTTAGAGTTTAGAGTATCAGTAAAATATAAACTGGAGTTTATTTCCCCGAATCACTTCACAAGTTTTTTACAATGTACTGAACACTTTCATTTTATTTACTGAACGCGTTCATTTTATAAAACTAACTATCATTCTATTCAAATTTATTGGAACCAATTACAGAACATGCAATTGAAATTCATTAAAATGTTCATAACAAAATCAAAAAAAAATGCGCGATTTACACTGTGTTTGTTATGGGAGTCTACTGGACTTAGAATTATTTTTAATTTCAAAATTCTACAAGAAAAGTCACGTTATATCTACAAAATGTAATAGCGCTATATTACACGATGTTGCATTTATTTTCTTTTACTTTATCTCTCACTTTGTCTGACCTAAACGTCACGTATCTCGATATAAAATGCGCAATACTTCTTAAGCAAAATCAAAATTAATTGACGTTTTAAATATTTGCAATGCATTATAATGCCAAAATACAGAATTATTTTGTCAATATTTTGTAAATTTTTCCTTACAACATTATTATCAAATTAACGTCAAAAATACGTTTGACTTTAAAAGTCTAAAATGTTGAAATAATTCAATACAAAAAAAACATCCCTAATAACAAATTTAAGAATTTTTTCTAAAAATTCTACACCCGCAATAGATTTCCATAATTGACACTTGTTTATGTACATAAATATGCATACTTTTAACGAAAAATGCATTGTTTTAAGCCAAACCAAATAAAATGGAATGCAGCTCTAACATGGATATAAAAAAGGATAATAGAAAAGAAAAATTAATTAATATTAAAACAAAAAAAAATTCTTGAGAACTTAAATTTGGTACAATAAATTCCTTCAAATTGAAATTAACCCAAATAAAAGAAAAGTAATACATGTTGTCTAAGTTCCATTGACATAGAGAAAAAAATGGCGCCTTTTTTTTAATTTCATTCAGAATTGAAATCATATAAAAATTGTAGAACATATAAATTCAATTAACCTAATTTACAACCAAAATGAACAAGGTTATTAAAAATTTACAATTATCTCTCTTATGAAATCCAATTACCAATAAAAAGAATTAGCTTGTGACTACAATTACTTCATAACTTTTTTGAATAATTTTTATATTTCAGTTGTAATTACATTAAAAAAAAAAAGTACTTATACTTAAAATTTCATATTAATTATTTTATTGCTTTAAAATAAGAAAATTAAAAAAAAATTGGAAGATTGTATATGTAATTAATTTTCTTTACATGCAATTTTTTTGATTCGGATAAGAACTGTGTAGAAATATTCCAACAAATTACAATTTTTTAAATACCAACAAAAGGCACGCAATAATTCTCTTTGATCTTGTAACTTTTTTAAATTGAAAGATCATCTCAAATGATTTCTATAAAAGATGTACATACATACATACATATATACATGTTGAGATCTTATTCAATTTTAATTTATACGAGTACTAGAAGTGGTTATTCTAAGTTTTGTTTCTCAAATAAATTTGTCAAATCTGCATTGACCTAGTCTGAATATAAAATCAACACATGGACTAACAAACTCTATAGTGTAACAAGGAACAAAGAACTGGGCCGAATCCAAGGCGAAAAATGCCGGCTGTAGAAATCAAGTTCTTTACATACGAAGGCTTTCTGGAACGAGACGGATAGGAAAAAAACAAAGAAAATCCTGAAATTAAACAGAACAGATATCAGACTATATGCAGGAATTAACACATATAATTTACTGCTAAGGGTATACTGACTGAAACAATAGTAGAAATGTGTAGAGGCTATAAATAGGACTATCCCACAATTTTTTAGAGATAATAAATGAGCGTTTAAGGGAGTTGGAGTACACAGCAAGTCACAAAGCTTAGGTGTAAGGTTATTTGTCTATCCGCCTATACCAAACAACAAGGTTTGTTTTTCCTAAACAATCTCAAATATCCAAAAGCGATCTCATAAATAACAATTTGATAAATTATGAGGGAAATTGATTCGATTCTAATACATTAATTTATCCAATGGTATTACAATTGACTTTATGTGCTATTATAATTTATCATAAAACTTCAATTTTCAATTAATCTAATAGAAGACCAACTTAATAAGGACCAACCAATTACTTAAAACTTTTCAAAGAATTAATTAATGTTATGACTTTATGCATAAGATTTAAGGACCAACCAATTACTTAAAACTTTTCAAAGAATTAATTAATGTTATGACTTTATGCATAAGATTTGTTTCAGGCAAGATAAGGATTTAGGATTTTAAAAAAAAGTTATGGATGTGATTTTGAGAAAAATTAAAGTTTTTACATATGACCTTTTTATAGAAAAATTATGTTTTTATCGAAAATCAATTACAATGTGAAAACACCCTTTATCCATATATGTATACTCCACTGTCAACCGCTTTATCCATTTTCAACCGTTTATTTAAATTTAAATTAACCGCGATTTATTTAAATGTTTAGTAGGCTATGTTTTTGAAAAAGTTTGAAAAAGTGGTTGCAATTATGTTTCTTTTTAAGTTAAAATAGTTATATAAATCTAATTTGAAATTAAATTTTGAAGTGATAAGTTATTATTAAATTAATATTAAAATTAAATTATTATTAAATTTTAACATATTGAAGTAAAAAAAATATGGAAAATAACAGAAAAATAACCACTGTTGATGTTGGAAAATGTCGAAAAAAATTAGTAAATAAAATAAATTGGAAACGTGGCGTAGAAAAACTAAAAAGGTAAAATTTTCTAAAGATTAAATTTTTCCCTTTTAAATTTTTATAACATTATCTAATGAATTTAGGAATTCATCAACAAAGATACCAGAATTGCTAGCGTGTAAACATAAAAAGTCAGTATTTTATTGTTCTTCTTTAAAAGAAGAAGATATAATAAAGTTTAATAAGAATTTTTATAAAAATATAACGAAAATTGAACAAGACAACTTCATTTTAAAATATACTTCCCAAAGTTTTCCAAAGCGTTTTCGTGCTATGAAACCTAATAGCACTAGAAAGGAAATGATTGTGAAATATTTTATTCGTGTTAGAATAAATGGGCGTTTTGAAAACAAAAACAAGTGTGTCAAAAACTTTTTCTGAAATAATTGGCATTGGTAAGGATCGTATAAAAGGCGTATGCAAAAGATTTAAACTATCTGGTGAAAACCCAAAGGAAAACAGAGGCGCTGATCGTCATTTTCCCAGATATGAAAATAAAAGAGAAAAAATTAAACAATATATTAAGGAACTGAACGCTGTAGAATCTCATTATTGCAGGAGAAAATCAACACTATTGTATTTGTCATCTAATTAAAATATTAAACTTCTTTGGACATCATATAATAATTTAAACCAGGACTATTCCGTAAAATACGAATTTTTTCGGAGAATTTTTGTCACTGATTATAATATATATAAGTTTTAAAAGTCCAGCAACCGATGTTTGTTCGGAATGCCAATTTTTAAAGACGTCTTTAATTAAACCAAATTTAACATCAAGAGAAAAAGTTGAAATAATGACAAAATTTAGAGTACACAAATTAAAGGCTGGTGCTTTCAAAGAAATTATTCGAAAAGAGGATTCCAAAGTAAAAATATATTTGTTTGATTGCCAAAAAAATCTCATTCTCCCAAAGCTTCAAGATCAGGCACCTTATTACTTAAGACAATTATACTCATACAATTTTACCATTTGTGAAGGAACTTCAAACGCTTCACAAAATAAAGATTCGATAACCATATACAGTTGGTTAGAAAATGAATTTGCAAAAAGCTCAAATGAAATCGTATCTACAGTGTAATATCACTTAACACATGCAGAATTAACACAAAATATTAAATCTATTGAATTATTTGCTGATGGCTGTCCAGGACAGAATAAAAATTCCGCCATGATAACAATGCTATGTTATTATCTGAATTATATCGCTCCTCATCACATAAAAGAAATATTTTATATATTTCCAACAATATATATTATTTGTTGGGCATTCTTTTTTACCGCCTGATCGAGTCTTTGGGCGAATTGAAAAACTTTGGCGGAAAGAAGAACAAATAGTACATCCAGAAGAATATTTGAAGATGTATGCTCAAGGGCAAGTAAAAAGACTAGGTATTGATTTATAAGTGCTAAATTGGAAAGATAAAGTCGAAGTTTTAAAACCCCCCTCTTCATGGCATTTAAGTTTTCAACAGTAAAACGAATTATTTTCAAAAGAAAAATAATACTATGGTTGTACAAGGAGAGCCTCACTACAAATCAAATATTGGAACTTTCAAAAGTCTACTAAGGAAAGGAAAATTATTATCACTGATTTAACCAAATCAACTATATCCCGGAATTGCTGTTAAAAAAGAAAAACTAGATGACATTAATAAATTACTAAGCAAACATTACGGTTATAATTGGAAAAATAATTCAGAGCTTAATTTTTATAAAAACTTAATTGAATCTGCTTCAAATTGTGACCTTAGTCTCCCAGATGAAGAAAACGATAATTTTATAGACGAAGAAGATCTCAAAATTTAATTATTTTTAATTTTTTATTTCTATAATATTTTTGTTGAAAACTGAATTTCTAAAATTTTATTTTATTTTTTTTTTTTCAAAATTTTTTAAGTCATTTTATTTTGCTGTTAGTCAATACTTTCTTTACTATTAAATAATATAAAAATATCTCAAATGTGTATTTACTCTATCAAATTCCACTTTATCCAACATGATACTATCAAAAGACGCTTTATCCCTAATACAATTTCAAAAAACGCCTTATCCACTTTTAAATCTCTAATATCATATATATTTGAAAAACTTTACGGAAAATATTTTATAATTTGTTTTGATATCAATAACCGTGCTAAAAACCCTCTTTATAATTATGTGCCTGTTAAATTTAGTAATTTAAATATTTTTTTTGATTATATCAAAATCAAAAAAAGTGGATAAGATGGATTTTGCAAGTGAACGCCTCTGAAAATCTGCAAAATTATTTATATTATTTACCTGAATAAATAAAACTCATAGCTGCAAATTTCAATTTTTTCAATGAGACTGTCTCAAATTAAAAGTTTAGGATGTGAAAAATAAATTTAAATTAAATTAAAAAATTTCAGAAAACGTTGGTTTACATAATATGGTTGATCTCTAGAAATCTATCAAAGGAGCACAATTAGCAGAGACAAGGTACCGTTTTTGAAAACATTCCGTCGTATTTTTATACCGCATAACTAGAAATAGAAAACAGAAAAAAATGTTTGGGCACATATACAACTTAACTTTGAATTTGAATTTAAATTTAAGTTTGAGCCATTCTATTCTACATATGAGTTGGGGATAAAAGCCAGAAAAACATAATCCAGAAAGACAAATACCAGAAAAGATAAAATTCAGAAAAGGCGAAAACTAGAAAAGACAAAATCCATTAAAGACATAAAAACAAATCCAGTAAAATTTAAATTTTAAAATCTACCCTACATTGAAACAAAATTATTAAAATGATATAAAAATATATTGAAAAATGATAGAAATTTTTCAAAATTGAAAATGAAAAATTTTTGACAGGGGCTATCCTAACCGCCGCTACTTATTTAAACAATCCTCTTTTTGGATAAGGCAAGTAAACACATACAACAAGAATCAGTTTGATACATTTTTTTTTTGCTTGTACAAAATCAAGTACTTTAATATGCAAAGCTATTATAAAAATGTGTTGACTTTTTTATATGAAAACCCCCGCTGCAAATTTAAACAATCCTCTTTTTGAATACGGTTAAAATCAAGTTTAATATTTTTTTCTGGATTCAGTTGGATTTTCTGGATTTAACTCTGGATTTTGTTCTTTTTGGATTTATAAATTCTGGATTTCACTCCACACCCCTACATATTAATGTTCTTTAAAAATTATTCACATATTTTAATAATGAATTTAATTATATTTCTACATTAAATATATTATTCTTAGATTATTCATAAATCTAATTTAATTTAGACCACACATAACACGTTATAAAATACATATAACACTTAACAGATATTATAGTTGGTTACACAAAATCATTAAACAACAACAACAAAATTTATTCATTCATTTTAATTTGATGATCTTGCTTACTTCACTTACTTTAATCGACTGACACCCCGACAAATGAGTGAATTGCCTTTATAGAAATAATGTTATATTAAATAATACATATGTGCATTCAATTTTTAAATTATTAGCCGCGCCGACAATGTTAAAGAATAATTTGTTAAACACTTTAGAAAATATAATTAGCATATAGTGAAACGAATCATACAAAAACTTTCAATATAAACCCTTCTGTCTATCTATCTATAAATATGATACAAAAAGAAAAATTATGATAATTATTGTTAGTTAAATTATTTGATGATTTTATAAACGCCCTCTTTCGAACAAAAATTAATAATAAAAGCAAATTGATAAGAACAAATAATAACGTTAAAAATAAATATTTAAATTTTATTTATATTAGTTAATCATATTACATTGATTTAATGTTCCTGTCCAATACAATTTTAAAGTTGGTTGTGAGCAATTTGTTATTGTTTTTTAAATATTCTTAAAATAGAAAATCAACCATTTTTTTTTAATTGAAACTAAAGTTAATGGACTTACGCGACACCACGACTTTATTTGATTCACTTGCAAATAATCAAAAGTAATCAAATTAAGTTTACTCTTCTCGCGACATTACCTTTAAATTTGATACCAAAGGTATGATCCTTTAATATTTAATCTAAAACTAAATTATATAAAGTTTAAATTACAAAAAATTTTGAAGAGCTGTAGATCAGTTTAATAGTTAAATTAAGTATTTGTATTGGCAAATACTATTGGAATGTCTTATAAATCTATTGGAAAAAGAAATGGTGTTTCTGTTCATACAGGAACACCATCAAATTCTCCTAAATATCTGCAAAGGTAACTAAATTAATAATACTAAATTTTTATCTATTAATTTGAAAAATATTTAAAAAATCAATTCAAAAGGAATTAACCCAAATTTTAAAGTCTTATATGGTGTTATTATGTATTGTTTGGACATATTAGGTCATCTCACATCAAAAATAGTTTAATGATTGATTATTTTTGTACTTCTTATTGTAATACGCCTAATTATATGCAAAACTAATTGAATAATTCAAAAAATTTAAAACATCAATTTAGCATAAATTTAGAAATTATTGCATATACCTATATAAAATCAGTTATCCAGATGTTGTAATTTGTAACATTTTGAACCTAGTTTTGAATATCTAATTGATTTAAGACTAAACTATAACAATTTCAATCATAAAATTGAATGGTATGTGGTATTACAACTGATTCGATTGATTGATTTTTTCTAAATACATAATTCAATAAATTTCTCAACATGTTCAAGCGAAAAATTGTTTGAACTCGATATTATCAATTTATTACACAAAGATCGTGACCAAGGTTTAAAATATTTAAAGTTCCTACCGTACTTTAAATTTGGTATAAATTGAAAATACTTTTAAGATAAAATATGTAAAATTGTAGTGAGATTTGATTCTATAAAATGAATAAAACACGTTACCCTAATTTTAAAAAATCTCAAACTATTAAATTGTAAAGTATTAAAATATTAAAGACAATTAAATAAAATATTATGTCAATTATATTTATTGCAAAATAAAGATGAAAGAAATATAAAAACAAAATTTGAAAGAAAATGAATATAGATAATATGATCTGGTAATATGAAATATTTATAAAATGAATTTGTTTTCTTTAAAATAAAACTTAAAACTACAATCTAACATACTCTTAAAGAACTGCACCCTTTTCATATAAAATATTTTTTTCTTTTTAATAAAGCTTTTAATTTTAATATTTTTTTTACTCAAATACGTAGTATAAAATTTTAGTGATTTTCAAAACACAAATTAATTGATACCGGTATAAGTCATATTTTGTGTGAAGGAAAGGTATTATTGATAAAAACAATCGAAAATAAACTTTAGCAATGAATTTAAAAAAAAAAAAATTTAAATATATATTTACAAAAATGTTAAAATTTAAATTAAGCAAAAATGTTTACCAATCACCTATTATAGATATTAATTATATAATAATTGATTTTATGTCAAATAATAATTAAAATTAAAAAATATTTTAGTATTCTTTAAATTTACAATAACAATGGGAAATAAAATATTTTATAATTCTAACTTTTAAATTTTAACTTTATCTTTATCTTTATCGATCACTTTTTGATTTCTTTTTTTTTTTTTTAAGTTATATTAATTAGATAATTTTTTATCTTTTATTTTATAAATAATAATTGCAGTTCAACGTAGATACAGTATCTAAACTTAAATTAAAAATAAAATCTAATTATAGTAAAGTAGTATTTTTTTAATACCTCGTTTCGTTTAAAAAATATTCATAAAAACTTAGTCAATAAACTTATTCAAATTATTGGAGTTTATATATATATATATACTTAAAAATCAGCATCTAATGTAAATACATTGTCCAATGGATTTGCTGTTACACCCCATTTTTGATATTCACCAACTTTTTTCTCAAAGAAATTTGTTTTACCATCCAGGGATATTAATTCCATAAAACTGAATGGATTAGGTGTATTATAAACCTAATAAAAATTAAAAATAAAATACATTTAAAAAATTTTCATTTATATAAAAAAAAAGTTTTTACCTTGTCAACACCCAATTCTCTTAATAAACGATCAGCAACAAATTCAATATATTGTGACATTAAATCACAATTCATACCAATTAAATTAACTGGTAATGCATCTGTTAAAAATTCTTGTTCAATTTTTACTGCTTCATCAATAATTCCAATAATACGTTCTTTACTTGGTTTTTGTATTAAATGTTTAAACATTAAACAAGCAAAATCACAATGTAAACCTTCATCACGTGATATCATTTCATTTGAAAAAGTTAAACCGGGCATAAGACCACGTTTTTTTAACCAAAATATTGATGCAAAACTACCACTAAAGAATATACCTTCAACAGCAGCAAATGCAATAATACGTTCACCATAATTTGCTGTTTTACTTGATATCCAATTAATTGCCCAATCAGCTTTTTTCTTAACACATGGTAATGTTTCAATTGCATTAAATAAATAATCTCTTTCTTTTGGATCTTTAATATATGTATCAATTAATATACTATACATTTCTGAATGAACATTTTCCATAGCAATTTGAAAACCATAAAAACAACGTGCTTCAGTTACTTGAACTTCTTGACTAAAACGTTCAACTAAATTTTCATTTACAATACCATCAGATGCAGCAAAAAATGCTAAAACATGAGATATAAAATGTTTTTCTCCTTTTGTCAATTTATTCCAATCAGTTAAATCTTTTGATAAATCTACTTCTTCAACAGTCCAAAACGATGCTTCAGCCTAAATTAAAAAATTTTAATTAATAAATTATTCATTATAAAATTTAAGGAAAATTTTTTTAATTAAATTTGTATTATGAGCTAAGAATCACTATCAGGAATAAAGAATTATGTCAGCAATAAAACTAGAACAATTATTTTGTTATTACTCAGTTCCAATGAAATATTGATACAAAAACAATGTCCCGCCAATATTAGAAAGTTCGCGCCAAATTACCATGCTTCATAAATTTTTTTCATATTTCACTAATTCTTAATTAATGAAATTATTGTTAACATCGTTACTCAGATACGTGAAATACGTAATAATAAATCATGGTAATCATAACATTATGATAAATTACACCTTTTTTTTTGAAACAAACACTTGTGAATAGATCCAAATTACCTTTTTATACATTTCCCAAATATCATGATATTGAATAGGGAAAATAACAAAACGTCTTGGATTATCCCTTAATAATGGTTCAATTGATGGATCAAATGGAACTTGTGATTTATTTGCAATTGATTCAGCTTCATCGGGTTTACTTGTTTTTGTTGGAATATATGAGTCCTCGTCATTATTTAAAGATATTTTACGAACGTTATGTGCATTCTCAGTCAAAACTTTTCTTGGACTCTAAAAATAGAATAAAAAATTGAATATTTGTTTTAAAAAAAATGAACTGTAATCCATTATTGCATTATAATAATAAAACAATTATGAATGTAACTTACCTTTAATGAAAATTTTTCCATATTTTCGGCTAAATTTTCTTTTAGCTGAGACATTTTTAATTTCTTTTATTTGATTTTAACTTTCTAATTTAATTTACGACAAAATGGAAACTTATTACAAAAACGCAATTACAAAATAAAAAATTTAATATGTAAATGACCGAAGAGTGACTAGTTGACTTCTTCAAAAACTTTTAAATGTGTGTTAATCTTTCGACTTCTATTTTATAAATGAAATTATTTTCAATTTTGTCATCTATATTTAGCTTCAATATTTTTTAATTAAACGCGCCAAATTTCACAACCAATTTATATTTATCACTGTCACGTACAAACCAACAAACTACAAATAGATATGTTTATGTTTGTGAAAAGAAGAATATCATATTTGTTTACTTGTTTCTTGCAAAAAAAAAAAAATTCCACATAACTGCGTCTTCCTTTTCTTTCTCATATGTATATTTGTAAAAGTAGTATTTATTTATTACTTTCAAGCTTTTCAAACTATCTAATATCCATTATTAAAAGAAAATTAACTTTTTCTATAATAAACAATTTAGAACCCTTTTATACACAATACAAACCAAACTTAAAAGTTTTTCCAATGAAATTGATTCATGTGATTCATAAATTTAAAATTTTTATTTGTAAAATATGTACACATGTTTGCATATTTCTATTCCACAATTTACATATAAATAAATATAAAAATTATAAATACATACATAAAAGAAGATTTTTTATTGTAACAAAATACGTCAAATGTAAACAAAACAATTTCACTACCCGGTAAACTGTCATTTTTTTGCATATGATTTTGAAGACGTAGATTTCTAGCCGCCAGTTGTAAAGTAGTTTTAATTATAGTGTTTGGACACTATAATAAAAAAGAAAAGGAGAGTCGTTCTAAAAATAATAAAATAAAATAATAAGTATTTAATCTAATTTAATTAATTATATTTTTATTTAAGATTTTTTATTTATTAATAAAATTAAATAAAATTATATCCTCACATAATTAAATGTCTTTATATGTATACATAAAAAATATGTACTCATATTTCGAAAAAGAGTTATTTTTAATAAAAAGTCAGCTTTTTAAAAAAATTTAGTCAGAAAGATCATGTAATTATCACCAAATACCAGCTACAGCTGTTAGATTGATTAGTAGAAGCGTTAATAAATTAATAAACGGAGGAATGAACAACAACAACAACATGAACATAATATCTCTATTCATTTTTATATATTAATAAATTGTATTGTAATTTAATATTTAATAAGCTGATTATACATATGTATTGTAAAATTTTGTTGAAAAAATTCAAAGTTTTTTTTAATGGAAGATTGACTACTTCGAGTTAAGTATATGGATCTATATTTAAGACCCTTCATATATCTTGACAATCTTTACATGTTGGAAGTTATTTAAGAAGGCGAAATGATAAACGAATAGCTAGCATAAAATCATCTTAACCAAAACCAGCTATGTACAGACTTTGTTATTATAAATAAAATCTAAAATTATGCTTAAAAAAATAGAAAATATGAATTTATATGAGAAAATATTCTCTCATAAAATTCTTAAAGAATATTTTTTCCCATTTGCGTGATTTGGCTCTTTTTTTTAATTTAAGCTGTTCTATCATATCTCAGTAGCTGAAGTAAATAAGATGTGCCTAATAATTTTGTGTTATAATATTATTTTACAGATTATTTTAGATACTTATTTATTTCGTATTATAAATTTTTAAATCTATGGTAGTTAGTAAACCGTGAAAATATTTTCTAATATCTATCTTAACGTGCTGAAAATTCCAGTACGTATGCAATTTGATATCATTGGCATGTGTTTTTTTTTAAATTATATTTTTTTTATATTATGTATGTACGTACATTTATGTATGTTTAAGTATTAATAAAGTATTAATAAAATAATTGTAAACTAATTATTATAAAAAGGTACAAAAATTAGTTGTTTTATTATTGTTTATAAACGTTTTTTTTTTATCTTTCATTGTTCAGATATTATATTTTCAATGTGATAATAATATATATTATATTTTAAAATTATTAATATGTTCAGCACACTTCTACAATATGTCATTGTAAAATGTCAAAAAAATGGCGACGAAATTGTATATTTGTATAGCTCAACAGGTGCATGTGGTAGCTCATCAATTTAATTGATTAAATTGATGAAAAAATTTATGTGGAATTGGGGCCTTAAGCTAATATCATCTATGTATGTATGTATGTAACATAATTAGGATTTTTAGGAATACTTTAACTACGTTTACAAGAATAATCTTCGAAGAAACCGTTCAACAAATTCAAAAAAAAAAAAAATGATTTTATAGAAATATAAAAACAAAACCTTGTCCAAAATATTTTTAAATTAAAAAATTCATTTTTATACAAATACCATTTTGACTTATGACAACATCGGGTTTTAAACTTGATTGCATTGTAATTAGAAAACTTTTTATTCGTTTAGACATTTACAAATGTACTAGTTTATTTTATTATGTACTTATAGTGAAAATATTTTTCAGAGAAACACAAATAGGTGTAAAATATTTTTTTGAATCTGATAAAAAGCCAAGTTTTCTCTTTATATCAAGTGACTCATCTAAATTTTTGTTGCAAAAATTTTCTCCATGTAAATTAGTTTTTGAACATACAAATGAACATACAAATTTACATACAACCAGATACAACATATGTAGTTTTCCAAATGCATAAAAATATGATTTTTGACATTTTCAAATTTTCATTCAAATGAATAAACGAAACCTTAGGGAAAAATGCAGCGCCATCTATGGATTAAAAGTATATTTCTTAGTACTAAAACTGAAAATGGAAATTTGTAAAAATAAAATTAGTACCAATTGTAAAAATTAGTACCAGAGTACTAAACTAAAATCACAAAAATTTTTCGATGGGATACCTTTCGATTTTGAAACGAAAATACAGATGGCAGCACTATAAAAACAAATTGTAATTAAAACATGGAAATGAAACAAAATAACAGAAATCGTATTTAAAAATTGAAACGTAAAACTGCGTCCTATTTTTCCAAATTTACAATTCTACAATTTTGTAAGAAACTTTTATAAATTTAAAATTTTCAATTTATAAATTACATCAAAATTTTAATAAAACTTACAAATTCGCGAAAATTTTTTACAAATTGTAAAGTTGTACATTTGATGAAATAGATCCCTGGTGTACAATGAAGGCTATTTTTGAGTCTATCAAAAAATGTTTAGGGATGCGGGATAAAATGCCGAATTTACAAATACAAAAACGACAAAATCCAGAATTTGTTAAAAAATCCAAAAAAGACTAAATCCCTAAAAACTAAATTCAAAGAGGACAAAATTTAGATTATATATGTAATAAGTATAAAAAATTAGTATAATTTTTTTTTTAGTTTTAGCCTTTTTATTACTTCGGGAAAAAAATAAAAAAATGAGGCTTAATTCGTTCGCATAATAAAAAAATTAAATAAATAATATCTATATCTTAATAAAATTTGTTTTTTTACATTATAAAAATTGATGCTTATGATTTTAATAATTTTGTTTCAATGTAGATTTTAAAATTTAAAATAATTTAATTTTCTAGTTTTTTTTTTCTTTTAATGCATTTCACTGCCACATAAATGTGAATAAGAAATTACATAGCCTTTGCTGTTCAGGCGTGGCTGTAAATGTCGTAAGGGGGAATAACTCTTACGACGTGTGTGGTATTCGAACCCACATTTTCTCGATGTTTCCAGCGTATTTTATACGCTCTTACCCACTAGGCCTCCGAGGCCCCCTTTTCTAGTTTTTTTTTCTAGATTATTTTTCTGTATTTTTGGTTGTTTTTTGAACTTTGTCTCCTGTTTTCGTCCTTTTTGAATTTTGTCTTTGCTGCATTTTGTCTTACTGGATTATGCCTTTCTAGATTTTAAGCTCAACTCATAGTGTCATATGATTAAGTATGACAACTAGTAACAGAAATGTCAAATACAGATAAAATTGACGGGGCAATCAAATTTTGTATTAAGTTTTAAAAGTTGTTTCGTGGAAAAATATTTTTTAAAATTATTATTAATCATATTATAAAAACAAATGACTGGAAGAAAATCAAAATTTTTCTTTTTACAATTCTCTTTTCATTCTGAAAATAAAGAGTTACAATGATACTTTATAAGTTAAATTATTAATGGAAGTTTGTGGTACCACAAATGCTTTTACTAGTGATAATTAGGAATGCTCTCTCATATCAAATACATACATGGTTTGATGTCTACATACATATAATACTCCTTTACCCGTAAAATAAATTGGTTTCAACCCAAAAGTTATTATAATATATACCTTTAAATAAAAATATACCTTTTATTTTATTACAACCTTAACTATGGAAGTCAAATCTTGAAATATTGACCCGCCAATTATGGACCCGCATAATTATAGTTTTATTTACTAAATTAGAAATTTTGTAAACAAAACAATTTGAAAAAAGTGCTGTCATTTTACTAATTATGTTTTCATTGTGGAATTGTGGACACTCTTTTGTCTTTTGTAGACTGCGTTATGAAAGCGTAACGAGAGCACTGGTTGTAGATACGGCATTATTGATTATACAGGGTTTTCCAATTTAAGTGATATGATTTCTTTTAAAAAACAAACACACACACAAGGAAATTCAAATGTTTTTTATTTAATGTGAAGTACAATCAATACAATTAAGTTCTGAATAAAACGTCATCCGAATGGTCTCCACGACTTCTTTTGCAGGAACGAATTCGATGAACCCAATTTTCGAGATATTATAAGATTATTTTTTGTATGGCAAAAGCCTTTCGTTTATGATGTCTTGTACAAATTACTTTGCTATCGCTTCGTTTATTGTACGTTTTTCTACGGGTATACGCTACGTAGCCAACTGTCAAACTAAAGTTAAAATGTTTTAAATTATATAAAAGTATGTTATACATATGTATATATTTATAACGGTCCAGTTTATATTTGTGTGTAATTGTAATTTGTATGTACTCAAAAAATCTTGTCGTTAAAGCAGCTTAAAGCTCTGTGTTTGCATTATGTTACTAGTTGAAATTACAACATTTATATAACTTTTTTTTTAGCAATTGCATTGATTTAATTTAATATTTTTTTACATGTATTAGTGATATGCAATTGGTTAAGCAGCTAAATTTTGGTTGATTATTAAAAATTCGTTTTAAAGTTTTTTTTCGATGAAAATCTGGAAGAAAAGAAAATGAATGATTCTCTAAAACACAAACTTGAATTATTGCCTGAACCCAAGAAATGAACGAAATCGTTTTGACACTAGTGGAAAAATTTGCTAAATTTTTAACTTTTTTTGCTTTCAAATTTCAATACGTATTCAAGTGTCAAATAATTGAATATCAAAATAAAAAATAAAAAGAAGTGATTTTTTGTAGTAGGTATGTATGTATATTTATTTCTTTAATTCTTTATAATATTAATATTCAAAAAACATAATATTGAAGTAAATATTATTATTTAAAATAAAGAAAAAGACAAAATTTGCTAAAAAAAAAATTTTATTTCACTTAATTTTTTCTCTATATTGTTGGCTGCGCTGCGAAATGCGCACTGCGTAGTGCGTAAAAACTACAACTGTATACAAAGCGAAACGAGAACGCCTTAAAAGTAAAGTAAAGTGAAAACTGAAAGTGAACTTTGAATTTTTATTTTATAGCTAATATAAACTATTTGATTTATTTATTTTTTTTCGTTTTTAGTGTAAATAAATATAATTTATTGCTAATTTTAATTAAAGTTGCAATAAATACATTTATATTTTTAATATTTAAGTAAATAAGTAATAAATATAAAATAGTTTTTATAATTTTTAGATTAACATACAAAAAAAATAAAAAAATTTTGCAATATTTATATTTGGATTTTTCGTATTTTTTATTACAAATTTTATTAAAGTCAGTTCTACAAGTTTTCCATGTTTAGTTATATATGCATGTTATTATGTAGGTAAAAATTCGATTTGTTTCGGGTATTGGTGGTTGTGTATGTCTAGATGTCTATTTGGAATGCAACTATGTTTAATTTGGTTATTTATTATTTTAAAGGCAGTTTTATGGAGCTCAAATGAAATAATGTGTTTTAAACTTACATATATTTATCGGAGTACCTATAGGCAATCTGTAGGATGTAGAATTGACAGCCCTATAACAAATTTTACTCATTTCTTGTGCAACATGTCCAATTTATTTAAGTGAACTTGGAGAGCTCTGCTGCAGATTGGAATTAAATAACAAATGTACGATTTAATATAAGAAGAATAAATTGTGAAAATCGCTTGATCCGTTAGGAAATTACGTAGCCTACGCAACAGGAATATATATGGCTTTATATTTTTAATTACTTTTTCTATGTGATATCTCCAGTTGGATTTGATGTCTAAAATTAGATCTATAGGTAGTTAAAGTTTTTAACAATTTCTAAATTAGTATTTTTATATTGGAAGATGTTTTCAAAATAATATAATTTATTTTCAAACATTAAATTTTAGTTTTATTTAAGTTTAAGATAAGACGATGCTTAGTTAGCCATTCTTCTATTAATTGGTGGTCATGTATTGCATATGTATGTCCGAATAATTTCTTCAGAGTTATCCGCGTATTTCAGAACGGCATCATCATCAAATAACTGAAGTTTGCCTATTAAATTCAAATGAGTATTATCATCAATATATATCTTGAAAAGTAAAGGTCCTAAAATTGAATCTTGCGGTACATCTCTTGTTATAGTTTCCTCTGGACTAAAACTGTTATTTATGCGTACTATCTGTTTACGATTTTTCAGATACGATTTAAAGAAATTTAACTGGTTTACTGTAAAATTAAATTTCGACAGTTTTAAAAGTAGGATATTGGGGTCAACATACATATACATACATACATACATAAATGTAATTGAACAATAAATAATTGCCGTTTGAAATTTTGAAAAATTTGGTGAGAAAAGGTAAGAATTTTAAAATAGCTAAAATCCTTTTGTAATTTATTAAAATTATAGCAAAGTTTTCAATTTTTATATGTAAAAAAAAAACGAAAGATAATTGACAAGATATTAATTATTAGATATTAACAAAATAAGATTGATTAGGTGACGGGTATTTATTAACATTTATTAACAAGTAAACATTATAACGAAACAACCAAAAATAAGAAGTAGTATCCTAAGTCATGAATATTTTGTCCATAGTTATAGTTGGGTATAAGCAATAAGCATTTTATAAAATTAAATATAATCATAAGTATGTATACTAATTTTCACTTTCTGTTATTGTATTAATATGATTATAATTAAAGATCCATGATAATCCAGAATCACTATTAAAGTACTTCTACACCACTAAATAAGAAGTAGGTACTTCCTTTCTACTGAAATTAATATTGGAGATGGGCACTTTATTCAGCACTTTTGCACTAATTGAAAGTTTTTTTTCCATCATTTCAGGGATTACTTTTTTTCAGTATTGGATGGAAGTATTTCTTTTCAGGGTTGATTAAGACATTAAAATTAAATTATTAATTTTATATTTTATTTTATAAAAAAAATTAATCATGGTACCTATTTAAGTCATAAAATGACATGGTTAAAATAAAATTAATTTAAAATTGAAATAATGTAAAAACTTAAATTTTAATAATAGATAATATAGCTATGTTCTTTTGCTTCGGTTCAAGATCTTGATCAGTCATATAATATGCAAATAAAATGACAAATCAAAACCCATATAATTATCTGGGTTTTATTTAGGTTTAAAAATTTTAGTAATGCCATTTTTTTAAATGTTGGTAGTTACTAGTTGTTGTTTTTAGATCGAAAAATTACATTCAAAAACTCAAAAAGTAAATAAACAAATTAAAAAAAAATCGAATTTTCTTCATTTTTTTTAAATTTTATTTTGGTTTATACAATTCAATTTATGTAAACTCCAAAAAGCTCCAATTTATGTAAACTCCTTATGTTTATTATTTATTTTCAAATTGGAAATGAAATGTCAGAAATCAGAACGATATTTTTTATATGTCAATATAGGGTTTACCAACTTAAAAAATGTATCCAGATCATTAACCCGAAACGTTCTTTTGAATTTTATAAAGTCGTGACCTTGAGGCTTGAACCGAACCAAAAGAATACAGCTAATAATAGATTTCATATATTTCAATCTATCAACTCTAATTAATTTAGAGATTTCAGTTTACTAACTCCAATGTCTAAGGGTGGAATAAAGTAATTTTTCTTCTCTGTACTTCTGAATATTCACTTATAAAGAGAGAGCGATGTTCTCTGGGCTATCGGGCTATGGCTATCGGGGATCTAATTCTGTGTAAGTATATACATACATATATCATGTATTTGATGATTCTGGCGTTATTCGAACAAAATATACCTTGAAATTTATAGAATTTAATATGAATATATGTAATTACAATTATTAAAATAATTGAATAATAACTTGGTATCTATGTATGTATGTATATGTACCTACCTATCGACTAAAATAAAATCATTGTGAAAAAAATATATTAAAAAATTTCTATCTTACTTTTATCTAACTTTTACTTTGTTCAATAGAAATGCAAAAGATTGAAATGATATTTGGTTTCATATTTTCATAATTGAAAATTACAAGATACCTACATATGCACATATTTAAATTTTGTATCTAGAAATTATCAATTAATTTGATGTCTTCTTAAGCTAAGTAGATATAACTTTATATGTGTTGTCTTCGTCTATATTACAGTAAATTCTTTTTAATTTTTTTTTATCTGTTCCACATATCTTCTATATATAATGTACTGTAAAGAATAACAAGGCAAATGATCATCACAAGAAGTTAATACAATCAGTTCTTCATAGAAACTCTGTTACATAATACGCATTCAAAGGGAAATTTTTATCCTATTAAATTTAAAATAACTGTATATTGCATATTCTTACAACTTAAATACAAACATACATATAAGAATTTTTATTTCCATTATTCAACATTTTAATTTTAAATTTTTAACTATAAATAAATTTAAAGTTATTAAAATTTTCAATTTCATTTTAATTTTTTCTTTTTTTTTTTTTTTTTTTTTTGCAGTAATAAAAACTGGGATAATATGACCCAGTTTACTTTATATTCATTTCATTTTACTTTATTTTTTTTGTTTCTTTTTGTTTTTTTTTTACACCTTATCATTAAGATTAATGACATTGGAATCTTTATTTAATATTATACTTAAAAATGATAAACGTTTTAAAAATAGTGTAAATAAATAATAATATATATAGGTACCATATAATATGTAGAAATTTATATGGAGTCTTTATGTACAAATGTACATACATATATTAATAAATAGATACATAAGTATATATGTTAGACATTTTCATGAAATGAAATTGCAATGAAATTAAATAAAAATAATTATTATTTTCTTTTCACTTTTTTTTTTATTCAAATATTTATAAATATAGATACATATACATAAACATATGTGTATATATATACAAAAGTATGTAATTAAAGAATCCTTTTAAAAGCACTTAAAAAAAAAAAAAAAGTCCTTTAAATATAAAATGTCAATTTATAAATTCAATATTAATTTTTTCATTCTCTATTTATACATAATATATATTTTATATTTGTAGATTGTTATATAGAATATATATATATATATTTATATATATAACATAATACTTGCATATAATTTTTATACATGTAGTTTTTACAGTTAAAAGGATATGTATATAAAATTATATTGGAATTATTTTTAAAAAATGATAATGATTGTCGTCAGTTAAAGTTTAAATTAAAAAATATACATATATATGTATATATATATACTTATGTGTACGTATAATATATTATATGTATATATAAAATTTTGTATGAATCATTATGGAATACATATTACATAAATGTTTTTAATTTTTTTTTGTTTTTATTTTAATTTAAATTCTACTTTTTTCAAAATATTTTAAGTAGTGCATGTTGCAGTATTTTCCACGTAACAAAAAAAAAAAAAAAAAAAAAAAAAAAAAAGGAGAAAAATATCAAAAACAAAAAATGAAAATAAAAAAAAAAAATATTACACATATTAAACAGAGGGGAATGTTAAAAGTAAAATTTTTCTTGCAGTTTTTTTTTTTTCAACTACAGAAAAACTGACAATAAAATCGCACTCTGCAACAACTGCATTGAAAATTTTTTTCCCCTTTAATATTTGAAATCATATTGAAAAATTTTTGTCGCTTCTGTAATAAATTTTAATTGTTTTTGTTATTAATTTCCTTTTTATTTTTAATTTTTTTTTTTTTCTTATAATTTCAATAATATTAAGTATAACAAAATAACATGTGTACAATATGTATATAATGTATGTACATTTGTACATTCGTTTGAAACTAAATGCATCCCTTCTTTATTTTAAATTTAACATACATTTGATTTCGCATTTTATTTATAAATTTATGAATAAATGAATATATATGTATATATGTATTATATTTATGTATGTACATACATGCATTTAAGTGGATATGTGTGATGGGCAACATAATACATTTGTAAAGATATACAAAGGAATATTGTCCTTTTTTTAAAAGAAAAAATAAATTTCAAATAGATATCTTTGGTACTATATAAAATAGAATTAAAAAAAAAAAAATCTCATATCATTTTTCCCTTCATAATAATTCTACATAAAATACACACAGGCACACACATTTATATGTATATACGTAAATATAATTTTGAAATCTGTTTTTAACATGAGAATATAAAAGAAAGGATATTTAGGCAATAATAAAATAAAAAATAATATGTACCTTTACCTCAAACTAAAATTTATTATAAAAATCAACCCCACATGTTTTTTAATTTTTTTTTTTTTTTTTGATAACAAATACACATAAAAATATTAAAATTTTTTTTTTTTTTTTATATGTATATACATATATTTGTACATATAAATATATTTTTTTTTAATTTTGAAATTGTTTGTTTAAAGGTTTTATGTAATAATAGAATAGTTTCCGTCAATTTAAAAAAAAAAATTTTAATAGCTTTAAATATACAGTACCGTTAGTATTTGTTTGAAGGATCTAAAAGATTTTAAAATGTTCAAATCAAATATATTACATTTGACCACGGTTTTCTTAATTTTCTTTTTCCTAAGGGAGTAGGAAATCTTTCAAAGGTACCAATAATATCCCCTTGGTTTTTGTACAGATTCTTACTAACTAAATCTTTATTCGTCTTTAGCCCATATAATGAGAAGTAATTCCTAACTGATAACAAAGTATATTAGCTGAGGAAGTAGTAATAGGAGAGAATAGGAAAGTGATGTGGAAGTATAGGGAGTAGGGATAGAAGAGGATAGGATATACCGTTAATGTAATTAATATGTAGAGTGTTTTATATTTATTAGGGTCCAGCAATAGTTTATAAGGTCTGAAGTACCATAAGCGTTTTGCAATTATGATAACGATCAAAAAAATTGTAGAATTATCTGTGAAATTTGAGATTTAAATAGTGAAAAAAAATATTGAATCATCTTTTAAATTTATATATGGAGAAATTTATGATTTTAGCACATTAAAAAAAAAAAAATTAAAAGTTTGCTTATTAGTTTCAATTTGGCTTATATCTGTCTGTCTGTCTGTGCCTGTTTACAAAACTATTACATGGTTTAAGATAGAACAATGAAATTTCAATCACGGATAGATATGTTAAAAAATTTAATATTATAGAACAACTTTTTTATGTAGCTCCATTCATTGCGAAGCTACAGTCTCTCAAAGTGGGAAGAAATCCTATTTTCAAATGTGTATATCTCAGGTTCTGCTTAACATTCTTTCAATACAAAAACGCTCAAAGATGAAATTTTTTTTAGCTTTATAAATAAATGTCAAATTTATACAATTTTTCGCAATTTAGCATTTAAATTTACAGTTTAGTATGTGTAAAGAAATTTAAGAATTTGGCTTCTTCATAGCTTTAAAACACTTTTAGGTAGAATCTTAAAATTTTAGTTACCTGTGTTTAGTTAAGTGATCTCAGAAAAATTTTTTAGGAGCCAATAGGTGTTAAAAAATGTAAATTTGTTATTTTTAGACACCTCTAACTTAGAAATCTGTGTATATTTTTTAAAAGTAAAACGAAAAAATAAAAGCTTCAACATTATATTTTTACATATTTATATTATAATAGCTTTTTTTAATTATATAGGGTTTCCTAAATATTAAAGAAAATGTCTCCCTATTGTTCACAATTTTTTCTTACATTTAAAGTTCTAAGAAAATCACAAAGTTTGATGCAAGTCCCAAGATAATTTTAAAAAAAATTTGTGTTTGAATTTAAATCCTTACAACATTTTTAAAAATAGTTTTTGTAGAACTTTAACATATATATACATATGTCATACAAGACATTATCCTGTTATCACTTTTAGAAGGTAGGTTAATTTTATGATGTTGTGTAGGTATATAAAAAATTTTTCATCCATAGATGTCACTCCTGTTTCTGCCAAATGTTGTCTGCTTTTACGTTACTAAAAGTCAAACGCGAAATAATGAATTTTAATTTTTGAAAAGAAAGAAAATTCCTATTAATATTAAAAACTTTTCGAAATCGGAGTTAACTACTCGGGAATCCAAATTTTTTTTAAATATCTATTTTCAATACATATGTATATATCTTATACTTAAATATCATATATACATATATGGTTAAGTATGGGCTTAAGTATATGGACATATCAAATATTTTGTTTAATTCTTAAATTAATGTGTAAAATGTTGATTTCGCTAACCACAATTAAATTAATACTTTCCAATATTACAGAGTTCAGTTTTATTTCATTAAAATAGTCACGTTTTTTTTAAATGGTTAAAGTTACCCGTATATTTTAAATAATACAATTAACTTTTAGCCCAAAAGTAATTAAAAGCTCCAGAAGTTATGCTAATTTATTTTTTATAACAAAAAAAAACAACATTTTAAATGTTTACAATAGCATTCTTATGATTATTATGACATTATTTCTATTAGCATTAAATAATTAAAAAAAATTAAACTATTTTTTTAATAATCAAAGATACTTTAGCAATTTTCAGGTAACGCTTTTGTTTTCGCAAAAAAAAAAAAAATCTTGAATAATTAAAAATGCGTAATATCCAAATTGTTAAGTATAAAATCTCGAAAATGTAAGAGTAAAATTTACGAACAATATTTTTTTTTTGCTAGGCTAGGTGAAAGTCTCGAAAGAAACAAATGAGATTAACACACGAATTCTATTTGATAGTGTTGGATTTTAACCAACGCCACCTCCCTTTTAAACCAAATATTAGATTATTGGGAAATATAGAAAGTTATTGGATGTTGGGGATTATATAGAACAAAGATGTTGATGTTCGGCGGAAAGCTATTTCATATTCGTGCTGTAGTCATTACAAAAGAATTTCTGTGTGCGAAGATTTGCCGAAAAAAAAACGTGTAAATTTTTATTTTGTAATACTCAAATGCGTAATACTTAAAAATTTATTTCCTAATGGTTACTCGAAAATTCTTAAATTTTTGGAATAATAACAACGTAATATAAAGTCCTTAACACGTTTACTGTAATAACTCGTGAACACACCAAATACCTGCAATTATTTGTTAAAAAAATGAAATTATATCGTTATAATATCTTTTTCTTAAACACCCTGTACATAAACTCTTTAGTATTATATAATAGTTGTTAACTATACACATTTTGAAATTTTATTTTGCAATTATAACACGACTCTGCTACTCGAATTAAATTCGATTAATTCGAATTCTTGAATTAAATGTTTCGGGGATAAATTCTGAATTTTAAGCTTCGTGCTTTTATCTCAGAAAAATTTTTTTTTTCCCTTGATTTTAGCTATCCGATATTTTTATAATACATATTATGTCCAAGCTTTTTCTTCAAGATGCAAGCGTTGTACACCGTAAATTTTTATTTTATGAATCATCAATTATGTTTTCTTTTCTTAACCTCCTCTATCAGCTATTTTCTCGCTTTCTTTCCAGAATTGAACATCTTGTATTATATATGTATGTAATATATTATCCATAATAATAATAATGATTGAATTAGATATTTCTTATTTTGAATAATACTTATTTACTGATTACTGATTAGATTAGTAATAGCAGTTTGTGCATGACACAAGTTTTTTCCTTTTTTGCTTAGTGAAGTATTGGTAATTATTCAGAAGATAACCTGTGTTGCTTAATGAATTTCAGTGTCATGATATAAGTCCAGAAGAAAAATCCAGACCCAAACGCTAAAATTACAAAAAATGATTTCATCAGGGTCGCTCTTTTAACAATAGAAACAACATATTATTAGGATCGTCTACTTAATTGCTTTAAAGTGGTAATTAAGTGAATAGCATCAGGACAAATACGCCCCAGCAAGAAGTTAAAATATAAAATGATTTCCTTAACTGTTTGGAGTTAATCATCTTTTAATTTGTTTTGATTTAATCTTTTCACCTAATGATCTTATATTCCTTCAATTTCTTCCACCTACATTGAATGTTCTTCAAAAACCACCTTACAAGCTCTTGATTTACAATAATTTTAAATCAAATTTTAAAATATTTTCTTAAATCTTGAAATATTTTACAATCAAATTCCGGTTGAACACAAAACAAAATCGAAAACAAAAAAAAAAAAGAAATTAAAAAATTTCCTCATTTTACATTTTTTTACAGCATCCGTTGTAAAACTAAACACACATAAAATTTTGTATGTTAATGTACATATGTTTGTTTTTGTATAACATTTGAAAATTTTCTATTCGATTTGTACACTTTTAACGTATATAGAGTAGAGTATACCAAATGTACTTACATACAACCACACATAATAAATTTATATTATTATGTGTATGTACATATTTATAGAAATACAATAATGCTTATATAGACTATAGAGAGAAAAATTGAAAATATGCATATAGGTACATATGTAACTATATTTATATAACGAAACTGTAGAGTCAGTCAGGCAACATTAAAAAAAAAAATCAAAACAAAAATTAAAAGAAGAAAATTGTAAAAAGAAAAGTAAAACCAAACTAAACCAAAACTCTATATAACAGTATTTGTGTATAACATAAACATAATTTTATCTTTTCTTGTTTTTCTTGTTTTTTTTTTGTTTTTTATAGTATAGTTTTGAATAATATACGTAGAAAATTCAAAAGTATCTTTTATACATACGATACGATACGATACGATAGTCGATACCAGAAAAGAACAAAAAATAAACATAAAAAGAAAAAGAAAAACAAAACAAAACAACATGAAAAAATGTTATGTTGTTAGTTATTAAGTATTCTATACAGTTCTCAGTATTTTCATCCATTCGTTTGTATGCATGTACATTTATTCTGTACTTTTTTTTTTTTTATTTTTTATTATACACTTTTGTTTGTCCATAGCTTTTAGTTAAATTATTTGAAGAATAACATTTTAGTTGAGTTTAATACGTCAATGGTTAAACATCAAAGAAAGAGAAAGAAAAAGGAATAATTAGAAAAAAAAAAAAGAAACGGAATAAAAAAAAATATATATATTTATCTACTTATATATTTTTTTTATTTAATTTTGTATCAAGGATACAGTACAAAATATTCCAACTGTTCCTTATTCTAATTTGAAAGAAAAAAAAAAAAAAAAAGTAAAAACGGGACAATAAAAAAATTGAAAAGAGGATCAAAAAAAATTTTAGATCAATTTTTTTTTTTTTTTTACTTTGAAATACCGTGAACGCGCGGTTTTTCGACCAAAATTTTTTTTTTTTACATACATATATATATTATTTTTTAAATTATTTTTTATATTTTTTCTTTTATGTGTACATTAACCGTTCCATTAAAAAAATTACAAAAAGAAGGTAAATCCATAAATCCAGTATCTTAGTAAAAAAAAAAAAAAAAAAGATCTGAACATACTCAACATTTTATCAGCCAACTAAAAAATTAATTGTGTTCGTGTATGTGTTTATTTATTTTATTTAATTTTTTGTTTTTCTGGTTTTTTTGATTTTTAAAAATGTTTTATGATCAGTTTAAAAAAAATTTATTTAAAATAATATTTAAAATATTTAATTAAATTTTTATTAAATAAAAAAAAATAAATAAAAAAAAGATAATATTGAAAAGAAAAGAAAACACAATACCTACCTACCTACCTACCTACCTAGTTATTTGCAAGCTATAACAGATTGCAAATTTTTAATTGTTTTAAAATAAAAGTTAATTAAAATTTAAATTAATTAAAATATATTTTTTAATAATAAAAAAATAAAAATTAAATTAATACAAGTTATTACCTATTTAAAAAATAAAAAAAAAAATTTCTTATAAGATTTCATATAACATTAAAAAAAAAGAAGAAAATTATAATAACAAAATAATTACATTTAACAGTATACCAATTTTTTTTTTTTTTGTTTATCTGTAGTTTCTTGTGTAATTTTTTTTTTCTTTTCATAACAGAAAAACAAACGTTTAACAGAAAACCAAAAAAAAAAAACATAAATGAAAAGAAAAGAAATTATTTTTAACAGTTAACACTTTTGTATGTATACCCTTATAAAAAATAACATAACATTACTTTTTCTGTATTTAATCAGTTCTTAACCTTTAACATACATATTAATTTTTAATACTAAATACTGTTAGATTTGTTTTAGTTTTTAATTTTTAAAAAATTGATTAAATATATTTTGTAATTTAGTTAAAAAAAAGTTTTTTTAATTTGTTTTTTTTTTTTTTTTTAAATTTTGAAATACATAAGTAAGTGTTATTACAAAAATGTCTTACATCTATCGAAACAATGTTATTTAAAATTAATTATAAAATGTTATAATTTGATTAATAACACCAATCTGTTACAATATGTATTTTCTTATTTCTTCCAATTTTATTGGAAAAGTTACCCATTAAATCTGTACATTCTTATTTGAATGTCAATTACCTTGGATAATAACTCAATATTGTTAAATCTTGATGATAGATATTGAATCCAAGTAAAAGTTTAGTATTTTAACTAATATTTGACTTTTTATATACCTACCTATTAAAAAAATATTTTGTATTTAAAAATTATTTTACATACATATTGATATTTTCTTTTGTTAATGTTAACAATCTGTTAAGAAATTAAAAAGCAAAAATGAAGAAGTAAATGAATGTACATAGGTAATAGAAGTATCATGGGTAATTATAGGTATACACAATATGAAGACTATTAAACCCCCAACTATAATTTTAATGTTAAAAATCTGTTAGATGCTAGGAAGTATGAAAGCAAAAAAAGAAATAAATGAATGTACAAAGGTATATATACAATATGAAGATTATAAACCCCAACTATGTTATATTTAAATTTTTTTTTTTACCTGTTTTAAAATTAATAGAAAAACGTTGTTTTTTTTTTTTTTTTTTTAATTAAATGTGGTGTAATTCGTTTTTTTTTTATATTTTTACAAGAAAAAAAAAACTTAAGCCCAATTAATTTAAAGTAAAATCGAAAAGCAAATTTAATTGATTTTTTTTTTTTTTTAAATTTCCTCTGTGAATCAGTGGGTATACATGGTGGTTTTCATTCTTCTTCTCATTTAATAATTAACAAAAAAAAAAATTAATTAATTAAAAAATTAGTTATCAAAAAATCAATAATATTGTAAAAAAATTTTAATTTAAAAAAAAAAATTTGAATATCTTATTTTCGAAATATTTACAATTTGAATTTCGAAATTTTCGAAAAATTAAGTGAAAATATTAAAAATTAAATTTTTGTGACAAAATTTAAAAGTTTTAAAATAAAAGATTAATAATTTGTGATTTTAAAAATTTAAATAAAAAGAAAAAATAAAGAATTAATGAAATTTATCATTTAATTATAAATTTAATTTTATTTATTTATTTTTTTTTCGTATTTATATTTTAAATTAAATTTAATTAAATAATTATCATGTTTTGTTTTTCTTCTTCTTCTAATTTAAGATAAATTAAAAGCCAAAATAACCAAAAAATAGGATAAATAAATATTTAAAATATATATATATAATCATATATAAATATATATAAATAATATATATACATACGTAATTAATTTAACAAAATCAAACGAAAAATTAAAAGTGTTCTATATAAAAAATTAAACAAAAAAAAAAAAAAAGGAAATTTTTAATGAAAATAATTCAAGTTATATATATATACATAAAATTCAATATATAAATATATATAATATAATATATACATAAGATTAAATTATATAATTAAAAGTAAATATTTAAATTTAATTTAAATTCAATATAAATATATATATATATATACATACATATATATGTATAATTAAAATTAAAGTATTTTGTATAATTAAAAAAAAAAAAAAGAAAAGAAAATTATTGATATAAATATAATATTTTCTCTCTATACATATACAACATATATACATGAATACATATAAATATACATATTAGTTAAAAAAAAAAAAAAAAAGAAAGAAAAACAACAATAACAACAAAAAATTATTATTAATTTACGTAACAAGAGCAATAAAATTAAAAAATAAAAACACAAAAAATAAAATGGCTTTAGCTAAAAGGATTAAATGCTTTAAATATTTGGTTTACAGTTATGTCGTTTTATTAACGGTAAGTAACAAAAAAAAAAAAAAATTAGTTAGCTTATTAAAACTTATATCATTTTAAAAAAATTTTTTTTTTGTCGTTTTTTCAATGGGTTCACAAATAATATTAATCGAAAATTTACAGTTACAATGAAAAAAGAAAGTTCAGGTTCTGTCAAGGACTTTACATTTTTTTTTATATTTTTTCTTTGTCTGATCCCATTCTTTGTAGTTGAAGTAGTTTTCAATTTTATGTTTTTTTTTTTTTTAAGTGCAATGATGTGAAAATTATACTCAGGTGAAAGTGATAAATAGTGAAAATTTTTTTATTAAAAATATAAAAATGAAAAATAGTGCTGCCTAAATAAATTAAAATTAAAAGGATGCTCTGTAATTTTTTTTTTTTTCTATTATTATTGTTATTCATTTTCTTTTTTTCTCTATATTTCTGTTTTATTTCAAGGACGTTTCATTATTTTTATATAATATCATTTGTGCGCAACATTGTGTATATTCATATAATAAAAAAAAAAAATAAAAAAAAAAACCAAAGAAAATAAGAACAAATAAATAAGCAGAAAAAAAGTAAAAAAAAAAAAACCAACCATAAAGTTTTCCCTATATACATACACATGGATACCTACACGTGTAGAAATGATTTTCTGTTTTTGTTTTTATTTTTCAAAAAGACGTCACAGTTATAGATAAAAAAAAAAAAGAAAACAGAAAAAAGCAACAATAAGAAAAAGAAGAAAAATAAAATAAAATTTTCTCGAGTATTTTTTTTTTTTTTTTTTTTATTGAATTTTAGGATATCAGGGAATTTGTATTTCTTTTTCTTTTGGTTTTTTTTGGTTTTTCTTATCCTTTTTTAATTGTTAAAAAAAAAAAAGGAGAATTTCAAAACTTTTTATTTAAAAATAAACGCAATTATAAAGTTCAATTAAAGTTTTAATTATCAATTTCCTGTTTCTCTTATCAAAAAAAAAAAAAAATAAAATGTATCTATAGATTGATTGGAATTATATTGTAACAAAAAACAGTCAGTTAATTTTTTTTGATACAAAAGGAAAAAAATAAATAAAATAAAATTGAAGAATTTAAGAAGATGAAAAAGAATATTTTAATTAAATTGTAAGACGTCTTCACCTACTTTCATATTTTTAGGTTTTGTTGTCTTTTTTTATTGTTTTTTTTTTTTTGTATTTTTATCCTTTTTTTTATACTTTGCATTGTTCGTGTATGGGTTTTTGGGTCAAATTTAACTTTTACTAGGCGAAAAAAAAGAAGCTATTTAAAAGGAAAAAAAAAAAAAAAACTGAATTTGTTGTTTATTTTGAAACGTAAAAAACAAATTTTTTTTCTGTTTAGATGTTATAGTATATAAAATGTAATTTACTGTTACAATATAATAACAAGTATAGATGCAATTTATAAAATATTTTATTTAGTTATAATAGTTAAAGGGATAAAAGTTATGATGCAATTTCTTTTTTTAGTAATCAGGACAAGCTTAAAAGAATTTTGTTTTTTATTTTTTTTTGTTTTTTTCACCAGGAATTATATATTTATATTATGTACTATTATATATATATATATGTATATATAGGTATATAACTATGTTTGTGTATGCATTATTTAAGTGTTCTACATTTAGTTTTAAAAGGATATATGAAAGGTATATATATATTATATATATATATATTTATATATATATAATTGTGTGGAAGAATGTGTATACATTGCATGTACCTATGTAAAACGGACACAAAAAAAAAAAAAAGGAAAAACAATTGAAAATTTGAAATATTTTATAGTAAATATATGGATATGCAGATAATTGAAGGGACTTAACTTTTATTTAAATTTTGTGGATAAGTAAAGTTAAAGAAAATGTGAATATTAGAAAATAAAGTATATATATATATTATATAGATAAGTATTTATAGATTAGATAGTTATATATTATGTACAATATCTATACTTTGCATTATAGAGACTTCATTTTTTTTTTTAGTTATAATAAGAATTAGATAAGGGCAATTCTAAACATTTTGCATTCTTAAATAAAGAAAATTTATGCACTTGAAGGTAAATGAAAGGTTATTTTACATTATATTTCTTTTTGTAATTTTCAAGACGTTTAATAAGATATGTATATATGTATATTATATATAAGTATAGTGGGAGAATTTTAAAAGTTTGACATAAGTAATAATGCAATATAATTTTAATGGAGAAAATAGGATAATGGATTCACATATATACATACATTATATTATCTAATATGTAATAAAATTTAAGATTTCGTCCTTGTTATTTTATCTTGACATTTAAAGGACTTATAATATGTATCTTTTTTTTTTTTTTTTTTTAAATTTATTATTCGGAGATTTCTTTGAAATGAGTTTCACCTTTATTTTATTTATTTTGACTAACTATTAGTTAATAAAAATAAATAAGAATAATTTCAATATATTGTAAAATATATTTACTTAACTTCTATGACTGTTTTTAGGTTATGACTGTTTAAAGGTTAACGTAAGTTGAGGAAAATGCTATTATAACGATATGGTTGTAATTTTAGCGTATTTTTTTTAGTGAATAAAAGACTGATATGTTGTTATATATTGCCTAATCTTACCATTTTATTTACTGGTTCATACCTTTGATAATTGGTTTTGGAAAAGTAAAAGGTTAGAAAATCTAAAACGAAAATAAGTAGTTACTAATGAACTTTATCCAATATTGGCTAAATCAATTCGGTTATAAAAAATTACATCAGCAACTTCTGAAGAAATTTCAAGTTTCAGTGCATAAATCAACAAGTTTGAGCCAAAATTCATGGTAAGATGATCAGAAAGTTAAAGTTGACCACGTCAAATAAAGTAAAGTAATAAATCACAAAAATCTTTTCTGAATTGTTTCTAGTTTTGAACTGTAAAAATTGTAGAATGCAGACCAAAATTCGATTTGCATATTTAAGATAAGGTTACTTCAAGCAGGATGTATCAAGATTTTAGTAAATATAGAAGTCAAGTGTATGATGATATTCCAAGAATAATATTTGAAAAGATTTATTAATGACTAAGTATAAGTTTTGTTAAGCCTTCTTTTAGGCCTTCTTTCTTAAATTTATCTTTAGTATTTATTGATTTTTTTTGTGTCGTCCCTGAACCTTATGCTATGCTATTATATTTTTCGAAATTAATATACGTAATATAATGCTTCTGTTTAATGTTACATATCTAATTCGTAAAATTTTTATCCATTTATTGTCATCATTCATTGATTGATCTTGTAATATGAACCCATCACAAGAATTTTGAATATCATCATGTTTGTTTCTTTACATCTGTAAATTTTGTTCTCGATATTATCTTTGCTCCGTAGAGCAAATTTGTATGACTCTTGAACTCCAATTAAATGTTTACTTAATTACAATATGTCTATGTTCCAAAAGTTGATATACTGTAGCATATAAACTGCAGAATTAAAAAGATAATTTTAGGTTTTTAATAATTTATTAATGTGCTATAATTTGCCATAGCAATCTCGAAATTGGTTAAAATTTTCTATAATCTGTTAAGTGATATTATATTAAAAACCTTAACCGACCTTAACTTAATAGAGCAATATTATAATATATAATAGGAATATCTTAAAAAAAAAACAATGAAACCATTACTAAAGTGTTAAATTTTTTAAGATTTCCATTTATAAATAGTTTGCCATAAATAGTATAACAAATACAATATGTTACCCCTCTAAAATTAATGTTACCCCTTATTATAATACTGTTTTTCTTTTTTGTTTTATTTCGAAATAAATGTTTATGTCAAAGACTTTCTTTAAATGTATTTATAGATTTAAGTTAAACAATTAAGGAATATTTTTAAAAATAAAACAAGAAAAACTCTTAAAAAGGGGAGAAGAATTTAATTTAAGATATATTTACAGTTTAACAAGAAAAATATTTAGTTTAAATTTTGATTTTACACACGTACTTAAGTATAATAATAATTCCGTTTTTTTTTTTGTGTTAGTAACTAATAATAATACCTTAACACTTTCTTTCATTTTATAGTATTCTTTTCTTATCTGACAGATATAACAATTTAAAAATAAAAAAATAAAATTTATTTTCGTATTAGTTATCATAAAATTAGAATTTAATTTTAAAATAAATTTAAACACGAAAAAAGAAAAATAAAACAAAAAAAAAATAAATAAATAAATAAGTAATGCAGAATATTAAGTATGGGTGGTAACAGTATATAAACACCAGAGAAGAAAATATATATATAAAAAAAAATTATTGTATTTAATTTTTTTGCTTCAATATTGCAAAGACAAAAAAAAAAAGAAAATCAAAAGAAAAATCAACTTCAAAATAAAAACTAAAATAAAAAAAAAAAAAAACTACATACATATTTATATTTATTTTTAAAAAAAAACCGTTTTACAGCTGCAAATTTCCAGATCAAGATCACAACACAATATTTTATGGTTTTTTTTTTGTTGTTTTGTTTTTCTTCATCAACATATTGTATATTATCCATATCCATATATATATGTTATATATTATCCATATACATATATATATATATATATATAGGTATATTTATTTCCATTTTTAATTTTTTTTTTATTATTATTATTATTTTCACTCCTAAAATAAAAGTATTTTTAAAACTAACAAAATATTCATTTGTTTTTTTTTTTTTTTTCCTGTTTTTTATGCGTTTTATTGGCAAAAAAAGAAAATATTTTGTTTTGAAAATTTTCTTATTTAACGTTTAAATATCTTTGGTGCTTTTCTTTTTTTTTGTTTTGGGTCGGTCTAAAAAAAAAAAAAACAACAAAATAAAAGAAAAAAATATTTTTTTACTGCAGATACTGCATTTTTAGAAGAAAATAGACAACAAAAACTGGCAAAACTGAAATGTTTGTTTCTTTTGAAATTTTTGCAACGTATGAACATTTTTTTTTACTTACTTTTTTAGTTAGAAAAAATTTAGTTCAATAACCCTGACTTTAAACACTTAAGTAAAGAAATTCTTAAATATCCTTATGAAGTAAACTTAAAAAAAAAACAAAAAAAAAAAAAAATTGAAAATTTTTCAAATGAAAAAAAATATTTTTTTTTTTAAATAATTTCTTTAGGTGTTTTCGGTTGAAAATTTAAAGTTATGATTAGTTTTTAAACGAAAGTAAATAAGAAAAGTTTTGACTAGTTTTTCTTTAGGTTACTTATATTATTAGTTTTAATTAAGATGTCATGGTCTAATAATTTCCAAATCAATTCAGGTTTGTTTAAATTTAATAAAAACCAAAAAAGTGAATGTATACGACATTTAACTTATTTATTTTTAAAAATATTTTCATTAAGGTAAAAAGGCTTACCCTTTTTTCAGCGGTTTCATTATTTATAAAATGTTTTAACATTTTATTAAAAAATTTTGTTTTTCTTAGTAGAGAAAGTAGATATTCTGAAAAATATTTTTTTTAAAGGGCAAAAATTCTTCTTTATCACTCGTTTTTTGGTTAAGTAGTGTTATTTTTTTGTTTTAAATCGTTGAAGAAGTAAGACTTGTTCCTATTAAAAATACCTAATCTTAATCTATTACAGAATGTGTTTTATATTTATTTTTATTTTTGTTTCCATATAACTAATTATGGCAATTATTTTGTGGGAAGCTATAGATAAGTAGAAAATGGCTTCACATGCAAACCTTTATCAATTTAGGCTCGATATGATACTCGGCATCAGTTTTTCTCGAAATTAAACTATTCGGAGCTTATAAAGAATTGTAAATGAGCAAGAGATGGGCATTCACACATAAGGTGAATAATTGATTGCTCTTGTTTTCCTCTTCATCTTCCTCTTCGTTTCCTTAGCATAAGCTGTAGATGTAAAAATCATATGAGCTATGTTCTAACTTTCTGGATTTTTGTCGACTGGGCTGTATCCTTTTAAAAACATACTAAATTACCGATATTACAACAATCTAAAGATGAAAGTCTAGTTGATCGTTTAAAATCTAATCTTAGGCCAGTTTTGTTGGGCCACAGCGCAAGTATTAATGAAAACCATATCTTGAAATTTTTTATACTTATCATTAAACTTAATTTTCTACTCATTTTAGTCTAATTTTACATTTCATCAGAAAATCATAAATTTTAATATGATTTATAATATTTGTCGTCAATGATACGATATCTCTGTTTTGCTATAAATCAAAAAAAAATTTTTTTTTTATTTATTTCTACCTTTAACTGTTTTGTTCTTAGTTAATTAACAATTCTTTGTTACATTTAAATAAGTATGTAATATATGCAAGGTGTAAACAAAAAATTGTTAAAGTAATAATTAAATATTCTGTTTTAAGTAATACAAAACAAAAAAAAAATTACTAAGTATGTCACTTTTTATTATTTTATGCTACCTATCATACCTTTGTTTCAATTTTTTAGTAATTAAACATTCATAATAAAAAAAAAAACAAAGCAAAAAACAAAAAAAAATTTTTTTAAAACATGCGAGAAACAAATTTTTTTTTTTATATTATATAGCGTAAAGGTCAACGAAATAAAAACAAAAAGTTTAATAAATAAATTGAATAACTATATGTTAAAAGAAAAAAAAAAAGTGTTTTTTTTTGTTTTTGTTGTTTTTGTTATTTGAATGTCCTTTAATATAAATTGGGGAACAAAAACACGCAAATTAAGGAATTAATTAAAAGAAAATAATGGTTGCAAGAATAAAAAAAGTAATGAAGGTCCGTAAGTATATTTAAAAGGTAAGGATAAAAGAAAAGGCACATTTTCAAAACGCTTTAATTTAAAATATTTATGTAAAGATTGTAAACTCTTATACTAACTTTCATTTAAAGAAAAATCCCCCCTTTATTGTGTAACCTCTTTTACTTAAAATATTTCTGTCAGTTTTTCTGTCTTAAATGTGCATATATCTTGCTCGGAGTAAAGCTTAACAGTTTTTGAGTAAGTTAAACTGGAGATTTTTTTTCATCCTGACAGAATTTGCCTGAACCGTTATTTTCTATTTCTATATTCTTTAAGTGCCGATTTAGCCAGCAGTGTTCCGACAGGAAATCTGTTAACAGTTTCACTTTATATATTTAATTCTATGATTTTTTATTTTGTGCCTACCTATGTCTCAAAAAGGTTTAGGAGTTGTAAAAATGGTTGCAATTTATTTTTTTGCTAGCCGATTTCTCTCTATTTTTGCATGTACTTTTTTATTTTTACTAGGTACTTTTTCAGAAGAGTACATTATTGTTTGTTCCTAAGCAATTCAGTTTCACTAAGCACTAGCAAATAAATTTTAATTTAACTTCTTGTGAGCTTAGTGCCTTTATAGCAGTTTGGCTGTCTGATAGAATATTTATTTGTCTATTTCTATATATGCTCGTCGATGTTGTATTGTACGCATTATATGAGTGGGGTTACAATAAAGTAGTTTTCTTTTTAATGAAATCTATCTATGCAAAGTTTAAAATTTCATTGTTCTCCGTTAAATGGCAAACGATTCAAAGATTTTGTACACAAAATGACATACTAACAGATGGAGATACGATGACAGACAAATTAAGTGAAATTAATAAGCGCATTTTTTTTAAATTTTTTTAAAAATGTACTAAAAATCACAAAGCTGAAAATATTTTGATTTCATTTGTAATTGCAACTTTGCAGTATTTTGTTGCGTACTATTTAAAATGTTCCTTTATAGATTTTTAGTTTTTATTGTACTTAAAAGTAATAAAAACAATCATAAAACATGGTAGTAGATTTGTAAATAAACGAGGAAGAATACAGTTGACTTTGTCAACTCTTAGATACCCGTACGAACCGTTAGTATGTTCACAGCCACTCTGCCTACAATATTATTTTTTTAATATTTTAGTATTTTAAAATAATTTGGGTGAATTTTATAATTTCTAGAACTTATGTGTTGTACATATATTCAAACTATATGTTTATATGTACATTCTTCTAAAGCAGATTCTAACCTTCCACATAACGATTATCAATCCAAAACTTTTTCAAATATTCTATAGTAACATTTAATACTAAGCGGTAAATGTATATTAAATTTACTTAGTACAAAATAATAAATATAATTTTAAATATTATATTATATTATATTTAAATATTCCATTGACAGAATAATTTCTTATAAGTACAATAAAATACATATATGTATTTAAATACGGCGCTATATAATATACATCTATACTCTTATCATTCATTTACTAGTGACATATACGATATGTAAATAAACATGATATTATATAAGTATGTATATATATCAATATCATATAAATAATAATAAAAATTCTTCAAGCAACCGTTATGTTGTTTATACAATTTCAAATTATCGAGTAAAACAAAATGGAAAAAATTTGTTAGAAAATTTGAAAAAATCAAGTAACACTTTCGTCAATTATAAAGTAACCCTATATTATTAAAAAAAGTTCTTAACAGAAATAAGAGTATAATGTTGAAGCTTTAATTTTTGTGTATTACTTCAAAAAAATTTTAACAGGTGTTCAAGTTACAGGTGTTTAAAAATAGGAAATTTTCAGTTTTTGACCCCTTACAGCTCCTAAACGGGGAGTGATACAAAAAAAAATTCTGAAATGACTCATACTTATTTTTAAAGATCTAACTTCTGTTAAAATTTCAAGTTTCCAACTTAAACCGTCTAGAAGATAGAAGGGTTAAAGGATTTTGCAAAATTTGAGTTTCGCATAACGGTAAATTAAGACACCGCATGTCACAAATATATATTTATTGTATATATACTTTTAAAGCTAATAAAAGTAGTAATCGTTTGGCGTTTTCAAAATGAAGATATACCTTATACAACTTGTGCTATAACAATTTAAATATAGAGCTTTTTTGAACCTTTGGGGAGCTGTAGCTCCGTAACGGGTGGGGCTACAAAAAAAAGTTATTAAAAATAAAATTAATATTTTTATGAGGTCTATCAGCTGTTAAAATTTCATAGCTCTATTTCAAAAAAAATGTAGGGATCTAAAAGTTAGGTGTTCGAGAGCTACCCTAAGGCTTGGTCCAAACTCAACCAAAAAAAATAGGGAACCTACAAATTACTCCCAGAATATTTTGTGTAAATTTTAAGATTCTAGCTTTCCTAGTTTTTGAGTTAGCGTGCTGACGGACGGACATGACTCAAAAGTCTTAGAATTTTTTTCTGATCCGATCCATACCTTTGAAGGTATATCTAGCTCGCTTATTTCGAGGTGTTACAAACGGAGGAGTAATTTCATTATACCCGATCCTATAGTACGGGTATAAAAAAAATTTAATTCTAATAAATATCACAGTAGTAATATATATATGAAATATTATGAAGTATTGTAAATTATTTTCTTATTTAAAACGCCCTCTTCAAAATGTCGATTTTGTAAACTATTATTAGATACAATAATTATATTTATAATAGTAAAAAAATATGGTAGTATTAATAAGTGTTTGTGATTTTTATTTATATATCTTTAAAATTTTTATATATATACATAACTAAGTATATATATGTTTTTTTAGTAACTATTCTTTAGTAGATAAATTTATTTGATTTAAAAAAGCTTTCAAATCACGATTTCTATTATGTTTAAACTAATTGACTTTAAAGCATAAAATATCTTACTATATAAAATTAAAACTAAGTATTCTAGAATAAAGGCCACTTCACACTATGCGTATTGTCATATGACTTGGAATGTGTATTGTACAAATTCCACAATACAAAAGGAGTCATATAGTGTGGACGTGAAAAAGTGTAATTTGACATTCTAATGTTATTTAATATTAGATAAGTATGTCATTAGATATATGTCAAATGACAAATTTTATTTTATCGATCGTAAAATTATTTATAATGTCAAAAGACAAAGTGAAAAGAAAAAAATATAGTTATAAATATTAAATTTTATTATTCAAATAATTTCGCTTTGTACACGTTTAAATACAGAGTAAAAACGAGGAAGAATACAGTTGACTTTGTCAACTCTTAGATACCCGTACGAACCGTTAGTATGTTCACAGCCTGTCACTCTGCTTACAATATTATTTTTTTAATATTTTAGTATTTTAAAATAATTTGGGTGAATTTTATAATTTCTAGAACTATGGGTTGTACATATATTCAAACTATATGTTTATATGTACATTCTTCAAAAGCAGATTCTAACCTTCCACATAACGATTATCAATCCAAAACTTTTTCAAATATTCTATAGTACCATTTAATACTAAGCGGTAAATGTATATTAAATTTACTAAGTACAAAACAGTAAATATAATTTTAAATATTATATTATATTATATTTAAATATTCCATTGACAGAATAATTTCTTATAAGTACAATAAAATACATATGTGTATGTAAATACGGCGCTATATAATATACATCTATACTCTTATCATTCATTCACTAGTGACATATACGATATGTAAATAAACATTATATTATATAAGTATGTATGTATATCAATATCATATAAATAAAAATTCTTCAAGCTACCGTTATGTTGTATATTTATTTACATTTTTTTTTACTACGCATTATATCCTCAACAATTTCAAATTATCGAGTAAAACAAAATGGAAAAAATTCGTTTTAAAGAAATTTGTTAGAAAATTTGAAAAAATCAAGTAACACTTTCGTCAATTATAAAGTAACCCTATATTATTAAAAAAAGTTGTTAACAGAAATAAAAATATAATGTTGGAGCTTTAATTTTTGTGTATTACTTCAAAAAAATTTTAACAGGTGTTCAAGTTACAGGTGTTTAAAAATAGGAAATTTTCAGTTTTTGACCCCTTACAGCTCCTAAACGGGGGTTGATACAAAAAAAATTTCTGAAATGACTCATACTGATTTTCAAAGATCTAACTTCTGTCAAAATTTCAAGTTTCCAACTTTAACCGTTTAGAAGATGGAAGGGTTAAAGGATTTTGCAAAATTTGAGTTTCGCATAACGGTAAATTAAGACACCGTATGCCAAAAATATATATTTATTGTATATATATTTTTAAAGCTAATAAAAGTAGTAATCGTTTGGCGTTTTCAAAATGAAGATATACCTTATACAACTTGTGCTATAACAATTTAAATATAGAGCTTTTTTGAACCTTTGGGGAGCTGTAGCTCCGTAACGGGTGGGGCTACAAAAAAAAGTTATTAAAAATAAAATTAATATTTTTGTGAGATCTATCAGTAGTTAAAATTTCATAGCTCTATTGCAAAAAAAATGTGGAGATCTAAAAGTTAGGTGTTCGAGAGCTACCCTAAGGCTTGCTCCAAACTCAACCAAAAAAAATAGGGAACCTACAAATTACTCCAAAAATATTTTGTGTAAATTTCAAGATTCTAGCTTTCTTAGTTTTTGAGTTAGCGTGCTGACGGACGGACGGACGGACGGACGGACGGACATGGCTCAAAAGTCTTAGAATTTTTTTCTGATCCGATCCATACCTTTGAAGGTATATCTAGCTCGCTTATTTCGAGGTGTTACAAACGGAGGAGTAATTTTATTATACCCGATCCTATCGTACGGGTATAATAAAACACTTTGACAATACAATAACATTGACATTCAATCTACTTTTGACTATAATCAGCTGTTTAACATAAGCAATACAATTCAAAAACTCATATGACACATATTTATATAGTCTGAAGTTGCCTTAGGACTTTATTATTAAATTAATTATGTACTTAATAGTTACCTATAGTTATAAATAGCTGGTTACTCAACATCTTTATAAATTTTGAATTCTTATAATGGTCAAATTATGGCATATTATAGTTTATCACTACTTACTTTCTAAATTTATTCATAAAAAAAAATTTACGTATAAATTTCTTACTGATTTAAAGAAGAAAATACCATTACTAGAATAGATCAATTTAAATCTGAGTCTTAACGATTCATTAGTCATAAATCGGAGCAGTTAATTCGGCAAGAATTTAAATCAAGAATTATCTGATAATATATGAAGTACATAACACACTTACATAAAATATGAATGTTTGACAACAATATATAAATTGTTAGTTACCAAAATAAATTCTTTCGGTTCAGCAGTCAAAAACGATTCATTTTCACGTTTTTAATTGATGTAAAATTAAATTATTTGAAATTTGATAGATTTGATAGATAGATTCTTATATTAATTAAATTATTGTTAAATCATGATACGTTTTTCCTATAATTTACTATTTTGATCGTTATGAATTAAAAACTATAAGTACGATTTTGTCAGAGTATAATAAATTTATGACTACGTTTGTGATATCTTAAAAAAGACGAAATAAATTTGACAAAGTAAGTAAGTATATATATATATTTTTGCTTTGAATCCCTGTCAATATGATAACTTAAAAAATAATGATGTTAGGATTCTGAAGCTTTTACGATTTCACTTTTGTAAAATTGTTAGTATCGCTATTGAAATTGAGCAAGTTCGACCGACGGGTTCGAGAAGTTGTAATACAACTTCTTTTTTAATATGAATATAACTCAGTGTCCATTGAAGTTAGCTTTATTCGAAAGAAATTAAGTTTTATGCCAACGACTTTTGTTTAATTGGGTTAGTCTAAAACGTAACAGTTTTGAGTAACTGCGATATTTATATCCTCTATTTTTTTTTTGATACTTAACAAAGTTAGACATCTGAAGCTTTCTAAAAGTTCAAGTTCTGTTAAAAATGTGATTCTTTTAGTGAAGATTTTCCTCAAATTCAATTTCCACATAAATTTAACAGAAACTTTATATTTATTATGAAATTTTAAATCTCTAGAATATTATATACCAAAATATTATGCTTAAAGTAAAATGGTTTAAACAATTATGGCCAGAAATATGCCATTGAACTGAAATACAATTACAATAAGTAACAATTGTTTTTTTATATCTTAGCTTTTATTCCAAAAAAAAAAAAAAAAAAACTATTTGGGCAAAGATAATTTTAGATATAATTATAATTAAATTATAATTATTTAATTACAATAATTTTTTGAACTTAAAAAAAAAAACGAAAAAAAAAAACTTTAGTTTAAATTAAAAATCTAATGGATTTGAAAAATTAACACGAAAAATTTAGCATTAATTCAACTTTCATATACAAATTTAAACCTTGAAGAAAGAAAAACTTTTTTTTTTTTTGAAGTTTATGACTTCTAGCACCATGACCTTGTAATTTTAATATTTATTTATTATATTTTAAAATTACATTTACCTTGAATTTAAAAACCATTTCAAATTTATTAGATATGAATACTTATAGCTGTTTTTATTTCGCAGTTTTTTTTTTTTTTGTTATCTTTTAAATGTAAAAAAAAAACAACGTTTTACTCTACTAAGAACAAGCGTTTAATTGTTTTTTTGTTTGGAAAATTTTTTTGAATTACATTAAAGTATCTGATGCCTAACAGGTTACGTTATTGAAAAGATTGTGTTAATTTTTTTGTTTTTGCAAATTTTTTTTTTAGATATTTTTAAAAAATTAAATTTGATTCTAATGAAAAGTAAATAAGTATGTAAAATGCTTAAAAAAAAAGAATTTTCTTTGTAAGCATATAATCGCTATTACAAAAAGAACAAAAAAAACAATGAAATTATTTGTTTTAAATGTTTCTTTGTATATATAGAAATATTTTCAATTTTTATCATAATAAAGAATCATCCTTAACCTTAAAATGAATTTTAATAAAATCAGCGCCACCTACATATTTATATGTGTACCTATATTAGAGTAACTATATAGAGAGTAAAATAAACATACATAGATAGAATAATTTTTGTAGTGTAGCTGATTAAAAAAAGTGATTTTTTATTTTATTTAGCAGCTGGCTATACGAATGTGCTAAAAAACATAATTTAATATTTTGAAGAAATGCTAACTGTTGTTGAATTTGAATTTGTATGTTTGTCTGTATTACAAAATTTCTTCACCGTTTACAATAAAATTAATTAAATTTTAATTAAGGTTTTTGCTCTTTGAAAAAGAAATTTTGTGCAAGAATTTTTATTTATTTATTTATTTACTTAATTCAAGCATTTACAGAATTAGACTTATATATTATTATAACAAAAAATTTAAATATCACAGAATTATTTTGAATATTAATTTTGTAATCAGAGCTTTACTTATGTTCATGTTTATGATTGTGTTCTATTGATTTAAATTTTATGATCATTTATGGCGAGGTAATATTAGGTTAGTTCAATTTTTTTTTCCTAAGGGGGGTGAAAATTTTCCAAAGACACAAAAAATTTCTCTTTGGTAGAGTCAGGTTCTTACTTACTAAACCAACCTCTCCTCTTAGGCAACATATTGTCATGAAACTTCTACCAGCTATCGCAGTAAACATTGAATTGAGAGTGGGACTGTAAGGTTCAATGAATCCGTGTATTATTATTACTTACTATTTTGCTAACATTGACCAAAATTATTATTAATTATACGATTATACGATATAAATTATTACGATATAAAATTACTGCATTTTTTCTTTAATATATGACCTGACCGGGGTTTGTACCCAAGACCCTCCGATTGAAAGGTTAGCGATTTAACCACTACGCCATGATTCAGATAATTAAGATATCTTTGCATTGCCTCTATTTGTTCGATATGGTGTTTATATATTCCAGATTATTATTGGCCGGACTAAAATTGTATACAAGGATTTTGTAATGAATGGGTCATTAAATTCTGTTTTTATAAAGTATATCAACATTAAGTTTGTTTTATTCATGATGATTTATATATGTAGTAAAATTAATTTTATAATCAAGAATTACATCAAGATCATTAAATTCAGTAACTCGTTTATTGTGTGGTATTCATCGTTTACGAGACTATTATAGATTTCGATAATAAAGGTAAAATATAAGTCTATATTTAAATGTTTAAAATCTATTCAAGATCTACATACTGAATGTATTATTTTCAATCGAAAAATTTATTAAATTTCTTAGAGATCATAAATAGATATAATAAAAGAATATAATATATGATTGATACTTAAATTTCTACACCTTGATCAAAATTTAATTTTGTACACCTCAAACCTTAGCCAAATTTTTAAAGAGAAAACCTTTAATTCATATCAAATTTTGATACTCCTCGCGCCCATATCTTTGTTTAATACTCCTACGTATCACTATCTAAAAATTATAAAGACTCAAATATTGAAAATTTCAAAAATTTCTATCTGTAACTTAAATACATTTGTGCAAATTTTTAAAGACAAGATGCAAAATTAAATATTTATACTATGTGTTTTTTATTTTAACTATCCTTAAATGTCGTTTGATTTTTCACAATTTTATAAGAGAAAATGTAATTTTTATGAGAAAATCAGTGAAATTTCAGAATATTTTGACTTCAGAACTGAAATTTGACTAAGAAGAAACTTCTTATTACTTTCATAATATAAAAAAAATTCTAGAATTTTCTTTGCCTTACCACAAATTATTTTTTACTTAAAATCTTTAAATGTTTTATTCAATTACTATTGATTTTATTATAATATTTAAGAAATGTGCAATTTTAAAAACCCTTTATTTTGGCTATACTTATTTTTTTTCTTTCATTTTGTTGCTTTTAAACATCTGCTTGAAGGTTTAATATTTTGTTATATTTAGATTAAGATAACACCCTGCCTTTAACTAATAAGTAATTTATATCGTGTGATAGAAAAATATAATAAGATATATATAGATTAGATACTTAGATTAGATCATAAGAAGGATAATATTTACACAATAACGACTACAATTATAATTAATTGGATTTTGAAATATGTTTAAAAAATTAAAAAAAAAAATGCTATTATGACGTTTATTTAAATTTTTTTTTAAATTTTAGTCATAGTTTTCTTTAAAAAGAATGGATTTTGGCAATGTAAGTTTTTAAAGTACTTCAATATAGTTTCAATGTAAGTATAAGAAAATAATATTACTGTATTCTTTATCTACAGATAGGTGTACCCGGTCGAAATATATAGGTATGTCACGGTCACGGGATAACTTTTCTTATCCTTATATTGTGATCCACATCCTTTAGAAATTATTTAAATTTTAAAGAATTTTCACAGTATAACAGCTTTGTGAAGAAAATTACTTTTTTTTTTTTGGATTTACCCGTGATCATTGTAATTATTTTACTAGAAAGTGCTTAAATGTTAATTGAATAAACAAAACTATTAATGCATTTCCACTTATTGAAAGCTAAATTTTTATTTCAACAGAACTGATCGGAAGAACTTGAAATATTTGGATTTTTTAAAAGGTTTTCACTAAAAATGAAAGGTGTTCATTATTTATTAAGATTAAGAAGAATATGCTTTTAAAAGTACGAGCTCCAAAAATATTTTTCAATAATATTTTCATTTTTAATGATGTTTTATTTTTTTTTTTTTAAATACTTGACAAAAAAAAAAAACAATATCCTTTTTCCTTCAATCATTTAGAAAAAAAAATTTCAAAATGCTAACACTTATAAATGATTTTTTGTTTTTGGGAAACATTAGGTTAGGTGAAAAACCAATAGGTAGTAAAAATATTTTATTTTGTGACAATAATTTTTTTTTTTTTTAGTTTTGTAGAACGAAATGAATAATTAATGAATAAAATAATAGCTAGGTACGGGGGCACAAAAAAAAAATCTATAAATTTTTAAATATTATTTTTTTTTTTTATAGAAAATTTAAATAAAAAAAAATTGTGCAATTTAAATAATAAAATTGCAAAAGTCATATTTATTATTTACAAGAGCTTGGAAATTTTTTTCTTTTTTTTCTTTTTTTTTCTTTCTTAGTATAACATTTTGAATCTTTAGTGTTCTAAAGAAATTATGTTTAATTTTAAAGTATAAAAATACAAAATTTTTAAGAGAAAATATAAAACTTAAAATCGTTTTATTTATCATATTTTTATTTTAATCGATCCTTTTTTTTTTGTTTTTGATTCTTGGAGTCAATTTTAAAGGAATAAATTCGACGTACTAATATTGTTGATGTGCTAAAAGAAATGGGTTGACTTACCCATTTCTTTTGCTTAGAATCTAGATATTCTTTCTAAGATTGTAATTAAGTAAATAATTTATATAATGTTTAAGTTTGAACGTAGTTCTCACGGTATTATAAATCCGGCTTTAGTCCGTTAGTCCGCTCACACAATAACTCATAAAATAAAGGAGCTGGGATTCTTGAAAATAAGACAGTGTCCATTGAAACTAAATATTTAAAAGTTTATGAAAAGAAATAAATTTTCAAGCCAAAAACTTCTATGAAATTTGGTTACTCTAGAAAAAAAAAATCGTGTAGCTACCATACAGTTAATTTCCCTTTTTATATGAAAATAAAATAGTATCTAGTTATTTAAGTTAGATATATGAAATTTTGTGAAAAGAAGTTTAGGTCTTATACCAATGACATTTGCAAAATTTTGTTAATCTATAACAGCAGATTCGTGTAGCCGTTGTTAAATATTTGTACTGGTATTCTAGAGTTAACATATTTAACTATATCTTATTTCGTATTTTAAAATTTGTACAGCTCCAATAAAATCTATAGTTTAATAATAATTTAATATACTTAATATGAAGTTCAAGATCATGAAGTTCTTATATTTCAGTTATATATACATTATAACTAAATAGCAACAGTGTAATTTGGAACTTTAGTTGAAACTAATTGTAAAACTAAAAGTTTTTAAAGGTGTAAGATTACAATATTGGATAACATTTTGTTTCAAATTTTCTCAAGACATCTATAAATATTTCAAAAGGATTAATTAAAGTTTTTTTTCTAATATAGCTATCAAATTCTAAAAATTCTATGGTAACTGTTTCCTTTTTGTCAATTTTTTTGTTTATTTAAATTTTTCTAACTATTAACTTTTAATTAAGTATAAACTTTAATTCAGAAATTTAATTTTAATTCCAAAAAATTTTCAAAAAATTTTTCCATTATTATTTTAAATTAATTTTTTTTTACATATTTTTCCTTTTGATATTTTTCACTCAATTAAATTTCATTAAAAATAAAAAAAAATTGTTTTTGTATTTTCAATTTTCTAATCTTATTTCAGTCATGCATATGTACCCATTATTGTAAATATTTAATATTTTATACAGAATATACAGAGTGTCCTGTAAAAGATAGAAAGTAATGTAACAAATGAATAAATGATAACTAATCCAAATCGAAACAAACAAAAAGGTCGATGACATAAAATAGAAGAATATATGGTATGCCAATTATAAGTAAAATATTAAAATTTTGTGAAATCCTTGAAAAAATTCCTGGAAAAATAAAATTGTTTTAAAGTAATTTTGACAATGGAAAAGAATGACAAGAGCTTATGAAAGTCATTAATATTAATTTGAGATTTACAAAACTAAAAAAAAATATACCGTAGTTAATGATGGTTTGTGCAAAGAAAAAACCTGTTGTCCAAGAAGATATTTTAAGTGTTACTCTATTATTTACCTCTAACTTTACAATGATTTATTCACAGAAAAACAAACTATTGTTGATATGTTCCGTTACTTTCCGAATTTTAAACGATTTTTTTTATTTTGGACCGATAAAGAATTATTATAGCACTTTTTATACAGTTAATTTTTAGAAGAGAGAATTTTTCACTCGTTTTGATTTAATGTACCACACATTATGCTCTGATACTGCGGGACACCATATACTTAAAACATATGTTTTACGTTTTTTTTTTTTTTTTATGTATTTTGTAGTTTAGAAAATTCTGAAATAATTAAATAAAAGCTATTTTTTAAATGGATTCATGAGATCCTTGTTCGTCAACTCTTTAAAATATTTGAAATCATTTTTTTATAATATTACTTAAAAAACAACTTAAATATATGGGAGTTTTTTTAATTACTTATATAATATTATGGTGTATATAGAGTTTCTCCAATAATATGGAGTGGAGTCCTGTGGAAAACAAATATTTACAAAAAAAACTTTTAATAAATAATGAAAGCTGTGAACATATGTAAAATTATAACCCTAAAAGTTTAAATTTTGCGTATTATTTTTAAAGAAAAAATTATAGCAATATCTTAGTTAAGTATGTCTAAAAATATTAAGTTTTTAATTTTTAACCCTTCATCTATTATACTGTTAAACAGGAGGAGCTACGAAAAAAATTCTGAGATACTTAACTTATAATAATTGAGGTAACTAAGGGATCTTTTTTTATACCCGTACGATAGGATCGGGTATAATAAAATTACTCCTCCGTTTGTAACACCTCGAAATAAGCGAGCTAGATATACCTTCAAAGGTATGGATCGGATCAGAAAAAAATTCTAAGACTTTTGAGCCATGTCCGTCCGTCCGTCCGTCAGCACGCTAACTCAAAAACTAAGAAAGCTAGAATCTTGAAATTTATACAAAATATTCTGGGAATAATTTGTAGGTTCCCTATTTTTTTTTGGTTGAGTTTGGACCAAACCTTAGGGTAGCTCTCGAACACTAACTTTTAGATCCCCACAATTTTTTTGAAATAGAGCTATTGCTATGAAATAGAGCTATTTGAAATTAACTGCTGATAGATATCACAAAAATATTAATTTTATTTTTAATAACATTTTTTTGTAGCCCCACCCGTTACGGAGCTACAGCTCCCCAAAGGTTCAAAAAAGCTCTATATTTAAATTGTTATAGCACAAGTTGTATAAGGTATGTCTTCATTTTGAAAACGCCAAACGATTACCACTTTTATTAGCTTTAAAAGTGTATATACAATAAATATATAGTTGTGGCATACGGTGTCTTAATTTACCGTTATGCGAAACTAAAATTTTGCAAAATCCTTTAACCCTTCTATCTTCTAAACGGTTTCAGTTGGAAACTTAAAGTTTTGGCAGAAGTCAGACCTTTAAAAATAAGTATGAGTCATTTCAGAAATGTTTTTTATATCACCCCCCGTTTAGGAGCTGTAAGGGGTCAAAAACTGAAAATTTACTATTTTTAAACACCTGTAACTTGAACACCTGTTAAAATTTTTTTGAAGTAATACACAAAAATTAAAGCTTCAACATTATACTCTTATTTCTGTTAACAACTTTTTTTAATATTATAGGGTTACTTTATAATTGACGAAAGTGTTACTTGATTTTTTCAAATTTTCTAACAAATTTCTTTAACGAATTTTTTCCATTTTGTTTTACTCGATAATTTGAAATTGTTGAGGATATAATGCGTAGTACAAAAAAATGTAAATAAATAAACAACATAACGGTTGCTTGAAGAATTTTTATTTATATGATATTGATATATATACATACTTATATAATATCATGTTTATTTACACTATCGTATATGTCACTAGTGAATGAATGATAAGAGTATAGAGTATATTATATAGCGCCGTATTTACATACATATATATGTATTTTATTGTACTTAACTATAAGAAATTATTCTGTCAATGCAATATTTAAATATAATATAATATAATATTTAAAATTATATTTACTATTTTGTACTAAGTAAATTTAATATACATTTACCGCTTAGTATTAAATGGTACTATAGAATATTTGAAAAAGTTTTGGATTGATAATCGTTATGTTGAAGGTTAAAATCTGCTTTTGAAGAATGTATAAATATATAGTTTGAATATATATACAACCCATAGTTCTAGAAATTATAAAATTCACCCAAATTATTTTAAAATACTAAAATATTAAAAAAATAATATTGTAAGCAGAGATATAGATAGATATTGACAGGCTGTGAACATACTAATGGTTCGTACGGGTATCTAAGAGTTGACAAAGGCAACTGTATTCTTCCTCGTTTTCTCTTAAAATTACGAGATTCTAACTAAAAGCTTATCAGAGTTATAAAGGAATCAAAATTTTGCAAAATTTTGTTTGCACATAACGTCAAATCTTCTAAATATGAAATTTCAAATCTCTACGTCAAATCTTCTAAATGTCAAATGTCCTAATATAAAACTTCTGAAATTTTTTTTGATGTTAAGAATATTGTCAGTGACAATAGCCCTAATTTTTAAAAATGACAAAGTTCCTAACACAAATGACAAAACTCCTAAAAGTTAAATAAAAAAAATTAAAAAACTTTTTAATATAATTCAAATGTAAGTAATGATTTTAATTTTATCAATTAAGGGGAAAAATAAGAAAAAACGGAAATGAATAGCAAAAATGCTTTCAACGAAGTAAAAATAAAATTATATTATATAAAATTATAGGATAAATATGTAAAATATAAAGCCACTATTTTGTGATATTGTGCAGACGCTTCTGATTTTCTTTTTAGAAATCTAGACAACATCCATAAAGACGAAAAAATCAAAAAAAAAATTCAAATCAATTTATACTAATTTTATAAATTTTGGGAAATAATTGAATGTTTTAGTACTGAATTATAAATATTTCAGTTTATGAAGTCATAAGTCCCCAAGGAACTTTTGGCCGTTTTACAGGAGTTATACTTAATTCCCTCGGGGCTTTTGGCATTTTGTCTATCATTTAAATAAATGCTTATAACACTCTGCCGTCTTTTTCTTCAAAAATCAAACTAACCGTTTAACCTTATTAAAGTCATTCACAAAAGTTGCAAAAATTACAACACTTTATATTTTTAAGAAATAACAAAACTAAATTTTAACAGAAATGACAAAACTCCTAACATAAATGACAAAACTACTAACAATTAACGAACTAGCTAATAGCGAACTATAAACTAGCGAAAATAGCTGATTGGGGTGTTAAAAACAGAGTTGAGTTTAACACCTCCAAAACTCAAAGTTGTCAGATCGTTTGCAAAAGGGATCAATCCATACAAATTCTAGGGTTCCAAGGGGAAAATATACAGCGGTCTGCAAATTTAAACATTTTAGGCATGCAGCTTAATCAAAAAATGTTGTGGAATGAACAATATTTTTGATATAGCCAAAAAAACTGCCAAATGTTTAGGTTTTTTTTTCGCTGTAAAGCTTATTTTTCCCCTAGTGATCTGGCCAATATCTATAAAGCATATATTCGACCGAAGATGGAGTATAATTCTCACTTATGGACTGGCGCTGCTCAAACATCATTAGGTTACCTGGACAAAATCCAAAATTGCGCCTTACGCCAGATTGGCGACCCTACTGTTCAGGGTATCATTACTCCTCTTAACTCACTAGGGGAGCCTCAAGTGCTCATTTCTACAGCGTAAAAATTCTTAGGTGGTTTAAAACTGGTTATGGAAACTCTTTTATTGTGAGAACCGCTAAAATGTGGAATATGCTTCCATCCAACGTATTTCCCTCTGATTCAAATGGTCCATTATACAATTTGCAACTTTTCAAAACGAACCTATTCAGGTTTGTCTCCAATTTACCCGCCAATTCTCCTCTAAATTCATATTTCCCCTGAAATCGTCTGCTTCTTGCTCAAACCTACAATAATTTTGTAAAAAGGAAAATTTTCCTAGTTTGGGTAGCGTGTAAAAAAAAAAAAATTGTGACATATCACTTACCATTTGGAACTGACGTCACAATTTTATAATTCCTGAATTTGTATTGAAAAATTGTTAGGAATTTTGACCTTTTTTTTTTAGGAGATTAGACGTAGAGGCTAAATTTACATCCATATTATGTTACATTTGTGAAACTTATGAGTATGACCAAAATTTGTTATTAAATTAGTGTTCGAACTAAATAACTTTTAATTTTTTTTGGATACAGCTAAATAACCATGCTAAATGGTTTATTGTGTCAAAATAGAATTAAAAGTTTTATGATTCGGGCTTTAACTTGGTGATAAATTTTAGGGGAGCGTAACACAAGTTTAATATATGGGTATTAAATATTAAATTTGAATAAATTGTATTAAGTATTTTAATTTTGTTTATAAAGCTAAAATATGTCCTGTCATTAATTGAAAAAATGTTGAGCAGAACCTCAGGTATACATATTTGAAAATAAGTTTTTATCAAACTTTGCGGGGCTGCAATTTCCTAATGGTTGGAGCTAGATAAAAAAGTTGTACTGCAATGTTAAAGCTATCCATGGTGAAAATTTAATTATTTATATTTTAAATGGTGTAGAACTTTTATCAAAAAATATTTTTCAAAAATATGCCAAAAAAGAGATAATATGCTAATAATTTGAGAAATGTGCTGAAAAAGGATATACTCTGAAAATTGTTTAATATTTGAAATACTATTAAATATTTCCAATATAAAACTACCATTTATATATCTATAGTTATAATATACAGTAAATTTATATTATGTAAGGACACATTATAACTCTTATTCATTTAAAAACAGTAATAAAAAAAATAAAAACAAAAAAACCAAATTTTAATTTTTAAAATTTCTAATTATTTTGTAGCTTCCATCTTTAATTTCTTGTTTCTGTCTGTTTCATTTTTTATTTTTTTTGATTATCAAGAAAACCTAATTTTGTGTTTTTTTTCTTTTATTAAAGTTAAATTTTCTAATCCTTAAATTCTTAAAATAAATGCAAAATAAAACACAAAAAAAAAATAAAATGAAAATAAAAACCAAAAAAAAAAAAACAAATACAAAGCATGTATACATGAGAGTATCTGATATTCTTAGGATTAATTATCAATACGTGCATAATTACTTTTAATATTTTCTTCAAGAAATGATATGTAAAAGAGAGAGAAAATAAAAGAAATAAAAAGAGACATAAAATGAATATGCTAATGAATATTAAAAGAAGTGAAAAACAACAAACATTCTTTTTAATTTCCTTTCTTTATATGTGTTTTTTTTTTTTTTGTTTTTATGTGCATCTTTCAGTTTTTCTTATTCTAACATTAGAAAGGATGTTGATTCATATAATTTCTCAAAGGATTAGATATTCAGTTCAATACTTTTTAAAATTTTTTAATTTCTCTTAATTTAAAAATAAAAAAAAAAAATAAAAAAAGATTTGCCATATCTAGTTATTTTTTGCGTAGCTGGATTAAAATATTTTTACACGGTTCTAAATCTAAATTTAGTATCTATTTTTCAGTCACCATATTATAACTAAGTGTTCAAATTGTATTGAAAAATTACGCAAAATAACTAGACTTATAAGTAGTAGTATTTTGTGACTTGTCCACATTAAACACCACTTTATAAAATTTTTATTTTTTATTTTTGTAATAGTTAGTTTTTCGTAATGCGCTTCCTTAATTGTATAAATTCCTAAAAATCACGTTATTAGAATACTTTTTATAGTCTTTAGCTAATTTCGTTATGAGGATATAGCTAGGATTTAGTTCTATTTATTCTTTAGACACGAGAGTATAAGACTTACCCTAACACGGTATTATAAATGCTCAATTATGATGTGTACGGAAATTTTTAATATAATAAAAAAAAAGTTTAAATTTATTAAAAAAAACAAAAAATTTAAATTCGCGCTCTTATATCACATATAGGAAGTGTATATATTAAACAAAAGACATACAGAAATTCTAAATTTCTTTGTTATATGAGTAACTTTTACTGACGGATGAAACTTGAATATTTACTTCTTAAAGAGTAAAATAATTTAAAGATGGACGAAGGATATGATTAGAGATATTAGAAGATTGAATAGATTACCTGTTATATATACGAACTGTAACTGCTCAATATAATTGTGATATTATACAACCAACAGTTTTTAGATCGTTAAATAATTTCAGAACTTACACTTTTTAGTTCCAGATCAAATATTTTGAAACTTTTTGTTTTATATATAGGTATATATATATAAGATTTGTCTATAAGAAATTCTTTTGTGAAGTTTTTGATTTACTTGAGTTTGTTTAATTTTTTAAGCCATAATCAGTTAACACTGTAAATACACAGGAAAATACACAGCCTTTCCTTTCCAAGTGTGGCTGTAAATGTCGTAAGAAGAAATTATTCTCACAGATTGTGTGGAATTCGAACTCACACATCCTTGGTGTTTTCAGTGTATTTTATAAGCTCTTACTTGCTAGACCACTGGGGCCTCAGATTGGTTTGCATATAAGTAGCATATACGTATGCTATACATACGCACATAGTGACATTTTTTCAATATTACCATATTTCCAAAAAAAAAAAAAAAACTAATTAAGAAAATCTTTTACTCTTTTCATTTTACCTGTCTGTCATTTGCATTATAAATGGAACTAGTTATTACTTCAATGATAAAAAAAAACAAAAAACAAAACCTGGCAACTCTTTTAAAATTTAAACCAAACAAATATTATCAAGACTTATTTATATATATATCTTTTAAAATGACGTACAGTTCCATGAATCTTTAACGTTCATTACATTTTTTTTATAAATATCTGACACTACGTCTTTATTCGTGTTTTGAATATACATACATATATGTTGGTTGGTATGTGTTTTGTATATTATTAAGTTGTACTCCTTTTTTTTTTTGCTTTTTGTATTAATAACTACGTAATATCAAATTATAACTACGTTTCATTTCAATAATTTTGTTATTCTGCTTTTCTTTAAAAAAAAAAAAAAAATTGTTTTTCTTCCTAACCTGCTGATTCTGTTGTTTTGTATTTTCCTTTTTTCTAATAAAAAAAAGTGTTTTTTTTTTTATTTGTGTATTTGTATTTGTTTTTTTTTTTACTCGATTTGTTTTTTGCTTTTATTTTTGTTTTTTATCATCAATATTTACAAAGTGTTTGTATCGTTTGTAATATTGTTGCTAGTAGCTACTGATACAAATACTATTCCTTTGGATGCTGCTTTACTTCTTATTGTGAAGTTGTGACTTTGTGTACCTTAGAAAAAAAAAACAATTTTCTTTTTTTTTTCCCCTTTAATTGTGAAAAATATTGGGATAAAAAATTGTTGTTGTATTTTTTGTATTTTGTTGTATTTTTGAGTGGAAAAAAAAATTTTTTTTTTTATCCTTGTTATTGTTGTTGTTGCTGTTTTTCTTATTTCTAGATTAAATGTTTAGATATTTTTCGATAAATTAATGTTTGAATATGAAATTTTTGAATTAAAAAATTTCTGAAAGATTCTTGTTGTTGATGTGTTGTATATTGTGTGTAAGAACTGTTATCATATTTTAAGAATTCCATTTCGTAAATTGAATAGAGATTATCAACCTACAACAAAAAAAAAAAAAAAAAAAAAAAATTAAAAGGATATGATTGTAATATTTTGTTTGAGAATCATAAAAATAAAATACTTATACATGTACAAAAAAAAAAAATAATTAAGATAATAGCAAAAAAAAGAAAACAAAAAAAAAAAAGTGTGTAATTTATTCCTTTTCAGAATTTTGTATAAAGAAAGTACTTTTTGTTGTTTTTTTAAAGTAATTAACAACAGCTTTAAAAAATTATTTTGTTTTATTTTAAAAAGGTAATTTAAATTATTAGAATTTAAAAATTGTTAAAGGATTCTGTACATGTACATTCAAATTTTTGTACCCATACTTGTCTAATCCTACATTTTTCCCTAAATCACTTTTCCTCAAGAATTCATCTCACATCCTTATCCCATAAATCAAACTGTACATTTGTATCAAAGATCCCAACCTAAAGTTTTGTTTAAAAAAGGTGTAGTTTGCTTAAAGTTCAAGACTATCCGGAAGAACGACGTGTAATTCTTCAGGGTGAAGTTTTCCATCGACTCTTACAAAAACAAAAAAGATTGTTATGTTTTATAATTGTAAAATAATTCATTTAAAATAATTACGAACAATAATTGATTCATAAGATTGCCCTTGAAAGTAAAATAAAAAAACAAAATATATATGTATATACTTATATACATTAATAATACTTTTTTTTTCTTGTAAAGTGACTGTGGCAGGATGTTAATAATATAACAAGTGCGGGAGAAGATTGGATAAATTGGGATGAGAAAAACAAAAAAAAAAAATTGGATAACTCTGTTCGAGATGGGAGTTATATAATTTTAAATGAATGGTTGAAATTTTTTATTTTTTTTTTCGTTGTTAAATATCACAATATTTTTTGTATTCTGTACCTATTATTTACAATCTAGTATTAATACTAATGCGTGTACACACACATTCATATAAATCTAATAGAAAAACAAAATTTTCTTTTTGGGGTAACTTTTCTTTTTTTCTTTTTATGATGATATTCTGTGCTATATAGATATATATTGTGTTTACTTACATTTTAATGGATTATATATATATATATATACATTTATATATATATATATAAAAAATGTGAATTTAGAAAGATAAATTTAAATGTGTTTGTTGAAATTATATATTTAATAAAATATTTTCTTACAGCTATACTCTCTCTCTGACACATGCCAATGGTTTTTTAAATGAGTATTTTTTCTGTTGTTATTATCGTTGTCGTTGTTGTTATTCTTATTATTATCGTTATCCTTGTTATTTTGTTTTTTTTTTTGGTTTTTTTTTATATAAAATGTGTTGAATGATAAATTATATATATATATATATATATATGTTTGTGTTAAATAAAAAAAAAAAAAAAAACCAAAAAAAATGTTGACCTTGAAAAACAGTTGCGCAGGATCATCATCATATTGATAATGATGATGATGATATGAATGATATTTTTAGTGATGATAATAATAAAGATGATAAAAAAGTTGTAAAAGAAAGCAAAACAAAAAAAAAAAGGATATTTTCATTTAAGAAGAGTTTTTTTTTTTTTCCTTTTTAAATATAATTTTTTTTATGTACAAGAACAGTTGTTCCCTTTTAAATGATAATTCTCTATTCTTCCAAAGATTATTTGAATCAATTCGATTCATGTTACATCAATATATATATATATAGCTATACGTCAGATATGTAGTGGATATGTTTTGTGGACACTAAATACAATATGAAGATACTCAATACTATATGAAGATAGTAGTATACAATGTATAAAAAACAAGAGATGTAAAATAAATAAATGACCTTCTTAACTAAAAATACTGGTATTTATAACAAAAAAAAAAAGAAAAAAAAAGGATACTTTTTTATTCCATAAAATGGTATTGGTTGGGTTGGGAAGTTAAAATTATATTTGGGGACAGTTAATTTAATATTATTGTGGAATGGAAATATATAGATTGGAATAAATATAGGTTCAAGAAAACTAAAATTTGTCCCTTATCATCTATTTTTCTTTATTTTTGTTTTTTTTTATTATAATTTTTATTCTGATTTTAAAGAAGATTGTTGACCAAAAAAAAAAAAATAGAAAATCCAAATTTTATGAGTTTTTTGTTTTGTTACTGTTTTTAGTATAATTTAATTGTTGTTGTTATAATTTTGTACAAACTTGAGAACTTGAGGGCGGTTAATATATAAATGTTATAGCGTGGGAAATATATATATATGTATATATATATAAATATATACTAGAATAAATTTTATTTTTTTTTTTTCATGTTTTTTTTTTTTTTTTTTTTGTAATCTTCGACTATTAAAAACAAGAAAATTTACTAAGATTATATCCAAACATATATATATATGTATGTACATTAGATTTTTTTTTTGTAAAAAAAATACATAAACATAAAATAATATGTACATTAATATGTTTATTTACTATATAAAAATATACAATAAAGAAATCAAATTTAAAAGAAAATAAAGGATATTTTAAGGATAATAATGTTAAGATTTTTTTAAAAGAAATTACATTAAAAGTTTTTTTTAAATTACTACTAAGTTTCAAAAAAAAAAAAAGAAAATATTTTTTCTAAAGATATTAAGTATAGTAACTTACAATTGAAGTGGAAAATCATTCATTCAACCATCTATTCAAAACTTTTAACAAAAACAAAAATAAACAATTTTAACTATAATAAGTGTACTGGAACTAGGACATTTTAAAGACATTTCCATATCCTTAGTTAGGTACCAAATATTTTTATGATATCAGTTTTTATTATAGTTAGTAATAGTAGTTAACCTTGTATATACATATATATAAAATTTAACTACTTATACCATAAATTATTTTTATTTATTTTTTTATTAATATGCTTTTATTTTCTTACACATATGTATATATATATATTATATTATATATGTACTTAGTTGTGAATCTATAAGTGTTTTATTGCTCCTTATAATATGTATATATATATAAAAGTATAAGTATATTACATAAAGTTTTTTGTTATATAATATTAAAGATACGTATGTTTAATGATTTGTAAAATAATTCAATATTTTAAAAGTTTGATAGTTTTATATGTTAAAAAAAGAGATCAGATATTTTCTCTCAATTTTTTTTTCAGTATGGTATTTTTAATGATAATTTATTGGTAGTTAAGTATTTAAAAAAAAAAAAGTGTGTTAACAAAGATTTTATGGTGTTATAAAAGAAAATGAAGAATTTTTCTAATAAATTGGCAAATACATATTTTATTAGAATGAGTTAATAAAATAATACTTATAATGATTTTTAAGATTTTCATTAACAAGGATTAAATTTTCTTGATATTCGAATGGTTTTTTTTTTTTTTGCTTATCAACAATAAAAGTAATTTATAAATGTTACATATATATATGTATTTAATTAATATTATTAAGATTTATTAAATTTAGGGCATCAAATAAATTTCTTTTGAATTATTTCTGCACGTCAATTTTATATGGAAGTTAATTTATACAAATACAAATAAATTTTTTCCGCTAAACCTGTTTTTTTTCCTTAAATAAATTTATTTTCTTCGCATGAACAAAACGCATACAAGAAATTACAAGAAATTAATTTGTCCATCGGCCATGAGGACAAAATTTGTTTTTAATAATTTCTTATTCTGTGAGAAGAAAATTCATTTAAAAAATGTGGAGAAATGTTTCCACGCCATGTCAAACAAAATTTATTTAAAAAAATGAAATTTCATATCGCAGAATAAAAATTCAAAATGAATTTAATTCGCGCGACGATAATTCAGGAGGACCTAGTTCAGCGATATAACAAAAATAAAATTTTTTATATAAATATAAATTTGTTTTTTGGTTTTTAGGAAAACTAAAAGCTAAGTCCCCTTTAATCTTATTTTGAAAGACAAAATTAGTCTTTTATTTTTGTATTTTCATTAATTTTGTAATGTTTGTAACTAATCTCCATTTTAAAATTTTTTATGAATTTTAAATGATATGTATAAAGGGAAAGGATTCATTCAAAGGGAAATTAGTTGAAAGTTTGAAACAATTTTTTTTTTTAGAAGAAACATAAATTACATAATAGTAAACGCTAGAGTAAAATTTAAGAAGTTACGATAAAATATCAATTCTTTAGCATTGATCTGTCAATACTTCATGCATAGAAAAAAAACAGGTACGTACCATTTAGTAACTGCTAAACTAAAGAAATTTGAAATAGTTAATAACAAAAAGTTAAAATATTTAAAACTTATGGCAAAATTAAAATAGAGCCTTATTTCGCCTTTGAATAAGGCATACTTAAATATATATCGCCAAATTGGTTGAAATAAAGACGACTTTAATTCCTTTTTGAAAATAAAATTCTTTCCTAATATAAATAATATAAATTTTAAGAACTATGTATAATACAAATTTTTATTTATTTTATTTCTATAAAGCCTACTTATTCTTATTCTAATCAGTTATGGCTTTATTTATGGAACCATTATGGCTTTATTTCGCATGGGTTCATTACACTGCTTCGAATATCTGATTAATTTGATTGATATTTAACCTTATATAACAATTTTGTAGCATACAAGTAACTATGAATTCCTATAATGTTTCTGTAATGTTAATGTTTGCTTTTATTTTTTGGTATAGTCTGTTTTAGCTAGGACTGGGACACATCCTTTTAGTTGGAAAGCCAAAATACGTAATTAAAAATAATTAAAATTTATGATCAAAGAAAATTCAAATTTTAAATTTATTTTTTATTTGAATAAATCGTTCTAAAATTTTATTTCAAAGGTACTTATTGAAAGGTACCAGGTACAAATAATCTTAAAAAGTGATTTCTATTTATAAAAAAACTATAACTAAATTAAAAATTAACGACTTTTCTATTTTTAAAGAAACTTGAATTATAAATAAATACAATTGAAAAAGTTTTACAAAATTTGCTTGAATTTTCATAAGATGGCCTTAACACCTTTTCTGTACACATTTATTTTAAATATAACTACTTTGAAAAACCTGTGTTTTTTTTTTAGAACATCAGGATCTTAAATATTAAATTTTAGGATCAGTGTTCGTGTTGGATTTATTGTAATATTACAAGATTTACGTTATACGTACCTTTTTGTAATGAAATATTCAATTGCATTACGAAAATTTTCATTACAAATGAGTTTTTTTTTATGGTGTAATGAAAATGTTGGAGGATGATTTGGAATTAAACAAAAACAGTTTTTAGTGGTATATATATAAGTTATATTTAGATTGTAAATAATTAATTATGTATATATGCGTTTGTATATGTATATGAAGTGTAAATAACAGTATTAAAACTAGAAAGAAAATTTTAAATAATAGTTAAGTAGAGTTAGTTATAGTTTTAAAAATAGTTGAGATAGAATGAATCTTTATATACGTATGTGTTTTGGTAAACTTGTCCAAATCTTGTTAAAATCTTGTCCAAAAGCTAAACAAAGTAATTTAAAAAATGTTTACATTAGTTCTTATTATTGTTTCATCCTGATTCCAATCATTTAACATTTATTCTAATATTAACATTTGAAAAAGATATAATTTAGATGAGATAGTTGAAAAATATTTTCATGACGTAGGTTTTTCATTGATTTTCATGACGTACAGTTTTTATAACATGAATCCGATTAAGTCTTTTGTTGAGTTAGTACTTTTGTAAATTACAAAATTATCGCCAATTTTTGAAACAGTTTTTCCTATGTTTTTGCAACTCTGCAATTTGATTGTGTAGCGTATTGGAATTTTTTAAGTCTTGTTTGATATCAAAGATTTCAATTCAACTTCATTGTCATTATCCAACAAGATATTAATAAAAAAATTAAAAGAGGAACGATAAATGTCCCACAATTACTTAAAATTTAAATACTTTGTTGTTTAAATATATACTTAAGTAAAGAAAAATATTAGGAGAGTTGGTTAGAAAATCAGGGTTATTCTTACACTTTTTCCAGTCCGCCTAACATTGCTTTCTAATTTTTAAAAATAAATAAGATTTCGATCAAATAAGATTGGAAAAAAATATGATTGATATGATAAATAAAATTAAAAAAAAAAGATATTGTGTCGCATCCGTTACACTCTTAATTTTTTTCTAATATAGAAAAAATTGTTAATAGAGCAGAAAGCTGGCGACACCTGACTCCCATTACCCATTTAATAAATTTACTTATTCTTATGTGAAAATAGTTTAACAATTGTAATTAACACCCAATAGAATGAACTAAAATCCGAATAAAATTAATTAACGCCCGAATAATATTTTTTCAAGTGTTAGTTAATTTTTTTCAGTTTTTAGTTCATGAACTAATGGCCGAAATGAAAATAAATAAAATTCTGGCGGTTAGATCAAATTTGATTTGGGAGTTAGTTCATTTTAGCGTTAGTTCGTGGTATTCATATTAGATCATAGTAGGCAATATTCAAAATTTGCTGTTAATTAAGTTTAAATGCAAGATCCTTGTACATATTTAACAAATTGATATTAGACTCATTTGATTTTTTGATTTTTTTGAACAGTTGCCTTGTTTACCCAATATCCTAAGTTCTCTATCGAGTCAAGGTTCTGATGTCTTTTTTTTTGAGATAGTAGAAGTTCCATTAAATTTTAAAGTACTTATACTATTTTAATTTTTCTTAAAGTATTAGCTTAACATAAAAATATCTTTTTTAAGTATATGTTATTTTTTTAAAGATCCTTTTGATAAATTTTTTTTTTTAATAATATGTGAGTTATGTTTCAAATATTATGTATAAAATTAATGAAAATATATTTTGTTATTTTATATACACACATAAGTGTATTTTTCTTAATTTTAATTTTTTATGGAACATTGAGTTAAAAAAAAATTTTCAAATCTTAATCAGAATTCAAGATTTATAAAATTTATACACACATAATAATATACAGGGTGGTTGAGGTGTAGACAGCATAACTTCAAAAAATTATAGGGAAGGTCAAAACAAGCAAAAAACATTTGATAATTTGGCAGGTCTATTTGCAAACGTTATTGAGGTAATGGGGCTTAAAGGAATTTCTTATTTTTAAAATGTATATAAATGAAGTTAGCACATAGTGCTAAATGAGGCTTCAAGAAATGGTACAAAATTTTCTTTTATGTAATAATAGTTTCAAAATTACAAATAATCAATTGCTTGTTTTGTCCTCCCTTATCACTTTTTGGTCCTTGAAGTTCTGCTGTCTATTCCTCAAACACCCAGTATAACAAAACTCAAAAGTAATAATTATAAATTCATTGTTAATTATAAATTCTGTTACATTTAAACAATTATATATTTCAATATTAAACTTTTAACATTCTCAAAGAAAATTCTAATTATTTTCAATAGTAAATAATTAAATACTTAGTTACATTAAGGCATTCCACATATGTATTCGTATATATATAAAATAGAAAATTTCAATTAAATAATAAATTTTTTGGAAAATTTTCTCTTTACTAACAAAAACAAAAAAAAAAAAAAACCAAAAACACCAAAAAAAAAATAAAATGAAAAGCATGAAAATAGAAAATAATTTTTTTAATTGAATGAAAGATTGATTAAGATTTTCATTATTTCATCGTTACTTAACTTAAAATATTCCAGGAAATTTTAATTTTCCAACAATATTCTCCTGTATATTATATGTACATATACGTATATAAAAATATACGTTTTTGTTTTTATTTATTTTTTTTTTGAAAAGAAACAAAGTGAAATATCATTAAGAAAATTCATTTAATGCAAAAATAATCAAATTTGACGTAGGTATACAATATATAAGCAACATAAACAATACAACACAATGAAATTATATATAATATAAGTAATATATATTGTGTATATATATATATAATGTTATGTATTATGAAAAAATTTTGATTGCAAGATAATATTCATGACGTAAGTTATTCAAAATATAAAATAATATTATATACATAGTCTGTACGAATAGTATAGAGATACCTTGATATTTTGATGCCTTGATTAAATATCACAGGTGTAAAATTAAAACCACACACAACCTAAAACTATTATTATTTTCATTTCAAAAAATTTTCAAGGAATACAACGAAATACTACATACTTATAAGGTACATATAACATTTTGTCCTATATTTTCCCAAAAAAAAAAAAAAACAATAAAAAAAAAATATTTATTCATTTTCACCTGCAATTTGGTGATTTTTTGTTTTATACTTAATGAAAAAAAAAAACGAAAGGTAAATCGGTTAAGTAATGTGTTATATTAAAAGGTATATATAGAAAAAAGGGTTCTCTGATGGGTAATAATAGGGTGAAAATTAGGTGTTTAAATAAAATTCAGAATTTGTAAATGATATTAGCTAGTGTGTGAAATGATCAATAATGTAGGAGTAAAAGAAAAGCTTTCTATATTATAAAATATAAAGAAAATGGTTTTCAGTTAAATAAATTTTCAAAAGGACATCAAATATGAGTGAGTGTAAATATATGTGTGCATTATATTGTACTAGAAATGTATGTGAAGAAAAAGGGAGTTAGTCTTTATGTCAAAAAAAAAAAAAAAATGTCGGATTTCAATGTAAATAAACATTTTAGAGGTAGTTACCCAGATCAGCTTTTATTATTCACGAAATATGGGCGTAAAAAATAAAAAGTTTCGAATATAAGTTTAGCGCGGATTTAGAGGTAACATCCCCCACTGTTATAAGTGCTTTGTTGTTAAAATGTTTATGTAATAAAAAATATTCATTAGGGACCTCGGTGGTCTAGTGAGTAAGGGCGTATAAAATACGTGGAAATGTGGGTTCGAATCCCACACACGTCACGTCGCAAGAGTAATTCCCCCTTACGACATGTACAGCCACGCCTGAAAAAGAAAGGCTGTGTAATTTCCTTGCTACATTTATGTGGCAGCGAAATGCACAAAAAAAAAAAATATTCATTAGTTTTAGTGTTGGATTCAAAATAAGGGTATTAGCTTTTTCCAGAATATTTATAAACGTTTATATCCGAAATTCTCAAATAGAAGTAATCTTAGGGTTGAATTTAAGATCAGGGCATTCCCTTTTTCCAGAATATTTATATGTGTATATGCGAGATTCTAAATTAGAAGGCATATTTCTAGTTAGTTAGAAAATCAGGATTTAAATAATTTATTTAGCGAGAATATGGGGACGTCAGCCCCACTATATTGGTTGCTTTGTTGTTGAAACTTTTATGTAACAATAATAATTAGAAAGGATTTTAGTTTTGATTATGAAGTCAGAGTTATAAGCCTTTTACAGAGTATGTAGTATACATGTATGTTTATGCGAAAATCTCTATGAGGGAAGATTTTATAGTTGGTTATAAAATCAGAGTTTCAATAATTTGTTTAGTGGTGGTTTGGGAGCGGCAGCCCCCACTATTTTAGTTGCTTTCTTGTTGAAGTTTTTAAAAGATGTAAAAAGTATGTTACATATAAATACTTATATGTAAATAAAAAAAAAAAAATATGTAAATTCATAGTTTCTGCATTTTTTTTCACCATTTTTTGCATTCAACACTTTTTTTTCGAGATTTTTAATTCGACAGTTTTTTTTTTCAACAAATCGACCCACCCCCGAAGAAAAGATTTTTTTTATTTTTTGTTTTCGTTTTTTGTTCACAATTTTTCATAAATATTTAGTTACCATGCTATTAGAATATTAATAATAATTGAAAGTGTAAATGAAATTTTAATGAAAATGTTATACAAAAAATAGGAATAAAAAAGAAAAGATAAAAAAAAAACAAAAACGAAAATAAAAAATAAAAAAAATTCACAACACGAAAATTATTATTGCAAGAATTAGGGAAAAATTTTTGTATAGAAAATTCTAAAGAATCGTTGTGGTAATGATAGAAAATTATTTTTTCGGGGAAAATGCAATTTATTTAATGTAAAATTCTGTTTTTGAAAGCATGCGATTAATAGGTTATTTTTTTTTTGTTTTATTTTAAGATAGATTTGTACCATTGTTTTAATTTTAAAAAGGAAATTAAAGGAAGTAATTTTTGGAGAAATTTTAATTATTGATAATTAAAAAAAAAATATGCTATTAACTTCTTAAGATGGTTTAAGTTTATAAAATTTGTTTTGTTTTTTGAATTTTCGAAATATTCATATGTTTACTTGCATAGTTGTGATGGTAAATCTTTAAAGAACTTTAAAGGACTTTAATTGACATTTATTGATATTTTATAAATTTTTGATTTAGTTAGTTATTTAATGGAGTACCTATATACAAATTTTTTTATTGATGTTTGATTTTGATCTGAGATGAAAATACAAAATATGCCTGTAAAAGATTCTGCTGTCTTTGTACAAAAAGTTAAAGTGACCAAAAATTTTACTGAAATTTAATTTAGGTTTAGCATTGTTTTTTTAATATATTTAATTATTTAAATTAAAAGATTGAAATAAACTTTTATATTTTAATTTAAATAAAATGTCAAGTTTAAATTATGAAAGTAAAAATTTAAAAAGAAAGACAGAAATTGTAGACTTAAGTTTTTTCTTTTTTGAAATTTCCGTTTAATAAATTCAAATTGGAAGACTTTTTTTACTTAATGGCTGATTAAATTTTTTTTTTTTGATTAAAATATATATTTAGAACTTAATATCATTTAATATTTATTAAAATTTTAATAAATGATAGAAATCTAACAAGAAAAGTTAAGTAACAAAAATACAATATATAAAAACAAAAATGAAATGGCATATAATTAAAATGTTGTGATATTGAGAAGTTTGCAGCTTAAATTTTAAAAAAGTGACTTGAGGCAAACATTTTTTTTAAATAAAGGTTGATTCTCATATCAGTACTTTTTGGTTAAAATTAAAAAAAATAAATAAATTTGTAACGGTTTCCGAGATAAGGGCCTTCAAAGTAATTCCGTTAACTTTTTAAAGAAGTAAAAATATCTTTGCCCCTGTATAAAATAGAAGAATTGTTTGAGTGTCGTTAGCTAGCTAGCTAGCTGAACTTATGGGCTTTCACACTAATATTCAAACTTTGATTTATCTTTCATATTTGAAGAGTTACAAGGTTTTAAATACGCAAAATATATACTTAGATATTTTTCACTGTTTTTATAAAATAACTGTAATTTTTGCATAAAAAACTGCTATTAATGTAGGTACCAATTTTATTTAATTTTCAAACCAATTTTCCTTATCTTTTACCGTTTTCGAAATAATTATCTAACTGACCCTATCATAAATTATCTAAATCTAACTGATCTCTGCATATTTGATATGAAGAAAATTATAAAAGATTGCTCTTATATTAAATGCTTCAAGTGTAGCCTCTTCTAGCCTGTAAAGGTAACATTTCAAATTTATTTTCGTCATTTTCTGTTTTCTTTCAACATTAAACAAGAAAACAAAATTAAAATCTTATAACAAATAAATTATTGTAAATTGAGGTTTAAACTTTAAAAAATTAAAAATGCTTTTATAATTTAATTCAATAATTTTATTAAATATTTAGGAGTACTACTGACAGTTAACCCGCAAGGACACCTAAATCCGTTTTTTTTTTAAATCGAATTTTGTTTTGGATTCATTTTCTTTATAAATTTTTTTTTTAAAAATAAAACACAGTTCAGATTATTTGAAATTATCCATTGAAGTAAAAAACGATGGAATTTAAACTGGGATCGAAATTCTGCAACATTTGTGTTATCTTTACATAAAACATTTATTTATTTATTTATTCATTCTTTATCTCAAAAGAGCGCAATCACTTGTACATTAATAGATTTTTGTTATTAACCATACTTGAATTTATTGAATTTTTATTAAAGTAATTATTTCAAAGATTGAAAGTTTGGTTCAAACTATCAGCTTTGTCGATAAATTCAATTTTGATTAAAGTGCATATCATTTGAATTGATGAGAGTGCGTAAAAGTTTAAATTTTGTTAAGTTTCAACCATACAAAAAACTATAGATAAAAATGCATTTGATAGTTATGAAATTCAAATTTTAAATTGAAATGTATATAAATAGCTAAAAGAAGCTCACTTTTCTAGTTGAAATATAGGGTGTATAATATATGCCAGCTAAGAATTCAAATAAAAAATAAGTTTAATTTAGAAAGGTTTTACTGTATAAAACGTCCAAGAATCTTTAATATCCTTTAAAAAATTATTAATTTAGAGAAAAAAAAATGAATTTTCTTCCTTTTAATTTTTGTATATATATATTCTGATAAAAATAGATTTTTTTTTTGTTTCTTCATTATTCTAAAGGCAAAAAAAAAAAAAAAGAATTTTTATTTTAAATATAAAAGAATCCGAAATTTTTTTTTTTTTTTATCTACGAATTTTTTATCAGAATTTTTTCAACTAAAAAAACAATTTTTTGTTTAGTTTTTCAATTTTTTTTTTTTTTTTTCAAATAAAATAAAAATTTATACAAGGTCATCGGAGAGTTTTCCATTTATTACTGTTATTGTTGTTGTTGTTTTTTTTTATTCTATTACTGGTTGTATTGTAAAAATTATCATGCAATTTATCCAAAATGGCAGTTCATTACATTAGAAAGGTGGGTTTTAAGGAGTTTATTGTTATTATTTTTATATATATAAGTTTTTTTTTTTTTTTATTCTGTTGTATCTGTTATATTATCTTGAGATATATAGATGAGTATTTTTAAGAAGAAAAAAAAGAAAGGTTTTTATTTTGTTTTTTTTTTTTTTAATAAAAATTGAACTATAAAAAAAATGGAGGAAATTTTTTTTTTTTTATTTTTTTTTTACTTTTTTTTCATTATTCATTGTTTAGATTCGAAAAGAAAATGTAATGTAAGTTATGTAGTTGTAAGTTTATTTAATATTTTCTTCTCCATTTATTTATTTTATTTTCTTTTTCCATTGTGATTTTTATTTTTTTATTTTTATAGTATTAGTAATGATGTGTGCATAAATTTTTTCTAATATGGTTTTTAGTTCAAGATTACTTATATATGTATATGTATAATATCTAATACAATATTTATTTATATAGGTATATTTTTTATATAGGTATTATAAATTTTAATATTTTATTATTAAAAAGGATATTCTGGAGGGCATCCTTTTTAGAAAGAAATATCAATAAAAAAAAAAGAGAAAGAGGAATATATATGTACTTATATATATATATTTTTTTTTCTTTTGTTTATATTTCATTCGTCTTTTAATTCACTTTATTTTGTTGTTTGTTTTTTTTTTATTTTATCTTTAGTCCTTAAAATATAACATGTATATGTATGTATTTAAGAAAATGTGTGTAGGTTTTTTTTGTTTTTATTATTCTAAAAGAAAGAAAATAATTTATTCACCAACATTAATCTATTATGGAACTTAATGGTGTATAATTTACAACTTACATAAATATGTTTATATTTATATACTTACATATATGTTTTACATGAGAATTGTATGTAAATTTATTTTGAAAGAATGTGTATTACAAATGAAAAATTAAACAAATTTTGATTATATTTTTATTAAAGAGATGTAAAAAATGAGATTAGATTATAAGGTGTGTAATTTATAAATAAAAATTTGTTAGTATCTATTAAGTACATTTATTTTTTTTTAGTTTATGGATTTAAACTGAATAACTCGTTGTTTTTTTCGTGATCGCTATTAGAATATTAAAAGCAGTTCTTTGCTCTTAGTTAGATGATTAAAACATTTGATAAATTAAGTACTTTATAAGGCCAACTATGTTATTTATAGTTATTTACTACAGTTATTTAAAAAGAAATGGCAGCTGTATCTATATGTGGCTTTGGTTTATTAATTGTTAATTGGTTGAAAATTGATTTACAAGACTGACGATTACTTTTTTTCGTAGGTTGGTGCAGATCTACAAAAAGATACTGTAAAATCCGTATTCTGCTACGAATTTTGTTATCGACATCCAGTACTGTTTTCATTTTGGCATGCTCATGTATTCGCAGATGCTGGTAAAGTACTACGGCAAATGTTCTCATCTCTTCAATAACTACTTTGATCTACAGATTCCGATGTAGGTCTTTGTTGCATATATATCAAGGGATGTTTATAACTCCGCGTAGTACTTTGTTTTGAAAAGTTTGGATTATGCTGATATTTTTGCACAGCTACCGATACCGTATGACCAGACTGGTTTCAAAACATATTTATATAGCATGATTTTATTTTCTACTTATAACTCGGATTTAACAATAAAATTGAGGTTTACCGAAATGAATATATATATATTTATATACATACAACTACATTTTGTTACAAAATTCTTTCAAAGTCTTAAAGATTGCTAAATCTATATCGTATCCTTCTGTTCATATAGCATTTTTTTCATGTTCCTCTATTAAAATATGGACATTTTTTGAAGAAACCATTGTTCTGAAGTGCGCTCTTTTAAGTTTTCCAGATTTCATCGATTTTTATCAATTTGTATGAGTTCCACATGTTTTGCATAGTTTAGGAGTTTCAAACCTCCGCTAATCATCTCTTTTGTTTAGTTGTTGGATTCATTTCTATATATTGTTGTTTTAATGTGCTGTGCTGAAAAATTAGAGTTTAATTTTTTTCATTGTTTTGAATGAAATTTAATACAAAACAAAAGAAAAATAAAAACTGCTATTACTTATACGAAATACATTCTACAAAATTTAATTTTTCTTTTTTTTTGTTTTTATTTTCTGGATAAACGCATGTTTTACACATCTGCAAAGAAATGATTTTTTATGTAAGATTTCTTTTTTTTTTTGTATTTGTTTTTGTCTTGTCAGTTTTTCTTTTTTTCATTAAATTAATTATATTTTTTTCTTCAGATACTTTTTTGGTTTTTTTTTGTATATTTTAACAAACAACAAAGTGTTATTTATGCTACAAGAAGTTCAAAATGAAAAAAAGAAAAATAAAATATAAGAAAATAAATTATAGTTTTTTAATAAGAAAAATTTTATGTACTTAATGTACATGTGAACGTATTGTAAAATTCAATTTTTATATCCTTTAATGTTAAAAAAATTTATGTTGGCCCTTTCATTATTTAATATAAAAAGCAACTGAAACGTTATCAAAGGATGAAAACCCTTGAAAAAATGTATTTTTTAAATTTGTGCTTCGATATTGTTAAGTTTTTTGTTTCTTTTTTATATTTTCCAGACAAAGTTTTGTATTTTTGGTTTTATAAGGGGTGCAAAAATAACATCATTTTTAGAATTCCCAAAGGTTTCTTTAAAAAGTTTTTCTTTTTTATTAAGAAATTCTTTAAATTAAGGTTATAAAGAGGTTATTGTGTATGCGCATGAAATAATAATACAATAATTTATAAAAAGCAATCAACAGTCTAACATTAATATAACAGATCAATCACCTGGTAATTTTATGCGATTACAATGATTTGAAGGAGTTTTTCATTTGTTTCTTGTTTTTTTTTTAAAAGCATGTTTTCGAAAAATAAATTGAATACTTTAGAAATTCTATTTTTAATTTTTTTTTTTTTCTGTTTTTAGGATTCTTTTGAAATTCTTATAAATAGATTGAAACATTATAAAATGAAATATTAAATATAATAATAAATTTAAATATCTTGATATTTTTTTATTAATATCTACCAAGATTAATGAATGCAATACTAAGCATATTCTGTTAGTTGGGCGTAATAGAAAAACCCATAATATAATTATAAGAAGTAAGATATAATTATTTTTGAGTGCTTGTTTCATTTAAATATAGAGAGCTAATGTACATAGAGCGTCCCGATATTTTAAATTTATTAATCGCTAATATCTTATTATTTCAATAAATACATTTTATAATATCTATTTCGAAAAATTGATTTGTTTTTCGAAAAAATTGGTTTTTTTCTCAAAAAATTGTACCTATTTATTACAGGATTATAAAAATTTGATTAGTAGATATATCGGGCTGCCGTCCCCGCTTGTATTTTGAAATATATAGCTATATGTACAAAAATAATTAGATGAAATTTGGAAGTTAGTTTCAAAACCAACTCTATTGGTTTGGGGCAGCCCCCACTTCCTTTAAATGTTTGTTGTTATTGTGTATTAGTATGTACAAAAATAATAAGGAAAAATTTCGGATTGGTTTTAAAATCAGAGCTGTTTAGGAGTCTATGAATCACAAACAAACAGACAAACATTCTCTTTTATAAATATATAGATATATATATATGTATGAATGTTTATAATTTAGGACAAATTTCAAAGAATGAAACAGAATGAAAAATACATTTTGATTGAATAAGTTTAAAAATAACAGAATTTTGGTGTAGACCATACTGTAGAATATGCAGCTTCTATATCTATGTATTATATGTATTATAACAATATTATATGTATTATAAGAATTTTTGAATGAAAGAATTTATACGATAAGAGAAAGTCTAATCTAAATCGAAAACGACAAAATGCCATATAGTAGAATAAGTATATATGATAAAAGTAAGTGTCAAAATTTGAAAAACATCAGCGCAAGATAAAACATACACGTACGTGGAAATGAGTTGCAGAGTCAAACGTTAACATTGGTTGACATGAAAGAAGAATATAGCTATACTAATTTATTGTATATAGAATAAAAGTAAATAATATATATTTATTTTAATTTAAGGTGAAAATATAAAATAAAATTAATCTTTAATTTAAAAAATCAATTTAAAAAAAAAAAAAAAAACCAGAAAACAAATTTAATATGTCTGAAATTATTTTGAGATAAATATAATATTGCTTTTATTATTAAATTTAAATCCAATTCAATATTCATTAAATATTTTCTGTATGTACATAATATATTAAATAATATATTTAAATATTTTATATTAAGGTATTTTACTTTCATGTGGTTTATAATAATTTTAACTGCCAATTTTCAACTTATTTTAGTAAATATGTATGTACATATAATAAAATACTATTAATGGTCAACTGCTTTTTCATTATTGTATATATGTATATATATATATATATATATTTACAGAATTGCGTAATATTATTCGTATTTTACTGACCTATATGCCATCTGTGAATGAAATAAATTATAAAAATTTATATTTAAATTATCATTTTATATTCATATATAACTAAAATTTTCAATATTTGTATAATTTTAATGTTAAATTTATTCATTACATGAAATAAACATATAATATAAGTATATATGTATGTATGTATGACTATGAGTATCGAAAGTGAATGAACACTCTAATTTCTTATTTTTGATTCAAAAATAAAAAAGTTTATTATATTATATGGGTATCGTTTTTTCCTTAAAAAATATACTAAAATTTATTTAGAAGATAAAAAAGGATATTACTAGAAAGATTACATGACGTATTAAGCTTTAATTCTAAGTAAACCTGGAATAGTCTTTAATGCCGTTTTTCAAATATAATCTTTATTTTTTTTCTAAGCCTTTTTTATGTGTAGAGAAATACTTATGTTCGTCAAATTGAAAGTATTAATTTGTAATTTTTGAGAAAAATATTGGTTTCAAAGTATTTTATTAATAAGTTGGCTATTCTTTGGAATAGATGCCCCACCCGATTCTCTTGTAAATTTTCAGTATAAAACTACAGTGAATTTCATGAATTTTTGTGGGGATTTCTAAAGGACTAAGATTGTTTTAATTATTTTAGAGACATAAGTTATTTGAGCCTATACCTTCTTTTTTCAAATGCCCATTTTAACCCTTTAATGTCGTATTCGCCAATAAAGACCTTCACAAGTTCATGAAATTGTAGTTTTACCGTTCATAAAATTGTTTAATTGTTTACCTCAAAAAAACTGTAAAACAATTAGGAGTAACACCTATTTCGAAGAACAGCCAGTATTTTTGACAAAAAGACTAAACTCCTAAAAGAAAAGCCAAAATAACTATTAATAAAACATTTTGTAAGGTAATTTTGATTCGAATTACCGTTAGTTATATTTTATTACTTTAAAAAATTTTTGAATTTATTTTTAAATTGATTAAGATATTATTTTTGTAAAAACAAGCTTATGAAACTTTTGATTTCATTGAGCCAAATTTTAATGTAAAAAATGTGGACAGAAGTAAATAGCTTAAAAGCGTTTGGGATTTTGAAGTTTTTTTTTTAATTTAGTTTATTCTTTTGCCACATAAATGTGACAAGGATATTACACAGCCTTTCCTTTTCAGACGTGACTGCAAATGTTATATGGGGGAGTTATTCATACAACGTGTGTGGGATTTTAATCCATTCTCTATTTACAGTATATGTTTTTAATCTTTTTAAAATAAGATTACATATTCTATAAAATATATAACATGCTCAAATTTTCATTTCGAATGAAATAATAAAAAATAAGTTGTTCACTTCATTTTGACGTTCATTGTATATCGGTGTTTTTATATTTTTTAAAAATTGAATTAAAATACAATAAAATTTTTATAATTCTTTTATAGTGAAAAAAAAGTTTTAATCGATTTTTTCCTTTAATTTTGTAATATTGTCTTTTAAAAACCAACCAATTGGAAGTTAAAGAACTCATTTAAGTTCATTAAAATTTTATTCTTTGCCAATTGAAAGAATGTTACAAAATTATTATAATTTATATTCAAAGCTGATGATATACTACATTGCAACTATAAGATATTAAAGTCACAATTATCTGAATTGAGATAAATAAATTTTGCATCGTAAATAAAATATGTGATTGAAAGATTTAATGTACAAGATCTGATAAGATTTAAGAATGATCTTGTTCTATTTTAAGTTTATTAATGGTATTGATTTATTGATTAGCAAAATATCTCTATAGTAGAACAATATTAAACGATTATTTTATATTTTAGGATTCAGTTCATAAAAAAATTTACTATCATGATCGTAATTTTAGTCTTATTTAAATAATTTTGAACTTAATTGAACAACTAAAGTAAATTTAACTATAATAATGTTTGTCTTTCTGGTTGAAAATTTTATTACAATTCGGCTTTCAGAATAACCGAAAAATCGAATTATTTCAATGTTAATAATGTTTTTAATTCAAGGCTATTATATTCTATATTTGTTACGACTTAAAATTATGATTTGTTTGTGATTTTCTCTATCCATTTTATTTTTAATATTTGGCAATAACACTATTGAATACTAACAACTTACTCTTAAGTGACGCTATAGAGACGCTGTCATGATAAGCCTTCGCATAGAATCTTGTTAAAGTTAATTCAAATTATATGTTATTTATTTTGTATATTCACTACTAAGGCATAAAAAAAAAAAAAAAAAATCGAAATCACTAAAAATGAAATATAACTTTAATTAATCTTACCATCTATCCAAAAAATTTACAGTGGTGGGGATGCAGGGAAAATATTTTTGATAGTTTAAAATTTAAAAAATCTTAAAGAAAAGTGTGTATATACATGGAAAGAATTTTTAACAAGGAATCAAAGTAAATCGAATTATATTGATCCGATAAGATCTTTTTTGGTTCTTTATTCCTTGATTAAATATCAATTCAAACAAAAGATTATTAACAATCAAAGTCTCAACTTTTCACATGTAATGTTTATAAACATTTTTATTTTTTGGTACCTATATCGAAGAAAAGTTAAAAAAAAATTTTAAAAGGACATAGTTAAAATTTAAGAGGACATAAAAGTTTAAAAAAAAATTTTAAAAGGACAAAGGAAAGTATTAGTTAGCACATATAGTTAAAAAATATAGTTTTAATCGATTAATCTATTCTAGTTCAAAATTCCAAAAAATAGATTAAAATTTAATATGTATACTATATATAATATTTATTCTTAAATTATTTACATAAGTCTATAAATATATAATTTATTTGATTCGAAAAAAAAAAAAAACCAAAGAATTAAATTGAAATACAATTGCATAAAAATGAAAAGCCTAGAATTTCTATGTTATAACTATAATAAATCAAATCAAAAATTGGGACATTTTTAAGTACTTAATTATATATCAAAATACATATAATATAAATTTAACCATATTAAGTATATATACCTATCCATCATTTTCTATTCAATAATATTATATAAGTAAGTAAATATATATTATAATATAATGAATGGCACTTAAAAATATGTCTTCTATTTTATAGAAGTTATATGCTATTAAAATTTAATTTTGAAAAATAAAAGTAGACCACTGTCACACAGACCCATTATTCAAGTGCAAAATTTAATTGTTTAAATAATCGTTAATCATTAAATATAATAAAACATCTAGTAAATACATAAATATAATATATATATATAGTATTCAACAATAAATAAATAAATATCGAATTAATTTTATTTTTTTTTTTGTTTTTTTTTAATTTTATTTGTTGGCAATTATACAAACATATTGAAAGTAAAGTCCCTATAGACAATAATAATACTGACTGTTTGACCTAAATTTTGTCCTTTATTTCCTTATTCTAAATATATGGACTTTATAAATTTTTCTATACAAAATAAAATTCATTTAGCTTTGCTAAATTTATTTTTGCCAAAATATTATATTTTTTTTTTTATTCACATATTATATATATATATATATATCTAAATATATATATGTATTTCAAAAGTATTATATAATATTATATAAAAAAATAAAAATTAATGATGTCATGCATCATCACTCACTATTGCCCTCCCTCATGTTACATATATACTGGCATGATACTCTTTATTAGTTGACTTTGCTTTTCATTCTATTGTACTTTCCAAAAAAAAAAAAAATAAAAATAAAAACAAAAACAAAAAATTGCAAAACAATACAAAAAAAAAATGACATAATGTCCTTCTTGTTAGACTTCCTGTTAAAAAAACAAAATTATGTACTAAGGATAAAAAAAAAAATTATTGAATGAGAAAATAACAAACAAGTCTCCTGTGGGATAGAAGTGGCTTACAATGAACCAATATAAAAATAAAAAGGCATTTTCTGTATAAAAAAACCAAAAAAAAAAATAATTAAAAAAAAAAAAAACAGAAAAATTATAATAGAAAATAATAATAATAGAAAAATAGGAAATAAAATAATTTGACATTAAAAATGTAGGGATAGGAAACCCTATATATACCCTATACAATATATAAGATTGACTGTAATATACTTTTAAAACGGTTAGAGAACTATGAACTCTTTTCAATTATACTTTTACTTTGATATTTTTCATTCTCTTCTTAATTATGTCTTTTATTTTTTGTTTTTTTTTTAGCTATATTTTTAATTTATATAAAAATTGAGTTACCATATTATATTTTTCAAATAATCTTGACATGCATTTTTTAAAGTAAATAAATAAAGTTGTCGAGAACTAGGTTTCTTTTATACAATAAAAGCAAAGTTAGAGTAGATTTTCCCAAATTACAAACTGAACTCAAAGTTTTAGGGAATGAAAGTTTATCATCATTAGTGTTTTTGCGAAAACTCTGTAATTTACTCTGTTTATTGGCGATTGCTTTAACTTTCGGCCGCCCTATTTTTCTCTACACATGTAATTCTTCTTGAATAGTTTTTTTATCATTTGTTACATGAGTCTTCTAAATTTTTTTTTACCTTGAGAATTTCATTATAATAAGTTATATAAGTCGGCCGAAAGTTATTGGTTTCTTAGTTTTGCGTAGAGTGTGATCATTCCAAAGCCATTTCTTTCTTTTAATCTTTGTTCTTATTGGCTGTGGTCTTTGCTGTTATACTCTATAACTCCAAGTTTGTTATTAGATTCTTTTCGCCAGAAAATGTTGCATGTTATTTTTAGGCATTTATTAACAGACAATTGTATTTTGTACATGTTATCAATGTTTGTCGTCAAAGTTTCACTGCAGCCGTATAGAAGTATACTGATTTTACAAATGTGTTCATCACCCTGATTTGCGTATTTCTTGACAGATATGGTGTTTTTCACGTTGATTGTAACTTATTAAAGGCTCCACGGGCTTCTATTAATCTATGTTATTTGTCTAGCCCTCTTTCCTTATAATATGCTTCATATATGAACTGATATACTTCTTGAATATTATTGAAGATGATGTTTGTGTTGTTCCTTATAAATAACCAAAGACATTTTGTTTTTCTTAGGTTTATTTTTACGAGAGAATTTTCTATGTATCTTTCTTAAGTGACTGTTCCAATTCGAATTTCTTATTATTCGAGAATTCGGCAAATTTAATTTTATTTGTGTATATGAATTTGTAATATGGTATTTATCAATAAAAATGTTATTTATTAAAATTAATATTTACTTAATGGACTTTTAGACAATATTTCTATTTAAGAATTTTTTTTAATCATTATTCGAAATTACTGACTTTTGTGTAAATTGACTTTACGGAAGCCAATAGTTATGGAAAATAAAAAAAAAATTATTGAATAAAAACAAGAGCATAAAGTGTAAAAGTTTAGCTAAGTTTTAACACACCACATGCTACAGCTAGTTAAAGACATTAGTAATATAATTATGTAAATAAGTAAATTAGCATTTCGATCATTATTAACTATTTATACCCGTATGAACTATGTTCAAGGCTATAAAATAAATTTACCTTTACGTTTGTGATACTTTAAAGGAATCGAGCTAGATATAGTGTCAAAGGTATGGATCGGCTCAAAATCGAATTCTGAGTCGATTAAGCCATGTACGCCCGTCCGTCCGCACGATAACTCAAAAAATTAAGAAGCTAGGAGCCTGAAATTTTTTTTACGCCATTTTTGCAAAATTGTTAGTTTTTCTATTTAAATGCAGCATTTCCGGCCGCCGGGTTCTAGTAGCTGCCATACAACTTCTTTCTTTAAAAAGGAAATAACTTAGTGTCTATTCAAGCTAGGTATCTGAAATTTTGCAAATGATGATCAACTTTTATGGCAACAACTTCTGTAAAATTTGGTTTTGATGGTACGGCAGGTTCGGGTAGCTGTCATTTTTACTGCTGTCCACAATTTACATAAATCTAAAGCTGTCTACAATTTACATAAATCTATCTCTGTAGTTAACGTCGGTACTAAAGCATTTGAAAGTTTTTAAAAGATGATCAAGTTTTGTAGAAACAGGATATATTACGTTCATTCGGGTATCCCAGAGTTGACACAGTCTACTCTACTGTACTCTTACTCGTTTTTTTTTTAATTTTTTAATTTCAACATATATATTAAAAATAACTTAAATTAATTGGAATAAATGTTTTTTTTTTTTTTAAATCTTTTGACTTTTCAAAATTTTTTCGAATTTCTAACGAATGAATGAACAAACTAACAGACAGATATATTTTAATATTTTTCTTCTTAAATTATTTTCCAATATTGTAGAAAGAACTTAATATCACTATAAATATGCGATTGGAAAAACTAAAAAATTTCATTTAAAACTAAAAAAAAAAAAATTTACCTTTTATTTATTTGGTTAACCAATAAACATAAATTATTAAAAAAAAATTCATTCTTAAGATATTTTATATTTACATTTACATCTACATAAAAAATATTTTAAGTAAAAAAATAAATTTTAAATTATTTCGAAATTGATTTCATTGAAAGGTAGGAAAAATTTCTTAAAAAAAAAAAATTCAAAATATGTAAAATTAATATTTTAAAAATTAAATAGAAGAAAAAATTGAAAAAAAAAAAAAAGAAAAAGAAAAAAAAAACGAAAATCATTTTTAAAACAAATTTTCTCGTCGTTTTAATGGCACTTTAATGGATTTTTCAATAATATTTCATTATACAATACAAGAAAATTGTGTAAGAAAAAAGTAAATAGAAATTTTCATTTCAGAAGAAAAGAGGTAAAAATATAATGTATGTATGTATGTCCATGTATGTATTTTTGAAGATGTTTTGAATTTGAAGTAATTTCTTTTTTAAAAGTAAACTTCTATAATATATTGGTATAGATATATGCAAGACTAAGTAATCAGCTGGTATTGTAGGTTAGGAAAATGCATTATTTTTTTTTTAATGCATTTATTTTTTTTTAGAGATTTCAGAATTAAATATAGGTATCTCTATTGAATTGTTTTTTTTTTATCGAATTTTTCTTCTGTTTTCTTCTTGAGGGGAGTTAATATTCAATTTTAGAATATTACAATTGACAAAAGTCTCGTTTATGATGGATCTTAAAATATATTTTATGAAATTCAATACCAATGAATTTAAAATTTGATTTTCTTTTAATTTTTAGACAGTCAACGATTTCGCTTCAATAAAATAATAGTTACTCTAAAGTTTTAAAATAGTACCATAAAAAAAAATTTTGCATAATAATCTGAGACACCAAACCAATATAATATACCTACATTCTCTAACAGAAAGGTACAGGGTGGGCCAAAACTCACCATGGAGTTTAAAAATGGGCAAAATTTAGACGTTACCGATGATCTCCGGGCTTAAATTCTTGCACCAATTGCACCTTATATAGAATAGCATAGAATTTTATAAAATGCGCTGTAGTGACGTACGAGACATTCCTAGCTGAGCGAAACGCCTCTGGTAGATGTTTCTGGTGTTTCTTTAACACTTTGCACTACACCAATATTTTCCACAGTGCGAATTAAATGTGGTTTACTGGATCGAGGCAAATCTCTTACGGTGCCATGTTAGTGGTGACGATCAACTAAGCAACGAATCATTGCTTCAGAGGGAGAAATTTTGACGTTAAAATGGCGACGATATGCTCTTTGCGTTAAAATAATTGATCGCTGATTTAAATAATAAAATTCTATTATTCTGGTTCTTTGTTCAGTTACGAATTTCTCCATTAATTATTCTCCATTAATTATTTCCATCCATTATTTATTTATTAAATTTTTAAACCCCATGGTGACTTTTGGCCCATTAAGATTTAATAGCTCTCTACCGTTCTTCAATACGTTCTTTACGGCAACATTATTTGGGATCAAATACATTCCGATAAAATAGAATTCGTTCAAAAACAATTTCTAGAAATCAATATAATCCTATTAATTATTCAATGCTAACTAATTGTATTGTAAGATTCATTGAACATGTTAACTTTATCTTTACACATTTACATATTTTGGTGTTTCTTTTGAATTGGTTAATAAGCTGTTTTTTTTTATACTTTATTTTTCTTTGACTGTTCTAAATTATTTAGCTTCAATTTTCCGTGATATCATTGCTCTGTCTTTTCTTAAAAAATATTTATTTTTTTATTATAATTAGTAACTTATAATTAGGAGATTTTTATAGAACTTATGACAAGTTTGTTTTATTATTTTGTAGAAATTTGGAAATATTTACACTTTTAAATATGTATATATATTTATTTAAATTCTAATTATACAAAAAAAAGAACTTAAGCAATATGAGTATTACATAGGCCATTATGGCAATAACTTATGATTTAAGAATATATTATGTATGTAAGTACTTTACAAAAGGGCCTTTCTTTTTTACAATATGAATAATTATTTAAAAAAAATAAAAATGTCCGGTCTGTATATGGAAATTTAGTAACAAAACTAGGGTTGTATTAAAGTATTTCCGGAAAGTATCGTACCAAGTGTTAGTATTTTTTTTTTTTTTTTTCCTAAGGGAGGTGGGAATCTTCCAAAGACACCAAGAATTTCCCCTTGGTAGTGTCAGATTCTTACTGACTAAACCCACCTCCCCCTTTAGCCAATATAGTGGGATGAAACCCTTACCTGCGAACGCAGTATATTGGCTAGGGAGTAGGGATAGGAAAGGATAGGAAAATGGATACGGAAACATTGAATTGGGAGTGGGACTGTAAGGAAACAATGAATCCGTCTATTATTATTATTTTGCTAACAGTGACTAAAGCCGTCACAACAGTTACAACATGTAGTAGTAGTATATATTAACTACATGAGGCAACTATTGAAGGCAACCCCCACTGTCACTGTAGCGGCTGTTATTATTGGTATTAGTATTTTTATTAATATTATTATTATTTTACTACAGAGTCAGCGCCATCAGTGGATTACAACGTGCAGCAGTATATAACACCTTACTTGCATGATATAACCAAAGATAGCCCCACTGTAGTAGCTATTATTATTATTACTATTATTATTATTATTATAATTATTGTTATATTATTATTGTACTATTTATTATACTATTTAATTGTACTATTATTATTATTATTACTATCATTATTATTATTATTATTTTTACCACAGAGTCAACACCATCAGTGGATTACAACGTGCAGCAGTATATAACACCTTACTTGCATGATATAACCAAAGATGGCTCTACTGTAGCAGCTATTATTATTATTATTATTATAATTTGTTTTACTATTACTATTATTATTATTATTACTATTATCTGCTATTATTATTATTGTTATTTTACTACACAGTCAGCGCCATCCGTGAATTACAACATGCAGCATTATATAACACCTTACTTGCATGATATAACCAAAGATGGCTCCACTGTAGCAGCTATTATTTATTATTAATTATTATTATTATTATTATAATTATTATTATTATTATTATTACTATTATTATTATTGTTATTATTATTGTTATTATTACTAATATTAATTATACGATATACATTATTACGATATAAAAGTACTACATATTTTTTTTTTTTAATTTTATGACCTGACCGGGGTTTGAACCCAAGACCATTCGATTGAAAGGTTGGCGACTTAACCACTGCGCCATGAGTCAGGACCATTCGATTGAAAGGTTGGCGACTTAACCACTGCGCCATGAGTCAGTATGGCAAATTAGAGTGATATCTGCAGGAATACTTTTAAGTACTTTTATTTTGTTTTGAAAATTACCATAAGTTTTTCTTGGTTCTGGTACGAAAGATCGTTTTCAAAAATCCTGATTTTTATAGTGATTTTTTTTATTTATTAAAAACTACAAAAAGCGGTAAAACCTAAATCATATATATACATACTCTGGAAATAGGGGTATAAATCTGATTTTGTAACCAACTCTAAAATTCTCCCGAATTAATTTTGCTTATATAAATATTCCAAAAATATAAAAATATTTATTGGTTGTTTATTTCTATAGAATAGTTAATAATAAAATCTAGGGGCCTCAGTGGGCTAGTGGGTAAGAAAATACGCTGTAAACACCGAGGGAGTGTGGGTTCGAATCCCACATACGTCGTAAGAGTTATTCCTTCGTACGACATTTACAGAACAGAAAAGGCTGTGTAATTTCCTGTCAACATTTATGTGTCAGAGAAATGCATTACAAAAAAAAAAAAACGTAATAATTTTCCATATGTAGCTATTTATAAAAAAAAAAATATTTTACTTTACAGTTTACTTATCATCTTTCCTTTAATAAAAAATTTTGAAAAGTGGTATTTCGTCCCGCTCCCGTTTTTCTTATGAACATTGATAGTATAATTTTTCTTAGATTATTTATACGTTAAGAAAATAAAGATGTCAATAAGAAAATTTTTAGTGTTTAGTTTAGTTAACCATTTTCGCTATCGAACTTTCTTTTCTTCAAGTAAACTTTTAAATGCTGTAAGTATTTTTGGCGGTTTATACATCAAACAAAAAATGGGAATTTTCAACATTTATTTAAAACTTATATTGTTTCTTACTCACCCAATACAACTCAACGGCACATAATACAACTGTATAGCTTAAACTTTTTAATACCTTTTCTCGATCTTTTAATTAAGTATAAAAGAGTTGAAACAGATTTTAATTGAAAAGTTATTTCTTCAAAAATTTTTAAATTGTAAGGATGACTTTTCAATTAATTTCTCTATAAAAATTTTATATTTTATGAAAAAAAGGTACAATTTTAAAAGCTAAAGTACTTTCTTTCTTTCTTTCTAATCCACCCTATTGAATAAATTTGAATTATGTCTTCAAAATATCATATTGATTTAATATTCCTTTCAAAGTAAATGTTTCCTTAATTTTAAATGAATTCTAATTTCTTCAATTCATTTGAAATTTTTCAATCATAATAATTTTTTTTTTTTTTACTCATATTATTTTTGGCCAATAAGCGTATGTACATACATACATACATATTTATTTATATACAACTCAAAATATTGATTGTTTCATGAATGAAATTTGTAAAAAAAAATACAAAATACGGGTAGTTGTAAATAAAAAAATTTTTTTTTTTTTATTGCTTGATAAAAAAAGTTTTTTTTTAAAAAAAATTATCGTTATTCTTCATTTTTAGTTCATTTTGAAAAAAATTAAAAAAAATGTGCCTATTAGTTTTAATCTGTTCGTCTGTTTGTCCGGGTATTTACAAAACTTCAAAAAGTTTGATATAGAACAATCAAATATGTTAACTACGATTAGACATCGTAAAAAAATTAATTTTATTTAATTCTGTAGATCCATCCGTTACATCCGTTCGCCAAAGTTCGAAAAAGCCCAATATATTGAAATTATTATAACATAAGGTATGCATGTCTTCAATTTGGAAATGCCAAATGTTAGCTGCTTTTATTAGTTTTGTAAATATGTATGTAATTTTTATAATTCTATTATGGAATATTTTTTAATTATGGAAATGTGCTTTTTTGAAAACCCTTGGCCTTGTTTTTTAAATTTTCCATTAGAAGCCAAATTATTAATATTCAAATTTTGTATTACGTACATACATATTTCGAAAATTAAATTTTTATTAATTTTTTTTTCATATGAAATTTTCCCTCTTTTTCAAAAAAAAAAAAAAAAATGAATAAAAAAACCAAATTTCCTCAAAAACCAAAAAAAAAAAAAACAAAAGAAAAATCAAATCTAAATATAGAATTTTGAAATACATTTTATAAATTACATTAAACGTTTTGAAATATGAAAAATTATCTAATAAAATTTTCAAATATAAACAAAAAATATTGTACATAAAGTAAAAAAAAAAATGGAAGCGCAAAAAAAAAATAGTCTGATCATTGTTGAAAGTATTCCTAATCTAAACATTCGTATATTTTAAAGTATAAAAAAATGAATAAAGAAACATTAAATTCCAACATCAGATTATACAACAATAACAACAACAAAAGAAACTGTAATAATTTTATATATATACATATTTATGTATGTATATATATATAAAAAGAGTATATAATAATTTATTATTATTATTATTATTGACACAATAAATATTCAAATTTGATTTTTGAATTTAATTTTTTTTTGGGGTGCTGATCTTTCTCTTTCTCTCATTCTATCAGTTTTTTCACATTATTCCTTATGCTAAAAAACTTCAAACTATAACTGTACTCTATTATCTAGAAATATGTTTTTGTTATTGTTTTTTTTTTTTAGTTTACTTATTTAATGTCAAAAGAATCAAATCAAATAATAAAATAATGTCAGCATACTGCATAAAAGTGACATAAATTGTGTATGATATGACAAAATAAAATGAATAAAATGTAAAATTTAAAGTTTCGGGGTAGGATTTTTCAATAAGGCTGTATGAATTCGTATATAAGATAAAATTGGTGTTAATTTTATTTGGATTCCACATTTACTTAAAGTGAAGAGTTAGGGTAAGTTCACATGGGATGCATGCATCCAGATGCAAAAATTATTTCGGTTACATTTCATGTATTCTTCGGTAATATTAACGAATATTTTGTATCCATTATGCATCAACTCGTTCGCGAGCTGGAAAACGACGATATTTTTATTTTGAAAGTTTTTTTTGAAGTTACGTAGTAGTACTAGTATGTGTATATTGTTTTGACATTTCATTAAAACATTTTTATTTACAAAATACAAAATGGTTAAAATAGAGAAAATTGTTATTTTATGTAAGAAAAAATTTTAATTAATATTATAAATATAATTTATTAATACACATATAAAATTACTTAATAAAATTGTAATAAAATTACATACTTAATTATTAAAATTATATCCATTTTCAAAATATTTCAATTTAACGTTTAAAATTTTTGACGTTTGATTTTACTTCTGTATTTGACGTTAAAACAAACATCTTATAAGAAGTATATAGAGGATGAAAAAAATTTTGCATCTAAAATAGGCGTAAGGGAGATCATGTCATGAATACGATATATATTTTCAACCAATAAAATTTTTGCATCCGGATGCATGCATCCCATGTGAAGTTACCCTTACCGTTTGATTTTAGAATTAAACGTGCCATGAGAACTTTGACAGTTAATTTTGAAATCAATTACTATCTCTGATATTATTTTGTGTCATTAGTTATTTATTGCATCAAAATTTAGGTTAGGTTATAGGTTAAATATATTATAAAATATACAGGGCCCAAATAATTAGTTTGATATTTTGCTCTGTATAAGAATATTTCTTTTTTACTTATATTTTTTTATAGATGAGCGTTGAATATGGAAAGAGATAAGGGAAGGAAATGTTTCGTCTGTTAGATTAATCAGAACTATAAATTTTTGGAAGAAATAAAACAAATTTATTTAAATTAAATTTAGATGATAACTGTTTAAAACTATGTTGGTCGTTTAGTTTAATATATTTTTTGTGATTTTTAGTGTATTAAACATGTATGTGTAACTGATACAATGAATAATAAAAAAAATTTTTTTTTTGATTTCCAAGACTTTAAATTTATAAGCCGCAACAAACCTTATTAACAAACTTACAGCTGTATTGTAAATTTTTTTGTTGTGGACGGAGGGTGGGTGAGGAAAACTGTTTAAAAGTTAAGTAATTAAAAACTAATATTCTTTTTTTTTTAAAGAAACAAATCGCAGAAGCTTTTCTAACATCCAATTTAAAAAACCTTCTACTCGTATTTATGTAGATATTTTTTATTTTTTTCCAAAGATCATAGATTATCCGTTAATAGCTGTCGCATTCTATTCGTGTTTATATTTTATTATCTGTTACTGAAATTAGATATGTTTTGACGAGAAAATTTAGAATAGAATATACAAAAATTTAGATAAAAATAATATTTATTATAGAGAATTTTTTTTTATTCTTAATCGGAATTAATTTTTAAGAATCAACAGAATATAAAATGAAAAAAAAAAAATTTTTTTTTGTACTTACTTTTATTTATTACTTTTATTGGATTAAAATTTTTTATTTATAGTCTTATAAATTATGATAAAAATTATTAAATTTATTTATTCTGGATTAAAACTTACATGTATTAAAAATAAAATTTTATAATATTCACCTTTTAACCCTGTCATAGTTTTGTATTATTTATATTTGACTTAATATGAATTACAATTCTCATAATCTCCGGTTTGCAATTGTATTAAATTATCTTAATAAGATGAGTGCAGTCCGCTTATTAAGTTAAGGCTATCCAAATGTGGCAATTAAATTAGTTCCATTTGGTGTTCGACGAAATGTTTAAATACTCATTCTTTTTTATAGATATTTTGTGATGAATATGTGATAGGCGATAGATATAAATTTTTAAATTCTAATAATTTTGTATACCCTACATCTAAAGTATAGAGTATATTAACTTTGGTATGGAGTTTGTAACCACCAAAAGGAAGCGAGTTAGATATGGACATGTATATATATTTTGAATCAGGATCACCTCCTGAGTCGATTTAACGATGTCCGTCCGTCCGTCCTTCTGTCCGTTCGCACGATAACTCAAAAACTAGTAAAGCTATCTTGAAAAAATTTATATAGTAGGTTACTAATTACGAAAGGAAGGCTAAGTTCGAATCTGGACAAAATCGGTCCCTGGGTTCGGATTCTAGAAGCTACCGAATGATTCCGGAGCAAACGAGATTATCTCCAAAAGATTTATATATACATAGGTGATGGTTTTTGTTTTATTGGAAAAAAGTGTCTTCTAGGTTAAAAACTTTTGAAAGAGAAAGTCAAAATTATTACCAATGCTCATCTTTATACTGAGTAAATTTTGGATAGTTTAAGACAGTATTTCAAAGTTATTCATAGAAAGAATATCCCATGTGAAATTTAATACCCTTATCGCTGTTCTCCGCTAAAATAAGTCCGGTTGGGTTCAATAAATTCACATTTAAGAAAAATTAAACATTTTATCAGAACAGAATAGACCATTCTTTCTTTCTTCCTTCCTTATTTCTTAATTCTTTCCAGCACCTTCTCTGATTTCCCTTGCCTAGCCCAAATAGTGCTATTTTACTAGATGTCCTCGCATATTGTCCTCGCATATGCTTAAAAACAGGCATTTATTTATAATTGCAGATGAATTTAATCAAAACCGCTCAATTTAAGAAAAATCCAATATCTATAATGACTTAGAAGAAGATATTTCATTTTAGCAAGTTCGAATTCGAACAGTTCTTTTTTTTTTTATTGTGAATTATTTTTCGATGATTTTGATGATTCAGGAACGGTCCAAACCGTTATTTTATCTTTGAAATTAAAGTATTTTCAAATAGCGTATTTTTGAAATGGCGTATTTATTTATTTTTTAATGCATGTAATTTCTCTCCCACATAAATGTGGACAGGAAATTACACAGCCTTTTCTGTTCAGGCGTGGCTGTAAATGTTGTAAGGGGGAATAACTCTTACGACGTGTGTGAGATTCGAACCCACACTCCCTCGGTATTTACAGCGTATTTTATACGCTCTTACCCACTAGGCCACCGAGACCGCTGAAATAGCGTATTTTATATCTTTTAAATCATTTAGATCATTTTGTTTTAGATGTGAATAATAGTTCTTAAAGTTTTGTGATTAAAGTTTACTCATTATAATGACTCAATTTGATCATAAAATGAAAATTAGTGGAATTTTTTTGTAATAAATCTGGTATATTATTTTATAATTAATTTTAAACAGCTTCTAAACATAGTTAAATTCCATCTCGTAATTTTAACGTAATAAATACTTACTTGTCATGAATGATTTAATATTATGTGGTGACACATAGAAAATGAATTACATGAGTTTCTTCAATTTAATTAAAAGCTTTGATCTATTAGTCATTTTTAAGTTTAATAATTTATAAGATACAAAAAATAAATTCAATAATCAATTTTGAATTCAAACTATGTATGTATAAATAATTAAAATTAATATTAAAAAAATTAACTTAAAATTTAATTTAAGATAAAGAAATTTTTTATATCTTAAGTTTTAAACAAACAAAAGTCTTATATTTAAAATTTTATTCAAAAATGATTGATGTGATTTTTCTAAAAGAATGTAATTTAAATATTAAAGTTAAATTTAACCTCAATTTTGAAATTTTTTTTTATCCGAATTTTGATAAATTTTTTTTTAAATGGTTTCTAAAAATTTATGCATAGTTTATGGGTTTAAATTGTTGGATATTCATAAATACTATTGAATTTCATTAAAAGCTTTCTTTTGAAAATGCTGCTTGGAATTTTATTAACGTTTTATGAATATTTTAAAAAGATTTCGATTATTAACATATTATCTGATATTTTGCATTTAGTAAAAGTTTGTCTTATCTGTTGATTTTCGGTTTAAGCGAAATTGGGTCAAATAAGTATCATATTTCTATTTAGAACATTACTTTTTAAAAATTCCATTTCTCAACATTTTTGTTTAGTCGTGTGAATGAGGTTTCCATAACCATATATTCGGCAGAAGTAGTTCTTTTTTCAACAATAAATATCATAATGTGCCCCACTTGAAACTAAATCTTATATTTTATTACTGAAAATAAGTAGTTGAAAGATAATATATTTAGTTATATAAGGTCACGTTTTTCCACTGGTATTCGTTTTTCAACAGCCATAAAATAACTACATATATACTAAAAGTTTTTCTCTATATTCAAAATAAAAATTTTCCATTTAATATTTTCTCAAAAAAAATTTAAAATTATCGAGTTTGAAAATCTAATTAAATTGTTTCCCTTTTATAAAACGTTTTTCACATATTAACTTGTTAACACCTTTGCATCACTGGTGTGAAACTCTTAAATCAAGTATTTAAATATAATTTCATTTTGCCGCATTCGCTATCACCTCTTTCTCTTTTTTTTTTTGGCAAAGTTTCATTCTTTAACATTTCTATTCCATTTTAACACACATCATTCTGAGTTCATAAAAAAATTTTTATAGTCACTTAAAGCTTATAAAATTTTAAATTTCCTTTTTATAAAAAAAACGGAGAAAAAAAAAAAAAAATTTACTTTAAAAAAAAAACCATCATTCTATTTTCCTGTTTCCAATTTATTTTAATGACATCAATTAGGACACTAATTTTAAAATTTTAACTACACATGTTCTCCAAAAATGATTACAAGAATCAAAATTAAGTTACGTTACTGACTCAGAATTCTACAAAACACATAAAAATGTTTCAAAAACACTAAAACCTAAAACCAAAAAAAAAATGTGCTAAAAAGTATCTTACAAAATTAGTTCATTGATCAGAAAACAAGTAAAAGTGGGTAACAGTCTACTATGAAAAGTAAACAATTTAAAAAAAAAAAAAAAACAAAAAAAAAAATGATTTGTTGATTATGGGAATCTCTAGTACATATTCTTTGAGTGCAGGTCGAATTTGATTTTAAAATAAAAAAACATAACGTGTGCCAAATTTAATTTTGTTCATTCTACATATAGAAAATTCAGAGTAGTTACGAATGTTCGTTTCTCATAATCTCATTTGATCAAAATATAGTTTTTTAACATTTTATTTTAGCTTTATATTTGATTTTATTTTGTCAGAATCTGGATTTTTCATAAAATTGAACATTTCTTTTCATAAAATCTCATAATTTCTTATCTCTTTTCTTAAAATCCCGTTTTTGTTTTTTAAAGTCAAATTTCGATGTTCGGAATAAAGAATTAAATAAGGCAAAATGTAAACCCACGGTTTTTAAAAGCGCACATTTGCAAAAGATAATACAAACTGTTTAGAATTGTGACTTGTACCAAAATTTCCGGAATGCGGAATTCTATATAACTAAGAAAAACCATTAACACTCTTACTGAACAACATATTACTGAAGCCGAAGAAAAATTTGTATAGATGTCTAAGTTACAGGTATCTAAAAATAGGAAATTTTCAATTTTTGAGCCGTAATAGTCGTTAAACAGGGGGCGGTACCAAAAAATTTCCTGAGGAAACTTATACTAATCTAAAATTTTTTTCTACCCTTAAAATTTCAGTCTCTATTTAAAAGCGCGACGGAGTGATGGATGAAGATAGAAAAATCATGCAAAATTTGGTTTTCACATAACGGTAAATTTAAATACTAAATTTAAAAGAATTGTACAATTTTGATATTGATTTACAAAGATAAAAGAAATTCTTGTCGAATGGAGTTTTCAGATTGAAAAAATGTTAAGTAAAACATTAGATATACGCATTTAAAAATAGGGTTTTTTAAAAGTTAGAGGAGCTGCAGTTCCGTTATGGATGGGTCTACATGAAAAAGTTGGTCTACAACATTAATTTTTTTTATGAGACGTACTCATGGTTAAAATTTGTTTTCTCTATCTTTAACGGTGTAGAAGTTTTACAAACAGACGGACGGACGGAGGGCAATTTTTTCAAATTTTTTTTTGGAAATGTGCCTAAAATACAGATTTTTAAGGGTTTATCTCATAAACTAAATGCATCAAATCTGAAAGTTAGTAGTTGGAAATGTACAAAATCCTGAAAATAGGGAAAAAATTCGGAAACAGCCAAATTTTTTACCAATAAAATTATTTTCTAAATTTTTCCTAATTTTACACAAGTTGTTGTATTCTTGTATGGGGTATTTGTTCCATAAAACAAATTATTGTATTAAAACTGGGTTTATAATAAAACTCTTATGCTCAGTGTAACATTCCTTTTGTTCCTATATTTTACGGTTATAATAACTATATTGGGAGTTGTGACATTTTTTTCTGTATTCTCGGATGAGAGGGAGAGAACAAAAAACTTTAAAGAATCGAAATTTTGAAATAAAACGAGAATTTGAAATAATGATAGACGAGAATTCATACCGCTACCACTAACATCATACATATACATAATATCTACTAATTGTTGGGAAACCTAAAAATATACAAGTAAATGTTAAAGGTGAAAATCAAATTTTTATTAACACCTTTTTTTATGAATTATTTGAACAGACGTTTAGCTAAATGAAATTGGTCAATTTGTTAATGGTTTATTTTTTGTTCAAATACTTGTCGACTACATATTTATGTAGTAATTGCCTTGACGTTCTTAGCGAAATAAAATTTTATTTATTTAACGACAAAAAAAAAAATAAAATAAAAGAAAGTGGTGATTATAGAAAAAGAAAGATAAAATTCAATCATTTTCAATTTAATCTTTGATAATCAATAGCTTAATAATAAAAACATTTAAAAAACTGTACTCGTATTTAATATAACAAATAGAAAGGTGTTATAAGATATTATAATTAATTTAGTAACTATCAAATATGGCTTAAAATAAATTTTGATAATATTTTAGATTATTCCATGAACCTTCCTCCACTAAACATTAAGCGGGATCCAAATTTACTAAGGTTAGACAGATTTTGTTTAAATTTTGCACTAAATGAGATTCTATTATAAAAATAGAAATATAAAGGTTGTTCTGCATAATAGTGTACATATTTCAGGAGATGATTCCTAAGACTAAAACTAAAAATGTATAGACAGAAGGTGAGGCCTAATAATAGTCATTTTTGAAATATTGGACTTTTATATTTTTTGTTTTATTTCAATCATTTCTGAAAAAGTTTTGATCCACACACTTTACAGTGTTTTTTCTACTTTCATTTAGACGGGCTAACTTATCCCGTTATTCAGTTTATTTTTCAAACTATTAGCTGCTGAAGTAATTATTTACCTTTTAAATTAGAGCTAAAAGATCCGAACATGTTATATTTTTTTTAAATAGTGTTTTTTTGTTTTAAATAACAGGTTTTCTTTCAAAAATTTCATAAAGCACTGTTATTATCTAAAATTTTCAATCCTTGAGAAGATACCACAATTTTGTGATAAGCTACTTTTTTTTCTAAGTCCTGCCGTTTCCCAGATATAGAAACAATCAAGACTAGACCTGTCTCATATAGAGATTCAGTGCAAAATTATTGAGATTAATTTTAAAAATACATACCCCTAAAATATGTTCTTGTGTCCCAACAATATTTATCATATTATATCTTTTCTAGCATACCTCTTTTTTTGTTTTTTTTTTTAATGCATTCCTCTGCTTGTGGACAGGAAATTATACAACCTTGGCTGTTCAGGCGTGGCTGTAAATAACTCTTACGCAGTGTTTGGGATTCAAACCCACACTCGCTCGGATTCTACAGCGTATTTTATACGCTCCTACCCACTAGGCCACCGAGGCCCCACCTTCTCTTTTATTTCAATATGTATCTATGGTGCAAATATAATTATCAATCTAACCGTTTAAAAATTAGGAAGCAAAACAAAGTATTTTATAAAAAACTACTGCGAATTGTTTATAATGATACCATATTGATCTGACTAATGGCGCAGTGTCTAAATCCCCGACTTCTCAATTGAAAAATTTTGAGTTAAAATATCGGTTAGGTTATATTCATATTACATATATATGTAGGTGTGTTTCCTAATTAATAATAATTACACTGCTATGTACCGTTCCCATAGCAGTGTAATTATTATTAATTTAAGTTTCCATATTTTAGAAACTAAAAGTGCCTCAGGAAGCTTTTTTTAAAAAAATTACCTACTCATAAAGATCTATACAGCGGTACATAACAGTGTAGTTAATTAAGTAAGCATCCTGTATATATTATATTATTAATAAATAATTATAATAGTTGACATGCTGGCATGGAAAGGCATGTTCTTTCATAAAATATATTTTCTAGTATGGTTACTAGATCATTACAAAATAAACATATAAATAATTCAATGTCTTCTGAACTTCGCCATCAGAATCTTGCATTTTTTTATATATGTATACTTATTATTTTATTACTTGTACATACTAGTAATTCTTAAATGTTATATAGAAGCTTAAGTATTTAACTTCGCTGTTACTTTAATTCATAAAGATTAAGAAAACTTTTCTACATATTAAAATCTGTCATTTAATATAAAAAAAAACAAACAAAATATTTTTGAATCTTAATCCTTTTCTAAATTTATTTTTAAGATTTTCGTTTTCAAGTAGATCGAATAAAAAGATATTTTTATAATCGAAAAAACTGATTATGCAAAAATTGTAATTTGACACTTCTAAAATGCAATTATAAGAAATTTAAACAAAATGATAACGTTTGAAATGATTGAAACGTTTAAATTTTGAAAAAATACTGTACACATTTATTAAAGCTTTAATATGTATTATGAAGTATTAAGAAACAAAGAGAAATAATTAATCAATCAATTTAATTAAATAAACTAAATAAAATAATATGTATTAATTATAATTCTTGAATTGCCGGCTAGTCACAGAAATAAACCCAAAAGCAATTTGTCTGAAGCTGATAAGAATAATAAAATTGTTATAATTAAGATAGGCAGTCACTAGTCAGCCAGTCAGCAATAATAAAAAATAATAATAAAAAAAAAAGACTAAATTCTAATTGATTTTTTTTTATTTCAAGTCAAAATAATTTATCTAAATAAGTACTGAACTTAATTTATATGCAAATGAATTGATCCTTAATGCATAACTACATATACATATATAAATTAATTTTTTTTTACATCTTGTCAAGATTTTGACCTTTTTATCATATTCGGAAAATTATTTTTTTTTTGGTTTATTAAATTATTTAAAAATTTGAAAAATTTACTTATTAGTTAAACCGGGTCTGTCTGTCTACACCATTTAACATGGAACAAGGAAGTTTTAACCATAGATTAGTCCTTTAAAAAAATACTGTAAATAACTTTTTTATGTACCCCATCCATTATAAAGCTACAGTTCCTCAAAAATGTAAAAATAACGAACGATAATTTAAAGTAATTACAGTTGTTCAATGTAGAAAAATTGCTATTTTTAATTCTGCTTCTACAGATGTCATAAAACAGAACTCTTTTTTAACTTTATAAATTATGTATGTATTATTATTGGACGAACAAATGAAAAATAAAACTTAATGAAAGTAAATCTGTTCATGTTAATTTTACAAACAGAATTATAGAAAACCCACCAAAAATAAATTTAAATGGTGTAAACGTATCAATCGAGAATTGAGAAAAATACCAAGGAATGACAGTGGATATCAAACTAAGGTGGAATGAACTGGTTTAAAAGAAAAAAAACTAGAACTAAAATACTAGAAAATAGAAAATAAATATAGAGAAAATTACTGGCTCCTAGGTCCTAAGTCTAAAGTAACAATGTATATAATAAAGTGTTAATATACGACCAAGTAATTAAACCCATATGGCTATATGGGCATTCAACATTGGGGTTGTGTCAAGCAAACGCATTAAAAAAATACAAAAAAATACAAACTTTTCAGAACAAAATCCTACGTAACATAATAAGTGCTCGCTGGTATGTACGTAATAGTGACACTCATAGAGATTTAAGAATCCATTCATCAAAGTTATGGCTGAAATAAACAAATATGCTATAAAGCAAGCTCACCTAGAAGAGCATATAAATGTTGAAGCTGCTCAATTAATAAATAATCAGATTATTACAGGAAAACTTAAAAAAAAAGGAGCTTTAGATTTACGAGCAAAGTACAGATTTCCTTCGGGAAAGCACATAAAACCTATACTTAAACAAGACAGAATAAAATTAATGGTTAGTCAGTTTGACCAGTTTTAATAGAGGACACACGCTTCCCGATGATAAGAATCGTTTAGCCGATGATTATAATCCGGCATGCAGCTGTGCTACGCGGCGCATTGTATCTTTTGAAGATTCGCACCTACCCACGCTTAAAAAAAAAAATCTATAAATTAACATCATAATTATACAATTCTTTCGTAATTTAGGATTTAAATTAACCATTATATGAAAGAACAATTTTGTTTCCCTCATATCTTAGGTACGCTTATAGTTAGAATTTTAAAATTTTGAGAGAAGGAACATTTTTCAGAAGTTATGTCAGAAAATATTTTTTCTACCTCCCCTTGTTAAAGAGCTATTACGCATAAAAAAAATGAAAATTTACTATTTATAGCCACCTGAAATAGGCACCTTAGGCATCTACTCAAATTTTTTCAATGTAACACGCAAAAATAAAAACTTGAACCTAACATACTTACAAGTGTTAACAGCTTTTTTTAAAAAGACAAGGTTCCTGTAAAATTGAAGAAAGTGTCTTTTGATTGAATCATAAATTTTTCTTTTATGCACGTAAAATTGTGTCAGAAGAAATCCTAAACTGTTTTTATTATCTTTAAAGAAATGTGTATTTTTAAAAACCTTTGGTTTTATATATTGCCTTGTTTTTGTTTTTTTATTACATACATATATTTATAGTATTATTAATTTTATTTTTTTTAACTTGACTACTTAAGATTTTCTTATTGAAAATTTTCGAGAATGTCTAAATATCAATTTAGATATACTTAGGTACTATTAATATTTTATTTTGAGATACCAATTAGCCTTTTAATATCCATATCCATATCCCATATTGATATTTTTATATATATATCCCATATTGATATTTTTATTTTAGATTTTTTCTGTTTTCTTTTATTTTTTTTTTTTTTGTGCTCAAAAAGGCATTATGTTTTAGTAGCCTTCATATGGACTTAAATAGAAAATTATTCAAGGATATTGTCATAAAAACAGAATAAAAGGATCCTAAAAATAAATTTTCTTCAATGAAAAAGTATAGAATTTTAAAAGGAAAGTGCAACAAAGAAAAGTAAATATTATCTATAAGATATTTTAAGTAGGGGTACATAATAATAGTTTCCTTTTTTTTTTTTTTATCTTTTCTTTAATTTTTAATATTTTTTTTATGTAATTTTTTTGAAGTGATTATGTATGAACCTTCTAACAAATTATTGTACATTAATTTCTTATGAATTAATTAAAATTTTCTGTACCCGTTGAGCGTATAATGAGTATATATATATATATACGGACCTGATGTGAAATGAGAACTTTTTGACCCTGAAGATTTAAATGGATCGTTTTTTTTCTATTTAATTTTTTTTTTTCTAAATAAATTTAATGTTAAAGGTGGTATTAATAAGGTGGCATTTTTGTTGAAAGTATTTATAATATTATGGGTTCATTAAAATATGTAAGTACTTATCTATAGCTATATTGAAAATTTTTCTTTAACTATTGAAAAAAAAAAAAAAACGTTATAATATATTTAAAGTGATAAAAATGAGCTTGTTGGTGACTTGAAAATAAATGAAAAATTGTAAAAGAATAATACATTTTATAGGCATTCGTTCAAATTTAAGGTTTTTGAAATAAACATATACTTTTGAAATGTTAGCATTAAGGAAAGTTTTTAGTATAAAATAAAGTTTTAACTATAAATTTCAACTAAAAGTTTTAATTAAACTTAGAATCTTTCTTATTAAGGGATTTCTGAAAAATCGACAGGGGTCTTCCTTAAATTCTTAAAGAAACCGTATAATATATTCTTAAAAAAATAACCCCTATTACACATGTTTTAAATTATTAAACTTTTATTTTAGCATCTCACATTCACAGATGTTAAAGGAGCACATGTGGGTACATAATACATATATAAACTAAAATTAGAAAATTTTTTATATTACAAAGTTGGGAAAATACCAAAAATTTGATCTAAGATATTTTTGGAATTACTTATACGTATTTTTAAAGATTTTAATCGACTCAAGAGTTGCTAAATTAAAGGATTTTGGAGGAAATCTTTCACATTAGAGGAACTTTAGAATAACAATTTCCAAAATATTTTTTATATTTGATTTTATTTAAAAAAATTTAATAATTTATTTTCGTAAGGCATTTTTTCGGTTAACAAAATTTTTAATTAAATTTTTAAATCATATTTAAATGTCAGATTTTTTACCGACTTAAGGATATGCAATATAAAAATGTTGTACAAAATAAATTTTTAAATAAAATCAATTAAAAGCTAAAGTTTAATTGCGTATATTTTTGGAGTCCGGACAGAATAAAACTAATAAGCATAGAGATTTTCTTAATTTTTTTTTTTTTGTTTGAAAATATGCTAAAAATATACATTAGTATATGCACATCTATTTAAAACACAATTTTTATCTAAAGTAGGTCAATGATGTTCACTTTTATCAACATACATATTCTTTTTACCGACCGCATATATTAATGTATAAGATAGGTATTGTTTTCATACTAAAAATTTGTACCCGAGATTTTGGCAAATATGCACTACTCCGATGTAGAGAAGGCTGTACATTTTTTTTTTAGCATGATGTCTGTGTGTGTGTGAAAATTTGTTTTTTACGAATATTTCGTAACAGAAAATTCGTAAACAGAAAAAAAAACGGTAAAATTTTTGTTAGCAAATTCAATATTAATCTTATGTTTGTTTTGTATTTGTTTACAGTTTTTATTATTTTTTACTTCTAATATTATTGAATGAAAAAAAAATCATGTACATTACTTAATAATGTAAATGGATGTATGAATGAATGAATGCACATATATTTGTACGATTTCATTGCTTATTATTGTTATTGAATAAAACAAAATGTAGTTAAATTATTAGAAATTATTTTGCTTTGATATAAATTATTATGTAAAAAATCTATAAATTCTGGCATTGTACTTTTCGTGTAGTGGCGGTCGGTCCTGTCTCCACCACAGCTGATTTTTTTTTCTTTTAACAATTAAATCAAAAATTTGTTTTTTTATTAGTCCGGTCATGAACATTTTGTACATTATGAAAAGAAAAAAAAAAATTTTTTTTTCCAATAACTTATAAAAATGACCTAATTTTCCTTTTATGTTAATGAGATTTATAGAAGAGGATCAATTTTTTTGTTTACTTGTTAAATGTTATGTTATTTTATCAAAATTTTTCTTGAACATCTGTGATATTTTTTGAATTTTATTAATAAAATAAAATATTTTAGGGGTATTTTTGAAATACAAAGTAAAATATTTATGTATGTAATATGTATATATGTACATATGTATATACCTATAAAAAAGAGATTTCAATTAATAATATTTTAATTATTTAAATTAATAAAATTACCATTTTATATAAATATCTATCCTTATATGTATATTTATAAAATCTATTGAATAAAATAAAATTTTAATGAAATTCGATATTTTAAAGAACTTTTTTACAACTTAAAGAAACAAACGGGGGGGTTTTTGGGGAAAACGGCGAAAATTTTATTAAAAATCAATTACGTTTTAGTTTTTTTTTTTTAGTGTATTTCCCTGCCATATAAATGTAACAAGGAAATTACACAGCCTGTCCTGTTCAGGCGTGGCTGTACATGTCGTAAAGGGGAATAATTCTTATGACGTGTGTGGAATTCGAACCCACACTTCCTCCGTGTTTAGACCGTAAATTAAAATGTGAATGAAGAGAATGTATACCTATGCATATAAAGGGAATAGCCAGTAGGCCATTTTTCTTTTAAATTTGATCTGGGGACTTGAGAACCAAAACATAACTCTGTTGAAGCGATATATAAAGTATAAGTTATTGGTTTTAAGATTTTCAATTCAATTATTAATCGTTATGTTTTCGCTATGGCTAGGATAATATAGAGTGAGTCCTAAAATCCACAAAAAATAAAATCCATAATGATTTTTGCCACAAAAAAAAAATCCACAAAAAATAATTTAAAAATTCAAAAATCGCAAATAAACAAGCAATAACTTAATACATACTATACAAATTTGGAGCAGTTTTTTTGTCGAAAAAAAAAATATCAATTAAAAAAATGTCGAAAAAAAAATGTTAGAAAAAAAACATTTTAAAAAATACTTATGTTAAAAACCAAATATCGAAAAAAAAAAGTTAAAAATAAAATTTTAGTTTTTCTATAGACGCTATGAATTAAATTAGAATGAATTAAGTAAGAAAAAAAAATTAACTAAGTTAGAAAATTTCCGGTTTTTTTCTTTTCGCACTTAATAATTTCAGTTTTAATTTTTCGGACTTAGTTGATTAAAAAGCAATTCTAAAGTTAGTTACAAAATAAGCGTTTCAATAATTTGTTTAATAGGGCTTGGAGGTGGCAGTTTCCTCTTTTTTAAATGCTTTGTTGTTGATTTAATATGCATGTGAAAAAATAACAAGAAGGGTTTTTATATTTGGTTACAAAATCAAAATTATGCGCTTTTTCCAGAATATTTATATATATGTATGTATATGAATATGCCACATTCTGAGTTAAAAACGATTTTAGAGTTGAATTCAAAATAACTGTTGTTTTAACCTCAGAAATTCAAAATCACCACGATTAATCTTCGCCCATTTATGTAAATTCTGAATTTATAGATTTTGGCTTTTGAATTTTTATTTATGGATTTTGGGTTTGCGAATTTGGTGACCAACCCGTAATATACAATTTATAGACTTGGGTTTGTATTAAAACTTTGCATTTTTTTTCTTAGAATCATGTTTCATAAAGTTATTGTCTAACTTAATGTTATAGAGTCGTAATTCATCATCATCATTTTATAAAAAATGTAAATTTGCGATTAAATAAAATTTCAACTAATTGAGATCATAGAACTTAGATGAATTGTGTTTGCTTTATCTGCACTCCTAGTTGTGCGTTTTGCCTCCTGACTCTAAGAAAGATTTGTAGAGAATTTATTGTTCACGGTTCATTTTCGGTAATTGAGAAGTTTTTTGAAGTGCGTTTTGGGAAGTGGTTAGAAATGGTAAAAATGGTGTTAAATCAAAATATTTTGAGCAATAAGAAAATGTTTTTTTTTTTTTTTTGTTAAATTCTGTTAAATTAAAATCGGATTCTTTTCAAATCTTTTTTTTATAGAACTTTAATTTATACCCAACCCTCCCGTGTTTGCAAATCTTAAAGGTAGTTGGTTATTTATTAATAAAAACTTTATAAAAGCAAATTAGTATGTGAATGTTAATAAATTAGTAGTATTATTGAATTATTAATACATGAATATTGGTTCTAAAATTAAATAACATTTTTTTTTTCAATTTAAAATTATTGCTACAAATGAAGATAAGTATTATTTTTCGTATACTAATTAGCAATTTATTAATTGCAGTCATTATTTGAATACTAATTGATAATTATTATAATTAAAAAACAAAATTTTAAAGCGAAATAAAACTCATATTAAAAAAATATTTTGCTAAAAAAAGTTATATGATTAATAATAGAATATGATTTTATTAATTAATATGTGTGAAAGGAATAATTCACATCCTACGAGTAAATTGTTAAATTTTAATTCCATTGACTTTATCTCAGCTTAGAGTACAACTTCATTTAAGCATACGGAATTGTATATAAGACGATTTAAATGAAATAGAAAAGCTAATTTAATGTATTATGATACATAGAATCAGAGCTACGAGTTGTAAGAAAAATAAAGAGCATACATAAAGTATCTTTCAGTAAAGTTTACAAAAGATCCAACAATGTATTTAAATTTTAAAGTAAAGTATATCCAAAATAAAAATTAACAAAAATTATTTTATTCTAGTTTTTGATTTAAAAAATTAAATCTGTTTATACTATTATGGTTTTATGTTTTTTAAATAAATAAATAGAATTGTTATCCTATTTATTTAAAAATCAAGTAATTTTAACAGTAACTCGATGCAACCGACTTATTAATACCCTAAACGTATACCCTATAATTGAAAAATTCAAATTAAATTAAAAATCCATAAGTGTCCGTTTGAAAACAAAAACAGAAGGGCTTTTAAAACGTCACGTGATCAGTCGAATTTAATTTAATTTAATTTGATTTATATTAATTTTAATTCGTGGTGTATCCGACTTTTTATAATATAATAATCCATATGTTATTTTAATTAGGTATTTAATATAAGCTAAAAACACAAACGCTTTTACAAACCTTGTACACAATTTGAAGTTTTTATCCTTGTTAAATTCGAAGATAAGCTTGTTATACTTCGGCAGGACTTTCTCGCCTACCCGAACCACCACTCCAAATCATCTCAAATTTCAAGGACAGAGAGAAAACATTACAGAACACCATTGCACCAATTTTAAAGGTTCTTCTTTATTGTTTTTGGCTAGTTCTTTTTCTCGTTTGCTCTTTGGCTAGTTCGGAAGCTTCTAAAACCCGAATTCATGGACCGAAGTTTCCCATATGCAATCTTCGTCTTACTTTCTTAATTAGTAACCTACTATATAAATTTCATCAAGGTAGCTTTATTAGTTTTTAGCTTAGCGTGCGAAAGGACAGACGAACGGACAACGTTAAATCGACTCAAGAAGTGGCACTGATTAAGAATATGCTTCCTTTTGTTAGTTACAATCACCATACCAAAGTAATATACTCTATACTTTAAATGTAGGGTATAATATCAACAAATTGTATCCTAAATAAAATGCCTAGTTAGGCTACTTTATAAATATAGGAGTTGTTTCGTTTTTTAACAATACTGAACTCGTCAGTAGACATGTAGTATTGAATTGTCTATAGCCAACTCCAAAATTTTAAAATTTTTTAGCTACAAGTTTTATATATAAAAATTTCCAAAAATTTTCTGTAAGTTAATAGATCTAAACTAAAAAATCACCGTAAAACTAAACTTACAGTTTTAATAAAAATAAAAATTTATTCTATTATTTGATTTGAAACTACTGAAAATCCCAGTTGTTTTGAAGAACAAAACAACTCCTATATTTATATTCAGAGCTATTATGTTTAGTTTTAGCTAAGCCACATGTTCGTAAAAAAGCTAGTTTTTTTTTTCAAAAAAGAAAAACGATTGCATAATTTCTTGAAGTCAAAAATTTATAAACATTACAAAAATACCTGCAAGTGATTTTTATAATTAATTATTTTGTTGATTGAAAGAAAAATAAACAACCTATTATAATTACTTTTAATTTGATATGGCGTCATCAAAGTATACAAATAAAATATTTCAAAAATCTCATAAACTTGTTGTTTTAAAATAATAAATTTTTTATTTTTAACAGAACTGATTATAAATTAATATACAAAAAAAAAAAATATTTTAAACACAATAATCTTTTGTTTTATTATTAACTAAAAAAAAAAAAAAAAAGAAATCTCATAGTAGTATGTATATGATTTGTATGTGATCATATCTTAACAAAAAACAAAAAGCATTTCAATACAAGTAATTCAACACAGGTAATATAAACCAAAGAAAAACAAACAAAAAAAAAATGCATTAAAGTAATTTTAAAAATAGCAAAAATATCTATTAACATAACATGTTAACTTAAAGTTCCACCTTTACAATCACATACAATAAATAAAATGAAACCGGTTTTTTATTACACTTACAATTTACAATCAATATAACCTTTCATTAAAAATATATATACATACATACATACATAGGTATACCTTTATAGTTATATATACATACATATTATATATTAAATTATTTATTACAAAAACTAACTCTGATTTTGAAATTATAACATTAGTGTTAAAGGGAAAAATTTTAGCACGTCCGTTAATAACTAGTTTAGTTGCATTTTAACAATTAACATTATACATTAACATTTATATTTCTATATTTTGTTTTAAATTGCAATTCATTTACTGAATTCTAATTACCATTTAAATTAAACAAAAAAAAAAAAAAGACTAGGTACCTATGCTAAATTTACTATTACTTTACAATAATATTAAAATATACCGCATTTTACATTATTTTTTTAGTATATCTATAATAGGTACTACATTTATTTATCTATAGATACATTTTTATATTTCTTATATTTGTATCTGTGTTTTAATTTTTAACACAAATACTTGTATTACCGGTTCGTTAATTTTTTTTTTTTTTTTTATAAATTTAACAAAAAAAAAAAAAAAAGTGAAGAGTAAATTGTAAATGTATTTCACAATGTTAGTATAATATAACATTTAATAATTACTTTACCTTTACTTGAAATCTACACCCGTCCTATATTTAAGCGAACATGTAAAAGAAGAAAACAAAAAAAAAAAAAAAAACATAAAAACAACAAATCAAAACAATGAATTTTGTTGGATTGAATTGGAAGTCATGTCATGCATTCAAAATTAAAGTTTAAAGTTTCGTGCGATGTTGTCATTTTTCTCTCTCTATCTTTTCTTTTTTTTTTTTTACCTTTAGATTGTTTTTTTTTTTTCCAATGTTCACTTTTTTTTTTTTAATTCAACGATCACCTTTAATATGTACAACAACAAAAAAAAAAAAAGAAAAAAGAATAGCAAAAAAATATACAAAAATTTCGCTAAAAGTACGGTATTTTGTGATTCAGATATTTTCATACGAACAAAAAATGACTGTAATATTTTAATTGGAAAAAAAAGGCAAAAAATAAATATTTGTAAATTCCAACTTAAAAAATATACAAAAATTTTTTAACCTTATCTTACCTGTATTTACTTTAAATTTAAATAATTTTAAATCAAATTTTTTGCATTCTTAGAAAAAAAAAAAACTCAAAAACCAAAACAATCCGAAATGATTTTGTTAATTCTGTTAGAATGATGGAATAACACCTTTAAGTAACATCATACTTAATTCTATTAACATTTCTTTGAAGAAGATGTAAATAGGTACATAATTATTATGTACAAAATTTCCAATATGTTAAAAATTTAACAGAAATTTATGTTAAATGTTGACATACTTTTAAATTTCAATTTTTTTTTAAAACAATATTTTTTATGTGTAATTAAATTTAAAAGAAAATGTTTTAAAATAACATAACATCTACATCGTAAGATAATTAACAGAATATTCTGTCAATATAACAAAAATAAATTAATGTTTTTTAACAATTTCAGACATTTTATTCTGTTAAAACAACTTTTTGTTAATAGGATTTTTATAATATTTGTGTTTTATTACTCTGACTGTTATTACCTAAGGTAAAGATTTGAAGGTGTGTTAGTTGATTTTTTTTTTTTTTTGTTATTGTTTGACGTTTTCATTCAATGATTACGCTAAATACATTTAAATTGCGCAATACAGTATACAAAATAATAGAAAAGGTAATATAATATGCACGTTTATGTATTATATGTATGTATGTACAACATCAAATGATATTTTAGAAAAAAAAAGAAATTAAAAGACTCTGGAAGTTTTCATAAATAAATAAAAAATAAAAAATACATAGGTACTATAAAATATAATTTTTGATTATTCAATTCCATGAATTCTGATTGTATATTTTTGCATTAAATTGGAAACTTGGGAATATTGGGATATAAATCTGACTGACAGATTAGGGGATAATAATCTCGTTTTTGAAAACGTTTTTTTTTTTTTTCGTAAATAATGAATATTTCGAATATTTCGAATATGAATGAATTAGAAAAAGAAAGAAAACAAAAAGTTTTAATAGTTAATATAGGAAAGAAAGAGAAAGCAATAGAGAATAATTTAAGATCAAAAGTTTATATAGAGGTTCATTGATCTCGAATCGGTTTTTTTTTTGTTTTTTGATTTTGATTTTGATTTTTCATCACGTGTAAATTCAAATTAGGCACACAAAAAATGTTTTTGAATATTTATGTAGCGTGATTTTTGTTTGGGTTTTTAATTTTTTTTTTTTTTTTGTTGCTGTTGTTTATTTTTTCTTTCACTAATTGTAAATAATACAATAACGTGAAATATTCAATAATTTATTTTTTATTTTTTTTTTTGTTTAAAAATAGAACGGAAAATATTTTTAATCTAAAAAATTAATACGAAAATTTTGATTGAATAATTTATTGAAAATATTATTTTTTGAATAGGTACAAATAGAATTTATAAACATTATGGAGTCGTGATGAAATCAAAGGTGATTTTTTACTTATATGGTTTACTCGTTTTATTTGTATATTTTTGTTTTTGCTGTTATTTGTTTTTTTATACTTAATTTTAAAAAATTATTTTAATTAAGATTGTTGACATCATTTTTTATTTGTGTCACCCGTTTTGTTTTTACCTATATGTATATGGAAATTCCCAATTAACAGTGATGGACTGTAACAAATAGTACGGTAGTTATTATACTTGTGGTACCTATTATAATGGTATAATGTTATTTTATTAAATTGAATATTTTCCTCGATAAATTATATGGTATTATGGCAAACTCATATTAATTTTTTTCGAAAATGAATAAGATAATAGAGGATAAAATAATTCAAAGGGTTGGAACATTGTAAAATATTGGGACCATTGTTAGACTTAATTAATTAACGGACAGTTGGGAAATCCGCGTCCAAGAAACATAATATTGACTATTATGCTAGTTTTCTTGATAACTTAATTACTATTATCATCAGAAATGATTAGTTACTCCTTAACGTTTTTTTTTAATTTCCTAAGTAGGTACATATATTCTAAAATTATAATTGTCAATTAATTTATAACATCATTTATATAAACTATCATACTTACAGGTTTAAAATTTTATTTAGTATTTAAGCAGACAATAAAAACTTTATTTTCATCTAAAAACTTTTCATGAACTAACTGAAAAATAAAACGTATTTTAAAATTTTATTATTATGATTTATGTATTTGATCTGTTCGGAATATGAACTCTCGATTTTATTCTAAATGTGTTCACATGTGTAAAAGAAAAATGTTCATTGTTCACTGAAATAACTCTTGTGGGGTCTTGTCTTGTTCGTTTAGAAATTCAAGAAAAATTTTAGTTGTTTTATTAAATATATATAGATCTTTGTTCACGCATTAGAACAATTGAATTGAACTTCTTTAATTTAATTTTATAATCAATTTCTGCGAATTGGAGTGAGAATCTTTCAAGAATATCCCTTTGTTATTGTCTTGTCAAATTTTTACCAAATAAACCCATTCCTTTATCCAATATAAAAATTCATAACTGGCAAGGCAATATATTGATGAGGCATAAGAAAGAATAGGGCAAGGATGCTAAAAATTTTAATTTGGAAGTGGGATTGTATGGGAGGAATAAATCCATCTATTTTTAGTATTACCTATTTAATTATTACAGAGACGAAGCTATCAGTTAATTACAATATACAGTACTAATTAACACCTTCCTACACGAGGTAATAATCAAAAACAAGTTCACTGTAATTTTAACAGTATTAAAATAGTACCTATTGAAAAATAAAAGGGTTAACATTTTATTACTATAATTTATTTTTGTATGATCTGACAGGAGTTTATGAACACAAAATCCTCTAACTGAAAGGTCGATAACTAAATCACAACACCATAAGTTAGATAAAAGTATTAATCAAGAGAAATGTTTAAAAGATTCTGTATTATGTAAACCCGTATTCTGCTATAATATATCTGCTGGACTGGATACAAAAAATACGTTTTTGTGTCAACATCAATCTATTTGATCAAATATTGAACTATTTTACTCTATAAATATGTTCACATGTGTATAAAAAAATGTTCCTTGTTCACTTAAAATAACTTTTCTAATTTTTTTCTTTTTAACATTCAGTTAACATTGTCAATAGCTTTCATTTTGTTCAATTTAAATGAAAAAAGTTCTAATAATATGTTTAAATGCTTTCACTATTTAATCGCTAAAAAAACTTAACATATGTATGTATCCACCACTGTATAATTTTTAAATTTTATATATTTGCTGTTTTTATTATTTTTAAGTACATATAGTATTTGTGACGCATTGGCGCATAATATTGTATATAATATGATATTAGTATATTATATTAGAAAAAAAAAAAAAACAATAGGTGGACCTATTTAAAATTATTGAGATTTAAAAAAAAAACTAAAGCACAATTTAAAATTCAAATTAAACTAGGTCTAGAAAATTTCGTTTAAATTTACTGAACTAAACATTTTCTGTACAATTAGGCAACTTGAAAACTTAAAAAAAAAAATGTTTTTTGTTTTTTTTTAAATGCTTTAAATGCGGGCCATCGTACGCAAAAAAAAAACCATTAAATAATTATATAATCTATTTATTTGGGTTAATGACTTTCATTATTTGTGTTGAACCACAGATTAACTTAACATGTATATATACATTTATATATACATTAATTCGGTTTGTTTTACCTATATTGTTCACTTATTTCGATAATTTTCACCTTTTCACCAAATTAGTATTAAAAAATGAAAAAAAAAAATATTTAAAAAGGGTTAAAAAATTTTATATTATAACATAATTATTTATTTTTCTTATAAATAATTACATTTGGTTTTGTATGACATTTTATATGATATTTGAATGGATTTATTTTGTGTATTTTAAATAATTTTATAATATTAATTTATAGTCGTTAATCTTTAAATATGCGGTTATTACTGTTGGACTTAATTTTGATTTTGTGGTATAAAGTTTTTTACCGACCACATACATTAATGTATAAGGTAGGTATTGTTTTCATACTAAAAATGTGTACCCGAGATTTTGGCAAAAATGCACTACTCCGGTGTGGAGAAGGCTGTAAAAAAATTTTCAGCATGATGTCCGTCTGTGTGTGTGTGTGTGGGTGCGTGTGTGTGTCTGTGGGCACGTGTACAACTTAAACGACTGAGCGGAATTTTTTGAAATTTCATATTTAAGGTTTTGACGTAAATATCTCGGATTGATAAGCTTTTGGAGCAAATCGGATAACCGCAAGTGGTAGTTTACTAGTGTACTTTTTAAGTTTTTTACGAATATTTCGTAACAGAAAAATTTGGTGAGAAAAATTATTAAAAAAAAGTTGTTACATAAGTAAGGAGGAACAACTTTTCCATAGAACATTTTTTGATCCGACTAACTTTAACTTTTATTTAATTGTTTTTCTAAGTCCAAATTTCATACATAACACTCCATATGAATTTATATGAATTTATATTTTTTTTTTGTTTTTTTTTTTATATCTCTAAAAATTTATATACATACATAATATATATGTACTTATATCTATGCCAATGCATATTATTTATTCATTTGTTGATAACATAAAATTAAAACGGTAAAATTTTTGTTAGCAGATTTAATATTAATCTTATGTTTGTTTTGTATTTGTTTACAGTTTTTATTATTTTTTACTTCTAATATTATTTTTTGAATGAAAAAAAAATCATGTATCTACATTACAATAATAATAATAATAATAATAAATGGATGTATGAATGAATGTACATATATTTTTACGATTTCATTGCTTTTAATTATTTTTATTGAATAAAACAAAATGTTATTAAATTATTAGAAGTTATTTTGCTTTGATATAAATTATTATGTAAAAAATCCTATAAATTTTGGCATTGTACTTTTTGTGTAGTGGCGGTCGGTCCTGTGGTGGAGACAGCTAATTTTTTTTTTTTGGTGTAGAGAAAATGAAAAGATTTAAATTTTAAATTTTTTCCATTATTTATCACATTGGGGTCAGTTATCCTATTTTTATGACAATTTGAAAAAAGGGTAATAAATTGGCTCAAAAATCATAATGTTTTTTATTTTATTTAAAATTATAAAATTTAAAAATTTAATTTTTTAACATTTATATATTTTTTATTTTTGTAATTAATTTGATGCTTTAAAAAATAAAAGTTTTAAATTTTTTTACAATTCAAAAATGAAATACTTAACATGGTAAGGGAATATTTAAATTCGTGTGGAGAAAATTAATGTTTGTCAAATTAAATGTAAAATTTTAATAAATTTTCCAATTTTTTTGTTTTAGGATGTTCTTTTCCAAGCAGTGTAACTCTTTGAATGTAACATTTAGCGATTTGTATTTAAAGTGGTAAATATTATTCACGGATAATTAATGTTTAGAATTTAGTATTCACTTAATTTATTAATTATTATATGGTTTAAACCACATTTTAAAAAAAAAAAATCTTATGGATAAATAATACTTTCATATTTTTGTACATTGGCATTAGTATACTGCATTTATGTATTAAGCCACTTTACCACTCCTATATTTCTCACACGATCAAAATACTTTCAAAATCCTTTAAAGATTCAAATTTTTTTTTGTATTAGTTCATACGTCATATATGTCTTGATGCTTTAAAGCGTTCCAACAACGGGTCGAACGCATAAAATTGTGCTTGAACTAAAATCTCACTATTTCAAATAAAAATTACGAGTATATAGTTATAGTTTTTGTTAGAAAAAATGAAATTTGAGTTCAAGTTCAGTTTTATAGATTCGAACCAATATCTTGAGTTTTAAGTATTAAGCATTTTTCCGGCTACGAAGTAGCTGACATGTTATTGGAATCTATTCTTGCTGATGTTTTTATACCCGTACGATAGGATCGGGTATAATAAAATTACTCCTCCGTTTGTAACACCTCGAAATAAGCGAGCTAGATATACCTTCAAAGGTATGGATCGGATCAGAAAAAAATTCTAAGACTTTTGAGCCATGTCCGTCCGTCCGTCCGTCCGTCCGTCCGTCAGCACGCTAACTCAAAAACTAAGAAAGCTAGAATCTTGAAATTTACACAAAATATTTTGAAAGTAATTTGTAGGTTCCCTATTTTTTTGGTTGAGTTTGGACCAAGCCTTAGGGTAGCTCTCGAACACCTAACTTTTAGATCCCCACATTTTTTTTGCAATAGAGCTATAAAATTTTAACTACCGATAGATCTCACAAAAATATTAATTTTATTTTTAATAACTTTTTTTTGTAGCCCCACCCGTTACGGAGCTACAGCTCCCCAAAGGTTCAAAAAAGCTTTATATTTAAATTGTTATAGCACAAGTTTTATAAGGTATATCATCATTTTGAAAACGCCAAACGATTACTACTTTTATTAGCTTTAAAAGTATATATACAATAAATATATATTTGTGGCACACGGTGTCTTAATTTACCGTTATGCGAAACTCAAATTTTGCAAAATCCTTCAACCATTCTATCTTCTAAACGGTTTAAGTTGGAAACTTGAAATTTTGACAGAAGTTAGATCTTTGAAAATAAGTATGAGTCATTTCAGAAATTTTTTTTGTATCACCCCCGGTTTAGGAGCTGTAAGGGGTCAAAAACTGAAAATTTCTTATTTTTAAACACCTGTAACTTGAACACCTGTTAAAATTTTTTTGAAGTGATACACAAAAATTAAAGCTCCAACATTAAACTCTTATTTCTGTTAATAACTTTTTTTTAGTAATATAGGGTTACTTTATAATTGACGAAAGTGTTACTTGATTTTTTCAAATTTTCTAGGAAATTTTTTCAACGAATTTTTTGCATTTTGTTTTACTGGATAATTTGAAATTGTTGAGGATATAATGCGTAGTACATAAAAATGTAAATAAATAAACAACATAACGTTTGCTTGAAGAATTTTTATTTATATGATATTAATATATATACATACTTATATAATATCATGTTTATTTACATATCGTATATGTCACTAGTGAATGAATGATAAGAGTATGTATGTATATTATATAGCGCCGTATTTACATACATATATGTATTTTATTGTACTTATAAGAAATTATTCTGCCAATGGAATATTTAAATATAATATAATATAATATTGAAAATTATATTTACTATTTTGTACTAAGTAAATTTAATATACATTTACCGCTTAGTATTAAATGGTACTATAGAATATTTGAAAAAGTTTTGGATTGATAATCGTTATGTGGAAGGTTAGAATCTGCTTTAGAAGAATGTACATATAAACATATAGTTTGAATATATGTACAACCCATAGTTCTAGAAATTATAAAATTCACTCAAATTATTTTAAAATACTAAAATATTAAAAACATAATATTGTGAGCAGAGTGACAGGCTGTGAACATACTAACGGTTCGTACGGGTATCTAAGAGTTGACAAAGGCAACTGTATTCTTCCTCGTTTTTATTATTGTTTTTGTTTTGAGGTACTGTCCCTTAATTGTGAGCCATTCAATCAGTTTGGTTTTAATATCTTTTTAAATAATAATAATTTGATTGGTTTATTACTACTAGTTTCCTATAAGTTGAGAGTCAAGTTTCATATAATTAGTTGGAGTTATAAAATCATGCTGTTGTTTTTTGAGTGATTTTGTGTTACATGAACTTTTGCAGCGAAGTTTCACATCTATAGGCGAAATATATTTAGGATTGGGACATTAAGATTTAGTGGTATTTCCATTTGGTGTTATTTGTCCATTTATTGTTACTGATGGTACATATCTTGATTTTGTTTTATTTATTTATTTATTTATTTCATCTGGTACTGTATAATAAATTATATAGCATCAGAAGTTACCCTCGTCTACTAGGGCCATTTTGGGCTTACATTAAATTACAATAACTTGAAATATTTATTTTACTTTACATCTATAGATTTTTAAGTTAATTTTACAACGTTTTAAAATTTAGATTTACATATTTACATATTTGCGTATTAACATTTTCCTTATTTACATATTTATACCTTTGAATTATTTTACATTTGAATTAATAATTAATAAATAAAAAATATCAAGCAAAAACTAAATTTCGTTCCATATTTTAAAAAGATTGCAAATTTTTATTATTGTATTTGCATTTTCGAGATTAGGTACTAAAATGTTTTTAAGGTCGATTGAGTTTCTATCTGCAAATGTTTTAGTCGTATTACATTCTTGAAAAATATATTTAACTGAGAGTATATTTTCGCTGTAAGGACAGGTTAGTGGGCTGGTTTTTTCAAAGATGTGTTTTTTGGTGAAAAGAGTGTGACCTAGTCAAATTCTACAAATTTCTCTTTCTAAAATTCTTTTGTTTCCAAGATTATATAATGGTGGATCAAGACTTGCCCAGTGGCTTCTGAGAAAACTATTTAAGTTACCCCATTTTAGTTTTCTCTGTCCCAAAGAGATTTTTGTAATCTGTTCCACTTTTTCATTAAGAAAAAACATTTGACAAGAGAAGGCTGGAGATTTAATAGCAATCTTGGCCTCTTTATTAGCTTTCCCGTTACGAACTATGCCTTGATGACTAGGAATCCATTCCATTATTTGTAAAATTAATGTGAATAGTTTTTTTTATCATTTTTTTAATACTTTTATTTAGCTCATTTTCTCTTGAGCTAACGGAATTTTGTAACTCAAATTTGACTAACTTTTCATTGTGCCGCTTGAAAATGAATTGAAACTTTCAGGCTTTTGGTAAGTCTGATTTTAATATAATTATACAAAAAATCACAACGTAATTAATAGAATTAAGAAATTTAACTGTTTGCACTACAAAATCACTATTAAATGCATCATGTTTGATGTTGTGCTTAAAATAATTTCAATTTATGAAATACAAAAGCGCGAAGAGCAATATTGCTCTTTATGGTATATTGTATTCTGTTCTTCATAATATTTTGGCGACTGGATCAAATAATATGATTTAAATGATATTGGACATTAAGTTTTTATATTTCATAAATTAAAATTATTTTTTATAGTTCCTAGTATGATACGTTTTTATCTATAATGGAAAAATATTTATACTTATGTATTTATACTAAGATACACTTTAAAATTTATTTTATTAAACTACAGGTTTTATTTTTCTGGAACAGAGATACATATGAATTCAATTTAATTTTTCGATTGAATCGTATACCAGTTTATCCTATTTAGTTTTTATTATATTCCTTAGAAAAAAAAATTCATTAATTCAATACATTTTAAAATAAAAATTATTAATTTTTAATTAACTGCAAAAAAAAAAGAATCCTGTTTTCATATAAATTAAATTTATCACTTAAGTTTTCTGTACATTAAATGACATGTTGTCAGTTAAATTGTCAATCAATTGACAACAAATTAAGTTTACATGCAATTTGATACAAACTGACATAAACTATGATAGGTGTTTACACTTAAATTTAGAAAAATTGACAACATAATTAACAACATGTCACTTAGTTCAAATGATGATGTATTAGTTAGTCATAATTCTTTCACACATTTACACAAACTTCATTTTATCATTCTTTAAAGTCATGTCAAGTTTTATATTTAATATTGAAGCAAAACCACAATATATTAAACATTTTTTTTTTTGAAACAGAGAAATAGGAAAAATCTATAAGATTATATTTAACTTAATTTATTAAAAAAAAAACTTTTAAAATAAGGACAAATTTTACATACATATAATAGATTATGAACAATTAAATTCGGTCATTTCTAAACCTCAATATATAAACTTTTCAACAAAATAATTTTATAAGTTGTATAATAAAAAAAAAAATATTAACAATATTTCAGTTAACCCTAATTTATACCTAATTGGGTACACCACATGTGTTAGTATATCCTTTCTGTTTATAGTTTTTTCATTTTGATTTGGCCAACAAAAATATATTTACATAAAGTTTATTTTAGATTTATTTAATGAAATTAAATAAAAAAAAAATGTCAAATATAAATCATTTTTTTTTAAAATTTTTTTTTTATGGTTTTATGTAAAAAATTGTCTATTTTCATAAAAATTAAATTTTAGTTTCACAAATTTAGTTCCACATAAAAAACAATATTTAAATTTAAAGTACATGAACCGGTCAGTTCGCAACTTTCACGTGACAACTGATATTTGACCTGTGGACATTTCGCAAAAAAGACATTTAACAAAAAGACATTTAGCAAAAACGACATTTAAAAAAATAATTTAGCAAAATGACATTTAACAACTCTAACAACCGGACGGACACTTGGCAATTTTTAGAAGAAGATTTTTCGGAGCTTTTAACAATCAACAATTTAATTTTCAACTTTATAATTTCATTATCATTGGCTTTCATTGGCTGTATGAATAGGTGTCGAAGTAATTAATATCGGCAACGTACAAATCTAGTAAAGTCAAAAAATTAACAGGATTTTAACATTTTCTCTTTAGTTCCATAACATGTTCTTTCGATTTTTATTTGTAAATTACTAAATGATTTCATTTTTAAAAATTTGAAGGGAACTTTGGTGGCCTAGTAGGTAAGAGCGTTTAAAATATCCTGTAAACACTAAGGGAGTGTGGGTTCGAATATCACACACGTCGTAAAAATAATTCCCCCTTGCGACATTTACAGCCATGCTTGAGAAAGGAAAGGCTGTGTAATTGTAATTGTCACATTTATGTGGCAGGGGAATAAACAAAAAAAAAAAATTAGAAAAATGCTTAGCCATATGACATAGACATAGCCATATGGGGTATGCCATATGTAAATTTCATTTCTGAAGAAAGATTCATTTAAAGGGTTTTAATTTTTTACAACATATTCTTTTTTTTTTAATGCAAATAAAAGTGAACAGGAAATTACACAGCCTTTCCTGTTCAGCCGTGGCTGTAAATGTCGTAAGGGGGAATAACTTGTACGACGTGTGTGGGATTCGAACCTACACTCGAACCTATAAAAAATTAGTTTAAAATAAAATAGTGAAAATAATCAAAAAGAATTGCTGAAATATATTTTATTACTTTTAATTTTCTTAACATTTGGCAACTTTGATTTAACAGTACTGAGTGGCCTACATAAAAAAAGGTTTTGCCAAATGTCCAAATCTTAAGTGTCCACTATGTCTTTTTGTTAAGTGGCTGTTTTGCTAAATATCTTTTTATTAAGTGTGTTTTTTATTTTTATCAAATTTTCAGTTGCTAAATGAAAGTTGCCAAATGTACCACACCCTTAAAGTACATCTGTAGATATAAAATGTTTTTTTTTTTTTGGTTGGAATTTAGTAAAAAACAAGTAATACTGATTTTTTATTTTATTTTTATTTTTTATATTTCATTTTTATTTATCATTCAAAAATGTCCTGTATTGTCCTTAAACTTGTTTTTTTTTTTCATTTTATATTTATTTTTCAAAATGACATTTAAAATTTGATTTTTTCTTTTATTTTGTTAGCATTAAAAATTACTATTTATTAAAAGGCATATATTTTCCAATTAAAGGTATATATATATATATATATATATATGTATATAAATATAAATTTAAATATTTTTTGATATTACATAATTGGAAATTTTATTCAACTACAAAAAAAAAGGGGAAGTCTCCCTTTTTTTAAAGAAAATTTTAACAATAAAACATCAAATCATAATTTTTGTGCTAATGAACCATGAAAAAAGAAGGCTTAATATTTCATAATTTTATTACTAGTCACAAAAATAATATCTGTGTATTTAAAGTATTTTTTATTTTTGTTATTTTAAATTGATAAAATTCCTGTAGGATATATTTCAAAATAAAATTGTATAAAAAAAAAAAAAAAAATGACATAAATGTAAAAAAGAGAAAAAACAAAATGCCAAAAATGAATTAAAACAAGAATCTGTCAAAATTTCATAACAATGTCTGACATACTTGCCACCAGAGCATTTAATAAACAAAAACAAAAAAAAAAAACAAAAAAATTTACAACCATTTTCATTAAATACAAAATATTTAATAAGAAAAAAAAACAATAAATTTAATAAAAATGATATTTTTTAAAAGATAACATATTATAGTATGCTTATGTAAAGAATAAATATAATATTATTATGTATATTTAAAAAAAAAAAGAAAAGAATCGGGTCATAGTTCATTGAATTTTCAGTCTCCACAAAAAAAAAAAAAAAAAAAAAAAAAACAAAACAAAACGAAACCCAAAATGACTGACTGGAAAAATAAATGTTGTAAAAGTTCATTGAATTATTTTTGGCCTTTTAATTTAAAATCAGTTTTTTTCTCTAGAGTCTGTCTCTGGGTCGAGATAAGGTTATTGTTATTTTTTTTTTTTTATTAATTTACGTAAAAAAAAAAAGTTCTATTGTTCAGATCGACTAAGTAATAATAAAAAAAATAAAACAACAACAAAGTAAAAAAAAAAAACAGTGTCCCTCACAAATAGCTTTTATAATGTATATATTATTATATTATTTTATTTTTGTTTTTTACAGTCCTGTTGTTTAGAGTTCAATCAGCAATGAGGGGATTTTCATGCATTTTTTCTAAAGTACAGTACAACAAAACAATGCTTTTTTTTTTATATTTTTTAATTTTAAAATTACAAAAAACAAAAAAACAAAGAAAAAAAGAAACAAAACAAAAATAACAAGTGAAATAAATTTATGACTTAACAGCAACATGTTTGCGTTACTGCTATATTGTTGTTGTCATATAATATTTCTTTTGTCAGTGTTAAAAGAATGCGTAAATTTAACAGACAACAGCAAATTGTTCTTTTTTTTTTTTTTTTGTGTTTTTTATTTTGAAAAACCCAAATTTATTATATAGTTTTCATTTTGTATATGTATCGTTTTAGAGATAAAAAGGAATAAAGGATCAAAAAAAAAAATTAAATGTGATTGGACTTGGGTTATAAATTTATAATTTTAAATTGTATTAAAATTTTGCATTTATAACATAAAATTTAAAAAAAATGTTTCAATTTAGTTACAGTTTTAGTTATTGATTGGATAAATCGAATTATTTAATTTGGATTTATTTATGTAGAAAAAATTTAAATTCAAAAAGAGGTTGGTATTTAATTTGAAATTTAAGATTTTCAAATTTTGATTTTAAATTTATGCTTTTACTTTCTATAATTAAAATGGCAATAACAAGTTTAAAGAAAAGGATGTTAATTAACCTTAGAATTTACTTAAAAGGGGAATAGAGTTTTAAATACTTGCAGTGGGAATTAAAATTTTGTTGGCCGATATTATGAAGCAACTGAAAAATGGGACATAAGATATAAGATTTAGATGAAGAAAAGTACAAGATTAAATATTTTAAATTGAACTACATAATCACTAAAAGGCGTGCGATTTTAATTTTTTAGAAGACCCAAAAAATAAGAAAACTTTAACTTCAACGATGAGCAATAAAATATTTCTATAAGTAATTTTTATACCCGTACGATAGGATCGGGTATAATAAAATTACTCCTCCGTTTGTAACACCTCGAAATAAGCGAGCTAGATATACCTTCAAAGGTATGGATCGGATCAGAAAAAAATTCTAAGACTTTTGAGCCATGTCCGTCCGTCCGTCCGTCAGCACGCCAACTCAAAAACTAAGATAGCTAGAATCTTGAAATTTACACAAAATATTCTGGGAGTAATTTGTAGGTTCCCTATTTTTTTTGGTTGAGTTTGGACCAAGCCTTAGGGTAGCTCTCGAACACCTAACTTTTAGATCCCCACATTTTTTTTGCAATAGAGCTATGAAATTTTAACTACTGATAGATCTCACAAAAATATTAATTTTATTTTTTATAACTTTTTTTTGTAGCCCCACCCGTTACGGAGTTACAGCTCCCCAAAGGTTCAAAAAAGCTCTATATTTAAATTGTTATAGCACAAGTTGTATAAGGTATATCTTCATTTTGAAAACGCCAAGCGATTACTACTTTTATTAGCTTTAAAAGTGTATACATAATAAATATATATTTGTGGCATACCGTGTCTTAATTTACCGTTATGTGAAACTCAAATTTTGCAAAATCCTTTAACCCTTCTATCTTCTAAACGGTTAAAGTTGGAAACTTGAAATTTTGACAGAAGTTAGATCTTTGAAAATAAGTATGAGTCATTTCAGAAATTTTTTTTGTAGCACTCCCCGTTTAGGAGCTGTAAGGGGTCAAAAACTGAAAATTTTCTATTTTTAAACACCTGTAACTTGAACACCTGTTAAATTTTTTTTGAAGTAATACACAAAAATTAAAGCTTCAACATTATACTCTTATTTCTGTTAACAACTTTTTTTAATAATATAGGGTTACTTTATAATTGACGAAAGTGTTACTTGATTTTTTCAAATTTTCTAACAAATTTCTTCAACAATTTTTTTGCATTTGTTTTACTCGATAATTTGAAATTGTTGAGGATAAAATGCGTAGTATAAAAAAATGTAAATAAATAAACAACATAACGGTTGCTTGAAGAATTTTTATTATTATTTATATGATATTGATATATATACATACTTATATAATATCATGTTTATTTACATATCGTATATGTCACTAGTGAATGAATGATAAGAGTATATATGTATATTATATAGCGCCGTATTTACATACATATATGTATTTTATTGTACTTATAAGAAATTATTCTGTCAATGGAATATTTAAATATAATATAATATAATATTTAAAATTATATTTACTGTTTTGTACTTAGTAAATTTAATATAGATTTACTGCTTAGTATTAAATGGTACTATAGAATATTTGAAAAAGTTTTGGATTGATAATCGTTATGTGGAAGGTTAGAATTTGCTTTAGAAGAATGTATAAACATATAGTTTGAATATATGTACAACCCATAGTACTAGAAATTATAAAATTCACCCAAATTATTTTAAAATACTAAAATATTAAAAAAATAATATTGTAAGCAGAGTGACAGGCTGTGAACATACTAACGGTTCGTACGGGTATCTAAGAGTTGACAAAGTCAACTGTATCCTTCCTCGTTTTTAATCTATTTTCATATCCATTTTTCTATCCAAACTTTCTAATTATAAAGAAAAATTTTAGATTTTTTATCTATCAGATTTTATTCATAAAGTTTCAAAAAATTAGATTTAAAAAGTCAAATTTTATTTAATTAAAAAAAGGTTTCTTCTTGGTTTGTAGCTTCCTATGTATTTCATAGCCGCTGTATGATTAATCACTAGCTTAATAAAACAAAAAAAAAATCACTATTATTGAGCTAAGTAATGATTTAGAAAAAATTCAAAAATGGAGAAAAATCAAAAGAGTTTATTTCAATTCTAAAATGACTCCAATGCTATTTGCTCTCGCGAAAAATAGTAACAACTATTCTCTACCATTTCTTCTAGAAAAAAGCTTTACAGCACCTAACAGACTTAACCATCATGAGGATCGATTTAAATTAAACTATAAATTGAATTGGACAAAAAACATTTTGGGTGAAGCTAAAGTGGCAGGTAAATGCTTAGGTTATTTTGTATCAATGTAAAACTTATTTTTCTGCACCGTATTCCTCAAAGTTGATAGTCCATATAATGTGTATATGTGTAATGTTCTTAAGAAGAAAATTAACATCGTTCTTCAAGTTGCCCTAAGAATCACGAATAATTCTTCTGGGTAACTTTGTAAATTTACACCGATCCTCGTAGAAAAAGAGAAAAAAAGAACTCATATTATTATTTTAGTTTTTTTGATTATTTTTAAACATTGTGAAAAAATTCCGTTTTCCTGTCTTCACTTTCTCACTTACCTACTTACTATCGAATCCTTTCCATTTCCACAATACTGTCTAACAATTCGATTTGATTACTATTTTAGTTCCTTGAAAATTTAAACTAGTCTGATTATACATATTATTTTTAAGTCCATTGTACGGGCCATTAACTATATCAATGCAAGCTTCTAGAGTTTTAGGTACATATATTTTAGTTAAGTATTTGATTAAACGTAAATACCTCTAATGCGCTATCAAAGCTCATAGCTAAAAAATATTCTCCAAGCTCATATTTTAGTAAAAACAAATTACAGAATACCTTATAGTTTGTATGTTAGGTATTTAATTTTAAATTTTAACTTGGTTTTTGTTTTTTTAAACTAACCATTTGTGCGACTTTGAAAATGAATATTAAAAAAAAAAAATGAACACAATAAATTACTTAAGTAATATGATGTCTCATAGATTCTGCAAATAGTATCTATTTCATTACAAAGTATAGAGAAAAAAAAAGCAGATTCTTCAAAAGTATCATAGACTTTTAAAGGACAAGATATTTACGATTTATTTAGAAAACCCAAAAAATGGATAGAAAAAATGAAAAGGAATCATTGTTAAAGTGAAAAAAGAAAAAAAAACGTAAAGAAATAAATTATAACATTTGCGAAAAAAAAAAAAATGAAAAACTAAATTGACAGCAGCATCATAGGGGAGAGTTACAGTTAAATATCATTATTTTTTTTCCACCAGCAATGGATAAACCATATCCTAACCATATGCTTACATGTGTATACATACAAATTTTTGTCTTGGGATAAATCTTTTTCTAATGTTAGATTTTATAGTTCCCAAAACAAAAAAAGTAAAAGAAGAAATTTCATCATTTTTTTTTGTTTTTTAGAGCTTTCAGTTTTTTTTTTTGTTTTAAAAAATGGGGTCTTGGTTAAGTCAGCACGATTTTTTACTTTTTGTTTTTTGTTTTACTAATGCACAAATTGTTCATCTATAGAATATAAAATTTTTAATAACGGTTATATATTATAAAATGTCTCTATTTTTTTTTTTTTTGTAAATCGGATCCGGTAGTTTTAGAGTTATTGACTAATAAAAATAACAGAAAACAAAAAAAAAAAAAAATGACAAAGAAATATAAAAAGGGGGCAGAAAACTATATAAAAATATGATCCTTTGTTGCGGTTATAAATTTAAGGATGTATCTTTCTATCTCTCTCTTTTCTCTACAGTTCCATATTAAATACAACAAACTACAGTAATATAAACTTTTAATATGTTGTATTCTTAAAAAGGGGAAAGACAAAAGAGTAGGATACAAAGAATTAAATTTATTATCTTATAGATTCTATTGTTCAATAATGGAATAAAAGGTATAAAAATAAGAAATTTATATATGTGTAGGTTTTCAGTGTTTTTTTTTGTCGTTTGATCAGTACAAACAAGACGTGTAAGACAATAATGTCGAATAAATATATAGTCGCGTAGTAATTTTTTTTTGAAGAATTCTTCTGTATAAGTCACTAAAAGCAGATCAAAGTAATTAATTTGTGATTAGGTTGTAAATTTTTATGTACTAGTAAAATACATTGTATTCGATATTAATTGGAATAATAGTTACAAAAAAAATAGGAAATCAAAAATTTTTATTTTTGTAGCATATAAAAAGGATATAAATTTTTTTTTTCATTTTTCATTATCCTTTTTATAGACGTACAGACGACCAAAAATTTTATAGACATATTAATCGATTTGATGAAAAATAAAATCTTATCAATAAATATAGTAGAAAAATTTAATTAATGAAAGATATGGTAATTTTTTTATTTAAATTTTATTTAAATTTTTAATTAAAAAAAAAATAGGTACTTTTAGTAAAAACATTATGATGAAGAAAACAAAAAGAATATTTTAAATACCTACCGTTTTCAACCAAATTTTTTTAATAAAAATTTATTTACACATAGCTCAGTTTCTTTGAACCTAGATTATTTTTTACCTGGAACTTTGAATCTGGATTGTTTTACCTGGAACTTTGAAGCTGGGAATTAGTCCGTTAGACACGAAGAAAAGTTATATTGCCTTTTTATTAAATACAGTCTATACCTTCACTTACGCAGTATAGTGGATTGGAAGTGAGAACGAGATCGAATAAAGATGCGGAAATTTTGAAATCATAAAATTGGGAAGTGGAATTATATTGAAAATAGTAGCTCTTTTTTTTTAATAAATCATTTTTACTGGTCGTATAATTCGCAGAACACAAATGGTGGTTAATGTGTTCCACAATTTAGAAATGATCATTGTTCCTTATATGAATTTCAGATTTTTAGTTTAAATAAGCTTTATAATGTTAATTTCAGAATTTGAGCTCCTTTACGAGTATTAGACTGGACTTGTTTGGTTTCTGGCATAGCACTTTTAATTTCATGAGAGACGTCGGCCAAAAGAAATTTACAGAAAAGTCGAGCAGTTGCTCCATTTCGAATATGACTTAAATTAATAAATTTTTTTTGTTTTTCGTAAGGGAGGTGGGAATATTCCAAAGACACCAAAAATTACCTCTTGGTAGTGTCAGATTCTTACAAACTAAATCCACCTCCCCCTTTAGGCAATATAATGAGTTGAAACCCTTACTTACTTACGCTGATGCAGTATGTTGTTTAGGGAGTAGAGATAGGAAAGAATAGGACAAGGATGCGGAAACATTGAATTGGAAGTGGGACTATAAGGGAACAATGAATCGACCTATTATTATTATTACTATTTTGTTAACAGTGACTGTAATCAGTTACATCATGCAGTAGTATATAAAACCTTCCTGCATGAGGTAATTAATTAACGGCAACTCCACTATCACTGTAGCAACTATTATTATTGCTATTGGTATATTAGTTATTAAAATTATTATTATTTACTACAGAGTCTGGGCGATCAGTAGAGTACAATGTGCATTAGTATATAACACTTTTCTGAAATGCAATTAATATAAACTTTGTGGAAGAAACTCTAAATTAATATAGAAAAATGTTTTATATTGTACATCTTTATCTGCGAAGACATAACAGCTGCTTATGTGATGTTTTATAGTGTATTGTCTTAGTAACTTAGTGTTCTTTTCAATGTAATTATGTAACTAGTGCCAATAATATTTTTATTAAAGGTCTGAATATCCTTTCTATAAAGCAAAACATTTTCATTTACGAGTAAATTTTTATATTAAATTTTATAATTATTTTATAATACATTTTAGAAAAATATCATAAAATAATTCAAAATTAATTTTTTCTTATTTTTTTCAGGTAAGTGTTGCAACAGTAATTAAAACATGCATTAATAAATATGTTCGGTTGATTGCGAAAATGCTAAAATTATAAGGGTTGTATTTAAAATTTTAATGTTTAGTAAATTAAATGCAATGATACTACAGTTTGCGGTAAATAAAATTTTTTTAACTTTATTTGAAAAATTTAATAATTTACGGAATTTAATATGTAGGTACTAACAAAATCCTTAAACTTTTCTATTATTCATCTTAATGGTGTTAAATTGTAAATTAAATTGCAACTAAAAATTACATATTTTGCACAATTTTTATTATTTGTAACTGTTTTATTTTAATGTCCAATAAAAAATACATAATATAAACAATAGTATCGTCTGTCCAAATTTCTTTTACCAGTGTTAAGATGTCTGTTCAAAAATCCTTTAAATTCAAAATCATTGTCTAGTCTAAAATATTATTTATTAAGAATTTAATCCAATGTCATGTACATATATATATTATTATCTTTCAACACTTTTTTTTTTTAAAAATTATTTATTAAATTTTTTAACAATGCTACATTAACACTTCAAATAATTTAAATAAACCATTTTATATTTTTTATAGGCTTAGTCTATTATAAAATAAACTTTTATTGACCTTCTTGAACTTTAAATAACTTAATTCAGTCAGTCAGTTATAATTTATCTAAAATAAAATTTATCCATAATAATAAATTCAAAATGAAGTTCTATATAAAACTCCAAGAACGATACTTTTCTAAATGTTAAAAATAGTTTGTAATAGAGATTTTTGATACCACCAATTGTGAATTTAACTGTCGATTTTTTATTTTTCCTATTTTTTGTAAATTTTTTCAAAGTAAAAAAAAAAACTGAAAACTGAAACTGTGAAGAAAACCATTCTGACAGCATTTTATTTTACTATCATCCTGTAGGATAACGTTTTATTAACAAAGACAGTAAAACCAAAGAAAACCGAAAAAAAAACAAAAAGAAAATGTATAAAACAAACAAACTGCGTAACCATATAGAAAAGTCATTCAGATTGTCGGATGCCCTAATTCAAAAAAAAAAAAAACCAATAGTTTTCAACTTTATCAGCAAAGTACAGGCAATAGGTTTGAATAAATAATATAAGTCTCATACACAGACGGTTTTGAAAGTAATTCTTTTATTGCAGCTAGTTGAAATTTTAGCCCAGTTTTGAAAAGCGACATTGAGAGACGTAACTCTTATTTCCTAATTGAAAGTTTTAGGATTAATTATATACACCCAACATTTTTGCAAATAAATTATAAAAATTCTTTTATTTTGGTTTAGACCTATTCACTGTAGATTTACGACTTTCCGATTTGTGAATAACTGTAATTATTAAAAATATTATGTAGAGAATTTGGTAACCCCAAAATATAACAAAATAACTAAAAACAAAGAAAAAAAATTCTAGATTATTGATATTCACCGCGTCTTTTCTCATAAGCAATTCATGGCTTGTATTTTTAAAACTATTTACACTACATTCTTGATTTCACAGTTAAAAAAATAACAGGTAGTGGGAAAAACCAAGGGTTTTCAAAAACGCACATTTCCAAAAATACTCCATAATAAGCCTAGAGTAGATATATTGAAAAATAAATTCGTGTGTTGGGGCTTCGGTAGTCTAGTGGGTAGGCGTGTGTCGTATTAACCGAAGAAGTGTGGGTTCGATCCGTGCACAGGTCGTAAGTGTTGTTTTCTTCACAAACCCCCTTACGACCAAATATAATGTAAATATCTATTATATAAAAGCAGTAAACGTTTGCAACAATAACATTTTTCATCGCAAAAACTAATACTGCACATAACAGGAAAAAAAAATAAAAAAAAAAATTGAGAGTTTATAGGGTTGGGTACGTAATCCTGAAAATCAAAATTCCAAATTTAAAATCCCGAAATTACAAAATTTCAAAATTCAATTTCTCGCATAGACATACATATGGATATAAATATTCCGGAAAAGGGGAATACTCAGATGTTGAATCCAACTATTAATACATTATGCCCACAGATAAGTATATACCAATTTCATTAAAAAGAAATTAAATTTTTAATAACATTTCCATATGAAAAATAATTAATTTTAAAAACCCCGCATACAAAAAAAGTATTCAATTTTGACATTTCTCTTAAAAAATAGTGCATTTTATTCGAATTTAAACATTTTTATTAAAAAAAGATTATTTTTGAAGAAACGGAGGCTCTCGCCCCCCAAATACCCATTATAAAATTTTTCTTTAAGTTTCTTAGTGTTATTTACGTTTTTATGTTTATTTAATTTATTCTTATTCTTAAAAGTTAGGTATTCTTACTGATGAAGGGAACATAGTTCTCAAAAAAGGTTCTTAAGATATAAATAAAAACTATATTAGAACAGAAAGATATTTCTTTTTATTTCATTAAAAAGTTAAGTGACAGAAAACCAATATTATTTCCAGAATACCAAACTGGCGTATGCTACGCCGGATTTATCTAGTATAGTATATAATATAACCAAAATAAATAATATTAGTATATAATTTAATAATAGTATAAAAAACTATAATGGCCTTAGTAGCCGATGGTTCAATAATATTGCATTACATTTATGTATGTAATATTAATATAAATAAATAAACAAATTATTTGTGTGATTTTTTTTTGGTATGAAAAAATTGAGAAAAATTAAATCACACTTTTGCCAATTATAAGGTAACCCTATATTATTAAGAAAAATTATTAACACAAATAAAAATATAATGTAGGAGCTATAATTTTTGTATATTGCTTCCAAAAAATTTGGACAGGTGCCCAAGTTACAGGTGTTTTAAAATAGAGGATTTTCAGTTTTTAACCCCTTACAGCTTCTAAACGGAGGACGACACAAACATATTTCTTGAAATGACTCATACTGTTTTCTAAAGATCTAACTTCTCTCAAAATTTTAAGCTTTTAAGTTAAACTGTTTGAAAGATAGAAGAGGTTCAAATTTTTTTCAAACCCACATATTTTTTTTATATACATTTATAAAATCATCTATCGTTTGTCGTTTCCAGATTGAAAATATGCCTTATAGAATCTGTGTTGTAACAATTTAAAAATAGAACTTTTTCGAACTTTGTAGGGCTATAGCTGCTCCTAAACGAGTTGGGCCTACAGAAAAAAGTTGTTTTACAAAATTAGTTTTTTAGCGATGCCTATGCGTAGTTAAAATTTCATTGCTTTATTTCAAACGGTGTAGAAATTTTGTAAACACCCAGACGAACGGACGAACAGACGGACTGAGTGAAACTAATAAGCACATTTTTTAAATTTTTTTTGAAAATGTGCTAAAATCCGTAAAAAAACAACACAACAAAAAATTGCAAAAAAAAAAACCAAAACTTAAAAAAACTTAAAAAAAACTTCCAAATCCTTTGGAGTTTTTATTATTTTTGCAAGCAGCTGGATCAAGAAAATGAAAATAAGGGTAAAGAGTAGTCTTGTAGCAATGGCAAATAAATTGCGCGAAAATTTTTCATAACCAAAAAAAAGACACAAAACAGGAGCAAAGTAAAAAAAAAAGCAAAAAAAAAACCAGAAACATCAGCATGCAATGAAGAAAATATTCGAAAAAGAACATTGAGGAAGGACTTTTATTCCACAAAAAGAAAAAAAACAAAACAGAACAAAAAATAAAAATATCTGAATTATATTTTAACTGTTATATTGCTTGTATCATAAATTGCACCATAAATTCTTTCTTTTTTTGTTGTTTTCATCTTTAATGTTAAAGATTAGTAACTATAAAACTTTAATAAAAATCTTCATAGTAAGTAACATACTGACAAATATTTTTAAATTATATCCAGTAATTTTTGTTTTTTTTTTATATATTTTAAGTTTTTAAGAAGTTGTTAAATTTAAATTTGATTTTATTAAAAATTAAAATTATAATGTTAACAAAACATTTCTTTTAAGTTTGATAATAATTTAATTGGATTAACACACAAACGTCATGGAAAATTTATTATGCACTTGAATTTTGCACGAATATAATATTGCATAATTTTAATTGGATTTAAAATGACCCACAAATAGTTTCAAATCATTAGGAAGTTTTAGAAAATAACAAAATTAATGTGAATGTACGAAAAGCCAGGATTATTACAGGAAACATACAGGATACATATTAAAGGAAAATAATGTAATTAGTAAATTGTGATAAAGTAATTTTAGAGATTTTTAAGGTGCAAGTACACGAAAAGACTTGCTTTTGGAAAATGATTTTTAACAATTATGTGTGTATTTATGATGGATTCACCGTTTCAGATATTTTAGCTGCTTTTAACTTAAGCTCGCATGTTTTTTATATGAAAATTTGAATTTCATTTTTCAAATTTAGTTTGGAAGTTTATTTTTGTCTCCGGAAAAAAAGTTGATTTATAACTTTTTGTGCGGAATTTTTTTTCATCTGTCATTTTTTTCAAAAATTTTTTAATCGATTCATCGAATAAACAAAAATTTAAAATAATTCATAAGTTTTTTCTTCTGCAGAAAAATTGTTCTGTAGCGGTGAATCGATATTGAGAGAATTCTCTTTTTTTTTTTAAATAGTTCAGAAGAAATATGCTGAAGCGGTAAACTAAGTATTAAATTTACAACTTTTGTTTTTGCTAGATTTTACAATGGCTTAATGAAATTAACGACAGGAAATAATTTGGGAGAAAATTTTTTATTGGTGATTACTAGGTCTGAAAGGCAAAATAATTGAGTGCTTTCATATAAAGTGAAGTCGAAAATCTAAAAATGGTTTAATCTTAGATAATGAGTTTATGCGGAAAATTTAGCTTGTTAATAAATTTTTAGATCAGGCCTGACGATGGCAGGTGTGGGTTACTATATAAAATAAAAGTCGAAAACACTATAACTTAAAAATGATTTAATATTTTTTTAATGTAAAATACTTAGTTTTTTGTTTAACTTTTAGATCAGGTCCGATGACTAGACTTATAGATGGTTTAGTGAGTTTTTAAATTTACTTTTATATTCTTTTAAATTATCTTTTTTCAAAGAATATAACAAAAAAAAAATCAGAAAAAAATTTTCTTGTGAGAAATATATATTCTAGATGACTATCGTTTTTGCAATTTCTTTGCCCAATAAGAAACAAAAAGGGAAACATTTTAATAATATGTAATTATTTAGAAAAAAAGTAGTTGGTTAAAATCGAATTAAATTTATTTTAAGAGTTGTATAAAAATATAAAATCAGTTTTATTAACAGTTCGTACTGAATAGAAACATATTGTTTTTGTAATAAATCTTAATAACTCTAAATCTGGAAAATAATTTCAATGGTAATGTCTTGCCATGTACCGTAATAAAAAAAGACTATTTGAGAAATCTTAAATGAATTTCTTTATGAGTTCCGAATTGGTGGTCTCTGAAATTATCTCGGTCATTTCATCAAATTATGAAGGTGATAAAATTAGGTTTGTTCGAGTGTTTTTATCACCAAAAATTTACAAATGAGAGTACTGTTATGAGAATTAAATTTGAGAGTATAATAGAAAAAAATAACTGATTTTTAACAAATTCTCTCATTTGACAAAAACCTACGCGAACTTTTTTTTTAAGTGTTATTTATCTCATGTAGTTTGTCGTAAACTTACGTTTAAAATTAAATTTAAACAAGGCAGAATGAAAACCAAAGGTTTTTAAAAGCGCACATTTCCAAAAGATAATACAAACTATTTAGAATTTGTGACTTTCACCAAAATGTGAAAATAGGATTTTTTTTTACAATTTTGAGAGGCTGTAAGTCCGGAACCCTATATACCTAAGAAAAACCGTCAACACACGTAAAAACATATTACTGAAGCTTTAATTTTAGTTACATATTACTGAAGCTTTAATTTTTATGACTTGCCGAAGAAAAATTTGTACAGGTGCCTAAGTTACAGGTGTCTAAAAAACGGAAATTTTTTAGCATAAAACATCCGCTGAAGCACTTAAACAGGGGATGGAGTAGTGGATGGAGCTACATGAAAAAATTTTTCTACAACATTTTTATGTGACCTACCCATGGTTAAAAAATTTTTTCTCTATTTTTAACGGTGTAGAAGTTTTGTAAACAGACAGACGGACGGATGAACAGAATGAAACTAATATAGGCACATTTGTTCAAAATGTTTTTGAAAATGTGCTAAAAATAATTTTTTTTAAAAATAAATAAATATGGTACTCTTTTTAACCTTTAAAATAATCTTTAATCTTCAAAAAAATGCATTTCCAAACTCTTTAAAAAAAATATCAACCTCTTTGTTTACATGTAAAATTTTACAAATGACGCAAAAAAGTAACTGTATAATTGTAAAAATTTGGAACGGGACTAGGGACTTATTTTACTCATTACGAATGTTTTTGCTTTGTTTTGCAAAAATCTAGACGAAAATTTATGAAAATTTTTTGTTTGCGAACAGACCAGTAACGAGTTATGACGATCGAGTTTGAGGTTTTTGAAATTTAAAGTGTTAGTTTTAGAAAAGTGTCTATGTGTGCACTCGTATGTATAATCACGATAATTTTAGAAAATTATAATTAGAAATTTTAGAATATAAACAGGATTAAAAAAAAAACCCATAACTTAAAAACTGAAAGAGTACCGTTTTCGATACAGCTTTTCATCTTTTTTTTTTATTTATTGTTCGTTAAATGGACAAAATTCGAAATTATATTTTCGAATAAATTAATGATTACTTTTTTTTTAAGTTGATGTTGTTTTAAAATTTTCAAAACTATTTAATTTATAGTAAACTTCATTAGAAATTGTTCTTGTAAAAAAATTCTGAAAACATGTACATTTATTTTATAATCTGTTTTTGTCATAAATTTATTTCCTTAAATTTTTAAAATTTTTTTTCAAATAAATTTATTTCAGAAAAAAAAATCTTATATAAATTTTTCCATTTTAAAAAAGTTTTTTGTTTTTTTATTATTTACAAAAGCATAATTTTGATAAAATTATAATGTCATAAATTGACGTTTATTTTATTGTTCAATATTTTCTTTAGTGATCTGACCTAAATATTCAATAATTTTTTTAATTTAATATGCATATTTTGTATAAAATGGAAATAAATTGTAATGATATATTTATCTTTTTTTTTTTTTTTGTTTTTTAGGCTATTTTTTTTTTTTGATGGAAAAATAAAAATGTAAATTTATAAGTGCAAAAATTTTGAAATATAAAATTGAATAAATATAAAATAGATTTAGTATCTACATATTATGTACATACGTAAATTATGTATAGGATCTCGTATAAGGAACTCAATCTGGTTTAGATTTAGTTTTTAAACTTCACTACCTTGACTTAATGAATATTATTTTTAATGGACACTATACAGTAGATGTATGTTTCATTTATAAGCAAATAGAAAAAAACCATAGGATCAAGTAAAAATAAACTGAGAATTCTAACAGGCTTCCTGTCGAGATAATATCGACTAAATAGGCATTTAAAGAAAGTTGGTAAGTAACGAAAGTAACAAAATCGCAAAATTTCAATATCCTAAAGTTACTAAATCCCAAATCACATAATTTCAAATTTCAAAATCCCAAAAATTTGCAAAATCTCAAAATTAGAAATTTTCAACGCTAATTTTTAAAATTGATTTTCTTCATTTACAAACGTCAAAATTTTTAAAAAATTTACTATTTTTCATAGAGAAATTTCAAAATGTAATACTTTTATAGGGAAGCCTGGAAGCATTGACATACTATTAGTATTGATTTTACAGTTGGATTCAAAATCAGGGTTTCAATAATTTTATTAGCGGGGGTTTAAGGGCAGCAGTTCCCATTCCTTCTGAATTTATTATATTTCATATATAAAATTGGGGAAATTTAATTTTTAATGAAATTGGTATACATATGGGCATACTATAAGTATTGATTTTAAAGTAGGATTCAAAATCAGGGTTGACCCCTTTTACGGAGTATTTATAAATTCGTGTACGCAAGATTCTGAATTAGGAAGGATTTTAGAGTTGGTTTTAAAATCATAAAGTTGCCGCTTTTTCTAGAGGATTTATATATTAGTGTATGCCAGATTCTGATTTAGAAGGGATTTTGGAGTTGTTTAAAAAATCGGAGTTGCGCCTTTTTCCGCAGTTTTTGTTTATGTACTTGTGTATGCGACATTGAATTAAGAGGATTTTTAGTGTTGGTTATTAAATCAGAGATGGCCTCTTTTCCGGAGTATTTATCTATATTCAGATTTTTACATCATATTGTCTATTATTTTGATTGTGCATGTTTGGATTTTGAAAGTTCGGATTTTAAAAGTTTGGATTTTGGTGCACTTAAATTTTTGAAAGTTTTGATTTAAATATTTGGATTTTGAAATTTGGCTTTTCTAGCAGAACCGATGAGGTTAAGTGTTTTCACCTTTGATAGAACGAACACCGGTAGAAAGTGCAGAAAGATATTTGTTTTGACCGTGTTTAAAGGTGAGTCCACCTGCTTTTTTTTGGAATTTTTGTTTCTGGAATTATTTTTTAGATTTTCGTATCCAACCCGAATAAGATTTCGCAATTTGGGATTTTGTGATTCAGGATTTTGTAATAAGTTGAACATTTTTTGATATTTTGTGATTTAGGATTTCGTACCCAATCCTCACCAAATGTATTCTCAAAAAGTGCAGAATTTTGTGCAGAAGCGAGCAAGATATGGGCATGTAAGAGTATTTTGCTTTACCGAAGATGAACTATCAGTAATAATCTCCTTCAATATCTTTGAGGCAGTACACAATAGAGCATAATAGATCTACATTAAAATGTTTCAGTGTTACTTATTTACTCTTTAGCTATTCCATTATTTTAATTTTTATTAGGATTCAAACTATTATCTTTGAAATAATTTTAAAAATAAAATTAAGTTTCAGGAATAAATTATTTATATTGTCTGAGTTTTACATTAGTTTTAGCATTTTACTCAGAAATTCTGGTTAATTTATACTTAAATGTCACTTGTGTCTATATTTTCTATTTATTCTAGCTCTTATACAGTCTCAAAATATTCCTTTAAATCTTTTTAATTTTTTCATTTCTTTTGTTTTTAGTACATGATAAAAAAAAAAGTGTTTACTAATAAAGAGCCTAATCCAGATTAAAAAAAAAGTCGGTCAATATTTTAGAATTAAGACAACTTAAAGAAAAAGAAATTGTCGTAACAAATAAATCAACTCTAATATAATATGAACAATTTTAAAGTTTTTTTTTTTAAAGAATAATTTTAAGTTTATTTCAAGTTTTTTTCGGTCCAACATACAACAGGGTATTGAACCATATTTTTCTTCAAAAAAATAGGTTATTCGTATGCATGAATTCCAAGAAATCCTTTATATTTGTATATCATTATTGCTCTTTTTTTTTCTCTTTCATTCATATTTTTTTGTTCCTTATTTTTCTTGTACTTCTTCTAAAAAAATACATATATTATTATTTTAATTTTTACCGCCGTTTGGATTGTTTCATTCCAAGTCTAAGTTATGTTCAAAAAAAAAAAAAAAAAATAGCCTTTTATCATTCAACCATGCATTTAACCATTCATACTACAATTCTTTATCCTTTTCATCATACTTTAAAACAAAAGCACCCAATTCTAATTTAAAATGTCTAGAAAATAACGAAGAATAAAGGTAAAGAAATATGATGGATAATAAAATGAAGAAAAATTATATTTCACTTGGTTAACAACTTTAGGGTTCATTTAGATTTAAAAAAATATTTAAAATTAAAAAAAAAAAAACAATACTTTTAAAATAAGTGATTTTATTTTTATTAAAATATTTTATATTTTTAAGTGTTTCTTATTAAAAGTTTCTTTTATAAAATCATCTTATGAAAATAATAATTAAAAATTATAAGAGATTTTAATTTTAGGTGAAATATGTCTTCTTCTTCTTTCTTCTCCAAGCCTTATTCCTAAGAGGGGTCGGCTCTGCTAATACGAAGGCGCCAATATATTCTATCCGGGGTTGTCTTTGGTTCAAGATTATTCCATCTTAGATCCCAGTTGCTACTGATCTGCCTCTTTTTGTGGCTGGCTCTTTGATGTTAAGTGCTGGATTTATTATTTGGTAATTTTTTCTACGTGATACATGACAGTACTAGCTCAGCTTGTTTTCTTTTATGGTATGGATTTAGCTAAATTTTGCAGGATTATTTTATAGAAAATAGTTTAAAATTCCAATTTCTAAATACATATTACATAAAAATTAATTTTATTATTAGCATTCCATATAAAAAAATTAGGTATGCACATATCATATAATTTCAATGCATTAAAGTGAAAATATGTTTCAAAAATTTAATTTATTGATTATTCCAGAGTTTAATTGATTTAAAAAAAATCACTTATGTATATATGTATGTATGTATTCATTTATTTATTGTGAGTTTTTAATTTAATAATTTTTAAAATTATTTATTTATACTATATTTGGTAACAAGGGGGATGTGTTTTCAATTTTTTTTTTTTCTTAAGGGAGGTGAGAATCTTCCAAAGACACCAAGAATTTCCTCTTGGTAGTGTCAGATTCTTAATGACTAAACCCAGCTCCCCTTTTAGCCAATATAATGGGGTGAAATAATGAATACGTCTATTATTATTACTATTTTGCTAACAGTGTCTATAGCCGTTACAACAGTTACAACATGCAGTAATATATAACATGTTACATCTTACATCATCCTAGTGCGTCAGGAAATTATTGAAGGCAATCCCCACTGTCACTGCAGCAGCTATTATTATTATTATTACTAATATTAATTATTACGATATGAATAATGACTTTCCTGTTCAGTCGTGGCTGTAAATGTCGTAAGGAGGAATAACTCTTACGACGTGTGTGGGATTCAAACCCACACCTCCTCGGTGTTTACAGCGTATTTTATATTATTTTTTAACAATTTTAAGTTAGTTTAACTTTCATTATAGGAAAAGTTTTCATCTAGGAAAATTTAAACTAGAGACATAATTTTTATGTTAATTTTGTACATTATATGGCACTTATAAATAATAATGTAGGAAAATGGCACTTATAAATAAGATTGTATTTTTACAATTTTTATATTTTTAGTATTGGAAAAAAATAAGTATTTTAAAACCAATAATAATGATTGTATTATTAAGATAAAAACTTAACCTAATTTAACATGACTTAAACTACTTAACCTGATTAAAAATAATATGTATATTATAATACTTAGTATTATTCATAAGTATTTTACAAAAACCAATTTCCTTTTACTAATTGATCTATGTTCGATATGGATATGCCGTATTTTAAAATTGCTCCGTTTATATTGTCTGGGTTATATTGTATAACTTATTTATACTTATAGTTGTATAAGAGAGGAGTTCTTTTTTTAATTTTTTTTAACTTTTTTTTATTTACAATTACCTTACAACCTTATATAACAGAAGGGTATGATTATGATTTTTAAATATTACCATTTTTTGTCTACTAAGAAAAAATTCATAGAATCTAAAAAATCCGTACGCATAGTCCTTTTAATGTACTCCTAATTCTGATAGAATATTTGTGATATTAAACTCTTTTCTGAAGTATTTTGTGCTTTATTATAGTCCCGAAACCTCATCACTTATTCATTTATTTATTTATTTATATTAATATTACATACATAAATATAATGCAATATTATTGAACCATCGGCTACTAAGGCATTTATAGGTTTTTATACTATTATTTATTATGTTTATATTATATACTATATATTTGCATTATATTTGGTCGTAAGGGGGGTATGTAAAGAAAAAAACTTTTACGACCTGTGCAGGGATCGAACCCACACTTCTTCGGTTAATACGCTACACGCCTACCCACTAGGCTACCGAAGCCCTTCATCACTTATTCATGTAAATAAAATCGCTAAGATAAGTTTCAAATTAATTGCATACTTATAGGCATTGTAAATGAAATACCAATCCAATAATTCTCTAACAAATTAGCTTACTTTTACATAAAATACAAATATGAAAAAATTACTGGGAAGGGATAAAAAAATCTAAAAACTATATTCTTACTATAATTACCTTAATATTATTTCAACTGTTACAAAAAAAAATATTTGCAAACAATTTACAAAATATACATATACATAAAAGCGACAAAAAAAAAAATGTATAAAAAAAAAGGACAAGAAAAAGACAATACAATAACAGTAATAATTTTCAAAACAAAATAAAAAAAAAAAGAAAAGAAAAAAATATAACTAACCATATTTAAAAAATACATATGTATTTTTCATAGAACTATATATACTTAAACCGTTATTTTCTGTTGTACATACATTCAATATTATAACGGAATTAAATGCATTAACAGGAACTACGTACGTTGAGTATCTACAATGCGGATTTTAAATAATTATTATACATATACATAGTAACTGTAAGTATTTATGAAAAAATATAACGGATATAAATATAAGGAATATGCTATTTATTATATATGTGTACATATGTATGTGTAAGTTTAATTTTAATAAAGAAGAATAAACTTACTTATGCTAAACAAACTTACAAACCACTTTAGTTTTTTCCTAAAAAACAAAAAAAAAAAAAAATTGCTAAAAATAAAAATTTTAAGTAAAACAAACAAAAAACATAAAACTTCTAAAAAATTCTGAGTAAAATAAAGAATATGAAGGTACGCAATTTGCATGTTAAAAAAAGTTGATATTAAAATATTTAAAAGAATGTGTGTGTTTTATTTGTACCCATGTATAGAAAAAACTATAAAAGAAAAAAATAGCTTAAAAATAGTATCTTTATATTAAAGTTATAGTTTTAACATAAGTATATCTAATTTTAATTAAAATATGAAAGTTTATTTTCTTATACAACTTATAATGAAATTGATGAAGAATCACTTGGTTTTGTATTTAAAAATTTAATACAGTTATATGAAAACTGGAGTAACTATAATTTTTGGAATTGGAGGGAAATAAGTTCAAATAAGAAAGAGTGAAAAGCTAAATTAGAATCGAGGCTGATGTTCTTTTGCGAAAAGTTGTAAATTATATAAGGGACCTCATATCGGTCAGATCGGAACACATTCTTGATAGAATCATGTTCCTACTGTTGAGTATTCCTAAATATTGCAGTTTTACTATTACATAACATTTTAAGAAAAAATATAAACAGGTCTATGATTTCTATCCCCATTAAAAGTCAGACAATATTATACTTGCTTGAGAAGGTTTAAATTCTGACAGACTGGTAATCAGTTTTTGTAACTTATAACTAATAATTTATGATTAAGTTAAAATTAATCAAATTTAAATTTAAACATATGTCTAAGGTATCAGACTGTAGAAGATAATAAAGAATACGAAAAATAAGGAAGTGAACCAAAAATTGCATTACAGAGATGTTCTCTTCGAACCTTTTCAGTTGAAAGTTCTCTGAAAGAAAATTATTTGGTGAAAGAAAGTTATTTTGTAACAGACGAATTTCATTAAAATTTCTTTTCAAGATTTGTGTTATTTTTAAAACTATGTTCATTTTATTTTTCAGAGGAGTCTCGGTGACCTAGTGGGTAATAAGAATGTACAAAATACGTTGCAAACACCTAGGGAGTGTTTGAGAATGGCATCGAGGGAGTATGGCAGTGTGAGTTTGAATATCACACTCGTCATAAGAGAATAATTCCTCTTTACGATATTTACAGCCATATCTGGACACGAAGGGCTGTGTAACTTACTTTTAACATTTATGTGGTAGGGGAATAAACCAAACAAAAATTTTTTTCAGTACACAAGTTAAAAAAAAAATAGTTAGAGTTCTTGTATTTTTCATAAATTTTTTTTTTGTTATAATTTGTCGAAACAAAAAAATCTTTACTAAAGTGAACTTTTTTTTTTGAAGTTTTCAACTTTCAAGTAAAATCTCGGTAAAGCCTCGGTGGCCTAGTGGGTAAGAGCGTATAAAATACGCTGTAAATACCGAGGGAGTGTGGTTTCGAATCCTACACACGTTGTAAGAGTTTCCTTCCTTGTTACATTTATGTGGCAGGGAAATGCACTAAAAACAAAAAAAAAAATTCTGCTGACATTAGTTCTATAACAAATTTTCCTCAAAGTACGTAATTTTAAATCAGAATTATACATATATCACAGTATAATAGCAGTAGCTAAATTCAAAATTATATTCCATAATTAAAAATCTATGTATTGATTTACTTTTTTATCTCTGGTATAAAAAAGCAAAAAAATATCTTAAACCAAATTAAATAATCTCTAAATGTCAACATATTCGTTTATTTCTTTAATTTTCACCTTAAAAAACAAAATGTATTGAAAATACATTATATCTGGTTTTTAATCCTTTCGTTTAAAATTTACTGGTCCACTACTTATATAGATTCGATGAATATTCATAGTTAAAGTGAAATTTACAGTATTTTGCAGTAAATTTTTGTTCAATGCAGTTAAGGTCAAATTGTTGGCAATATTAAATTATTTTTTATTAGAGTGCGACAGAGAGAAGAATTTAGTGAAGTTATATTGGAAGGAAGAAAAAGATAATTATTTATGTTTAGTGGTAAAATATTTTTTTTTTTTTGTTTTTTTTTTTTTTTTTTAATATACGTTATAATTACTTTACATGTACTTACATATTACTTTTTTTTCTTCTTTTTTTTTTGTATGTATATATATGTATTTATTTTAACCTATAACGGTAAAATTGTCTGCAGGAAATACGTGTATTATTCATTGTAATATTCTGAATTTTTTTATTTTCATATTTCATTCATTTTTTCTCATATAAACGAACGTTTAAGTATTTCCGGTTCATTTTATATACAAACCAGGAAAAAAAAAAAAAAAAATGCAAAGGAAAAAATAAGGAAAATAAAGAAAAAAAAAATTCTTAAAATAATACTTTTATAATTAAATCTTTAAAAAAAAAAATTTTGAGTAGGTCTATATTTATATTATATATATATGTATATGTAAGTATATATATTTTTTTACCATAAAATATAGGTTATATTTATTTTTTGTATGTATGTATGTATATACATATACAACCTTATGTAATATGATGTAAAAACAGAGTTAATCATTATTTTAATTTTTTAAATTAATTTTTCTTGATTATACCAAAAAAACTTATTTGTAAAAGTTTACATAGTGTACCCTTGTTTTTCTTTAATTTTATTTTAAATTACCTTGTATAATTTTTTTTTATTGTAAAGGAATATTTAAATTTTTTTTTGTTTTTGTTTTGGTTTTTCTTGTTGATAAATGTAAGGTGAAGGATCTCTTTATTATACAAAAGAAGAACAATTTGTATTAAAGGTATATTAGTAGAAAAATAAATATTATTATTTTTTATGATTTAATAAAATGACCTCTCTTAATGTCATTAAAATGTATAATAATTATTTTTTATGACAATTTAAATATGGATAAACAAAAAAAAAAACAATTATTTTTGTTTTTTTTTTTGAAGGACATTAAGATTTTCGTGGAATTAAACTGAATTTATTTAAAAATCTTTGTGACGCACCTAAAATTTTTTTTTTTAAATTTTGTTGAAAAATTAAATGAGTTTTTATAATTTTACGAAATTTTGGAATTTTTTAAGGATTAATAAACCGTTTTTGTTGTCTTAAGCTTGAAAACTATGGTTTGTGATATAAAATTTGACTGTGTAAAAACGAAATTGTGGGGCTTTTGTGATATGGGTGGAAAGAGAAAAAAGGTTTCTTAATTACATTACTTACTTAGAAATTTTCTTTTTTATTTATGTTTAATTTATAAGATAGGATCTCATATGTGTATATTGCAGAAGACATATTCCTATTTCTATAAAATGTCAGTAGAAATTTTGCTTGTCGAAAAAAAGTTTTAATTAAAAAGATTTCAAATATTTGTATCCTTTTAACTAATTAGTTTTTATACTTTTAACTTATATTTTCTTTTATTTTTGTGTAATCTAGTGCAATTAATTGTTAATTTAATGTACAAACAGGGTGGGGTAACCTAGAATAACTAAGGTACTAAAATACTAATAACTTGTAATTTTAATATTTTATTAAATTTTTTTTTCAAATGATAATTTGTTTAATTTTTTTTTGATCATTTAAATTATCTTCAATTTCTTGTTTAACATTGAATTTTTCTTTCTAATGCATTTTAAATTACGGCACGCAACATTTGTGGCTGGAAATTTGATATTCTTTCACGAATATTTTACTTAAGTTAGTTTGTTGTTTGTGGTTTATTCTGCAAACCCCATCTTTTTAAGTAGTTCTACAAAAAGACGTCTGGCGTTATTAAATCTCATGGCTAAGGGATACCAAGCGCAGCATGAATTTTTTGAAATAATTCGATCACCGAAAAGTTTTTGAAGATTTTCCATTGTCGATTCCAATGTGTTCAATCATATGTTATGGTTATTAACTACATCTGGACATGAAAAAATTACTATATTAGTTCGGTATTCCATACGTGAAACGGTTTCTTAATTTCCATCATTATTTTCATATGAATATTATATGCCCTAAATTCGGCAGTTCTGTTTCCATTTAAATGAAAATATTAGAATATTAAAATTTACATAGTATTTTCTTTCCATTGTAATAATAGATCGTCAGGAAATGCAATAAAATTCTATAATTTTGATCCGTTCTTCCACTGAGTATGTTATCATTAAAGAATTTCTTAAAATTCCTTATAATCTACAAAAATAAAATTTAAAAAAAATTAAAAACTTGGTTGGTTCTCTAATTTTATCATCTCATTGTATTCAGTCTTTGCGTTTGCCTTTATATAGAAAGTAAACTTTCGAGGAACGGTGGAAAACATCGAAGGTCACTCAACTGCACGAAATTCCTTTGGGTAGTGTTGGACTTTAACCAACCAAAACCACCCCCTTTAAAACAAAACTTTAGGATGAGTCCTTTAATGCATAGTTATATAATGTACAGTTTGGTTTTGGGGAACAGGTGAGGAAAGAATTACTTGGGACATTGGGTTTGAGATAATTAGAATTATTAAGGAAGAAAAAATTTGGAGAAGGATGTTAATATTCTGCTTAAATTTCGTTATATCGACAACATATGAAATACCGACTTTTATGAACACATGTGTAGGCAAAAGGTTCCATAAAAGATGTTACGCCATCTTGATAGTTGGACAGTGTAGGGGATGGGTATTTGTCGCACTCCTTGTTTCACGTTGAAAAACTTTGAGTGGAGGTATTATTTTATTTCTTTAGAACAGGTATTAAGAGATTATCCCTTACATAGAGATGACAAAAACTGTTATTTTTCAGTAACAGTTCCTAACTGTTATTCTTATTTTGAAATAAAGGGCAAAAATACCTGTTATTAAAATAATATTTAGTTTTTAAAATCTCAATCCTGAAAAAGCATAAGTAGTTTAAATTAATTCAATCAATTTCAGCTAATTATTTTCTTCTTTGAACTTGACAATAAATAATTTATATTTTTAACTCACCTTTTTTAAATGCACTTATTTTTAACTTAAATAAACTAGGAACTTCAATCAACCCGAACAATCTTAAAAATCTTAATATTTTATATGGTTCTTTTAAATTTTAAAAGCATACATAAGTGCAACCTGAATAGAGTTAATAACGGTTCTATTTTTTAAAAACTAAAAACCCCTTTTGTAATAATATAAAATAAAAAAAAAAATAAAAAAAACAAAAAAATTTATTGTCAAAGCGAGTAAAAGTAGAAAGTTCCTCTACTCTAGCGTCGCTTTTCTATTTGGTCAAGTTCCATTTAAATCAATGTTTCTACTTAAAAGTCAAAACGACGCGGGCATTGCGTCATCGCCTTAAGGGACACCAGCATTTATTATAATATTATCAGATGAATATCCTTCGACAAGTACCCGAATCGTGCGATTCGAAAGGAAATCTCCAAACCATTTTAAAAGGACGCTACCTAAACATAATGCTTTGCATTTTTGTAATGAAGCATCATGCCAGACTTGGTCGAAAGCTTTAGAAATATCCAGAGCCACCTCATCAAACTCACCAGAATGTTGAAGACTGATATTCAACATTTCGTAAAGGTATGTCAGGACATCACCAGTATTGAAGATAACAACTTCTAAGTTTTTATAAATAAAGTGTGATTGTTCATAAGTGATGGTACTTTATATTGAGAGATGAAAATCAAGTCAACCACAGTCAAAAATAATTTTACAAAGTCTGCAAAAAATGCAACATTAAGTAGTAGGAAAGTATTACTGAAGTCTAATAGAAACCTGTCTGAAAGAAAGATTATTTTAAATCGATAGTTGATTAATGGATAAAAGTCATTGAAAGACACTCAAAGACTAAGTTAATAAATAGCTAAATAAGTTAGTTATCGTAATATAAAATAAAAGATAAATCATTGAATCTTTTATTTTAAATTCAGGTTTCATCGTGGTCGTGGGGAATAAAACATATTCTAGAGTAGAGTAGTTATATATAATTATTGCCACTTTTAGGTTACTGAAATGTTATTATTATTGACATATTTATTAAATTTAGTAAACGTTTTTATTTTAAGAATAAAATTCCAAAATTATACAATCTATTGCAGGATGAAAATAGAATTTTTAGTTATAGTAAAAACAATTCTCACAAATTATTTATTGGGGATAAAAAGATTCAAAATTTTTGTTTTTAAATGTTAAATAAGTATAGATTATCCTTTTAATTTTAACTACAAATCACTATTAAATTTTATTTTATTGAAAAATTATATTTAGTCACAACAATTTATTATTCATTGCAATTTGAAGTAAGGTAGTGTAAACGAAAGGCTTTGCATTTTGCATTAAAATTTACAATGTAAAAGAATTTTACAAATTTTTAAATTTAATAGTAAATTGTTCATAAATAAATAAATTTTTTGACTAACAACAAAACGTTTAATTTGGTATTTGGCTATGATTTTTGGATTATTATGCCATAATGTGCTTTTTTAAGGATTAAGTCATGAAGTTTTGAAGTAATTTTCTTCCGTTTCTTCCTATTTTTTTTCTAGTTAGCTGCAGTTTTGAAAGAGTTGAGTTAGAGTTTAAAAGGATGTAAAAACTTCAATTATCACTAACTTGAATATACCGCTAATAATTTAAGGCAATAGATATTAAATTCGACAAAGAAATTATTTGTTATTGTTTTTTGCAAGGAGAGATAGACAACTATCCTTAAATGTAGGCCTTGCGAGCCATTGTGTACCTCAAGTTTATGAGACTCCTGTTTTTTATAGCGGCTTATCGACTAGTTAATATCTCTAAAAACTTCAACGATGGTTGCTTGGTCAAAAGAGCTCACCTTGGAGAATTTCCCCCAGTATTCTTCTCCCAAGGTTCCCCTCCTTTGGGATTCTAGTGTTGGACATTGAGAAAATTTCCGTGTAGTACCGTTTTAGCCTGCCGCCCTCAACTTTTACACGTTCCTGTGTCGACTTTGCCTATTTTTTCGGCATGTGCCCTTAGCATCAGATGACTTATGTTACTTCCAGAATTGAGTCTGAGGTCTGTCCTGTTTAGTTTCAGAACTTTCTTCGTCCGGCTCAGAACGCCTTCTTACATAAGCAGCCTGAACTTTGTAGCCAGTTTTTTTTGGTTTAGATTTGGTCCAATGCTTAAGAAATTATTTACTGACAAGATTTTATTAATTTCTTCGACAGCTACTTGCCTTAACTTGTGTAAAATAACTAAAAAAATATATTATTTGAATTAATAAAAGAAAACTTTATTTTTGCTTCGAAATATCCTTTCTTTCAACTTATTATTGAAAATAATTGTTTGGAATTGAAATAAACCAAAATTTTAAGTTTTATGTATCCTATTGAAGTTTGTTTCAATTATTTTCTTTTCTATTTCATTAGCTTTATCATTAAAGTTAAAAAAAAAAATTATTTAGAAAAATTTAAAGAAAAAAAAATTAAGATTCTGTCAATTTTTTTTTCTTATTTACTGTCTGTATGTACATTTTAAGAGAAAGGATTTTTTCTATGTAAACGTATACTAACACCAGACATAATTATTTTATATTAATTTCATTCTTCATTGAAAATTATTTTATAAAAAGGAAAGAAAAAAGTAAAATAATAATTTGAAAAACCTATAACCCGCTGTTACATCTTTTTTTTTTTTTTGAAATTTTTTTTTATTTTCTTTTTTAATTTAAAAATAAAAATAAGAAAAAAAAACTTGGACGTTTTTAAAATGCTTTGACGCCATAAGCAGATTTTTGTTTTGTTTTTTTTTTTGCTTTTTCTTGAGACTTGAAGGATAATAAAAAGGACGATACAAATAATATGAATGAAATCAAGAGAAAAAAATTAAAAAGATAGGTTCAGAAAAAAAATTCAAAGTAAAAGAAATAAAAAAAAGAGGGTAAATTCTGAAAAAAAGGATAAAAAATCCTTTGTTATCATATAATATTATTCTTCGAAATAAAACAATTAATAAGAGAAAAGAAAAATTAAAAGGATATAAAATTTATATTTTATTTTTATTTTTTTATCCTTTAATATACCAAAATTATTTAGATACAATCTATCTGTAGATATATAAATTAAGTTATAATATTATATACATATGTGTGTTTTTTTATTAAAATATTTAATTTAATTACGTGATAAAATGAACTAAGACGAAATTTTAAAAGACAAAATAACATGTATATAATGAAAGATTTATGTTTAAATTGTTTTAGCTATAGGTATTATACACTCTCTTAGTGGGTTAAAAAATAGGTAGAATATAGATAGTTTTTATGCCTGTTTTATTAATAGTGAGTTTTATTAAATTCTCTACATCGTTGACGATCACTGACAACTTGACAAAATTATGGTATTTTAAAAGGATTTTCTGCAATGCATTAAGCAATGCAAATTTTCCGGGAGCGTTTCACATCACAATCTTTGTAAATTTAATTCATGGCATCCATTTTTTCTGGGCAGATCTTAATCTCAGCCCAATTTTCTTCTAAATATTTCTTCAGATAGATGGATAAGTATCTTTTTACTGTTGGTTGAATAATAAATTCGTTCGTTCCTATACTCTCTAAACCTTCGTAGTTACTTCATCGTTTTTTCATAGTTATATAGTGAAACTATCTGCGGGTTAGATTACGAATTGTGGAAAAGAGCTTTATTGCATCATTCTCATTTCTAACCATTTTTAATCATTCCTAGACAAGTATAAAATACTTCTTCTAGTAGTTATTAAATTTAGTAGAATTTTATTTTATTGGTGAATACTGAACTAAGACGTCACTTTAGGCCCGTTGTACCGCACCTTCAAAACTTAGTAGAACTAATCCGACAAGAGTTTATATTAAGTTCTCTAGATTTATGCCATGGTGATATCCACGCTAACGTAAGAAGTTTTGAAAACTTCATAGATCCATGGCAGAGAGTTTATATAAATCTTGGTAAATGAAACTACCAGGATTTTTTCACCTTTTCCACGTGACTGACTGGGGTAGAGGCAGAGAAAGTATTGCATGCTCTCTATAGTGTCAATACCTCTTCACAATACCTCTATAGTTAAGATGCACATGCACACCTAATCTTCAAGTATGTCAACCGATAAGACAATGGACCATAATAACATCAACCATTTGTCCCTTTTCTGGCTTAGAAAGCGAAAATATACCTTTAAATCTTTTTAAACTCAAATCCTGCTGTTGTAATACTGCAAGTAGTACCTTCAAAGTACCGCTCTCTAGTGCAATCAAGGTAGTTTTTCGTAAAAAACAACACAGAATAATATAGAACATATTCTTTTCGTTTCTGAGTTATTCTTTTATTTTTTGTTAGTTTGTCTTGCAATCTTTTTTTTAAATTAAGTTTAAAAATCTTTAAATAGGGAATACAATGGGATTATTGTATTGTTTTATTATTTCATATATTGTTATATAAAATTTAGTACGTGTCCCTACTGTTGCTTAATTAAGAATTTCAAACACAAATTCTAAAAAAATAAAAAGAAAAGTTTTGGATAACTTTAATTTTTTTTTTTTTTTTGGTGAAAATTTATCGGTAATATTATTGCCATATTTTCCTCTTGATATATCAGATATATATATATATTCATATCCTAAGGGCATTTATATTGACTTTTGTTAAATATAAAAATGTTTCCATTTGAATTTAATTTCTTAAAATTTCGTTTGTTTTTGTTTTTTATTAAAACAAAGGGATTATAAATATAATAAGTCAATGGTCTTCTAATTAGCATTCTTTTTTTTTATTTTGAGAAAAGTTATTAGCATCAGTAGGAAAATTTTCTATTTCCATTTGACTAGAAACAAATAAATAAAAATATATATTATCTCTTCGTTATTTTTATTTATTTCCCTTGGGTTATTTAGAATGGGAATTAAACAAAAAAAAAAAAAAAAAAAATATGGAAAATTTGGAAAATAGAAAATAAATGTTTTGTTTTATAATTAGTTTTATATAAAAATTTTTGTTTTGCTTTATTTTAATAATTTCAGAATATAAAAAATCGTGACAAAAAAAAACTTCTTTTTTTTTCGATTTTTCATTTAATTAATTTTCTTTTTTAGTATTAATTTAATTGTCAATAACATTTTAATTTCTAATAATTTTTAATACGAAATATCTTCCAGATAAAATATTTAAAAATTAAAAAGTAATTTTAAAATGTTTTTTTGTTTTAACTTATGATTTTTGCTTTAAAAGGCACGAAGGAAAGGCAACGAAGACAAAGAACAAAATTTATCACAACTGTATAGAATTATATTTGAAGATTGTGCATTTATTTATGACTTGTTTTTGAAGACGGCTGTACTATAACATTGATTTGGTCTTGCCATATTGTTGTGATACCTAAAAAAAAATTAAGAAAATGTTTGTTTGGATTTCCTTTAAGCCCAGTTGACATTATACTAAATATTAGCTGCTTGTTTACTAGCAACATGTATGCGCATGTTACGATAGTGTTTACATTATACTTTTACTAAGCTTGACTTATTAGTAATCAAGATGGGACAAAATGAAGTTCTAATTTCGAGTACTGCTGTAATCGCTAATATGCAAATATAAATTAGGAGTTTGCAAAATAAAAAATATACTTCCCGAAGATTATGGATGCGAAAGTGGATTACAAACCGGATAAATCCTGCGTTCAGTGTTAATTTTTTGAACGAAATAAAAATGGAAGATCCGAACACTTTTTGAAATCAACTCCGTATGATGCATATCAAATTTGATATATAGTACCATTTATTTCAAAACAAGACAATTTTTTTAGAGAAGCTTTGTTTGCTAAGTTAAAGCTTAAAATTGTGTTAAGATTTCTAGTAAGTGGGGACTCATTTGGTAGTGTGGTAGTAGTTTTTCGAAATTTTTAATTTTTGTACCACGAGGAAAATATAAATTACACAATTTTTGTAATTCCAAAGCCACTCGCATTCTCTGTATTTTTCTAAAATTTTAAGAATTTTTTGGTATACGTTTTGCACTTGCTAGCTAATAATTAGTAAAACGTCAACTAGACTTTATCGTAGTAAAACTTCAGATTTGCTATAACTTTTTTTAGAACTTCTACTACTTAATTTTAAAATTGATTTCCAACTACATATTAGAACTATATTTTGACCCAAATAGTTTTTGATATTCTAGATAAAGTTTAAAATAAAAAGTTAAACCGTTTATTAACTATTCAAATGTAAAACAAAATATTTTTTTTGTTTCGTCATCAACATGTTACCAAAGCACTTTCTTTATTTTGAAACTAAAACGTTAATACAATTTCAGTTGTGAGAAGCGATAAAGGAGATGAGAGGTATACAGAAATATCCTGGCAACTCCTTATTAACTGACATTCTTTCTTACGTAATTCCTTTAAATTACCCTACCATAAGCGAAAAGGAAATACTCCTAAAAATTAATAATCTTTGTAGATTGTGTAATATTCGTATACTATACATATCAAAATTTATTTAAAAAATCAAACTATTTTTTCCAGACATTTCTAATATCAACGCTTAATTCTAACATTTTTATACCCGTATGAACTATGTTCAAGGGTATAATAAATTTGCAATTACGTTTGTGACACCTTAAAGGAGTCGAGCTAGATATAGTGTCAAAGGTATGGATCGGCTCAGAATCAAATTCTGATTCGATTAAGCCATGTACGTCCGTCCGCACGATAACTCAAAAAATAAAGGAGCTAGAAGGCTGCAATTTTTTTACGTCACTTTTGCAAAATTGTTAGTTTTGCTATTTAAATCCAACATTTTCGGTCGGCGGGTTCGAGTAGCTGCCATACAACTTCTCTTTTTAAATGAAAATAACTCAGTGTCCGTCCGCACGATAACTAAAAAAATAGAGGAGCTAGGAGGCTGACATTTTTTTTACGTCACTTTTGCAAAATTGTTAGTTTTGCTATTTAACTCCAGCATTTTCGGCCGCCGGGTTCAAGTAGCTGCCATACAACTTCTTTCCCTAAATAGAAATAACATAGTGTCTATTCAGTCTAGGTATCTGAAATTTTGCAAATGATGATCAAGTTTTATGGAAACAACTTCTGCAAAATTTAGTTGTGGGGGTGCGACGGGTTCGGATAGTTGCCATACAACTTCTCTTTTTAAATGAAAATAACTCAGTGTCTATTGAAACTAGCTATCTGAAATTTAGTGAAAAAGTGTCGAGTTGCATGCCAAAAACTTTTGTAAAATTTGATTGGTCTAAAGCAGCCGATTCAGGCTTCTTGCATTTGTTGGAACTTAATGAAGCTAGGCGCAATAGATTCGGGTAGCTGTCATACAACTCCACAACTCCACAATTTACATAAATATATATCTGTAGTTCGGTACTAAAACATCTGAATATTTTTAAAAGATGATCAAGTTTTATAGAAACAGGATATATTACGTTCATACGGGTATCCCAGAGTTGACACAGTCTACTCTACTGCACTCTCTCGTTTAAAATGTTTTAACTTTTAAAATTACATATCAAACAGTGCGTCCATACCAAAGTTTGGTACGTACCATATATAAAGTACCAAAAAATTCTATTGTTTTTTTCAAAAGATAGGTTGCTCTTAGTTTTTTATATCCAATCACTACGTAAGGACTTTTTAGCATTATTCACATTGATAAATATAATTTTATGGAATCGCCACATTTTTATAGACTTCCATTAAGTCGTAGTACAAAAGATCGGTTTTCTTTCAACTGTCAGCTCTTAAAATGTCGCCAAAAACTTCGATTTTTAGAGTTTTTAAAATTTTTTGTTTTGTAAACTAATGAATTGGCTCTTTGCCTATAGGTTATTGTAAAATATGAATGCTGACAAGAAAACAATTTCTACTACGAGGTCTTATAAAATTAATTACCGAAAAAATTTTATATATTTAATTTTGTTTAATTTTTCCGATGAGTTTTTTTTAAATTGCAGGAGTTTTAGAGATTTTGTATTTTAATATTCTATTTTTCGGCATCTAAGATTTTTTACCTTTTCTATTTTAAATGTTTTGATGTTGTCATGTGTACGAAAAAAAAATAATTGGGAGCGATATTAGACGTGGTAACAAAATCAACGTTATACGCTTTTTCCAGTATAAGTGTATGCGAGATTTTTAATTATAAGCAATTTTAAAGTTGGTTACAGGGTTTCAATAACTTCTTAAGTGATTATTGAATACCTATATTGATTAGGTGGTAGGACTATTTTAAAGTGTATAATTATGCTTTTGTTTTGTTGTTGAAATTTATATTTAAAAAAAAAAATTTAGGTGAGATTAGGTAGGGGCGCAGCTTCCACTCTTTTAATGACTTTGTTGTTGAAATATGTAATTAAAAAAAAGCGTAAGAGCTTTTTTACACGATAAACAAGTTTATATTTTTGAATCGATTTTTTCATAAACAAGATTTTTAAAATCGATCAAACTTCCCAACTCTATAATTTTATAATAAAGAGAAAAGAAAAATATACCACTTTAATAATTTAAGTCAAACAATTTAAGTTTGCCGTCTAGGAATGAAAAGCCGACCCCATTAAATAAAGAAAAGATAGAAATCAATATTAAATATTTACTAAGAATTTTTAAGTTTTCGAAATTAAACTGAAATAATTGATTCTTGAAGAAAATTGAAAAAAAGTGAAAAGTCGGAAAACTAGTTGCCAAAGAAAATTGTCTACTTTTGAAAGTGAAAAAAAAAAATAAAAAATGTTTTTGATATTGAATTGTATGTTACTATATTTGCCAAATATTGCTAAAATACGATGCATTTTGATTTTTAGCACATTTCCAAAAAAATTTTGAAAAAATGTGCTTATTAGTTTCACTCTGTCCGTCCGTCCGTCTGTTTACAAAACTTCTACACCGTTAAAGATAGAGAAAAAAAATTTTAACCATAGGTAGGTCTCATAAAAAAAATAATTTTGTGGAACAACTTTTTCATGTAGCCCCCCCCATTACGGAGCTACAGCCCCTCAAACTTTGAAAAAGCCCTATTTTTAAATGCATATATCTTATGTTCTGCTTAAGATTTTTTCATTCTGAAAACGTTATTCGACAGGTATTTCTTTTATCTTTGTAAATTAATATTATACAATTTTTTTAAATTTAGTATTTAAATTTACCGTTATGTGAAAACCAAATTTTGCATGATTTTTCTACTTTCATAACTTCGGCACGCTTCTAGATAGAAGCTTGAAATTTTGAGGCAAGAAAGAACTTTTAGAATTAGTATAAGTTTGCTCAGAAAATTTTTTCGGACCACCCTCTGTTTATGAGCTATTAGGGCTTAAAAATTGAAAATTTGCTATTTTTAAACACCTGTAACTTAGGAACCTGTACACATTTTACTTCTGCAAGATATAAAAATTAAAGCTACAATAATATATTTTTACGTGTGTTAAAGGTTTATTTTAGTTGTAAAGGGTGCCAAAGTTGCAGCTCTTCAAAATTGCGAAAAAGCCCCATTTTCAGATGTATATATCTCGGGCTCTGCGTAATAATTTTGCAATCTAAAACCGCCAGAAGGTCGAAAATTTTATTATCTATATAAAACAATATCAAAATTATGTAATATTTTGTAATTTACGATTTAAATTTACCGTTATGTGAAAACCACATTTTGCATGAAATTTCTTTTTTCATAACTCCGGCACCCCTTTAGATAGGAACCTGAAATTTTGAGACAAGAAAGAACTTTTAGAATTAGTATAAGTTTCCTCAGAATTTTTTCCTCTCAATTTTTTGGTAACACCCCGTCTTTAAGAGTTATTACGCCTCAAAAATTGAAAATTTGCTATTTTTAGACACCTGTAACTTAGGCACCTGTACAAATTTTTCTTCGGCAAGACATGAAAATTAAAGGTTCAATAATATATTTTTACGTGTGTTAACGGCTTTTCTTAGTTATATAGGATTCCGGACTTATAGCCCCTCAAAATTTCAAAAATGACCTATTTTCACATTTTTTCTTATTACATGAAATTTTCAAATTTTTGTGTAAGTCACACTTCTAAACAGTTTGTATTGAGTTTTGGAAATGTGCGCTTTTAAAAACCGTTGGTTTACATTCTACCTTGTTTAATTTTACATTAACTATAAAACATATTAATGTATTCTTCTGCAAATGTTTTTTTCATTTTTTGAAATAATTTATTATTTTTTACATTTCATTTCTTTTAATTCAATTAAGTTTTAACATTCGTCATTACAACCCCATTTTTTTCTTATTGTTTTAATTAAAATTTTTTTACTGAAAATAAGTTAAGCGAGAATCTCTCTTGCGCTGATTTTATTGAATACTAACGATCTGTAATCTGCAGGGAGTGCAGGGAATTTCATGTCTTCTGCAGTTTTATCTTACTTAAGAAATCGTTGATGCTCTGTCTGTTGTGAAATAATCAGTTTTCTTTGAGGAATTTACTGCAAGCCTTTTGAGATCTAAAACTGCCAATATTAAAATTTCTTTTCGAAGGATGCTCTTGTTTTTTATACCCGTACGATAGGATCGGGTATAATAAAATTACTCCTCCGTTTGTAACACCTCGAAATAAGCGAGCTTGATATACCTTCAAAGGTATGGATCGGATCAGAAAAAAATTCTAAGACTTTTGAGCCATGTCCGTCCGTCCGTCCGTCCGTCCGTCAGCACGCTAACGCAAAAACTAAGAAAGCTAGAATCTTGAAATTTACACAAAATATTCTGGGAGTAATTTGTAGGTTCCCTATTTTTTTTGGTTGAGTTTGGACCAAGCCTTAGGGTAGCTCTCGAACACCTAACTTTTAGATCCCCACATTTTTTTTTGCAATAGAGCTATGAAATTTTAACTACTGATAGATCTCGCAAAAATATTAATTTTATTTTTAATAACTTTTTTTTGTAGCCCCACCCGTTACGGAGCTACAGCTCCCCAAAGGTTCAAAAAAGCTCTATATTTAAATTGTTATATCACAAGTTGTATAAGGTATATCTTCATTTTGAAAACGTCAAACGATTACTACTTTTATTACTTTAAAAGTATATATACAATAAATATATATTTGTGGCATACGGTGTCTTAATTTACCGTTATGCGAAACTAAAATTTTGCAAAATCCCTTAACCCTTCTATCTTCTAAACGGTTTAATTTAGAAACTTGAAATTTTGACAGAAGTTAGATCTTTGAAAATAAGTATGAGTCATTTCAGAAATTTTTTTTGTATCACCCCCCGTTTAGGAGCTGTAAGGGGTCGAAAACTGAAAATTTCCAATTTTTAACCACCTGTAACTTGAACACCTGTTAAAATTTTTTTGAAGTAATACACAAAAATTAAAGCTTCAACATTATACTCTTATTTCTGTTAACAACTTTTTTGAATAATATATGGTTACTTTATAATTGACGAAAGAGTTACTTGATTTTTTCAAATTTTCTAACAAATTTCTTTAACGAATTTTTTCCATTTTGTTTTACTCGATAATTTGAAATTGTTGAGGATATAATGCGTAGTACAAAAAAATGTAAATAAATAAACAACATAACGGTTGCTTGAAGAATTTTTATTTATATGATATTGATATATATACATACTTATATAATATCATGTTTATTTTTTACATATCGTATATGTCACTAGTGAATGAATGATAAGAGCATATATACGTATATTATATAGTGCCGTATTTACATACATATATGTATTTTATTGTACTTATAAGAAATTATTCTGTCAATGGAATATTTAAATATAATATAATATAATATTTAAAATTATATTTACTATTTTGTACTAAGTAAATTTAATATACATTTACCGCATAGTATTAAATGGTACTATAGAATATTTGAAAAAGTTTTGGATTGATAATCGTTATGTGGAAGGTTAAAATCTGCTTTTGAAGAATGTACATATAAACATATAGTTTGAATATATGTATAACCCACAGTTCTAGAAATTATAAAATTCACCCAAATTATTTTAAAATACTAAAATATTAAAAAAATAATATTGTAAGCAAAGTGACAGGCTGTGAACATACTAACGGTTCGTACGGGTATCTAAGAGTTGACAAAGGCAACTGTATTCTTCCTCGTTTTACATGTTGTTAAATTTACTATTTTTGTCAATATCGATTCTAAAATTTTTCCATTATTCTCCGGGAATCAAAATTACATTTAATTTAAAATATTTTTTAAAGTAAATGTAATTTTTGTTTATAATAAATGTTTGGCATCATTCATAATAAAAATAGAAATAATAATTGTTAAAAATTATTCAAAATATTGTTCAAAAGTTTTATTTTTAAACTACATTTTATGTTAATTAAAACTTCGTCTTGTACTACTTTATAATAAAAAAAAAAAAAAAAAAAATTTCGACTGTTTATAAAAATTGAATTAAATTAAAAATAATGAAAGAAAAGTTTAAAATAAAAACAAAAGATACTTTTAGTTTTTAATAACTTTGTACAACATAATAATATTTTGTTTTTTTAATAAAAAAATTTCTAGAAAATTTTTAGGTTTTCAAAAAAAAAAAAACAAAAAACAGAGAAGAGTGCACTTAAGGAAACGCATACGTCACTTATTCAATACAAAGTTTATTTATACTCTTATTTAATTTTTTTTTTTTTGTAGTTTATTTTTAATTTAAGAAAAGAAACTGAAGATTATTTAGTGGTTACCATTTTAATAATATGGATTGCTTAAGAAGCTTAAATTTAAATTTTTAGAACACAGAAAGAGTTAACTACTCTTACTAAATCGTTATGTTAAAAATTTAAAGGTAGTACAAAGTTATATTTTACTATAAGACGCTTTTATTATATTGAGTGTGTTAAATTCTTGAATAATTCTTTTATTTAAAGACTTGTAGTGATCGTATGTTTTGTTGATAAGTACGAGAATAAGTATTATTTATATTGCTTTGAAAGTAATGACTTTTATCCGTTATTAGCCTTTGAATTTCCAACTAAAGAATCAAAAGTAAGAGTAAGTTTAAGGCAATTTTTAAGTTTAAAGAGTAAGTTTTCCAGACAATTTTAAATCAGCATTTTCATTTAATTCAATAACGATTTACTATAAGAAAGAGTTGATATGATGGTTTTTCTTTAATTTAAAACAGTTTTAGCATATTTAAAAAAAAATTGCTTATTAGTTTCATTCCGTTCGTACATCAGTTTACAAAACTTCTATACAGTTAAAGATAGAGCAATGAAATTTTAACGATGGGTAGGTCACGACCGTAAAAATTGAAAAAAGGGTTATTTTCATATGTTATGTTAATTTAACTAATTAATATGTTAATTCATCTAAAAACGGGAAATTATAGGACTATTTTTTTATCTCGAGATTTTTTTGTAATTTAGCATTTAAACTTACCGTTACGTGATAACAATTTAACAAGGATTTTTTTATCTTCACATCTTCGGCACATTTTCAGTCAGTTTAATTTAGCTATTTTTAGATACCTGTAACTTAGGCACCTGTACAAAATAAAAAGCAAAAATTAAAGCTTCAGCATTATATTTTTAATTATGTAGGATTCCTCTAAAATTGAGAAAGCACCTCTTGATTTTTCACAATTTCTTCTTATTTCAAAATTTTAAGAAAAAATTTACGAGTTTTGATGCAAGTCACAATTTTAAACTGTTTTTATTATCTATTGGAAAATGTACACTTTCAAATACCTTTGGTTTTATAACCTGTCTTGTTTAATTAATTTTTCAATTAGTTTCATTATAAAGCTTTTCTTTTAATTGATATCGATAGTATGGATTATAAAAGCCTGATTATTGTGAACAGAAAAACTAATATTTGTTCCACGAGACGAACGTGAATTTTAATCTTGTATAATATCGAATTTAGGGGTCTCGGTGGCCTAGTAGGTAAGAGCGTATAAAATACGCTGTAAACACCGAGGGAGTGTGGGTTCGAATCCCACACATGTCGTAAGAATTACTCCCCCCTAACGACATTTACAAGGCTGTGTAATTTTCTGTCCATATTTATGTGGTAGAGAAAGGCATTAAAAAAAATAATAATAATGTATTTAGAGAACAAATTTTTCATTTATCTGTTCAATACTGCAAATAGGAAAATATCACAATGTGCACTTATCTTTTGTTTTTTTTTTTTTTGCCAAACTAAAATTTCTGTAATCCTTTATATGTACTTATATAAATTAACTCCTTTTTTTTTTATTTTCAATTTATTTGTTGTATTATTTTCATTTATACATACTTATGGGTAACTGTTAAGTTATTTTTGAGTGTCGTTTTTTATTATTATTTATATATATATACAACTTCGACTATATATATACAACTTCTTTTATGAAAACTTTATTTTCATAATTTTTATATTTATATCCTGGAGAGTACTACGTACTTCCTGATAAGTGTTTCCGTTTAGTGTTACATAAATATATGCTTTTTAAATTCCAAATGTACTTACTTATATGTATAATTAACAATATACATTTATATATATATATATATATAAAAGAATTCAGAATAATGACTTTTTATAAACTAATGTTATGGCAGGTTAATTACCTATATGTAAAACACATATGTTTATAGTAAAATTAAAAATAAATAAATAAAAAACGAAAAGAAAAAAAAAAAATTCATAAAAAATGAAGTTGGACTTTTATTGTGAAAAATAAGTAATGTATATAATATCAACTCCTTAAAAACTTTTATATTATGCACCTATTAATTCCCTTGTATATGTATGTTTTTAATATTTTTTTTTATGATACTCCTATTTTTATGCAAAAATATAAAAATAAAGTTAAAAAAAAAATTTGGTTTTATATATATATATAATATATATATACTTTTTATTTAGAGTTGTTATTTTTATTGTCATAAGCATTATAAATAATGAAAAACTTTTGAATTATTAGTTTATTTTTAAATTTTTTAACAAAAAAATAAAGTTTTTAATAAGTTTTTTTTTTTTTTTTTTTTTTTTAAAGTTTTAGTCAAGTATTTATAAAAAAATTTCCTTATCCTTGTCTTAAAGGAAAACTTCTTAAATATTTTTCATTTTAATATGTATATTATAATATTTTTTTTTTTACCTTTAAATCTTAATTTCTTGGGAAATTTATGCCATTCTTTTTTAAAAAATAAAAAATAAAAAATTCCAGAGAAACAAAAAAACAAATTTCTTCCATAGGACACTTAGGTTCTAAAATTTTGGAAAAAAAAAAAAATGGAACAAATAAAATTTTTAGAATATAAATTTTCATCAGTTTAAAAACTCGTAGTTTTTTTTTTGAAAAAAATAAAATAAAAATGTGAAAGAACTTTTAAGTTAACTTCTTTTTAATTTAAATATTATACTTTTTTAAAATTTTTTTTTTATTTTTATTTTTACCTAACACATATTTTATAATAATTTATAAATATGAAAATATTTTATTTTATTTTATATAATTTATTATTAAACACTTATGAATGATTTCTAAATTAATGTTTTCAATTTTAAGATCATAATATTTATTATAATTTACGTAACTTCCGGGTTTTATTTCCAATTCAAATTAATTCAAAAATTTTATAATACCATATTTATCAGATAATTCAGATTTAAGGATATATTAAAGGATATATTAAAGGATATTTTGCATGTCGATTATAATATTATTATATATACTAAATATATCGAATAAATGTATTTAACTATATATTTATTAATAATATATTGTAACTTTTGCTAAGAATACTTGAAAATTTTATTTTACCATGTTACAGGGTGTTTAACAAAAATTGTTATAAATTGATTGGTAAATTGATAAATTGAAAGTGCATATACATGATATATTCATAAAGGAATTTTCAGGCGAACCAGACAGCAGAAAGACAATGAGAGTTCTGAAATTTACTTATTGGAATGGATCAAATGATTTTTACTGGAATTAGTACAAGCAATACTTCATGGTAAGAGCTCACACTAAGAAAATGCTTAGAGTCAGTCGAGAGTAAATTTTGCAGTGGTTGTGAGCAGGAAAAGGAAACAGTTTTAAATTTTTTGTGCCAATGGCTATAGTTTTAGAATTTTAAAGAAAATAGCCATGGAAGTAGGATGCTGCAAAGTAGAATACTGGAAAAACTCTTCCCCGTATCGTCAATGAAAGATTTTAAAGATATTTCTATAGATTTTATGTTATAACGTGCTCTAAAAATAAGAAAGTTTCTGGAAGAATTGTTTTTAAACAATTTTTTCAAATAACCTTTTTAATCTGTCGGAGGTGGAATTAATAAATTTACAGCGCTTATTAGGAGAAGAACTAATCCAAAGTATCACAACAGATCTAACAGGCTTAACAGTATTTGCAGCCCCTACCTGTCTGCCTACCTATATTATAACTTTTGAGAACGGCAGTCTCCGAAGGTTGCACAAAGTATCCAAGGTTTTTAATCAATATTAAAGCTTATAATGCATATATAAATGCATATATAAAAAAAATGAAGCTAGAAATGAAAATTCATAATTCACTAAATAACTCTCAGAATAACTCTCAGTTAAATTTTTTCAATATTTGGAGCAGATATGATTTTCACCTTCAATTTTTCAACAGATCGTTAAAATTAAAAACAAGTGCATCTTTGCGCATCTAAAATAAGTTCCTATTTTTTTTTTTTTTTTATACGAGGTTAGGTGAGAACCATTGAAAGAAGCTAAAGAGAAGTGGTACAAGCATGATTCTATTACTAACGTGTAAGACTTTAACTGACTAAACACCATCTGCCTTTTTGATTAAACAATAGGTTATGGGACCTTTAGTACTATTATATTGTTTGGTCAAGAGAAAAATTCTGCTATATAGTAAAAATTGGTTTAAAGTCTCAAGAACATTATCAAGAATATTTTATTTTTAGCATGATATAAGCTTTAAATTGGTAAATTATTTTCCTTGAGTTGAATTTTTTTTCAATAACAAGTATAAAGTATCAAATCGTTTTTGGTATGATAAATATTGTATAGGGCTAATCCTGATCAAGATAATTTAATTTCTAGATTTAAGACTTAATTAAAAATAATTACTGGATTTAGTTGTAAGATATATTATATATATTCCTCCAGCACTTTTACCTAAAGTCATAATTCAAAACATATTACTTTTTTGTTTATTTTGGGTTATTTAAGAGCAGACCATGGTTGTATATTCTTATTTTAACAAAAATCTTTTAGATTTTTTTTATGTACATTCAATATACATTCTATTCTTATTTTTACTGTAGATTCATTATACAGATAAAAGTATATCTTAAAAATTTTTTCAATTCTAAGATTTTTCTAAATTTTTTCTCACTCTGTATTAAATTTATTTATTGTACTATGATCATACCTATATTTTTAAAATATATTATAAAATTGTAATTAATAAAATTAAGTAGTATCTTGAGATACATTCATTATGAGCTTTAACACTATTAATTAAATAAAACGAATGTATTAATAAGAAAAAAAAAAACAAAAAACAAAAAAATAAAAATTGGTATTATATTGTTAAAAGTCATCAGACGAAGAAGGAAGTCACAGCAAAAATAAAAAAAAATATATCTTTCCTTTTCGTTCATTATATACTTTTTCATTAATTACTGCATTCACTAAAATTAATTTTTAATAATATAAAAAACAAAAAAAAAAAAAGCTAAAAATATATAAAATGAAAATAATAATGTTGATAACACTGTAAAATAAAAAACGAATAAATTTTTTCTTTAAATAACACTTTCAACAGTCATTATTGCAGTCTATTTGATGAAAATAAAAATATTTATTTTTTTTTTTGTAAGTATCTGCAATTTATTTACCTGTATCTAAAAGATATGAAAAATATAAATGAAATTAATAGAATAAGAATAATAATAATAATAAAAAAAAATGTGCTAAAAATGGATGAAAAATATTTTTTTTTTCTTTTTTTTAATTTCTTCACATTATTACAAAATGCAGCGACTTTTAATTGCGATATTTAGCTCTATTTTTTTTTTGTTTTTTCTTTTTCAAGTCAAAAATTATAGAATTAAAGTTGAACGTTTTTGTTTTTTTTTTTTATGTTTGCGTTATTAAAGTTAAATGTCAAATTTTGGATAGAAAAATATCTAAAAAATATATAAAAAGAATATCTTTGTATTTTGTTTCCAAAAAAAAAAAAAAATTAGTAATTGCAGATGAAAGAAATTGAGGTTAAGTTTTTTTTGAACCTAAGTATCTTTATTAATATAGTAAGCTTGAATTATCAGAATCACGACGTTCAGTTAAGTAGCGTTTTATCAGTTAACGGTACCAAACTGTGTATTATCTGCTTTTTAATACAGAAAGTGAAAATTTGTTATAATGTGGTCTTGTACGACTATTAGCAAAGTAAAATATGGTTGGGATTTTCGTGGGTAAGAATACGCTCTAAACATCGAAGGAATGTAAATTCGAATCTCAGATACTTCGTAAGAATATTTTCCTCTTTGAAATGTAGCCCATTTACAGTCACACCTGTGAAGGATTATATAATTTCATTGCGGCAGGACATGTATGTCGCAGGGGAATAAATTGAAACAAAAAAAAAATATGGTTGTCTAACATTAAGCAAATTTAAAACATTTGATAATTTTCTTATTGTATTTTGAAATTTAAATTGTGTCATTTGGAAAAGAAAAAATGTCTATAAAGTAAAAAAAAATGTTCTAACCACAGAACTTACTAAGTCTATGGAAATTGGAAAATCCCAAATATGAACCTGTTAATAATATAATAAGAACTTCAAGGTAGCAACGTAAAGTAATTAAACCAAAGCTTTATAATTAATGTTGTTATTATTTTTGTTAGGTCTATATATAATTGAAAGGTTCTATTCATTTTTTATGCTATTAATTCTTTGAATTCAATTTATTTTATTTTCCTTACTTTTCTTTAGATTTAACTAATATGGTTAAAATTACAGTAGATGTGTCCACAAACAGATTGTGCTGACAAACATTTCTTTTAAATAAAAAAAAAAAAAAATTTCGGCAACAGTTTGTGGTTGTGTAAATAAAGAAATATTATTGCATACCCACATGATTGTCTCATGTACAGGAATCCGTGAAAGTTAAACTTGAAAGTTGATTCCTCATAAACTAAACACCATTATTACCTAAACTATTCAAAAAACACTTTCTCTTCATTGAAACAATAGCTTGCGGATATTGATCTCTTCCTATTACCTCCTTTCTTAGTGATGTTGGCCAATTTGTGAATGCCCCAGATAAATTTCGAATAAATTATTTAATATATAATAGGTGTAGATAAATACCTAAATACAGGCATCTGTATGAAAATCTATACCTAAATATAGGAATAGAATTGTTTACTATTTTTGACTACAAAGTTAAAGTGAAATTAAAGTATTTCTTTCATATTTTATTTTATTATTAAATCTTTAAAAAAGAAAATGCAAATTATTTTTTTATACATATACCATCAGACATAAACAAATTATGTTTTAATATTTAAAATTTAATTAATTTTAATTTAATAATCCGTTAATCCATTGTTAGGTTCATTCAAAGTGGAATTTTTATTTTCCTTTTGATTCCTATTCCAAAGAAGTTACATTAATCCTTTAGAACAATAACATTCTTTTAGAACAGATTATGTAACGACATCTGTGTATTACTTAGAAACGAATAAAAGAAATGGATAAGAATTTTAAGATAAGAAGAAGAAGAAGAAGAAGAAGAAGAAGAAAAATATGTTTTATTAAATTTGTCTAGGCCGCAAGTTAGAAAACAAAAAAAAAAAAATTAAAAAGCCCTAAAAATATACAAATATAGAAAAATAAACTCTTCTTATTCTAATAAATTTGGAGTTTTTCTTTCTTATTCATTCTGTAGTTTTAATTGCATTTTAAAAGTTTATTTTTTATTGGTTTTAATAATCGTACAAAAATAGTTCTAAGGGTATAATAAATTTGACGTTACTTTTTTATGAGATTGTAAGAAACACGTGATAGGTTTAGCAAAGTAAAAATATATTCCTGTTTAAGATTGAATTCAAAGTTGATTTGACTAAGTGTGTCCTCACACGATAACTTAAAAAATAATGGGCTTAGGATTTTGAAATGATTACCATTTCATTTAATTTAGATACCACTGTTTTGTTATTGAACTTGTCAGTCGCCAATTTAACGATGGATTCGAGTAGCTCTCACAAAATTTTTTTTATTTCAGCATAACCTAATTAATTTAAGTATCTAAAATATTGCCAAAAGAAATAAAGTTGAACAGTAACTTATGCTAAAATTTGTTAGTCGCAATATGCAATAGGTTTTAGTAGCTGTACATAAAGCTTGACATCTGAAATTTTGTAAGATTTGATTAAATTTTATGAAAACACTATATATTGTATTAGTGCGGGGGTATCCTAGAGTTGACCCAGTTAACTCTATACTTATCTTCGTTTTTTTTTTTGTCTGTTTTGAAAGTTTTCCAATAATAAACAGATTTATATTGTAAAGAAACTGGATCGGGCGCAAAAAATTTGACACTGCTAGTAAAAAAAATTAAAGAAAAATGGTTTTTTTTTAAGAAATCTTTTAGAAGATAAGCAAAGGATGAATCATATAACATAATTTAAGTATTTTAAGGAAAGAGGAATTTGTATTGCAATTTAAGCACCACTTTAAGATATGTGTGTATTTTTTTTAATAATTTTAGCTTATATTTCTAAAATGCGTATCAATTTTAATGTTTTAATGTTTCAATTTTAGTTGTAGGCTCATATTGTATCTGACGCTCTGATGGATATTAAAATTTTTTTTAACAAAATAAGTTGTAGGAGAAATACATTTTGTTTATGGTTTTTTTTTTTAAAGGTTAAAATTAATTTTTCTTCCAAAAAAGTATCTCTTTTCTTTGATTTTGATCATAATATCATATTTGAGGGGCCTCGGTGGCATAGTGGGTAAGAGCGTATAAAGTACGTTGTAAACACAGAGGAAGTGTGGGCTCGAATCCCACACTTCCTTCTAATAGCCACGTCTGAAAAGGAAAGGCTGTGTAATTTCCTTATTACATTTATGTGGCAGGGAAATACACTAAAAAAAAATATATATATATGTATTTGCATAACAATAACGGAAATATTACTAAAATCGCCAATTTTAATTAAAAAATGTTAAATATAATGAAGGTGCAAAAATAACTTTAAGAATTATCGTTTTCAATTCGAATTCGAAATATATTTTGTTATTTTTTTGTAATGTTTGTTCGTATATTTGATTGGGATCTTTAAAACGATAATACAGTTTGTCGATTCAGGTCTTAGAAATTCGGTAGACTAAAAGTTTCCTTAATAATTCTGTTAAAAGTATTTTATTTCTATGGCTACTTAAATAAACTTTTATTCCCTAATAATTGATAATTTAGGTTGCAATATTTACATTCTTTCAACATTACCGAGAATTGAATGCAATGGTTCTGTATCAGATTTATCTGAATTTTATTTGATTTTAATTAAAATTAATGCACATGTTTTTCTTTTTTCACTTTAATTTTAAAATCAATATATGTATATTTCATTTTTTTATTAAATACTCGTAATTAATTATTTATTGGTTTTTCATTTTCATTTCAGGTGAGTTTACAACTGTAATATATTTTCACTTTCAATTAATTAAATTACAATCATAGTAAATTACATTTAAAATGTCGTAAGTAAGTTTGTAGTTTTTAAATTAAAATATAAAATTAAACAAATAATAGAAAAAACCAAGGGTTTTCAAAAAAGCACATTTCTAAAATTTACAAATTATTTTTATTATAAAGAATTATTGATCTTTGTTGGATTTTTTTTTTTTTAATCAAATCACGCTTTTGTCAATTATAAGGCAGTCCTATATTTTCAAGAAAAATTATTAACATAAACAAAAATATAATGTGGGAGCTTTAATTTTTGTATATTACTTTTGGACAGGTGCCCAAGCTACAGGTGTTTAAAAATAGAAAATTTACAGTTTTTGACCCCTTACAGCTCCTAAACGGGGGGCAACCTATATATACCTATATATTTATAATGTTTATAAAACCAGCTATCGTTTGACGTTTCCAGATTGAAAATATGCCTTATTGAATCTGTGTTTAAAGATAGAGCTTTGTCGAGCTTTGTAGGGCTGTAGCTCTGCTACAGAAAACAGTTGTTCAACAAAATTAGTTTTTTGGCGATGTTTATCTATAGTTAAAATTTCATTGCTTTATTTGAAACCGTGTAGAAGTTTTGTAAACATCCAGGCGGGGTGTAAAAAAATAATAAAGACTCGATGAAACCTATTTAAAAAATTCTCTTTAATACTTTTTTATTCAAACAGCTGTTGATTATATTGAATTTAAAAAGTTATTACTGTTGAGGTTGTAGTAATCTTTAAAAATAAAGTTAGTGATTCTTTAGCCTTGATTTGTGAGTAATTTTTATTTCCTAAACTTTAACCTATAGTTGTTGACTATTTTTTTCCTCCCTCCAATCATAAAGATTCATAACTTAATCAACCTTAAGTTTTTAATTGTTAACCTAGGTAATTTCGAGCTACAAATTTTCATAACTATTTCTATATTTAAATATATTAAGCGGTTTTATAATATTTAAAAAACAAAAATTTTAAATTTTTGCCTATTAGGACAGATTGATAGTCTATACGCCCGTCCGACCTTCTGTTTACACTGTTTAAATAGAACAATCAAATTTTAACGATGGATAGATCTTTAAAAAAAAATATTGTTTTAGAACAACTTTTTTTTGTAGCCCTACCCATTACGAAGCCCTTCAAAATTAAAAAAAATCCTAATTTTTAAAGGTTTATATTACAGGTTTTACTTAATATTTTTGGCAATCTAAAAACCCCAAACAACGGAAGGTTTTTTATCTTTATAAATTAACATCAAAGTTATGAAATGTTTTAAAATATAGTAATCATCCCCTGTTTAACAGCTATTGTGACTCAAAAATTTTAAATTTGCAATATTTAAACACCTATAACTTAGATACCTGTACAAATTTTTTCAAAATAAAGCTCAAAAATTTTCTGTTTTACATGTATTAGCAGCGTTTCTTAACTATGTAGGGTTGCCTTAAAATTTAAGAAAATATCTCTTGATTTTTCACAATTTTTTTCTTATAGGTGTATAAAATTCTAAGAAAATTAGCAAATTTTGTTGCAAGTCACAGTATTTCAAACTCTTTGTATTGTCTTTTATAAAATGTGCATCTTTAAAAACTGTTGGTTTTCATTCTGCTTTGTTTTCTTTGATTTAATGTGTTTCGAATAATACCCCAAAAAGTTTCGATAAATAAAAAGTTTCGAAAAAAAATATTCAACCCTAAATGCGAATGTTCCAGATAACATAATTTTTAAATTTAAACAGAATTGCTGACAACATTTTAATTATCTTGATGTTATTTAAGTGAAGGCATAAAAATAAAATTAATTTATAAGTTTTTTTTGTTAAGCTAAGTTTTACTTTTTAAAAGAATAACAATGTCAGTTTTAATAATATATTTTTAAGATTTTAAAAAGTGCGTAAGTAAAACTTAATTTGCATCTTTAAAAGTTTGAAGGGTGAAATTCTGTACTATTTTTCTAAATTCGTTTAGTTTTGTTTTTCTTTGCTTTTGTTGAAATTTAAAATTTCCAAAAAAAAAACCTTTTTTATATTAATAACTTTCTGTTGCAATGCAACTTTTAAAATAATTTTTTTTTTTCTGCAAACAAACTTTTAAAACGTTCATTTTAAATTTAAGATTTGATGAAACATTGGAAAGAACCATTAGAAAGAATTTAAACTTTTATAAAATTTGACTGAAAAATATTGTTTTTTCTTAGAAAGTAAATTTTCTAATTCAATTTGCACAGCAGGACATTAAATTTTAAATTTTAAAGTCTTTTTTCTATTTTCATAACTATTCGTTTAAAAAAATGTTTACTTTATAAAATAATATAAAAAAGAAATTTTGATTTTAAATCGAATTTAAAATAACGCAGTTTATTATTTACTTTCTTGTATCTGAAGTGGGAGTAAAGTGCGTTCGTGGTAATTGTTCATGTATTTCCAACGGTATTTTTAAAAATTTCATGGCGCTTTTCTGCGCAAATCTTTTGCGAGTTAATTTTTTTAGATGAAGATTTTAAGAAAAACGAAAACAAAAATGATTTCTTATTATTTAAAATTTTTTTGTTATTACAAATTGTTGTATCTAAATGTAAAACAACAATTCATTTTCTTCTTCTTTATTCTTTCTTTTCTTATCCTATAATTCAATGATTTCAATATTGATGATTCCGTTAAGACAAGTTGTAGATTCAGAAATTATAAAATTAAATAAAGAATAAAACGAGGAAGAGTGCAGTAGAGTAGACTGTGTCAACTCTGGGATATCCGTATGAATGTAATATACCTTATCTATAAAACTTGATCATCTTTTAAAAACATTCAGATGTTTTAGTACCGATCTACAGAGATATATTGTGGAGTTGTATGACAGCTACCCGAACCTATTGCTCCTAGCTTCATTAAGTTCCAACAAATTGCAAGAAGCCTGAATCGGCTGCTTTGGACCAATCAAATTTGACAAAAGTTTTTGGCATGCAACTCGACACTTTTTTACTAAATTTCAGATAGCTAGCTTCAATATACACTGAGTTATTTTCATTTAAAAAGAGAAGTTGTATGGCAGCTATTCGAACCCGTCGCACCACCACAACTAAATTTTGCAGAGTTGTTTCCATAAAACTTGATCATCATTCGCAAAATTTCAGATACCTAGACTGAATAGAGACTGGGTTAAAACTAACAATTTTGCAAAAGTGACGTATACAAAATGTCAGCCTTCTAGCTTCTTTATTTTTTGAGTTATCGTGCGGACGGACACTGAGTTATTTTCATTTAAAAAGAGAAGTTGTATGGCAGCTACCCGAAACTGTTGCACCAGCATAACCAAATTTTGCAAAAGTTGTTGCCATAAAACTTGATCATCATTTGTAAGATTTCAGACGCCTAGCTTCATTAACTTCCAAGAGATGCAAGAAGCCTGAACCGACTGCTCTAGACCAACCGAATTTTACAAAAGTTGTTGGCATGTAACTCGACACTTTTTTACTAAATTTCAGATAGCTAGCTTCAATATACACTGAGTTATTTTCATTTAAAAAGAGAACTTGTATGGCAGCTACCCGAACCCGTCGCACCACCACAACCAAATTTTACAGAAGTTGTTTCCATAAAACTTGATCATCATTCGCAAAATTTCAGATACCTAGACTGAATAGAGACTGGGTTATTTCCATTTAAAGAAAGATATTTTTATTTTAGTGCATTTCTCTGTGAACACAGCCTTTCTTTTTCAGGCGTCGCTATAAATGTCGTAAACTCTTACAACGTGTGTGGTATTCGAACCCACACTCCCTCGGTGCTTACAGCGTTATACATATGCTCTTACTAACTAGGACACCGAGGCCCCAGGTGAAAATTGAAGATGAAAAGAAAAATTGATATAAAGAAATTCTAATATGGCTGCACTATATACCAACCGAACTGACTGAAGGAAAAAAATGATATACAAGTATGAACCGAAACCAGAACTATGATAACCCCAGTAATTGTTGGTCTTTGGTCTTGATTGATTTATTTATTATGTTCGTATAATTGAAATGTTCAGTGAAATAAATTTTAAATTGTTAAATTAATCCTTTTATTTAAGTACATATATTGCAATATAATATTATAATATTCGATTTTTAATTTATTTAATACATTTTTTTAAGTACATACCATATTATTTTTTAAAAGCAAAGTTTAAGTTTTTTTTTTGTTTTGTATATCATTTTAAATAATAGTTTTTGTTTTGTTCATAGATAATCATAGGTTTTTTAGCAACTTATTTAGTTCTCTTTACTTTAAATTAAGTTTCTACATTAAAAGTTACAATAGAAATTACTATTATCCGTTTTTACTTTAAATTAAGTTTTAATATTATCGTTTACAGTGTTATCTCGAGTTATAAGAATATTAGTTTTTCAGTTTTTAAAATAAAATTATACAAACATTTGGGGTTAATGACGAAATTCACAAACAAAAATCTATAAATAAAAATCTAAAGGCGAAAATCCACAAAAAAAAAAAAAATTCTTACACAAAAAACCAATGCATAAATTAGAATCTACAAGTCCAAAAATGATGCAAAGAATATTCTGGAAAAAGCAAAAAAGTCTGATTTTGTAATAAACATATTTCAACCTCGAAGAATTCAAGCAGCGGTGGTTGCTGGACCTAACCGCCCGCTTAAGAAACCCTCATTTTCTAATCAACTCTAATGTCCTTCCTAATTATCTTTTTTAGATACCTATTTCAACATCAAAGAATTTGAAATAGTGGGGGTTGCTGCTCCCACTATTTTAAATTCTTTGATGTTGCTAAACTCCTACTAAACAAAATATTTGAACCTTAACCAAGTCTAAATCCCCTTCCTTATTATTTTTACATACATATTTCAACAACTAAGAAAATAATTATGAATTTTTTGTGTGGCAAAAATCATTATGGATTTTGTTTTTTTGTGGATTTGTGCCCCTACTCTTGTTATAGAGGACTTTATTTTCTTAAATTAAATTTATTAATGTTAAAAATTGTATGGTAGATTTTCCTGTAATAAAAATATTTTTCACTTAACATATTTTTTTTTTTAGCGTTTTAATAAATTTTTATGACAAAATAAGCCGCACTTTTTGTAAAAAAGAATATCCTCTCCTATAATTCATTGGTGAACAAAATAAAGTAAACACCTAATAGATTATTATTTGAATTCTTCCTGCTTATTCAAATATTTTTTTAAATTAAATATATATCCCGATATAAAAATGATACCTCAATTTTGAACACCCAAATGATACCTCATTTTGAACATATTTTTATATATTTTGTCATAAAAATGTCAGCAAAAAAATAGTACCGAAAGTTGTTGAAGTTGAATCACTTTTTCTGAAAAATTGATTAAAAAAAATAAAATATGATTTTAAACGATTGAATACGACACTACCGAAAACTAAATACTTCGTAAAAAGCAAATCACATATACCAATACAAGATCTGAATATTAATCTGATGCACGTTCGAAGCTGTGCATCAGTTCAAGTATCTTGGGGTTGTATACAGTAAGAGTGAAGACACCGCTGTGGTAATACGGGAAAAAATACAAGCCGAAAATAAATGTCACTATGCACACTCTAAACTTACGAAATCCAGTCTGTTGTCAAGAAACACAAAGCTTAAATTATTCAAAACATTAATCAGGCCAGTTCTAACATACGGATGTGAAACATGGACGCTTAAAACTGCAGATTGTAGGCAATTGGGAGTATTTGAGCGTAAAATACTTCGAAGAATATATGGATCGGCTAGAAACGAAGATATGGTTCATACAGATCAAGATATAATTTCGAGCTTGAACAGTTGACTGGATATAGAACCGTAGTAAGATTCATAAAAGCGCAAAGGTTAAGATGGATAGGACATGTTATAAGAATGCCGGATCACAGAGTAACAAAAAGAGTATTTCTCCATCAAATGCAAGGTGCTAAAGATAGAAGGCAACTAAAAAAAGATGGCAAAACACTGTTAAAGATGATCGAAGAGAATTAGAAATAAGAAATTGGAACAGAGTTGCACAAGATTGAGATGTATGGAAGAGAATTATAGCGGAAGCTCAGGTCTATCAAGGACTGTAAAGCTATAAAAGAAGAAGAAAAAGAATACGACATTTGTAAAATTACTGTAATCACTTTAAAAAGGAATTCGGAAAATTGTTCAAAATCAATTAAATGTTTTTTTTTTGAAAACCTATAGACATATTTTCTCATAACTTGGTATCAGTATCATAACTAGTCTCATTTTTTTTTCAATAGTATAAAAGTCTACTCTGTTTAAAATCGGCTAAATTATGTCAAAGTTTAGCTCCAAATTCAATTAAATTATGATAAAATTCCTTTAATTAATTGAAATCAGTTTCTGAGCATTAATGAGCCTTGTCTTATAAAATCTACACAAATATTGTTAATTCATTTTTTTACAATGATCCTTCAAATGTTTCCTAAACATTAACCATTTTCATCTTCTCTTTTATATCTTATTTTCACTTGTTTCATTTTTCAAATCTTTACTGTACTGTAATATTGAGTAAAAATTTAAAATCTTATTTTTAATGTCCTTAAGTAACAAACAAAAAAAAAAACAAAAAAAGAGAAAAATAAAGTAAAGTAAAAATAATTTTGCCAACAAAATTTCATTGTTTGTATTAAAAATAGAAAGTTTTACTATTTAATTTTTTTTCTTCTTTTTTTTTTCCATTTTTTTTTTTCTTTGTTAAAAAATTTAACTTTTTTTTTTTCACTCATGAGACTTGAATATATAATAGAAAAAAAAAAACAAAAAAACAAAGCAGGAGTTGAATTTTTATTTTTATATTTTGAAAATTTTTTCAAAAGAAAAAAATAAGAATAAAAATATTCTTTCAAGGCAGAGCAACAATGACAATAAACCAGCCCAGTTCTTTTAACTGGTACCATATTTTAAAAAATATTATTTTTTTTTTAAAGAAAAACTTCAATAAAATTTACATTATAAAAGGATGAATAATTTACCTTCGACTGTAAACTTTTTTTTGTTATGTAACGTTTTAAAAGTATTGTAGTAAATAAAGTTTGAAAATGAAAAAAAAAAAAAAAAAAAAACGAAGAAAAGAGTGAAGGAGATGAAAAAGAAGAAAAAGAAGTACAATATCTCAATATTATTGTATCAGGTCAAGGCAAATATTCCTTTTATTTTTTTATTTTAATCAAGTTCCAAATCTGCAACTTCTGGCCCTTTTGAATTTTGTTATTATATTTTTATTCAAAAGTAATCTGATTATGACTTAGATGAAATTGTTGGAAAAAAAAAAAAACTTTTTGGAGTTTGAGAGTTTGGAGAAAAGTAATAGAAAAAATAAAATGTGAGTAAATAAAATTTTTCAATCAGCTCAGCTCGACAGGAGAAGTTTCATTTTTTTTTTTCTTCAATGTTTCTTTTTCTCATTCATTAAAATAATTTTTTCCTTTTTTTTTTTCGAAATAATTTTTTAACTATTTGTATATAAGTTGGAGAAAAGAGTTAGTAAAGAATAAAAAAATAAAGGAATACAATTTTAACTGCAATGACCATCAATGATTCAATGTTGATAAAAATGCGGTTATATAAAAAAAAAGTTGGCTTCTAGGTTTGGCTAAATAAAAAAAACTGCATTGAAAATTAAAATCTTCTTCATTTTCGTTATGAATAATTTGAAGAATAGTTGAACTTCTTCAAAAACTTTTTTTGACTTTTCACATTTTGTTTTGGGTTTTTTCTTTTTTTTGTTTTTTGAAATGAAAAGGATGAAATAAGACTAAAAAGGATTGGAAAAAGAGAAAAAATTAATAATAGTGAAAGAAAATTTACATTTAAATGATTATAAAATATTTTTTTTATCTATTTTTCAATATAAATAGGGTTCGAAAAAATAAATAAAAACAAAAATATGAAAAGTTTTTCGAAAGTTGAAAGAAAAATTTTTTTTTTTTTTTTAATATAAAGAAGAAAATGAATAGGGATAAAACATTTATTAAAGATAATTGGTTTCGATTTTTGAAGTTAAATGGGACATTATTTAGTAAAATTTAAAGTCAAGTATTTATATAAGAAATAATGATTGTATAAATAATGATTGGTTGACTTTATGTTATATACATTTTAAAAAATTGAAAGTTTTTAATTTTTAAAGGATTGATTAAATTTTTCTTTTAAAATTTCAATAAATCAAATGAATAAAGGATTATTATAAATTTTTAAAATTGAATTTTGATTAGAGAGAATTTTATAGTTGAAATTAATAATTTTCAAGAAAAATTTCAAAAAAGTTTTTAATGTTTTTCAAATTGTTAAATATGGCTATGCGCAAAATCGCCAAAAAATTGAAAATGAAAAATGACCCAAAAAAAAAATTTAACATTTTTTTGGGCGATTTTGTATTTTAAAATTTGGATAATTTTTTATTATGAAAATAAAAGCTTAATATTTTGGTTGCATGAAAAATAATCAAAAATTATTTTTGGGCCATTTTTCGTCAAATGTAAATTGTTAGTTAAACAAACAGAATTCTTCGAACCGTTAAATACCACGGTTGATTAAAATTTCGAAGATCATACGATGATAAACAACAATAATACAATTATTTTATTATTAACAATAATACGTGGTGTCATAAAGTCAAAAGTCATAAGTACGAAAATTCAAAATTACGTATGTTACAATCAAAATCTTGCATCCCCAGTTTGTATAAAAACCTGTAGACATGGACAAACTTAAGTATTGATTTTAAAGTTGGATTCGAAATCAGGGATTTATTCTTGTGCAGAATACTATATATGTATATAAATTATTTTGCTTTTTATTTCGAAATACTTAATACTTAAAAAGTTAAATTTGTTTTGTTAAATGTCATTTTTTGGGAAGCGCTACGAATGCTCGTATCTCAAAATTCTTGTTTTTTAAAATCTCGTTTCTTAAAATCTTGTTTTTATTAAAATCTCGTTCTTTTGGAAAATTTCGGTAAATTTCGCCAAAATTGTTAAATTTTAACCAAATTTACTATTTTTTCACAGTCAATTGTCAAAATTTAATATTTTTGTATGAAAATCTGTATATGTTGACATACTTTAGTATTGATTTTAGAGTAGAGTGGATTCCAAATCAGGATTTTACGCTTTTCCCAGAATATTTATATATTATATATTTGTGTATGTCAGATTGTGCATTAGGAGGGATTTTAAAGTTGGACTCAAAATCAGGGTTTTACGCGTATTCCAGAATATTTACAAAAACAAATAACTTTTATTCGAGATTTTTGTGTTTGAAAATTAAAACTAATAAAATAAATTTAAGTTTTTTTTCAAAATTGGGCAACTCTTCATTTTGTTTTTAGGTAATTTTTCTTAATGAAAAATCACCCAACATTTTTAGGCAATTCTCCATTTCATTTCATTTTTGGGCCTTTCTTCATTTATTTTTGGTTGATTTTTTCTTTATTGTTCGGCTTTTTTTCATAATGAATAATTGCCCACAAATATCAGGTCATTTTTCTTTATGAATTTTTGGGCGATTTTGCGCAGAGCCGTTCAATATGTTTTCTCTTTATTATTTCACTCGTTAACTGAAAATTGAATTTTTAGATCTGAAGGAAATTGATATCTTAGATTACCTTTTCATTTAATATGATGTTTTCAACTTATTGTAACAACTTGTATCCTAGTTGGTCCTTGGATTTAGCCCTCTTTCTTTTAAAAAATAAAATTTAATGTGACTTCTGAAAATCAAACCCGATTACTTTTAAGATTTGTTAGTTTGAATTTAGTTATGTTAAGGTACATTCCCACTACACCGGCAGGTGACGATACCGTGACGACAACGTATTTTTATTCGCGCTATACCGACATCCGACATGACGATACCATATTTTAACATATTTTAACACCAAATGTCGTTACATGTCGTTACATGTAGTGGGAATCGATCTTAATACTTTGTTTGAAAACGCTATTCAAAAGCAGTGATGTAAACGATTTTTCTTGTGTGAATAGGACAACATAATGACAATGTAAATTTAATATTATTTTGTAAAATATTTTATGATGAAAAAATACGTTGCCATTATGTCTGACGTCCGTATAGTTTCAATAGAAATACGATGGTGTTACAATAGGTGGTCAGTAAGGCGTCTCTACATGCCATTGTATTGAGAATCGATCTTGAAGGTTAGTTATTGGTATTTGATACTGCTATGACTGCATACATTTATATGCGGCATTTTACAACTACTTTTATATTCATTTGTTTCTATTTATCTTGAGTTGAATGGTGCAATTTAATAAATGGTATACTTTGAAATGTTTAATATCTATAAGACAATTCAAATTTTTCATATTTCTTAACTTTAATAAAATAACGACCAATTTCGTAAAATTAAATTTCTTTCCCTATAAGTTTTTTCTTTGTATTTACAAAAAAAAAAAAATTTTTTAGATATTTATGGTTTAATATGAAAAAATTCCATTTCTTTATTATTGTTTTTCTCTTGTTAGGAATAAAATTTGAAATCAAAAGCAGAAAATTCTAAATTCCATGAATATTCTTAAAATAGTTTTAAAGTTTTCTTTTATCTCGTTATATTTTTTTTTTGTTTGGTGCGGTTTTAAATGACCTAATTATTATGAAAAACTTTTCCCAGAAAATTTCTAATATCCATAGCATTTATAAAAAGGAAAATTAAGAAGTTTTTAAGGGTCTTTTTTTTTTATCTTTATTTGTTTTTAGTTTTTTTTTTTATAGTCCTTTTTAAAAATTAATGATACCCTATATTCAAATACGTAAAATTTTTGATTTTAAAAAATTTTGGGAACAAATTTTTTTTTTTTTTTGAAAATTTTTAATAGTTATGAGAAAATAAATTTCTTTGTAATTAAAAGTGGATCTTAAGGGTTTTTTTTTTTTGAAATATTTATTTTCTGCATTTAATGCATCTATAATTATAAAAAGATTTTAAGGTTTATATTTTATATTCCATTTATAATTATAATATTAATTATATATTTTTCTGTTAATTGTAAGAGTGCATTTTATTATTCTTTAGTATATTAATTGATGTCCTTCAAAAAATGTCCAAACAAATAAGGAATCGGTTTTATATCCTTTTTAAAGCGACAACAAAGCTAATAACCTAAAATTGCGAATTCTTTAAAATTCGGTCTTATGACCGTTTAGCAGACATGGGAGTAATGCATTAAATTGTCCATTAAATTGGTTTAGCATTAGCATTAAATAATCGATTTTCATTAGCATTAAAAAAAATAAATGATAATGAAAATTTAATGCTAATGCTAAAATGTCCATGGTCTGCGCCGCTTAGAAATAGCAAAAAAGTCGAGTAGGCTTTATTTTCGTATTCTAAATATTATGTGTTTTTTTTTTTTTTTTAGTTTTGTGTTCAGAACTTCAGAACATCTTGTTTCTTGCGTTTATTTGACAAAGTTTCTTTCTTATTTTACGGAAACCGTTAAAAATTAATGACAGTCTTTGGGATTTCTATAAGTGTTTGAATGGCGATATATTGCCTTTTTCTAGAAGGTTAAAATAAAACAAATTGTATAATAAAACCAAAACATTTTATAGTAAACAATGTGTTATTGAGAATTGCAGTATGTCGAATTCCGAAAAAAGCCATTTTTTTAATGTAAAAATATATTTTAACTTTATTGGCTTTTCAATTTTCGCATTATTTCGATTTTAAAACTGCAATATAGTCGATTGGGCTTTATTTCTCGGACGTTATTTCTAGGCACCTATTAATTTAGTATAATTATCTTTTATTTTTGTTTTAAATTATTTTTATTTTATTTTATAGAATTTATGATAAAGTAGTTCCACTTTTAAAATTTATCTTGTCTTTTATAAGGTATTAATTAGTATGTTTTAAAGTGTATATTCTAATATTACCGTAAAAATTCAGTTGGTGGTTTGGAAGAAGGGTTTAGAATTTTGATTCATTCACCTTACTTTCGATCCAATATAGCATACAAACATTAGTTACTATGTAAATTAATAATAGTATTTTGGACCTCTTCCGAAGGTCCATTGAATTTAGCCAATATGGAAAAATTGACAAAAATAGAAAGAAAACCAAACTGAGAATATTCAAGGCATGTGTAAAGTCAATAGTTCTATATAGTAGTAACACTAACTGGCTAACTACTAAGAACAACAGTTAGAAGATCCAAGTATTTGCGAATAAGTGCCAAAAAATAATATGCGGAATATTCTGGTCCAACACCATCATCAACAAGAGGGATTTTTTGCAGTTAATAGACGAAGAACAAGTAACAACTCAAATTAAGCGTAAAAAGTGGAGATGGTTGAGCCACACTCTGAGGAAATACCCTGGAAGTATAATCAGTATGGCTCTTGAATGGAATCTCCAAAATAGCCGAAGTCGTGGTCGACCCAATAACACTTGGCGCCCAACAATAACGGCAGAACTAGCAAATAATGAACAAAATTGGGAAGATAAAGATTAACATATTAAAAGAGACCAATGGAAGAAGCAAGTTGATGCCCTATGCTCGAAGTAGGAGTAAAAGGAAAAAAAAACGACCGAAGAACAAGTAATAAATCGACAAAATTATAATCAGAACTAAAGAGGTACAACATATTTACCTTTAGCAACTATAGATAATTTTAAAACTAACAATTTACAGATCAATAGACTAAATATATGACAAAATAAGATTGGAGAAAATAATTTTTAAATATCAAATTGTAATTTATAAGAAAATTTTCAAAACTAAACTGATTTAACAAAAAAAAAAAAATACTAAACGATTTATAAATTCGAAAATGATATACTTAAAAAAAGGCAAGGAAATAATAAATTCTAAGCTAAAAATGTTTACAATAATTGTAAAGATTTTAATTTAGAAACTTTATAATCAAAAAAAAAAGTACATAACTTAATATTGTAAAGAAAAAATCAAACAAGTAAATTTTTTTTTTTATTTACTGGATCAACATTAAAAAATTCACCTAATTTAAGTTGAATTACAATTACCCCCAGAAGGAAACATTTTTGGAATATTAAGTCTTTGAGAAAAAATAAAAAAATATGTTTGTCATCAGATCGTATCAAATCGCATTACGTTGCATTCAGATATTTTATTTTTATTTATTTTTGTTTTGGTTTGCCTTTAAGTAATTTACAGACTATCTGTTACAATTCTTAAAAGTAAATTTTGTTGTTTCGTTAAAATTTTTATATTTTATTTAGAATTAAAAAAGAAAAACTAAAACTATACAAAACTAACGATTACCTGAATTGAATAGACATTCAGCAATAATACTGAATATTTTGGCCGCTAAATCAATTACAGCTTCAGTATACTGTTTTTAAACTATACATATGTATTCTAATGTATATTTTTAATATTTGTTTGTAGTGAGGATTGTAATTGGACATTGCTATTTTTTTCTTTGAACCTAACGTCTGTAAATAATGCAAACAGGATGTAAAATATGATGTAAAATATTATGGATAAAAAAAGTTAAAGATAATATTCCTTTAGTTAATATATCAGGTGTCCAATGCCTCGTTCAAATACATTTAAACAAAAAAAAAAAAAAATTAAAAAAAACTTGCATACTTATAGGCAATTCAAGTGTATTTTTAGTTCAGATATTGGAATGAAACATTAAAGGTAAATTACTGTTATTCTTATACAGTTCAAAAAATTATTCTTTTCTCTTTTATTTTAAAATTTTCGGAAATTTTTCTTATAATTTTTTTTTTTTTGCTAGAAGCACGAATATGTTTCATCTCTTTAAGATTTAAATATGTAAAAGATAAAGAAGCATGAATTCAAATTTCACCAGAATTATTCAGTAGTTTAGATATTTTTATTTTATGTCGTTGAAAACGTATAAAATGATTTTTTGTGTCATAATAATATAGAAAAAAATTGAAGGCACACCACTTTACGACGTTGTAATAAAAAATAAAATAAAAAAAAAAAACAAAATAAAAGTTTCAAAAAGTTCGCCAAAAGTTCATGATGTGCCTGTGTGTTAAAAAATAAAAAAAAAATTTTTTTTATAGTGCATTACTAAAAATAAACAAAACAAAAAAAAAAAAAAAATCAAAATTTGAACGTATTCTTTTGTTTGTATTCTAATCACGTTCTGTATATGTCCTGAATTTTTGTTGATCGTCTACTGCTGCACAATTCATTCTTTCATTCATACATTCATTCATTCATTCATTACAGTTGAATATCTATTTTATAGTTAGATGTGTCAATATAACATTAATGTGTGTGTATAAAAGAAATTTAACAAAAACTATATATGTATATCGTAAATACTTATAATCAACAAGGATGAAATTGATGGTGATTACATTGATGATTGTAATGATAATGATATTGATGATATTGATGCTAATCAAGATTATACGGGTCATTCATATAAATGAATTGAACATGTCATGTCAATGGTGCAATATTTTATATAGTAATACATATTCAAGAATATAGTATAATGTAGATACACATACACATACATATATATATCAATTTAAGTTGTGTGTATAGTTTTCTTTTGTTTTGGATTTAATTTGAAAAAATTGATATGTGTACGATTGCAGCAAATATTATTATTTCAAATGGACACAAATTACTTGATTTTAACTTATCTATATTAGAGAAGATTACATATTTTTCAGGAATTGTAAGCAATTTTTTTTTTTTTTTTGTTTATAGAAATATTAGTGGTGCGTCATCAGGTTTATTTGCCTTAATGCTGTTGAAATTTTCTTGAAATACAAGATTTGTTTATATCGATACAGATATTAATGCAGTATCAGTACCTACCTTTAAATTATTTCAAAGTTATTTTAAATTCGTGAAGGTATATGTTTTTATGGAGACTATATAGACAGTGAATTTCGGAAAATTTTGAAATGTGTTTTAAAAATACCATTTGCATAAAATGGTACGAAGAAAAAATTTATATTTTGATTTTTCATTCAAGTCAGTTTTTTTTTTATTAAAGAGAAAATAATTTTTATTTAATTTAAATTTTTTTTCTTTTCAAAAATGCAAATGAATATACAAAATTCTAGGTTATTTTTACTAATTATAGTTCGTTTTTTATTTTTTGTTTATTTTTTTTATTTAAATAATTTTAAATATGAGAACTTAGGTTTTTACCCTAAAGCACATTATTTGTTTTTTTTTTTTGTATTTCCTGGGAATATTTTAATTAAAAACCGTCTATTGTACATGACAGTAATATTCTAAACTATAATTTGGATTTAAAAAAATTTGTTTTTTTAGAACATTTTAAAAAAAAAATTTTAAAAAATGTGCTCATTAGTTTCACTCTGTGCGGCTGTCTGTCTGTCTTTCTGTCTATCCGGGTGTTTACGAAAGTTTAACACCATTTGAAATAGATCAATGTTAATTTAAATTAAATTTTAATTACGGATTGACATGGTAAAAATATTAATTTTATGGAACAACTTTTTTCTGGAAACCCATTCGTTACGGAGCTACAGTCCCTCTCCCCAAATTCGAAAAAGCCCTATATTTAAATTGTTATAACCCAAGTTCTATAAAGTATTTCTGCAATCAGAATATGGTAAAAGATAGCTGTTTTTATTAGCTTTATATGTATATAAATAAATAAATATCTTCCAAACGGTTTAAGTTAGAACCTTAAACAAGGACTCAAATTGTTAGGGGGTTAGATCTTTGAAAATAAATATTAGTCATTTTAAAAAAAAATTTTGTGCCGCCTCCCGTTTAGGAGCTGTAAGGGGTTAAATGTGCAACTTAATTATTTTTAAACATTATATGTAATTTGAACACCTGTCTATATTTTTTTGAAGTAATATACAAAAATTAAAGCTCCAACATTATATTTCTGTTAACTAACTTTTCTTAATAATATTGGGTTACTTTAAAATTCACGAAAGTGTTGCTTGGTTTTTTCAAATTTTTTCTAATATTTTAACGAATTTTTTCAATTTTTTCAATATACCTATGTACTTTTACCCAAAACCTATTATTGAATAGTTTTTAATTGTGGAAATGTACTTTTTTAAAAACTCTTGGTTTTTTCATTACTTGTTTATTATTAAAAAAGGAAAATTGATTAAAATTAATATTAAGTTTTCATAAAAAATTCTATAAAATTGATTAAGTTAATAATTATGAAAAAAATTATAGTATTTGATTGCTTGCAACTAACTTTTGAGCACATTTTGCTTTCTCGATATTTCTGGAATTCTCTTAAGTAGCGTCTTTTGAGAGTTGAAAGAGATTTTTGAAAGAGAAAATTTAATACTTCATCCCGTTTAGAGTTAACTATACTCAACTATTAAGGATTGAAAATTGGTGTTTTTAAAGATCTGTAACTTGAAGACCTGTGCAAATTTGTCGCATGTAAAAGATAAAAATGTAAGTTACAATATTAATTTATTGCATATGTTAATTATTATGTTATGACAAATAATTTTTATTATTACATGCAAACATTTTTATTTTATGTACTTCTCTGTTCACGTATTTCCTGAATTGTAGGTGAACTATCTTAATCATATTTCATTAAGAAATCTTTTAAATTATATTATAAATACCAAATTTATTTACTAAGTTCACCTATTCTTTAGTTATACTTTTATTGCCCTGTAACATTTACTTCTCTACAATTAACATGGCATGTTAACTATAAAGATAAAGTTGTTCATTAAAAATTCTCTTAACTTTTTTATTTGCCAGAATAATTTTAATATCTCATCTTTTCTCCTTTATAACCTTTTAAGGTCAATCTTTACCCTTATTATTACCTTTAAAGGTCAATCTTTACACATTTATTTATCATTATCTAAATAGTCACATTGGATTTAATATGTTTTTCTTTACAGTTTAGAATATTGATCGTTGATTACTAGATTAGGAACAATCGTTGATCACTGAATTTCACATTCATTATACTTACTTAATTTTATTAAAGGATATATGAATGCATTTAAATTTTGTTGGCCAAAAAGGTAGTCCTTTCCTAAAGTTTTTTTTCGAAATTTTTTTTTTTTAATAGATGGTAAAGTACATACTATACATTTTCACACTTTTCCAATCTTTTTGATTTATATTACATTACCGTTAAACATTAATTAAAAAACCGTTATTAATTTACCTTTAATTAAAGAACCGTTATTTTTATTCTATTGATCCTGAATACCGACCTTAGTTCGATAAAATTTTTCACTATAGATTTTTTGTCCTTTTTGTTGATTCACTGCAATTATTTCTTTTTATCCTTCCACATGCGGATTTGTCAACAGCCAATATTGATTTGCTTTTAGGGGAGGAAGAACAAAAAAGCAAACAAAATTCATAAAATATTTTATAGTAATTTTGTTGTTTTATAGATTTTTTTGTTTTTTTTTTCCTTTTTTTTTTGTGGCTAATGCAGGTTCGATTTATTTATTTACCAGGAAAATTACTGATAAATCACAGGTATGTCTAAGTATTTGATATCATAGATATGTCCTTGATAATTTATTATTTGTTGATTTTATTTTCATATTGTATTAATATAATAATAATGTAATAATTTGTATGAAATATCATGAAATAAAGATTAATTTAGATAAATTTTGAAAAAAAAACAAACATTTGGGTTTTCATCGTTTATAAAATTGCAACTAAAAATGTTTGCTTTGCTTTTTTTTTTTTCAAATTGTGTAAATAATATTTTTTTGTTTATTGAATATTTTCATAAAATTGAATTGGAGAACAAAAAAAAAGGATTAAAAGGATATTAAAATTTATTTGATTTAAAATAAACAAAACTATATTTGTTTGTTTGCTATCGATGGAACAATATTTAAAAATTACAATATTCAATATTTTTCATTAAAACAAAATAATGAGTGAATTTTGAAAGGTACAGGATAAATTTTTTTCAAATTGATTTAATTGATTTAGGGAAATTTAAGTTTAAACAAATTTGGTTGGTGTTTTTTTTTTCAGCACGTAATTGTTTTATTTATTTAGAAAAAAGGAAAAAGGATTAGAAATAATAATTTTTATAAAATATATTATGTACATCCTAGCTAAAAACTGTAAATATAAAAAAATTGGAAATTTATCAAGGGCTTATTCAAAATTATTTATTTGCTGTAGATGATACGCTAATACTAACTACATAGATAGACAAACGTGACATACGGGTAATTATAGAAAATTTAACAGGTATTCTTTTAAAATTAACAGGAATAAAACTAAAGTCGTGATAATTTACAGGCCGAATAATATAATCAACCGAACATTCCATTGGCTGTCGGTTACAAAACATTAAACCATTTCAACTATCTCGGTAATATTTGTTAGGAAGTTGCACCGATGAAATTACAAGACAATAGGAAAAAAGGCCAAATAGCGCAATTAACTAAAATATGAGAAAAAATATTACTAAAAAAACCAAATTGAGTTATAAAGTGCAGATTTTTGACGAAAATAAGTCATTCTTATTTCAAATATTTTCGTCAATTTGACAAACCATCAGATAAAATAAAAAAACTACTGGTGGAAGGAAGAGTATAGGCAAAAGAGCGATAAGCTGATCTCCTATATGTTGATCAGTTCAACAGTAGGAGATCGGCTATCGGATACAGTTATTAGCAGGAAAAACATAGGCAAAATTGACTCATATGCTACAAAATAGATCAAATTGCTAGCATGTAAAGAATCTCATCATATAATAATGTTACTATGCCCTGAATAGTGTATTGGAAAGAGAGGAAGATAATTATTCTGCCAAATACTTTTAAGATGTCCTGTTCTTTGTTTTAAAATCTGAAAATGAAAGATTTAATTTTTTTTTGTGAAAAATTTAATGAAACCACTATACATATAGGGTTTTACTTATTAAGCGTTTGTCTTGGTTCTTTTTTATGTTTTCATTGATATTTTTCATTAAAAAAGTATTTAGCGGGAAAAAAATTTCAATTCATCTTATAATTCACAGATTATTTATTTTAATTTAGTTAATTATATTTATGTATAAACATAATTATCAGATTATTCGACTTTGTCGTGTTATGAAATTTTTATAGTTCATCAAACTTTATATGTTGTCAATGTCTTTCAACTTTTATGATGAACATTTTTACATTTTGTTTGCAAATGGATGAATTATGGTCTGTCATTAAGTTTTTTATAATGAACAATGAAAACTTCATCAAAAACATGAATAATTTTACCATTACATAACTAAGTATACCATTTTATACCCAAAAATTTCCAAAATAAATTATATAAACTCTTTCTGTTTTTATATTTAGCACTTTCTGAAACTAAATTGATTTCAATTTATCTTTAAATATTCTTGAGATGTAATCCAATTTTAATAATTGTGGAAAATTTTTCACACAATTTGATATTTTCTTATCCTTAAAATTTTATAGATATTTTTCTCCTTCAATTAATTTTATGTGTATATGTGTTCATGTGTATGAATGTATGTCCGTATATATATTTAACTATAACGATTCAATGATCTGAAAATGTTTTTTAAAACCATGATAGGAATTATTTTTTTTTTTGGGGGAAAAGAAAATCTAAATCAATATTCGAATTGATGATTATGTAAGATAACTGTCATATTTTAAGAAATAGTGACATATTTGTACCTGTAAAACAGCTTGATGTTACATTATATACATAAAATATAAAAATATGTGGTGGTTACTTATATACATCATACGTGAAAAAGATAAAAATGAATTTTATGAAAAGAAAAATGAGAGAACATTTTTATAGGAAAACTTTTTTCCAACCAATAAAGTTTGGCGATATTCATCATTTTTTTTTTTTTTTTTGTTTTTTTTTTACTACCATTTATTTACTTAGTTGATTTCCAACTAGGTCAGAATTTATTAATATAACTAACACCGGAAATACAAAAAATAAAATTAAACTCGTATGTGATGACATGATTTTTTTGTAATTTTTTTTTCTCAATTTAACTTTATGATTTTCTTTTGTTTTATATGCATGTAAGTAAATATACAGTTGTGGTAATGTTTTTTTTTAGTTTATTTCCCTGTCACATAAAAGCCTTTTCTTTCCAGATGTGGCTGCCAATATCGTAAGGGGGAATTTAACTTCCAACGTGTTAATCCCCACTTCCACGATGTTTTTACAACGTATTTTATACGTTCTTGTTCAATAGGCCAGCTTTCACTTAACAATTGGAGATTTCGTAAAAAATATGCTTAAGAAAAATATATTCGAAGATATTTAACAAAAAGAGATTACATTTAGCAAAATGAACAGGTACAGGAAAAGTACATCAAATAATTGGATACTTGGTTGTCAATGTTAAATGTTCATTTTGTCAAATATTGCTAAATGTCTTTTTCTGAAATGTCTTTTTTAATGTTTACTTATCAAATGTCTAGTTGCTAACTGAAAATTGCTAAGTATAGCGTACCAGGTTTTTTTTAATTATTATAAAACATATTGGTTGCATAATTTTCTAGACTGATACTTCTGTGTTAGATCCTTTTGTGCACAAAATTTTCCTATTCTAAAAAAACGTTTTGTTAAATGATATCTAAATATATACTCATATCTATAAATATAGTGCCATGTCAAAGATATATATCAATTAATTATTTTTATTAAGGATATTGTAATATACATTACGTTAGATTAGATCACATTATTTGGTGATCACATTATTAAAAGGGTGTAAATAACACTGAAACCTTTTAACGTAAATCTATTATATTCGACCTATTACTACATTTTGTGGATATTGCCTGTACTTATAATACTTCTGTCAGTCCTACTGCCTTTAAAAAACTAAAGATCTGGAGAAGGTTTATTGCTGGCAGTTAATCTTCCGTAAAGCAGTATGCTCCTAGGTACACTTATCTTCCTCGAAGTAAAACTTTGCAATTTTTGAGTGTATGTCCTGCAGATTTCTCATCTTGACATAATCTGCATGTGCTTTCACCCTCCATTCTAATACTTTTTACATGCCTCTTTAGATGGCACTATTCTGACAAATGAAAATTAACCAGTATACATTTTTTTTTTCAACTTAAAGTTTGACATTTAAGTTAAACTTTGAATTAAATCTTTGAAAATTTGAATTTGAAGGATAATTTTTTACAACAAAACCACTTGAGTTTTAAAATTTATCTTGAGCCTCTATAAAGTTATCTGATTCTTATAATCATCACTGTATATAATCAACTTTGTAACAATTTCCATATATTTTTTTATGACAAAAATATAATTTTTGTAAATTGTTTCAAAAAATGATATACACGTTTAATGTATGGATTTAGTTGGTTTTAGTTCTTAACACAAAAAAATAAAACAAAAAAAAAAAAAAAACAAAGAAAAACAAAGGATATAAAAAAAAAATTTCCAAAAATATATTTTTATTCTTATTTTTTATTTGAAAATTTTTCATTATGTAGGATGCTATTAAGATTTTTATTCTATTGTCTTTTTAGAGTCTTTTTTTAGTGGAAAATAAGGAAAAGTTGTGGGAAATTCAGGGAATAAAACCGAACATTTTATGTATGTAAAGAAATTAGAACACAATAACAAAAATGAAAAAAAATTGGCAGTGAATTCAAGCGCAAAATCATTTTCAAATACTTTATAACCTTTTAAAACTCTATAGTTATTGTTACATGAATTTTATGTATGTAGATATGTGTATATGAATAAACATTTATATGTTTTTTTTTGTAAATAGAAAAACATGTTTAAAAAAACAAAAAAAATTTTTATTTTACACAATTTATTCGGACATTTATTATGTGACATGCATTTTCAATTGATAAAAACCAAAACGAAAAAAAAAAAAAAATGTGATACCAAAGCAAAGTATGTCAAATCAATTTAGAGATTTTTATGTCAAATCTTGTTATATTTTATTGCTGAATTTATTGAATTTAAAAGAATTTTTCGAAAATTGATTCAATATAGTGAAAGTGGACTAAAATTAAAATTAAATTTCTTTTTTTGTTTTTGTTTTGTGATTGTGGAAATAAGAATTCATAAAATTTAGTTCCAAGTTCTTGTATTCCTTTTTATATATTTTTATTGAAAATTGTTTGGTATTTTATGAAGAAAATGAGGATTTAATTAAATAAATAGCTTTTCTTTGATTATTTTTAAGATTGTATATAAATTATCTTTTAAAGAATTATATTAGATTCTATTAACTCTAAATCTATATCTGTTGCTAGTTTTTAAGTCAAAAAAGTTTTAATCAAAGGAAATATTATGAATTTTTTTTTTTTGGATGGAGGGAGGTGGGAATTTTCCAAAAATACCAAGAACTCTCCCTTGATCAAATTTTTACTGATTAAACCTACCTCTGATTTTAGTCAATACAATGGGATGAAACCCTTACCTGCTAACGCAGTATATTAGCTAGGGTGGAAAAGTATAGGAAAGGATAGAATAATAGGATGCGGAAGCATTGAATTGAGAATGAATCCGCCTATTATTATTATTATTATTTTGTTAACAGTGAATATCCAACATTCAGTAGTATATAACACCTTCCTTGATGAGTTAACTATTAAAGGCAGCTCCCACTGTCACTGTAGCCGCTGTTATTATTACTATTAGTATTACTTATTAATATTGTTATTTTTTATGGCAGAGTCAGAACCGCCAGTGAATTACAATGTGCGGTATATAACACCTTGAATTATTTAAAATGATAATCCTTTGTGGTATTGAGTATTTTATAATTATTTTACAATTTGGCAGTAAATTTCAGTCGAAAATTTTGTTTATCCTTAATGGCTAAGAATCATGAATGGAAATTATTTCGTTATTTTCTGATTCATTGATACCATTTCAAACATATGATTGGATAACAAGAGTATTTGGGAAGAATAATACGCAAATTATGTGGAATCTTTTCAAAACTACTATCCGTATTACCAGATATTACATAAGTTTTAAATAATTTAAATTTATTTGTAGTAGGTTGATTGATCTGACTTTTAATTGCAATAATTTCAGGTAATTTGAAATAAATAACACAGTAGGTTCTATGTTTTAATTTTCCTCCTCCTCAAAATTGCAAAAAGTCCTATTTTCACATTTTTTTTTATTATATGGAATTTTCAAATTTTGGTGCAGAATTACAGTTTGTAAATAGTTTGTATTGTCTTTTAGAAATGTGCTCCTGTAAAAAACATTTGTTTTGCATTCTGCCTTGTTTCATATATTTTAATGCGTATTAAATTTATATAATATTTTATTTATTAAATTTAAAAAATATTTGTGTGAATTAATTAATTAGTATTGGAGATGAAGCGAATACAAGTTTATCAAAGAAAGTCTAGCCTTATACGGTAGAATATGTGTCGGATCAGCCCAAGTAACATTGCATAAAATGAAACGAATTTTTGTGTTAAACTGATTTAATATAACGCCTATTTCAGGATAGGGTGACCATATTTTACTTGAATATTTAAAGATAGGTATTACATAAGTAGTGATAAGATGTTTCGGAATATTGGGATAAAATAACTCTTTTGACCAAAGCGTTAAAGAACGTAGAATTAACTTTAGTTATTAAAAAATTATAGTGACTCTTAAACTCCAATTAATTATCAAAGATTAAATTCAAATCGCTAGTGCGATAAACTGTTTTTGATCGACATTGATCGTAAAGTAAATATTCATAATTAATGGTTGAATTTACTTGTAAAAGCCCATAATTTGATATTGATTAACATTCAATTCGGGATTGTTGTTTCTATACCATGAACCAAAATGATTAAGTTTATGTTGCAGCAACTCGCAATTCACGAATGGAAGTTGTGCTGATTTTGATATCATCAGCAAAACTTCGAAGACATGAGGAATGGGAACATTAAACATAGGGGTCTGTCATAGGTTGACACTATTAATAATAAGGTGCTTTAAATAAGTCTATATAACTTTATTGTAGTGCTCCTAAGTTTTTATCATTTTGTTTTTCCTTTTTAATCCTATAAGGCATATCCACTAAGTAATTTATTATATCTACATATTTGGCTAAGCTTCAGTTGTTTCTAAAATCATTAGTTTAATTAAGCTGTTGATTACTCGATTACTCGCGAGTTTGCAACATATGTTGCATAAACAGTTGATATTGCAGAAATAGTTCACAATATATAATAAATATTTAAAATCAAATAAAAAATTTTTAATTTGAAAATATTATTTACATAAAATTATCATCATAAAACACACTACGGTAAAAATACTTTAAAAGTATCTATGTGTATTAATTTTTTCATAACATGAGTGGAAAAAATGTGTTAATAAGGGTTTTAAGATGAACTTTTGTTTTTAGTTTAATAAAATTTTAAATTATTTTTAAATTTTAGAAATAAATTTTTTTTTTTTTGCATTTTGAATAATATGTTAACAATTATTATACTTATAATTTTTTTTTTTTACAAATTTAATAAAAATTTAATATTATTCCTTCTAAATTTTCATCGTTTGGAATAATTTAAATTTTATACCGTTACTGTGGTAATATGTAGTAAAAATTTCATTGTTTTTGTAATTCGAATTTCATATAATATTTACATATTAGAGTAAGTTTTATTTCCATTATATTTTTACACCTCTTTTAATGATTTAAGTATCATGAATGAGGTTTTGGTGACTATATTGGATTATGCTTACAGGATGTCAATACAAATGCATGTTATGTATACTTATATTTAACAATAAAATAAAAAATCAGCTATAAATGAAATTAGAAAATGTTAATAAAATTTAGTAAATATAAAAATAATAATAAAATAGCATCATCCAACTGCGTTACGGTAAATACGTAACAAATGACAACACTGTGCATGATTAGTGAGGTTTGTAAAAAACGTAGAAAAACCTGATAGTTATCATAGAATTATTGTGGTGGTAGAAAAATGGAGTTGGAAAACATTTTGAGTAAAATATTTAGAACATAGATTTGGGGATTCTGAAATATACAGCACCCCGCGTAGTCAGTGTTTGTTGACGGCATCTTATAACGCCATCTTTTCAAAAACCTATATAACTATCCCCGAATCTCGTCCTTTAAGAAAGAAAAGGACATTTAAGAACATATTTGCCAAATTTTCAACTCTTATTATCTTTTCTTCAACTAATCTTCACAACGACAACACCTATCTTTACCAAACAAACGTTCAAATAATTCTTAGATCAGTACCCCACTTAATTAAGATTTTTTTTTTTTAGTGCATTTTTCTGCCACATAAATGTGAACCGGAAATTACACAGCTTTTCCTTTTCTGGCGTAGTTTTAAATGTCGTAAGGGAGAAGAGCTCCTACGACATGTGTGGGATTCGAACCCACATTCTCTCGGTGTTTACAGCGTATTTTATATGCTCTTACGCATTATTATATATAAATAGATTAAATATATATATATGTATCTAATATATTTAATAAACTTAAAGATACAGCGGTTTATACAAAAAACCTGAAATGGGAAAACATGTTCTTAAATGGCTTTTTAGTCCTTAAAGCGAGATGCGGAGATAGTGATATATGTTTTTGAAAAGGTAACTTTATGAAGTACCATTATTGACGTACATTTATTTTGACATACGAGGAGTCCCGTTATCCTCAGAAAAGCTATGTATATTTTTTTCTAAGTTAAACACATGTTGATGAATAACCATAAATAAAATTTTATAAACTTCATCTATAGAGTTTACAGTTCTGGGTATTGAGGTGAATTACCTCTTGTTTCGCTCTGAATTTAAAAAAAAAAAATGGTAATTTTCACGATTTTTAAAAGTTATTGAGAGACATTTTTTTAAAAAGTTTAGCTTCAAATAATTATGTAATCCTAAAATTCGCCCGTCTAAAATGATTTTATATAAAATTATAAAATATTCTAGAGAAATTTTTTTTTTATAAGATGCTTTTATAAAATTAGTGAATTATTTCTTTGTTAAGCAAACAAAAACAATCAAATGGTTTTGATTTTGTTTCTTTGTTTTCTATTTTTTTTTTTTGTTTGTTGCAATGGTGTTGAGGCATACAATTTTCTTATCTCAATGGTTTGGTGGTGAAAAATTTTCAACAATTTAGTTTTTTTTTTTTTTTTTTCACCTTTGTATAATAAAAACGTACGGTAGACATAAAAAAATGATTTTTTTTTTAAATGCTTTTCTCATTTCAATGCTTTTTTAAAATTAAATATTCTTTTTCAAATGTATATATGCATATACGTAAGTATGAAAAAGATAAATATATAATGTTTAATAGCATTAATATTTAAAAAAAAAAAAAAAAAATTCCATTAAATTATTTAAAAAAAAAAACCCGCAACTCAATCCAATTCAATTTTAAATGAATAAAAAACAATAAAGTCTAAGTCTACCGAGAAATGTGCATAATCAAGAGATAATTTTAGTCCTTTTACCTTTATTTTTGTTTTTTTTTGTGGTTTCCTTTTTCTTTTCTTTTTTTTTATATTATGGTTTATGTTTGTTTTTAGAGATCTAAGATTTTATTGTTCAGTCTGGTTTCTTGAATTAAATCAAATTAAAAATGACTTTAAATTGTATTTTTTTTTTGTTTAAATAAATAAAATTTAATATAAATATCACTTATCATTTTTTGGGGTCTGTTTTGGATGTATATATGCCACTAAGTTCTAAGATAAATTTATTTTTACAAATGAAAATATTTGCAAGAAAAACGCTGTATGTAATTTAAAAAATCCTTCTCTGGTTTAAATAATTTTTAATGTACCTTTACAAATTTGTCTTATTATACTCATTAAATTACAATTTAGAAAATTTTTATGTTTTATAAATCATAAATAATTTTAATAAAAAGAAAACATTTTCATTAATTAGTATAATTGTTAAAAAAATTTAATGATTTTTCTTTTAAATGAATCTCTAATGTATGCATAATCCATTACCAAAAAGTATCCATTGTGAATTAGAAATAATAAAGTGTTACCATAATTAAGTACTCCTTTGTTAATCAAGATATGAGAATTTCTAAGTTCTGTTTAATTTTATTAGAAGATAACAGATGCAGCATTTTTGTAACTTTGAGAGTAGTTATATCATTTAGTTGACTTCTGGATAAATAACCAATAAATTTGACTCTTTGAATATGACTAGAATAGTGCAGCACCTAAATCCTAGATGCATGTTCAATTTGTATTCGTTTTTTATTTGTTTTGATTGTTGATGGTTTAGGTAACCCTTCAGTAATCACTAGACTAGTTAAGTGCATAGTGAACCATCAATACGTAGGAGAACCTATTCGACAAGAGTTTATATTAAGTTTTTCTAGATTTATGTTACGATGATATCCATCTTAACGGATATTAAAGAAGCTTTGAACACCTCTCAGACCCATCTAAGAGAGTTCACCTAAATCTTGGAAAATGAAAGTACCGAGATATTTTCAACTTTTTCTTTATAGATTGTGACAGATACAGAGAAAGTGTTCCACGCTTTTTATGTCGTTAATTCTTTTTCAAAATCTACAGTTAATATTCACATGCCTATATAGTCTTCTAGCATATCTATCAATAAGATATTGGCTCGTAATAGTACCAACCAATTGATTTGGTTTAGATCTAGAGTGAGTGAGAGACTAAACATTTGCATATATTTAAAGTCAATTCGGCCTCAAAAAATGCTTATTATTTGTTTTCCCTTAAGTCCATTAATGTCGTTGTTGTCCTCCAAAGTAAAAAAAAATTAAATGTTGATCCTTAAAAGTCTTTTAAAACAACATAAATTTTGTTTTGGCTGACGTTTTATTGAATTCGTTCAATTAAGAGTTATTGTTTTCTGTGAGAGTTTTAGTTGTCCGAAAACAAAAATTCATTCTAGATATTGTTTTGAAATTGATTTGGTTATTCTATCTGAAAATCTTACATATTTATGACATCAATAATAAAAGATGAGTGAATTGTGTTTCTGTAATTAGGAGAACATTTCAAACAGTGCGTTGTAAAGAAATCGAATTAAAAAAGCCCTATACTGTTTGAATTACCTGGGTAGGTAGGTAGAAAGGAGCTGCAAAGGCATACTTAGGGAAGTTTAGCCCTGTTGTGATATATCAGATGAGTTTTTTTCCCAATTAAACTGTTCGGAGCTTATTTGACTTTACCTATAGATAATAAACAAAACAAAATCTTTCTGTTTAAGGACCTCCTTTTATGTTTATTTTATTAATGGGTTACCAGATAGTAACTAAAGTATTTGCAGTTTTTCTCTGTGCTCACTAATATGACATTATCTTGTAAGACGTTGCAGTATCTTTGACTGATGTAAGTGTTGTCACAAAAATTTGAAAGTAAATTTTCATTAATTTAGTTCGAAAAAATTTCTGGTTTACAAAAAAAAAAAACAAAATGAGACTTGAGTGTTTATTAACAAATTTAATATCTTCGTCTCTCCCTTAATAGACTTGATTTTCATTGTATTAATAAAATTTTTATTTTCATAATATTAAAACTTATATTAGAATCTATTTCTTCCGTTTAATGTAATATAAAAACTCATAAAAGCAAAGCCATGTTTTTTTTATTTATAACATAAATAACAAATTTTTATTTATTTATTGAATAAAAGCATAAAACTCATCTTTTAAAATATATATTTAATAAAATTCTTAAGAGTTTAGACTTGTAAAGGTGTTTAAAATGGCTTTTATCTGATGATACCTTAAAAATGAGTTTTTGTTAAAGTGAAGATTTCCTATATTGTAGTCATGTACAAAAATTTTTAATTTACATTTTTCATTATATTCGTCCAATTTTTTGACCTACTTTTGCTTTTTTTGTTTCCTTTTTTTTGGCTTTTTTTTTTAAAATATGTTATAAAATATTTAATTTTGTGAATTTAGATAAGTGGAAAAAAAAGCCATGATGTATAGAAAGAAAAAATAAAAGTATAATTTTAAACGCTTATAAAATAACAGTTATTTTTTATTCTTTTTTATTTATTTTTTGATTAAAGATATTAAAAGGATTAATTTATAATCCTAAAGGTATGCAATAATTAAAATTATTGAATTGTTTCATTGTTTGAATTTTGTAATTCTCAGGATACCTAGTTAAAAATTAAGGTTGACTCTATTTTTTTTTTCAATTGACATTAACAGTTTTCATATATTATTTTATTTTTTTTTATAAATACTAGTTACTATTTAGTTATATTTTATATCTTTCACTTGTAAATCAACATTAGGGGATGCTAAATTGTACCTATACAGTTTTTTTTTGCTTTTTTGCATAGAATAATTTTTTTTTAAATTTCCAGTGTCATTAGAAGTGCACATATTTTTTAAAGTTTCATCCAAGCTGTATTGAATTTGAAATTATTTATTTTATGATAATCTGTTTTCTTTTTTAATGTATGCGGTAAAAAATTTTTTATATCACGATCTATTTTGTTAATCCTTTTCGACACATCAAGTTATAACAGATTTTCCTTGTATTTGTTGTTATACCCAAATGATTTAAGATATCATTCTTTTAATCATTCAATCATTCTTATAAAAAAGTCGTTTGTTCTATCCAGTGTAATGTACTTGATGAATATGATTATTATCCGTTAGCCCATTTTGGTTTATTAATTCCACCAAATTGCTTCTTTAATAGGATTGTTTTAATTATAGTGGACTCTAATCTTCTTCAAAAAACGCTCTTTCTGTGTTGTATCTTGCAGTGCTTGTTATATTTTCAAAATTTCCATTGAAACCTTCGCAATAAAGTGTATTTTTGTATGTAAAAGTATTTGACGTGAAATTTTTAAAAATATTTTTCTTTTTAGTCGCACTTTGCAGAAAGTCAGAAAGGCAAATTCGAAACTATTATATCCCAGTTCATGTCAAATGTACTTATATTAAATATAAATATGATAGTTACCAATAAATTCGGCAGAATTCAATAATATTCACCAACAATCTTAACATCTTATTAAAAATTGGCCTCTCGAATTAAAAGTCTGTTTGCAATTTATTATTTATTTAGGAATTTAACTCTGACATTGTTTCCTTCAATATCCTATTTAATTAACCTTTACTGCTGTTAATCAATTCCTATGCATGTCAGTTAGACAAGCATAGCTAGCTATGCTAGCAAAAATATTTCCAATATTTCAATTTTTAATCGTTAGTTAGAAAAAGAAAAAAATGAAATGTTAACTTTTCAATTTATATGCTGTCAGGATATCATTATAATTTCGTGTGAAAACATTAAAAATAATATAACGGCATTGCAATTGCTCATTTCTATAGGGATCAGGATATTTTTTTATATTTGTTGTATTTTTTTTTATGTTGAATATCCGACAAGGTTTATTATGTAGGGAAAGGTTTATGGAATAATTCTAAAACATATTACATTCCAAATATATAAATACACATACATTCATACATATTTTATACATAAACAGACAAACATAGATAATACTATTCAAATTAATGTTTTGATGTTTTGATATGTTACATTAGGCAGAAAGTGATATTATATGTATATTATATTTTCCTGTTCTCTTGTGAAAATGAATGTTGTTTTTTTTTTCTTTTTTTTTGTAATATTAGCAGAATTGTTGACGGTTGATTTTTCCGTTATTTTGTTATTTTTTTCAACGCTGTAATGAAAGTAAAGGGAAGAAGGTGCATAAAAGTGTAAAAAGAAGGCGATGTCAAACGGTTAGCGCAAACAAAAAAAGAAAAAACAAAATAATTGTGTGAATAATTTTTTGATGTTTGAATTGTGAAAATAAACGTTTAAATTTTTGGTTCTTTATTATGGGGTTGTTAAAGTGTTTATTTTAAAGTAATATGGTAGTTTTAAATTAAATATGGGTAGTAGGAAATTTTTTGATGAAAAATATTAATGAAGAATTTTATTTGTTAATTTTTTGAACTTTATGTTTGATTGTCTAGACTCTAGAACACCAAGAAAGGTTGGGAAATGTGGGCATTTAACTTTATTCTAACCAAGTTTCAGATATAATATTGAACTTTGTTGTTTCAATAGATTTAATTTTTACATTTCAACATGCTCAATTTGCGACTTACATGTAGTACAGATACTGCAAAGATTTATCTAATGTAGAAGATGACTTGTATATGAAATTTGTAAAAGTACATGCAAATTTTCATTTACCCATGCATGATAAAAAATTTAAACTTCAGACGGCCAATAGAAGAAAACGAACAATAATATAATTAGAAAATTTTGAGTCTTGCGTCAACAAAGAAAGGTAAAGATAAATCAGTATGCGGAAGGGCACTGTAGGGTAGATATAACAAATGGGTTTCTCTTACAAAATAGATGTATTACATCTATTTCAATATTTACCAAATTTATTTTTATTTTTATATTGTAAAAGTAGTCGAAAGTTTGGAAAGAAAGTAGGTAAAAGAGGCCTATCTATAGAGCTATCTAAAATTAACGTTTTCTAAATTAAAGATGTGTAATTACAAAAAAATTTTTTTTTAATGCATTTCTCTGTCACATAAATGTGGACAGGAAATTACACAGCCTTTCCTGTTCAGGCGTGGCTGTAAATATCGTAAGGGGGAATAACTCTTACGAAGTGTGTGGGGTTCGAACCCACACTCCCTCGGTATTACAAACATTTAAATTTTTTATAAAAGTAACTTAATTTTTAGCTTTTCGTTATAATTTTAATAATCACTATACCACTTTTTAACTTTAATAACAATTTTAAATGCAACATAAAAAAAAATGAAAACAAAATTATAAGATACAGATGCAAAAATTTTATATTTTAGGTCAGGTTTGTGTTTAACTATCTTTTAAATGCTAACATTTTTTTCTTTTTTGTCTGCCATATTTTAAATAAAAATGCAGACAATGTTCTCCCAGGATATTTGTGTGACTTAAAAAGTAGTAAATGTTATGTTATGTTAAGTAGAAATACTTTTTGTTTTTTAATGAGAACTCTAGCAGTCTCTTGACATTGGTAGTTAATAGAAGGTAAGTTCATTTTTTTTTTAATGTAGAATTTTATAAAAATAAAATGAACAATATTTAAATACAAAACAAAAAAAAAAAAAGAAAATGGGGGAAAGAAATTGTTACGAGAAATGAGCCTGCAGATTTTAAATTAAAAATTTCGTTTTTTCATGCCAATTGATTGCTCTTTTAAATAATAGTGAATAATTCTGTAAATAATGGTGTAATATGATGTGCAAGATTAAAAAGAGAATTATATAGTTGTAATTTTAATTAACATCGGTTAATAATTGGTAATTAAAAATATATATGTGTTTTGATGAAATTGTACAGGAAAATATTTAAAAATTAAATATTTGTTACATTTTTTTGTGAATCATAATGTAGATGTTATAAAAGGAAGAAGAGATGTTTTTTGTATAGATCTTCGAACAATATTTAGATTTTGTCAGAGCATCTATATTACGGTTCGAGCACGAAAGCCCGCATTTAAAAAAATCATTTTCTGAAACCTCGATAATATTTTTATAATATTCAGTGGCTGATAGAGAAATAGCAGTCAAATTCACTATTTGAAAAACATTAGTTGGAATTCCTCTTTTTGTAATTTAACTGTAATGTCTACGCAAAGAAATCTCTATTATTTTCAAACTCTTATGTAATATTTAATCTGAGAGAGAAAGAGTGCAGGATGCCGCTAAATTAAACAAATTATTGACACCTTGATTTTTTAACCAACTCTAAAATCTCTCGTAATTATTTTTTTACATATATACATATATTTAAAAATCAAAGAACTTAAAACTAGTGCGGCCCAATAGAAAATATGGAAAATATCGTGCAAGCGATATTTTAAAGCACGTGGTCTTGAGAAAATTTTGATACTAGTGATTTTAAAAATCGAGATTTATAAAAACGCGAGGTTTTATGACACGAGATTTTGAGGTGCAAGCTTTAATACCGCTCTCTTTATTACAAAAGTTTTTAGATTTTTATAAAATAGCGATTTATTTATTTTTTTCATTGTGATCGTGTTCTTAGTTTGACTTTTATAATTATTAAAACCAATGTTCAATAATTTTTAAAAATTTAAAAATTTTGTAATATTTTGCAAAAATTTAATTTGATTTGAGGTTATTATCTCGAATTTTCTCCTAAAGTTTACTAATGTTCAAATTGGACTTATTGCAAATGCATTGAGGTGGATTTATTTTATGCTATGATTTATTATAGTATAGATAGACTATAGAGTATAAACTATTGATTCCAATTTGTATTTCATTTTAAAATTTTTGTTTTTTTTGCCTCCTTTATACCTTTACAAACGAATTTAAATTTTTGATGTAAATGTATCACCTTCTTTGTTTTCTGTGATATTTATATGGCCCTAATTTTATACGTAAAGAAAATTAAATATCTTATTTTTAAAATATTTAGGTTTTGTTTAACTGCATCTCCCATTTTAAAACCTCTGCGCAATTTTTTTTCATTATCATTTTCGACTAGCAGATATCCCAGCCAATGGAAAATTGCTCATGTCTCTCCGATCCCCAAAAAAGGTGATAAAAGTGACCCCTCAAACTACCGGCCAATAGCCATTATTTCGGTCATTTCCAAAGTTATGGAAATTCTCGTTAACAAAAGGTATTTAAAGGATTAAAGGGTTACAGAGGTATTTTGCATAATAGGCAATATGGCTTTGGAAGTCAAAGATCTATAGGTGATATTCTGACATACCTCAATGAAAAGGTCAACACCAGTATTTACTGTACAGGTGAATCTGAGGTTGTTGCTCTTGATATCTCAAAGGTTTTTGATAGAGTATGGAATTCTACTCTTTTGAACATATGCCGAGCTGTTGGTCTTGGTAATCCTTTCTGCAAATGGATTGGGGATTTTATTTGGAATCGTCGTATTCGTGTCCTTGTCGACAGTTTTATGTCTGACATTTTTGAAATAAATGCTGGCGTTCCACAAGGCTCTGCCTTATCACCAACTTCTTTTTTGATTTTTATCAACGACTTACTCTGCTCAACCTAAAGAAGTCAGGCGACTCTGTCGAGCAAGTAACTTTTACTCCACTTAATTCTCGTCGTAATATTGGAGCGATTTATCTGTTTTATAGATATCTTGTAGGTAATGACACTTGATCTATTGAACTAAAATCAATTATGCCTCGTCTTAAACAATTTCAACGTAATACCAGAGGAGCTGCAAGTGCTCATTTACACATTACAAATTCCAAGATGGTTTAAAACTGGCTATGGAAACTCATTTGTTGTGAGAACTGCTAAGATGGGGAACATGCTAATATCTAGTGTGTTCCTCTCTGTCAATACTACGTTGTGTTCTACTCTGTACTACAATATGCAAAAATTCAAAACGAAGCTTTATAGGTTCGTTTCCAATCTTCCCACTAATTTCCTTTTAACTTACTATTTTCCTAAATAACTACACCTACATATGTATAAAGAAATCCGTTCCTAGGGTTTAGTTAGCGTGTAAAAAAAAATATGACCTGTAGCACTAATAACTACTTGGACGAGGAAATTTAAATTTAGGGACTGAAAACTGTTTTCTACTTGACTGGAATATTGTGAATGATGTTGTGAACTTTCAACTTGAATCTTTTGATGTTGTATACATAATTTATACTTTTATACTTTACTATACTATATACTATACTTTTATACTTTTTATACTTATATACATAAGTTTAGAAAACACATGGGGTGAAAGATAGTTCTACATTCATATTTTCGTATTATAAACAAATCTGCTTTCATCTCAACTAAATCCTTTATATGTTAACTCACTAATAAGAAGTTCTTATTTTTTTTAACATTACTTTTAATATGGATTTCTTCCTTGCTCATAATATCGGTATGGAAAAAATTGTTTTTCATTTGGTTTTTAATTTGATTCAACTATTATTTTATCATTGATTTACATATCAAACAAAATAAATTATACATATATAATACAATATACAATTAATACAAAATTAAAATAAAATGTGACAAATAAAATCCAGTTTAAACAAAAATTTCATTTCATCCTTTATAACTCACAATATAAAATAAAATATATTATAAATGCTAAATAGAGTTCTTATTGATTTTTCTCCTTTACCAAAGGTTTTCAAATAACTGTTCTAAGAAGTAAAAATTGCTACATTATCCCCTTATCTTTTTAAATATTATTATCTTCTCAACATGTACTTTTGGTATAAATGTACCGTTGTTATATAGAATTTAAATTCAGATTTATCTATCTTTAACTTTCACTCCATTCTTTTAAGGGATCAGAACAAACGTCATTTTTAGTAAATTGCTAGCATGTTGAAAAAAATAATTCAACTAGCTGCATGGTATTTCAACAAAATAATTTTTCACTGGGAAACTCAATACAGTCATTCACTTAATAAAATACTCCACAAAAACAAAAGAAACAAATATTCAAGGTAAATCCATAATGTATATAAAGGACATGTCTAGGTTTAATTTAGTATTGTTTCATATCATTATATTATGATTCTTTGATTGTCTCCGACAGATTAAAAAATGACATTGCATCAATTCTATTATTAAATTTATTAGTTATTTTTTCTATAATTTATGATACAAGTAACACTTTTTTAAAAAAAAAAAACATATGGTATAGTATAAGTTTAACTCTCAATTTTGTTGCTATTGTTTTTTTTTTTACAAATTTTTTTATGAAAAATTACTGTTATGTATTTATAAATTATGTTGTCTATACATAAAGAATACAAAAATATTAATATTAAAAGAACATTAATTTATTAATACTTTACACCTATTATATATTGTCATAATAAAACAAAATGATAGAAAAATTACAAAAATCAGACAATTCCCTAAAGGAAATTTTAATTTTATATTTTCTTTGTATGTATGTATGTATGTGTATGTATTATGTATATTTCAAATTAATTGTATAAATTTATATTATATATATATATTTTTTTTTATTATTTATTGTTATCTTAATAAGGTCATAAAAATTAACAAAAAAAAAATAATAAAAAAATTAAACGTTATTATAATTACATATTTTGACAGTCCGTCTATTTATTTTCTTTGATAGGAGCTGGGGTGCGAAAAAAGATAAATTCAATGTTAGTGTTATTTATATTAAATGTTTAGTGGGGCCTCGGTGGCCTGGTGGGTAACAGCGTAAACACCAAGGGAGTGTGAATTTGAATCCCACATATGTCGTAATAGTAATTCCCTCTTACGACATGTACAGCCACGCTTGAAAAAGAAAGGCTGTGTAATTTCCTTGTTACATTTATTTGACAGGAAAATGCTTTAAAAAAAAATCAAAAAAAATGTTTAGTTTGTTTCTTAAAATCTAAAATTAATTAGAATCTGAAAGTGTTTTAAAATCTACACATATGACTGGTCAACACATGATTCCTCCTAGTAAAATTTGTCTTATTGACAACGGTGTGGTTTTGTAAATTTTCAGAAAACAATAAACTGCACTTCATTACAAAGTCACATAAATAAGTAATATATATAGATAAAGTGTCTTAAAGTGGCTAAAATCAATCTGCTTGTACTGAGTGGACGTAAGCTAATAAAATAGGAATAAATATTAAAATAATTTTTATTATAAAATTTTTTATTATAACTGTTTAGTTAGAAACTTAATAGTTTGAATTGCAATTACAATTCATACAATACTCATTCTAAAGTTTTCTTTTATCCACTGCAATCGTTTTTACGAATAAAAACTTTACCTTTTTGATAAATTTGGTGTGTCTTCTTTTGTCTAATATTGTTTTAATAGCTAATTCTAATAGTACATAATGTCTCTATTGATTATTGAATAATGACTTTACGAATTTTTTTTACGAAAATAAAAAAAAATGGCATTAAATCCAAAAAAAGAATTGAGGAATTGATTTTTCATGTTAATAAGAAATTAAAAAAAATAATCAAACTTTTAATATAGTGATTATTATGTAGTGTTGACAAATAACTTACAGCAATACGAAACTAAAATGATATTTAAATACAATTATATTGTATTTCCGTTATATTATAACGGTTTATTGTGTTTTAACATAATGTAGTGATTAGTCTAGTGCAGATATTCATGATATTTAATATTAATTTATTTATTTGATTTTTTTTTTTTTTGATAGAAGGTGGGGTGCGAAAAAAAAATAAATTCAATGTTAGTGTTATTTAGGTGTTTTTTGATTTTTTATTTATTTTTTTCATAATAATGTATTTTTGAATAAAAATAACACGAGCACACGATGATAGAATGCTTAAATAATAAAACAAATGTTTTAAATGTATGATTATACTGCAGAATAACAAATTTGTTTTAATTAGGATTAAATCATTTTTTGGAAAAAAATGGTTTGTTTGGGTGCATATTATATACCTACCTATATATATGTATACATATATGCACCCATATGTGTCTTGTATAGAGAACTTTTTTGGCTCATTTACTTTTGATTTAAAATTTATATTAAGTATTTAAATAGTAAATTATGACTCTTTGAAGTAAGTTGAAAGTTCCATTGAACTTTTGTCTCAGTGTTAAGGACAGTAGTTCCCTATTGGACTTTTGGCCTTTTTTTAATGGGACTTTTTTATACCCTACACCTAAAGTATAGGGTATATTAACTTTGGTATGGTGTTTGTAACCACCAAAAGGAAGCGAGTTAGGTATAGACATGTATATATATTCTGAATCAGGATCACCGCCGGAGTCGATTTAGCGATGTCCGTCCGTCCGTCCGTCCGTACGCACGATAACTCAAAAAATAATGATGCTATCTTGATGAAATTTATATAGTAGGTTACTAATTACGAAAGAAAGGCTAAGTTCGAATCTGGACAAAATCCGTCCATGGGTTCGGATTCTGGAAGCTTCCGAATGATTCCGGGCTTTTGGAGATAATCTCCGCAAACGAGATTATCTCCAAAAGCAACAAAGATAGAACCTTCAAATTTTGTACAATGATGTTTCTTCCCGTTCGATTTATGTCTCTGAAATTTAAGAGGATTTGGTCCATGGGTTTGGGTTTTGGAAGCTTCCGAACGAGCACCAGAACAAATGAGATTATCTCCAAAACCAACAAAGATAGAACCTTTAAATTTGGCAGGGCGGTGTTCTTTCATGTTTTATTTAAGTCTCTGAAATGTGAGAAGATTTGGTCCATGGGTTCGGCTTTTGGAAACTTCCGAACGAGCCCCAGAGCAAACGAGATTATCTCCAAAACCAATAAAGATAGAACCTTTACTTTTGGCAGAATGGTGTTCTTTCATGTATGATTTAGTTCTCTGAAACTTAAGAGGATTTGGTCCATGGGTTTGGATTTGGAAGCTTCCGAACGAGCACCAGAGCAAATGAGATTATCTCCAAAACCAACAAAGATATAACCTTTAAATTTGGTAGGGTGGTGTTCTTTCATGTATGATTTTGGCCTCTGAAATTTAAGAGGATTTGGTCCATGGGTTTGGATTTGGAAGCTTCCGAACGAGCACCAGAGCAAATGAGATTATCTCCAAAACCAACAAAGATATAACCTTTAAATTTGGCAGGGTGGTGTTCCTTCCCGTTCGATTTATGTCTCTGAAATTTAAGATGATTTGGTCCATGGGTTTGGATTTGGAAGCTTCCGAACGAGCCCCAGAGCAAATGAGATTATCTCCAAAACCAATGAAGATATAACCTTTACTTTTGGCAGAATGGTGTTCTTTCATGTATGATTTAGGCCTCTGAAATTTAAGAGGATTTGGTCCATGGGTTTGGATTTGGAAGCTTCCGAACGAGCACCAGAGCAAATGAGATTATCTCCAAAACCAACAAAGATATAACCTTTAAATTTGGCAGGGTGGTGTTCTTTCATGTTTTATTTAAGTCTCGGAAATGTGAGAAGATTTGGTCCATGGGTTCGGCTTTTGGAAACTTCCGAACGAGCGCCAGAGCAAACGAGATTATCTCCAAAACCAATAAAGATAGAACCTTTAAATTTTTTATAATGATGTTTCTTCCAGTTTGATTTATGCCTCTAAAATTTAAGAGGATTTGGTCCTTGGGTTCGGATTTTGAAAGCTTCCGAACGAGCCTCAGAGCAAATGATATTATCTCCAAATGCAACAAAGATATAACCTTTAAATTAGGCAGAATGGTGTTCCTTCATGTTTGATTTATGTTTCTGAAATTTGTGAGGATTTGGTCCATGGGTTCAAATCTTGGAAGCTTCCGGACGATCCCCAGAGCAAACGAGTATATCTCCACAACCAACAAAGATAGAACTTTTATTTTTAGTACAAAGGTGTTCTGTTATGTTTCCTTTTCTGTAAAATTGGAAACTGACATTTGAAAGAATTTGAACCATGGGTTCGTATTTTGGAAACTTCCGGACGAGCACAAGAGCAACGAGCATATCTCCAAAACCAACAAAAGTAGAACCTTTAAATTTAATAGAATGGTGTTCTGGCAAGTTTTCTTTATGTTCCTGAGATGGATTCGATGAATTGGAGTGGCAATTCGGGTAGCTGACACAAACATCCCAAGGACTACCAATCTCCGAAAATAATTAAGATAGAAACTTAAAATTTTATACAAGGGTGTCAAGCATATCCCAAGCGGATGCCTCTTTTACGTTCTTGAAATTCGAGTTGAATAAGACAGAAAAGGGAAGAAGTTCAAGCAGCTGCCAAAAACACTTATGGATTGTTAATTTAATTCGAATTATTCAGGTGTAGGGTATTAATAAGTCGGTTGCATCGACTTACTGTTACATTTACTTGTTTTCACTAAAGTGAGTCGAAAGTAAGCTATTGAAGTAAAAAGGAATTCCGCAATCAAAAACGTGAATAAGGTAATTTTGTTTTATGAGTCCAAGACCTATATAAGGTTAGTCAGGGGAGACTTTATTGTGGGGTGCTGTAAAGCCTTTGAGACGAAAGTATTATAAAATAATTTTGATTAATAATTAATTGAGTTGTTGTTTTTACTAAATATTATTATCTCAACCTAAAAAAAAATTAAATAAAATTCCAATTTAGTAATACTTAAATTATTAATATATTAGTTTCACTCCCTTAGACCATTCATCTATCTGTCTTTTTATAAAACTTCTACACTGTTTAAGATAGAACCATTAAATTTTAACCATGTATAGATATTTTATAGATATTCTTCTTTCATGTATGTATATTTTCTTTAAAAAAATTAATGTGACTTGAATTGTAAAAACAAAATTTTGTAAAATTTTCTACATTTATTACTAATTACTACATTTATTAGACCTTTGAAATTCTAAGTGAACAAAATACTGTAAGTTTTCTTTTAAAATTTTTTGTACACTCCCTGAATCCCAGCTTAAGAGTAATTTGGGGGCGCAAATTGAAATTTTCCTATAAAGGCACCTGTACAAACTTTTTCGAAGAAAAACAGAAATATTAAAGCTTCAACATTATATGTTTATTTTTATGTTAACAGATTTTTTTAATTAAGTATATAGAGTTGCTTTTTGCGTGTCTTTAGTGAGTGAAGATTGATGTTATGTTCATATTTATTGGCTACTTTTATCTATTCTATTCTTACATAACATAGTTGATTTTTGTGAAAGCAAATTGGAAAATAGTTACAATATCTCAAATAAGATCAATTATTACTAATGTAAACTTTAACCGCACGATTAACTACGAATTTATATTTCCCTTAATTAACTCAGTGGCAAATATTACACATCAGCAACCTCATGTTTTTGAGTTAGAGTACAGAGATCAATGAGTTTAAGCCTAGAATCATAAGGTGATAATATATAGTCGGGTTTGATCTGGGCATATGACTAAAGCAAATTTCAAAAACATTTTCTGAATTGTTTTCATTCTTGAACTGTGAATTTCATAGAATGCAAACCAAACTTGAATTGCATATTCAAGGTTAAGTCACGCATCTAAGCATCAAATTCAAGCATCGCGCATTTTCTTTAATAATTATTATTATTATAATGCATTTTAAAACTTAAATGTTTGTCAAAATATACACCCAAATTCCTAATTGATTGTACTCTATCTAAGATTGCACGATTAAAGAAGTATTTAAATATGAATAATTTTTTACGACGAATAAAATATTATGAATGCATATTTTGTAACGTTAAGTTGAAGGTTATTCTTAGAGCACTAGTAGTAAAAGTTATGAAGATAATTTTGTAAATTTATTGAGTCTCCATACTCATAAATTTTTTTTAAATTTTCATATTATCAGCATATATCTTTATATCGCCATTGCAAATAACAGAAATCACAATCATTAATTGAAATAATAAACAACATTGGGTCCAAATGACTATCTTAAAATACTCCTTAATTCGATAAGTAAAATAATGAAATGTACGATCTGAAAAGCACGCTGTAGCTTTTGTCAAAAATATTAACCTAGTAAAATACTTACTATATAGTGAAAAACACTTATATAACACTAAAACTTATATATTTGTTTTTGAATATTCCATATACTAATGGGGTTCGAAAACTTTTAATTATAACTGTAATAAAGGTTTATGTTTTAGAATTAAGTAAGTATCGTGCAAGATGGTATACTTTATATTTACAGAATCTTTTCTTTATTTATTATTTATTTATTTAATATATAAAAAATTATTTTTATTAACAAAAATTATTAAAATAAATAAGTCAATTTGTTTTTTTTTTTGATAAAAATAATTTTATATTTTTAAATTAAATCATTAGTTCAAATAATAAGTGACCTATAAAGTATTAAAACTAAAACTTGTATCTAAATACAGGTAACCATCCTATAACACGGTAGATACGTTCCCAGAAAATGACGTGTAGTTTAAATCGTGTTGTTTGAAGTAGTATAAAAATTAAAAATAGTGGTTATGCTTAGAAAGGGTGGTTGGTGGTGGTTAATATAAATGTTTTCTTTTAAATCACTGCATTTTTAATCGATACATACATATGTACACGTATGCACATTAATAATATGTAAGTAAGAAAATGATTTTTACAAAAATAATATTCTGGCATTTTCCCAATTGTATTTAATTTTTACTTTTTAGCCATTTCATTTTTAATATGTATGTATACAAAAAAAAAAGTGTAACCGTGTTGTATAGGGTAACAGTAACGTGTTATAACAGGGTAATCCGTAAATTTCTGGACGTGTGAGAGAGATATCGTGTTGGAGGAGGGTTACCTGTAATTGAAATAAACTCTAAATGAATTTTGATGAAAAAAAAAAAAAAAGAAGAAGAAAAATCTATTCTTTATCAATAATTTGTTTGATTTGTAATGCGTAACGAATGAGTACGCGATTTTTTTTTTAACGAACAATAAGAAGGTATGGTGTAACGACTAACATTTACCTACGTATATATTTTAATAATGTATGTTGGTCACGATTTATACGCGTTATGTGCCAACTTATTGTAGAATACATATACATATATATGCATATATATATTATGCTTATATGAAATATATGAATGTGTATTGTATATATGTACATATATGTATTGTATGCGAATTATTAAATTTTGATGTTGAATATTGGTTATGCAGTATAGAGAGTACTAGGGCACTTAGAGGTACAAGGTGTTTGCGATGTCATGATTAAATGTTACTATTCTATATACATATACATATTCATATAAATATATATTTATATATATATATATAGTTTATTATATATTTTTATGTTCTATTCAATTTTTTTGTAATACTTATATTCTATATATTATTTTTCTTTTATGCTTACTTTTGTATTGTTTATTTGTTTTTTAATAAAAAAAAAAAAAAAAATTTTGTGAAAATTGATTTATAGGTTTTTCTGTTTTGAAGGTAATACTTTTTTTTTTTCTTCAAAAGACATAAAATAAAAAATAAAAAAAATAGAAAGGGTGGTTAGATGAATTTGATTTTGAATAGATAGAAGAAACCTGAGTAGAAAGTTAAAGTTAAAAAAAAAAAAAAAATAGAAAATATGTTAAAGAAATATGTGTAGGTACCGTTATTATGCTTTAGTTAAAATAGCATATGTTTAAATTAGATTTTTATTTTTTATTTTGTACCTACTTTAGTTCAGGTTGAGAAATTATTTGAAAAAAATTTTTCATTCATGTTATTATTATTATTATCAATATGTCCTTGGCTTATTTCATATTCTGCAATCATAAAATATTTAAATATTTGAATTTATTTTGCTATCAAACTTTTACCCATCATCAAATGAGAATAGAAATAACCAGTTAAATATTATTTTACAATAACAACAACAACAAAAAAAATTAAAAAAAGAAAAGAAATATTAATGTTTTGAATATTAAATATTTATGACAGTAATAGGGATATTTCTGGATGGTATATATTATTATATAAGTACTATGTATATATAGATATTTTATTATTTGATAATAAAATTTAATATTATATGTTTCGTTATAATTTAGTATACATATACCTATTAGATAACATAAAATGAAAGAAAAGAGAAAGAAGGAATAAAAAATAAAATATTGGTATCAAAATGCCATTAGATCATGACGGATTATTTCCTATTATAATATATATATATATATTATAAAGTTATTGGAAATAAAATATTTGATTAAATAGGAAATTCGAAGTATATAGTAAGGAAATCGTTTATAAGATATACTATTTATCATTCTATTTTCTTTTATATTTTTTTATGAAGCTGGGTAGGGGTGGTGTGTGTTAAATTTACTTTAAAAAAGTAATTATTAAAATGTTGCTCAAATTTTGGTGCTCCTCAATTGTTTCAAAACTTTGTATGTTCTTATTTTTTTACGGTATGGATGGTGAGAATCATCAAAAGATACTGTAGGCAACACGGTTGTGTAAGACTTTAACTCTCTAAAAAACACCTGAACTAATTTTAAAGACTAACCATTAATTTTGTGTTAACTCTTGTAAATCTACTAGGGCCGCAGAATTTCGTAAGCTATACGTTTATCTTTAAATCCAAAAGACTAGAATTCTTTTAAATCTGGTATTGGCACTTTCGGAATGTAGGAGTAGGCAATCTGAAAAATAGCGATCTACGAGCCAATAAATTTCTCTGTATTTCGATTCTAGTTCGATTTATTAGAAAAATAATATCCTTAGAAACTGTTTCATACTTCATTTAGTTTTTAATTGTTTTGAATTTGCAATTGATTTCACAATTTATTAAGCATTCATCAGTTTTTGACAATTTTATGTTTTCTTGAAGCTTAAATGTTGTAGAATACATTTAAACGGTTGAATTCTTCAAAAAAAAGTTTGAATTTTTTAAGGAATGTTTATTAAAGACTACAAAATTTTCTTCTTCTTATGATAATTTTCAATATCAATGTTATTGTCTGTTCTTTTCTGTTTTTTTTTTTTAAATATGTACATAACTTGTTTTGGTAATTAAAATAAAATAAAATAAAATAAAATAATGTTTAATGTTTTGGAACAAACAATAAAGTAACTCTACTACAAAGTAAATGTATTCACCTAGATATAGAAGAAAATAAGGAAACGAATAAACTTGCAAAAGTAGATATCGTAACACCCTTAACAAATCCTAAACTTAATAAGAAAAGTCCCGAGCATAAGTAAACACAAAATAAGAGAAATATTAAAAATGGAAGAGGAAAATTGTGGAAGCAAATTATGGGCTCAGTGAAAATTACGGGTGCAGATAATCTAAGGAGTTTCTCGAAAACTATAACCGTAAAAGATATGCGAAAAACATCAGATCCAAACTTCAATCAAAACAAACTGAGAATTGTGGTGAGACATTTCTGGCGAAAGGAACACTTAAAGAAAATTGCTCAGTGAAAATTACGGGTGCAGATAATCTAAGGAGTTTCTCGAAAACTATAACCGTAAAAGATATGCGAAAAATATCAGATCCAAACATCAATCAAAACAAACTGAGAATTGTGGTGAGACATTTCTGGCGAAAGGAACACTTAAAGAAAATTGCTCAGTGAAAATTACGGGTGCAGATAATCTAAGGAGTTTCTCGAAAACTATAACCGTAAAAGATATGCGAAAAATATCAGATCCAAACATCAATCAAAACAAACTGAGAATTGTGGTGAGACATTTCTGGCGAAAGGAACACTTAAAGAAAATTGCTCAGTGAAAATTACGGGTGCAGATAATCTAAGGAGTTTCTCGAAAACTATAACCGTAAAAGATATGCGAAAAATATCAGATCCAAACATCAATCAAAACAAACTGAGAATTGTGGTGAGACATTTCTGGCGAAAGGAACACTTAAAGAAAATTGGAATATTGGTGAATGATTGTTCATGCAGATTCTGTTAAGAAATAAAGAATTTCCAACACACATTATTCTAATAAATGGCGCATCTTTACTCTGAGCAAGTGCACCTGATGCACTGAACAGATCTTTAGTTTCTTGTAGACAGAAGGGCTGACAGAAGTATTATAAGTAGAGGCGATATTGGGTATACCACTTAAATAATCTATAGTCGAATCTAATATAATCCAGTTATTAAAGTTTGTTTTTTTCTTTTCTTATACTTTTAATAATATCATTCCCTTTCCTCTCTCTAGAACATGGACACAATTTTTCTTGACCTTTCATCCTGTCTCGTTTTCTTTTACAATTTTTTCTTTATTTATATTTTAATTTTATAAAGTCGTTTCCTATTCGACTGTTCCTTAGAATATACATATATGCATTATGCGTGAGTATATCAAATTTTCCAAATTCGATTACAATAAAACTGAACTGAATTGCAAAACTGAAATGTTTAAAATAGTTTATAACATTCTATTCATGTTGACATGTAATTAAAAATATTTAAATTTTTAATGAAAATTTCTTTAAGAAAATCTAAAACCTATTCTAAAATCATTTTAAATTACTAATTTTTTATTTTTTCTTAAAAAAAGAATTATATTAAATTAAACCAAAATTTTTCCTAACTTTAATTAAAAATATTTTTTCTTTTCTTTTATTTTCAGGTAAGGATCATAAAAATGCTGCTAAATTTGTCACCTGCAAATAAATTTCTTATCTTTTTTTACCGTAATTTTTATATTATCGTATGCTTAAAATATAACACAGTCTACAAATGTTTTAATTCTTTAAATTGGTATTATGAACTTTGTAAGTTTAAGAAAACTGTATGTGTATGTATAAGTATACACCTATATAAATATTTTGGCTAGACATTGTCCTTAGAACTTTTATCAGAGTAAAGTGCATTTTTAATTCTTATTAAATAAAAGTAAATGTACAGTAAGACAAAAAAGTTATTAATTTTTTAATCTTCATAAGTTTTTTGAACTTTTTTATCAGTAATAATTTTTTACATGTGGTTAATCAAAGCAGCTGGACACACGAAAAGAAAAGAACCACCTATATAAAAAGTATAAAGAAATAATCAGAATATTCCTAAACTTTGTGTTCTTTCTTATCATAAAAGTTTCATATGCACATATTTTAAAAGGAAAATTTTTTTCTAAAAAAATACCCACATAATATTGTCAGATAATATTTTTTGGTTTTTCATTTTTTTTTCGATAAAAAATTATTTTGATGTTGAATTTGTAAATGTTGTAAAAAAATTTATAATTTAAGCTTTGAAAATAGGAAATGAATTTTTTTTTGTTTTTTTTTATAAAATAATTTTTATGACTGGCATTTTACTTTTATATCAATTGAAAAATTCATTATGGTTTTTTGGTATTCATATGATAATATGAAAAAAAAAAAAACAGAAATACATTTTATGTCAGATTCTTTCAATTTCAATTTTATTTAAGAGTCATGGCCTTAAAAAAAAAAACACTCTTTATGTAACTTTACAATTTTTTAAATGTCAGCAAAAAAATTTTAAAAAAAAATTTGCTACAAATAATTATTAAAAAAAAAAAAAAAAATATTTATTTTTTGCAAATAGTAGATTAGAAAAATACGTAGACGTTTTCTTTTTTTTCTTTCTTAGATATTTCATTCGAAAAGAAAATCGATAAAAAATTTATTATCAGTGATGTGTTTATATTATATATTTACAGATCGATTCTAAATTTTTAAATAACAGATTTTTAATATTGATTGCAAAAAATAGGTTTTTACATTAAAAGTATGTTTATACGCTATCCAAACTCTAGGATAGGATTCCTTTTAAGAAAGTTATAGTAGGTTTAGATAATGAAGAGAAAAATTGGACGGAAGTATGATAATTAGAGAAGAGTTGGCAAGTAAATTTTAAATAATATACTATATCTATCAGTTTCCGTAATCAGTTTTAAACCGCATCTAGAAATTCCCACCGTGTAAAAATAAGTAGGTATTTTAAATCTCACTCGTATTGAGTTCGAACGTTAAATTTAACATTATTCTTTCAAAAACGTGGTGAATTAAGGCAAATGTTGTTAGATCTGTTCAAGTCACGTACATTAAAAAAAAAGGTAATTGCCCTTCAGTTTCATTAAACTAAATTAAGAGATCTAAACATCAAATCAGTAAAGGAAAGTGCTCAAAACACAACTCTGGAATAGCAAAAAAGACAAGAAACTCATCCAAGCTAACTTACGAAACAACTCCTACGAATAGATTCGAGTAGACGGCCAAAAAGATATTACCCAATCGATATATCAACACGTTCTAAACAAAAAAGAGTAAAGAAATAGAAATGGACGTTTAAAGTGCCATTAAATTTGATAATCTTTTACAAAATTTGAGGAGTCTACTTTAATAAAGTACCAAGATATGAAGATATAAATTTTGCAACTACTCGAACACGTTATATTAAATTGTTATATTATTATTATTTCAGGGCTATAAGTGACCCTGCTACCTTTTGATGTAAATCTATTGTGTTCCTTCTGTTACTACGTGTTGTGGATTTTACTATTTGTTGTGGATTTATAATAATTCGGTCAGTCTTAATATTTCTAAGAAAGCAAAAATTTTTATAAACACACGCTTTGTTGGAGTAATCAAATTTTCCATTAGTCGTTGGCATAAAACTTTAATTTCTTTGGACAAAATTTTAAATACCGAGCTTACATAAACATTGGTTTATGCTCATATACAAAAAGAAGATGTATGCCAGCTATACGAACCTCTAGACCAATAAAATTTTACAAAGCTAGCAAATGCTTAGTAAAGGTGAAATATTAAAAATTACAGAATCCTAGCTGTATATTCTTTTTGGTGATAAATTTTTAAGATACTTATGTAACAAAATGATTTATGATCTCATCGTCTCATTGTACATATCACCACTATATTAACAGAAACAATTTAGCTAATACTTATCAACTAAAGAATCAATTTTATTAGATTATTAGATCAGATGTTACATCAGAGTTATGCAATATTATAGGAAGCTTATAATATCAAAATATACTTGGCCTCCTCAACAATGTTCGTTTCACGTCAATTTATCACAAAGGATATGAAAATATTTGTCAACCCTATTTTATTTTTTATTTTTTTTCTTGATCAGATGAATTATCACTGTTAAGTGTTGATATGTTATCCTATAGTTATTTAAACATAACTGTTATCTTTAAATTTTCATTTTTTATTTGTATCATATTTGAATTTTTTGTTTTTAACAAATTCTACGTTCGAATGAATTGCTTAAGTGTGGCATTTTTTGAACCAATGTCATTCTATACATTATACATACTTTAGATTCATACAAAGAATAAAAAGTTTTATGTATGTGTTAATTTATCATTATATAATTATTGTATATGTGATCTCTTTTCTGTTTAGATAATTTGCTAAATTCTATTTCCTTAACAATTAAAAGAAAATAACAGCATGAATGGTTAATGATTTCAAAAAGCAAATGCTTACACTTGAGGTTCATTTTTATAAGGTTTATAAATCTTTTAACCACAATTCCTAGTTTTATTTGAATATTGAAACATCAATGAGAAATGTATAATTTTGTATATACATACATATATATATGTATTAGTATTTGATAAGAATTTTCTTAATTATTGCCTTTATATGATGCGCCCATTTTAAACTATATGCATGATGCACTTAGATTATCAATTCAAAAAATTTTTCCACATATTTTATGTTCTTTTTTTTTTGTTTTTGTTTTTGTTTAAGAGTAGAAACACATAAAAATATGATAGAAATTTTCACTTGATATTTTTGGAATTTAAACATAATTGTTTTAGTACTAGATTTTCATTTCTTTTTGTTTTTCTTTTTTTCCAGAAAAACCAACAAATCCCTTAGGCATTTGTTTTTTTTATTTATTTTTATGTTTTCGTTTTTTCTTTTTGGTGTAGTTGTTTTAATCCTTTTTTAGTGTTATATCCTAAAAAATTCTGCAGTTATATTTTTGCAACCAAAGAAAAAAAAAAAATATAGAAATTCTTATAATTTGGTAAAATTTATTCGACCTAAATTCATTCATACAAGTGTATATAGTTACTACTGATACAACGGTATTTGTTTTATATGTCTATATACATATGTATATGGCTTTATTTGTGCTTATGTTAGTTTTTATGTTTAAAATGTCAAAAAAAATAAAATAAAAAGAGTATCTTTTTATTTAGAGATAAACATTTACTGCTTGCTTAAATTGTTAAAGTCAAAATCCCTCATTAGGTCGGTTTTATTTTTATTTGGAGACAACAATTCCAATTTTTTGTTTTTTTTTTTTTGTTATTTTTCGTTAAATATTTTTATTTGAAAAATAAAATAAAAGCATAAATTAAATAAAAGTAAAGATAAAAGAAGATAAAGAAAAAGAAGAAGAAAAATGATTAACTTTAAATTGTATCTGGTTTATTAAGAAATGAAAATATATTATACAAAAGTTTACATTTGATACAATTTGTAAGAATTTGTATAATATATAGAAATATATTAAAAAAGCTAATCCTTTTATTAATGCTTTTGAATTGGGTTCAAGAGAATAAAAATGCAGGCAATTTTAAAAATTTGTAAATAAATATATACCAATATTTTATATGTATAGATATGTACAGATAGTTTTTAGTAAGAAACTTGTAACTTGTACTTTTCATAGATCATTGATTTCAGAGCGAAAGAACGCAGAAAGATCTTGAGAACAGACACAAGAAAGCCTTTTGAACATTAGAGAAAAGAGGGAAATTTAAAAGTTCTAAAGCACCTTAAACTCAACTATATTTTGGCGAAGCTTGGTCAACATCAAACTTAATGAGTAAGAAATTCCAGATGTTTATCAATAAGTGCCTAAGAATAATGTGTAGATTATTCTGGTTAAGAACACTAACAAATGAAGCTCCGTCAAATATAAAAAGTCTTAGGATGAAATCCACAAGGAACTGGAAGATGCGGTCGACCGAATAACACCCTGACAATGAACAATTCTTCGGAAACTGAATAAAATTAACATATCCTGGAAAAATGCGAGATCAATCACTACGAACCTAGTTCGAATTAAATATCTAGTGAAGGCTTTATGCTCCCTAGAAGATTAAGGATAAAAAAAAATTCCAATAGCCCTAAAAAGTAAAAGCTTCAAAGGAGTTAATCATTTTTGCTTGATTTTTAATTTGCAATTTCATTTCTTACATTTGTTAAACTAACCGAGAATTGCGTAACATGCGGACAGATAATTTTGCTAAACAGAATTCAAATCAGCTTTAAACCTACTCTTTACGACCTAAATCATCATTTTTAAAAATGCTACTCTTTGAAAATGAGAGAAAACAGATTAATTTACAAATTTTGAAACACTCTTAATCCTTCTTCAATTTCCCTTAACAATTCTATATTATAATACCTAGATAGATTAGGAGAATTACCTCGGTCAGGTTACCTCGGTTATGAAGGACGAAATTTAACTTAAACATTTCAATGATTCTATATTGCAATACGTGCATGAAGTATATAATAAGATATTCATTCATATTAAAAAGTCATTTTCATAAATATTTCTGAAAATTTATCAAACCTTGCCTATTGTTATATTTCGCTTGGTGGAATATCGACGCATACTTAAAATCAGTTACAACTCTTGAAAAAAAAGAACAATAATTAAAATATTAGAATTATTTGTTAGTTCAAACTTTTACTAAATTGTAGCATTTACCTTTAAATGTCAACTATCAATTATATTAACACACCTGCCTGTCTGTACAGCAAGGAAAATTTAAAAAACTAATGAACTTTGAAAATTGAAAAAACTTAACTTGACGTCAACAAAGATAAAAGGGTTAACAACAACATAAAATAGTAAGGATTTTAGTAGTTAAAGAGAATTGCATTTATTTATTTGTTTATTGTGTAATAAATAATGTTATATGTGTGTATTAAAATTGTTTATTCGATTTAAAATCATTCAAAGAAAATATTTTGTTTTTAAACCACAGTGAATCAAAGGATATTTGGTATTAGTTATGGTTTTTTTTATTTTTAAATTTATTGGAAGGTGACTATGTTATAAAATAAAAAAAAATTATTACTTTAAGAGTTAAAAGAAAAAGCTCTAAAAATGTTGAAAAAAAAAAAAAATTTAAAAGAAGTTTTACTTTTATCATAAAAGACTCGGAAGCGTGGTGTACATATTATATATAGTTTGTATCGGCTGTTTAATTTTTTATTTTGCATAAAATGTTAAGGTTTAAAAAAAGGTGTTGGTAATAAAAAAAATGTATGGGTATTTTAACAGGATTTCTTATTAAATATGTTTAAGTTAGTAATTGTAAAGTGTGAACTTATGTAATTGAAGTTTGTATTTAGACCAATAAAGTTTGACCATTTTTTGACCGTCAAAATATTTTATTTGCAAAAATAATAAAAAATATTTCCTTAAATAACTTTAAGATATCTAATGGATTCAATAGGAATCTTTGTAAAATTAAATTGTCTTGATATTGTTTGGTAGGGAAGATAGACACCTAATCATCATATCTTATCTAATTACCTGGGCCCTGCGACGACACCGTTATGCGCACTAACTCTGGAAGACGCTCGCTTACCACAGTGGTTTATAAAGTGAATTAATGCTCCTACAGAATTGGATGATTTTCCAATGATCAAGCGTCTTAAATTTATTTATAAGAATATTTAAGGTAAGGACCTTAAGGCAGGACCTTATTTTTAAGTATGTATATTTATTTAAGGTAATCTTGTTTTTTGAAGAAAAAGTTCAAAATAGGTATGGAGGGAAAATTTTAATAATAAGTGTTTTAAGTTTAAATCTCTTGATTATACAAAAGTCCGTGACTGTCAATTTTTTCCTCAGTAATCCAAGATAATAATAAAAAACCTAAAAACAAAAAATTATTGAACAAGTAAACTATATGTAAAGAAAGTACATGTCAATAAAAGGGCAAAATTTAAATTGAAAGGGAATTTTTTTTGTGCTTAAAAGGTATATATAATACGTTTTTTTTTGTTATTTCTAACCAATATTATCGTTTTTTTTTCATGAAAAAAAAGAAAAAAACATGTTTTAATATAAAATTAAATTTGAGTAGAAAAAGAAGGCTGCAAAACCAAAATGCATCATAATATGATTTAAAAAAAAAAAAACAAAACTGATAATCCCTATGATGAAAAATATGAATTTGACCCAAATACATATTGCAAAATTAGAAAAAGAAAAAAAAGTAGGAAAAATATTTTTGCATTTTGCATATTTAAAAAAAAATATTTTTTTAGTAGTTTTATTTCTTTAATTTTGTTATATCCTACTTTCAATTCTTATAAATAGTGAACATAAATATAGGTTATATAAATCAGAGGTGTTCGTGCCATTGATATAAGTCAATAAATATTGTTTTTAATTCAAGCATTTCTATTAAAATTCATTTCTGCATCGTTTGTCAAAAAAGAAAAAAAATTGCATAGTTTATGGCGCATGTTAACAAGATTTGACAAATCTTGTTCATTATTTTAAATGATTTATTTTATGCATTTTATACAAACTTCTACTGAAAAATAGTAATTCTTTCTACTGAAAAATAGAAATAGTTCTTCTTTCTAGTTAATAGTTCTTCTTTCTACTGCAAAAGGGAACATAAAGTTTCGTTTAAAAAGGGGATTTAAAGTTTCGTTTAAGTTCCCATGTAATTGAGGTAAAATTTTCTATATTTTATTTTATATTGTGCTTTAAAAAAAATTAAAAAAAAAAAACGTCGTCGCTGATATTTTAAAAAACATATTATATTCATATACATAATATATTTAAAACTATTTAAAATACTATATATTGATATATTGTTTGTTTATGTATTCTTTATAGTTTTGTTTTTCATTCATCTAAATTATAGGTGTATGTTTCGATTGCATCCATTTAAAACTTAAAAATTACTTTTATATTTTATTTTTGGGGACATGTTCAAGATAAAACACAAAAAAAAACAAAAAAATTAAATAAATAAAACCACAATAACAAATTAAATGGAAATGTAAACTTTTAGGCGCAATTTTATTACTTAAATGTACATTTTACTTCAGAATGCTTTTAATTAAATATTATATATATATTTTTGAATGTTTGTTTATATGTAGGTATATAAAGCAATTTATAAACAAGAGAAAAAATAATGTCATTCAATATAGTTATACAGTAGAAATACATGTAAGTTTTAAAAGTTTTTAATTTTGTTTGGTAAACAAATTTTCATTTTATTAAAGGTTTTTTTTTTTTTACAATTAATTCTTTATTTAAAGTATAAAAGTTTTTTTCTTTTTTTTTTTGGCAAAAATCGATGTTTTCAATTAAGTTTCTGTACTATTTTATTATATAATTGAAAAAACAGCAGGACTTTATTTTCTACCTTATTTTCTAACATTTTCTACCCAATTTAATTTTATCTTTGTGGCGTTTAAAAAAGGAAAATTAGTTGTGTTGTGGCTTATAGGCTTCGGAAAATCATTGTTATTGCAGAAAATTTTATACTTTATTCTTATAAAGTAATGAAAGAAAGTAAAAGTATTTAAATTATCCTACTGATTTAACAATACTTGAGGTCCTGCTAAGGTTATTGTAAAACAGTTTTTTTTTTTATAGGTAGCCATTTTATAAATTTGAGAGATTCAAACTGAAGTTAAGTTTATTTATAAAAATCTTTTTAAAGATGAGATTCAGTCTCTTTATGATATGTTGAGCTAAATTGTTTATTAAAAAACAACAAATTTATTATGGTCTGTTTGAAAAGTTTATTTAAAATATGTTTTCATATGTTTTCTAATGCAAAACGTTTGGGGTTTATTATCAATTAAAATAAAATTTTGTTTTTTGTCTTTTACATACAATAATGGCTTTAAGGATAATAACTATATTTGAAAGCACTATTTATGATAGTAGTTTTAAATCGTTTTGTTTTTAAATTTTTATTTTTTTTTTATATTAATAAATTTTAAATGGTGTTAAAATTTTGAATTTTTTATTAGTATTAAATATAGACAACATTTATATGGAATTTTGAAAGTTTTTCTGGAACAAGTAGACTCATAAGAATAAAGAAATTTTTACTCGTTTTATATTTTTGTTAAAAACTTTTTCTTTTAAAAATAATTATTTCTCTAACACTTTGCATGCCACGTTTTGTTACTTAAATCTATCAATTAAAGTGAAATTTTAAAATCGATTTCTCGACATTACAGTAGTTGGTAACACTCTCCTTGTAAATACCTATGATTTGCCAATAATTTGCACTTCAGCCAGTTTGCATTTCAGCCCAGTTTTATAAATTTTTTAATCTCAATCAGAATTGGTGAGAATCCTTTTAGTAGGCTTTGCATCTTTCGTTCGTGATTTTTTTTAGTATTGCTTGGTCAGCATATCTATTGGTTTCAGTTTCAATAAGATTTATATCATTATTATCTATCATCAATCGGAATATTCAAATATGAATGACATTAAAAAAATTAGTAAAATCAGTAATATCGTGAAATTGATTGAAAATCAAACGAAAATATGATACCTAACTTAAATGTACATAACTAACTTAAAAAAAATCAATGTATAAAAGTTTAGGCCTAGGCTTCCAAGGAAAGTTTTGCAAATATAGCTTGGCTCGCAGTGTGTTAAATTATAACTAGCATACTAACATAACATATCAAGTTTTTTTTTGGTTTTTTTTAAGTTTTTCTAAAGTTATATGAAATTTTTTTTTATCTTGTCCTTAAAAAGAGTTAAAAGCTTGTGGGTGTTAAACAAAACAATTTTTTTAGTATTTTTGTGTCTTAAAATCAGGATTTTTCTTGTATATCTTAAGGATCAATTTTGCATTATATTATATGAAGACTTTTGTCTTCTAGATAGGTTTTTGTTATTTTTGTTTTTCTTATCCTTTCTTAAAAAAAACACAATTTATTGGAAAATTGCTTTAAATTTTTTTAAATTTCATGAAGAATTTATCTTTAATTTTTTTTTTTGAAGCATAATGGAAAATATATTTAAAAATTTATTTATTTTTCTATATTATGTATCTAAAAGATATAAGTAAATACTGCAGGCTTTTGGGGATTACAATTTACAACAAAATATAGTTATTGCCAATAAGTTTTTAAAAAAGTTTTGAATTTTTTATGGTTTTGTTTTTCATATTAAAAGACTTATATTCGACTTGATCTACACCCACATAATTAAAACTTTTTTTTTGGATAGAAATTGTTGAATAATATCTATAAATTGTATCGAATTTGGTTTAGTTCATTAAGTATCAAATCAAATGAAATAGTATCGATTTTGAATTTGTTAAAAAATATAATTATTAGTTTATAAAATTTTGAGAATTTAAAGAATTTGACGATTTAATTATAAATTATGAAAAGTTGGGGTTATTTAGGGATGTTTTGTGTTTTATTAAAAATATTCAAATGATAATTCTGAAACAGAATAAAAGAATATGAAACAGAAAAAAAAAAAATTTTAAAAAATATTTGATTTGAAGGGACTGTAACTCCGTAATGAACATAAAGAAGTTGTTCTACAACATTAATTTGTTTCCGAAGGATTATAAGATCTAATAAGATTGATCGGACGAACGAACGGACTAATGAGTATAATTTTGTATTTTTATAAATGATCAATTTAACCGTTAACTATAGGTCCTAGTCCTACAATTATCACACGAGAAATCTAGCTAAAGCTTCAACAAAAATTTTCATTTTTGGAGTTTTTGAAGATACCATTTTTGAAGATACAGCTTTTCAAATTTGCCTATACGTCCATTAGTCTGTGTATCTAGATATTTATCTGTATGCACTCTACCATCTGAACGGCTTGAGTGATTGACCTAGCCAGCTAAAATTTTGGGATTGGATTAAGAGGTCGGGTATCTCCTATAAAAAAGAGCAAATTTTTTATGTAATATAAATGGGCAAGCATCATTTTCTGGTTTTCTTTTCTGAGATAACTGCTAGGCCAATTCACATGGTTCTTGAGTCACAAGAAAGTTAATGTAGAGAAGCGTCGGCCAAACATCAACATTTCATGTCACAATATTCTAAATAGCTTTCATTGTCTTACGAAAAAAATGTGGACTTTTAAAAATCTTTGATTGAAAATATTGTCTTGTTTTCATTTCAAATTTAAGCAGAAAACACGATCTGCTATAATATGCAGCAATAAAGAATAATAATATAAGTTAACATAAAAATATACCTACATTTTATTTTCAAGCTATCCATCAACTAAATCTAATTAAAATATTCATTCACATTCGAAATTGAAACAATAGAATCATCTTATATATATATTTACAATACTGTAATTATTATTACATTAATTTTTTTATTATACAAATCTTAGTATTTAATGGAATCAATTAAAAAGACGTGAGAAAAATAAATCTTTTTAACCAAAAAAACGACAAAATAAATTTAAATATAAAGTTAGTTGTTACTTTATTTTACAAACACATCTAAATAATGTAATTATCATAAATTTTTTAATATTCAAAAATAATTCTATTATTTTATTTTTTTTTTCTTTGAAATTTTAAGAGCAATCTTTACTTTCCCGACCATATTTATTTCCAGAGTTGTTTTCTTAAAGTTTTTTTGAGTTCTTGCATAATATATTATTAATGCTTTTCTGTATTTCCATAATGTTTAAATCACTAAGTATAAAAATTAATTACGGATCCTTGAAAAGTTTCAAATCTTGCTCCTTTATCATTTTCTTAAAGAATCCAACCCTTCGTTCAACTTTATTTTAATTAATTTAGAGTTTAATTGTAATTTATTTTCTCGATTGTTTGAAGTGTTAGGATATTTTTTTCGTTTTGTTATCCTTTAATGATAACATTTTATTTTTCTTACAAAAACTATCATTTGATCTATATAAAGTAATGATATTTTTACTCTCCTGATCTTTTCCTGCTTTTTAAAAAGAAGTTGGCGAATTCTTTAAAAAAAAAATACGAAAATTTGCTTTTGAAACCGATACATATACATATACACATATTTATTCGTTGCTTGAATTCAGCAGGATAATAACCATAATCCTATTATTTATGATTGTTTTATCTGGATATTAAAAAAAAAAAACGTTACTCGCGAACTACTAATAAATTTAAACATTTTTTTTTAATTTATAGAAAAAAAAAATTTTTTTCTGGAAACGAAAAGGAAAATGCAAAGAAAAAGAGAAAAAAACAATTTTTTTTCTTAACTTTTCATATCTCCTTAATAACTTTTTTTTTTTTTTAGAAAAATCCGATTTTACCCTTGTTTAAGTGTGTTTTTTTTTTCATTTTTTTTTTTGAAAATTTTTAAATTTCCTTGATTTTTGTCGTTCTTAATCCCCTCAATGAATCCTGAATAAAAAATCGGAGAAAAATAAATTGGAAGGAAAACAGACAAACCACACAAACACAAAACATAAAACAAAAAAAAAAAAAAACAAGCAAATAATAACAAAAAAAAATTAAAAGATTATTTTAAATAATTTTCTTTCGTTATTATTTTTGATTTTTGTCCATTATTTTCTTCTTCTTATATTTAAATTTTTTATTTTTTATTTTTTATTTTATCCTTCCTTCCTTTTCTATATTTCAAAATAAAAAGAATACAAATTTTTTCTTTTGATTTAGGATCGTTCGTTCCATTGAGGATTCGCTTCCATTTTATTATGAATTTTTAATTATTTTTTATACAAAATTTTGTATAAAAGGTATAAGGTGTATCCTATATTTTTCCATCTTTTTCCATTTTTCCATATCTGATTTTTAAATTGTTAAAAAATTTTCCCTATTCATTTTCTTTAACTATATTCATTATTATTATATATTTCTGATGTTGTTATATGTTTATTATGGAGCTGTTGTTATTTTGGTTTTATGTTGGTGGTTTTTTTTTTTGTTTTTGAGCTGTTTCTTTTCAAAATATAAATTTACTTGTTAACTGGGTTAATGAATGAGTCCAAGGTGAAGTTTCATTTTTCTGAACAGGTTTTAATATGTATTTTTTTATACCATTAATTTGTTTGTTTTACAAAAAAATTTCTATCTTTCTCTCACTCTTAACTTTTTTTTTATTCCTTCTTTCAAATTTTTTTTTTTGTTTTTCTTTCGCTTTTGTAGTATTTTTTGCAGAGGTTTTGTAGGTGAAGTTTGAAAAAAAAAAAAAAAAAAATAACAAAAAAAAAACTATTTTGAATAACTTTGGATGAAAACTGATGGTTTGAATACTATTATTCTTTAGTACCTGCAGCTGAAGAGTGAGAAATTTTCTTGGTTTGTAAGTTTTTTTTTTTTTTTTTTTTTTGTGTTAGAATTTTTTGTGTTTCACAATTTTTGTTATATTGTTTTGTAGAATGAAAAGTTGTTGGTTTCAAATGAAAAACAAAAAAAAAAAAAAAAAAATTATATAAATGGGTTGATAAAATTTGTTGGAAAAACAAAATTTAGGTCATATTTAAAGTGCAAACGTCACTGTAATAATTTTAATGAAACACAAAACCATTTTATAATACAAAAGAAGTAATTATAGACTTGAATAGTAAATCATTAGAAAATTTCTAGGTATAGATAAATAAAAGTTTTTTTAATGACTTTTCTATGGGTTAAATTTAATGGAAAAGAAATATATATACATACATATACATATATATAATATATATTATTATTTAGGCATATAATATATTTTTAAAAATCATTAAAGTGATGATAGCAAGGATTAAAAGTATTTTTGAAGTGGGCTTTTTTAAAATATATACCTGGTATATAATTAGGTCATTCACTTTTGCAATTAATTTTCCACTTTTATATAAAGGGGAAATTGTATACAAAAAAAAAAAAATTGATTTAAAAATAAATTAATTGAAAAAAAAAAAATAATTTTCAAAGTTAATAATTATAGGTTAAAAAAAAATATTTCTCATTGTCTATAGAAAATAACAATCAAATAAATTAAAAATGATTAAAAATGATATTAAAAAAACAAAAATTCTAAATCTGTAGGGATTCTTAAGGACCAAAGTGTAATTATGTGTCTAGACATCTGATGAAATTTGTGATTGAATAATCAAAGTAAAAAAAATTAGCTAAAAGAAAAATATTCAAACTAGAATGTTAAAAGAAAGTTTGATCCTTTTTTTTTTTGGCATTTATTAAATAAAGTTTTTGTTTGCGTTGCTTCGGTGTTTCTAAATCTCTTGAAATATGACAGTTTGTTTAAGATTACTTTTGGAAAATTACGTTTATGGAAAAGCATTTGAGGAGATTGCTTTGAAGAGATAATAACAACACTCTGATAAATCAAAGAAAAGTTATTTAAATCAAAGGATATACAAAGTTAATTAATTCCTTTTTTTTTTTTTTTTTTTTGAAATTGGGTTAATGATTCTTGTTGAAAAGATATTTGTGAAAAAAAAGTTAGATTCAATTTGACTAATTAATAATTTATATAAAACGTTAGATTATTAAAAAGTTTAGATATGTAAATTCTAAAAAATAATATAAAATATTTGGTCTTTTGATTTTTTAAAAATTTTTAATGACACAAAGGGATTTAATCCTTTCTCTTTCTCTATTCTATTTAATTTTTTTAAAAGTAAAATTTTATTTAAAATACAACAAAATTGTTGTTTGAAAATAATTTCCAATTAGAGATATTTATTTTTAATTAATTTAAGTATTTATTTTCGTTGGAATTATGAGAAGAAAATCTTTTATAGGTGCAATGACTTTTTAACTTTTTATACTCAATTTTTGAACTCTTAAAAAGTGTTACTTGTTTCTTTTGATTTTTCATTTATACTAAATATTAAATTTATATTGAATTTTTGGTGTTATTGACTGGTAGTTTTAGTTTTTGTTTTTTCTTCTTTCCACTCCATTCTAAAAGCATACAGCATTTTTGTGCATTTACTAAATCATTTATTATTCATATTTGACTAAGCTTCAGTTTCTGGAATCATTAATTTCACTAAGCCGTTGATTACTCGGCTGTAGACGCTAAACGTAAATAAATACTTTTATTTGTGCGCCATCTATTATCTGAGACAAAAATTATTTATTTCTTCAGTATTTTATTATATATATTTCGATTTGATATTAATTATATACACTTACATTTTATTTAATTATATAATACTAACTATATATAATAAGAAAAATTTATATTTATTTTTTTATTAATCTCTATGATCGAGGCGAAATTTGAATCCGAAGTATTTTGAATGAAAGGTTGGTGTTTTAACTACTACGACACTATTGGTTTAACTTTTAAAGTTAGTTCTTAAATATATCTATTAATATTTAAATATGCGGCTTAAAAATTTATTTATTATTTAGTTGAATAGGATTAGACTATTTAGCAAACCGGTTTAATATCGTTTCCGTTTTTTCATTGTACAATTTTTCCTTTGTTAAATTAACCAGATATCTCTTAAGGAACTGAATTTCAATTTAATTATATTAAGTTTCACTAAATCGGTGATAAAATGTCTGACTCTATAATTTTATTAAATATAACTATATCATATATTGTATATGTTCTTAGTTTTTAATAAAAATCCCATAATTTTGGAAAAAGCAGCCTATATAATATGGCTATGAGTATTGCCATTAGTGTATTGTAAAGATTACTCACACTTCAGTTGCCCGTTTATAAGTAATTATAACTATCCACTTTTGTTTTTTTAATTTTTCAGTTGTCCTGAAAGTTTTTACATTTAAAATGTAATCAGTTTTTCTTTAATTAATCATTTTTTTTAGTTTTAGTTTTAGTTTGTTTTTTTTTTTACAAGAACTTATAAAAATATTAAGAAAAAAATTCTCATCAGTTATTTTTAATAAAATTTTATAATTACTTTTTCTATAATAAGAAAATTTTATTTAGACCAGCAATTAATAGAAAATTTAATTACCTTAAGATTGTTATATTAATTCTTTTAAATGAAAAAAAGGAAAAAAAAAAACTTAAAATTAGTTCTACAGCCTTAAAACTTATCATTAATTTATGTTTTAAAATATCCTTAAGGAAAAAAATTCAATCTAAAAATGGTTGGGTACAAGTTTTTTGTTTGTTTTTTTTTCTTAAAAGATAATTTAATAAATTTCGTTTTTTAAAAAATTGTTTTTTTTTTTTTTATAAATTGCATTTATTAATTTTGGTCAAAGAAATACAACAAAACAAAAAAAAATAGAATAACACAAATATATATATATATATATATATATATAGTAATTTTCAATCAATCCCGTTGGCAAACTAACTATGAAAAAAAAAGTGACATTTAATCCTTTTTTTTCCCCTTTAAGAAAAAAATTGGGACTAAAAATAATTTTTTAAAAGAAAACCAAGTCTAAAACTTTACTTTATTTTTTTAAGAAAATAAAAAAAATTAAATGCCCTACAAAAAGGAAAAGAACTAATTCTTTGTTTATTATTATTTTTTTTTTTTTAATTTATTTCTTGTAAGAAGTATACCACACCATAAAATGGAAACTATTTTGTATACAACTATAGAATAGAACCAAAAGAAGTTGTGCAAGAACCGCAAACATATACATATACTCGCATATTAAAATGTTGAAAAAACTTGAACAAATTATCTCTACTGAAATTATTACAGTAGAATTTGGACAAAAGAAACCTTTTGTACAGATTACAGAAAACATATTAAAAAGTATATTTGAAGTACTCATTAAGTTAATTGAATCAGGTTTACGCATTGATAGTACCTCTCTTAGTCCTGCTGATGAGGCACTCATTTTAAAGGAAGAGTATTCACGTAAAAAGAGAACTTCATTTGTAAGAACGCCTAAATGTCTGTTTTTTTTAAAGGCCACTGGCGGCTTGGTTATTTTATGTATGTAATTCATTGTTATTTAAGTTTTGTGCTCTTTTGTCTTCATAAATTGGGTTCTTCCTTTGCCATTCTTTATTTATCCCTTTCTTTATTTTTCTTTTCATGATATCTCAAAGGTGTGTTACAGTTCAAATTATGTTATGTCTAGAAATTAAATAAAACTTGAAAAAACATTTTCTATAACTAAAATATTTAGAAAAACTGGATAATAATAATAGATGAAAAATTAATAAAGCGTCCTGTCGTGATGACTAATAACTTTTTGAAATAATATAAGTTTCATTCCACCATTAAGTTTTTGTTTTTGAGAAATTGACGTATGTGTAAAATGTTGCTCTATTAAGTTGTATTAGATAGACAAATATTTCTAAATTGTAGCTGATATTTAGACTAAATTTATTAAGTTTACGTTTTTCTTTGTCTTATTTTTTTAATTATAGAGGTCGTGTTCTATTGAAACATGATTAGTTTGAAACTTAGTGCAGTAACAACAATCTCAAATTAAATTCGATTTATGCATTGGTCAAAGGATTTACTGATCCATATATCACAACATCCTTTTTACTCCTTATGTTAGGGCGAGACTTAAGTTTTATGAAAGTCAAGTTTTGTTACCTAATCGTTATATTCACCTATAGATATCCCTCGTATTAAATCTGACGCTTCACTCTCACAATTTAGCTTGAACTGATTCATTACGTTTTTCATCATATATAAATTCGGTTTTATCTCGATGGTTAGTCGATGATATCCTAAATTTTTAACAAATTCGTCGGGATGTCATTGCTTCATCTATTTGAAAGTGCGACAATTCAAAGAATTTGAAATGAGCGTGATTTTTAATATTTTTTTTTTGCTTTTCATTCTCTAGATTTCGGAAAATTTGAACCAATTCTGAAAATATGTTCGATATTAGTGTTAGCAAACTAACAATTAAAGTCAGATTGTAAATGATGAATAATAATAGTACTTTCAGTAGTATAAATAATAACCGTAGCCAGCATGATTAAAGTATATTATGAGATGTTTAGATATGCCATATGTATACTTCTTGTGATGCCTAATCGATAGTAGCAGTTTCGTGTAGTTAAATTAAAAAATTAACATAATATGCTGTCAGTTAAATATGATACTTCACTAAATTCATAACATAACTGCACCCTATTGCACCAACCACTTATCATTATTCAAATAATCAAATAATCATTTTTTTAATAAGTTATTGTTGCGCCAAAACCATAATTTGATGCTTCTATTAAGCAAATCACTAACAATCTTCTAACATGAACTTCCCGATATCTGTTCCCGATTCTATACTGTATAAAAGGAAAACAATTTTTAAAAAAGTAAGTTCATTTTTTATAGTTCGTTTTTTTATTGTTAATGTTTTTTTTTCCTTAAAAAAACTCCTTCGGTGCCATCATCTTGATAGAAATCTTTCTGTCTTCTTCTTATTTTTTGTTTTCTTTCTTCATAATACTCTTATATTATTAAGTGAAGTGAAGCTTTCTTAATTGGGTCATGTCGATAAAAAGATCCACTTTACTTTACTTGTTTTTTTTTTTGCTTTCGTTTTTTGTTATCTTCTTGTTAGTCCTAAAAAGAAGCATAAAAACAAAAAAAGAAAATTCCATAACAAGAAAAACATAAGAAGAAAAAAAGATGAAAAACTATTTTTAAAACTTTGTTATTCTTCGTTTGGGAACAAAAAAAAAAAATGCATTCTTTTTATGTAAAATTTTCTTGTGCATGCAACTATATGTAAGTATATACGTACAGTGCTGTTTGCAAAAAGATATAAATATGCATATATGCATTTGTAAATTGTAAGAGTAGAAAAGAAAAAAAAGAAAACGTTTTCCATGGCTGCATACATATGTAATTGAATGGAAATTGGAAAATATCAGCAACTTTTGTTTTTTTGTTTTTTCAGGATTTGGTCTATTTGTTTGATTAAAAAATAAAAACGAATTAAATATATATATAGTGTTGCCATTATATATGAATATCGAGTTAAAAAATATTTTTTTTTTTTGTTAAAAAAAAATGAATGCAATTGATGGGTGTATAACAGTTTTAAAACTTGTAAAAAAATACGGATATTTGTAAACAAAATCTATTATATAGCATTTTGTTTAAAATTTCAAATTTTGATTGATTTATAATTTATAAGTCTTCAAGTTTTCCAGCTTTAAAGAAACTCCGTGTAAAGTTGTTTGATAAGTGATCCTTGAACTAATTACAAGTGTTTCTTTTTGTAATAATTTTAACTAACTAGTAATAAAATTAATTAATTTAAAAACAATTTGTTTAAAAAGGGAAATATAGTGGATAAAACAATAACTTGAAGGGGAATATTAAAGCTAGTTGACGTAATTAAAAATTACTGTAGTAAATTTAATAAAAAAAAACCATATTTTTGACTCCATTCCAGAAAATTGAAATTGAAAGGCGTTTAAATCTTTTTTTGTTGCAGGAGTTTAATATGAACACTTAAGTGTCTAGATTGAAATTACATGTTAACAAAATAGTTTAATAGTGGCCTCGGTGTCCTAGTGGGTAAGAGCATATAAAATACACTGTAAAGACCCATGGAGTGTAAGTTCAAATCCCACACAAGTCGTAAGAATTATCCCCCCTTATGACATTTACCAAGCCTGAACAGAAAAGGCTGTTGAATTTCCTGTCCACATTTATGTGGCAGAGAAATGTATTAAAAAAAGAAAAAAATTAAAATAGTCTAATAATTTCACAAAGTTTTAAAGAAACTGTCTAGATTTAATAAAATTTAAATTTACGATTAGTAAGAGCAGACTCTAACTCCTATGCTCTATCGACTAAACAAAATTATATGTTTCGACTAAAAAAATTATTTAATCTTTTCTGTTGGTATAGAGTTCCGTACAGTTTTCCTTATTTATTTATTTCTACCCTGTTTCATATTTAATACTTGTTATTACTTAAAAAAGGAACTTCCTTGACAGATTTTCGAAACAGATATTCAAATACTTATTTGACAGATATATGTTTCTGGTTTCTCATTATATAACTTAGACATTTTTGCTTTAAGCCACGAAAACGTTGGTAAGAATTCATGTACTTTTTCTTTTTTTTTCTTTATATTTGGCATTTAAAACTCTTATCACCTAAAAAAGCTCATAGTTTTCGTTCATAATTTCTATTTCTAATGTCATTATTTCAATTGTCTGCAATATAGGTATAACTGTATTTAATTTGATTTTTAGGGTTGTTTTTTTGCCGAATCAAACATTTTTTTGTTTAGAAAAGGTAGCTGCTCCAGATTTTTTTCGACTAACAATTAATTTCTTTTAATAGAATCAAATTTTGGAGGATACTTAAATGTTAACTACTTCAGCATAGTTTTATTAAAAATATTGTTACAGATAGAAAATTGGTGGTACCCCCTACCCTCGCAAAACAAAAAAAGAAAAAAGATAGTCGAAACATTTTGCAGCCTATTTAAACAATCGGTAATAAATGTACGTAATAGTTCCTACATTGATATTTTATAAAAAGGAAGCATTAGAGTTTTCATATTTTTTAGAAGTTCTTTAAAAATTAAACAATTTTTTTTTTTACAATAGAAACAAATTACATTTTGTTCTGCACTTTTAGGGTTAATATATTTTTATGATATCCAATTAACATAATTAGATTTGAAATGATCTTTGCTCTAATTATAAATTTTTCATTATTTTAGGTCATTATCAAAATTAGTAAAATACTATAAATTTAATTTATTTGGTTAAATAACTGCCGAAATGTTTCGCTTACAGCGAATAATGCAAAATCCGATTAAAATAATTCGTGCTGTAAGATACAATTTGTTGCGATGACATAATTAATTTTTCCCAGTTACTTCCTTCAAAAAAAAAAATTAAGAATAGGGTAAGTTTCCTAATTGTTGGCAAAAAAAAAAAAATTTTAAATATGAGTTTAACTTATTAAAGGTTTAGGAGGTTAAAGGAAGTAACTGAAAAGAAATGTAGATAAAGTGAAGTTTTGGAGTGAAGCTGGAAGGAAGAAGTTAGATATCAGCTAAGAGGAGATATTAAAAATAAAATAAATTTTGTACAAATTTAAATCATAAACTTAAGAAAAACTTGTGATGGTATATTGTTTCTCAGGCAAAATCTTAAAGGTTGTATTACACGATTTTGAAATTTCGAAGAAGGAATTAAATTTTTCATTTCTTTGAAAAATGTGTTTATTGGTACAATTGTTTGTATAGTTGTGGCAAAATATAAAGAATACTAAACGCTATGCTTATAAAAAATACAATCACTTTGTATGCGAAATAATACATGAATAATATGAGTATTATATATTGTTTTGTGTAGTACCATAATTCGAATACTTATTTCTATACTATACATACTTCAATAAGTCTTAAATCTTCTTCTGATGTCTATCCACTGCTGGATGTCGGCGTGTTAATTTTATGTTAAGGTGGCTACAATGTTGGCATATTCGTTTCTATTTGTGGCTGTATGAACTAAGTCTCCAATTGTGCGCAAACCAATTCACTCCCTAATATTTCTCAGCCATGATAGTTGCTTTCTTCCTACCCCTCGTCTTTTTTCTATTCTGCATTCGACAATAAGCTGCAGTAATTCATATTTTGTTCCTTCCTTTAGTAATTTATATATGGCCAAAATAGACTACTTTTCGTTTTTTAGTTATTAAAAGTAATTCTCTTTCTTTCTACAGCCTCTGTAGCACTTCCACATTGGATATATAATCTGTCCAAGGTATCTTTAACAGGTCCATCTTTAACAGGCCTGTAAATCCACATTTCAAATGCTTCTAATTTGTTTATCATAGCTGCTTTGAGTGTCCAGGCCTCTTGAACCCATGTAAATTTTTAAAAAATATTCGTAGTATCCAAAATAGGAAATATTTAAAAATGGGATTTTTTACCCTATTTTCTTTGTTAGTCGAAAATGATAAAATTAGAAAAAAAATTTTATATTAAAATTTTTTCTAATTTAATCTTGACAACTTCCATCTAATCATCGAATTTAAAAAAAAAAAAAAAACATTTCTTAATCTAAGGAAACAACAGAAAAGTTTTATGTATGTATGTATATATGTAATAGATCTATGGAAAATCTACCAATAACTGAAGATTTTCTTTTTTTTTTTTTATTTTAATTTTGTTTTATTTTATCATGTGTCATATTAAAAGGATTAAAATGAAAATCCTGAAGGATAAATGTTAATTTCGTTTCTTTTATTATCATTGTGCAATGCTTAAATTTAAAATTCTTCAGGTGAATATTTAAACTGTTTTATTTGCTTTTTCTTTATTTTTGAATATTTGAATTTGTTTTACTTAGAATTTTTGTTATATGTTTATTTTTATCAATGAAAAGTCTTGCCGTTTGTAGAAGTAAATAATATCCAGAATGGTAGAAAATTGATTCTTTTTTTTTTTACTTTGTATTTGCTGCTTTTAAAACCAGTAAAAAGAAGTTTCCGTGTAAATATTTATAAATGTTTGATAAAGTAACAGAAGGCAATAAAATTTCAAGAAAACAATTTTAGGAAATAAGCCAATGGTTTCAAATTAAAAAAAAAAATTAATTAATCATCAATACTTTATTTTAAAGAAATGTTCCTCAATTTTAAGTCAGTTGTTAACGGCATTCACCCTGTCTTCATTTTAATTAATGGACGACTCAGATTAAGCAAATTTTTTCAGAGAATATGTTGAATCTTTAATTTTAATAAAATCATACATTGTAGAAATTTTGAGTAGATAATAGATAAAAAGTAAAAATACTGCACTAGGAACAAATTGGAGTCTTTTTTTTTTTTGACTAAAAACTGATTCTATATTCTAATCATACATTGTTGAAATGAAAAGTTATTTCGTTATACGGTAATTTTAGGTTTTTTTGTTTTTTTCTTATTTATTTTGAATATAAAGGATCAGCATGTTCAAAAGGAAGGGGGGAAACTGTGAATCGTCTCTGTTGGCTTTAAATTAAAATAGAAGAATTGCTTTCTCTAAGCTTTCATTCAAAATAAGAACAGGAAAAAAGGACAGAAATGAATTGAAATCTTTCTAAATTTCAACATGATGCAATCAAAATCTTAAAAAAATTTTGTTTTTTTTTATTTATTTCTTTTTTGTTATTCTGCATGCTACATGCATAATATCCAGGATCACTTGATGCATTTCAAGTATATGCAATCAAGATAAATGAGTAGAATAATGTAAATAAGGTAAGGTATATGGTTTTTTATTGCTTTTTTTTTTTTGTTTTTTAAATTTGTTATATACTTATAGTAAAATGTTAAAATTTTACATATAATATATAACCAAGCATATACAACTACACAAATATATTATCTGAAAGTTTAAAGAATTTTCGGATTTGTGATGTTCACAAATAAATTTGTTCTAAGAAATAAAATCAAAAGAAAAATTTAAGAAAGAAAATTAGAATTCAGGTGAGTTTTGATGTCGAAGAATATATTATCATGAATATTCCATTTATTTACCAAAAAAAAAAAAAAAGTAGAAGTAGTAGAGAATAGAAAGCATTTGTTTATTTTTGAAATTTTGAAAAAAAAAAGAACTTGTTAAAAATTGTTTCAAGCAGTCTTATATACTTGTTAATTTCATTTCATTGTTTATGAGAAATTTTAGTTGGTAAATTTTAAAGGCAAAGGTCATACAAAGGTCTTTTTAACTGATATATATTGTGAAGAAATGCAAATTTTTAAACTTTTTATCTGATCTGTTAAACAGCATCATCTCTAGAAGTTAAATTGGCATCAGGTAGGATTTACTTCCAATTTATATTAATTTTTTAAATGCATTTTTTAATGGATGTCATAATTTATTCAAAATTCTTGTTAAACAGATTGGTGAATATACTGACATTTTTTAACATCTCTTAAGCTTTAAAGAACCTTAGATGTCTATTAATATATTATATCTTACTAATTTGTCGTTAATTAAATACACACATTTAATGAATGGAAAGTCTATCAGCTAGAAATGGGTTCGAGTCTCAGCTAAATATAAATATTGCCTAATTTATACCACTAATTTATATGTATAACGAGTGTCAAACTTAAAATAAAATTAAACTTTTCACATAAACTATTAATAATAATAATATATACGTTCAACTGCAATCATAATAACGTTATAAGATTTGATTTAGTTTTCAATATAATAAATATTTTTTTCTTATTCCAAATTTTCAATATAAGTTGACTTAAACCAAATAATATTTTAGAATATTTACAGATATTATTTAAAATATTTGACATGAATTGATGAGTGATTTAAAATTCGAAAATATTCTTAGATATTTATTTATATTTTTTTTTTGAAGAAAATTTTTAGACAATATTTTAAGACAATTCTATAAAATTTAAACTTGTTTTTGTGACAACAAACAAAAAACAAAAAAAAAATTAAATTTATTTTTTTTCATTTCAAAATTTTCAACATTTCTATTATAAGGTGTAAAATTTAATTTTCATCTTAAATCTATTTAAAAACTACTTTAAGGATATATAAAAAAAATAATTGGAAAAGAATACAAAACAAGGATATTTAATATTATTATGATAATTGTCTGGTTTAATTCCTGCAGGATTTTGACTTTTTATTTTATAGGTTCATTAAATATTATTTGTTTTCTCTTTATTTTTAGATTGATTTTATATGTTCAACAAATTACAAAAGGATGCATTAAAATTTTATGATTTTCTAGTAATGCATATACATATATGTCCAGATATGTATATGTATTGTATGATATAAAACTAAGTATATACGAGAACTATTTTGTACATTTAAATATGTATAAAAGAAATTATTATGACAGTTAATTAGAAAATTTTGAGGTAAAAAAGGATCATATGAGGATAATTCTGCAGTATTATGGAAAATTTAATTTACTTTTATGTTCTAATATTATCTAATCATTGAATTATTCCTTTTTTTTTTGTTTGTTTGTTTTAAAAAGGATTTATGTATTTTCAATACAATAAATGACATTTTTGTCCTGTTGTGTTTGTTTTTTTGTTTGTTCAACAATTAAAGTGTATGTCATTAGATTATCACTTTTATTATTATGTTTTTATTAAATAATTTGTTAAAATTTTGAATTTGATTTTACATATATTAAATACTAAATATTTTTACTACTATCAAATAAATATTATTATTTAAGTCATCTTTAGTTAGTAAAAGGTTTATTTTGGAGGTTTGAAGAAATTTTTAGTGTTGTAAATATGGTCAATGGTCTCTTTATGAAAAATAATTTACGATTTGCTAACCTTTATTAAAGATTTTAACAATTCTGATGGGCACATCTGACGAATGGCGCAGTGCTTAATTGATTCGTATTTAAGTCGAAAGGGGTTGGATTTAAAACTTGATCCGATTATATTCAAATAAATAATACAAGTATATAAAGTTAATACTCGTAGTAGTATTAATTTTATATACTTTTAACATCTTAATGAAACAGGTTTAGAATTTTTCTGCAGTCACTAATAATAAATAAAACTGGGCGAAGGGAATTAAGAAAGTTAGCTACCGAATACATTTTTAAAGGTCAGTATAACTCGAGATTTTAGGTGAAATTTATCTTAAAATTCTAGAGATTCTTATCCGAACCGTTTTATATTTTTTTGGCGAGCTAATGCTTTATTTTACTAATTAAAATAAAGTCATCCCGCGGATTAGTAAATAGTTTAGTGTTTTTATCGTCGGTTTTTAGTATATTATAAACTATATTATACAGAAAATACAAGACAGAGAATCTTGTAATTCTGTAATAATGTAAGCCTGGTTAAAATGTAAATAGAAACAATGTTTTTTAAATTATATTACATCACGATATGGAAAACCATACGAAAACCGAACCAATTGTTTCAATTTATTTAATTGAAAATTTATCCAAACTCCCGTTATTGTTGTCCAAACAAATGTTAAAATTCTCTTACTTAAATTTTCTTCAACTATGAAAAAATTTTTATTTTTCAGAAATCCTTCCTTTTTGTTAAACTGATTATAAAACCCGAATTATCTGTAGAGATGTATCTATTTAAACTATCTTATATAATGAGTTTAGAGCTTCTTTTGTTTTATTTGAATCCAGATTATTAGATAAAAGATGTTAGTGATATTTTCAAAAAGAAAACAATTTTCCAAAAATAGGATGAAACTGTTATTTATAGAATATTACTATACGATATCTTATTTATTAAGAAATTGATCCATAGGCATGATTACACACCACCTATTGTATGTTCTGGAAAACAAAAAACTGACCTGAAAATCAAAATTTTTATTTTATTTGTGTTTCGGCCTTCAACACTGAACTCTCCAGTACGCTATAAATAAGTTACTTGTAAAGTTATAAGTGTAAAACTAACTGAAAATTTAAACTTGGAGTTGTCTATGCAATTCGGGACTAGAAGTTTACCGAAGATTCAATACTACTGGAATCGAAACACTCTTAAGATAAAAAGATTTTAGATTGATTCCCTCTACAAGTGCCGACGTGACGACAATGTACCTTGAGGGTAACGTTTTTCTATTCACAATGTACTGATATCGAACGTGACAAGAACGTATTTATAAAATAGTCTACTAAATAATATTGAATTACTGTTGTCTGTTACTCTTAAACTTTATAACACCAATTACTGTTGAAACTTTACTCTTAAACTTTACTACACCAAAATTCAGATAATTTTAAATTAAATTTAGTTTAATTGGCAAAATAATTTTCAAATAATTGTGTTTTTTTTTTATTATTTACTAGAAACTTAAATATAATCTTAAGAATTATACATAGATACTTTCCCTATACTTTAGTTTCATAAGATAATTAAAAATTTAATAAAGTTCAAAATTTTACTTTGAATATTTTGATAAAATTTAATATTAAAACGCGTTAAGCATTTAAAATTTTTAAGGGAAAGAACAAAACTTATAATAACACTATATTGAACCTGAATATAATGATTATTATACACCTATCTAAAGATAATTACTATTTTCCGAAGTAAAAACTTTTTGAATACAATTTTTGTTATAAATTTATTTAGATGATGAATAATGTAAGTACATTTGAAGAAAAGGATAAAAAAGGATATTTGAAAGGAAAATATATATATTAATAAAATATAATAATACATATATATCCACTATAAACTATCTATATACATATATATCTACTATATATATCTACTATTCTGGAGTTTTTGAAGAAACGAATTAACATTATAGCATATTAAATTTTTTTTTTTTACAAAAGTATGTTGCCATAGTTATGGTATCTGGTATCAATAAATTTATAAATATTTTGAGTATTGAGTAAAACACAACGGAATTAAATTAATTAATTCGTGCAGTAGTTAGTTATATTTTCTGAGTTGAAATATTTAAAATTTTATAAAAGTTTCAAGTTAAAATTATTTTGATTTTGATAATATTGTAATGAACAAATTTGAAGTAGCACTTATTTAGATAAAAGTCCTTGAAACTGCATTATATCATTATTAAATCAAGATTTTTCTTTGCCTGACCACTGACTTGTACTTGGAGCATTAATGAGTACCTTTTCTAAATAAATTATAAAATGAGCTACACTAACATAAATAGAAAAGGTAATCTCAGAAATAAGAGTTTCGGTAGGAAGTCTTAGAAATCGGAGTCTCAGTGGAAAGCCTCATAAAAAAGAGTCTCCGTGTGAAGTCTCAGAAAGGAATGTCTCAGTGGAAGTCTCAGGAGAGTTTCAGAGGACAGGAGAGCCTCAGAAAATGATGACGAAAATTTATGATGATTACCACAATTCTGGTAAAAGGGAAATAATAATATATTGTCAGTTATACATAGGGAAACAAAAAAATTTTCGGTTCCTTATCTTTCATATGTTTATAGAAAAATGTGGATGTTAATTTTCTTGGTGTTAACGAAAATATCCATGAAAATTAGAAAAACTTAAAGAAGAATAGTTTATATTCAATAAAATTCCATATAACAGAGATAAAATCCATATTAATCCTTTTAATTTTCGAATGTTACAAGTATAGTTTTTGAGAAGCTCTTGAATACTTAAAAATAGATTATCCAATAAACATAATATTATATATATATATATGTATATTACATATATATTATCTTAAATATTTTCAAAAAGATTTTTCTTAACTTTATTGTATGTAATTATAATGTTCTCTATAATATAAAACCACTAACACAAATACATGTTTAATTGATAATTCATTAAAAATGTGTATGTTTCTTATTGTTATTATAGATATCATGCTGAAAAAGTTGTCGAAACTTTATTTCTTGAAGTATTTACATCATCTTCATCAAAAAAAAAAAATTTATATTTTCGATAAAAGGATACTACAATAAAATATTAATTTTCTTAACGTTTTCATTTTCGTATTCTAGTCCTAATAAAAGGATATCAATAGAATATAACCAACATGGAAAAAAATCTTAAAGAAAAATTTCTTTTAAAAATAACAAACCAATATTTGACCACAATGAAGTAAAGTGTTTCTCTTGATAATTCATTGGTTGGTTACTTAATTAATCCTTGTAACCAAATTAAATGTATCTTAGAGTAAAAAAGAAAAAAAAGGATATTTTCAATATGTTTACATATAAATTTGTATTTAGCATATAAGTTGTTTCAACAATATATACACATATTTATTTTCAAAAAAAAAAATATGTGTATATATAAGAGAAGTCAATATGAGAAGGAGCAAAAAAAAAGAATAAAAGAAAAAGAAAGAATATGAAGTTATACGAAATAAATTTTAAGGCGTCACAGAATTTTTCAGTTGCATTCACTTCTAATATCAAAAAGAAAATATTTCCAAAAAAAAAAAGAAATTATTCAAAGGATATTTTTTGACTTGTGTTTTCCAAGTTGATCTTATTTAGGGGATAAAGTGAATTTCTTCTTTTTCATTTTCTGTTTTTTTACTTCTATTAATTCTCAAGTGGTTGGTTTCGTAAAAAAGTATAAGAAAATAAAGAAAATTTGACTTTCTTGTATAAAATTTGACTTTTTAATATAAAGTGGTTTGTTTTTGTAAAATTTTATAATAGAAAATGAATTTTCTTAAATAAACTCTTAGATTTCTTCTTTTGAAAGGATTTTACTTTTTTCTTAATTCTATTTTTTTTTTTTTTTTATTTTTTTTTGTCAGTAAAATTAAATTTGTACTATTACTATTCTGGATGGCTGCTTTTCTATATAATAACAATCAAAGATTAAATTTTTTATGAAATTTATATGATAAAACTTTTAATTTCTGTGGAAGTTTTTCTACTGTCATTATTAGTATATTATGATTACTTCAGTTTCTTTTGATTAAATTGCTTACTTTTCAAAGTAAATATTAAGTTAATGGAAAAGCTGAATATAGAAATCCATCAGTTTTTGTCTTTCATAGATATATGCTATTACCTAACAATATCCTTAAAAAAAGAAGGCTAAAATAATCTTCTAAATGTCATAATTTATATGTATAACGGTATATGTTCTAAAACTTATTTTATTATTCAAAGACTTTTTCTACGATACTATTAGGTTTCCACATAAAAATTGTTTCTTTATGAAAGGGTTTATAATAACCAACTTATTGATATAAGATCTGGCAATGGATGATTGTAGCGAGAGGAGATGTTAGAGGTGTAAAGTATCGAGTAAAAATTCAATTTTGTGCCATGTAGAGTGGAAAAGGACTCAAAAGTTTTCAAAACAATACTTCTATACAATAACTTATAATATGTTTTCTGGTCTAATATTTTAGAGATACAGAAGTTCTTTTTAAGATAACCTCTAGCATCTCAATTGTTTAGGTTATCAATGTGATTTATTAAATTAAATTCAACTATTTTTGGATTTTTTCGAATTATTCTTTCAACTCACAGACCATTTTATTAATTTTTAATATACACATTTGTCAGTTAAAATGAGAAATAATTTAGAAGTTGTCTAAGTAAAGTTTAGTTTATAATTACCGAAGAGTATAATAAAATTAAAAATTAAGAGTATAATAAATTAGGATGAAGCAACTTTTATTTTCGGTTATATAAAAACAAAACCCTTACAAAAAGAATTTTCTAATTGATTTTAAAAAATTTTTAAATAAAAAAAAAAATATACTTAATATAAAAAGTTTACTCAAGATTTGGCCAATTATAATTAACTTTAGGTTACTAGTTTTATTATTATTTACTTCTAATGATGCACGAGATACACAGTAAGGTGCGCCAAATTGTTTACGAAAAAAACTTTTAAATTATACAGATTTAAATCAATATTTATGCCTTACTACTAATGCAGATATTACAACAAATTTGTTTTTCTCTGCAACAAAGAAGCAGAGTTTAATTCGTTAAAAATAAACGCGTTTCCTGGTTGAACTCACCTTGTACTTGTAACTAAACTTTTGTTTTCTTTTAATTTTCTAATTTTAAACAATTCGAACAACGATATTACAGCTTACCTTTTTCTATATTTATAGGTGCATTCAACTAAAACGAAATTTAAATGCATTATTCACATACATATATATCTAAGTATATATATATATACCACATACTATAAACTTAAACATATTTAAGTATGCCATATTAATTAAATTACTGTACCTTTGACAAAAAAAAAAAACAAAGAAAAAAGATAAAATGCTTATAATAAATTTGAAATATGGTTGAATAATTTTGAAAATAATTACATTTTTATTTTAACTTTTTTTTTTTTTAAGAAATTTCAAAAAAAAAAAAAGATTAATTATTTGAACTAAAAAAAAATTACAAGTTTATTGTTTTAAATGTATTCCAATCAGTCTAATTCTTCGAAGAATTTTTAATTCTTTTTGATTTTTTTTTTTTTTTTTCAATAAAGAAGAAAATAAAGTAAAACTGATATGGATTTCACTGTAAATGTCATTGATTTCATTTATAAAAAAAATAGACATTTGACATTTGACTCTGATCTGTTAAAAATAACTGCAGTTTTGAACAGCAAATGGTTACTGTTTTGCTAGCATGATTTAATACATAGCGTTAGCGGTAGCGTTATCTTTTTTGACATATGTAAATAAGTTTCTTCATAATTTTCTAACATTTTTGTATTAATAGTCTGGTATTAGAACCACATACTTCTATCGAATTTAAGTTAATGTGTTAATATTAAATATTATTTCACATTTTTCAGAAAAAAATTTAACCATTGGCTTATTAATTTCACTCTGTCCGCCCGTCTATCTGTTTGTTTACAAAACTTCTAAACTGTTTATGATAGAAAAATTAAATTTTATCCGTTATTCGTCTCTAAAAAATTGGTGTTGTAGAACAACTTTTTTATGTTGCTCTACCCACTACGGAGCTACAATCCCTCAAAGTTTGAAAAAATCCCATTTTCAATTGTGTAAATTTCAATATCTCAGGTTGCACTTAACATTTTTTCAATCTTTCAATCTTTCAAAAAAGAAAGAATCTTGAACTTTGACCTTTTTGGTAGAAAAAGATCTTTTTGTACCATCTTCTGTTTAAGAGGCAATTACAAATGAAAAATTGAAAATTTTTTATTTTTAGTTACCTGTAATTTAGGCATCTGTACAAATATTTTGAAAGTAAAACGTAAAACTTATAGTTTCAAAATTATAATTTTACATGTATTTATTAGCAACCTTAATTATATAGGGTTTTTTGTGAAGGAAATGCCTCTTTTTGCACCTAAATTCCAAAATTTTTAAAAATTTACTAAATTTGAAACTTTGTAATAAAATAAAACTGAGAAGATAAAATAATATGTACTTCAAGGATAATAGATTAAGTTAGCAAATTTGTTATGTATCAGACTTATTTCAGTTTTGGAAGATGAGAATTTCGAGACAATATTTTTTTTTGTTTTCCTAAGGGAGGTGGGAATCTTCCAAAGACACCAAGAATTTCCCCTTGGTAGTGTCAGATTCTTACTGACTAAACCCACCTCCCCCTTTAGCCAATATAGTGGGATGAAACCCTTACCTGCGAACGCAGTATATTGGCTAGGGAGTAGGGATAGGAAAGGATAGGAAAATGGATACGGAAACATTGAATTGGGAGTGGGACTGTAAGGAAACAATGAATCTGCCTATTATTATTATTTTTGCTAACAGTGACGAAAGCCGTCACAATAGTTACAACATCTAGTAGTAGTATATATTACTACATGAGGCAACTATTGAAGGCAACCACCACTGTCACTGTAGCGGCTGTTATTGTTGGTATTAATATTTTTTATTAATATTATTATTATTTTACTACAGAGTCAGCGCCATCAGTGGATTATAACGTGCAGCAGTATATAACACCTTACTTGCATGATATAACCAAAGATACCCCCACTGTAGTAGCTATTATTATTATTACTATTATTATTATAATTATTGTTATATTATTATTGTACTATTTATTATACTATTTAATTGTACTATTATTATTATTACTATTATTATTACTATTATTATTATTATTTTACCACAGAGTCAACGCCATCAGTGGATTACAACGTGCAGCAGTATATAACACCTTACTTGCATGATATAACCAAAGATGGCTCTACTGTAGCAGCTATTATTTATTATTAATTATTATTATTATTATTATTACATTACAATATGATGTAGTAACAAGAGTATGTCAATTTACGAATATCAATTGGTTTTTAAAATCATAAGAAAATTAATGACAAAATATTCTTAGTTATACTGCAAACGAAAATTATTAATGTAACAGTAATTTGAATATTTTTTTTTTTTAATTAAACTTTATTTATATCTTTTGTTTCAATCTTACATTGCTTAGCCTAGAAAAGTTTAATAAAAACAGCTTTGTATTATTGTTTTATTTTACTAACATTTAAATTAATTTTTAAAATTTTTACTTTACTTTTTTTCTGTATTATTTTTAAATTTGTTAGATATAAGAATTATTTGTATTTTCACAATTTTTGTATTTTAGGATATTGATAAAAAATTAAAGTTATTAAAAAATCAATAGTACATTCTGTACATTTAAGATAACAATTTAACCTATCCTAACCTACTTAAAACTACTTACACTAGTTAAAATGAATGTGTATATTATACTTAATTCTGATGCTGACTATTTTCCAACCACCAATAATCTTTATTTAAAAATAACATCTCTGTGAGATATTGACATGTCATATTTCAAGTTTATTCCGTTTCTATCGCCCGAGTTATATTTTATGGCTTTGCATGTTGCCCGTCTATTATAGTGATATAATAGAGGGACATGCTTATGGCTTTGAGTATAACCATTTTTATCTAAAAAGATGAAGTGCTCTGAGATATTAAACTATTAGATATTGAACTATTTTCTAAAGTGTTTTATGATTTATCGTAATGTTTTCGAATCAATTTTATCAAAAATTGTCGATTCTTATTATGCTTGCTTCCTTGCATAAGAATTTATGAGAATAGTGATACTTGTAGTCGGATTCGGACTTTCTGCAAATATTCGTACAGACTCTTATGCACTTTCTTTCGAAATTTCGTAGATTTCCATTAAACTTACACTTATGTTGTACCATATGGGTGCACCATATGCAAGTGTTGGGCTAATTAATGTTTAATAACGTTTTTAACTCTCTTACTCACGTTATTGTTGTAAAATATTTTTTTTGACATCATGAAAGCCTTGTTTTCTTTAGAAATTGTGTATTTTATATGCTCAGAGTAGTTCAAATTACGATGTAAAAAAACTCGAAGATATTTAACAACTTTTTTATTTGCTAGAGGTGTATTAGTTGAAGATTTAACAGAGAAACTTTTCGAATTTTTTTTTTATATCTGAACTTGTTTTGTCAAGCGTATGATGAAACAGTACGGTTTCACAATTGTTAAAGTTCACTTTTAGAATCCAGATTTTACAATAGTTCAGAATGATATTAAACATTTTTTGAACTTTTCATTGTATGCTACATACTGTATTATCCACGGAATAGACTATTATGTCATCTGCAAAGGCTAGAGAATAAGTGACCTTTTACATGATTTAATAATTTTAGCATACCGCTAATAAAAATTGAAAATAGTATCGGTGCATTGACTGTTCCTTATTGCAATCCATTTTCGATTACAAAAATCATTTTGGCAATAAGATGGTAACAGTAGTTTGAAGAAATATCAAAAATAGCAACAAAACACAGAAAATCTTGCATATTTTTAGGAAGCATTTATTTTTTACAATTTTATTGAAGGATTTATAACAAAGTTCGTACTTGTAAAAATCACATGTGCATGTTTATTATTTTTTTTTTGTTGATTTTAATCAGAATTGTGTTAATCGGTTCGTATACGCCGTAGTTAGTTATATGAAATGTAATGGAAAAAGTATTTTCGGACCTAAAACGCGTTCTTCTTAATTTGTTGAATTTTTTAATTTTATTGTTAATGTAGTTGGAATCTATAAGGATTCTAAAGCAAATCTGAGAATTTATTTATGTATTGCCTAAATTCTTACAATCGTTTGATGGTTTGCATACTGAAGTATAGGACAGACTAACATCTTATTAGAGATTTTGTAATGTATATGAATCGTCAAATTCACTAAAACATTTTTAGCATGGAATTTGCTTTATTTAAAATCTTTTTAATATGTTTAGTAAATGTAAGTTTACAGTCACAAGTTACACCAAAGTCAAGAAGTTCTCGTTTTATTATGTTATTTTCAAAGGTATAATATAATTTTTAAAGGTTGAGTTTAAGGAGCGGATAAATGAAATTAAATAGTATTTATCAATATTTAAAATAAAATTATGAAATTTACAGCAGTTCATCAAATTATTTAGATATTTTCAAAAAGAGTAAACTTCTTCGAAAATTTTCGCGACCTCATCGTATATTTTTATGGTACTATTCTGAATGATCTTAATAACATCGTTTATTAAGATAATATGTAGCAATGATTCAATGTGATTAAGCATCTAAAAAATATAATAATCAAAAAAGTTATCCAAATTGTTACTGTGTTAATCGACGTATAGCAATACCTTGTAATATCAAAAATACATTTAGCTTTGCAGTTTGAACTAAAGGAAAGCAAAGTTGAGAAGAAATTAGTCAATTCGAATAGTTATTACAAAATTATAAGTTCATATTATTAATCAACCTATAATGATGAAAGCGATTATTTTTTTTTTTCCTAATAAATATAAAAGGACCTATTCTTCCTTAATAAAAAAATAAAACTGAAAAAATGAAATTCGGATTCTTGAAGGGAGAATTCCAAAATTCTTCCGTTTCTTAAATAATTACAAGCATATTTATTAATTTATTAAATCTTTTTGAATAATAAAAAAAAACTTTTTTAAATTTAGATTTCCTAAACTATATTTTTAACTACAATTTTGTTATTGTAGAAACAAATAGCTTTTAAATTATTTTGTTTTTTTCCATTCATTGATTTTATTTCTAAATACTTAAAATATATTCAATACAGGTTAACCCCTTTCTTTTATTTAAGTTTTTTTTTTCTTCTCTAAAACTGTATGTTTTCTTATATCTGCGCCCCTAAGTTAACTGTTCTTTTAATAAAAGAAAAAAAAAAATCTGAAGCAAAAAACCTCAACTGAAACAACAAAAAATTTACTTTGCCTGCAAAACTTAAACCAAAAATCTGCATTTAACACACTCTTAGCTAAATAATTTGACTCTTCTCCTTTTGATATTTTTTTTTTTGTGTTTTTGTGTAACACTTTTTAAAATTAAGTGTAACACGTAAAGTTTTTATATATGTGCATATAACGTCATTTTACAGATTTACCTCTTATTGTACAACCAGCTTAGATACACCTTAAATATAATTCAATAATTGACTAATATAAAACGGTTTTTTTTTTTTTTTGTGTTGCAAAAGTCCTTTTTTCATCCATTTTTTTTTTTTTATAGTTTTAAGTTTGGCCTATTTATTTTAACAAAAAAGTCGTTTTTTTTTTTTATTTTGCATGTATGAAAGCAAAGTACTGTTTTAAAATTCAAAAAGTACTTCTTTTTTTTTTAAATAAAGTTAAATTTTTTTCCTGTACTTGTTTTTTCGTTGTCTTTTTTTATACTCTACTTGTTTTCTATTAAAATACAAAAACAAAAAAACGAAAACAAAAAATTGACATAAAAAATCAATTGAATAATAATAATAATAATAATAAAAATAAAAATATAGGTAAAAAAAGAAAAAAATAATAAAATAATATATCTACAATTGTTCTGAATTGTTTTCCATTCAATAAATTTAATATGTTAAGGAGAACACACACTATCCCATATATTTATTAAAAAAAAAAAAAAACAAAAAGATATACTTCTCATATTATTTGTGTATAGATATGTATATATATATGGATCTGTGTATTGAACCCGTTTTTTTATACCTTAAATTAAAAAAAAAAATTGTTCTACACTTATTGATTGTCTATCCAAATTTTATTTATCATTTTCTTCTTCAGTTTTAATTCTTTTAATGAAATTGACAGCTTGTTTTAATCTTTAACATGAATAATAACTTCAGTTTCGGTATTACTTTTTCAATTTACTTAGTTATTTATTTACTGTATTGCTCCTATAAGTAGCCTATTTAGTTTTCTCTTAAACTATGTCCTGCACAGCAAAAAAATTGTTTAATTCTGTCAGGATTTTGTTGAAAATGATGTTCAGTTTCGGTATTACTTTTTTTTAATTTATTTATATATTTAATGTGTTGCTCCTATAAGTAGACTATTTAAATTTTTTTTTCAACAATGTCGTGGAAGCCAAAAAAATATTATTTAATTCTTTTAGAAGTTTCTTCAAAATTTTAAAATATTATTCATCTGTCAAAATTTGGTTTAGCCGGTTCAAAAGTCAATTTTTCAACTAAAATAACTGTTTTGTTTATTGTGAAAAAAGAATGTTATTGTTACTTGTCTGTTGGTATGATGAATTGAAGAAACCGACTGGTATATAGCAAGTAAGTTGGATAAATAGATTGATAAATTGAAAAAATAAATTGTTTATTTTGACAAAATAAATTGGATTTGTTGGTTGACAAGATAAATTGGTAACTAATGTTTGTTGAAATATTACCGTTTTTGTAAATACTGTGATAGTGAACAAGTTTCAAAATTTTTAAAATTATAGCGAAAGGAGAATAGAATCCAATTCCTACTTATTTCAATATTTTCACAAAAATGTAGGAGTACATACTTCATGTAAAACGTTTAAATTTATTTAAAAGGTAGCTTTAAATTTTTGTTTCAAAAGAATCAAAAGACAATTTGTACATTCTTACAGTTGGGATGAATGCATTATTGTTAACTTGTGTAAATATATACATATGTTAACTGTTGTTTTATATACAACAAAATTGTATTTCTATATACATATATACGTACATATAATTGTTATAAATTTAAATTTTGTTATTAAAATAACGATAACAATTTTATTTGAGTTTTATTATCCTTTATTATATTATCCTGGGAAGTTGTGATTTATAAATTTTATTTCAAAAATTACAAAAAAACAAAAAAAAAAAAAAAAAACAAAAAAAAATTATATAAAATTATTTTTTGCACTTTCAATCCACTCTATAAATAACCGTAAACGATGTATTGAATTTAACTTTTGTTTTCCATTTTAAATTTCCTTTTTTTTCGTTGTTTTTGTTTTTCTTTTACTGGTTTTTGATGTTTGGAAACTGTGTCAATTTTATTACCTGGTACAAAATGAAATTTTTTTTTCTCCTTTTGTTTTTTATTATTTTTTATTTGATTACTTTTTGTTTTGCAATTGATTGCGATTTTACGCATGACCAAAGTTATAGTTATATAAAGAATAATATGTAACTGCAAGCAAAAAATGCAGTACTAACCTGTATCTTAAAAAAAAACAAAAACAAAAAAAAAACATAATAATAAAGGAATAATAACTATTAAAGAAAATACTAGGAAGAAAATAAAGTTATAATTGACTTTAAACAATTAAAGGATATTTTGCTAAACTTTTAAGTTTGTTTTTGTTTGTTTTTTTTTTTTTTTTGTGCTTTAAAATTGTTAAGTTATTAAGGAGTTGAAAAGTAGGTAACATAATATTTCGTTTTTGAATTTTTTTTTGGAAAATTATTTAATATAAAAGTTATTAAAAACTGAATTTAATATTGGGGGCCTCGGTGGCCTAGTGGGTAAGAGTGTATAAAATACGCTGTAAACACCGAGGAAGTGTGGGTTTGAATCCCACACAAGTCTTAAGAGTTAATCCCCCTTACGACATTTACAGCATCGCCTATAAAGGAAAGTCTGTGTAATTTCCTGTTCACATTTATGTGTCAGAGAAATGCACTAAAAAAAAAAAAAATTTAATATTTACTTAGAGTATATTATGAGGTTTTAGGGTTTTATCTGTAAAATATCTGGGGTTTTAAATTATAGGTTTTCATCAATTTCCATGTTTTAAGTTTTTAATAATCTTTGTTTTAAATAGGGAGTTTTACGATCACTTTTACACAGAATAGGAAGGACAGAATATAAACAGAATATAAACTTTACAATACATATGTCTAATATTCTGGGCAACACTTATGACTCTGGTTTTATTACCAACCCTGAAAAAATAAAGTTTATTGTTAAAAGTGTTTTTCTCAAGTGGCAAGTTTCTTTTGTCAAATAATATTAGGTGGCAAATTGGTATGATCCATATAAGAAAGCTAATATTTTTACATATTATTTAAAAAATCTTTCTTTTAAATCCATGATGCATTTTTTAATAAAAAGAATGCCAAATGATCGAACAAAAAGATATTTTTTAATAAGTAGTTGTGTATTTTTAAAGCGGTAATGTATCATAACTGTACCATGTATCTATAGCATATTCGAAATGGAAATCTTTCAGATCAATTTCATTAATTAAAATCTTAACGTATTGCCATTATGATTCGCTTATGCCAATATATTTCCATTTTAGCATCATAGTCTCATTCACAGCACAAACATCCTTTATAACCAATTTTCACCTGTGGTAAAAAAAAAACTGGAAGTCTAACAGTTTAAGAGTTGAAAATATGCGAAATCTGTATTTGAATTACCAATTTCTAAGACTTGAAATTTAAAAATTCTATATTTATATTTTGAAAGTTTAAAATACCTGCATTATATAAATTTTTTGTTTAATATAAATTTAATTATCTTTATTTTTTTTTTTATCAATATACTAAAAATTTAATGAATCTATCACTTTTCTAATAGTTTTTTCTTTTCTATTTTGAAAGTGTATGTATATTTTGATTATATAGAATTTTAGTACTTAATGATTTCATTGTCCTTTTAATTTTTGGCACATTTTTAAAAATCGTTTTGTTGAAATTTTTACTTATAAGTTTAACTCTGTCCGTCCGTTTGTTCCAAAAACTTTTATGTTGTTTGAAAAGGAGTAATAAAATTTTAATCCCGGATAGTACTTATTTAAAAATGAATGTAATGAGCTAAACAGCGCCTTAAATTATGGAAAAATCCCTATTTTCCAATATGTATACCTTAAGGTCTGTTTGATATTTTTCCAATCTAAAAAGGTTAAATTTTATATTGCTTTGCAATTTTATATTAAAATTTACCATTATATCAAACCATAATTTTGTAAAATTTTGGTTCCTCCGTATTTCAGAAGTCAGAACCTTGAAATTGTTAAAAGAAAACCATCAGAAAAAAACTTATAGACTTTCCTCTGTTTAAAAGCTCTTTTAAAAAATTTAGAAATCGTTATTTATAGATAAATGTATAACTTGGTACATTTGTGTAAATTTGTCGTCAGTAAGACATTAAAATGAAGTTTCAAAATTTTATTTTTGAATGTGTTATGACTTTTGTTTTAATTATATAAGTTTTGATTTTGTAAAATTTTTTCTTACATAAAGGATTCAATATATCTATGAATTAAGACAAATATTTCAGTTCGTAATCAGCCAGGTTTTCAGGTGAAAGGTTTGCGGTTCAAATCCCAATCTTATATAATGTAAACATAAAATAAATAATATCTAAATACATTTTAATATTTGTGCTGCAATTACACCTAAAAAGAAAAGGTTTATTTGCTTATGTACTATAAGAAAACATTATATAAGCTAACATTATATGTCGTATAAGGAAACCAAAATAAATTAATAAATAAAAAAAAAAACTTCTTAGAACTTCATCTTCTTTAGTTTTAAAAATGTGCGCTTTTAAAAGCCTTTGGTTTTCCATACTGTGCTTCTTTTTTCTTTTTTTGTATTTTATAAACTTTTTGACAACCTACCATAAATAATTTTAGAATAGAATTAACCTTATTTTTCTTTTTTTAGAATTTATTTATGTATTTGGGTCCTTTTTATATAGAATTAGAAATACATACATATATTTAAATAGCTTTATTCAAAAATTAAACTTTTAGTCTATATTAAAAGAAAAATTATGTTATTTTATTTTAAACCTTTTTTTTTTTTTTTAGTAGAGAGAGCACTTCACTTTAAAATTGTTATTTTTTTAAAAAGTTCCTTTTATTTTTTTTTTTAATAGATTACAATATAGACTTTCCTTATAACTTATTTTTAATAATTTAAATTCTAAGTTTATTCTGTTTTTTTTTTTTTTTTGTAAAGGAAACAGTACTAATTGTATTTTAAATAATAAAATTGCATTACATTTAACCTACATAATACTTTTCCACTGCATTTAGGTATATTAGGTATTAGGTTTATCCATTTTTTCAAAAATTTTATTTTGTTTTATTTAAGGCCATCCTTTATTTGTGACAAATTAAAATTACATAAACTTGGGTATAATTTTTTTTTGATATAAGACATGACTAAATATTATGGAATTGGGGATTTTGTTTTGTAAATTATATCATTCCAAGAATTTAAAATTGTAAGATTAAAATTGTAAGATATCCAGTTAATTTATGGCAATTACAAATTCATGGCAAAGTTCAATGCAAGCATTTCATCAGGAAAAGTAAAAGAAAAATTTATCATAGAATTCATCCTAAGAAAATTATTGAAATGAAATTTTCATTTTTTATTCATGTTTTCCAAAGAATCATCTGTTTAATGATCTATGATGATCCAGTCTATTGAATCAACTAAAATTGGGTTAATCCTTTTTTAAATATTTCAATCATTGAAAATAGTTTCGTTTCGTCATACTTTTGTCATATCTGTTTTATACTGCAGCCAATAAATATTTGGAAACTAATATTCAAAATAAATATTTTGGTAGTAAATTTGTAGCGTACTGCATAATAATATAAAATAAAAATTTGCATTTCCATATGTATGGTGATTCAAAAATTACCTTTAACTTCATTTTGCCACAATATGTAAAAAAGATCAAAAGATAAAAGACCTTTTCCACAAACAATTATTTTTTATTCAAAAAAAAAAAAAAAATTAAATAAATGAAAAACTGGAGAAAATAGGACATTCTGCTCTTTTATTCATAATAAAATATAATAATATTTTAAACTAATTTATTTATTTATATATTATATATATATATATAAATGTAGGATATGCAGATCCTGGCATTTATAATATCCTGTTATTTTAGTAAAGTGGAAATTTAATACATATGTTTACATAGTGCATCTAATAATATATAAAAAAAAGAAGAAACTTACATTAAAAAGAGGCAATAAAGGAAACTACAGTTACGGATAAAAAATGCTACACAATGATTTTTGTTTTTTTTTTACAAAAAATAACGGTAATAGGTAAGGCCGCTAAAAATTAAATATAAGAACTAAGTCAATCAATTAAATGTACACTTTTATGGTTAATTTGAAGTGACTTCGTAAAAGACTTTATTTTATTTATAGTTGATTTTGAATAAAAGAAAGCCCAGTTTCAATTTCTTTGGATACCATAAGTGAAATTAAAAAGATTTGCATTTTTAATAGAAAAAAACTATTAGTGTATTATATGCTTTTATATTAACTCTTCAGTGTCAGTGTCAGTGTCAGTTTATATATTTATTTATTTGTCATTCTGTCATGCTTTTTATTATGTTTGTAATATGTTGAAGAAATATGTAAGTGTTGTATGGTGCGGAGGAAAGCGTATAGGTTTTGAAAACGCAGTGTAATGTGGATCGAATCCAATTCATATCCAACTTTTGTTTTTTTTTTTAACTGTATTCATCAACATGTTTTTTAATAAAATTTTATGTATGCAATTTACTTTTATGTTATAACAGTCCAACATGCTCAAGCTCTCTATACAATCAATTTTATTTTCTACTTTTTGTTCGAAAGTTCGGTTTTGATAAAACCATTTTTTTAAAAATATATTTTTTTTTACATATTATTTTATTTTTATAATCATAACATAAAATCCTAACCGTTTCATTACATACTGAATAACCACGTGATTAAGCAATATAAAAAACAATGAATTTAATTGTATACACAAATTTACTTAAAGATTAAAAAAGATGATAAAAAAGGAGGTGGAAAATGATATAAAAATGGTTGTAAACTCTCAGTTTCCAAATACATAAATCATTTGAATATATTTTGTTGATTCCATTTTTATTCCATTCCATGATTTCATGTTGATTTTCTTTTTGATAATTCCTTCATAATCCGAACATTCTCCATATGTGTATCTATTGTATATAACATGAAAAAATTTAAAAGATAATCTAAAAACATAATTAATTAAAACTAAGATTTTCCTCTAATTGACACCACGAAACTTCTCTCAGTCCCTCCTCCCCATAATTGAATTCGGCTTGCCATCCCTCCTTCATCTCAAGTAGTGTATTTTGTTATACATAAAACACAAAAGATCATTACCTATTGTAATATACTCGTTTTATGCTTAAGTCGACTTAAGATGTATTGCCGTATAAATAAAAATATAATAACAGAAGTTGTTAAAATTTTACCCTCAACTGTATAAATATTATATTATTTAAAAAAATTACCTAGTGTTGCTTTAAAAATGGTTTTTTTTTTATTTTCAAGTTATTATGAAGTTTTATCAGGGTTAGAACAGTTTTGATCTTCTTTGCACTAAAAAAAAAATTATTTCAGTTATTTTTTTGTTTTTTTTTTTATACTGCCTAGAATTATTATATATTTTAAAATGTACACTTATAAATAAAGTTGTATATAAGGAGGATAAATATAAGGTACAATGAATTACAATATAGTGATACTTAACTTCCTTCACCATTATTATTATTTTTATTATTATTATGAGGTGAAGAAGACACTTATCAAAATACTTTATTGTATTTTTATATTAATGCAGTTAATTTTATCCAGGTTTTTTTTCCATCCTTTGTATTTTTATTCAGATACTTAAAACTGCCACGTAAATAGTATATAAAGGTATATAATATTTAGTTTAAGTTTGAAGAAAAAGAAAACACTAATGAATCTTTTGAACTTTGAATATTAATTATAATTTACAAAAGATGATAAAACCAAAAAAAAAGCAACAAAATGATTTTAACACCATTGTTGTGTAAAATAAGTGTTGCCTTAAAAAAAGGAAAAAATTAAATTAATAATAAAATAGAATTTTGTATGTTTATAATTTTTTAAATATTTTTCATGACAGAAAATTAATGTAAATTTTGTTAAATTTAATTACAAAAATAATGACTGAATTTAATTATGATATAAAAATACGATACTGGGAAAAACATACCGACTAAATATTATGTACAGGGACTGCACAGTTGGATAGGCTTCTCAAAATTAATAAATCACATGATAGTCGTACAAATAAAAAGAAAAACAGAACATACTAGCTCAATATATTTTGGCAAAAAAGGAACCGAAAATAGATTTAACTAACCTGAAAAAAACCCAGAATTTAAAATCTCTGTTACTGCTTAGTTTTTTTTGTCCGATACTTTTGGAAATTTATCAACCCAATAGATCTTAAATCACTAACTTTTCAATCTAATCACAGTTTTTAGATCGTAATATAAAATAAATAAATGATTTTGTCTGTAGAATAAAAGATGGTGCAAGTATTTATGTTTTCTAATCTTTAATCAATAGCTATATAGTCGAATAATAAACGGCTTAGTAAAAAAAAACTTTCCAGAAACTGATGAAGCTTAATTGTTTTTTTATTTTGCGAATGCCGTATGCTCTATGTAAAAGTAGAAAAGAATGGAAATATATTCAAATATAAAGACTCACTTCTTACTATATACAACGGACAGAACAGACTTGTTCTATGAAGAGGTATTTCTAAGTGGTATCGATAGGATAATTTTAACGTTTGAATACCGAAAAATATTGCATAACGCTTTTTTTTAACAATAATCTTTTTATTATGATTTGTTTACTTAACTAAATAATATTTATTAAATTAAATTTATGAAAATAGCCCTAGCAACAAGGTCTTCGACTATGAAACTTTTATTATAATTGGAGTGGTCTAGTGGGTAAGATGTTAACACCGAGAGGATGTGAATTCGAATCCCACACACGTCGTAAGAATAATTCTCCCTTACAACAGCCAAATCTAAAAAGAAAAGGGTGTGCAATTTCTTGGTTACATTTATGTGGTAGGGGGTTAAATTAAAAAAAAAAATGCAATTGATTATCAAATGAAATTCCCTACGAAGTTATAATAAATATCTATATTCGAATCTTTTAAGAGACGTGATTTCTCTCAACAATTAGAAGATTTTCTTTGAAAAATCCACTTATTAAATAGAAATGTCAAAGTCATATGGCAGACACTATAGGTCAGGATTAGTGTTACTTTTTGTATTTTAAAGGTTGAATGTGGTAGGTTAAAAAGATTGTTTAATTTTCAAAAAAAATTGTCAAATCATTATCAGTATTATACATAAGTATATTACATAAGTATTATTACATTATGTATTATACATTATGTTGCAGGAGTAACTAAAATCTAAAGTTTCAAGATGTCAGACTAGTAAAAAAATTACATTTTGGCTAAAACATTTATATTTTAGATTAGTGATTCAGTGAAATAATCAAAATTTGAAGTGGAATAATCTAATTCTATCAATAGTAGTAAGTTTATGACTGCAAATTATGAAAAAGATATACGAACATTTAATCATATGAACTTATATCAAGTCTTATTTGATTTTAAATATATTATACTCTTATCGTGTTATGACGGAAACACTCAGACGGGACCTAATAGACATAATATGTAATTATGAAATAAAAAAAATATCTTCTAATAATTTATTTCTTTCTTTAATCTTTTCAAGTTGTAGATAGTAAATAGTAACTAACCATTTTTTATACAAGATACTTCGCTAGATTTTCCCGCCACATTTTATTCATATGCGATATAATATATGCCTATAATTGCAGATCATAAAAACTTGATTGAATAAGTTTTTAATGTTTCCAAAGTTATAATTTTTTACAATAATGATTTTATAGTTTATATAATTTATACATTTTTTATGGTAATTTTTATCATCAAAATTTAAAAAAAAAACAAAGAACAATAAACAGCGGATCAAAAATGATATACTTTATCTTCAATGTAAAATTATCCACAAAAAATATTGATGTTTTAATATATATTTTGACTTTTTTAACACTATTTAAGCATTTTTTGGATAATAAAATTCATCCAATATTTAATATAAAATAAAATTTTCTATAAAGAATTTAAAAGATTAATGTTTCAAAAAATTTTGAATGCAAGGTATTAAAATTTGAATGTGGATAATATTTTTTAATGTTAGTCATTTTATTTGATGTTGAATCCTTTCTAAGTAAAGGATCAATTATTGAAGGTATTCAAAAATAAAATTAGAAAAAAGAAAAACTTTAATAACATAATAATATTTAAAGTTTAAAAATATTTCAGTTGTATTATTTTAAACTTTTCTGTGTTTTCTAGTTCATGGCAAAAATTACCAAAAAAAAAATCCAAAATTTCATTAATATTACAATCATAGACTTGATCGCTTGGGGAAATTTTATATAGTCAGTCATCAAAAGCAACTGTACATAATTCTTCGGGATAGTGTTAGACTTTAACTTTTTGTTTGGTTTAAACCTTCTTTTAAACAAAACTTTAAGTTGGAACCTTTAATAAAACTGTTCAATTCCGTTTATGGGATAAGGATGTGGGAAACATTTTTGGCGGAAAATGGATTTAGGAAAATTTTAAATTATGTAGGATAAGTAAGAAAATGTGGAAGAAGATTTTGAAGAACGATGTTAATCTTATTTTTTAAATTTAACTCATACACGCACCCATATGTTTTACCAATTTTGGGAAATACTTCCTGCGATATCATCTAATTCCACAGACACCACAATTTCTATAATGTTAGAAGCTCATATTGTTATTTGAATCAAAGAAAAGTGCTACAGTTAAATTATTTATAAAAGGAATATTTAGAATGTTTTCATTGAGGCTTTTTTTTATTATATGTCCTTATATAATGTTATTATTACGTTATTTATTTATTTTTTTACCGTTTGTCATAATATTTTAATACTTTTGTTTTTGGTTATGCATTTGTAAATTAATGTAACTGAATCGAAGTTTTTTTTATGTATTTATTTATATACAGTTACCGTGGTACATAAATATGCCAGGTAGCTATAACCCCTGTTTCCTGGTAGGAATGTGGGGTGTACGAGATATTATGTGATATATTTAAGTATTTATATATTGCGATATATGGATATTTTTTTTTTTTTATTATAATTATTGTACCCAGCCGGGAATCGAACCCGAGACCTCTCGAATCGAATATTATTGTAAAATACAAGTAGGTAATAAAGAAAAGAAAATTAATAGATTTTTACTTTTTACTAATAGTTGATTGTTACTTCACTATTGTTATATTTTATTTTATACCTCTTTATTTCTTGTTCATCTAAATACCACTAATCATCAGATCTCTTATAATTTAACATCACATACATAATTTTATGTTAGATCATCACATACATATTTTAATGTTAGAACATATGTTATTCATTATTAGTATTATATATATGTGTTTGCATACAATACCCTTGCCATTTTATGAAGTATGTTAACACGTTAACTGCCATGAGTACGACGTTAAGGTACTCAGGAAAATTATCACAAACGCTTCGAGTACCAGCGTGTATGTCTCATGTTGGTATTTTATATTTTGTTGCGTGTAATAGAGCGTAATACTCAGTCACCATTTATTTAAATGCAATTTTTTTCTGCTTGGCTTGCCAGACCAATACATGTTTTAAGCGCGAGAATTTTTAAATTTTTTCATTACATTGTGTTACTTTTTCATCAAAAAATATACAGTACAAATTATTAGTATATTAGCTAAATTTTATTGAAATTAGGAAATAAAATAATGTAGAAAATTAAATATTAGAACAATATTTTCAAGATATAAAAAAATTTGATTTCATTCATTTTTATTAGGGAATATAAAAGAGATATAAAAAAATATAAATTATAAAATGGAAAAAGAAAAAGAAAAAATACATTATTTCAAAATTGCGGTATGCTTGGCAAAGAAGCAATTGACACAAAAACTTTTTTGGCAAACTGTGCATTGCCATGTCGTTCTCGAACATTTTCGTTGTGCAGCACTTCTTCCAAATTCTTCGGCAATGTTTTCATAACAAACAATGCATCTTCGTCTGCATCCTGTATTTTCAAGCTCATGCTTATCTCCGTCCAAATTTGTTTTTATTTTTTTTTGCTGCTTTGAGATGATTTCCATCAAAACTTCTTCTCTAAATTGTGTTATTGATAGTTTTTTCTGGGTAACTTGTGTATACAAACTATGGGCATTTACAAATGTCGTACCCAATAGCAGTTCAACTGCTAATTTTCTGTACCATTTGATACCTTTGCGTAGAGAACTGTTGTATGCTTTTTGTTGATCTGAGAGGTCAATAAAAGCTTTGCAACTATTATAGTCAATAATAACCTTTGGTTTCAATATTTCTCCATTTCGCGTTTGAATTTTCTTCACTTGATCTAAGTGTTTGGTGCTTAGCATCATAACGTCTCTCTTATCTTTCCACTTTAACTATACAATTCCAGGATCACGAATGCGTGCAATGATTTCTCCTTTATGAAGATGTTGTTGCTCAACCTCTTTGCAATTGTTTTTTCGTTTTCTCCTCAGTGTTCCGACCAAATGAGTTTTGTTTATAAGAAGTTTTTCAGCTAGTGTTACACTTGTATAGTAGTTATCCACATATAAAGTTCTGCCTTTGTTTAGAAGTGGTTCCATAAGATCCATGACTACTTTTTCAGAAACGCTATATTCGTTGGTCTTATTCACTTTGCCACAATATACCTGTATGTTATATGTATATCCTCCTGAAAGGCATAACTTAAAAAGTTTGATTCCAAACTTGTGGCGTTTGTTTTTTATGTATTGTCGAAAAGCAATTCTCCCTCTGAAGGGAACTAAAGTTTCGTCAATACAAACATTTTCGTGCGGTATGACTAAATATTGAAATCTTTCTTTTAGCATATTTATTATGGGTGTCAATTTTCTTAGTCTATCCTCAGACTGGTGTGGATTACTGTGGATTACTTATTTCGAGACATATAAGAAGGAAATTCACTATCATATATAGGTAGCTTTGACCAATAATCTGCCAATTTTGGCTTGTGGACTAAGCCCATCCATAGTAGATAAGCGATAAACAATTCGATCTCATGAGCATTTGTTTCGGTCCATGCATTCAGCCGGGTTTTAGGTTTTTTTATTTTTTCTTTTAATTGCAAAGCGTATCGGTTTGTTTCAATAACAATATGATCAATGATTTCATTGGTTATAAACAATTTTATGAAATCATATGGGGTTTTTTCAGTATATTCAAAAACAAAACTTTTTAGTCCAGGATTAGTTTCAGAAAAATTAAAATCTTGAAGTTTATCATTTTCATTAATTTCCTTCCATTCTCTTCTGTCAGTTTCTTCTTCGCTGACTCTGTCATCATCTTCCATAAATTGTAGTATTACATTCTCAATTGTTTCCATTTCCAAATCGATCAGATGCTCACTTGATGTAGGAGAATTGTGTATATTTGAGTTCGATGTTCTTAGATCTGTAGAAATTTCGGTATTTGCATACGAAGTACTAGGACCAGGAAGACTTTCGGTATTTTGCTGAAATAAATTTAGTTCCTGTTCGTTACTACTTTCATTAGAACATTCAACATTCTGAAAAATAAAATATGAAGAAGTATAATACTCCAAAGCTGTAATAATAATAGTAATTGCAGCAACAATAATTGTAAATTATCCCCCCCAGACTAGCGTTGGATACGGTAGTAGGAAAATACTTACCTTTTTATATGATGTTCTTGCATTATAAAACTTTTTTCTTGATTTTTTTGCAACTGGTCTGAATCACTGGTTTCTGATTCAGATGGACTATACTCATCGTTTGTTGAATTCGATTGAAACGGATCCTCGCACTCTTCATCGGACATGCAAATATCCCACAACTTTTCAATTCGAGCTTTTTCTCTCTCGTAATCACCCATTTCAACAAAATACAATAAACTGAATTTTTTTAACCGAACCAAACAGTTGTTCAAACTTGTATGAAGTTTTCACGAGAAATAAAAAGTCGTTACGAAGAAATTCAAATTTGAATATGTATACATATATTGAATTTTTCGGGTAAAATAAAAATAAAAATAAAATAAAATGCCGTTACAAACAAATTCAAACTTGAATATGTACCTACACATATATTGAATTTTTTTGGAGCGGACAAATAAAAATAAAATAAAATAAAATTTCATTACGTATCATGCTCAGTGCTCACATATACTTGACGCACAATATTTGGTACTCATGGCGTGCAATTAAAAATTTTTGCTTTTAGGTTGTGAGACACAAATATTGTGTCTCAAATAAAAATACGAAAATCTTACAAAATATATAAAATTTTAGGTTTTTAGTAATGTCATATTAATTAGTTCAACATTCTTTAAAACTTTCGATAGAAATCCGAACTTGGCCCCAGAGATCCCAAAAAAAATTTGTATGGAGGCAGTTAACGTGCTTAACAATAATATCAAATATATAACATCTTCCTTTTTCTAACAGAATTCATTTGTTAATCATTTATTCATTTATACATTTTAAATTTCATTTGTTAATTCATGTATACATCTTTTTTTTTTTTTTTTTATAAATATAGGTATTTAATAATATAAAATTTCCATTAAGAAATAAATAAAAAAATATGTTTAACTAAAGTAAAATAACTACAATAAATAAATATTAATTCATATACAATTCAAAAAAATACCAACAACAATAAGATAAGTAATTATTATAATGTTTTTTTTGTATTTTATTTTATAATGCTAATCTTTCCCGTTTTTTAATGACTCGGCCAAATCTAGTTTGATACGGTTGCTGATTGTTGTTGTTATTTTGACTATTATTGTAGTTATTTTTATCAAATTGATTACATTCACTTGACAAATTATTACAGTTATTTTTATCAGATCGATTACATTCAATTGACACATTATTGGGTACATTTATTGTTTTAAATTTAATTCTTTTATCCTTAGAAGTTTTTCCTGAGTATCTTTGTCATTTATACCGAACACAATTCTATCTCTTATCATCTGATCCGTTATTGGCTCGGTTACATTTGTAAAATCACATTTCTGAACTAATTTTGTTAATTCCATAAAGAAATTTTCAAAAGATTCACCTTCTAACTGGTTTCTTGAGTGAAACACAAATCTGTCGTATATATAGTATATTTTTTTGGGTCACAATATTCATCAAATTTTGTTAAAACCACATCAAATTTCTTTTGTTGCTCTTCTGATAATCTAAAGGAATCGAAATTTGAATTCTTTTTTCGCCTAGTAAATTAAGCAAAATTGCAACTTTCCTTTCATCCTTCATATTTCCCGTTTCGGCACGTGCTATAATATATATTTGGAACGCTTTCTTGAATTTGTTCCATTCTGCGGCAATATTTCCCTCAAAATTGATGGGACCTGGAGCTCTCAATGATTCCATTTTTTATTTTATTTTTTTAGATTTTTATTTATAAAATAAAATTTAATATTTGTAATATTAATTAACTATAATAATTTTGTACTATTATTATAATAAATTAGTAATAATTTTTTTTTTTTTAATTCGACTGCGCCATGTTGTATTTTATTTTATACCTCTTTATTTCTTGTTCATCTAAATACTACTGATCATCAGATCTCTTATAATTTAACATTACATACATTATTATATTTTATTTTAATGTTAGAACATATGTTATTCATTGTTAGTATTATATACATGTGTTTACATACAGTGCCCTTACCATTTTATGAAGTATGTTAACTTAATAATAATATCAAATATATAACAACTATACTTTGTTAATCTTTTACAGTTCTCTGGTAGCCACTGTTTATTACATTAACAACAGGTTCCCTTTTATAGAAAAAGAATGAAATATAGAATAAAAAGAAATGCCCCTGTACTATCTTACGTAGCTTTAAACCTACAGTCTAGTTGCTAAAATACAAAATCTGAGTCCATTCCAATTTCAGAATTTTTGTTGGTAAAATTTAGCTTGATTACTGTGCTGCAGATAGACATTGCTATATTAATAAGATAATGTACAGTAATGTCATTCCATTTCTCAAGGAATAGCTTTAGGGGATGGACAAAAAATTAGGCTAAAGCAGCGTATTTAGTATACTCAAACATCGCTATAGACTAGGATATATAGATTATTCTTTATTGTTACTATAAATAAAACCAAAAAAAAAAAAAAAAACATTTAAGATATTTTAATAATTACAATAACGGTTAAAATACTTAATAATTGTGCAACTTATTTATTAACACTATTTGATATTGATTAATAATCATTAATCATGTTCATTGATATCTGATTCCTTTAATTTTGTTTTTTATACTTAAGGTATGCGTGTCAGTTTTAAAAGTATATTTTTTTTTTTTTTGAAAAATTTATAACAATTCTTTATTACAGTTAATAATCACACGATTTTTGTTCCTTTGAGATCGAAACTATTTTAATATTCCTTTGGAATACTAAAAACGCGAACTAATAAAATGTGAGGAAGATGAGAGTTTTATATAATGACTTATGCCATTTATGTAAAACATATTGAAACTGACATTATATAGTTCTTGTGTATATAAAATGTAAATAACAAAAATAAGTTCTTATTCAGCCCTATTATACTTTCACAATCATTGTAAATCCAAAGTAAATAGAACTAAAACAAAAAAAAAAAAAGAAAATGTCGGGAATGGGGGGGAAAATATTTTTCTATTTGATTGGAAATTTATTATAATAATCATCAATATTGTTACTTTTAATATTTTATAAATAACAAATAAATATTAGTAAATAGTTTTCAATCAAAAGTATACATATACTATTTATATTAACTTATAGGTTTAAGTGTATGTATGCCCTTTTGCCTAGGGTAATCTTTTTTTTTTTTTTTGTTTTAGTGTATGTTTTGAAATTGAAGTCAAATATTTATTATAAAATCTAAGGATATATTCAGGATATAATTTTATGTAAATATTTATATATGCATTAAATATATTATATATATACGTATGTAATATGAATATGCGTTCACTTATACATAGAAAGATTAAAAATATTTTTTTTTTTTTTTATATGAATATAAAATATTTATGAATAGGATATGATTTTACCTATATCTGATCAAAACAAAAATATGAGATTTACATAAAATAAATAAAATATTGAATGATTTGAAATAAAATAAAATTTAGTAAAATATTAAAAAAATTATAATGGGTGGAGAAGAAAAATAAACAAAAAATGTTAAATATTTTATTGTTTCCTATATAGAAAATAGTTTAACTTTATTTATAACGAACCAATATAACAATCTGAATTGTATAAGAGTAGGTTATGATAGTTTTTTGCATGTTTTTTATTTTTACTTGACATGAAGTGCAATTTCCGCGCCAAAATTATTCAAGTCATGATTTTATATTATAAGTAAAAGAATAAATATGAAAAATTGATTTTGTGGAAGGATTTTGTTTTTTTTTGTTTTTAAATTAACTTTGATATTATGATAAATAATAAAGGTATTGAAAATAAAGGTATTATTCGTGTAATGATCATTTTTTTTTTTTTATAACTATAAAAAACATTGTCGTTTTTTAATTAAAATACATAATAGATGATTATTTTTACAAATTTAAAGTTAGATTGAATGATTATCCTTTTGTTTTTTACAATGTAAGTAATTTTTTTTGAATAGGTAGTAAAATTAGCTGTAAATTTAAAAATAAAGTTTTGTTCGTTTCATTTCGTTTAAGAAACATAAGACATACACTAAGATACTACTCTGCTATGACTTAATATTTTATATTAGACCGAACTACAGTATCTTAAATCAATATTTTCGTTACTGTTACTAAACTAAAGATAAATTTAGAAATATATCTGTTATAAAATATGTTAGTTAAATTTTTGTAAACTTTTTATTTATTATTTACTAATTTTTCAATTTTTTTTTAATTATTTTCTTACTCCTTTATTATTTATTAATTTAAGAAAATATCCCTATGATTACTTTCTACGATGAAATAATGGCTACCTTTCACTTTTGGATGTGGTAGGAATTGTCAAAAATAATATTATATAGCTTTTTTACTTTAATATAAACTATTTCCAATTTAAGTGGAAGAATTTTTTTTTATATATTTATATATATATTTAATATATATATTTATAAATATACCTGTATTCTGTATATCTAGAATCACTTATAACACATTACGTAAATACAAAAAAAATTACTTTTTCAAGTACAGGGGGTTTATAAATAAGTGTATATAGCAGCTAGTAGATAATATCTATCTATTCTAGTAGATCTATCTGTTCTATTCTATCTATCTGTTCTATTCTATCTATCTGTTCTATTCGGTTTTTGAGATTAGGTATTCTTTTATAAATGCTATTTTTAGATTTTACAATTTTTATTAACTCTATTATAAAGATATTAAATGAATCACCGAAGGAGTACATGACATCCTCTAAATTTTGCCATTAATTTCACTTTGGAGTAGTAACTGTTATGTTGCACAAATATGAAACTAATAAAATGTATGCTGGTGTTTTTCTCGATTTCATTTTAGCATTTCATTATTTATTAAACAAACTTAACATATTGACAAGAAGAACTGTTGAAGACATTGTCATTCATGGTGTCGTCCAATTTATATAATTTATTAAATTATAATTTGTTTTCCAAACTGTTTCACTACTGAAGATCGCAAATGAAGATTTGGCCATCCACTAAATCTCTTATTATTTATATTAGACTTAGTTTCAGTTTTATTTGCATGAAGCCGTTGATTATTCCTTACCAGATATTGTATATAAGATTATAGGACACATATGTTATTTTTGGGTGTCATCTATTATCTTATATAGTTTTTACACTCCAAATTCAACCTTTTCTCAATCAAATTCAACCTTTTCATAATCAAATTCAACTTTTGTAACTCAAATTCAACCTTTTCATAATCAAATTCAACATTTTATTAAAAAAAAATTAAATTGTTTGTTGAATGCAATACATAATTAATACATATAAAATATTAATTCAAGTTGGCTTATTTAGATTTTTTCGTTGGTGACATTAAATGCTTAAATTATAAATATTTATTAATAAAATAAAGATTTAATCCTTTTACAAATGATTAGAAGTAGATCATCATCTACATATATGAAAAGGTTGAATTTGATTATGAAAAGGTTGAATTTGAGTTACAAAAGTTGAATTTGATTATGATAAGGTTGAATTTGATTGAGAAAAGGTTGAATTTGGAGTGTAAAAACTGTACAAAAACTATTTATTTATTATATCTTTTTATATTTTTAAATTGCGATATAGACTACGTTTTACGGTATAAACTATTGCGATAAAATTATAAATAGTAGGTATTTTCTGGCTGCGGTTTGAACCTGCGGTTGTTCAATTGAAATATCAGCGACTTCATCACCATACCATAGGTTAAATATTAAACTGTAGTGAAGAAAATCTTACGATCTAAGTTTCCATTTTATATCATTCTATAATCATTAAACTCTACCCAGTTCCTTTCCGTTTTTTAATCCTGAGTTATTGAAATGTGTAAAGCAGTTATACAGAGTATACATAACATTTTTCTAACTATGTGAGAAAAATCTTTAATGAGTCATAATTATAAAGAGGGCCTATGACTGATGCTTTTTGAAAACCTTAATTTTTTCATTCTTTTGTATGACTATCGTTTAAGTGGAACGCAAAACGTTATATTTTTTCAAATCCTTTTAGGTCGTACCATTTAAACTTAAGTTTTTTTATTGTTTTTTTAGAGTCAATATATAGTAATTGTGGCATGTATAAATAAAATATTTTTTTGTTTTATTATTTCTGAATAACCAAACATGAATTAAAAATTCTTTATCCTTATTTTAATAAAAAATTTAATGCAGAAAATTATTTACCTTTTTCTGATTCATGTAAACATTAAATGTTGGGAGTGTTAAGTATTCAACATACAATTCAAATATAATTATCTTAAGTACTTTGAACTTTAAATAAAAATATAAACAATAAAAAAAATTATTGTATATGAAAAATAAGGATTGAATTGGAATTTCATCATGATTGATTGAAAATTACATTTTTATGCATTCATCAGAATATTTTTTAATATTTTGTATTATTCTTAAGAATAAAATGAAATTTATAGAGTGAAAAAAGTATAAATTGGTAAAATGAAAACAATATATTCGATTTTATTATAAATTATTTTTAATATTAAAAGAAAAAAATGTCGATTAATTTCATATTTTACAAGAATCTGATTGAATGTGATTTATTTTTTCGCACGAATTATTTGTATATACTCCTGATTTTATAAAATGTAAAATTAAAATTATCTTAGACTATAGCGCAGTTTTTTTTCCTACAGATAAAATAAGTTTTTTAAATTTATCCCGTTAATGCCTTAAAAAACCTTAAAAAGTGTTAATAAAATGGTGGTAAATTAATTTTTTTTAAGGCAAGATTTGTATTGATATTGAAAATTTTGATTTTTTTTTCTAGGCTTAATAATAATTTTTAGCTGCTTATCAATTATCATATTAAGCGATCATATTTCTGAAGCTCTCTTTATCCTGAGTATGTATTAATACTCCCTCCGTTTGGATACACGTTTATTGCCTGTCGTTTTATATCCATGACAGTTACTTTCTGCCTACACACTTCTCAGTTTTACCTTGCAGCATAAGTTGTAGAATATTTTATTTGTCGTTGCGCATTATATAGATTATATCACTTAGTTAAGTTGGTTTTGCGCGCTTCTTTTTAGTAACAACTCACACTTTCTATTTATTCTACCTAGAACCTCATTATTGCACACTCGTTCTAACCCACATTCCAAATACTTAAAGAATGATGTTGAATCTGTTGAAGAATGATTGAATTTTTGATGTTCATAATTTCTATAGTCTAAAATTCATTATCATAGAGAAGTATTTAATTTTTACTAACCCCTTGTCGTTTATTTAATTTTCTCTAGTCATAAATAAAAAAATTTGAGGATTTGCTAGGATATTGTTATAATAGATACTATAATGCAATGTGGTTAGAATATAGTTGTATTATTTATTTGGGTATGATTTGATCGGAGTTTGAACCCAAAACTTTTTGATACAAAACCCACTGATTTAAGCACTGCATTATTGCAGAGTACCTTCATTTTATAAATAAGTTATATTTTTTGTTTGGATATGACCTGATCGAGGTTTGAATCTGAAATTTTTCAACTTATATTACTCAGATTTAGAATTTAGTACCAATTATAAATTTTTAATTTTCATATTGTTTGAAAACTCTTCAACTCGTTTTTTGTCTTAAAATGTCTTAAATAAATTATGGTCTATGTTAGAATTTTTAAAACTTTCCTTCCTAAATATAAAAATAAAAAAACACAACCAATGCCTTTAGCAAGTTTATTGTAACATATAATAATCCTAAAAGATCCTGTTCTAATGTCTCCAATATAAAATTGTCCAAAATAAATGTCCTTTACATCTAATATAAACAAAAAATATACACATACCTATATATACACAATAATATATTTATATGAATTTAAAGTTTTCTGAAAATGATCGGAAATATTAAAAGGAAATGGCAAAGGATAAAGTAAAAATACTAAATTTTATGATTTTATAGGTTTCAATTTTTGTTTTTCACTTTTCTTGAACAGGGAAAATGTTGGTTGGTTCCCACTATACAAGCGATTACCTATCATTTTGAGTTTATGGAAAGAAAAAAAATTAAAGGAATGACAAATATGCATGTATTGAATATTTATTTGAAGTATTCGTTTCTAATCTGTTGATTTCTATTTCATTTTGGAAATGGGAAAACAATTTTTAAATGTATTTTAATTGATAATTTAATCCTATAAAAGTGCTTTAAAAATTTAATTAGAGTTAATGATGTTCAGTTTTAGGAATAGTGTTTGGCATGCTACAAGTGAGGAAAAAATAAATCAAAATTAAATTTGAAAAAAGTATTTGGTACTATAGATGCTAAGATTTTTTATTTTTTAATTTAAATGGAAGATGTTAAGATAATAAAAAACGAATTAGACAAATCGTTATTAATTTTTAGTATTAAATAATAACTTTTAATTGAACTAGATAATAGATGGCTCTTGCTATAATCATCTATGACTTTTTGACGATGAGTTGTTAAAAGAAATAGTAGAGGTTCCTATTATTTTTTTAAATGGAGATTTTTTCTTATTTGAATAAGAAATTTAAATTTTACTTTTAATGACTTTTTGGTTTCTCAATTGGAGAGAAAAACAAAATTATTAAACGAGATTTAAAGATTTTTAAATATGAAATCTGTCTTTTTATTACAATATACACCAATAAAAAAAACTATGCCTAAATTAGATAGGCTTTAATCAATTAAGTGCCTTTTTTTAAATATTAAGTTTGGATCTTTTGTTGTTTGATAACTTGGTAGCTTGGTTATTTTGCTATAGTTGTAAGGAATGTGCAAGAGAGTTATCAAGTAAAAAGATTTGTGTTTTTTTTTTTGTCGAAGTTTAGAAATCTCTAGAATACAAAAAATATTGAAAGTAAAAATTTAGGAAAATTTAAAAACAAATAAGTTATTGTTTTTCTATGGATTTGGATGCATATCCTAATGGAGAAATCCTAATCAGTTTAGAAAATCAGATCAAATTTTTAAGAAATCATGAATTGTATGATATCAAGAACTAATATAAGAAGTATGGCATCATATTACTAAGTCTCTGCTAGAACATGCCAAAATAATCTGTTTTACAGTTTTTGTAATATTTTTTTTCTTTATTACTTGACTGACAAATTAAATTTCTCGATAACTAAATGTATTATCAAATTTCTATTATTGTATTTGACTAGAAAATTACACAGCCTTTCCTTTACACGTTTCTATTTATAAATCAAAATTATACTTAAACTGAAATTTTTAAAATAACTTAATGCTAATATCAGCAAAAACATTGTCAGTAGATTTTAAATCAATATCATTTAACTTTGATTAACCAAGAGGAAATGCAATTTAGCTTATCTTTCGGTTAATCAAGTCCAAAACTAATGTAAGAGGGACGGTGACAAAGTTATTTCAAATGTTACGTTAAGTTAAGTCAACATGTAACTCGCGTGATTGTAAATAACGTAAGGAGAAATTATTCTTATGACGTGTTTGTGATATAAATCAACACTCCCTCGACGTTTAGAGCGTTTAGCCACTAAACCATCGAGATCCCCTAATATTATTTTCTGTGTCCTTTACTGTTTAATTTATAAATATTTTAATTAGATTTTATTATCTTTAATAGAAATAAAATATTAATAAATAACTTTTTGAATTGCTACAATTTACAAATATATCTGCTAAAACTTCGTTCAGTTATTAAAAAAACAAAAAAACACAAAACAAATTTTTATCTAAAATTCAACTTTCATCTATTATTTTCATAATATCTAACTTCATTTTTAATAAATCATTCTTCAATTTTTTTTGTTTTCAAAAATTTTTATTTTTATTTGTTTTTTAACTCTTTTTTAAAAATCAGTAGATATCATTTAAGGTTTGTTTTTTCGTTTGGAATTTAACAAATATAAGTAACTATTAAATTTGTTGAATGTCAGTTCTTTTAAAAATCCTGCTTAGTTGAAAGAAATCTTTACTTGGAAATTTTCTTAATATATTTTCCGACCTAAGATTGAATGCATTTCACACATATAGGCTGGACCTGCCCACACTTCATTATGTTATTTGGACAAAATTCAAAATCGTTCTTAACGCCTAACAGACAATCTTATTGCTCAGAAAATCTGTACTACTTTTAAACCACGTCGAAATATTCGACCATTATCTCTCTTTTATAGATATTTAGTTTGCAGTAATACTTGTTCAATTGAACTAAAATCAATATTGCCTGCTTTTAAATAGTTCCAACGTAACACTAAGAAGGCTTTAAGTACACATTTCTATACCATGGAAATTTCTATAGGTGGTTTAAAACTGGTTAATGAAACTCATTTATTATGAGAATTGGGAATATCTACTAGAGGGGAACAGGTTTCCATTTAATGTGTTCCCCTCTAGTAGTTATTGTACATTATACAATTTGTAACTTTTAACCTGTACAGGTTAGTCTTTAATTTACATATCAACTCTCCTTTATCATTCTATTTCACTCCAATATCTCTCTTCCTTATCCTACTTTTCAATTCCTCTTTCGCTTACTCAAATCTCCTACAATCATTTTGTATAAAGGAGTCCTTTCTTAAAGTTTGGATAGCGTAAAAAATAACCAGTAAACAAAACTTCTATATAAAAATAGAATCAAAAATTTCAATAAAACTTATCCATAATCGTTGTATCTACTTTTAAAATAAAATTCATTTTAAATAGATATAATATTAGAAAAGTAATAACAGTTTCCTATTGGTTGGGTGGAAATTTGTAATTTAAATATTAAATTTTTATTTTTTTTTTATATTTCCTTATTCCGTCCAACTCTAATTTTAAAGCTTTATAAATTCCTTTTTGTCATTTTCTTTAAGTTATTAAAAAAAAATATTTTTATTTTAAAACCAATTTCAACTTATTTTCTTTGTTCCTTTATAACCTCCATCATTTTTAATATTTATTATTTTTGAATCCTTTTCATATTAAATTTAAATATCATAACGATTTTTTTGATTTTTCCTGGTTCTTTTAAAAAATAAAAAGGATGACAAGTTATTACTTAAGAAAATTATCTGGAACAGAAAAATCCTTATATAGAAAAAAAAAAAATTACTAAAAATCCTTAAAAACAAGGAAGGGATGATGAGAAATTTTTCAATTTGGATATTTATCTCAAAATAATTTACATATCTATGTTTGAATATTTCTACTTTTTCTTTCGTTTTTCTAGTCTAGTTTAGATTCAGGATCTTAGGATAAAAATACAATGAAAAAAATATAAATAAAAAAACAAAAAAAACTATCTTAAGATTTTAAATCGTAAATTGGATAATCCTTTGTTTATATTCATTTCCTTATGTCAGTTGGTTAGCTTAAAAATTAGGTCAACTAAAATTAGGGATGTTTTTAAGGAAATTATTATAAATAGAAATTTAAAAAAAAAAAAAAAAGGAAGACAACAAATAATATTAAAAGTAAAAAGAGTTTTAAAGGATTACTTAAGAAAAATAATATTGGCGGATGACTGAAATCTTGTGCTCCATATATATATCCTTAAAAACAAGAAAAAATAACCAAGCAAAAAAAAATTTTTTAAATAAAATTAAAATTATAGATGAGAAAACATTTCCTTTGGTTTTGTGTTTTATATTTGAAATAATTAAAACGCGGGTGGCTCTGCAATGCAATGTTAATTTTTCATTTTGTTTTTTTTTTTTTTTGCAATTTTTTATGAAAATCCAAGATGTTTCCTTTTACTAAATAGGAAAAAAACAAAGAAAAAAATTGACAAAAGTTAATTTTCATTCAAAAATTGTTTTTAAAAGAATTTTTAATATAATACAGAATGTCTGGGATCTTTTGAAAATTAAATAAATTGGTTTTGTATAGTATAAGAGAAAATGTTAAAATTGGAATCTTTTAAATTAACTGATTTTCATTTCCGCAAAGTAATAATAGTTAGAAATGTTAAATAATTTAAATTGTATTGGGTTGAATTTCAAAAAAGTTAAAGAGTTACTGAATTCGTTTGTTAAATCATCAATTTATAATTTAAATAAAAAAAATTTGTTTTTAATAAAAAAAAACCTTTGAAATTCAAAAACCTTTGAATTACAAACAAAAATGATTAGACAATTAAATCTAATTATATTTTTTATACGGTTGTAATCAATTTGATAAAATGATAAGTGGATTCGAACAAAGCAATAAAAAATAAATTTTTAATTAATAAATAATTCAATTAAAATTTCGATTTTGTATTTGTAAATATCTTAGAATTTAGACGATTACTATATATAATGTTATGAATTATATGTTATGAATTTCTACGGTATACAGATTTGCGCATTTGTAGCCTTTACTCTATTTACTAGATATTTATAAATGCTTAAAGAGATAATGCTTCAATTTTCGACGTAAAAGTTAGCTGAATAATAAAATTATCATTTAGGCGTATGGCGCGATTTTTAACATTGAGAGGTGCTATCTTCCGTATGGAAATTGTACTCCATCTTAAGTAGAATATATTATTCATAAATATTAAGAGCAAAATAAGTTTTACAGCATCTTACAAAGAAAACCTAAATATTTAGGAACTTTCTTGGCAACATCCAAAATATTCTCATTCCACAGCATCGTTTGATTTAGCGACATACCTAAAATATTCAAATTTTCCTACCATTGAATAATTTCCCCTAAAAATCACAAGATAGGTTTGAATTGATCTCTTTTGCAATAGATCATAAAGCTTTAAGTTTTGAAAGCGTTGAACTTAATTCTGTTTACGTTTTTCCAGTCAGTGAAGTGATTATTACTTCAACAGTTATTAAATTTTATCTTCGAAACTTTCCTTTAAATGCAAATGAATGAATGAAATAAATATAAGGTAAGGGTTATTTAACTTATAACAAGGTTTAATGATAAAGTCTGGGAAAGTAAATTATTCTATTCTAATTCTTCTAATTCTGGAACCCTATACAATTAAAAGAAACCATTAACACATGTAAAAATATTTGATTGGAGCTTTAATTTTTTTCTCTTGCTGTACACGTTTTTCGTACAGGTGCATAAGTTACATAAGTTATATAAGTTACAGGTGCATAAGTTACAAATTTTTTTGAGGAACTTTAAATCTAAAAGTTCTTTCTTGCTTCAAAATTTCAAGCCCCTATCTAAAAATCTGCGGTAGTTATGAAGATAGAAAGATCATGCAAAATTTGTTTTTCACATAACGGAAAATTTAAATACTAAATTTAAAAAAAATATGTAATTCTGATACTGACTTACAAAGGTAAATAAAATATACATTAAAAATGTAAAAGGAACATAAAATATACGCATTTAAAAATAGGGCTTTTTCAAAGTTTTAGTGGCTATATTTCTCAGATGGATGGGGCTACATGAAAAAGTTGTTCCACAAAATTATTTTTTTGTTATTATTTTTTATATTATTTTTATTTACCCATGGTTAAAATTTTTTTTTTTTATCTTTAACGGAGTAGAAGTTTTGTGAACAGACGGACAGACAGACGGACGGGCAGACGGACGGAAACTAATACTACTAACGTGAAACTAATAGGCAAATTTTTTCAAAATATTTTTGGAAATGTGCTAAAAATAGTAAATACTTAAGCTAAATTAATTTTTGCTTTTACAAAACTTTATTTTAAGTAATAAGCATCGAATATAAGGCCGCATCTGAAACTATATCTCAATATTTGATAATTAAAATGATTGTTACCCTATACATTCAATTTTCTCATTGTGTTAGTCACATTAAGGACTTACTAAGAATATTGAATATTATCTTGTAAATATTATAAAAATTTAAATTAAATACAATTAATGATTAAAAATAAAAAAAGTATAATGTTTATATTAAAATAAATGCACATAATATTATATTATGCATAACGCTTTATTTTTATTTAATGAATATTTTGTTTACTACCAATAAAAATTTAATTTTAATTTTTACGATTCCAAAAAAAAAAAAAAAATATCTTTTTCCTTCATAAAAAAAGAAAATATATATTTTACATAATCAATTCCAAAAAGTAAAATGTAAAAAAAAAAAAAAAAACAAAAAAAAAATATTTTTAAAACTAGAAATTCATCTTATGGATATCCATAGGAATCTTTTGGCAAATTGTACAAGCCAAAATCAATGATACTAACATAATAAAACTAAAAATTATTTAAAACTATTGGATGATTACCAAAACAATTTGAAATTATTACAAATATTTTTCCCGTTTACTTCCGTTTTCTTCAGTACGTTGTTATTTTTTTTTTGTTTATATTCACTGGAAACCAAGTATTGGTAATATAATACACAATGAGAATCAATGGTACCTAATATAAACAAATATGTATAAGTGTATGTATATGAATATATGCGTAAATAAATATATGCAGTAACTATTGCATTTCTGTATATTGTATCCTAAAAAAAAAAAAAATAAAAATATTAAATTCCGTTTTTTTTTTTTTTTTTTGTTGTTAGCTTTAAATTTAGATGAAATCCTTTGTTTTTTGTGTATTGCAAGTTTGTTTTATTATGATTTTTATTTTTTTTGTTATTTTATTATTATATTCAAGGATAATAAATTTTTGTTTCACCGAAATTTAATGGTCTGAACATGTCGGATTTTTTTTAACTCTTAGTTTTTGTTTTCTATTTTTGTTTTTTTTTCGTTTTAAAATTTTAAAGCTTAAAGAATTTCTAGTTGTTCAATTCAAAAGCTTAACTTAAAAGAAAAAATTAAAAAGGATAAAGGAAATTTGGATCGTAAAAATAAAGATTTAGAAAGTGTGAGTTATGGAAACAAAGTAGAGTCCAAAAGTATACAATTACTTTTAAGAGTTGAGGGACTTTTTTCAAAAATAAGTTAGTTAAAGGCCTTAGTGGTCTAGTGATTAAGCAGATGACTTATTATTCAAGGGAGTGCTGATTCAAACCCTACCCCTGCAAAAGTAATAAGATTTTATAATTTAAAACAGATCCTCCTTACAAAATATAGTGACGAAGAAAAATGGGATGAGTGCACTAAAATGTTTATGTTAACACACATAAGCTGTTAACTGGATCTACATAGTTTTTTAGGCAATTCTCTTTTTTAACTGATTTAGTCTAAGGCACGTGTTTATTTATCCAACCGGGTATTTACAAAAGAATCCAATGAAATTAAAGTGGGATCTTCATTAATTCTTCATTCGCCAGTCTAATATTCATTTATTTAATGTTATATTTGACAACATTTTTAACTAGCTTTTAGGAAAGTATGGCTCTTCAAAGTAGGAAAATGCCCTATTTTCAAATGTATATATATCTCAAGTTAACTTAAGTTAACTTAATCTTAAATTATCTTCAAATTACCATTTTTTCAGTCTAAAATTTTCAATAAAATTCACAGTAAATTTTTTTTAGCCTTTTAAATCAATCTCCATCTATCCATCTCCATCCATCAATCAAGATTTTGCTTCATTCATATCTCTGGCATAAATTATAATTTTCTTAATTACATTGAATTTCGTTGACTTCACTTTATTTTTCACAATTTTTTCTTATAAAATTGTAAATGTTGGTGCAAATCACAATTTTGAACTGTTTTTATTGTCTTTTGTAAAATCTGTGCCTTTTTAAACCTTTGGTTTTATTTTATGTATTGATACACTTTTGTTCATTAGTTTAAAGGTAATAATGAAAACTGTTTGTTTTTGTCGAATCCATACCTTAAAGTAAAATTTTAAAATCTGCCTCTATTTATCCAGTATTTTGAAACGTCATGCTTAGAAAAGTTTTCATCTCCTCTTTAATTACATTGGGTTCTTTAACAAATAGCTGGTTCAACATGTAAATATTTGTATTAGCCATTCTAATTTATTTTATAAAAATCATTCTTAATTTTCTCACTAAAACTTGTTTTTTTACTACACATATATTTTTTTTTAATATGCTACAAAGTAAGACCATAAAAGGGTCGTTTCCATAATCACATCAGATTTATTGTATTCTAAATGACTTGTTAAAAATTTATTTAAATATCTGGAATAAAATTAAAAATTACAGTTTTAAAGTTTGCAAAAATAAGCGGAGCTTATGGAATTTAAACTGTAGAAATTTCAACCTTTCATTTGAGTATAACATTTTCTAACAATAGTCCTTCCAACAAAAAATTTAATTATTAGAAAAACATATGGGTACAAATAACCCTTTTGTACCTACTAATAGTTAATTTTTTTCTGTACCTTAAGTTAATACTGAAATATTATTTACTGTTATATAAAATTATTCGCTTTTAATAAAATAACATCTTATAAGAATTAATATTATTTATGTTTATGTCCGTATGAACATAATTAAATGGTATAATTAATTTGTCATTACGTTTTTGACACCTTAAAGGAAAGATTTAGATATGACAAATTCTTACACAGAATCGAATTCTGTACCGGTTGAGAACTCGAAACTCGAAAGAAAAAATTGAGCTAAAATTGTGCCATGTGCGGCCATCAGCCCATTCGTCTGCACTACCCAAAAAATAATGTAGCTAAGATTCTGAAATTTTTACCATTTCAACTTTGTAAAATTGTTGACAGTTCGACCGATGTGTTCGAGTAGCTGCCATACAACTTCCATTTTTAAATGAAAGTTTTTTCATACCGTGTCTATTTAAACTAGGTGTATGAAATTTTGTTTTTTATACTAAAAAGTACAAACTAAAATTTGGTATTTCGTTTCTATAATGCAAAAAGTTCGGTTATAACTGCTATACAACTTCTTTCTTTGTTTTGTTAAGCTTTTGTTAAGTATCTGAGGATTTGTTAAAAGAAGTTAGGTTTGATCCAAAATTGTTGTAGCATAATTTGTAGATTATTGTAGCATAATCTTATATCTTGGTACTTAATAAAGGTACACTTCTGAAATTTCCAAAATGATAATCAAGTTTTACGATTATTTTATCAAGAACTCTATTGGAATTTAGTTGCTCTAGTGGAACAGGTACAGGTAGCTGTCATATCTTGGTATTTAATAAAGTTAGAAATCTGAAATTTTCCAAAAGGTGATCAAGTTAAATGGCAATAACTTCTGTGAAATTTGGTTAGCTTCGGTGCAATGGGTTTGAGTGGCTGTCATTTTAACTCCACAGTCATATGCCTGGAATTTTGTAGTAGATAATTCAGTTTTATGATAACAGCATAAATTATATTCATACGGATATATCCTAAAGTTGGCACAGTCAACTCTACACTCGTCCTCGTTTTTAATAAATATAATAAAGTCTGGATCCCGCTACTGATAATCTTTAACAATAATAACTCCTCCTCGAATGTAATAAATATAATATATTGTTAAAATTTATTTGTTTCCAAATCGAATTTGTACTTTAGATAATTATTACCATCACACAATTTATGAGATATTATTTATTATTAGTTATAAACCTGTATCTAATATTAAATCGTTTACATAATTTATTTATAAAATTATTTATTAATAAATTTATTATTGTTTATATAATTTCGATTATGATAATTATATTGATTATTAAATTAACAACCACATTCTGATAAATAAACAAATAATCGATTCGAAGGAAATTAATTTTAAAGTTTACACTTTTATAAATAAATCGCTAAGAAAATAATATGATATTTATGAGAAATTTTCTTTTTTGTTTAATTAAAATCTCATTAAAAAGGCAGACAATAATAAATTGCTTGAAATCAATGATTAAGAAATGTATTTAGGGAAGAGATATTTAAAATTTGACAGAAAAAGAATTTTAATTAGGATTTAACAAATAAGTTATTGTTTTCATTCTTATATTAAGTAAATCCTGAATAGCTATAGTACATAATGAAATATGGAGAGAGTTGATTGATAGGGTCTATATTTAGGAGGTTTTTTATGTCCTACAGCTATTCAGGATTTATTATTTATTTATTTACATATGTACAATTTATAATCCTAAGAAAAAAATAACCAAAACCATCTGTCATTAGTCATTACCATCTGGTACAATTGTGGGAATGACTAATAACACTTGTCTGATAGAGCAAGTAAGAAAATTTGAAACAAAATGTATTAGAATTTGTATATATACATACAATATCAGAAAATCAGCAACTGAATTTAACCACTTTTATATTTATTAAAATATAAATATATACATAAAATGTCATAAGTGAATAGAATTGATAATTTTATGGCAAAATTAATCAAACATCACTTTGATAGTGCATTAGAAGCCATTTTATCCTATAGTCCCTAAACCTTCTCATCATAGTAGGTGAACTATATGGAAAATAATAGATTCTGAATCTTCAATTAAAAATCATCTCACGTATGATATGCCGCAATGCCGCATTTAACGGCACATTTATTAATTGAATCTATTGGTGCTTAAATTACCATTAGCAGAAGAAATCAATTTATTTAGACAGATAAATAAGATCAACACGCAAATTCTCTCTGGTAGTGTTGCACTTTAACCAACCAAACTCCCTTTTAAACAAAATATTAGGTTAAAACTTTTGATACAATGTACTGTTTGGTTTGGGTATTGGGAAAATAGGAATAAAGGAATAGACAAAAAAAAAAATATTCTTATCTTAAAAGTTTATATTACAGAGGTTCATTAGCTATAATTGGAATTGTTAACCTTATTTTAGCCTCTTTAACATGTCCTCTTTGGCACATGTTAATATTTTTTGAAACCTATACAGAATGTCCCAGACCATGTGAATCAGTTTTTTAATTTATAACCAAAAATGAAAGATTTTTGTTTGATTTTTATTAATTTTAAAGAAAAACACTTAGAAAACAAAAAAAATATTATAAAGACAAAAGTTTCTTATCTTTTTGAAGTAGAATTCGATTTGTATTGGAAAATACATCTTTCTAATTAAAATCTGCATTTAATTTTTTCTACAATCTGACTAGACGTTTACGAAAACGAACTCAAATATTTTGACATTATTTTCACTCAATATTATGTAGAAATATTTAAACAAAAACCCGGTTTTTAAAAGAAATATGTGATGCAACATCTGAAATTTATTATAATTAAAAAATTTGTTTTATTTAAAGATTTTTAATACATACTTATATTAATTATTTCTTTCATTTTTTTTTAGGTAAGTCAATTTTGAAGTTACAAACTGAAGACTAAAACTTAAAATCGAATTTTCTTCTTAATTCAAATATAAATTGTGAATCGATTCAAGTAGGTGCATACTATAGTATAAGAAATTTGATTAAATTTCTAAAATTCTTTATAATTTAATACAAAAATAAAATACTACAATATTATAATGATTATGCAAAGGCTATCATCAATATATCAAATGAAACCCAGCAACTAAAAGAAAAATACGAAACAGAGACTTAAAAACGGAAATCATTGCACATAATCAGAACATTAAAATTAAAATGAAATGATTCGAATAATCTTTAAATAGGCGTCTAATAGCCCGATAATTATCATCATTTCGGGGATAGAACTTAAAAGAATAAATTTTTTTATTTGATAAGTTTTTTTTTCTTATAATTTTTTTTTATTTTTTGTCTGACGTATAAACAATGAAGGTACTTTGTTTAAATTTCATTTAAATTTGTTTTTGGTTGTTTGTTTTCAAAGTAGATAGGGTAATCCAAAAAAAAAAAAAGTGATAGGTTTTCTCTACCATTTAATAGATGTTATTACGTACATTTAAAATTTTTCAAATCAAAAATATTAAATAGACAAGATAAAATGCTTATATATGCATCTAAAACATATGGATCAGAAGTTTGAACACGAACTGTTGAAAACGAAATCAACTAGGAATTTTCCAGAGAAAACTGATAGAATAATATTCGATTCTAAGAACATATGATATACCTATGTAAATTTTTTAACGTGGGTAGGTGGGAATCTTCAAAAGATACAATGCGAGGCGTAGCACATGTGTATGCCTGATTCTTACTGGTGGCTACACCACATTTTCTACTTCCTGTAGATCACTTGAGTAAAGCAAATACAGTATAGGACCTAGAATACTGCCTTGAGACACACCTGCTTTTATTTCTTTTAGTGTAAAGTACTCTTCTTCTTGTTTAATTCTAATTAATATTTCAGACAAGTACAATTCGAGTATCTCCGCATATTGTATATAATAAGATCCAATACAGAAGTAAAGGCATTAATTAAAAATAAAGATGTAATAAAATTTTTACAAAGGCGAAGAATTAAATGGCGGAACATGTTGTACGAATGCCTATAGATTGGGCTGAAAAATCGATCTTTCAGGCAAAAATAATTCGAACAGGTTATAGAGGCCGCCTTAGAAGCAGATGGTTAGATAACAGAGAAAATAATTTAAAGACTATCCTTTAAGGTAATATCACAAGATTGATATGGCCCAAAACCGATTTAAGACGATCCAATGATCTGCTTTCTCTCAAAAGGGCAGACATTAGAATGGCAATAGGTATAATCACCGGTCACTGTCTAATAGGGAAGCATGCCAGAAGACTTGGCTTATCCGCAAGCGACTATTGTAGAGCCTGCAAGGATGAAGAAGAGGAGGAAACTACTCTTCATCTCCTTTGCACATGCCCGGCCTTGTCGGCAAGAAGGAATACCCATTTGGGGCAATATCTCTTCGACAGCCTTAGCGACCTGTCAGGTAAAAATGTGAAGAGTATTCTTCGCTTTGCAAAAAGCTCAAATTGGTTTTAACGAGTGGGATAGAAAAGCTTCTATGTGGTATCACAATGGACCAAATACGGTCTAAGTGTGCCTTTTTGGCAGCCACCTTAACCTAACCTAACCTAACTTAAGGTATTCAGAACTGCAGAACAACATCAGTAGACTGGAAACGTTGACGGGTTGTTGTAAGGGATATCAGGGCCCTCCCCCGGCTTTAGTATCAAAAGATGAAATGTCTAAAAATAAATTATTTTTATATATCTAACGAATTCTAATTTAAAAAAAATTTGTAAAATAAAAATTCGTAAAATATTTGAACTTGATCATGGTTCATAGCTTCAAAGGGTTTTCTTTTCAAAGTAGTGGGCATTTTTTAAATTACAAGAAAATAAAAATTTTTTTCATTCTTTCACATTAAATTGCCCCATTTTGCAATCTCATTTTTTTTACCAAACACATTTTTTCTGTTGTGTTCTATTTTGAAATTGTAATGAGTCGTCTTCTCCAATCTTGACTCAATCGTTTTGTTTACATTACAAATGTGTATGAATAAATAAGTAATTTTGAATTCATTTTCTCGAATTAGTCGCTTTTTTTTTTTATTTTTTATTCATGATCATATTGTTCTTTTCTCATGAATTCAAGGTTTCAAATATTTTTTGTTTTTTTATTAGCTTCAAAGAATTTTTCACATAAAATTTAACAACGAATGTTAATAGAAGGAAGGGTATTATATATAACGAAAAAGATAGACTGAAATTATATAGAATATATTTTTATAAATGACCATCAAAACAAAATTTTATGTGTTTATATTTAATATTACGAAATATTCATGTTAAGAATAGCTATTTGAAAAAAGAAGAAAAAAAGTTTTATAAATAAAACTTTGAAAAAATACAAAAGATACTTTACGAATCTATTAGATAAATAGTCTAGAGCAATTTTCATGTATTTATGCAAAAATAAAAAAAAAAGTCTTATCGCTTAAAAAAAAAATGTTTATTTTTGTTATTGTATCGTGTGATTTTTTATTATATTTTCCTTCCAAATGGAACCGGCACAAATATCGTACATAGGAAATGCGTAGAGAGTAAAAAATTTTGTATAAAAAATGAGGGAGTGAGGAAGAAAATACCAATTTGTTTGTAAACAATTTAAATTTAATTTTTTTTTTTTATTATAAATTTTACATGTTTTATTGTTTGTAATGTGGAAATATTAGATGTTATTGTAACGAAAAAAAAAAAACGTTTGTATTTTTGGAGGAAGAAATGAACTTTAAGGATATGTTTACATATCTTATTATTATATCTTATATATACTTGGATTGGATCATGTAAAAATGCAATTTTAATTTGCTGATTCACATGTTTATTCAATCGAATCTCAAAATAAATTGCAAAAAATGCTTTGAAAGAAAATAAATTTGAAAGAAAAAAAAATTTTCTTTTATTTTATCACAAAATTTTTGCCCCATATCATATCAATTTTTTTCGTGCCTCAATATATTTTTTCCCCCCCATAACTGAGGTGGGAATCTTCCAAAGAATAAACTCGCCTTTTCCTTTTAGCCAATATAATGGGATGAAACCCTTATCTGCTAACGCAGTATATTGGCTAGCGAGTAGGGATAAGAAAGGATGGGAAATATGGTGCGGAAATATTTAATTGGAAGTGGGACTGTAAGGAAACAATGAATCAGTCTATTATTATTACTATTTTGCTAACAGTGACTGTAATCGTTAAAACAGTTACAACGTACATTAGTATATAACACCTTACTGGATGAGGTAATTATTGAAGGCAACCCCCACTGTCACTGTAGCAGCCTCGATATCTGTTTGTTTAAAAAGGTCTTTACACATTTATTACTGAAACCAATTTTTTAACAACAAAACTGAACGTACACAATGAAAACTTTTTAAGCATTTTGAGTCGTTTTAGAATCTCTAATGAAGTTTGATATTCATATAAACCGTGAATCGTATTAGCGATTCGAAAAAGACTCGTTTTTAAATCGTCAGTAGTATGATAATTAGAAGAATAAACGAAGTGTATATATGTAGTAGTAGTTTGGATTAAATTCAGCTTAGTAAATCGTTTACGTTTCTTGCTAGTGAGTAGCTTTTGAGTCTTTTTCTGCGAGTCGTTTCTACTTCTTTTCTGGTGAATATTGGTGAATATTTGATGAATATTATATCAAACCGCACTGCACTTATTAAACCCGTTTTTAACAAATTATATCTATATTTTTATATATTTTACAAAATTAATATAATACAAATTTGGATCAAAAATGTATTAGTAGTGAATTACACACTAGTGTATTAATAATTAACTAACGGTTTAAAGAAAAAATAAGAGATTTAGTTCTGCCCTTTGTTGTAAATGTAACTAAAAAATAATTTTGAAAATTAAAAAACATCATGTCAACTAGTTTAACTATACTCAAAATTTTTATGACAAATGCAAGTGTAAATCGTACCTCGAATCATTATAATAAAAAAATTTTAATTTGATAATAAAAAATTGGTAAAATAAGAAAAAAGTTTACTAATGATACACACAAATAAATAGTAGTTTTTCTTTGACAAATTGTTTGTATCATATTTTTTATTGATTTTGAATCAAATAAGATTGAACTTTGATTTGAATCAAATAAAATTGAATTCAATTGAATTGAATAATAACAGTTAACCTAATACGATTCTCTAAAAATGTATACAATCGGGTTTATTTGATTTATTTTTTTTTTATCTTTTAATTTTAATTTTTCGTCAAATTTTTATCTGTACAAAAATTGTATTATAAAAACTGATGTGTAAATACCACCTAATGAATAAACAAAAAAAAAAAAAAAAGTGAAATAAATTTATAGATTATTGCACAAGATAATTTTAAGTGAGATATATTATTAAATTTTTCGGAACAATTTTTTTTTTTTTTTTTTTTAGAAGCTCAAGTATGTGGAATGCCCTGTTTACAATAAGTCAGGAAAAGCAAAATTGTGTGTGTAATACATTATATTTTTTTTATTGTAAAGATGAATCATACCAATAGATTTTTAATACAAATTTTTGATCTATTTGATTTTTAATTTTTTCACTTTTTTATTTATCCTATATGACTAGTTTTTAAAATAAAACTTTGCCCTTGGTTTCATGTGGTTTTTTTTACTAAATTATACGTAATAGTAAACAAAATTTGAGTCGCGTTTAATATTTTTTTGTAAATATTTAGAAGACAAAAAAAACGCGGGATTTTTAAAACTTTTAAAAAATAAAAATATTAAAAAAAAAAAAAAGAAATTGTTAAACATTTTTTAAATTCAAATAGAACAAAAACAAAAATCAAACCAAAAAGGGTTTAAGGACAATGACAATTTTATTAGGATCCTTCTCAATACACCTGTATCTAAATATACTGTTATTCATCATGTTTTGAAGTTTTTTTTAGGAATGTGATGATAGGTTTTATAATATTAATAAAAAATACTTTGGAACTCTATAAATTTTAAAATTCGGGACAAACAAAAAAAAACAACAACAACAAAATTTAAATTACCATTAGTACTTTTTATAAATTTGTCATTGTTTTTTATTTTTTGTTGTTTTTCTTTTCTGCCCTCAGATACTTATATAAATTCACAAAGGAATTTTTATAGGTTTTTACTTATTTTAGGGAACAGTTCGGGCAAAAATCCCCTAAAACCACAAAATTATATACATATATATATATATTAATAATATATAATATGAGAAAAAAAAATTTGTTTAGTAACTTTGAAGAATAAGTTATGCTGATATGTTAATTCTATGTCACACATTGTACATTGTTATAAAAAAAAAAAAAAATAGGGAATATAGGTTAAGCAAACATATAACAAACAAGAAAAATAAATACAAAAAAAAAAATCAAAAGAACAGAAGGAAAAAAAAAAGGACTCGATATAAATTGTTTTTGCAACAATTTTCCGCAATAAATTGAGATTTTACATGTACACAAGTATTTGTTATGGAGTCTTTTTGATTTTTACTTTTCCCGATTTTTTTTTTTTTTTGTTTTTGGGGGAAATAATGTGGTTTTCTTTTAAATGAACAAAAAATTCTTTGATAGTAGAATAAATAACAGATAAAATATTTGGGAAAATATTTTATGTATATATAGATAAAAAGTTTTTAAACTAAGTTTTTTTTTTTTTTGTTTTTGTTGTTTAAAGAAAATATGTTTTAGGATTTATTACTTTAAATGTAAAGTTTTGATTTTAATAAAGATTTTCACCTTTCGTATACCTTAGAGATGATAAGATTTCTCTTATACCTTTTAGAGATAAGAGATTATTACATTGTATTATTAAAATTATTTTTTATCAAATTAATTAATTTATGAAATTAGTGTTTAATAACTTCACTAAAATGATTAGAAGCTTTTTTATTGGTAAATAGTTTTATCGTTTAGATAGACCCAAAAGTCATAGAATTGAGTTTTAGTGTGTAGTTTTTAAAATAAGGGTAAGTTCACATAGGATGCATGAATTCAAGTGCAAACATTTGATTGGTTGCTCATTTTAGAAGCAAAATTGTTCTCTATAAGAAGCACATAAGATGCATATTTGTTTAAACGTCAAATACATACGAAAATCAAACGTCAAAAATTTGAAACGTTAAATATTTTGAAATATTTTGAATATAGATATAATAAAAAGGAAAAAAAATCAATGGTTGCTATTGGTTTCCGGTTAATATTAAATTTAAATATAAATTACTAAATTATATTTAGTTTATATTAATTAAAATTATTTCTAATATCAAATAACAACTTGTGTAAAATTAAGTTTTTTTATTAGCACATTTCCAAAAAAATTTTGAAAAAATGTGCTTATTAGTTTCACTCTGTCCGTCCCTCCGTCCGTCCGTCTGTTTACAAAACTTCTACACCATTAAAGATAGAGAAAAAAAATTTTAACCATGGGTAGGTCTCATAAAAAAAATTATTTTGTGGAACAACTTTTTCATGTAGCCCCTCCTATTACAGAGCGACACCCCCTCAAACTTTGAAAAAGCCCTATTTTTAAATGCATATATCTTATGTTCTGCTTAAGATTTCTTCAATCTGAAAACGTCATTCGACAGGTATTTCTTTTATCTTTGTAAATTAATATCAAAATTATACAATTTTTTTTAAATTTAGTATTTAAATTTACCGTTATGTGAAAACCAAATTTTGCATGATTTTTCTACTTTCATAACTCCGGCACGCTTCTAGATAGAGGCTTGAAATTTTGAGGCAAGAAAGAACTTTCAGAATTAGTATGTTTGCTCAGAAAATTTTTTTGGACCACCCTCTGTTTATGAGCTATTAGGGCTCAAAAATTGAAAATTTGCTATTTTTAAACACCTGTAACTTAGGAACCTGTACACATTTTACTTCTGCAAGATATAAAAATTAAAGCTACAGTAATATATTTTTACGTGTGTTAAAGGTTTATTTTAGTTGTAGAGGGTTCCAAAGTTGCAGCTCTTCAAATTTGCGAAAAAGCCCCATTTTCAGATGTATATATCTCAGGCTCTGCGTAATAGTTGTGCAATCTAAAACCGCCAGAAGATCGAACATTTTATTATCTACATAAAACAATATCAAAATTATGCAATATTTTGTAATTTACTATTTAAATTTACCGTTATGTCAAAACCACATTTTGCATAAAATTTCTTTTTTCATAACTCCGGCACGCCTTTAGATAAGAACCTGAAATTTTGAAGCAAGAAAGAACTTTTAGAATAAGTATAAGTTTCCTCAGAAAATTTTTTGGTAGCACCCCCTCTTTAAGAGTTATTACGCCTCAAAAATTGAAAATTTGTTATTTTTAGACACCTGTAACTTAGGCACCTGTACAAATTTTTCTTCGGCAAGACATGAAAATTAAAGGTTCAATAATTCAATTAATTAATTTAAAAGACATGAAAATTAAAGGTTCAATATATTTTTACGTGTGTTAACGGCTTTCCTTAGTTATATAGGATTCCGGACTTACGGTCCCTCAAAATTTCAAAAATGTCCTATTTTCACATTTTTTCTTATTACATGAAATTTTCAAATTTTTGTGCAAGTCACAATTCTAAACAGTTTGTATTGAGTTTTGGAAATGTGCTCTTTAAAAACCTTTGGTTTACATTCTACCTTGTTTTTTCCTCTTTTGACTAAATTTAAAGTTTAGTTCTCGCTAAATTCTTTTCAATTAAATATTGGTTTCAAAAATTTCAAAATTAAAAATTCGAGGCGTTTTGTAAAAAATTATTTTGACAGTGCCCTTATTTTATTATTTTATTTAGTCACAATTTGACTTAATAAGTTCCATATATTAACTTTTTTATGTGGATGGCTTTATATTGGAGTTGGAGTAGAGTGCTAAGTGATAAGAGTCATTGATAGTTCCACAGTTTAGGGTGTGTTTAGATTGAAGTATCGATTAATAATAAGAGCATCGATGAGAGAAAATTAGCGTAGAAAATTAAATACATCTTTTAAATTGAAATGTTTATATTAGAGCATCGCTTTAATCATCGATTAACGATAATATTGTATGGAGAATTTTTTATTTCATTTTGTATGCTCTTGTGGACTGAAAAGGAATTTTTTGTTTGTTAATTTTTTATCTTGATATAAAATCAGATTAATATTACGCCAATTTAGCTGAATTTTGCAATAAATTCGCTGTCTAGTAGAGTTAGTGTAGTGTGGTAAATGGTAATTATACCATGTTTTATCTAGTTTAGGTTTTTCTCAGTTTTTGAAAGGGTAGTCAAAGATTTTTACTTTCATTTTCATATATTCAGTAAATTATTACTCTTTATTTTCTGCGGAAATTTTTGTTTTATTTTTTTATTCAATATTTTATTTTCTTTTAATTACAAATTAATTTTTATTAAAAATAAGACTATTATTTATGGCGTTTATCGAAGTTCCACAGCACTGTAATTAAACGTATAGGTAATGAAAAAATTCTTCATAATGAAACCTAAAGTAATAAACATAATTCCGATCATCGACTATCGAAATTCTCTTCGTTAACGTGTTTTCCATATTAAACATAGTTGTAGCGAAATGAAAAATAAAAATATTAATAATAAATAATGTTCTTAATTTTTGATACTTAGGGATAAATGTCAAACTCGACCATCAGTGGAAAATTAAGAGATCTGAATCTCCGTGACGATGAGTTTTCGTTGGAGGTCGATAGTCTAAATATTGTTGGTAAATATATTATGTCTATATGAAGGCATATATGTTTTAATTTTTTAGTTGCGAATTTTCTGTCGATGGTCGAAATTGTGTTTATAACCTAAGGTCGAGTTAGTTCTTTTATCTATATGTGATTATAATGAATTCGTAAATTCAGTCTGTTATTAAAGACCAAACCTAAATCAAAAGCATAATAAACCCTTAAAATGTCGTAATTATTGAGAAAATTCTCATTTCTGATGGTTGAGTTAATATGCAACCTTTAACAGCCCCGCACTGAATTCATCCGGATCAATAATTTATCAAATAAAAAAAAAAATAATAAATTGACTATTAATTTTACATATAAATAAAAGTTCTGATTTATATTTTCATTATCCATCACATTTATCGTAAAATAATATAAAATAAAACAATTGTATTTTAAATTAAAAATTTTATTTGGCATCAGAATTCAGAATGCCTGGAGTCCTTTTTAAATCCCTAGAAACAATCTAATTAAAATAATATATGCATGGTTATTTATTACTTATTTTTTTTTATTTTATACATTTTTATTTGCGTTTAGATAAATTACCTAATTTAGACTAGTTATAATAGGATTCAATTTGACTCCAGGGATTTGTTTTTATGATATTTAATGGTAAAAAATTATGGCCATTATTATGGATTTTTTAAAATATTAAAAAACAATATTTTTTATAAAATATAAAAAATTGAATGATGTTTTTGTTTGAAAATAATCATCATAAACATTATGTCATTTTTATTTGATAATTATTTTTTTACGTTAATGTATAAAATTTAAAAAGAGTATAATATTCGTATAAAAATGCAGGCCTCCCATTTGTTTGCCTTCCCTTTAAATGCCTTTGAATCATCTGAAATATTTTTAAAATGCATTGCGTGTATGTATCTGTATATAGATAAGTGTATATTCATTCCACAAATTATTCTATCAATTTTTTAGATATCTATTATAATATAAGAATGTCTTATTTTCGCATTTTTTTTTAAAGTAATGCCAGAGGTGTATAAAAAAAAGTGTTCTATTAAACTAAACTTTTTAACTTAAATTAAATTAAAATTTTTAGATAAATTGTATCTATCATCTTCCGCTTAAGTATTTAAAAAAATTTTTTTTTATGTTTTGGGTCTTTCAGGCACGATAATATTTATGGTGTCCTTTCAATTCCGTTTTCTTAAAAGCTTAACATATCTTAACAAATCATTTATAATAATTTTGATGTAAAACTAAAATTTTTCATTATACCAGCTGACTGTTCTTAATGGTAATATGGTAATGTTCAGACTGGTAATATTTAAACTGCAACCGTGATTGCGGCCAGTATAAATTTTAAGTGCATTCCATTACCACAACAGAGGTTTTGGATTCTTATTCTTTTGGTGTTAAGGAGACATTTAAAAAAACAAGGTAGAATGTAAACCAACGGTTTTTAAAAGCGCACATTTCCAAAACTCAATACAAATTGTTTAGAAGTGTGACTTACACAAAAATTTGAAAATTTCATGTAATAAAAAAAAACTTGAAAATAGGAAATTTTTGAGATTTTGAGGGGCCGTAAGTCCGGAATCCTATATAACTAAGAAAAGCTGTTAACACACGTAAAAATATATTATTGAAGCTTTAATTTTTATGTCTTGCCGAAGAAAAGTTTTTACAGGTGCCTAAGTTACAGGTGTCTAAAAATAGCAAATTTTCAATTTTTGAGGCGTAATAACTCTTAAAGAGGGGGCGTTACCAAAAAATTTTCTGAGGAAACTTATACTAATTCTAAAAGTTCTTTCTTGTGTCAAAATTTCAGGTTCCTATCTAAAGGGGTGCCGGAGTTATGAAAAAAGAAATTTCATGCAAAATGTGGTTTTCACATAACGGTAAATTTAAATCGTAAATTACAAAATATTACATAATTTTGATATTGTTTTATATAGATAATAAAATTTTCGATCTTCTACCGGTTTTAGATTGCAAAACTATTACGCAAAGCCCGAGATATATACATCTGAAAATGGAGCTTTTTTACAATTTTGAAGAGCTGCAGCTTTGGAACCCTTTACAACTAAAATAAACCTTTCACACACGTAAAAATATATTATTGTAGCTTTCATTTTCATGTCTTGCCGAAGAAAAATTTTTACAGGTGCCTAAGTTACAGGTGTCTAAAAATAGCAAATTTTCAATTTTTGAGGCGTAATAACTCTTAAAGAGGGGGCGTTACCAAAAAATTTTCTGAGGAAACTTATACTAATTCTAAAAGTTCTTTCTTGTCTCAAAATTTCAGGTTCCTATCTAAAGGGGTGCCGGAGTTATGAAAAAAGAAATTTCATGCAAAATGTGGTTTTCACATAACGGTAAATTTAAATCGTAAATTACATAATATTACATAATTTTGATATTGTTTTATATAGATAATAAAATTTTCAATCTTCTGCCGGTTTTAGATTGCAAAACTATTACGCAGAGCCCGAGATATATACATCTGAAAATGGGGCTTTTTTACAATTTTGAAGAGCTGCAACTTTGGAACCCTTTACAATTAAAATAAACCTTTCACACACGTAAAAATATATTATTGTAGCTTTAATTTTTACATCTTGTAGAAGTAAAATGTGTGCAGGTTCCTAAGTTACAGGTGTTTAAAAATAGCAAATTTTCAATTTTTAAGCCCTAATAGCTCATAAACAGGGGGTGGTCCGAAAAAATTTTCTGAGCAAACTTATACTAATTCTAAAAGTTCTTTCTTGCCTCAAAATTTCAAGCTTGTATCTAGAAGCGTGCCGGAGTTATGAAAGTAGAAAAATCATGCAAAATTTGGTTTTAACATAACGGTAAATTTAAATACTAAATTTAAAAAAATTGTATAATTTTGATATTAATTTACAAAGATAAAAGAAATACCTGTCGAATGACGTTTTCAGATTGAAAAAATCTTAAGCAGAACATAAGATATATGCATTTAAAAATAGGGCTTTTTCAAAGTTTGAGGGGGTGTAGCTCCGTAATGGGGGGGGCTACATGAAAAAGTTGTTCCACAAAATTATTTTTTTTATAAGACCTACCTATGGTTAAAATTTTTTTTCTCTATCTTTAACGGTGTAGAAGTTTTGTAAACAGACGGACGGACGGACGGACGGACGGACGGACAGAGTGAAACTAATAAGCACATTTTTTCAAAATTTTTTTGGAAATGTGCTAAAAAAAACAAGTGTTTCGAATAAATATTGGGAAATTGAGTGAAATCATAGAGTTGTTATTTTATTAAACTGTTTTGTTTGAAAAAAATTTAATAATATTTCCATTTGATTTTGAAAATTTAATAATTTGTGCAAAAAATGTAAAATGTACGACTTACTATTAAATTGGTGTTAATAAAAGCCAGCAAATTAATCGGATCTGAGTCCTATTGCACTAACTGCTTTAGTGATAAGCAATTATTTTTTTTGATAAGTTTTTGTTGCACAAAAACAATATTTAGTAATAACATTGATTTGTAAAAACAACTCACTTTTAAAATAAAATTATTATTTGATTTGTGATAGGTAAGTGTTGTTGCAGTAGGGCCCGGTTGTATTCTTTAAAATATTAAATGAAGTTTATTAAAAAGGTTGCATATCAACAATCAAAAATATTATAGCTGAAATTATGATTAAATATTTTTTTTGTTATAATATTTAAAGTTTTATTTCAAATTAAAATTTTTAATTGCCAAGCTGCTAGAGAAAGTGAAGAAAGATTTTAAGGGCAATTAAAAAACTAGCATATATTAAATTAAAAAAACAACCAGGAAGTTTTAACTATTTAACACGTAATTATTAAGTCAGTGCCTAATAAATTTTAGCCTTGAATTTAAATAATGGAAAATATATTTTTTCATTATTATTATTATAAAAAAATTTTTTGACCATAAGAAAATGAAGAAATGTGTAAAAAACGAGATAATTTTGTCTTATCTGGTAAAGAACACTGTTATGCCTAAAATGATTTTGTCCTTAATATAATTATACGTACCTACCTATATATCTGAATCATAAAATATCTTCCACATTTAAATTTTAAACGAAGTTTATCGTACTTAATGTACTTTTTTTAATTTAAAACTAAAGGTAATTGTAAAACAATTGTAGTAATAATAACATTTTTATTTAGAAGCAAGTAATATACAATTTTGTCGAAAACTTACTATTCTTCTTGCAACGCTTACGGAAAAGTTTAAAAAAGTTCAATTGTAGCGTTGCGTATCTTTCTAGCGTAGTTTTTCTTTTTTTTTTTTGTTACCTCATCACTACTACATTGTACATTTAATTGTCACCAAATTTTGTAGTATTCGGATAACTATCATAAAAACTTTTAAATCCAGGCTGCATATCCTGAAAATTAATAGGACTAGCACGTTACAAATTAAAATGGGCAAGTAAGGTACTAAGGTAAGCTTTTTACAAAGCTTGAATTTATTAGGACCAAGACTGCGAGTAGCTCCCATACAAACTTTTGAATCCAGGTTGCATATCTTCAAAATCACTATAAATATGCTAACAAATTATTAAAATGGGGAAGCGAGGTATTAGAATTAGCACTTTCGTGATGTTTTACTTAAATGACTATATTTTCAGGTATCTGCACCCGTTTTTGAACGACATAAAAAAAAAAATCATTTGTTTTTGTGTTAATATAAATCTGACATTAATTTCCAAGGAGTTCTTTTTTTTTTTTTTAATTATTATTTTTGAGTTAAAATTTATTTTTCAGTCATTTAAAATGCAATCAATTAAATTTAATTATAAATAATTATAAATAATTCTTTTTACCTTTTTTACTTTAATTAATGACATCAAGTAAAATAAATTTATTATTCAACTTATTTAAAAAAAAAAAAATATTTATATTTTCCTTATCAAAAAATTTTTTTTAATCTATCAGTTATGCTTGTACATATTTAATTTGTCATTATCTTTAAATCAGAAATACAAACACATATAAAATAAAAAACAAAAAGGAATATAATTAAAATTAAATTAAATATTATCCTAATAGATAGGATCTTATTATTAGTATTTCAGTAAATAGAATTAAAATAAATTTCTATAAGTGAGGTTGTAATGTATTCTATTATTATATTTAAAATAAATATTAACGCCTATTAGTATGCAATTATATGATATACACAGTTTTTTAACAACTTTTAAAACAATTTTAAAGTATTTTTTTTAAATAGTAGTTTTAAATTAATAAAAGAAAAAAATAATAAAATATTTTATTAGGGTAGTATATAGTGTATAAATCAACATATGCAATTACATAAAGCTGAGTTTAGTGAACCAAAATATTATAATATAACATAGGAGTTTAAATATTCCTAATTTTTTTTTGGCCACTTATTCTTTTCTACACAGAGCCAAAAAAGTGCACATGCATTGTTTCTTTAATTATTTTGTATATTAGTTTCGATTACAACAAAAGTGAAAAACATATGAAAGACGGACAACTATAATAAGTCGTATCAAAATAAACACAGCAGAACAACAAAATATATATGCAGAGTTACCAGATATTATTTAGATAAAATGTCAAATTAAAATTGCAAAATACTACAAAAGTTATAATTAAAGTGATTCGTAAAAGTTCTAAAAAAAACAACAATTTTTACTGAATCCTTATATTGATTTAGTTATATTTCAATTATTTCCGTTGTCACAATACTAACTATTAATTCTAAAATAAATATCCTTTGCGTATTCAGATTTATCTTTCTAAAATTTTAGAATTCGCAATGCATCAAATTTAGTTAAAATTTGGCGAGGTCCCTATTTACTCATTTCTGGTTGATATTTTTAATTTCAAATAATGTTTAGAATCGTTTTGTTATTCTATACTTTCTTTACAGTTTAAATGCTTTTCTTTATTTCTGTATTTCCTTTGCTTTATTTGTTTATTTCGAATATAGCTAATCTAAGTTATAAATAGATAATATAGGTAACTGATGCTATTTTAATCTGAAAGTAATAAGTAATCAAAAAATTTGCTTCTCCTTGAAATATATATCACTTTTGAAGACGAAGTCAAACCTCATATTATATTAAACCAAAAATGAATTTCTTTGTAGAAAACACGGTGTGTATTGTGTGTTCAAAAACGTGTACTGACATGATAATGGTACTCCGTACATTATATAACATGCCTGGCTATTTATGTGCATTGTCCTCTATATGATGCTGGATAAAAAAATTCAATTTTTCAATTAGCGAATATTCCTTCGTACGTTTAACCATATTTGAAACCACATTTGGAGCCATATTTGAAGACATCTATAAATTTGTACTCTTTGGAGTTGGAGTATTAATTAACATACTAGGTGAAGTTGTAATATATTTTATACCGTTATGAAGTACAAAATAAAATTAGATTCATTTATTTACAAAATTCATTTATTTACAGATTCATTTACAAAAAAAAAAATAAAAGACATATGGTCACTTTAAATTTAAAATGAAATTATTTCAATTTAATTTTATTCAATAAAGATCTAATTAAGATATTAATGAAAAATAATTAAAATATCCAGGAAAAAAAAAAAAAACTATATTAAAAATTAAAAAAAAAAAATAAATTAAATAAATAAATTAAAAACAATAATGACATAATGATAATTTAAATAAAGATGACAAATTATTTTACATTATGTATATTGGAAAATCGTTATACATAATCGAAAAACAAAAAAAAAAAATGAATGAATGAAGATAATATTCCTCTTAACTATAGGATAATAAATTATTCTTTACTTTTAATTTCCTTTTTATTTTTATTTTTTTTTTTAACAAAAAAAAAAAAAAAAAAACAAACCATAATATTTTTTTTACAATAAATTCATTTTGCATGCAAACAATTTTTAAGTATCATGTCATTTTAAAATTTATATAAAATTTTCTTTTTAGAAAAAAAAATTTTCCAAAAGACATATAAGACAAACGATGATAATGAAGGACATATAAGTAAAGAACTTCTATGGGACTTCGCATGTTTTAATAAAATTTTTGTAAATTATTTAAAGGGAAATACTAAAAATATACTAAAAAAAAACTCTTTGTTCTTCTGACTTTTGTGAATTGAGTAGAAAATATTTTAAAATGAAAAGCTATAAATCATAGTAGAAAAGAGACAAAAAATTTATTTTTTGATTCTTTTGTTGAACAAAAACAAGAAAATAACAAAATTCTGCCAATATCAGAAGAAATTTTATTTGAGCAGTTAAAAAAAAAAAAAAAAATTTAATATAGAATGTATATTCAAACAAAAAAAAAAAAAACAAAAACAAGAAAAATGTAATAAAATTATTGGCATAATGGGAACCAAGCCAAATTATTATGTCCTCTACTCTGATAAATAGCTAAGATATGCTATAAATGTAAAATGGAATAGTTATGTTTTTTTTTAAATACATATTTTTTTTCCCAACTCAATAACAACTTTTTGTCTACTGTAATGTTTTTTTTTTTTTTAATATATGTATACATATATATATATATAGTGTTTATGTATTTTTTTTTTTTTTACCATGTTTTTTCTCTTTTACTCGTACCAAAATTATTCTACAAAGTAAATGTAATTGTATTGATTAAAATGAATCTTTGTTTACTTTCATAATGATAGTGTGTTTTTATTTGGTTTGTATGTATGTAAGTAGCCTTGTGTTCGTGACGTATTTAAACAGTAAAAATGACAAAAAAACCGTTATTTTTTCTGATGACATAGACTCAATTATATGAAGAAGGATATGAATAGACAGGATGAAAACCAAAAAAAAAAAAAACAACAACAAAATAAAAAATTCAACTCACCACATAGTACATTTTATAGTTAAATTGATCCTTTTCATTCGTTTTTTTTTTTTTTTTTTGTTTGTCTCATTACTTTTCCTTTTAATCCTTTACAGATTTTGGTTTTTCATAAAAAAAAAAAAAAAAATCGGGAATGAATATCGTTATAAAATTATATAAGACTTTTTTTTTTTTTTTTTCGTTTTGTTTGTGTGTAATATAATAATATTAAAATGTAGTGGTTTTCCACTTTTTTTTTGTATTTTTTTTTTTTATTATTTGTGTTAAAGAAAGCATAATATCCTGAAAATATCCTGTAAAATAATATGAATCAGATAATTTTTAGGTTAATTTCATACAATATTTTTTCTATTCATAATACGTTGTTTCTTTTTTAAATGAGAGAAAAAAAAAACGAGAAGGCAGATATTTACTGATTAAAGTGTACATGTGTGTGTTTACAATTTGTGTATGAATAAAAAAAAAAAGGATACATTTTTTATTTTTTTTTATTATATAATGTATATTATGTGTACCTATATATTTTATCAATTTAATTATGTTATTTAATCAGCGAGAGACATATTTACCTTTATAAATAAAAGTTTAACATAAAAATAGAGAGGGAAAAGCAGTTACTAATGTTAAAAAAAAGCTCGTAACGTAAGCTTACAATAATAGTAGAATTCAAAGTATCCGAATTTAAGGATATACGGAGCTTATAAAAACGCTTCAAAAATTTCAACGTTTGTTGATTAGTGAAGTGGCTATAGGAATTTAGAACCATTAAGAATTAGGACCTTTCAGAAATTTTATATTACTTTTAACTTCCTTATTGATCTTTCGATACTAGTCTTTATGTTGTCATTCGTACATTTTTGAAAATTCACTTTTTTCACATTCAGTTTTTTAGAAGTGAAAAAATCCTTTTAATAAAATATAAATGATTTAGAAGTGAAAAAATCCTTTTAAAAAAAATACAATGTCAAGTATGAAAAAGTCAAATATATTTGATTAAAGGAATTGCTGGGATAATCAGAGAATTTTTTTTTAAATTTATATTATAATAACTGTAAAAAGTTCATATTCCATAAATTAAAGCATGGTTCTATAAAATTACCTGAATTATGCTTTAGTGTATCTTTAATAAATATAAAAATGGATTAGAGGTTTTTCGGAAATATTGTTTTATTCGGAAATTTGATTTTTTGGTTTCACACAATTATAGCGATTCGTTGTTGTTAACGTTCCTACATATATCTCCTACTACTTAAAGTCTTAATTATGTCTAGAATTTAAAAAAAAGATACTGTTAATGATTCAGTTACTACAAAAATAACTTTCAGCATTTCCTAAAGTGTTTAAACTTTTTAAGAGCAGAGTAACACACATAAAACCTACCGTTTTTGTGTTTTAAAAGCCCTGAGTAATTTTTTTTGACAGTCGTTTTTTTACGCTTTTTTTTTTAATAATACACTGTAGCCACTGTCATGTGTATGAAGGTTTTGTCAAAGTGAAACGGCTAAAACAACTTTTAAGAACTAATTTTAAATGTCTGTCTATTAATTTTATAACATTATCAAATAAGTTTTTAATTAGATTGCTTGACTAGGGGCCGAATGCATAACAGATATTAAGTTCGGTGATTTAGATTTATTTAATTTACGGTCTAAATTTTAAAAGATTCTTTCTGAATGTTTTTCTAAATCAATTTTAATGTAAATTACTAAAAGGATTAGGCATTCAGCAGTCCAGAAGAGTGGGTTTTGTTTGTAAGGCAAAAACTCATATTATAAGGGAATTCAAAAATAATTCCGAGTCTCCTTAAAAAAAAACAAATCAAATTAAAAATTTTTATAAATTTAATATTATGGACTAGACATTTACTTGATTTAAATATAAAAGTCGTGAAAATTAATAAATAAATAAAACTCCCAGCAGAACGTTATTGTGAAAAAAAAATATTCAGGAAAAAAAAAAAAAAAAAAGAAAAGTAAATTGGATAATCGTAAATGCATTTGGTCATATTATCTTTAGGCAATTAAAGGTTTTAATTTAAATGCATTTTCGTTCTGAAATTAAGGTGTCAGTTTTTTTACATATAATAATCTGTTCATGTATTATTTATGTACTATAAAAGTTATATATAATTTCACACCTTTATGTGTATATTATTTAAATGAAAAAAAAAAACAATTTATAATTAAGTTAATTTTTTTTTTATTTTTTAGTGCATTTTTCTGCCACATAAATGTGAACAGGAAATTACACAGCCTTTCCTTTTCAGGTATGGCTGTAAATGTCGAAAAGGGGAATAACTCTTACGACGTGTGTGGGTTTCGAATCCACACTCCGTCTGTTTTTACAGCGTATTCTATAAACTCTTATCCACTAGACCACCGAGGCCTCCTTAAGTTAATTTTGGAAATAAATTATTTTCAAACAATTAGTGATTCCGAAGTAATTACATTGTCATTTTGTTAAGAAGTCTCTACATTTAACCCATATAACCTAATTTAAACTTAACATACTTAAGCTGGACATATTATGAGTGCTGTGTTAGCTAAGAATTGGGAAAAATGTTGTCTTGCAAGTGAATTGCGAAAGAAAACTTTCTGTTATTAGTGTAACTAACAACTTTAATAAAACAAACTTTTCTATTTTTGCTTTATTATTTATTTTATCTAATTAAGTAGATAAGTTACATCGACTTACTGTTACATCTACTTGTTTTTTAATTTATTTTTATATGTTGGCACGGTCTCGTTAAGTTCTTGTGTGCTTATATGATAACGTGAAGTACAGATTTCAGTAAATTAAATATAGATAAAAAAAAAAAGTTAGCAAAAAAATTAATGGTTAGCTAACTACCTTCGATTAGATTTAATAGAGGACGAATGAAGTTTAGTTAGAAGTAAAGTTTAGTTTAGTAGTAATCCGACATACAGCGTCCTACAAAAAAAATTGTATAAACTTCTCATATTAATGATGTGTTAGCTTTTTGACTTAGCGAGCATGGTTGTTTATAAATTTTACAATTTACTAAGTTTAGTGTTGCCGATTATAACTTGAAGTAGTACATTTTTTCTATAATTTTTGTTTTATTAAGTTCATTAGTTTTTTTTTTTTTAAACCCTAAAATTGCGAAAATTTTACATTTTAATAATTAAAAATAATTTTAATTTTCCTGACATAAAATTTATAAATTAAAAAAGACTTATAATATAAATATAAACTTCCGTTATTTAATTATATTTTAATTAAAATATTAAATTTTTTAAGTATTATTTAATTTAAAGTATTTTTTAATTAAAATTTAATATTTTAATTAAAATTTACTCATTATTTTAATAAATTTCTGTGGTTACTATTATTTTTAATATTAGTTTTCCGGTAACTTTTTTTACATTGAGGTTAAATTTAATAAAAGAATTTTGCCTATAGTTAAATAACATTGGCATGCATAAAAGCCATTTTTTTTTTTCATTAAATTTAAATCATTCCAAAAATTTATTAATTTATATTTTTCAGTTTATCACAATTTATATAATAATCCTGAAGGATAATTTACAAAAAAAAGGGAAAAAGAAACATTAGATATCAATACTTTAATATCCTTATTAACATTAATTTTTATGCATAATAACAAAAAAGGAACAAAAACTAAGTAATAATTTAAAAAATATGTTATTATACTAACCTAAATTTGTATGCAGAAGTTTAGTATAGGAAAAAAAAAAATATCCTTGATGAAATCATTTGGTTTACCAAATCCTGAATCTTTCTCTTGTAACTTAAAAGTTTTGTTGTTTTAATTTGTTAATTATATTGAAATTTTGTATAGGTTTTATAAATTTTTAAAATGATCAATGTTATTGAATTGCTTTTAAAGGGTGTCTCAGAAGTGATACTTAAATAATGATTAAAGTTAAGACTTACAATTTTTAAGAAAATTTGTATACTTTTACAAAATTTTAGAAACGAATTGACAAATTTTCGTCAGATCTTGAAAAACTAAAGAACTCAGAAAAATAAAAACTTATCAAAAAAAGCAGCTGTCTCCACCACAGGACCGAACGCCACTCCACGAAAAGTACAATGCCAAAATTTATAGATTTTTTACATAATAATTTATATCAAAGCAAAATAACTTCTAATCATTTAACAACATTTTGTTTTATTCAATAACAATAATAAGCAATGTAAATCGTAACAATAAATGTGCATTCATTCATACATACCTTTACATTATTATGTAATGTACATCATTTTTTTTTCATTCAAAAATATTAGAAGTAAAAAATAATAAAAACTGTAAACAAATACAAAACAAACATAAGATTAATATTGAATCTGCTAACAAAAATTTTACCATTTTAATTTAATGTCATCAACAAAAGATATATAATATGCATAGATATAAGTATGTATATAAATTTTTAGAGATATAAAAAAAAACAAAAAAATTGTTCATAAATTCTGTACTCCATACAACGATGAAATTTGGACTTAGAAAAAAAATTAAATAAAAATTAAAGTTAGTCGGATCAAAAAATGTTCTATTGCAAAGTTGTTCCTCTTTACTTGTGTAACAACTTTTTCTTAATAATTTTTCTCATAAAATTTTTCTGTTACGAAATATTCGTAAAAAACTTAAAAAGTACACTAGTAAACTATTACTTGCGGTTGTCCGATTTGCTCCAAAAGCTTATCAATCCGAGATATTTACGTGAAAACCTTAAATATAAAATTCCAAAAAATTACGCTCAGTCGTTTAAGCTGTACACGTGTCCACAGATATACCCACACACGCACCAACCCACGCACACATACACACACACACACACACACACATACACACACACACACAAACAGACGGACATCATGCTAAATATTTTTTTACAGCCTTCTCCACACCGGAGTGCATATTTGGCAAAATCTCGGTTACAAATTTTTAGTATGAAAGCAATACTTACCTTATATATAATTGTATGCGGTGGGTAAAAATGATTATTTGATTAGTGATAAGTGGTTGTTCTAATATGGCCATGGTTCATTTTATAATTTGCAACTTTTTAAAAAAGAACCTATATCGCTTTTAATATACCTTCCAACTCTCCTTTATTATTATATTTCCACCCAATACCTGTCTCCAATAGCTTTGTATAAAGGAATCGTTTCGGAGAGTTTGGATAGCATTTAAAAATAACAAAATTACTATTTACTCTTGAGTGATTTACTCAAGATTGAGTGATTTACAGTTTGCGCGGTAGTAGTACAACAGATCCCTAGATTTTATTGGGCTACTCTGTACATGTATTTGATGTAACATGAATTTTTGTTTTATTTAGTTGAATATTATTTAGTAGTTAGTAGTTAGGATAATGATTTACATTTATTATGTAATATGAATATTAAATAATTATTTCAGGATAATGGCAATAGGTTTACAATCATGTTCATGTAGGAAGTAATTTTAATGTAGTATAATAATTAATAATTATTTAACTATTTCGTTAGAAAGAAAAGGAATTTAAAAGGAAAAAAAAGAATGTAAGGTGGAATAAAAAAAAGTTTAAAAAATAAAAAAAATTATTCAAAATCAAATAATTTTTTTTTTTTGATATAAATATAAATTTTTATTTTAAATGCATTTTTTTTTAAATTTATAATTTGTGTTGATGGATTTTATTGAATTATACAGAATTTCGAGTAATTGAACATAATTTTTATACCCGTATGAACTATGTTCAAGGATATAATAAATTTGCCATTACGTTTGTGACACCTTAAAGGAGTCGAGCTAGATATAGTGTCAAAGGTATGGATCGATTGAAAATCGATAACTTAAAAAATAAAGGAGCTAGGAGGCTGACATTTTTTTACGTCACTTTTGCAAAATTATTATTTTCGTTATTTAAATCCAGCATTTTCGCCCACCAAGTTCGAGTAGCTGCCATACAATTTCTTTCTTTATATGGAAATAACTCAGAATCTATTAAAGCTAGGTATCTGAAGTTTTGCAAAATGGTGTCGAGTTATAGGCTAGCAGAATCTGTAAAATTTGGTTGTGATGGTGCGACCGGTTTGGGTAGCTGCCATACAACTTCTCTTTTTAAATTAAAATAACTCAGTGTGCTAGGAATCTGAAATTTAGTAAACAGATGTCGAGTTATGTGCCGACAATTCGTATAAAATATGGTTGGTGTAGAGCAGCCGGTTCAGGCTTCTTGCACCTCTTGAAACTTAATGAAGCTAGGCGTCTGAAATCTTGCAAATGATGATAAACTTTTACGGTAACAAGTTCTTGATCATTTGGTTGTGCTAGTGCAACAAGTTCTGGTAGCTGCCGTACAACTTCTCTTTTTAAATGAAAATAACTCCGAGTTTTTTGAAGCTAGGTATATGAAATTTTGTAAAAAGATGTCGAATTGCATGCTAATAACTTCTGTAAAATTTGGCTAGGCTAGAGCAGTAGGTTCAGGTTTCTTGCATCCCGTGGAACTTTATGAAGCTAAGCGTCTGAAATCTTATAAAAGATGATTAAGTTTTAGGGTAATAACTTCTGTAAAATTTGGTTGTTCTGGTGCAATAGATTCGCATAGCTGTCATACAACTCCACAATTTACATGAATATATCTTGGTAGTTAACGTCGGTACTAAAACATCTGATATTTTTTAAAAGATGATCGATCTAGTTGTGTAGAAATAGAATATATTACGTTCATACGGATATCCCAGAGTTGAGGCAGTCTACTCTACTGCACTCTTCCTCGTTTTTTTTTTTTTATTATTTATCATTATTTAAAATTAATTTTTATTTAAAATATTTCAATAATTATAATTTCATAAATTTATTCATAATCATTTGCGATAACATTTTATGAATATAATTATTTAATAATGAATATTAAATTTTTAATTATTTAATAAAATTGTATCTATTCTTTTTGCTAAATTGTTAATGGTTTTTTTATAATGGTGTGAGGTATGCGTCACAATTTTATTTTGTTTTGTTCAATAGATTTTTTTTTTTATGTAAATCGAAAGCAATTAATATAATTCAAAACAGGGGTATTCATACAAAAAGGCGGTATTAAAAAAAAAAAACTTTATAATTTAAAATAAAGGTAAAAATTTTGGCTTCGGTCAAGGCAGTGATTGATATCATATTTTTGCAACAATTTATTTATGGTGATATTACTACCCCTTTGGTTCGCAAATAAACTAAATATAGGGAAAATCTAAGCAAATTAAGATCGGTCGAGCTTTATAATATATAACACCTAACAGCACTCTACAAACTGCAGCAAATTTAAGTCTATTTTGCATATGTAAAGAGAGATTAACTAAATGGACCGAATGGATAAAGCTGAGCATCAACTTAAAACTCATTTTTTTTAAACAAAAGCTAGGAGTACAGATGTTGATTTTGTTTAAAAAAATTAGTTTTCCAGTTCAGTTTTATGCACTTCACTCAATCTCTGATACAAACTCTTTGATTCAAGCATTAATAAACTAACACTAACAGTCTTACACTAGCATGATTAACACCCGTATAGTTTACATGATTAATTTTGCATTGCAATTTAACCGCATGTTCGTGCAATTCTTAACTAATAGGATATTGATTTTTCTCTATTAGATTTTTAGTATCGAACCATAATTTAACTTCATCATAGTAATTAAATTATTTAATAAGTGGTTCAGTCTTACTCTTATAAACAAAAAAATCAAAGTTAATTAAGATTAAATAAGTTAGTGGGAAATTTTCAAAAAGATGATTTAACTGACGCTTGTACTAAGCAATATGTTAAGCAATTAAAATATCGATTTACAATTTGGTATATAATTTTGTTATTATTTTAATGAAATTAAAATTTTAAACACCACCTTATATCTACCATTACATAAAAGTAATATTTATCTTATAGATAGCGCTCAAACGTATTGTAATGAAATAATATTGCATTCTTTAAAAATTCATCAAAAATACATTCTTAAGTTATTTTTAATGATCTTGAATTCTTATTTTATAATGATCTGATTTAAATCTCTCTTTTAAAATTATAATATTAATTTTTCATTTTGGTTTATTTATTCTCAAATTGGTTTACAAATCACTTCCAAATTTTTTTTTTTTTTACTAATGTCTATACAGATTCGCATTAATTTCAAATAAAATTTTCTTAAAAAGAAAAAAAAAAATGAAAAAAATTCATGTTTTCTTAAAACTTCAAAAAATATTTCTTAAAAAACGAACCACAAACTTTAAAGAAACCATAATATAGTAAAAATATTTACATTCTCATTACTTATTTATTTCCCCAATTATCCAAAAGAAAAACCAAATTCTTAAATTTTCATGAAAAACTAACCGAACACAGTGTAGAAATATTAAAGAGAGAAAAAAAAAGAAGCAGATTACCAGAGCCTTTAGTTGAATAGCAATGAATTTATTTCTTCATTTTCTTAATTTTCCACAGTTCCTGTTGGTTTGATTTTTTTTATATTTTCTATTTTAGTTTTTATTCAACCATTTAAATTATGTTGTTCTCTTAAATTACATTATAATCTAAAAATAGCCTAAAATACAGATTTGGGGTGCAACAAAACGAAGTATTCATCTATTTAAATGTTATATGGCTCCTTCTTTATATACACAACAGAGCAAGCAGTCGATTCTGCTTTTTTTTCTTTAAATTTCTTTAAATAAAAGTGTTGTTTGTTGCAGTTGTATTAACAAAAAAGCGCATCCATATTCCAGATCATAAAATTAAAAAAATAAAAAAACAACAACAACAACAACAAATGAAACGTTTTTAATTTGTGCCAGCAAAGGGTAAAACTGCTAAAATATGGTCATTGAAAAGAGGGAAGAAAATTAAAAGAAAAAAAAAATTTAAAATACTACCATTAGGCAAATGTTTATTTATTTTTTTTTAAACGTTGCTCTTATGTACATATATACATTTATGTATATTTATATTGAAAATCTATTCTTAGATTCATAAAATATACATTAACTTTTCTTTTCATTATAGACCTTTTTTTGGTCCTTTCCTTTTTCTGGTCTAACAAAAAAACAAAATTTTTTCTATAGGGAATTTAATTGCGAATTGGAATTTAAAAAAAATATCAGAGGAAATCCCCTTTTAAAAAAGGGCATTCTAAAAAAAAACAAAAATCAAATTTGCAGAAAATTATTTACCGGGAAAGATGCAAATGCTGCCAAACGAATGAAAATGAAATGGGGTTATTTATAGCTTAGGTGGAAAAAAATAAATAAAATTAAATCAGAAATAAATTTAAAAAATAAAAAATATTTATTTTATTTAAGTTTAAGTATTAAATATTTTATTTAAGTTTAAGTATTTTAAATTTAGTACTTGATATACGTATTTATTTTAATATATTTTTTGAATTATACTAAAGATTTTTTGAAACCAATCTCCGTCTCAAAACCGTTTTTGAAATACATCTATAATAATTTGTTATTAAACTAAATATGTTTATTTAATGATCATTTCAGATTTACTTATGATCTTAACTCTAAATTACTACAATGAAACTATACCAAAGCCGTGAGTTGCTATACTCTATCAGTACACAACATCAACTTTATAGCTAGTGAATATTAGTTAGTGCAGCTTGTTAATATAAGAAACTGAACAAAATCTTTTATATACACTTTTTTTTGGAGAATGAGAATTTCATCCCAGTCAAGGGCACTTTTATTTTATTGATGAAGGATGATCTAACGATTTAGTAACCACTATACTATGTACTCATAGCGTGTCTTCAAAAAGTATGAGAATTTATTCGAGTTAGTGTTAAGTTTTCTTAGATTTATGCGACAATGATACCACTGACGAAAAAAGCTTTGAAAACAAATACTTGTTAAAGGATTGATCTCAATTTTGTAAAAAGAAATTACCAAGATACTTTCTTATTTTTCTTGGCAAACTTGAAGAAAGTGCTCTAAACTCTCTATAATGTAAATTTTTTTATAAAATCTATAGTTAAAATCTATGTACATACTCATTCTTTCAATTTTTTAGCATGTCTATTGTTAAAACAGTAGCCCATATTAAGACCAACTAATTGTCTTATTTCGGGTCTGTATACTCTCTTTATACATTCAGTTTTTTTAAATTGAGTTCCATTTCAGTCACATGACTCTGTTGTACTGCAAGTTGTATCTGTAAATCGTCGATTGAAATTGTTCTAATATTGAATATGAACATGCTTAGCTCAACTTCCTATTTTGTTAGCTTATCTGTTAAATCGTTTCTTCGTAGTATCCTCGGATCCTAAAACCCAAATCAAGTTGATAGTATTCTATATTGAAAGTATTTTCAATACTTCTTGGCAGCACTCCATCCCCTTAGATTTGGGAATCTTGCTGCTAATTTGATTGCCCCTTGACTATCGCAGTAGAATATAATTTTGTTACCATTACTGCCAAGTGTTAAGTTTGGTGTTTTTTTTTGCAAAGGTATGATGAAATCTTCATATTAAAAATATAAATAAAAAACTGTATTGGAAGGGATTGCTGTGACTTTGGCACTATGTCATATAAAAACTATAAGTTTTTTGTTCTGTTTTTTTGTTTATTCACTTCCAACATAAATGTGGCAAGGAGATCACATATCTTTTATTTTGCAGCTGTAGCTGTAAATGTCGTAAGAGAGAATTATTTTTACGACGTGTGTGAGATTCGAACCCACTATCGAACCCACTAACCCACGGAGTCGTCGGGCATTACAAACTTATTTCATACGCTCTTACCCGCTGGACCGCCGAGGCCCTCGGACATACGTTTTTAAATATTAATTATGCTGTAAATGCGTAAGTAAGAAATTTAAGAAGAATTTTAATAAATTCATTCTTCTCTCCATTAATACTAGAAATTTAATATAAGTTTTTGTTGCAGTAAAGCTAACACATTCAATAATTTATGCAACTTTATAATTTTAATTAAATTTAATTATTTGATAGGTACTAAAAATTAAATTTCTCTAAATTACGAGGTGTGTGGGATTCGAACCTCGGTCTTTACAGCGTATTTTATACGTTCTTAATCACTAGGCCACCGAGGCCCCATAAATTTGTTACCTTTTCAAACTTCAATGCTTAACTTTATCGTTATAATTAAAAAAAAAAATTCAGATCATATTTAGTTTGATTATTTAATCTAAAACGATCGCTTATTAAATTCTAAGCAATCTAAGTTGATTTATTAATCTAATTTTAAATTTGTTTATTATATTAAATTTAGGGTTAGAATATTTTGAAGAGAAGATTGAATCCAAAAAAAAAAAAAAAATCCGATATAATCATTAACACTAACACCACCATCACCACACACAAAATCTTTTAAAAACGGAGTTTAGTGAACCACAATAAAACATTATTCTTAAGATTCAAAATTTTTAAAAAATGTATTTTTAAGATGTTCTATATATACTTATATATAAAATGTATTAAAGTTTTACTGATTTTGCTTTTTATGCTTTTAATTTTCTCACCTGTTTATTTTCTTGTGTTTGTTTTTTTTGTTGTTCATTTTTTCCGTTTTCCGTTTTTTTGTTTCTTTTGTTTTATTGTTTATTTATTTGAAGTTATTTTGTTTAATTTTCACTTCAATGGGAAATTAAACGTTTAAATAAGAAAATCTTTTAAATATTTATTTTTCAGAAAATATAATTGTTGTTGTCGTTGTTTTTTTTTTCTTTCTATTTTTGTCTTTATGATTACCATAAAGGCTGGTGTATAGTTGTTGGCTTTTCTTTTACTATTTTCTTTAAGATGAAAATCCTTGAATTTTCACCGGTAATTTTGTTTTTTTTTTGTTCTCTTTTGACTTTGAATATTTTCCTTATTTTTGTGGTGGGAAAGATTTAATCTGGATAAAGTAAATATATTGTACATAATTGTATAGAAAAATGTGATGAACATTATAATAGGAATTTTTGTTTTAAATTTTTTATTTTTGAACAGAAATTGCATTATATGCACAATTTGGAATTATATATAAGAAAATTAATGTTATTATAAACTTTAAAGGTACAACAGTTTGTATTTTTGTTTTTGAAAATGATTTTATCAGTTTTATTTTGTCTTTAGATAGTTATTACTAAAAAATTAGTAAGATACTTAACAAAATACTAAATTTCGCACTCCATTTGGTCCTAAAACTGTTTGTATCACTTATGTTTCCCCATTTATTCTGTTCTCATGATAATAGCTGCTGGGCTTATAAGTATTTGTCGTTATTTGCAGTTACACTTGTTTTTCTTTTTGACTTTGGAGATGTTTTAGTTTTTCCATTGCTTGATTGATTAAGCTTTTTCCCTTCCTTCTTCTTTTTTTTCCTGTCTAACTTATCTTGTCAGTTCAGTTTTCGGATTGAATTCTAACTTATTTAAAAGAAAATATTCCCGTAATTCATCGAAGATTAAACTTTTAAATTAAACAAAAATTTGATTGGTTTTTGCTTTTTGAAAATCGAACCGAAAAACTTTCTTCTAAAAGATTGGTCTCCCGCGCACTGTGTAATTTGTCAGATAAAACAAAATACTGAATTTGTAAAGAAGAAAAATCAGGTTCATTTACAGTCGGTTTGCATTGTCTTTTGCTATAGTCTTTTGAAAATGAATTCTAATTTTATCGATTTAACGAGGAAATGAAGAGGAAACTGTAAAATACGAAGAAATGAAAAACCATTCAGCAACACAAAGACACGGTTTGGTTCCGTATAAAATTATGATAAATTAAATCTTAATTTTTAGGGCTTAAGATGTATTTAAAATAAATTTGTACATTAAACGTTCATTCGACCTGTATTTTGTTAAATAAATTTCTAAATAATTTTTCTAAATGATTATTTTTGGAAAGGTATGCTGTAAATAAATTTAAAAATTACATTACATATGAATAAAATAGGGGGGTAATTTAATGGCAAGTGCCATAATGTCAATTGCCGTTCTATAACTTTTAAAACGACTTAAAATCAATTGACCTTGTGTCGCTATGAAAAAGTAACATAAAATCAATTTTAAAAGCGACATAATATCAATAGACTTTATGTCATTTTACTTTTTACTAAAGTGAAAATGGTCACAATGACAAAATTGACCTTATTTCATCTTTATCTTGACCTTATCTTATCCTTAATCCACATAAAAGTGACACACAGTCAAGAAGTTTTTAAAATGGATTTAATAAATACTAGGTGATCCCAAAAAAAAATAACAAAAACTGCTATAATTTACTGCTATAATTTGTTGTTTTCAAAAGTCAAAGTACAGAATGTTTAAATTTTTCTCAATTTTGTTTCTAGACACTTTTTTAATTTTTCCGACATTGGGTCCAATTCTTGATTTTTCAAGTAAAAATTTTAGAAAATGTAAGTATATTATCATATACACTATAATATGGTGTTTCGTATCGAGGGCGTAACATCTCAGTTTTGAAAATCTCGTGAATCAAAATCGACCCCATAAATATTTTGGAAAAAGAAAATACACTGATTTTGAATACAACTCTTAAAATCCCCCAAATTATATTTTTTACATACATATTAGATAAAAATAAGATTTTTTAGGAATAATTCTACCTATGACTTTTTTCGTTTTGGAATAAATATATTGTTTTTATCTCATTTTCCGTTTTTAATTTAGTAGAAAGGTGTCATAAGGTTATTTGCCCTTTTGCCAGTTTTTCAAAACGGATTAAAGTCGACATAATGGCCATTTACATTATGGGCTTTGTCATTGAGTCACCCCCCGAATAATGGTATATTTGTACGGATCTGTTAGATTCATTGTATTTATATTTCATACATTGATTAATCAACCTAATTACAAAGCAGAACAAAGACACGATTCCATTTTGATAAATTATAATTCTTTTGATCTTGATTGCTTTTGAATATAAATTAAATAATACAAGTGTCTTTGGTACAACAAAGAATATTATATAGAAGGAAGATTTGTTTTTTTTATTGTATAATTAAATTTCAATTTCGATTGAAAACACAAATTACTCAGTTAAAAATCACGTTTTAAATTCTAAAATAATTAATATTGCAAGTTTGATGCCAAATAAATTAATAGCTATAGAATAAAACAAAAGTTGTTAGAATGTTTTATAGAAGAATAAAAATTAGACAATGAACACGTATTGCTTAGAAAGAAAAAATTTCTTCCATTTTTGGAATTTTACAAAAAAAAAAAAATTCTTTGTTCAAAAATAAAAGTTAAAAAAAAAAAAATTTAAAGTTTTTGAAACAAAAAACAATGTCTTTGTCGCTCAAAGATCTCCTCACGATAACAACTTTAAAATAAAAAGAAAATTTTCAAGAAAACAAAAAGTTCCCATGATAAAAAGGAAGAAAATTTAAATTTATTATACAAAACAGAATTGTTTTAATTATAGAAATAAAAAACAATACTAATTGTCAAAATTTTCAGATAAAAAAGACATAAAATTATGATTAAGAAATCTTCTTATTGTTAGCCTGAAAGACGTTCTAGGTATTTTTTTAATACTTTTCCTTTAAGTTTTGAAAATGAAAATCGGCAAATCACCAAAAACCTCAAAATCTTTTGATTATTAACAAAGTTTGCTATTTGAATTTTAAATATAGGGCCGATTGTATAAAACGGAGCTTAAGCTCAAATCTCAATTTTTTAAACAAATCTACAAGTTCAAGAGTAGTTTTTGTTTGAAAAAATTACATTTAAGTACAATCTCAGTTCTATGGATTCGACCTATAGTCCTCGATTTGCTTCAGCTTAAATTATTTATAAAACTTGATTTTATATAGTCAGACAAATTGTCTAAGTCTTCACCTAACAACATTTGACGGTTGTCTTTGACATATTTTCTTATTGGCACTTCTTGATTTCACTTAATACGACTTTCAAAATCTATATTAAAAATTCTAATAATTATTAAATACTAACACTATACCTACAACTTTTGTAGAATTCAATTTCAAAAGTTTGTAAACAGAAAATATGAAAATAAAACTTTTTTTAATAAAATTTTGTTTTCTTTCAAATATATTTTGAAATTATTTTTCATAAAAGTTAAGCTGTTTGTTTAAAGTTAAATTTTCATTTCAAAAAAAAGGTAAAAAAAAAATCACTATGATAAAGTCGTTTATGTGACAAAGTTGTCGTCTGCAATATGAAAATCATAATGCCTCAAATCTCTTTCTCAACTTTGTTGTAGTCAAAGAGAAAAAAATATAAGTCTATAGTGACTGCAAAATATTATGTATATAAAAAGAATGACTTGTAATGATATTCAAGTTTGCATATTAAAAAATATATACTATCACGTGATTACACTGATATACAAAACTATGTACTGTATGAAAATTTTCTTTTTATTAAATTTTCTTTTTATTTCTTTCTCACCTTTCTTTTGCTTGGGAGGTTTCAATTCAATGCCTCATGTTTAACTGATGTTGTTGGACGTCTGGATACGATCGATCCATCTATATTTTCTTCGAATTTGCATTCCGATCGGTTCTTAACTGGTTAATACCCATAATCTTCCAGTTTATTATCCTTGGCGGCCAGAATATTCGACATAATATTTTTAAGCATTTGCTGATGAAGACCTGTATCACTTTTGTATGTTAATTCGTGTATCAACAGGTCTTTTATTTCTATTATTGTATTCTATTTAATGTCATATCTTTTTATCTCATCTCTTGTTATATATCAATCATTTTAGCCAATGATCTCTTCGACCTTATTTAGAATCATCGTGCATTTCATTTCCCTTAGCAAATTTAATTAAGTTCTATATCCCGATTTGGCCGGTAATAGATCCTATATTTCTATGTATGTCCTTGTCATTTCATTTTGCCTTTTTTAATGCTTTTAATAATTTCTTCACGAAGAGGCATAGCTCTTCAATGGACTAGACTTAGTAAATATTCTTTGATGCCAGTGTAGCTTCCTTATACTATAAAGCATTTTATCTACGAAGCTAATACTTTTGGTTTTTTGATTCTTGGTAAATAAAAATATCTCTATATTGGTCACAGTCAATTGATATATTTATCAGCATAATAATTTTATATTGCTTGTAAAATGTAAAATGATAGTTAATTGTCCTTCTTCTGTTTCTCCTTTCATGCCCATTAATTTGTGGTTCATTGCTAAAAATTATCCTTTGCAATACAGCAATGAATCATTCAAATTTAAAATGAGGAAAGTGAAAGTTTCATTACAATTCGTGCAAAAACAAAATTTTAAAATAGGGGTGTACTTCGTCCCACTTAATAATAGCTTTTTTTTAATAACCTTCAAGTACCTTGGCTAATTTAATATAACATTATTAAGAAGTATGATTTCTATTATTTTGCTTACCATTGTATTTTCATTTTTATCTTTATGACATAACATAAAAATATAAAGAAGAAATCCCCTGAAGCACTAAACGTGTGAAATTTATTTTAAAAATTAGAAAAAAGAAAAAAAATATCAGAAAAGTTACGACCTTGATGCAATCCAGTAAAAAAAAAAAAATTATGAGTATACCCACAAACAAACAAATGAATTTGACGTAAAGATGAGAATTTTGTATAAGACTGCAAGCAAAAACTTAAAAAAAATATATATCTATAAATATTTTTTCTTATTTTTTATGTGAAAGTTAAAATTTAAGATAAAATATTAAATTGGTAGCTTTTTCCCAAGATTTTTTTCATAAAACTTCTTATTTATAGCATAACAAATTAATATTAAATTTACTTTAAAATAAAATGGATAAATAAATAAGTTGTCTTATCCAGATAATTGTCAGGCAGATTACTAAGGTCTTATCTAGTTGTCTGTAAGCAATTCGGAGGTTTGAAAGATTTTCCCAGAAGGTTTAAATGAAATGTTTTAAAATATATTTTCTGAAAAAGAGATATAATGTACGTATAACTTTGTTTTATGGCATTTTGGTACCACTTCAAAATATTAGGTAATAGCTTCATTAATTCTCATTAAACTCTAAGAGATTATTGCTTTTTTTCAGTTACAGCTACAAATCGGGATTTGAATCTGAGATTTTTTGACTGAACATCCGATGACTTAAGTACTGCGTTATTGAATTTAAGCTAAATTTTTTATCCTCATGTTATTGTAATATTTTGCACAAAAATATTTACCCTATTATTTTGAGGCTATTATAGTAAACGTGCAAAAAATTTTTTTTAAGAATTATACAAATTTTTCTAAATGCTATATATTATTTAAGCCTAGCTTAAAGTATTTTGACTCTACTACAATTCGTTTCACTTAAACCTTTGGAAAATAGTGGGTGTACTTTTTCAAGGTCAAAATATGGTCGATTGATGTTTATACTTTGAAAAACTCCAAAAAAATATAACTAAAACCGTGTAAGGATTTTAAAATTCTTAAGAATAGTTTTCAAACATTATCTATATCACATGGGTCCGCAATATCACTAATTATAATGGGTTATAAACCTCAATGGGAGTTATGATATTTGTCGTCAAGTAGATGCATCAACTAATAATAAATTGTATTGTATGTATTGTATCTTATAGCTTTAATTCCTTTATTTTTGGAATTAGCGTCCGTGGGCTTTAATTCCTTTTCGGACGATAACGGAAAAGGTATGGCCAACCTGATTTTGTAACCAACTATAAAATCACTCCTAAAATTTAGGAATTTGTCATATTCGTATAAATATTCTGGAAAAAACAAAATTATACTAAAATACAGTTGGGATATGCGTTTGCTTTACATATTCTATTACACTTTTCTTTTAATAACAAAAAATAATGTGGGTCTTAATTCTTTATTACTGTAAATTTTTTTTTACGATTACACTACTTTTAATTAAATTTGAACACAGAAAAATAATACAGAAATGGTTTGGTTTTGAAAATAGAAATGGTGGTGAACAAAGTGTTAAGATACAGAAAATTCTGTCTTTTACAATGAATTTTATCTTTTTTACTCCTTTTTTTCCAATTTTTATACCCGTACGATAGGATCGGGTATAATAAAATTACTCCTCCGTTTGTAACACCTCGAAATAAGCGAGCTAGATATACCTTCAAAGGTATGGATCGGATCAGAAAAAAATTCTAAGACTTTTGAGCCATGTCCGTCCGTCCGTCCGTCAACACGCTAACTCAAAAACTAAGAAAGCTAGAATCTTGAAATTTACACAAAATATTTTGGGAGTAATTTGTAGGTTCCCTATTTTTATTGGTTGAGTTTGGACCAAGCCTTAGGGTAGCTCTCGAACACCTAACTTTTAGATCTCCACATTTTTTTTGCAATAGAGCTATGAAATTTTAACTACTGATAGATCTCACAAAAATATTAATTTTATTTTTAATAACTTTTTTTTGTAGCCCCACCCGTTACGGAGCTACAGCTCCCCAAAGGTTCAAAAAAGCTCTATATTTAAATTGTTATAGCACAAGTTCTATAAAGTATATCTTCATTTTGAAAACGCCAAACGATTACTACTTTCATTAGCTTTAAAAGTATATATACAATAAATATATATTTTTGGCATACGGTGTCTTAATTTACCGTTATGCGAAACTCAAATTTTGCAAAATTCTTTAACCCTTCCATCTTCTAAACGGTTAAAGTTGGAAACTTGAAATTTTGACAGAACTTAGATCTTTGAAAATTAGTATGAGTCATTTCAGAAATTTTTTTTGTATCACCCCCCGTTTAGGAGCTGTAAGGGGTCAAAAACTGAAAATTTCCTATTTTTAAACACCTGTAACTTGAACACCTGTTAAAATTTTTTTGAAGTAATAGACAAAAATTAAAGCTCCAACATTATATTTTTATTTCTGTTAACAACTTTTTTTAATAATATAGGATTACTTTATAATTGACGAAAGTGTTACTTGATTTTTTCAAATTTTCTAACAAATTTCATTAACGAATTTTTTCCATTTTGTTTTACTCGATAATTTGAAATTGTTGAGGATATAATGCGTAGTACAAAAAAATGTAATTAAATAAACTAACGGTTGCTTGAAGAATTTTTATTTATATGATATTGATATATATATATACTTATATAATATCATGTTTATTTACTTATCGTATATGTCACTAGTGAATGAATGATAAGAGTATAGATGTATATTATATAGCGCCGTATTTACATACATATATGTATTTTATTGTACTTATAAGAAATTATTCTGGTAATGGAATATTTAAATATAATATAATATAATATTTAAAATTATATTTACTGTTTTGTACTTAGTAAATTTAATATACATTTACCGCTTAGTATTAAATGGTACTATAGAATATTTGAAAAAGTTTTGGATTGATAATCGTTATGTGGAAGGTTAGAATCTGCTTTTGAAGAATGTACATATAAACATATAGTTTGAATATATGTACAACCCATAGTTCTAGAAATTATAAAATTCACCCAAATTATTTTAAAATACTAAAAAATTAAAAAAATAATATTGTAAGCAGAGTGACAGGCTGTGAACATACTAACGGTTCGTACGGGTATCTAAGAGTTGACAAAGTCAACTGTATTCTTCCTCGTTTTTTTCCCCTTTTCTTTTTGATGAATTCATATTTTGGTACAGGATCTGCGATTAATAACAATAGTGGTATATTAGATGGGAAATTAAAAACAATAGTATGATAATGATATAATGTTGCCTGTATAAAATTATTTCATGCATTTATAGATGCGAATATGATTTTTTGCGCGTTACGAATTAAATTTTTGTATAGTTAATATTAAATTTTTAAATGAAGGTAAAATATACAAAAATAATCACACCGCATATATACAAGGGTAAACGGTAAAACTTTCATGTTAAGAATTATAGAGGAAAACTAAAAGTGTTCACTATGTGTTTTAGGTAAATTTGGTGTACTTATGTATTTTTAAATACGATTCAAGTTAAAATATAAAATTTATATTATTTTGGTTTTTTCATTTTGTGATTTCTGAAAAATTTATTCGTATAAAATACAAAATAACTAAACTAATAAATTTACTAAGATTAATTTAATTTAAACCGTTATGTTTCAGTAAAAAGAATGTAAATGTATAGAATTTCTTTATGTAATTGTGTAATTCTGGTTATATATATTAAAAATATATACTTAAAAATATATATATAAAATATATATATTATGTATATATCACATTTAGAAAGTTGAAGTGAAATAATAACTAAAGAGGTATAATACATGTATATACATACATACATACATAATATAATATTTTCTTTGTGTTGTGCATGAATAAATAGTGATAACGACTGAAAAAATTAAAATTAAAATTAGGCATTAAGATTTTCAGAATGGTGATTTTAAACTATGTATGTATATATATACTATAATTTAGTTTAATTTGTACTAGATTTTAAACAATAAACAGTACAATTTATGTGCATTACAATTTAATTAATTGTACTTAAATGAAAATAAATTTTAACACGTGTAAAGTCAAAAAAAAAAGAAAAATGGAAGAAAATTTGTGATATAAAACATAATATATTGGAATGAAGGTTTTTTTTTTTTGAATAATAACCCAGTAATACTGAGCTGCTCCTCATATTATTTAATATTTTTGTTTGTAGATTAATCCGATGCTGATCTAACTATCGTTTTATTTTTGCGAAAAAGTTTCCATCACATTTGGTGATAGTTGAATTTCTTGCATAAAATCACAAAATTTTTTAAGATTATCAAACCTATGAAAGTGACGAGTATTAGTATACGAGTACTTACTTTGAACTGTTTTCATTTAAATTCGAAGCAAGTAAAGTTATCAAATTTATGTATTAATACATAAAATGTAAAAAAATTTTGTTGTCAATTTTTTAACTAAAAAAGTTTATATATTTGAAGCTATTCAAAATACATTTAAAGCTATTTAAAATAATCAAAGCTTACAAAATGTAATAGTGGGGGCCTCGGTGACCTAGTGAGTAAGAGCGTATGAAATACGTTGTAGACACCGAAGGAGTGTGGGTTCGAAGCCCCACACATGTCGTAAGAATAATTCCCCCTTATGACATTTACAGCCACACCTGAAAAAAAAGGCTGTGTAATTTCCTTGTCACATTTTAGTGGCAGGGGAATAAACAAAAAAAAAATTTAAAGAGTTGCAGGTAATAAATGAGGCAGAGAAAATGTGTAGGAATTTGATAAAATGTAGAATCAGAAACGTTTTAATTGGCTTTGAATAAAAATTGGCTTGTTAAGGTAAAGACAAATTTGATCAATTATCATGGTATATCGAAAATTGTTTTCTCTTAAAAACAAAAATTAACCCGAATTTTGAATCTAAAGCGGAATATAAATTATTTGATCAGTGAAAGTATTGATCGTTCTTACTTTGATATTAGATTAGTGTAACTTAAGAGGTTGAAATTGACATTGCGACATTTTCATGAAGATTTATTATGCTTCCCCTTTGTTACTACGTATTGTGAATTTTGTCTCTAAGAAGTAAAAATCTGTATAGGAATTATTGCGTGCATTCATCTTTGGCAATGCAATATGCTTCTACGATTTAAATGTAAATATCGGAATAAAGTTCCGCAAATATTTCAGTATGTGTCCAGGAGAGAAAACACTTCATTTTAATATAATAATTTTGTATTTGTTTAATTAAAAGGTGTGTGCCTTTAAAAAACTCTGTCGTTGGCATTACATTTCTCAAAAGCATCATTATTGAGATATTTCCGTATATGGTTTTAAAAGTCCGCTGGTTTTAAAAGCTTGTGTTTAATCTCACAACGTTTAATCTCCGTATTTTTTGAGATATAAGGAAATTAAATTAAAATCTTTAAGCATCATTAAAACCAAGGAAAATATACTTCACCTTACAGAAATTTTTTTTCTTCGTTTTGGTGCCTCAAATACACCCTATAAATATTCAAGAGCCAAAGAGAATCACCCTGTATATTAAAATGCTTGATGTAAATTAATCGTAACATTTTCATACTCACTAAATCCAAATACTGCCGCAGTCAGTAATAACAAAATGAACAATTTATCCACTTTTGCAGTACTGTGCCCCAAGAGTAAAGACCAATGAAGTTAAAAGAAAGGATTTAAGGTTTGTAAAAAGTTAAAAGTATTGATTTTACACGTGCTTTTTTAGAAATCGTATGATTTGGTACACAATGGTATTAATTTATTTTTTAATATAGAAATCTTGCTAAGATGACTTTTTATATATTTAGGGGTTCTGGTTTGACTAATCTACAGTATGTATGTATTCGCAATTTATTGCTTTACGAATAGTTATGTCACTGGTAGGTGCTAGTAAGTTTATATTTTTGTTAAAATACTTTAAATTTTGGAACAGGTAATAATTCAAAAAATATTTATTGCAAATATATCATAACTTCTATGTTAAATTCATAAGAAATGTGATCTGAATTAAAAAAATATTTAATAAGAGTCAGAAAAAGAGAATTAGAGTTAAATACGTGACTGCAATTTTATTTATTTTTTTTTATAATTTTTAGGTGTAGATTTATAAATTACTAAAAAAGAAAAGTTTTTTTTGTCTTAGAAAATGGGTAAAGTTTATTAAAAAACGAGGAAGAATACAGTTGACTTTGTCAACTCTTAGATACCCGTACGAACCGTTAGTATGTTCACAGCCTGTCACTCTGCTTACAATATTATTTTTTAATATTTTAGTATTTTAAAATAATTTGGGTGAATTTTATAATTTCTAGTACTATGGGTAGTACTATGAGTACGCATATATTCAAACTATATGTTTATATGTACATTCTTCAAAAGCGGATTCTAACCTTCCACATAACGATTATCAATCCAAAACTTTTTCAAATATTCTATAGTACCATTTAATACTAAGCGGTAAATGTATATTAAATTTACTAAGTACAAAACAGTAAATATAATTTTAAATATTATATTATATTATATTTAAATATTCCATTACCAGAATAATTTCTTATAAGTACAATAAAATACATATATGTATGTAAATACGGCGCTATATAATATACATCTATACTCTTATCATTCATTCACTAGTGACATATACGATATGTAAATAAACATGATATTATATAAGTATGTATATCAATATCATATAAATAAAAATTCTTCAAGCAACCGTTATGTTGTTTATTTATTTACATTTTTTTGTACTACGCATTATATCCTCAACAATTTCAAATTATCGAGTAAAACAAATGCAAAAAATTTGTTGAAGAAATTTGTTAGAAAATTTGAAAAAATCAAGTAACACTTTCGTCAATTATAAAGTAACCCTATATTATTAAAAAAAGTTGTTAACAGAAATAAAAGTATAATGTTGAAGCTTTAATTTTTGTGTATTACTTCAAAAAAATTTTAACAGGGGTTCAAGTTACAGGTGTTTAAAAATAGGAAATTTTCAGTTTTGGACCCCTTACAGCTCCTAAACGGGGGGTGATACAAAAAAATGTCTGAAATGACTCATACTCATTGAAATTTCATACTCATTGAAATGACTCACTCAAATTTCTGAAATGACTCATATTATTTTCAAAGATCTAACTTCTGTCAAAATTTCAAGTTTCCAACTTAAACCGTTTAGAAGATAGAAGGGTTGAAGGATTTTGCAAAATTTGAGTTTCGCATAACGGTAAATTAAGACACCGTATGCTACAAATATATATTTATTGTATATATATTTTTAAAGCTAATAAAAGTAGTAATCGTTTGGCGTTTTCAAAATGAAGATATACCTTATACAACTTGTGCTATAACAATTTAAATATAGAGCTTTTTTGAACCTTTGGGGAGCTGTAGCTCCGTAACGGGTGGGGCTACAAAAAAAAGTTATTAAAAATAAAATTAATATTTTTGTGAGATCTATCAGTAGTTAAAATTTCATAGCTCTATTGCAAAAAAAATGTGGAGATCTAAAAGTTAGGTGTTCGAGAGCTACCCTAAGGCTTGGTCCAAACTCAACCAAAAAAAATAGGGAACCTACAAATTACTCCCAGAATATTTTGTGTAAATTTCAAGATTCTAGCTTTCTTAGTTTTTGAGTTAGCGTGCTGACGGACGGACGGACGGACATGGCTCAAAAGTCTTAGAATTTTTTTCTGATCCGATCCATACCTTTGAAGGTATATCTAGCTCGCTTATTTCGAGGTGTTACAAACGGAGGAGTAATTTTATTATACCCGATCCTATCGTACGGGTATAAAAAAAAATAAATAAATGGTTTTCTAACTGAAATCTTTTAAATTATTCACACCTTTAAAAATTTTCCAAGATATTAGAAATGATATATTATGTTAAAATTTCGGAATCTATTATTTATAGACGTCCTAAATTATATAATATATGCCTGGGTCATAAAAAAATGACGAAATTTATTTAATATTAAAGTTTTTTAAATTGATTAGGGCAAATTTTTCGTTAAGATTTTTGATCTCGTTTTTGGCAATTTCATTTAATAAAATTTATAATTTTATAGTTTTTGTGTAATTTGGAATACAATTATTAAAAATATATTAGGTATTTGTTTAATCTTTTTGACTGTGCTGTGTTTGAAATCAATTCAAATCTTTAGCAATAAATAAAAAATACTTTGAATCTTTTAAATACCTATATAAAATTTATTAATAAAATATGAAATATTTAATCTAATTTCCACTTAAAACAAAAATATTGAAAACCAAAAAAAAAAAAAAACAAGGCAGAATGTATAACTAAAGATTTTTAAAGCGGTACATTTTCGAAAACACGATAAAAGCAGCTTAGAATTGTGACTTATACCAAAAATTAACAATTTTCTTAGAATTTTGTATAAAGAAAAAATTGTGGAAAATTATGAGACACTTTCTTTAATTTTAAGTAACCCCTTTATAATTATATAGGTGCCCAAATTGCAGAAGCCTAAAAATAAGGAGTTTGATTTTTTTTGAGCCCTAATAGCTCTTAAACAATGGAAGGTATAAAAACATTTTTTGAAGTAACTTGTGCTAATTTTGAAAGATCTTTCATGTCTTGAAATTTTAAAGTTTTAACTAAAAGCGTTTCGAAGGAAGCAAAATCTTATAAAGTTTTATCTTCACATAACAGTAAATTTTATCAAATACCAAAACAAGGTATAATTTTGATAATGACTTATAATACTAAGAAAATATGCAATACTTAGGCGTTTTTAGATTGAAAAAATGTAAAGCGGAATTTGGGATATACACATTTGAAAATAAGTTTTTTTTTTTCAATTTTTTAGGGGATGTAACTTTGTATTGACTGAGACTACATAAAAAGGCTGCTGTTCCATGACATTAATTTTTTTACGAGACCTATCCATGGCTAAAATTTCCTTGGTCTAGATTTTATAGTGCTAAAGTTTCGTAAAAAGACATTTAGAAACGATGGAGCCTACGGGGAAATGGACGGACGGACGGACGGACAGAGTAACACTAATAAGCAAATTTTTAAAATTTTTTTAGAAAAATCTGCTAAAAAATTCTTTTAAAAATTGAAATTTAAAAAAATAATATTTCTACCAGATTTGGTATTAGAATGACTTACCCTACAAAAGTAAAAATAAACCATAAAAACTTTCAAAATGTAAATGGTATTATAATTATTAATATTTTTAAAATTGCGATGCATATTTTATTCTTTCTAATATGAGGTTAAATTTACTTTCATAAATTATTAAAAGCTGCTTATAATTTTTAGTAAAGGTGTGTAGTTTATATGCTTAGATTTAGTTTCAAAAATACCTTTAAATTCATTTTCAAGATATCTTATCTAAAGGCATCTCTTTATAATTCACTATCATAAATTTCTAGAAAAATTCATTTTACTTTAGAAGCTGCGGAAGATATGTATGTACAATTAGAGATCACAAACAGTTCCCTTACAAGTATTACGGAATTTTAACACAAAACTTTAATTCGATAGTATCGGTATTAGTAGCTTCATTATTTTAATGGAAATTTAATTTAAATATTTTTAAATTTCTGCTTTACAACAGAGCGTCTCTTATCAAATAGTATTAATAAAAGGAACATTAATATTTAACGCAGGTGTTTTTCGTACTATCATTGTTTACCAATAACTATAATAAAATTGGAAATAATATTGGAACCTTTATAACACTAGTATGTGAACTAGTAGTAACGTTTATTAAAACAGAGCACAACTTCTAGTGATTTAAAAAATGAGTACAATAAAATTATTGGAAGGTATTATAAAACCATATTCAAAACCTAATTAAAATATTTCATAAGTAATAAATTATTTTGAAAAGGGTCTCGGTGACCTAGTGGGAAGAGCGTATAAAATACGCTGTAAACATCGAGTAAGTGTGAGTTCGAATCACACACACATCGTAAGAGTTATCAATTGTAGTTAATACATTGTACTTAGATCACCGATGAACAGTTTTTTACGGTAGTTCTTATCCTCAAATTCTGTTTTCACACAATTTGCTTCAAAGTTCACACAAATCATCATACAAATTCCCTCAAAGTTAAACATACCTAATATATTTTATGATTTTAAGTTAAAATTTTTCAACTTTTAGTTAATATATTAACAATTATTGTATCCCATAATTATCATGAACATATTGCATCTACGTTATCATTCGGTACATATTTTTTCTATTTATCTCAAGTGGCTCATTTATTCTTGGATTAAATTTCGAAATTTAATAAAAGTAAAAAAAATAAAATTATAAAAAACATTTAGGAAAAAAAAAAAAATTTCCCGCTCTAGCTGATTTTAAAGTTGTTGTAAAGTGTCTTAAATTAAATATATTCTAGTAACCATATGTTTTTCATTAAAAATCATTTTAACAGGAAGCGAATATGAATTGAAACTGGGGGGCGTTTTTTTTTTCTGATTAAAAGCATTCGATGGTTTTTATGTTAAATTAAAAAAATAAAATATTTTTCTTTTGTTCGGATTAATATTGTAGAAATGTAAATGGATTTAAAATTGTAGAAATGTAAACATAAAAAATGCTTCATAAATTATTATATTTGAAATTAATTAAATAAAATGGAGAATATTAGAGATCAATAGAATTCATAAATTTTATTTATGATATTGGATTTTAACATATATAGCATTTCTTAACCCTTACAAAAAAAAAAAAGTTCGTGAATTACAAAACAGCAGCACAATGAGTGGTAGAATTATTAAAAAATTTTAAAACAAAATGCGAACTATGGCAAACCCAACAATTGACTTATCTTAAAAGGAAAATATCATAAATTAAATTAGAGAGATTCTTACGGAATGTATTATTTTTTCATCTTAATGCTTTAAGTCCTAGAAAATAGCATATAAATAATAAAATATAATAAAATAGTGACGATTAATTGCCAACCTATTAAAGTTATGTTTATTTTTTAGAATTTTCCTACGCCTAAAATGGTTCCTCTTCATGTTCTTCTCAATTTTACCATTTGTCTAGCACTCTGTGAATTTCATTCGATAGATTGTAATACTATTGTCCGATTTCCTTTGGATGTCTCTATTTTTTTTCGCCATTTTCTTTATCGAACTTCGGCAATCGCTATCTTTTGTTTCGTTTTTGTGTAATAATATAATTGACATATTGTTATGACAATAATAGACGTTAATGCCAGAAACAATGACACAAAAATATAGCACAGAATTGAATTTACATTAGACAAAATTGAAATCTATTACGAGACAATTTAGAAAACGATTGTAGATTTAGTCTGGAAGACGCTTGAATACAATATGGACATGTGGACAGTGGACATAATACAATGTGGACATTTTGTGAAATTTTAGATCTTTTTAATATTTTATTTTTATTAGAACTGGTCCAGAACTTGGGATAATGTAAATGAATCGCTGAGACTTAGACTTGTATAATTTATTTTAAATTATTTATATAACCTAAAAGTTATCAAAAAAGAACATCCTTCTTATACCTCCTTCTTTGAATAATATTCTATTTTTTTTTGTGTTTTTAGTTTATTAACCTATCACATAAATGTAACAAAGCAACTACACAGTCTTTCCTTTCCAGATGTGGCGGTAAATGTTGTAAGGGGAAATTATTCTGCGGAAATCTTGTTTTTTAAGACGTTCAATATTATATAATCCATATAAAGCAAAAAAAATTGCTTGAAACAGTTATGGACCTCTCTGATTAATAAATTGATTTCCGTTTAATATTTTTTCTGGGGGGTCATAATTAATTTTTTGTGTAATTTTTTCATTTTATTTTGGGGCGATAATCCATAATGAAATTGTTACCCCAAATGTTAAAAGGTTTTTTTCTTTTATTTTGCGGCCATAATTTTTTGGATGTAATTTCATGGAATCGGTAAAAAGAATTCACTTTTGTAAAAGAAATATAAGAAGCATATTATTTATTGAAGAAAAGCTTTTTGAGATTGATTATTTTTAAAGTAAAATAATAAATAAATATAAAAATCTTCGACATAAATTGGATAAACAAAAGTGAATTCTTTTTGAATTTCCTTTCTAGTTTAAATTTGATTAAAATCTCATCCGTATTTATTAATCTAAATTTAAATCATATGAAAGAATCTAATCAAACTGAATCTAATTAATTTTTTATAGAAATATCAATAAAAAAAAATGAAATTATATTATATTTTTCTTTTATTAAAATATAATTTTTATATTTAAATAATTGCTTTGTATTGGAAAAAAAAATTTTCATATATAATTTTTATTCATTACGAAAAAGTTCACTTGAAAGTTTTTTAAAAAGCAAAAAAAAAAAAAGGTAAAAGCATGGCATGAAAAGCCAATTATAAGTTAAATAGAAAATTTAAAAATATTAAAATTATATAGAAACCCATTATATGATATGTATAAGTATATTATGTATATATACATTTATTTTTTTTAATTTAAATTTGTGGTCTATTAACTCGACCCATATATACCCAAATTCATATGCACCCCGAACTGTTTTTTTTTTTTTTTTGCAACCATTTCCAGTCTAAATCCATTTTTCAGTTATAAAAAAAAAAAAACTTTTTTTTTTAGTTTTTTATTAAGAGAAAATATAAAATAAAATAATTTCTGGTTTAATTTTTTTAAATAAAATAGGGAAAAATTCCCAATTCAAATTAAAATAAAGGTAAATTTTACCTTTGCATACTGACTTTGTGAACCAAAAAAAAAACATAAAAACACTAACCTATATCGTTAACCTATATTATAATATAATTTAGACAACTGGGATTCTTTGTTGGTGTTATGAATTTAATTGTAAGTTTTAAATTCACTCAAAAAAAAAAAACTTTTATTTTTCATTTTATTGTTGTATTTTTAAATTTTAAACCTTAAAAAAAAATATTTTTTTTGTTCCATCAAATAAAAAAAAATTAATTTATATGTAAAAAAAAAAAAAAACTTTAAATATAGGATATTTTACCAATTAGTATTCCGCTATTAATTAATTTATTCATATTTTATTTTCAGGTTAATGCTTTTGTTCATAAACTGATTTTTTTGCTCTCTTTTTTAAATTTTATTTTTAATCATTCCATTTTTTTTTTTTTACCTGAGATAGGTATCTTCAATAGCTTGAAATAAAAAAAAAAAAAAAAAACCTGTGGTTTATATATGGCTTTTAAAATATAATACTTAGAACATTTTATTTTGAAACATACCAATTGAGACTGAACTAAATTCATTATCCTTATTACGATGAATATGGTATCGGTATAGTAATTTAATTATAGTTTTAAGTAGGACTTCAATTCCAAAATTAAGTCATCCAGAAGTCATCCAATAATTTAATTTAAAAAAATTTTTTTTTATATTTTCTTTTTTGTAAAAAATCTTTAGCTTTGCATACGTTTTGACTAACTTAATTGCAAGTCATTTATTTGGTTTTTAATTCTGACAAAAAAAGTTGATTTAAATTTAAAGGATCCCTTTGTGGTTTTGATTTGTATAGGTTTCAAACAATACACCAAAGAACAAATTGTATTGCAGATAAGCTGATGATAAAATCTTCGGTTGGTGTGATTCATTCAATTAACAAAATGAACAACTGCTGTGATTCAATTTGCCGTAAAAAAAAAATTATTAACGTTTTAGAATATCTTTGTTTTTTATTTTGATTGATGAAGACTGAGCTAACATATCAATAACCACTATAATCACTATATAAAATAGATACGTGATGAACTACGTTGGAGAACTAATTCGAGAAGAGTTTGTATTAAGTTGCCCTAGATTTTTGACATATTGATACTATTCTGATGTAATAAGCTTTGAAAGACTTTCGGGTCCATAACAGAGAGCTCACCTAAAACCTGTAAAGATAATAGTATTTGGAGGTATATTTGATTAAATATATTAAAATTCTCTTAACAAAATCATAACAAGATCATTAATTCCAGAAATTGCTAGGATTCAAATTACTTAAAGAAGAAGAAAAAAGTGTACTATCCTATAGCAACAACAAGTTTTCGAAATGAAAATTTTTAAAATATTTTAGCTAAAAGCTAACCAACAAGGTGATATAAGCTTTTATGATATCAAGATTTACTTTCTTCCGGCTTTTATATATTCAATTTTATCCAATGTTACCTATACGAATTATTTTTTATACCCGTATGAACGTATGCTCAAAGGTATAATAAATTTACCATTACGTTTGTAACATCTTAAAGCAGTCGAGCTAAATATAGACTTAAGTGTATGATTAAGCCTTGTACGTTTGTCCGCCATTCTGTTCGCACGATAACTCAAAAGATTCTGATTTTACGTCATTTTTGTAAAATTCTTAGCTTCGCTATTTAAATCTAGAAAGTTTGGGACAGTGGGTTCGAATAGCTGTCATACATCTTCTTTCTTTATATAAAAATAACTCAGTGTCTATTAAATATTATCTGAAATTTTATGAAAAGATGTCAAGTTATATGCCAACAACTTTTGTAAAATTTGGTTGGTCTAGAGCAGTATAGGTTCTTTTTTCATATAAGGATAATTTATTGCGCCATGACTTGTTACTTAATAAATCTATAATATTATGTATTATGTTCATATGGGTATCTCAGAGTTGATACAGTTACAACACTGTACTCTTTCTCGTTCTTATTTAACTCTGAAATGTGAAAGAATTTAAATCTTAGTCCACAAGATATTCTAAAAATGATTTATTTTCATTAAAAAAAAAAGGTCTCTGCACTTTTTAAGACTTTAATTTAACTATTCTCCTAAAATAAATTTATTTTTTAACTGTCTTTTGCGAATATTTTATGTAATATGGTGAGTTCTTTTACTAAACCCTATAATAATAATACTCCAAAGTTTAACGATAATTTATAATTCACTTATCACACATTTTAAGGAAGTTAAATAAAATATTCTAATTTAAAATGGCAACCATTAAAATTACTTTTTTTTTGTTCTGTTTTTTTTACACTTAAGTAAAATTAAATTTTTTTTTTTTACTTTTAAACAAAGTATTTGGTAACATGTAAAATCATCTCAAAAAAAAGAACGAGTCATTTATTTAAGTAATACAAAAATATTAGTTACTGCATTCTAATCTTGCACTATTTCAACTTCCAACATAGATAAAATGGTGTTATGTTAATGTGGTTGAATTGGTATGTTACCAAAAATTCTAACAGAAAAAAAAAAAAAAAACGGTAACATTTTTTATTTTAAAATTTTGTAAAATATTTTAGAAATTAAAACTTTTCTGTAACAAAAAAAAAAAGTTAGTTTTGACAAAAGGTATGTGTTAATTTTATGTCACAACCTAAAAATCTCTAAAATTTCTCTTATTATTTAAAATTCTTGTCACCTATTTTTAATAGAAATTAAACAGAACATTTTTTCTTGTTTAGTTGTTAGAAAAGTTTTTAGTTTTTAGTTAAATTTTAAAATATTTTTTAAATTAAATTTTCTGTTTTTCTACAGTTTGTATTCAAAAGGAACGGCTACTGCAACAGATTATACATATCGTATAATTTTAAGTCACAGTATTTTTATAAAAACTGATGTTAAATTTTTCTGTTTTATGTTATTCTTTATTAGACAATAAGTGAGCTATTTTCATTTCCTGTGCAATGGTTAAATTTTGAAAAGACACCAAGAAAATGCAAGCCCTCTTAAGCCCTCTTAAGTAAGTAAGGTAGTGTGGGACGTTTACTTACCAAAACAATGTCCTCCGGTAGACACTATAATGGTTAATCACCCTAATAATCACTTTAACTGCAAAACAGTATATAATCAAGCTGATGAATAGGATAAGAAAAGGAAAGAGAATAAGGAGGAGAAGTATTGAATTCAAATTGTGGGAGTGGGATTTGATAATTGTAACAGATGCAACTTGACAGATTCTTTAATTTTCTATAAATTATACGAAGCGGGGAACAACTGTGATGGTAATGTGTTCTCCAATTTGGATATATGAGCTAAGAATGAGTTCCTATATTTTATTGTTCTAGTTTTAAGAAGCTTCACTATGTAATTATGAAAGATTCGTTGGTGTTTGAACTATGCATGAAACTATGCATTTCTTCGGATTCGTTGGTGTTTGAACATTATTCTGTTAATTTCGTGAGGGGTGTGGAAAGAAAAGTAGCTCTTACATTTTCGCGATGTCTTAAGTAGAGCAGTTATGGGTGCGTCATCTGTGAGTTATATTAAAGTTTTTCTCTATGGTTAATCTCTATAATTAATGTAAAATTCAAATTATTTTAATATTAAAAATCCAGGTAGAGTGTAGCGATGATTTGCGTCAAATTTAGGACTCTCGCAGGAACATAATATAAGCTGTTTCCATAAAAATTAATATTTTTTTCTAGAAAATTTAAGATATGTAACTTATCTATAGACTGAGATATATTTATATAAATTCCGAAGATGTATGATAACTATCTGTTGAACTCGTTGCGCCAAACCACCAAAATTTTCAGATATCTATCTCAGTTAGTCAATGAGTTATGCTCATATAAAAGAAAGTTGTGTATAAGCTATACTTGAATCCTTTGGCCGAATTTTTCACTTTCAATAGCGAACCTGCGAAATTAATTATACTTTTAAACTAGGTTCGTACGGTTAAAAATATATACATAATATTACTAACTGAGTATATATTTATGGGCATAATTGTAGTTCTTTTAACTTTTTCTATACCATAAAGAGATGGAAAAGTTGACAGTGTGACAGCAAAAGTTTTGAAAAATTTTATTCAAGTATGTAGTTGCAAATGTACATATGATGTATACATTATATACAAATAATATGTGCTTGTTTAGTTTCATTATTTAGTTGAATTTTAAACTAGGTGAATCATAATGAGACAAAATTTTATAATCAATTTGGGACTCAAAAGTATATCAATTTCTGTTGAAATTTAAAAAAAAAAAACATATCAACAAACACAATTAGATAACGCAAAACTCATTAAAGCAGGTATAAATTATTTTGAAAAGTTAGAAAAATACAAAATGCCTTTTTTGTTTGTTTTTTAGAACCGCATAAAAATGGTTGGGAGACTATAGTAATTTTTTTTTAAACTTTTCAAAAATCAAAATTTTATTTTAACTAAAAGTCTTGCAGTCGCGTCGCGTGCAATTGTCAAAATGTTATATAAATTGCATTTTAAAATAATGTAAAAGTAAATTTTGATGAAACAAGGATGATACATACATACATATTGTGTTGATAAAATAAACATTACCGATAGGTTTAAAACAAGGAAAACAAAAATTGTTTGTTTACTTATTTAACACAGATACGATATAAAAGATCATTCACAAAATAAAACTTCCTGATAAAAACATGAATATTCAATTACCAAACGTTTGATAAGAAAATACTAGGTACCTATATTATTATCCACTGTTAATTTCAAATAAAAGCAGACATGTTTGTATATCACTTATTTTTATAGGTTGCACACTAAAACTAATGTTATTTTTGTTATTGTGAATTTTACAGTGCACTAAAAAAAAAAATTTTTTTACAGGAACTGGAAGACAATTATGATTAATATGACTATTTTTGACCAATGATTGACAATTGATCTTAGAATCAATATTCAAAAGTTTTGGAATTCTTACTTTATTAAATACAAAAAAGCAAAATTAATTCCATAAAATACAGTTATTACTTATTATACCTGTATGAACGTATGTTCAAGGGTATAATAAATTTGATATTACGTCTGTGCTTGAGCTAAATCAGTAGGTTCATATAGCTTGCATATCTTGAAACTTAATTATGCTAGACTTCTGAAATTTTGTAAAAGGTGATCAAGTGTTATGGCATTAACTTCTGTAATATGTGATTGGTTCAAAACAACAGGTTCGAGTGGCTGCCATACAATTCCAAAAATTACATAAATAATGCCTCGGTACTTATAATTATATCTGAAATTTTTCAAGAGACGGTAAAGTTTTATGGAAACGGCATATATGTATTACGTTTATATGTGTACCCTAGAGTTGGCACGGTATATTCTACACTTTTCCTCATTTTTGTAAATAAACTTTATTTTAAGCAATAAAACGTTACACTAAAATTTTTATTATTTACTGTAGTTTCTAAACCGTTTAATCACACATATAAAATATTTCACTAAATATAAATGAATATTAGAATTTTTTTTGTGTTTATGTAAGTTTAAACTACTTTTCTCACTGTCTACAACAAAAAAATTAATGGAAAAATCCCAAAAAATTAAAATAACGGAAATAAAAATTTTAAATTTAAATTTGAAATTGTTTTTTTTAATATATTTCCTATAAAGTGTTATATTATTTTTAAAAGTTGATGGAAAATTTTCTTTAATTACTTTGCTGATGCAGAGAATCAGAATCGTCCTAGATTTGCTAATTGTGCATTTGCCACGTCTATTTAACTATACCTACCTACCTAACTTGAACATTTTTATTTTAACCTTGAACTTTTAATGAGTAATATCTGACTACAGTGGGCATGCAATAAACCATTATAAACGAAAATATTTTTACTTGTAGTAAAAGAGAAAGTTAGAAAAAAAAATCATATTGCTATGGTGATAAGACAATTTTTTTATAATAATTTTAAATATTACCTACAAATTACCTGTTTGGGAGGGGTCTTAAAAAAAGTATAACGATGATTTAGACCACACTTATGTTAAGTCGCAAAGTTGTAATTGTTTCCATCGATATACACCTTAGGCTATCATTTATTTTAGGAGAGTTCTGATACACTTTGATACAATAATATGTTGAAGTCGGGGTTTCAAATTTAAAGCCATATTTGTATTGCAATGTTCAATTAATTTGTTAATATTAACCTGTATTAATTACTCTGTATTTAAAATTAACTCGCATATTTTCAGTAATTTGTTTTTATTTTAATTAAATTTATTTAAATAATGAAAATATAATCGCATACTCATATAAAATTAAAAAAATAATATAAGTGCTTGGTAAATTATGTCAGAGTCAACAGATTTATCCTTCTTATATAAATATTTTTTTAACAATTATTATGATCTACATTAAAATTAATATTTCTCTTGTTAAAAAGTTATTAAACTGATTCTTCAAAAATGTTCCTTTATAATAAAATCTTTATTTTTAAGCTATTTCGATATTTAACCCTTATGGATTTGTGGGATCTTTTTTAATTCACAATAAAGTTTAAAATGTACGTAAATTTTAGAATAAATTTGGTTTTCAATATTGAAGATTAAGAGTATTATAGTGGACAATTAAGTATAAATGAAATTTCCATAAATCTTGAATAATTCTGTTCCGCTAGATTATTCTCATTTAGTGTATACAGCTTTACTTAGTAAATGTGCTTTTATTTCTTCCATTAGTGTTAGTTTTCACTATCGAACATTGTATGCCTAATTTTTTTTTAATTGTGTTGACTTCTAAACTTTGAATATTTGTCTCTTAGAAAATGAACCATAAATTATTAGTTTTCAGAACCGTGGATGTTCTTCTGTTACCATCACAACCATTTTCTGGTTATTTTTTTTTTCAAGATTAAGTTAATGCCTTTTTACACTATAGCCAAAAGTTCACTTTACATTGCAGTTTACTTTTGTATGTCTCATATATAGGCACATAAAGTATGCGGTCAAACTAAAGTCCACTTTTGGCCAAAGTAGACCTTTTTATTTAGGGTTGTTTACTATATTTTTTTGATGTATGGTTAAATTTTTTTTTACAAAAATTTTGGTGAATATAAAAATTGTGTTTTTTTTTGTTGTCAATACTGGACAGGAGTAAACAACAAAAATACATTTTAAAATTTCGAGTTGAAAAATTGATATGTTATAGAAAAAAATTTCGAAATTTATTTTATTATAAAATTTGACATATTCCAGTGAATATTACGTAAGGACAACTTAAAATAATATTAGGCAGTTTTGATTAAAACATAAAAATAAAATTTCAAATATTATCTATCTCAAATATAAGTTGAAGAAGTACTTAGATTTTCTCAAAATTGGCTTTTTTTTAAATTTACAGTATATGAACTAAGTTAATTTTTTTTTCGAAATTTTCATTAAATTGGCAAAATAATTGTATGCATTTTGATTATGATCAGTGATTTATATTTTCTTAAAACACTTATTTTTCAAAAAAATTCAAGAGGGGCCTCGGTGGCCTAGTGCGGCTAAAAGCGTAAAATGTGGTGTATATACCGAGGAAATGTGGTTTCGAATCCAATACATGTCGTAAGAATAATTCCCCCTTACAAAATTTACAACTGCACCTGGTAAGGAAACGCTGTGCAATTTCCTCGTCACAGTTATATGGCAGGGGAATAAACCAAAAAAAAAAACAAGAAATTTTACAATTTGCTCTTAACATTTTTCTCAAGTCATTTCTCATTATAGGGTTAATATTATCCTTTTGCATAATTTTAAATTTTAATGTCTTTAAATCTTATTTGACAATAACTTTTCTATCATTAACATTTATAGTTGACTTAAATTTTTTACAAAAAAAAAAAAAAAATTATTTACAAAAGTCAAAAACCTTAATACACTTTACCCAATTTTTTAAGTACAATTTAAGTACTTAAGTTTAAATTGTGTTTTTTTTTTTTTTTTTTTTTTTTGTAATTTTAAAATACTTAAAAATACAAAAACAAAAAATAATATTATATTATACAATATCAAAAAACTACAAATTATCAACTTTAGATCATTGAAAAATAGTATAGTAACAATTTTTGACCCAGATTTTGATTTTTTTTCTTCTTTTTTTTTTTTTTCATATTTATAAACTGCATAATGTTTATATACTTAAAAAAATGCCTTAAAAATAAGAATCAATATGTATTCGATACATTAAAGGAAAGAAATGAGAAATGGGAAACCAGAAAAAAAAAAAAATAAAAGAAAATTGAAGTTCATATACATTCCACTCACTACTACTTACTATATTTAAATACAAGTTATAATTTTCTCAAGGTTTTTCTTTCAAACAAAATGGAAAAAAAAATATTTTCCTACCAAAACAAGGACATTTTTATTTTTTTATAGAATAAAAAGTTCTTGGGAAAAATAAGTTTTCTTTATGTGTTAAAATAATTTTAAAAGTAAACATACTGTTTTTTTTTTTTATTTTTAGATATTATAGAAATGTAATTTTATTTTTTGATATATTTTTAGTTATTCTGTTTTTTGTTTTAATTTTTACATGTAATATTTATAGGTAAATAGCCTTTAATGTCCTTGTTCTAAAAATGAATCTTGTTTATTGTTTGTTTGTAAAAAAAAATGAAGTATTTTGTTGAAATAAAATTACAATATCGTACTCAAAGAAATTTTATACAGGAAAAAAAAAAATTGTTTAGTAAGAAAAAATATTTATCCTTATTCTACTTTATTAAAAGTCTTTCAAAAATAATAAAATATCTTCCATTAATGTCTGTAATTACATTGTAAATTTGATTTTATTTGAAATTTCACTATAAGTATCGTATCTTTTTACTAACTCTGTAGTGATCATACAGACTATTTGTTTTAACTGATGGGTTTTCCAAAGGTTTTTGATTGTGTAGATCATGATATACTTCTTTTCAAATTAAATCAATTAAAGTTCAAACCTAATCAATTAAATCTGTTCAGATGGTACCTATTTAATAGGAAGCAGTTTACGCGATATAAAATACAGCGATATAAAATATATAAAAAAACGTGTCCCCCAAGGGTCAATTTGGGACAGATATTATTTAAAATTATGAATATGAATTATATAGCTAGATTAGAATTAAAAGGATCATTACAGCTTTTTGCTGATGATGCAGTAATAAAATATTTTTCAGGTAGCGAACAGGAAATAAGGGATTTAATTATACATGACTTGGATTATATTATGAACCTAAGGTTAAAAGAAGAACTTAATCTAAAATTTCTTTTTGGAAATTAAAAAAATTTAATAATTTTATTTTCTACGGATTTTTTTTTTTAAATCAACTGTCTCCGTCGGTCCTGTGACGGCCCCTATTGTACGAAAAGTATAATGCGAAATTACATAAATTTTTTACATAATAATTTAACATTTTTTTTAATAAAGAACAATAATAGACAAATAATTAATCGTAAAAATATTATGCACATTCATACATACATACATCCATATTTTTATATGTATATGTACATGATTTTTTTTGGATGTATGAATGCAGTAGAGTAGACCGTGTCAACTCTGGGATACTCGTATGTACGTAATATATTCGGTTTCTATAAAACTTGATCATCTTTTAAAAAATTTCAGATATTTTAGTACCGTCATTAACTACCGAGATATATTTACGTAAATTGCGGAGTTGTATGACAACTATCCGAACCTATTGAACCAGCACAACTAAATTTTACGGAAGTTATTGACTTAAAACTTGATCATCTTTTGTAAGATTTCAGACATTTAGCTTCATAAAATTTCAAGAGGCGCAAGAAGGCTGAATTCATTGCTCTAGTCAAACCAAATTTTAAATTTTACAGAAGTTGTTAGCATACAATTCCACATCTTTTTACAAAATTTCAGATATCTAGCTTCAATAGACACTAAGTATTATTTTCATTTCAAAAGAGAAATTGTATGGTAGCTACTCGAACCTGTTGCACCAGCATAACTAAATTTTACAGAATTTATTGCTATAAAACTTGATAATCATTTGTAAGATTAAAGGCGCCTATTCTAGACGGCCTTCATTAAGTTGCAAGAGTTGCAAGAGCCTGAACCAGCTGCTCTAGACTAACCAAATTTTGCAAAAATTGTTGGCATGTAACTTGACACCTCTTACCTAAATTACCAGAAACCTAGCTTCAACAGAGACTGAGCTTTTTCCATATATAGAAAGAAGTTGTACAACAGCTACTCGAACCGGGCGGCCGAAACTGCTGGATTTAAATAGCGATACTAACAATTTTGCAAAAGTGGAGGTCCTTAGAATACTCAGTTTTTATACCCGTATGAACTATGTTCAAGGGTATAATAAATTTTCTATTACGTTTGTGACACCTTAAAGGAGTCGAGCTAGATATAGTGTCAAAGGTATGGATCTGCTCAGAATCGAATTCTGAGTCGATTAAGCCATGTACGTCCGTCCGTCCGCAATATAACTCAAAAAATAAAGGAGCTAGGAGGCTGAAATTTTTTTTACGGCACTTTTGCAAAATTGTTAGTTTTGCTATTTAAATCCAACATTTTCGGTCGGCGGGTTCGAGTAGCTGCCATACAACTTCTATCTTTATATAGAAATAACTCAGTATCTATTCAAGCTAGGTTTCTGAAATTTTGCAAATGATGATCAAGTTTTATGGCAACAACTTCTGTAAAATTTGGTTGTGGTGGTGCGGCGGGTTCGGGTAGCTGCCATACAACTTCTCCGTTTAAATGAAAATAACTCAGTGTCTATTGAAGCTAGCAACCTGATATTTAGTAACAAGGTGTCGAGTTACAGGCCAACAACTTTTGTAAAATTTGGTTGGTCTAGAGCAGCCGGTTCAGGCTTCTTGCACCTCTTCGAAGTTAATAAAGCTAGGCGTCTGAAGTCTTGCTAATGATGATCAAATTTTATGGCAACCACTTTTGCAAAATTTGGTTGTGGTGGTGCGACGGGTTCGGGTAGCTGCCATACAACTTATCCGTTTAAATGAGAATAACTTAGTGTCTATTGAAGCTAGGAACCTGAAATTTAGTAAAGAGGTGTCGAGTTATAGGCCAACAACTTTTGTAAAATTTGGTTGGTCTAGAGCAGCCGGTTCGGGCTTCTTGCACCTCTTGGAACTTAATGAAGCTAGGCGCAATAGATTCAGGTAGCTGTCATACAACTCCACAATTTACATAAATATATCTCTGTAGTTCGGTACTAAAACATCTGAATGTTTTTAAAAGATGATCAAGTTTTATAGAAACAGGATATACGGGTATCCCAGAGTTGACACAGTCTACTCTACTGCACTCTTCCTCGTTGTTACTAGATTTTATGGTGTTTTCATACCTTTTCCAGTTATAGCTTCTCAGAAGTTTTTTAAATTGTCAATTGTCTCTTCCATTTTTAGACCTCATATTGCTTTGCGTCTACTATGCCACAAAAAAGTTCCGGACCTCTAAAAGAAGTTGCAGCTCTTTCTTTTGCAAGTCGATTCGCTTTCTCATTTCTTTCTAAACCTAGACGTCCAAATACTCAGCTCAGCGTTACTTTATTATTAAGGGTTTCTAAGCTGTTGGCACTGAAAATAGTTAAGTTAAACACATTTTATTAAATTTATTATTTAGTTTGAGGTGAAAACTACTTAAATACAGTTTAACCCTGGATCGAAAAAATAAAATTTTTTGTTTAAGTTAAATTTTAAAAAAAACAAACGTGATATAATAAAATTACATATAGGCGGGAGCATATAATATGTATTTTTTTCAACTTCAAAATATTTGGAAAATATTTATATATGTATATGTATCTGAAAATACTATAGCTGGGAAAAATTCTTAACATTCCTTTTATTTGATCAATATTTTTATTCATTTCGTGTAGTTATGTCGTAACTAGGGCTAATATTTTCATCATAAATAATCTTGCAATAAATTTATTATTTTATAAAATAATATTTTTTAACCATTCTACAAACTGGATCACTTCAGTTTTTAGATATATATATAATATAATATGGTTAAAAAAAAAAAGAGATTAAAAGTATGGTGTTCTGATTTAGTTACGCTTAAAAAATTTTTTAATATATGCAATCCATAACAACTTCTTGTTCCATTTAAAATCTAATATATATGTTCTACTTTTGTTTTTTTCTTCTAATTGGTGACAAAAACAACCACTTTTTATAATAATTAATTCTGAAAAGAATAAAAAAAAAAAATCATTTTTCATTTTGTAACAATTCATCTCGAAATCAATTGAAAATTAGGTTTTATTCATTACAAACATTTTTATACTCTGTTCCAATTTCATAATAATTGGAGTATCTGTAAAATAAAATTAAATGCGTAATATATATTTTTTATACTAATTAACCTTATTGTTAGTTTAGTTTAGTTATTGCTCATTTGTTTAAAAGCCGTTTTAAAAACCTTTGAAAGCTCTAAAATTTTTCGTTTTTAACGTGTACAGAACTGACACGATTATTAAATTTATTTTTTTAAGAAACAACAAAACATTGTACAAAAAATTATACTCTACCTTGTTCTACATCAAATTACGTTTAAGAAAGTCAAGAAAACTTTAAAGTGTTGAAAAGATAATCTAAGTGATTTAAACTTTCTATAGTATTCTATTGTTCTGCTGTTAATTGTCCAACTATTATACTAATTTAATTCAAAATGTCCCTACCTTAAATAAACTCTATTTTTTTCTATATTCAACAATGTTCTATTTACCAGTTTGTCTAATAATTTACTATTAATCTATTACTGACGTCGAACGAATGGTGTAATGGTTAAGACACCGGGCTTTTATGCAAAATATCTTGGTTGCGTTTCATACCCTTGTACAATAGTTGTAGCAAATTAATCAACAGCTTAATAAAACTAATGATTCCAGAAACTGAAACTTAGTCAACTATATAAATAATAAATGTGTTAGTGGATGTCCTGTGGAGTATGATTCTGATAGGAGTGGAAATGAGGCACAAAAAAAAACTATTCCTGAAATTTCTGTTAATTTACTACAACTTGATTATACTTGTTTTGCTCTATACGTTTTTAGGCGGCTCGATTTTTAATATTCTCTTTTAATAGTCCTCTCAAAGTGTATAACGGTATGTCCTCATTTCTTTAAGAAAATGTCCTTAAGCAAAAATGTATTCTAGAATTTAAAAATCTAAACTCAGTACGTTAATATTAAAAAAAGCGAACCAAAAATTTACTTTCTTTATAAGAATACGTTCATCAGTATCATGATTCTCTTAATCGAACCTAGAATCAATGTTTGTACTACAAATAATTTTAGATTTTTCAGAAGGAAATATAAAGGGAATCAGGTCTTCTAATTATCATATATATTTCATTGATTTGAGCATATTTATAAATGATGTTGTGATACTCTTAATTTATCACTAATTGTCCAAATATAATTATTACGTATTACAAATGTTTCCATCAAATAGGGTCCCGTTTATTGATTTTTATACCCGTACGATAAGTATCAAGTATAATAAAATTACTCCTCCGTTGGTAACACCTCGAAATAAGCGAGCTGAAGATATACCTTATACCTTAAGAATATCTTCAATTTCAAACGATAGGTGCTATTATGAGCTTTACAAACATGTATATAATAAATATTTACTTGTGCTTTACGGTGTCTTAATTTACCGTTATATGAAACTGAATTATTGCAAAACCCTTTAACCCTTCCATCTTCTAAACGGTTTAAGTTGGAAACTTTTAAAATTCTGACAGAAGTTAGATCTTTGAAAATAACTATGAGTCATTTCAGAAATTTGTTTTGTATCACCCCCCGTTTAGGAGCTGTAAGGGGTCAAAAACTGAAAATTTCCTATTTTTAAACACCTGTAACTTGAACACCTGTTAAAATTGTTTTGAAGTAATACACAAAAATTAAAGCTTCAACATTATACTCTTATTTCTGTTAGCAACTTTTTTTTAATAATGTAGGGTTACTTTATAATTGACGAAAGTGTTACTTGATTTTTTGAAATTTTCTAACAAATTTCTTTAACGAATTTTTTGCATTTTGTTTTACTCGATAATTTGAAATTGTTGAGGATTTAATGCGTAGTACAAAAAAATGTAAATAAATAAACAATGTAACGGTTACTTGAAGAATTTGTATTTACATGATATTGATATACATACATACTTATATAATATTATGTTTATTTACATATCGTATATGTCACTGATGAATGAATGATAAGAATATAGATGTATATTATATAGCGCCGTATTTACATACATAATATATGTATTTTATTGTACTTATAAGAAATTATTCTATGAATGGAAATATTTTTAAAGAAATATTGCAATGTATGGCGATATACTTATAATAATATAATTAATATACTATGTGCGCATTAATATAATAAGGGTATTCATGAGTTGATGCAAAGTGGTCTTCCATAAGTGCAAAATTTTTTACCGTAGCATATTTCAATTTGTTGACAATTAAAGTGCACAATTTGTTGTTGCTTTCATGTATAAAAAAGTGCAAAAATTTGCAAGACTATGCAAGACCTAAACCCTATTGCATATTTGTGCAAAACCATTGGAAAGTTTGTTTATATATTTTTTGTAAGCGCTATATTAGATAAAAATTTAAAAAATGTCTAAAAAAATTATTTCTGATTATTTATTAAGTCAAGCATATGAAGATATACAAATATCTGAAATTTTTGGTAAGCATATTAAATTTTTATGTAAACAAAACAAGCACATCAACGATATTTGACAGTTCAATAAAAATTCATACTAGAGTTGTTCACGAGTTGGTGCAAATATGTGCTACGGTGCAAAAAAAATTTGCACTTTTGCACCAACTCGTGAATACCCTTAATATAATACGTATTTAAAATTATATTTACTATTTTGTAATTTATGGTACTATAGAATATTTGAAAAAGTTTTGGATTGATAATCGTTATGTGAAAGTTAGAATCTGCTTTTGAAGAATGTACATATAAACATATAGTTTGAATATAATATGTACAACCCATAGTTCTAGAAATTATAAAATTCACCCAAATTATTTTAAAATACTAAAATATTAAAAAAATAACATTGTAATCAGAGTGACATGCTGTGAACATACTAACGGTTCGTACGGGTATCTAAGAGTTGACAAAGTATTGTATTCAACTGTATTCTTTCTCGTTTTTTAAATAAAATTTACGTTAAATTGAATTCACAAGCTTATTTATAAATAACTCTTTTATAACCGTTATGTATTTATAATATGTGTACATGTTTAAAAAATTCAGAATCATCATCATCTTTTTAAATATTTACAGTTATAATATTGTAATTGTATTTTTATGATTTTATAATGGTTTTGTGCGTCAATTTAAAAACTGTGGAAGAGGAAAAATGTATATTGAGTTACAATCTATGTACATATGTAAAAAAAATGTAAGGGAATATCATATTAATAATTGATTTAAACAATGAAATTCTTATATTGTTATATCCTTATTTTATTATAACAGTAAATTTTTGATTTTTAAACGTGTGCAATAAATATTTTATTTACACGGTTTTTATTTAAGGATATTTTAAGTGTTACAGAGTTGTTTAAAACAAATCAATTTATACAAAAAAAAAAAAACAAAAAAGAAACAAAAATATTCAATTATTATAATATCCTCCCTTTCTATTTCAAGTAAAATTCAAAAATTCCGAAATCTGATCGAATTAAAATTATATTGCATTTAACCTACCCTAAGTTAATGTCTAAAAAGTTAGATTTAAATTGTTATTTTTATTTCCTTTATTTGATACCATGTTAAAAGGAATTTCTTATTTAACCCTTTAGTGAAGAGAAATTTATAATTTCCGGTGAGCGAAATGTTTCAGACTGACTAATTTTTCTTTTATCTGGTAGATATCTCGAAATGAATGAAATTTTTCTTTTCGTTTTTGCGAGAGTTTCAAACAAAGAAAAATAAAAAAAAAAACTTTAGTTTGAACTGCTTCTTGCTCAAAGATTATAAGAAGGCAATTTATAATGCGATCATTTTCTGATTGAACTGTGGGTCGATTTTTTAACTTTTCCAATCACCTATTTATTAATGTTAAATTGAACAACTGCTCTTTTAGGTTAATAATGTGTTCAAATTAAATTAGTTCTAGATCATGATGTTATCTTAGAAAAACATGCCGACATCTAGGATTTTATGTTGCAAAAAAATATTTCTTGCAAGATTGTTTCAAAATTGGTGCTGTGCGTTGTACAGTTTGTATTTCAAATAGGATTTAAATATTTTGTTAAGTGAGTGATTGTAGCCGATAGGTGTCATTATATTTTTATTCATATTGGGAATTGCATGTTAGTCATTGGGACATTGAAAAAAATTTAGAAATTTTCTTTTATCAATTTAGCCTAGGTATTATTAAGTCTCTTTTACAAATATTTGCATATTTAAAACCCATTTATAGAGCAATATTTCACAAATATTTCGATGTTCTAACAACAAAACTTAAACGAGAAATCTAACTTATACTTTCACAAAATGCTGTTAGTTATCGGGATCGTATACTTTTGTTAATTTTATAATTTTCAATATTAAACCATTTTTAGCGAATTCCTTTACAGTTGCAAAAAAACATAACATAACATAAAATCTAATTATACGCTTTTTATTACAACTTGTAAAAATTACAAGAAAATAGAATGGGTTAGTTAGTATTCAGGACCATCGCGAATTTTAATAAAAGTTTTTCCCGCTCAAAAATGAATTTGAATCGATTTTAAAAACACAATTAGAAAAGTAGATGAAGAACTAATACTCACGTTATCTAATACTAGAACCTTAAAAAACCTTATAAGATATTATACAGCTCATTTTTAAATTTTCGGTTTTTGGCTCATTTTTCATAGATTCCCCATATACATATACTTATGTGTTTCAAAAAAAAATAATTAGAACAGATATTATAAATTGATTACAAAACCAGAGTTACATAATATACTTTTCCAGAATTTGTAGCTAGGTATTTTGTAGGTATCAGTTTGCAAAATTAAATCTGACCAGGTAGTACATGAGTACATGAGTTTGGTAAAAAAAGGGAGGTGGTGTTTACTGGGTTAAAGTCCCACACACTCATAGAGAACTCGTACTCGTTTTGACTCTTCTTTAGTGTCTTTCGGTGATTCCCTCGCAAAGAAAATTGGTCTATATTTTTGATATATGGATATATTTTTTGTTTTTGTTTTAAATTGGTACTTTGTACTTATACTAAGTTTAAAAAAAAAATCCTTCTATATGTTACCTATGGTTCAATATGTACCTACCTATTTTATCAAACAAGAATTTTGAGTTTGAATGTTTTGTTTTTACATTTCGGTGGTACCTCACTTGAATACTTCTTTATTAGTATTTATGCCATTTTTAATTACAAATTGTTCATTTGAGTGAAATATTTCCATCTAAATAATCTAATATTTCCAAGTCTGATCACTGATCACTAGATTATTATGTACGAAATACGCATAAAGAAGCTGATTAACAAAGCCGTTAATTTGATGACAATTTTCAAAATATATTAAACCTAAAAAACACATTATTAAATTGATCTAGTCAGCGAAACATCATTTGATTGATTAAAACGTTAAAATAATTTATTTAAAATTTTTTATTTTTATTTTAGTGCATTTTTCTGCCACATAAATGTGAACAGGAATTTACACAGCCTTACCTTTGCAGGCGTGGCTGTAAATGTCGTAAGGGGAAATTACTCTTACGACGTGTGTGGGATTCGAATTTGCGTATAATTATACGGTCTTACCCACTAGGCTACTGAAACCCCTTTTATTCAAAATTTAATTAAAAATTATTATCACGATATTGAATATCAATTAGAAAACTAATAAATAGAAGGAAAGTCAAAAATTTTGTAACATTGGGATTCTTAAAAGTAAAAATCAGTTTTGTTTTTCAGTCATTCACTTAATACATAATAGAAAATTGTCGTAAATTAAAATCGCGATACGATACCAAAACTGAATATTTTTAAGTTTGGACATTGTCAACTGTAAAGTACTAGTGCTTGGCCAGTGCTTGAAGTAAATCAGTTGCGAACAGCAATATGAAAGAAACTTTAAACTTTTTGTGAATAAAATTAAATATAAATGAAACCGCAATAGACTAACGCGCCAGTTCTCTTTGGAGGTATTTAACTTGAACCAACCAAACGCCACTTTTCTTTTAAACGAAACATTAGGAGTTTGTGGAAAATTGGAATATTATATTAAATATTTCATATTATTTTTAAAATTAATAGTAACATCATTTAAATCGGTAAATTTTATAACATTTAAAAAATTACAAATTACGGTCTGAGTAAAAAAAACTATTCTAAAATCCAAATAATTATGAATATAATGATGACACGTCATTAAAAACAGTGAGATGAAAATAAAAAAAACAAAAAAAATTTTTTTTTTAACATGTCAAGAGTAAAAGTCTTACCAACTCTATTGATTCATATAATATAATTACATTTTACATGTACGTACATATATTATGTGGCGTGAAAAATGATGATGATTTGAAGAAAATAATAAAAAACGGATTACTGTAAATTTTTTAGTTGTTTTTTTTTAAACATTTTTTATTCGTTGATTATATTTTACCGTTAGTTTAAATATGTATGTATTATGTAGGTAATCAAATAACAGAAAACAAAAGTTTCTGCATTATCAGGTTCCGTTCTAATTTTCTTTTTCTTTTGTTTTTTCAAAACATCAACCTAAATTGAATGTCCATTTACATATTGTACATAAGAATATTTATGTACATACATACATAATATGTATAATACATATGTATAATACAAATGTATATGTACACATGCATTGATATAAACCAGAAATCTAATAAATACATATATGTAGGTACAAATATTTATCAACATATGCTTAAAAAAATAACGGCTTTATTTTTATAACGGTAAATACTTTAAAACTCTTTAAAAAGAAAATAAAAAAGTTTTCTACGGCATTACAGAAATTCTCAAAGCAAAAGGAAATATAAACTGAGCAGAAAATTTTTTTTTCAAAAAATTTGAAAGGGGTTCAAAAAAAGGAACAAAAAAAAATACAAAACAAGAATAAATATAATTCCTTGCCAAAAGTTTATTTAATACATAAGGATCTATATCATATAGATACTTGGTAGGTGGTTAGTAGGATATTTAGAATTTTCTTAATGAGTTTATGCAGTGAAACTGAAAAAAAAAAAAACAAAATAAATAAATAAACCAAATAAAAAAAGGAAGAAATAAATTGTCTTGTTAAATTAAGCCATATTTATAGTTTACTTTCTCCAACAAATTAAACAGTTGTGTAGACTTAAATTACAACTAACGGTGAACTTTATTTAGAAATTAAATATTAAATTTTTAAATAACTGGTCTTCACTTCTGAGAATTTTAAGTTCAAACCTAAATTGTGTCTTTATTATTTGTTAAATTTTCAAATTAATTTTTCAGAATTATTTAGTTTAGTGTTACGATCTATATATTAAGCATCAAATGTTAGCTTTGTATTAATTTAATATAAAAAATCGCTTATAATGTCTAAAATGACTAAAAATATTATGGGGCTCTAAAATAATTATTGGCAAATAAAGTAACTAGGTAAAAGGATGGTACATGTATCTCTTTGGTTCATTGTAGGAAGTTATGTTTCGAAACAAATTTGCGTTCGTTTAATTCAATCATATGTACATTTTTAGCTTTCAGTTTTTGTTCAGGTTTTATTCATAAATTTGGGTTCTCTTGGATCTCTAGAATGTCATCAAATCATTGGAAATAGATTATTTTGTGTTTACAGTAACACCGCGGTTTAAGTCGTTCTATTTTGATGCAAAGGCTTTCTTATTTCTCAGAATATTCTTAAATCCTTTGCAAAGATAATTTAAACGTCCGGTCAGGTGTACTGCTTGCTGTTTAAGCCACATCCAAATGCTATTGTGAGCCACATCCAAATGCAAAAATATTCTGGCTTTTTAAGACAGAGCATAAGTTAACAGCACCATTGCAAATAATTTAAAATATAAAGTAAAACACAAGTAAATAACAGCTATAATAACTGCATTTGACGGGGTTTTATATTCGTTTTGTTTTCTCTTTCCTTTTTTCTCTTTCAAATAAGTAAAACACTGTGTTCTATTTTGCTGCTTGTATTAATGCCGGATTTTTTTTGTTTGGTTTGTTATTTTTACTTAATTTATTTTCTTTTTTTTTTTTAGAAAATTTATGCCATTTGTGGGAATCAAATACTCTGATTTTATAGAAATGCTAATTAAAGTTTTCTATATATTTATTATATAATATGTATATAATATGTATAAACTTATATAAATATATATGCATGTGAAAACATGTAAATAGCTTAGATAAACAAATGAGTAAAGGATAGTTTAAAATATGTGTGAAAAAAATTGAAATAAAAATAAAGTAAATCAAGATTATCCTGTTTTATTTTCACCTATATAATATAAGATAATGTATGTATATATCCTTTTTTTTTATTGTTTGTAATATTTAGGTCATTAGGTAGTGTTTTACTTTCATTCGATAGGAAATTTAAAATTAATTGTTGGGACTGATATAATGGAATACGGTAACAAAAAAAAAAAAATTATAAAGCTATCAAACCATTAGTTTGTTAAATGGGTATAGAATTAAGTTCGATTTTTCTCAACCATTTGATATACGTGAAAATATAGTCCTTCATCCTATATGCAATTTAAAAGTGAATTTAATATGGAATGATATTGAAAGTTATATTGGCTAGCTGTCAGAAGTCACATACTATGTAAAAAAAAAATAAGCAAAGTGATTTTATAAGGAAACTATCGAATTAAATGGCCTTATAAGATATTTTTATTTCCTAGCCTAAATAAATTCTACCTTACCAAATTGCGTTGTTCATTTTACAATTAATATTAAATTAATTAATCAGGCAGTAGAACTAATATGAATTCTTAAATAAATTAACTGGGATATAAGAATTAAGATTATGTTTCCGTTTTACAACTTTATGAATTAATTACTTTTTTTTATTTTTATTTGGAGGGGGATATTGAAAGCCCTATTCTCTTAGTTTTAAAGTCTTTCTATTAAAATTAAATAAATATTAATTATATTTTTATAGTATGCATAAGAACAATTTGAATTATTGGAATTTAGAGTTTTAATTTCAAAGAAATATAAAACTTTAATAATTCTAAATGACCTACTTTAAATAAATTAAAAAAACAACTTAATTTATTTTGAATTGAAATTAAAATAAATTATTATTATATTCAATTTTTATCAGGATTTATATCTAAAAATTTTGGGCAAATGTTATATTAAATATTCATATTATAAATTGTAGCCAACAGACAGATACAGAGGAAAATAAATTACATAAATTTACAACAGAACGTATATTATGTAGAATAAAAAACATTCCCAAACGCCAGTATATAGGCAAATTATTGAATCTAATATTAAACAAGCAATTAAATGAAAATTTTCTTTTATTATCGTCTTAGATTAGATTATTATTATTTAAGGAGTATAAATAACTTTGTGATCTTTACCTTTTCACATACATCTATTATACTTCGCCAATTATTACGTGTTGTGGATTTTACCTCAACTTATAGTACTTCTGTCAGTGCTATTGTCTCTTAAGAAACTTGAGATCTGTAGAGGATTTATTATTGACAGTTCATCTTCAGTAAAGTAATATGCTCCTAGATGAATATATCGTGTTCGGAGTGAAACCGGTTATAGTTTTGCAGAAGCTCCTGAGATTGATTAGTACATTTCTTCAACAGTTTTGAATATTTGGTTCCTGCTTTCTGACCCTTGTACTTCAGATCCAGGTCTATCTGATATTTTTGAACCATTGAGACATTTTTTTTTATAAAACTGTATTTTGTAGTCATTTTATCATGGAGAAGTTTTATTATCACATTTCAAAGAGAATTTTCAATTTTTTGTTCAACTCAAGATATTAAGCCTTTCTAAAAATGTTTTAATTTTATTTATTTTAAATTAAGAATATAATAATTCAAAATTAGTATCATATTGTCGAATTATTATATTTATAAGTTTAAATTGATACAAAAAAATTTAATTTTTTTAAATTTACTATCTTTGGGTGTTTTTCTTTTTTAGTTCAGATTTATGCTCTGAACAGATATCGAGTACATAGAGTACGTTCTGAACAGATTAAAAATATTTTATATAACGCTCCGAAATAATTTTCAAACATTATAGAGCTTTAACCTGTCAAAAGTGTCACATCATATTAAAAAAATAAAATTTTTGACATTTAAATTCAAATGCTCTACAATATCTGTAAATGAAATTCGAACATTTTGATCATACCCTGAGCGCATTCTGAATGAAAAAAGAAACACAAAAGATAAACTCGGATCATTTAATCGCAATCACACAAATTGTTTTTTGACAGTTCTGGTTCTGCTCTGAACTTAAAAAAAAAAACCCTTTGGGATAAAAAAAAATTTCTTATAGCCAAGGAAGACCAGAACTTGTTGACATATTAGGAAACTTTAAAGTTATAAAACCTTGAATTGCTAATGTCAATGTAGATACTTTAATAAAGACAAAGTTGACAGGTTAAAATAAACATAAGGTTGATTAAATAAAAATCCGATTTGTCGACAATAATGGGACGGTATAATAATTATCTAAAAAGAAACTAAATTATAGCCGAACTCTGCTTAAAAGAATTAAAATCTGAAAGTATAAAAAGTACACAACAAGTTAAAAGGGCTAAATGCAAGTGTTTCATGAACAAAATCTGTATTGAAATATAATAATTCTTGTCTTTTCGAGTGCAATCAAATAATTAAAATAAATTTTAGTTCTATTCAATCTTTGGAAATTTCATTCTAAAATTCCTACTTTTAATTTCAATTTTAGAGGAAACCATGTTTCTGTAAAATCCCAACTTAAAACTTATTTAATTTTTTTATAAAGTATACATTTCCTACAATTATCACATCTAAAGTCTTTTTAATATAATTTTTATTATATATTTGGAAAGGTATAAAGTTTTAGTTACATCAAAAGGTGCCCAAAGCCATTACATTTTCAACTACTGTAGTTATTCTATAAGATTATTAAACACACATATTTTATTTTGCTAATTTTGTTAATTTTGCGACATCTATTATCCTGTTAAAGAAATATTACGTTCTATTTGTATATGCGAACGACTCCAACAGTACCAGTGGTACTTTAATTCTATTACAAACCAGCTAAGGTCCAGCTCCATTTTTCATAATAAATTAAAGTTAATAATTTTTACAAAACAAAATATATTTTCATCTGACAATTGGTGCGGTGCATAAGTCATCGGTCTTTCAGACGGAAGGTCTCGGGTTCAAAACCCGGTCAGATCAAAAATAATATATAAAATATAATAAAATAATATAAACAAAATATTAAATATAATTATAATTTAATACTTGTATCGAGATGGCCCACATGCTTTAAGGCAAAAGGACCCTAAAAATATCGGCAGATATTTATATCTGGACGATATAATATAACAAAAATATGTTGGAGTAGTCCGTAAAATGGACAATAATACATTCAGGTATCCCCATTTTAGTCATAAATTTAATTTAAATTTTTTTTTTTTTTAAGTTTTATTTCTTGAGTTAAATGCGACCAGGAAACCTAAAATTTTCCAAACACATTCTTTTTTTGAATTATACTTTTAATTTATATACCGATGTATATAAATTGTAACATTTAGGTAGGTATTTATATATTATGTTTTTAGGACTATAGTATAAAGGGTTTTTAGGGTAGCAATATTATAATTTTGTTTTTTTTTTTTGAATTGCACTTTGTCGTCTTTCTTTTGTATTTTCTTTTTTTCAGCTCAACTACCATTTTATAATAGGAGTTCATTTTGTTCTTACTTTTTTTTTTCCCTTTTTTGTTTTTTTCTTTTATCTCTTTTCTATTTTATTTTTGTTTTGTCAAAAATTGAACTGAATATACACAGTACTATTTAACGTTTTATTTTCAGTACGTTTTGCGTTCTATTTACCGCCTGTGGGTAATTTTTAATATTGTTTTTTCTTTTGTATATAAATGAAAACGCCAAAATCAAGTCTATGATGTGGCCCCAAAGTACAACAAAAGAAAAACAAAAATCCAAATAGAGTAAAAATTAAATAGAGTAACTAGAAATATATACGTATATATGCAATTGAGTGAAAGAAAGAAATGCAAATAGATAGTGAAATAGCAATATAGATAAAAAAATAAACAAAATATAATAAAGACAAAAGAGAAAAAAAAAACAAAAAATTGATAGAAGGAAGTGAGTTAAAACAAATAGCATGTCGCGAGTATATTTGGCGATTTTACTGTTTTGCATAAATATTTGTAAAATGCACAATAATAAAAAAAAAAAAAAAATATAAAAATATTTTAGAATAAGTCGGTTAACAGTGGAAGTCCTAGTAAACAAAAAGAATTAAAAATCAAAGAAGAAAAAAATTACAGGATACAAAATAAAAAATTAAAAAAGCAAAAACGACTTTTGGCTCTTGATTCTTATTATTTTTTATCAACATTTTAGTAAAACTTCTTGAATTTGTTCTGAATTGTAAAATTAAATTAAATAAAACTATTGTAAATTTATTTTTTATTTTATTTTTATTTATAAAATATTTAAGAAAAAATAGTTTTTAAAGTGTAATAAAAAATTTTTTTTATTTCTAAAAAGTCGGTCAAAACAAAACGGACATAAAATATTTATTTTCATTCTTGTGACTTTAATTTAATCACAATCTACCGCTAACAGGAAAAGTTAAAACAAAAATCTTTAATTTTTATATTTAAAGCATGTTATAATTAAAACTTTTCTTTTTTTATTTTGGCAGACCAATGATGATTTTATTTATGTAGCATAAGTTTTATGCGTTTAGAGGAAAACATTTTTTTTTTATTATATTTTCTACGGTATAATACATAATGAAACTACGGTCTACTAACGTAGATAATTTTAAAATTGATATTTTGATCACCCAGAAATTGAATCATTGAGCTCGATTTCAGTCATAGTTTTTAGCACATTTCCAAAAAAATTTTGAAAAAATGTGCTTATTAGTTTCACTCTGTGCGTCCGTCCGTCTGTTTACAAAACTTCTACACCCTTAAAGATAGAGAAAAAATTTTTAACCATGGGTAGGTCTCATAAAAACAATAATTTTGTAGAACAACTTTTTCATGTAGCCCCTCCCATTACGGAGCTACAGCCCCTCAAACTTTGAAAAAGCCCTATTTTATATGCTTTTATATTAACTCGTCGCTGTCGGTTTATTTATTTATTTATTTATTTATTTATTTATTTATTTATTTATTTGTCATTCTGTCACGCTTTTTATTATCTTCGTAATCTGTTAGCAACATTTATGAGTGTAGTATGGTGCAGAGGATAGTGTACAGGTTTCAAAAGTGGTGATCATGTTGTTCGAATCCAGTTCACATGCAACATTTTTTTTTTTTTAACTATCTATTCATCAACATTTTTTGAATAAAATATGTATACATTTTTGTATATATCAATTTAAAACTTACATTTTTATCTCTTATTCATGCATACAAACATACACATTATATTTTTGATCTTTCCTGGTGTTTTGTATGAGCATAATTAGCAAAACACAATCCATACATATAATATTTTTATGTATGTTGCTAAGTTATTTTGTTTACAACATTTGTTTAGTATTTAAATCAAAATATTTGCTGTCAACATTCTATAATGCATATTGAATTAATGCATATATGGTGCAGAGGAAAGTGTACAGGTCTTGAAAGTGAGTGTTAATATGTGGACTGTGGTTCGAATCCAATTCGTATATATGTATAATTTTTTTTTTTTTTTTTTAACTCTATTCATCAATATTTTTTAAATAAAATTTTATGTACCTACATAATATTATTTTTGTACATAGAAAAGAATATAAAAAGTAAAGATCATTACAAAATTATGCTTTTGCGCATTACGCATTATGATTTACAAACAAAAAATCTATTACGCATTATGATTTGTCAACACAAAAAATTAAAACTACGTATGTATAAATAAATATGTACGTACGTATGTACATAATATTTATTTATTTATTTATATTCAGGTACCGTGGTACATAAATGTGGTAGCTATAACCCTTGTTTCCTGGTAGGAATGTGTACGTGATATAATGATATATTATAAAGTATTTACATATTGCGATATATGAATTTTTTTTTTTTTTTATTTTATAATTATTGTACCCAGCCGGGAATCGAACCCGTGACCTCTCATTCCCTTATGAACGAGAAGCGGTGCGTCAACCACTGCACCAATGGCTGGATACACATAATATTATGTTAAACTAATTTCCTAAATTATTTTGTTCCGCTCCATTTGTTTATAATTTAAATCAAGATATTTGTCAACATTTTTTACTGCATGATCTTATTAAGCGATTAGGTAGGTAGGTGTTCGAGGTTAGATGTTTGTTTGGATATACGATATACTACTAATAGTATACTATAGAAATATACAGTAAAGTACATTTATGTATATCATTTTCATTCGAGTTATGTTGTTGGATTGTAATATTTATATAATCACAGTATTTTGGTACATATTTTACCTGTACACTATCCTTTCTTTATTTATGAATTACATACTGGAATAAAAAATTTTTACTCTTGCTGTAATGGAATCGATTTAACATCTCTTAATTTACTTAAACATTTGGTATAAAATTATAAAACGTATTTTATATCAGAAACAATAATTAATTTATGTATGAATAAAAAATATCCCATATTTTTAAATTCAAATTATGTGTTTCATTTAAAACTAAAAAGTATAAAATAAAATAATATGTAAAAAAAATATTTTTTAAAATATGCTTTTATCGAAACCAAATTCGCCCCCTAAAAAGTAGAAAATAAAATTGATTGCAAAACTTTAGCTTTTTTGACTGTTATAATATAAAAGTGAATTGCTAGTGCAAGCATTTTCGACTGTTATAATATAAAAGTAAATTGCTGGAATAAAAAAGAAACACGAACCTCAAATTTCCTAGATTTTTATTTAACTTTATTCCAGCAATTTACTTTTATATTATAACAGTCCAAAATGCTTGCACTAGCAATTCACTATTATATTATAACAGTCAAAAAAGCTAAAGTTTTGCAATCAATTTTATTTTCTACTTTTTAGGGGGCGAATTTGGTTTCGATAAAAGCATATTTTAAAAAATATTTTTTTTACATATTATTTAAATGTATATATCTTATGTTTTGGTTAACATTTTTTCAATCTGAAAACGTCATTGGACAGGTATTTTTTTTAAATTTGTAAATTAATATCAAAATTATACAATTTTTTTAAATTTAGTATTTAAATTTACCGTAATGTGAAAACCAAATTTTGCATGATATTTCTACTTTCATAACTCCGGCACGCTTTTAGATAGAGGCTTGAAATTTTGAGGCAAGAAAGAACTTTTAGAATTAGTATAAGTTTGCTCAGAAAATTTTTTTGGACCGCCCCCTGTTTATGAGCTATTAGGGCTCAAAAATTGAAAATTTGCTATTTTTAAACATCTGTAACTTAGGAACCTGTACACATTATATACCTCAGTATCTGATGTATATATCTCAGGCTCTGCGTAATAGTTTTGTAATCTAAAACCGCCAGAAGATCGAAAATTTTATAATCTATATAAAACAATATCAAAATTATGTAATATTTTGTAATTTACGATTTAAATTTACCGTTATGTGAAAACCACATTTTGCATGAAATTTCTTTTTTCATAACTCCGGCAAGCCTTTAGATGAGAACCTAAAATTTTGAGACAAGAAAGAACTTTTAGAATTAGTATAAGTTTCCTCAGAAAATTTTTTCGTAGCACCCCCTCTTAATTAAGAGTTATTACGCCTCAAAAATTGAAAATTTGCTATTTTTAGACACCTGTAACTTAGGCACCTGTACAAAGTTTTCTTCGACAAGACATGAAAATTAAAGGTTCAATAATATATTTTTACGTGTGTTAACGGCTTTTCTTAGTTATATAGGATTCCGGAATTACGGCCCCTCAAAATTTCAAAAATGTCCTATTTTCACATTTTCTTATTACATGAAATTTTCCAATTTTTGTGTAAGTCACACTTCTAAACAGTTAGTATTGAGTTTTGGAAATGTGCGCTTTTAAAAACCGTTGGTTTACATTCTACCTTGTTAATAAAGGTCATGATAATAATGAGTAATTTCACTAATGATTATTTTTGTTGATGTTTTTTTATTTTAAATGCATTTCTCTGCCACATAAATGTGGAGGGGAAATTACACCTTCCTGTTCAGGCGTGGCTGTAAATGTCATAAGGGGGAATAACTCTTACGACTTGTGGGAGATTCGAACTCACACTCTCTCGGTGTTTGTAGCGTATTTTATAATAAGTTAAATATCAGAAAATAAAATCCTCAAGCATTTTATTAATTCTCTCTGCCATATACGCCGAATTTATTGATTCTACTCAGGAGAATCACGCCGAAAAGCAAGGTTATAACCAGTTCATCAAATAGTTTTTTTGTCTTGTATTTTTCTTTCTTTTTGAGTTAGTCCTCTGAGTGAGATATTACGTCCCTATATTTTTCCTCGAATATGTTCAACATAATCCATTTTTTTTATACTGAATTATGCCAATTATTTTGACGTTAAAACGTATTTTTTAAATAGGGTTTATTTAACAGTTTTAATCACATTACTCCAGTTCATTTTTAATAAATAAAAAAAACTATTAAAAATATTTTAGTTTTGGTATGGTTAAAATAATTATTTTTATGGCATTCCAAATAGAAATACTGTAAATTATAAGATAAGTGTAAAAATACCGATTCTCTTATTAAAAACAAAATAAGGCTTTACCATAATCTGTTTATTTTCAAGTTATATTCTAAAACTTAATTTTAAATATTGAAAAGTATTTTTAAACAAATGTTCTCAAGTATTTTTATCTTAAGTATTATTGTCTTTCAATAAAACAAAAAAGAAAATTTCTATAAAAAGTTATTTTGAAAAAATTCTATCATATGAATATAAAATGCTCTCATATTTTGCAACCCTTTTTTTTTGACTTTTTAACCTTTTTTTTTATTTTTGTTTTTTAAATTTACAATTAATTCATGGTAAATTTTTGATTAATTTTTGAATGAATGTTTTGAATTTACCGCAGTACTTAAATCGAGGTCTATCTTTGTATACAAACAAATTTAAAAAAAAAAAAAAAAAAAGAAGAAGAATTGAACTGACACTTACAGTATTATATCTGGTCTACAATATTAAACAAATATAGAACATAAAAAAGAAAACCAATACCTTCGAAACCTAATATCTGTCTGAACAACATTTAAATAGTTTTAAAAATAAAGTAGAAATACTTTGAATATTGATATATGAGGAATGTCATGCTTCAAAACTGTAATTAAATACTAGTAGTGATTATGTTAAATTAAGTAAGACACGAAATCACAGATAATATATAACCTTACAAAAAAAAACCATTACTTCGAATATCTAATATGAAATTTACATAGTTGTAAGACTATATTATGGCTAGATTATATATAAGGTTATAATATAAAAGAAATTTTAAATATATTTTAACTTAGACTATACTTTTCTTAAAATTATTGTTTTTTCCACATACCGCTTCCACAAATTCGCGCCATCTGATTGTGTTTTGTGGTATCGTTTTTAAGTACTCGTGCTATTGATTTCTTTCTCGATTTGTTTTTCTTCATTGGTTTTCAAGTCTGCCTACTTTCGTTTTTTCCTGGGGATTCCACTCTAATGTTTGCTTAGCAAAAAAATGTTTTTATACTTATTAGTATGTGTCTTATCTATTTATACTTTTTTCTTCAAATTTGGGGACAAAGAAGTTCTCGCTGTGTTATCTATTACTCACAATTTTTCATTCAATATTCTTTGTGGCCAAGCCAAAATATCTTGTATACAATGCAAATAAATTTCTTCCCGAAATTCTGCATCTTGTTTATATAAGACGTTCATTTATTAGCCAGATTTCATTACTATATAGAAGAATCGATTTTGCACAGGAGCCGAATGTTTTTATTTTTGATTTCTTCTTCATATTCTGTCGAAATCTGTTCTTGCCACGTTTAGTCGATTTTGGTATCTTCGCCTATATTTCCATTCTTTGTTATAATGTTTCTTAGGTAATTAAAGCTTTTCACATCTTCTATATAGAGTTATGAATAAAATCTGACTCATGGCGCAGTGGTTAAGTCCAACCTTTCAATCTAAGGGTGTTGGGTTCAAATCCCGGTCAGGTCATAAATAAAAAATATGTAGTACTTTTATATCGTAATAATGTATATCGTATAATTAATAGTAGTAATAATAACATTAATAATATTAACAATAATAATAGTAATAGTAATAATAACAATAACTATCATAATAGTAATAATAATATTAGCTGCTACAGTGGGGCTATCTTTGGTTATATCATGCAAGAAAGGTGTTATATACTGCTGCACGTTGTAATCCACGGATGGCGCTGATAATAACAATAATAACAATAATAATAACAATAATTATAATAATAATAGTAATAATAATAGTAATAATAATAATAGCTGAAGGGGGAGATTCTTGGTGTCTTTGGAAGATTTCCACCTCCCTTAGGAAAAAAAAAAAAACTAATTCACTACTTTTCTTGAGGTAATTTTAAATTTATTTCAAAGATTAGCATTATAAACCAAATCACTAGACTTAATACAACTAATTTTAATAATTTAATAAACCATATTATGAATAAATACCATGAAGAAAAACACATTTTTTTTTAAACTTTAATGACTTTTGAACGCTTCACTTAAAATCAATTCAAGCGTTAACTTCTTTTTTAAAATTATTATTATTGAAACAAAAGTGACTAAACTTAAATGTATAACTCCTTTAAGTATCTTAAGTATCTAAAAAAAATATTTTTAAGCATAAAAATAAAGTCAACAAAAACTATATTATAATATTATTTGATAGACTATATTTGATTTGAGTTTTAATACGATTTTATTCTTTTGAATGACTAGACTTTTATCTTCAGGGGGTGAAAAAAATATAGAAAAAAAAAATTTTTTTCTTATTCTTTTAAACCTAAAACAGAAAAAATTGATTTATTTTGTGTTTTCTTTGAGTGTTTTTATAAAAAATTTTATTGGTTTTTTTTTTTTTTAATTTTTTTTAGTTTTAATAATTTTTCTATAAAAACAATATTAAAAAATATCTCTAAATTGAATAAGAGGTATGTACATAATATCTATAATATTAAAATATTGTGTTGACAATAAACATATTTTTTTCCCTACATATCTACATATATTGTAATAGTATCTTATGAATTAAAGCCAAAATAAATTTAATATTAAAAAGAAAGAGAGAGAAAAAAATTTTTATTTATTTTCCTTTTTCTTGAAACACTCTGTGGTAGAAAATCCATTAAAACCCTTCAATTGGTACAATATAATATGCTCTAAGATAAGAATTTTTAAGTAAATACTTTAAAATGTACATATTCGTTTTTAGCACATTTCCAAAAAAAATGTTGAAAAAATGTTCCTATTAGTTTTCACTCTATCCGCCCGTTTGTCTTCAAAAATTCTACATTGTTAAAGATAAGGAAATTTTAATCACGGCTAAGTCTCATAAAAAAAATATTGTTGTAGAACAACTTTTTCATCTATCCCTTTCCATTACGGAGGTATAACCCCACAAACTTTGAAAAGGCTTATATTTAAATGTGTACATCTGCTTAAAATCTGCTTAACAGTTTTTCAATTTAAAAATTTAGTACTAAAATTTACCGTTATATGAAAATCAAATTTTCCATGATTTTGTTTGCTCCGGTACCGCTTTAGTTAGGAAATTGAAATTTTGAGATAAAAAAAAGAGCTTTTAGAATTAGTATAAATTTCCTCAAAAATTTTTTTTATATCACCTTCCGTTTAAGGGCTATTAGGAATCAAAAATGGAAACTTTGTTATTTTTAAACACTTGTACCTACATATTTTTTTTAAAATGAAAAGCAAAAGTTAAAGCTTCAACTTTATAATTTTACATGTGATTCAAGAAAATATCTCTTTATTTTTCACATTTTTTCTTATTATATAAAATTCTAAGAAAACTAAGGGCCCTGTAGCTGGTGATTTTATCGTAAGTCATGACATCTAAATTACAAAAATATTGTGTGGGATAAAAAATTTCTTGATTCCAAAAGAAAACAAAAAAATCATAATTCTATATGTATGATTTATGTTAATGTAGATTTTCTAAGAGAAAATCGAATCCAAATATGTACTTGTATTCAAAACTTAGCGGAATGTCATAATACGCAGTGTGTGGCTGAAAACTACTAAATTATAATTATAGATTTTTAAATTTTGCTGCAGCCAGAATTTTAAACAGTTAGTGCATCTTTAAAAACCGTTGGTTTACATTCTGCCTTGCTTTTGTTTGTTATCAGTACCATTATAATTTTTTTTTTTTGATGAACATTTCTAGAAGAAATAAACTGCCTTCATGTTTTCCTGTTTTTCGTTGAAAAAAAAAACAAAAAAAACAAAAAAATGAAACAAAATTGAAATCGTATTCAATCTATAATAAACCGACGTTTTTGATGTCAATACAATATGAATATTTTGAAATTCATTTTTCCTAATAAATGTCATAATTTAAAATATTATAATTTTTTATAATATGTATATATATTTTACCTATTTTAGAATTGTGGGAGGGGAAACCCTTACAAGAACTCACCATAGAAAAACGAAATTTAAAAATCACATTATAGACTTAAATCAATTTATGATATTGAATTTTTCTTTTTTGTATAGGAAAAAATGTACAAGCCTCATTCATTGTTTTAGGGTTGCCACCAGTACACTAGGGTATATACTTTCAATGCAACTATGTGAATTTACGAATTTTTGAGAAATGGAATCTTGAAATTTAAAATGATGAAAACTAAAGAGAATTTTTTTTTTTTTGGCAAATTCATAGAAAGCAAACGGTGAAGCTGTAAATGAACTGTTGCAAGTAAAACGAAAATTAATAGTAACGGGCCTAAATTTTTATTTTAGATAACTGAATTTACAAATAAAAGAAACTAAAATAAATCAGTTTTTATCAGCTAAACCTAAGGATACTTATGCTGTGTAACCTCTTAGTCTAAAAAAATAGATGAAATTTATCATAAAACTAAATTAAATCCATTAGGTTCCAAATTTCTCTTATTTTACTTAAAATTATTGCTATATACTACTATTGTAATCCACTGATGACCCTGACTTTGGAGGAAATAATAATAATATTAATTAATAGCTGCTATTGTGATAGTAGCGTTATCTTCAATTAATATCTCATGCAGGAAGGGGTTATATACTACGTTATGTTGTAACTGTTGATGGCTATAGACATTGATAACAAAATAGTAATAGTAATACGGGAATTCAATGTTCCCTTACATCCCCATTGCCCATTCAACATTTCCCCATTCTTATCCTATCCTCTCCTATCTCTACTACTTTGTCTATACTTACTACTTTAGCTACATCAGTACTTAAAAATTTCATCACAATATATTGGCTGAAAGGGGAGGAGAATTTAGTCAGTAAAAATCTCACACTACCAAGGAGGAATTCTTGGTATCTTTGCAAGATTCCCACTTCCCTTAGGGAAAAAAAGTATAATAAGGAGTTATTCCTAATTCAATATGAAAAAGCCGAAATAGAATCACGGTTAACTTTAATACTCCTCCTTATTTGAAACAAATACACATACAAACTAAAAAATAACTAACATTAAATTTTAATCAGTTGGTAATCAAATCAGTTTCTTCTCCCTAATATTTTCTTTAAATAAAAATGTCAAAATATATTAAATAATAAGAAAAACATAAGAGTGAGTAAAACAGAAATAAAGAAAGATAGAAAGAAAAAAAAAGAAATAGAAATTCAAGTGAATGAAATAAAAAAATGAACAATATTTTATTGTTTTGATCCCCAGATGTTATTATGACAAAGTATTTTTCCAATCAAAAATGACAAATCTATGAAACGCGATCTTTTTTTTTTTTACTATCTTTTTCAAGTTTTGTTTTTCCTTAACTTTATGTTAGCTCATACATACACATTTTTAATATAATTGGAGTAAGCGAGAAAGATAAGCTAGACATGTAGCTTATTACTTTAACCTATATATAAAAAAAAATCATAAAATTTTGCTTTTCTTTTTGTTTTGCAAGAAATCTGGAATTTTTCTTTGATTCCCTTTTCTTTGCATCATTTCGTTTTTTTTCTGTTGTAGCTTGAAGTTAAAATCAGAACAAATTTTTTTCATCTATATATAATGTATATATTTTAAGAAGATTGAAATTGGAAAAAAAAAAAAATAAGAAAGAAAGGAAAATAAAACTAATATATATGTCTAGTTTTTTTTTTTTTTTGTGTTTTGTTAAATTATTATTGTTTGTACAATAATATAATAACGAATGGTTGACTATGAGTGACTGAGTGACATTTTTAAAGGCATAATTTTCTTCTTTACTTTTCCTTAGTGTTAAACTTAAATCTAGGCTACTATTAATTTAATCGTTTTAAATCTTTATATTATTTATATGCAGAATTTATTATTTATTATTATGCAGAATTGCAAATTCTTTTAAATTATTCAAGGAAAAAGGTGGTTAAAAAAATGAATTTATTATTTATTTTTGGTGTTTAAGAATTATTTGGCAGTAATAATGATCTTGAAAGTTTTTAATATAATTTAGACTTTTCGTTATGTCTTAGTGTAACTGTGTTAAATTTTCACCTTTTCAAATATTTTCTCTGAATTAAGTTTTTACGGTTATCTTACTATAGTCACGGAATCAGTCAGTCCATCAGTTAGTCCAGTCAGTCCGTAGCGTTTTTTAAGACTTCAACTTGTTGCATTATCATTAAATCTACCACTTTAAAATTAATTGGTAAGCAATTAATTTAGTGCATATTTCTATTATATATTATTTTAGGCTCAGTTCTGTAGTTTATTTATTTTTAGGACATTTTTCCGAAAAATTTAAAAAATTTTCATATAAGTTTTACTCTGTTCGTCTCATCGTCCGTCTGTTTGTCTGTCAGTTTGTCTGATAACAAAATCTCTACACTCTACACCATTAAACCTTTAGCAATCAAATTTTAACCATTGATAAATCTGATAAAAATTTAATGTTGTAGAATTAACTTTTTTATGTAGCCCCAAAGCTTGAAAACAGCCCTATTTTAAAATGTGTATATATCAAATTTTACTTATAAATTAAATTTTTTCAATTTAAAAACGCTTAACCACCGGATTTTTTACTTTTATGAATCAATATCAGAATTATATAATTTTTTGAATTTCATTATTTAAATTTACTGTTATGTGGAAGCAAAATTTTATTTCCTTCATAACTGCAATATGTTTTTAGGTAGAATCTTGACATAACGAGAGAAGAAAAATCTATCACAATTTGTTATAAGGACAAGGGGGTATCTTTAATAGTATGAGTTACGTTTGAAATTTTTTTTTAATCTTCTGTTGATTTAATCTGATGAGGTTTAAGGGTTAGATATTGCATTGAATATTTACACCTACTTTTAGGTACCTGTAACTTAACACCTGTAAAGGCTTGTTCAAATTTGTTTACAATATTACGCAAAAATTAAAGCTTCAACATTATAATTTTAGTGTGTTAACAGCTTTTCTTTGGGTATCCATCTTATTAAAGAAAGTGCGACTCATTCATTTTTCTTTTTCAAATAAGAGGCTTTGCACGATATTACATTCTGTTTTTTCGAAGATTTTTATTACAAGTGACAAAGTGATTTCGACTTAAATACGACAAAATATAACATTTATATACTACAGTAATAAATAAACAATTAAATAAAGTTACAGTTAACTGTTTCTACAAAAGTCATATATTTTGAGTTTAGCCCATGCCTTTTTTTATAAATATTCAAAGAAGTAGAGTTAAAAAGAAAAAGAAATTAAATAACGGAACATATCATTTATCATTCATCAACAATGACATCAAACTTTTTTTGTTTTTCTTTTTTACAACAGATCAACTAGCATCGTTCATTTATTATTTTCTACATCCTATAAATTATGGCATAGGATAGTAACAATTACAATTTTATTTCGTTATTTTTGTTATAATTTTACTTTAGGAAAGGGTAAAATGTTAAATGTAATAAAAAGAATTAACAGAAATGACAATCAAGATAATGGAAATTCAAAAAAAAACAAAACATGAAAATTCCTATTTTTCATTCATTTCCTTCAACTTTAAATTCCGGCCAGCTTAAATTTAAGTTTAAAAAAAAGGAAAACAGTAGAAAATAACTGTCAACAGAAGTTATAAATAGATGAATTCATTTTTTATTCTTTTAATATTAAATTTTTCTTAGTTTTGGAGGTGAGGAGGTGACAAACTAAAAATTGTTTTCCTTTGAATTAAAGGATACAAAAATTTTTAAATTTTTTTTTTTGTTTTCGTTTACCAGACTTTGAAGAAACCGATATTTATTTATGTACGTGTATATTTCCTGTTTACTAAATGGAATTTGATTTGCATCTGATATTTGCAATACACCTAGTATTTGATTTGCAATAAAAGAAAATGAAAAAATGATGAGTTTTTATATTTTTTTTTAAATATCGAAATATCTTTTACGTATTTCTAAAAATATTTTCAATCTAGCTTATCTGTGTTTGTGGTATGAATCCTGGATCAATCTTGATGTGAACGAAAATATTTGACTTTCATTTTAAATTTTAATTTGTGTTTAAAATTGTTGCTTATAGATAGGTGTATGATAATATATATAAAACATTTTATTCAACTCGTGTCTTCATCAATCTTTATGTTTTAAAATTTCTTAAGTTTTCCTTTTTCTAACGGGGCGTTTATATTGCAGCTGCGATAAGTGATAAAAGCATCGATATAATACCATTGATAATAATACCATAAAAATTGATCAAATACTTATTATGTTTTATTATAATTTTAACTAGGGGCCTTATAGCTGGTATGTAAGTATATTTTATCGTGACATCTAAATTACGAAAAATTCGTATGGGATAAAAAATTTCTTGATTCCAAAAGAAAACAAAAAAACCATTATTCTTTATGTATGTTATATGTTAATGTAGATTTTCTAATAGAAAATCAAATGCAAATATGTACTTGTATTCAAAACTTATCGGAATGTCATAATACGCAGTGTGTGGCTGAAAACTACTAAATTATAATGATAGATTATAAAATGAGATTTTTCTCAGAAAATAAAATTGAAATAATGAAAATAACCCTGCAGAATATACTAAAACACCCCAATAAAATTTTAAGTTTTGAGAAATATTAATAATGATGAACTAATATCGAGGGATTTTATGACCGAAACCATTTCTCGGTCTTAAAACATTGTCACAATGAGGGAAATTTTAATTTTTCAGAATTTTAAATTGTCAAACAAAAAAATATGTTCAGTTACCTGAATGTTAACATTAATCGCACATATTGTACAACTGGGGTGTATCATGACAATTGCGCCTAGCTTTTTCATTCTTTTCAATAAAATGTAATCAAATGTTTCTACTGTCATTCGCATATAATCAGTTAATTTAATTGGGTGTTCTCTTAAGTTTTGGTATAGAATAGATGATAAAATTCTCCAAATTTTGTATTTGTTTCTTTATTAATAGGAATGGATGGGTACTAAATTTGTGAACTTTTCTTTTATAGTGCTTGATAAGAAAAATAGTTGCTCCTCATCGGTGTCACTCATTTTTTGTATTTATTATATTTTGTTTAAAATTTACTTTATTATAATTGCAAAATAACTTCAGTTAAAAATACAAAATTTATTTTTTTGGTAATAATTTTTTTTAATTCAATATTTTCTTTCTTTTTTTATGGGTCTAGTATGAAATCTCGGTTTTTAAAATCTCCTTTTTACAAAATCTCGTTTTACAAAATTTCGTTTTACAAAATCTCCTTTTTACAAAATCTCGTTTTACAAAATTTGTAAAAACGAAACAAAGATATTAATTTTTAAATAATAAACTTTTAAAAATTCAACTACTAAATCAACTGTCTTAAAGCATATGAGTTACGGTTCTTTTAATTTTCTCATTAAATATTGAAACCAGTATTCTTATATGAATTTTACTATTGTGTCGAATTGCGGATTTACTTTTTTCAGTTTGAACAAAAAACTCCAACAATATAATAAAAAAAAAACTTATATAGAAAATGTGAGAAATAAGACCCCGGATGTTATTTCCCATTAAATGTGAAATAAAGCCCCGAAAGTATTATTTCACATTTAATGAGAAATAATATCCGGAGCTGTTATTTTAAATTTAATGAGAAATAATGCCTCCAGAGCCTTGTTGCTCAGGGTCTTAATGCATTGCACCGAAATTTTATATATTGTTAAAAAAAATGAATATATTAAATATTCCTCCCGCCCCCTCCACAAATAACTTTTTAAATCCGTGCATCATGCCGATATGAATATAAAATATACGAAACCTAAAATTTAATGTATTATTTTTGCTGTACTACAAACGAGATTTACCGAAATTTAAAAAAAAACGAGATTTTGTAAAACAAAATTTTGAAAAAACGCGATTTTGTAGAACGAGATTTCATATCGCTCCGTTTTTTTTATACATAATTAATTTCTACCTAAAGCACGAATTATGGCTATTATTGAATTGCTCCAATATAAACATCATACTTTTCGCTATCGATGCTTTTATCACTTTTCGCAGTTCCAATATAAACGTACAATAAAGGATATTTGTTTTTTTTGAAATTTTTTTTAAAACATACTTATATATATATATATATATATATACATATTTAAAGAGTAATCTGAAAAGGAGTTTTTAAATTAGATTTAAAAGTGTTTGAATTAAAATAAAAAATTGCGATAAAGAAAAATTCATTAGTCTTTATTCTCAAAAAAAGACACACAGACAAACACATTCACACACTATATATTATGTAATACCATTACACTTGAAAGTACCTTTAAATAATTATATGAAAGAAAAAAAATCCTTTTTAAAAAATGAATAATTTTGAACATTTGTATATTTTCATTTTTTTACAAACATACATACTTACTTTTATGTGGGCAGGAATTTATTAACTGTACATACAAATGAAAAAGTAAATATTATGCAATTTTAATTGATTTAAAAAAAAAATAAAATACAGTATAACAATTTTATGAACTATTTAAATATTTAATTTATATATAGTTGATTAAATAATATTATTATATATAAATATAAATAATATATATATACAGTTTTATTTATATAATAATATTATTTTTATTTCAATCAAGTAAATTACTTTTTAAAAACTATACCTATATGGTTTAAATTTAAATCTAATATTGCAATCCTTATAATACATTTTTATTTTAACCTAAATAAAATTATTTAATTATTAAAATTTAATATTTTTACTATAACCTATCATATTTAAATTATTATTAAATTCATATTTTTTCTTTTTCTTTTCAGGTAAGTGAAACATCCTTCGAAACAAAAAAAAAAAAAAAATGCAGGAAAATGGACTAGAATTATTTATGAAAATTATATGAAAATGTTGAATGGAAACATGAAGAAATTTTTTTAAATTATAATGTTCCGCGGTATTAGACGAGTTTATTATATACAAATGGATATGTAATATATATATATATATTTATTTTTTTACAAAGAATTAGGTTATCCTTTTTTATATAACATTTTAATAAAATTATAAATCAAATGGAAAAAATGGGCAGTAGATTTCAATAAGGTTGTAAAACAGGACATTTTTATGTGATTTATGTAACTTTTAAAAAAAAAAAATAGCAGTTTTTCTTGAATATTTTCTATAAATTATAAAAATCGTAAAAATCCTTCTTGAAGTTTCATAATCGACGGGACTTACTTTAATATGAAATTAAAACGAGGAAGAATACAGTTGCTTTTGTCAACTCTTAGATACCCGTACGAACCGTTAGTATGTTCACAGCCTGTCACTCTGCTTACAATATTATTTTTTTAATATTTTAATATTTTAAAATAATTTGGGTGAATTTTATAATTTCTAGTACTATGGGTTGTACATATATTCAAACTATATGTTTATATGTACATTCTTCTAAAGCAGATTCTAACCTTCCACATAACGATTATCAATCCAAAACTTTTTCAAATATTCTATAGTACCATTTAAAACTAAGCGGTAAATGTATATTAAATTTACTTAGTACAAAATAATAAATATAATTTTAAATATTATATTATATTATATTTAAATATTCCATTGACAGAATAATTTCTTATAAGTACAATAAAATACATATATGTATGTAAATACGGCGCTATGTAATATACATATATACCCTTATCATTCATTCACTAGTGACATATACGATATGTAAATAAACATGATATAATATAAGTATGTATGTATAACAATATCATATAAATAAAAATTCTTCAAGCAACCGTTATGTTGTTTATTTCTTTACATTTTTTTGTACTACGCATTATATCCTCATCAATTTGAAATTATCGAGTAAAACAAAATGCAAAAAATTTGTTGAAGAAATTTGTTAGAAAATTTGAAAAAATCAAGTAACACTTTCGTCAATTATAAAGTAACCCTATATTATTAAAAAAAGTTGTGAACAGAAATAAGACTATAATGTTGAAGCTTTCATTTTTGTGTATTACTTCAAAAAAATTTTAGTTCAAGTTACAGGTGTTTAAAAATAGCAAATTTTCAGTTTTAGACCGCTTACAGCTCCAAACGGGGGGTGATACAAAAAAAATTTCTGAAATGACTCATATTAATTTTCAAAGATCTAACTTCTGTCAAAATTTCAAGTTTCCAACTTAAACCGTTTAGAAGATAGAAAGGTTAAAGGATTTTGCAAAATTTAAGTTTCGCATAACGGTAAATTAGGACACCGTATGCCACAAATATATATTTATTGTAAATACACTTTTAAAGCTAATAAAAGTAGTAATTGTTTAACGTTTTCAAAATGAAGATATACCTTATACAACTTGTGTTATAACAATTTAAATATAGAGCTTTTTTGAACCTTTGGGGAGCTGTAGCTCCGTAAAAAAAGTTATTAAAATTAAAATTAATATTTTTGTGAGATCTATCAGCAGTTAAAATTTCATAGCTCTATTTCAAAAAAAATGTGGGGATCTAAAAGTTAAGTGTTCGAGAGCTACCTTAAGGTTTGGCCCAAACTCAACCAAAAACAAGTAAAAGTAACAGTAAGTCGATGCAACCGACTGATTTATACCCTACACCTAAAAAATTCAAATTAAATTAAAAATCCATAAGTTATTTTAGTTAGGTATTTTATATAAGCTAAAAAAATAAATGCTTTTACAACCTTTGTACAAAATTTCAGATTTCTATATTTATTAAATTCGAAAATATGCTTGTTTGGTCTTAGGAGTTGTGTGGCAGATACCCGAACAACCATTCTAATTCATCTTAAATTTTGGACAAATCAGGGATTCAGGAAACAACACCCTAGTACCAAATTTGAGGTTTCTATCTTTATTAATTTCGAAGATATGGTTGTTCGGTTTTGGGAGTTGTATGGGAGGTACCCGAATGATCACTCCAATTCATCTCAAATTTTAGGCAAATCAGGGATTTAGGAAACAGCACCCTCGTATCAAATTTGAAGTTCCTATCTTTATTAATTTCGAAGATATGCATGTTCGGTTTTGGGAGTTGTATGGGAGGTACCCGAACAGCCACTCCAATTCATCTCAAATTTTGGGGATATCAGGGATTCAGAAAAACACACCCTCGTACAAAATTTTAAGTTTCTATCTTTATTAATTTCGAAAATATGCGTATTAGGTTTTGGGAGTTGTATGGGAGGTACTCGAACGCATGGTCCGATTTCGCCCATTTACAATCCCCGCCTTACCTTAGTCATTGTTAACCTACAGTATAAATTTCATCAAGATAGCATCATTATTTTTTGAGTTATCGTGCGTACGGACGGACGGACGGACATCGCTAAATCGACTCCGGCGGTGATCCTGATTCAGAATATATACCTAATATGTCTATACCTAACTCGCTTCCTTTTGGTGGTTACAAACACCATACCAAAGTTAATATACCCTATACTTAATGTGTAGGGTATAAAAATAGGGAACCTACAAATTACTCCCAGAATATTTTGTGTAAATTTCAAGATTCTAGCTTTCTTAGTTTCTGACGGACAGACGGACGGACGGACGGATGGACGGACATGGCTCAAAAGTCTTAGAATTTTTTTCTGATCCGATCCATACCTTTGAAGGTATATCTAGCTCGCTTATTTCGAGGTGTTACAAACGGAGGAGTAATTTTAATATACCCGATCCTATCGTACGGGTATAAAAAAATTTCTTCCGTTTCATATATCTAGACGGATAAAATTTTCAAGAGAATATAAACAAATAATTAAACCTTTTGAATCTATCGAGTTTTTCAAATTTCGAGAGTTTTAATTAAAAAACCGTAACCAGATAAAGCTGCATAAATAAGTTTATTCAAAAAAATATTTTCAAAATCAGAATTACCAATGGTTAGAATTTTATTAGTTTATCTTAAAATGTGATGAAAACAGTCAACAAAGTCTGCAGTCTCAACAAAAATATACGATCAAATGGGCAGACCAAAACTATTAATCATATTAAAAAAAAAATTCTTAAAACTAGAAAAGTAGAAAAAGAAAAAATAAATTTTGGTTTTTATTAAATTAAATCAAAAGAATAATTTTCTAATAACATAGAGTGTCCTTCTGTTATTAGAAAATTATTGACGCTATTTTGGGTACGCTTTTAAAATACTTTTATTTCTTTTTATTTAAATTGATAAAGATGACCTTATTTTCGATTAAGTAATAAGCGAAATTTGTTATATTCTTCATTATACACCCTCCTGTCATTAATAGGATATTTTATGATATTTTTACAACATATTTCTTGAAAATCTACGAACACCTTAAGTATTAGTGGAAGATAAAGTGGATTTTGTTGTGGTATTTTTTGTCAGCATATGGTCAAATTATGCATGTGACAAATCGATTTATGATTTCTTGTTAATCGGTTTATGATTAGTTTTCTTCAGATTAGCATTAAATAAAGGTGTTTGCTTAGAAAATAATTTCCGTTCGGTAAAGGCATTGATTTATTAAAGCTTGCAGTTCATTTAGTGTTTCTTGTATAAATTCACATAATTTTTATCTATAGAAGAATTGAATGTAATTTCGATATTTGACTTTGTATTTAAGACTTAACTAATATTTAAAATACTTTAGGTCCGAGTAGTTAGCTTTATTTGTATAGATACATTTTAAATATAAATTTATTTTTTGTTTTTCTGTAATTGAAAAGAGTATAATAAAAACTCAACTTATTTTATAATAAGAGCATTGAAATACCCGATATTATTCAGGACAATATCCTGGTATACCATTAACTTAGCTAAAAAAAATAACAAATAATATTTTAATTGTCTGCCTTTTAAACGAAGGGTCACACCCCGGTTGGGTTCAATTTAAAGAATTAATAATACATTTATATAAAATTAATAATAGTATTATGGTCACAACCTATAGCGGAATGGGTCTCGAAATTTGCTTCAGTTATTTATAAGTTGGAGAAAAAAAGTCTGGAGTCGGAAAATTAGTCTTTTAAATAATTTAGAAAAATGTTAAAATATATTGAAAAAAGTAAAATTAAAAATAAATTTTTATTTTTTTGTTATACTAAAATTACAGGGAAGTTTAAATTTTAATTACCTAGTCAATTTGATTACAAAAAAAAACAAACCATATTTAGTTGTAAAGTATATTTAATATTATTTAGTCTGTAATTAAAATTAATTTAATAATAATTTAGTTCATAAAATTTGGTTACACTAATATTATTATAAAAAAAAAAAATTGTTAAAATTTAATTATGGGTTATTTTTTTTTTTTTTTTCTTTAATTTTTAATATTATTTTAATTAAAATTTACTGGAATTGATTTGTATGGAAAATATTTCATTTTATTATATTTGGGAACAACTGCCTCCTTTCCTTGAATGAACAAGGTGAAATTAATGGGTTTTCGATATCTATATTGTCTGGATACCTAGAGACAGTAGCTTCTTTGGAAATTGCAGAGCTAACGAACTGACAAGGAGTGGCGCGAATCCTGAAATTCTTCCTGTAAATATTGGTCTGAACCCAATACACTGACAAATCGTAGACGACTTTCTAATACGCCTGATGATGAAACACGCCTGCCTACATTAGATTTTAAACGATCAACTAAATTCTTATTCCTAAATCGCCGCAATATCGGCAATGAAATAGTGGTTTTAATATGTGCCTTACCGCGTAGTGCTGCTTTCGCTAAACGAAAATCACATTCAAAAATTTGGAACTTTGAAAATCGAAAATCGAAAATCGTAGGGTTGCGAGTGCAAAATTAAATTTTTTATACTATAACGCTTTCACAGTTAAGCACCAGTATCAAAATTTTAATTTCCCATTCGCAACCCTACGATTTTCGATTTTTAAAGTTCTAAATTTTCGATTGCGATTTTCGTTTAGCGAAAGTAGCACTATGCGGTAAGGCACCAGGACATTATCTGATCTTCAGCCATACCAGGAAGCTAAGACTTCCCTTATATGATTTCTGCAAAAGCTGTAATGATGAAGAGGAAGGTGAATCAGTCCTTCATTTGTTCTGTGAATACCCGGGTCTTGCTCTAAAAAGAAGAAAGTTTCTGGGAAAATTTTTTTTAAAGAATCTTTTTGATCTGTTGGAGGTGGACTTAATAATTAAAAAAGTAAGAAAACTCCCAATTTTTTAATTGGAGTTTTAATTTAATACTGATTCAGGATTCAGGTTCAGGTTTTTAATTGGAATACTGATTCAGGACATTACATCTTGCCTAAATTGGCCTAAGTATACATCTGAAACTTAGGCTTGAGAAAAATTATTTCATATCATATAAGAAATCTTGGGCGTATGCTTTTAAGCTTATAGCTGGGTATTTTCAAAATATAAATGGCATCATTAAATTAATTCGAAAATATCAGCAATTCAAATAATTTGAGGATCGGATATGCTAATATCCAGATGTTCTCATTTTCAATTTTAGTTTATTAAAATATATTGTTCATCCATCTAATGGTGTAGTCGTTAAGACATCGCTCTTTCATTGGAAAAACTTCGGGTTTAAAATCCGGCTGGGTCATACATTAATACAAAATAAATAGATTAGAAAATAATATAGATTTTTCAATAAAATAAAATGAAAATAATTCTTGTATAAGATAATAAATGGCTGATAAATTAAATATTTATTTGCGTTTAATAGTTTTGTACAATAGTTAGAACTAAGATTCACTGCTTACTGAAATTAAAGATTCCAGAAACTGTTTCAGAACAATTTTAGTTTTATAGGAAGTTATTCATCACACGTTATTATTAAGTTATTCTCCAACAAGAATAAGAGAAAATCAAGCAAAGAAAATTGAATTCAAAATAATCGTGGTATTAGTAAAACTACTACTATGGTTAGAATATTAAATTAATAACAAAATTTTTATTGTATAAAATTAAACTGGTTTTTTTTTGATTTTCTTATCGGTTTCATTCGGAAAATTTCATTCTAACAATGTTGGTTATATTGGTCAGAATGAAAATTTTATATTAAAATATTTTGATGTTCCAAATGTTTTAAGAATAGATTTGCATATTAAAATGTTAGAATAACATTATAGTTATATTTACAATGGAATATCCTTAAAATTTGAACAAATTTTAATTAAATTTGTTTTGTCAAATAAAAAAAATGTTTGAAATTTTTATTTTTTTATATTTTTTTTTTATTTAAATTTCGTTTTAAATAAAAAATTTGTGAATTTCCTAATTTATTTTTTGTTTTTAATTAAAAATAGAAAAAAAACAAGGTAGAATGTAAACCAACGGTTTTTAAAAGCGCACATTTCCAAAACTCAATACAAACTGTTTAGAAGTGTGACTTACACAAAAATTTGAAAATTTCATGTAATAAGAAAAAATGTGAAAATAGGACATTTTTGAAATTTTGAGGGGCTATAAGTCCGGAATCCTATATAACTAAGAAAAGCCGTTAACACACGTAAAAATATATTATTAAACCTTTAATTTTCATGTCTTGCCGAAGAAAAATTTGTACAGGTGCCTAAGTTACAGGTGTCTAAAAATAGCAAATTTTCAATTTTTGAGGCGTAATAACTCTTAAAGAGGGGGTGTTACCAAAAAATTGAGAGAAAAAAATTCTGAGGAAACTTATACTAATTCTAAAAGTTCTTTCTTGTCTCAAAATTTCAGGTTCCTATCTAAAGGGGTGCCGGAGTTATGCAAAAAGAAATTTCATGCAAAATGTGGTTTTCACATAACGGTAAATTTAAATCGTAAATTACAAAATATTACATAATTTTGATATTGTTTTATATAGGTAATAAAATTTTCAGTCTTCTGGCGGTTTTAGATTGCAAAATTATTACGCAGAGCCTGAGATATATACATCTGAAAATGGGGCTTTTTTGCAATTTTGAAGAGCTGCAACTTTGGAACCCTTTACTATTAAAATAAACCTTTAACACACGTAAAAATATATTATTGTAGCTTTAGTTTTTATATCTTGCAGAAGTAAAATGTGTACAGGTTCCTAAGTTACAGGAGTTTAAAAATAGCCAATTTTCAATTTTTAAGCCCTAATAGCTCATAAACAGGGGGTGGTCCGAAAAAATTTTCTGAGCAAACTTATACTAATTCTAAAAGTTCTTTCTTGCCTCAAAATTTCAAGTTTCTATCTAGAAGCGTGCCGGAGTTATGAAAGTAGAAAAATCATGCAAAATTTGGTTTTCACATAACGGTAAATTTAAATACTAAATTTAAAAAAATTGTATAATTTTGATATTAATTTACAAAGATAAAAGAAATACCTGTCGAATGACGTTTGTAAATTGAAAAAATCTTAAGCAGAACATAAGATATATGCATTTAAAAATAGGGCTTTTTCAAAGTTTGAGGGCCTGTAGCTACGTAATGGGGGGGGGCTACATGAAAAAGTTGTTCCACAAAATTATTTTTTTTATGAGACCTACCCATGGTTAAAATTTTTTTTCTCTATCTTTAACGGTGTAGAAGTTTTGTAAACAGACGGACGGACGGACGGACAGAGTGAAACTAATAAGCACATTTTTTCAAAATTTTTTTGGAAATGTGCTAAAAAAAACATTTCTTTTTACATATAAAATATTTTATATTTTTATGTAAGCTTTTATTTAAATATCCCCATTTTTTTAGACGAGTACTTTACTTAGTTTGTAACCTTTAAGTGCAAGACTTAAATTATGACCTCTAGTGATTATTATAAATATTCGAATGAATTCAGTAATAGAAAACTTTGTAGAAACTCTTAACATATTTTGGTATGGTATCGGTAGCTATCCGTATATATGGATCGGAAGAGGGATAAGAATAAGAAATAAAGAATCTTCCAATGATTTAAACAGAAATTTCCTTTTGGAAACTTCGAGATCTAATAACGGTAAAAAAATACTTTCAGTAGATCGTATAGTTACATTACAATATAAACAATTATTATCATTTGCATTCATTTAAAATTCAATGAACGTTAATTTAAAAGTTCAGAAGGCATCATTTAAAATTTGTATGAATGCTTTAAAAAACATTAAATACGTTTCTAATGTGCTGATATGAGCTTTTTTTTTTTGAAACTTTTTTTTTTTACTAAATTAGAATTCTAGTTAATTTTTTTGTTTATCCATTTTGATATATGTAAATCCTTTTGTATAATATGATAAAAAGGATCAAAATATAAATTCTAAAATTTCTTTAGGGAAAAAAAAAAATACAAAAAAAAAAATCAAATATGTATAAGATAAAACTTAATGATTAAAACTAAAATTTTTGAAAATACTGTCGATAATCTGAACCAACGTGTCAACCAACACTTATATTTTTTTTTTTTTTTTTTTCTAAACAATTTAAAATTTATACTTTTTTTCACATATAAAAATTCAATTTAGGAATTTTCAAGGATTCTTGTTTTTTTTTTTTGTATTTTCTAAAAAAAAAACTTTTTAATTGAAAAATAACTTTTGATGGGTTTAGCGAAAAGGAAAATAAAAAGAAAAAAAAAGGATATTGTGTCATTCGTATGCAAATATTAAAGTTAAAATAAACAATCATTTTATAAAGTATAAATGTATGAAAAGAAAAAAAGAAAACACCAAAAGAAAAAGGATTTATTTTTTTTTTTTTTAAAGAAAATAATATAATCATATTATATGTAACATTTTTTAAAGATTTAAGAAAAAAAGGATTATATCTGATAGATTAAAATTACATACGTGTTACAGTTTAAAAGTTTTAAAAGAAACAAAAGGAAAGCGTCGAAAATCAAAAATTATATAAAATTTTTTTTTAACAACTATTGGTTAAATACAAAAGGTCTGGCAATAGATGAAAATCATTTTAAAATGTGATGTAGGATAGGTCAAAATAATTAAAAAATATGATGACAAGAGAAGCCTGTTTTTTTTAGTGATTCTCATGTTTCATGATAATTGAGTATAGAAAAACGGATAATAGATAAAAAAATTACAAAGAATTGATTTTGAATAATTTTTGGGGAAGGAAAGAAATGTTAAAGTTTTCTTTTTAAAAGATTTTAGAAAACCAAAAAAAAAAAAATAAAAATTATTGGTTTTTAATTATTGTGACAAAGAATGTTTTTTATTTTTTTTTTTTAATTTTAAAGGATATTGAGTAAAGTATGTTTAATTAAAATAAGTAAACTGTATAATGCAAATACTACTTTTATTTCTTTAAAATAATATGTGTTCAATATTTTAAATTTTACACAATATATTAATTACGATTTTAATTTTATCTGCTGAAATATCTAAAAGTCAAACTTTGAGATATTTCAAATGAGGATTTACCGTTTTTCCTCGTCTACATTCAATTTTGGTGGATGCTTTTAAATAAAAATATATATATCTTATAACATTTGAAATATTTTAATTATAATGCATTTATAGTTGAAACAATTTCAGGGTATTTATATTTTATAGACGAATAGACTTGATTATTTGTAATATGTTCAAATTTAGCTAACCTTGCAGACCCATACAAAAATTTCTAAAGTCTTTATATAGTTGCTCTTCTTATGAAAACAAATTCATTGCGATAAATGAATGCTTAATATGTTGTTATCTCTAATGCTCTGAAAATAGATATATTTTTAAAAGTCTAAAGGATTATAAATCTTAATATATTTCTAAAACGTTACAAATGTTTTCACAAATTATAACAATTTCTAAAATAATCCTTTTAGTCAATTCTTATTGTCTTTTATGATTAAAAGGCAGGCATTATAAACGTTTAAACTATAAAGTTATGTATAGTAATAAAACTTAAACAATAACAATAAAAAAATTTAATAAAAATGTTAAAACTATACCGTAACCAATGTAACTAATGTTCCCAACCACTGTTTCCAACTACCCCAACCCATATTCCTTTTGTTTTTTACTTTTAATTTTAATTTGGTTACATTTGGTTGATGATGATTGGGTGATTTACAACTGTCCAGGAAGAAGGAAATAATATTTTTTTTTTTATATTTTCAAAGTTTGTATTGTGGAATTTGTACTGTTCTAGTTGCTCGGTAATTTTCCACTTTCCGACAATTTAGTTTTCTTAACTTTAATATTAAATTTGTTAGTTTTACTCCAGTTTTTTTTTTTGTTTTAGCTTTATTTCGATTTTTTTTGCGGTTTTCTAAATACTTACTTGTTAGTGTTCCCGTGACCCATTTTTTTTTTTGTTGGTTGGTTTATTTTATTTGATATTTTTGACGTTTTAATATCATGGTCTAAATTGGTCTGTCTGCGTTTTTTCTGATTTTGTTTAAGTTAAATTAAGAAACAATAAGAAAAATAAACAAAAAAAACATTTTAGTTGAGTTGTAACTGATGTTAGGTTAAAAATTAGTTTACTGGTGTGGTTTTCTTTTTGCTTTTCATTGAACTATTTTTGGTCCGATTTTTTTTTCATACAAAAATAAAAAGGAAATAGGTTTTCATTTCGCTTTTTTTTTCGCTAAAATAAAGTGTTAGTGGAAATAATTGGGAAAATTTGTTAGTTTCATGCAGCAAAAAAAAAAGGTTAAAACACCAAACTAAAAACATTATAAAAAATTGAAGATTTCCTTTTAAAGAAAAATATTGGAAAATTATAATTAAGTGCTGTGCTATATTTCATTAACTAAAAATTTCAGTTAAGTTAAAAGGTTCTACGAGTATATATGTAAATATATATGACGAAGAATCATTCAAAATTCAGGTTTGATTATAAGAATACTTTAAAGGTAAAAAAAAAGAAAAAAAAAATAAAATTATACGAAAGTCTTAATCTAATTTTTTTTTTAAGTGCCAAATTAACCGCCACACTTACCAATGTCAATGTTAATTTAATTCCCGATGATTAGAAGTTATTTTTATCCTTGTTTAGTTCTATTGTACTACTCACTAGGTATAGGACTCAATCTTACCTATGCAACTTCCAAAAATCTCTTCCACTCGCAAATCTTTATATAAAAATTTATTATAAAGGACTGTGATTTGGAAAAATTAACTAAAAAAGTTGATTTTATAATCACAGATAACTGAATGATAATTTTGCATTATATAGTACTTTAAAGTTACTCTCCGCCTTCAAAAACCGTTTGCTAGATCACTGTTGGTCAGAATTGGTAAAATCACTCACCGTTTTCACAAAATATATTAAAATTTCTATTTTAATTTTTAAAAAGAGGAACAAGGAAGTCCACGCCTATCCATTTCGAATTTATTCATATTTAGAAACCGTTTGTTCAGGTCGGAAATCGGAATGTTGTACAAATACAAATGTTTTTAATTAAAACGAGGAAGAATACAGTTACTTTTGTCAACTTTTAGATACCCGTACGAACCGTTAGTATGTTCACAGCCTGTCACTCTGCTCACAATATTATGTTTTTAATATTTTAGTATTTTAAAATAATTTGGGTGAATTTTATAATTTCTAGAACTATGGGTTGTACATATATTCAAACTATATGTTTATATGTACATTCTTCAAAAGCAGATTCTAACCTTTCACATTCTATAGTACCATTTAATACTAAGCGGTAAATGTATATTAAATTTACTTAGTACAAAATAATAAATATAATTTTAAATATTGTATTATTTAAATATTCCATTGACAGAATAATTTCTTATAAGTACAATAAAATACATATATGTATGTAATTACGGCGCTATATAATATACATCTATACTCTTATCATTCATTCACTAGTGACATATACGATAAGTAAATAAACATGATATTATATAAGTATATATATATATCAATATCATATAAATAAAAATTCTTCAAGCAACCGTTAGTTTATTTAATTACATTTTTTTGTACTACGCATTATATCCTCAACAATTTCAAATTATCGAGTAAAACAAAATGGAAAAAATTCGTTAATGAAATTTGTTAGAAAATTTGAAAAAATCAAGTAACACTTTCGTCAATTATAAAGTAACCCTATATTATTAAAAAAAGTTGTTAACAGAAATAAAAATATAATACTGAAGCTTTAATTTTTGTGTATTACTTCAAAAAAATTTTAACAGGTGTTCAAGTTACAGGTGTTTAAAAATAGGAAATTTTCAGTTTTTGACCCCTTACAGCTCCTAAACGGGGGGTGATACAAAAAAATTTTCTTATTTTCAAAGATCTAACTTCTGTCAAAATTTCAAGTTTCCAACTTAAGCTGTTTAGAAGATAGAAGGGTTGAAGTATTTTGCAAAATTTGAGTTTCACATAACGGTAAATTAAGACACCGTATGCCACAAATATATATTTATTGTATATATACTTTTAAAGCTAATAAAAATATTAATCGTTTGGCGTTTTCAAAATGAAGATATACCTTATACAACTTGTGCTATAACAATTTAAATATAGAGCTTTTTTGAACCTTTGGGGAACTGTAGCTCCGTAACGGGTGGGGCTACAAAAAAAAGTTATTAAAAATAAAATTAATATTTTTGTGAGATCTATCAGCGGTTAAAATTTCATAGCTCTATTGCAAAAAAAATGTGGGGATCTAAAAGTTAGGTGTTCGAGAGCTATCCTAAGGCTTGGTCCAAACTCAACCAAAAAAAATAGGGAACCTACAAATTACTCCTAGAATATTTTGTGTAAATTTCAAGATTCTAGCTTTCTTCGTTTTTGAGTTAGCATGCTGACGGACGGACGGACGGACGGACATGGCTCAAAAGTCTTAGAATTTTTTTCTGATCCGATCCATACCTTTGAAGGTATATCTAGCTCGCTTATTTCGAGGTGTTACAAACGGAGGAGTAATTTTATTATACCCGATCCTATCGTACGGGTATAAATATGATGTCCTTGAAATCGACTGTCACTTAATTATCACTCTTTGATAAATCGTGTCATTCATTATACCCGTACGATAGGATCGGGTATAATAAAATTACTCCTCCGTTTGTAACACCTCGAAATAAGCGAGCTAGATATACCTTCAAAGGTATGGATCGGATCAGAAAAAAAATTCTAAGACTTTTGAGCCATGTCCGTCCGTCCGTCCGTCCGTCCGTCAGCACGCTAACTCAAAAACTAAGAAAGCTAGAATCTTGAAATTTACACAAAATATTCTGGGAGTAATTTGTAGGTTCCCTATTTTTTTTGGTTGAGTTTGGACCAAGCCTTAGGGTAGCTCTCGAACACCTAACTTTTAGATCCAGACATTTTTTTTGCAATAGAGCTATGAAATTTTAACTACTGATAGATCTCACAAAAATATTAATTTTATTTTTTATAACTTTTTTTTGTAGCCCCACCCGTTACGGAGCTACAGCTCCCCAAAGGTTCAAAAAAGCTCTATATTTAAATTGTTATAGCACAAGTTATATAAGGTATATCTTCATTTTGAAAACGCCAAACGATTACTACTTTCATTAGCTTTAAAAGTATATATACAATAAATATATTTTTGTGGCATACGGTGTCTTAATTTACCGTTATGTGAAACTAAAATTTTGCAAAATCCTTCAACCCTTCTATCTTCTAAATAGTTTAAGTTGGAAACTTGAAATTTTGACAGATGTTAGATCTTTGAAAATTAATATGAGTCATTTCAGAAACTTTTTTTGTATCACCCCCCGTTTAGGAGCTGTAAGGGGTCAAAAACTGAAAATTTCCTTTTTTTAAACACCTGTAACTTGAACACCTGTTAAAATTTTTTTAAAGTAATACATAAAAATTAAAGCTTCAATATTATATTCTTATTTCTGTTAACAACTTTTTTTAATAATATAGGGTTACTTTATAATTGACGAAAGTGTTACTTGATTTTTTCAAATTTTCTAACAAATTTCTTCAACAAATTTTTTGCATTTGTTTTACTCGATAATTTGAAATTGTTGAGGATATAATGCGTAGTACATAAAAATGCAAATAAATAAACAACATAACGGTTGCTTGAAGAATTTTTATTTATATGATATTAATATATATACATACTTATATAATATCATGTTTATTTAGATATCGTATATGTCACTAGTGAATGAATGATAAGAGTATAGATGTATATTATATAGCGCCGTAGTTACATACACATATGTATTTTATTGTACTTATAAGAAATTATTCTGTCAATGGAATATTTAAATATAATATAATATAATATTTAAAATTATATTTACTATTTTGTACTAAGTAAATTTAATATACATTTACCGCTTAGTACTAAATGGTACTATAGAATATTTGAAAAAGTTTTGGATTGATAATTGTTATGTGAAAGGTTAGAATCTGCTTTTGAAGAATGTACATATAAACATATACTTTGAATATATGTATAACCCATAGTTCTAGAAATTATAAAATTCACCCAAATTATTTTAAAATACTAAAATATTAAAAAAATAATATTGTGAGCAGAGTGACAGGCTGTGAACATACTAACGGTTCGTACGGGTATCTAAGATTTGACAAAGTCAACTGTATTCTTCCTCGTTTTATTTATAATCTTTTGACAATGAATGAACCAAAGGAATGTTCTACTTTCTTCTAGCTGAAGTATTCCTTCAATGACAATAACAAGGTAGGTTTATTTAATATCTTAAAATATTTCTGTCACAAAAGTATAATGTAGAGTTTAGTTGATTAAAGTTGCCCAACTTTTATCAGTGTGTTTCTTTCACTCAAATATACGTTATCATGTCTTTAAATGTAGGAGTATAGATACCTATGTATTATAGCTATGGTATTTTAAGTTTTATACGTATCTATTCCTTGTTGTATTATACAGTCAAATTAATTTTAAAAATTATGTATTAAAGTAATCAAAGCACTAATATTGTATTACCTAAAACCTTATCTACACTTAGTGTAAATAGAATCAGTTATAATAATGTTCTAAGATGCTGATGAATTTATGTGATGTTATGTCTTTCAATAATCAAAACTCCTAAGTCTTAAGAAAGTTTTTTTTTTTTTTTCGTTTTCATTCATTTTTAATTAAATTTTTAAAGATTGCCTTTAATTATTATTTTTTTTTTAACTTTATTTTTACTTTTATAACTTAGATAATATTCTTATTATATGCTTATTATTAATGATAATATCAACTGGTATGTTTATTCACTATGGTTATGAAAAGTGGTTTTAAAATGCTAGAAATAAAGCTTTTTCTTTTCTTTTTTTAATCGAATAAACATTTTTATGTTGAGTTTGGTATTGTAAATGTGATGTCTTCAGTTATAATACCTTTTAATTTTATTTTAAACGGCATGTTTCAAGTATATTTATTATATATTAAAAAATGACTTTTGAATCATCGAAAAAAAAAACAATCTTTTGGTTCTTATGATTCCAATTATTACGTTTCCATTAAAAAGTCTTTTTTATCCTTTTAACAGAGCTGATATTTGATTCGTTTCTTGTTTGTATTTTTTAAGATTCTAAAGTTGTACAAATACAAATGTTTTTAATTAAAAATATGATATCCTTGAAATCGACTGTCACTTAATTATCACTCTTTGATAAATCGTGTCATTCATTTTATTTATAATCTTTTGACAAGCTTGACTTCAAAAAAAATAAAATAAAACCTGACACAGTTGCAATCTTTAGTTTCTTTGAGTATTCAGAATTAATTTTAGTTGTTTATATCATATTTTTTTATTTTTTAAAAAGAATACTTTTAGCCATTGTTTCTTCTATATGTTCTTCTCTTATATTATAAAATATTGTTTGTTTTATTTTCAGAAGATTTACTTTAGTTAAGTTCTTTTAAAGTTGAAAAATTAAGCTAATTGTTTACCTGGTAATGTGTCGTGGTTGGTGTTTTTGTCTGTTTTTTTTTCTTTCTTATCTTTATCTTTTATTTTATGTTTTTCTTTTCTATTTTTGTTTTTTTCTTAATCAAACTCTAACTTTTTTTTTTCAAAAATAAAAGAAAATGAAACTTCTTTATTAACAAAAACAAAAAAAAAAGAAAAAAATATAACAATAAATTGTTTGTTTAAATTTTCTAACAAAAGGAAAGAAAAACTTAATTTATATACAGTTTACTTTAATAAAAGAAAATTTTATGTTCTAAATTTTATTACTATTTAATTGTCAGGCTTTTTATTTTGTTTGGATTGTGAATGAACCCAAGAAAATTTTAAAAAGGATAACTTTACAAGATATTTAGTTATGTATAATTAATTTAATTTTATCTAATTAAACATCAGCATTGAAATCTTTTTTAAATTTATAAAACATCATATTATCTTTATTTTAAGATGTATAGATTGTAGGAAAGAAAATATCGTTATAAATTAAAATCTAAAGATATTTATGAATTAAAATCTAAAGTTAAAGAAAATGGTTTGAAAATGAAAATTAAAATCATTAAGTCACCATAATGTGTATGAAAGTTAAATCCGTTTAGTTTTATGCTTTTTATACATTTTCGTATTCGCCCATAAAAACTCGAAATTTCTAAAATTATCCAAACCTTTTTAAATTGAAAAAAAAAAATCATTAACCATGAACAATATTAAATTTTATGTTAATATATTTTTACAAAAAAGCTTCTGTTATATGTAAAATTATGTATACATAAAATTGCATATTTTAAGGCGTAATTTTTTATTTTTGTTCATAAATATAACCTATATGTAGAATTACTACTTTTATTACATAAACATTAGAATTTTTAATTTGTTTGTTTTTCTTAACTTCATTTTAAAAGGGACGTGAACGTATGTAAAAAAAAAACAAATATGAAGATGGGGTTACCCCTAACAGCGAAAAATTGTATATGTATATTATGCATTATAAATATTTAGATACATAAAATGTTTTACTGTTTTTATTTAAAATAATTTTAAGATACTTGCATGCATAATGTTTGCATGGATAATAGGAAAATTTATAAAATGAAAAATAAAAAAAAAAGTAAAACTTTTCATTTTTATTTTTTAAGAATATAATATAGTTTTAGATAAATATATATATAGGGAGGAGATATTGGGAACGTATCTACTGTTTGTTGAATATGTCACTCTAGTAACCCAGTTTATTATGTATGCAACTTCTATTAAAGAAAATTAATGAATTCTATATAGTTAGATATATTAATATGTTTATGAACTTGTAATGAAATATTAGAAAAACAGAAAATCATTTTTAAATAACTTTAAGAAAGAGACAGAGTAAAACCACTTATTAAAATTTTAAAATGACATTTGATTGAAAGAAAAAAAAAAATTGCGTATATTCATGGTAAATTGGGTCGATATTTTTATGAAAGAATTAAATTAATTTTTAAAAACATTTTTATTTTTTATTTTTTTAATTTGAAGTATAATTATAATTAGAATTATTAAAATATACAGTGAAACTTCTATAACTCGAACTTTCTAAATGTTCGGAAATTGGTTCGAGTTAAAGAGCATTCGAGTAATAGAGACTTCAAAAAAAAATCTACAAAGCATAATTAAATTAATTTTTTCTTATTATTTACCTGAACTGAATGTTTATAACTATCAAACATGTAAACATGTACAAGTACGTACATACATGCACATCTTAACAAATAATGATGAAAACTAAAATAGAAATGGGAGGATGATAACAAAAAAACAAAAAGAATAAAAAAAGTTATATTTTGTTTTCAATTTAATTCAACAAAAAGTACGAGTTAAGGAAACTTTTTTACTCAAAATGACAATAAATAGTTCGAGTAAGAGAAAAGTTCGAATTAAAGAGATTTTCGAGTAAGAGAAACTAATTTATACAAACAATTGAAACAAAATTTTAAATGCATCAAAATAGTTCGAGTTCAGGGGAAGTTCGAGTTTAGGAAGGTACGAGTTCCACTGTATGTAGGTATACATATATTACAAGATATTACAATTTAAATGAGCTCAAGAGAAAGAGAACAATTTATGAAAACAAAAAAGAATTACATATGTATAATTTATTCCATAATTAAGTCAATTGAGTTTTTATAAAATAATCTTTAAAAAATCTAAAATAAAATTACATACATAATAATTTACCATTGTTTTATATAAAAATATGTTTAGAAAAAAAATTATAACGAAAAGTTTAATGAAATAATTTTGAAGAAATATGGAACTAAGAAGGGAGAGAAATAATTATAATTATATTGAACATAATGAAGTAATTTAAATTTTAGTAATTATAAAGTAACATTTTTGTAAAATAAAATCTTTCTGCGATTTTATTAACAAATTTTTTTAAATTAAAGATTGAAATTGGGATCCCATCACTGTTTTAAAACTGCAATTAGAGATGTGTCCTTTAAATTTATAACTATTTTTCTCAGGAACTTTTTACAATCATATTAACAACATCAGTGGCATGAAAGCTCATGTTGTGCTTTAAGACTTTTTTTTACTGTTACAAATCTTCTTTTCTTTTTACTCCTTAACTAATGTTCGGTAAAATGTGCTAAAATATTATGCCTTTATATTAAGTCATTGGTGTCCGTTTTTCTATCTGTAACACACTAACGTACTGTTTCCACCACTTAGAATACAAAAAAGTGAGCATTCTTTTATATTAATAATTTCATACAGTGAGTAAAATTTTCTTAAGTTAGCCTTGATGTTTAAAAATAGACAAAAAATGAGATATTGGGGATAGGAAAGCGGATATGGGACTATGATTTTGCCAGAATAATTTTTCAGTGTTATCTTTTCATAATTTTCATTTTTTGGTCAATTTTTGTTATGTCATTGTTAGTAAAATAAGATTACTGAAATGGGTTAGTAATCTAGGGCTAATCAAGAAGACTTTTTTGTTTTTAAACAAACAAAATTATTTAGTTTTGTTTTGGTTTTTTTTTTTTTTTGTATTTATGCATCTAACCATAATTAGCATTGTTAAAGATAATGAGTAGTATAAAAAATTTAAATCAAAAAAAAAGTAACAGTTGCATGAAGAACTTATTTATAGGATATTTAATATTGGTATAAACTTATATGTATAGTTCATATACCGTATCATTATATTGTATTATAAATAATATATAATAAAATAGTATAGATATAAATATTAATAATATACGTATAGGTACATTATTTTAATGATTGTTGCGACTTTACCGTAACCTCAAATGATTTTCGATGTTCTTTTATTATATTGTAACAATTTGAGTTGCTCAAGATCTACGATTTTATTATCTATTTTTTAAGAGATTAGATTTGTTTTGATGAAAGCATACTATTTAAAAAGCTTGTTTTTTTTTACATTATTTTATTTTTATTCTTCAAAAAACTGCTGCCCAAAGTTATGTTTACATCTGCAGTTCCACGTTTATAGTAGTATAAAATGTGACAAATATACTAACATTTAGAAACCTATTTTGATGAGATTTCATAGCTACATTAAATACTTAAGTTTGCATCTGTAGAATAATAATAAAAATTATTTTAAACACGATTATTATACAAAAGATGAACATAATCTCAAAAGACAGAAAAATACAGTTAGAACAACTAAACTGTGTCATGTAACGAATATTTTTTAAATTAACTAATCCTACTATCTTTTATTAAAACAATCAAAAAAAAAAAACCAAAATTTTACAATTTAACTGTATAAATTCTATAATTTGTAATATATGCGCAAAAAATTAATCATAAATATCCTTTTAACCTGAAAAAATATTTTTATTTTTTAAATTGACCAAAAATTCAATACGTTTCTAAACATAGAAAAACACGGTTTTTATGTATTTTTTTCCTATAATATAGGAACATATAATAAATTTATGTTCTATGCATTTAAATATAAGGTAAAAGATAGAAATCAAACTAGTAGTAAATAATATATTGGTTGGCATATAGTTACTACAGTTTAAAAAGGAAAAAATAATATAATCATTTATATGTACCTATAGTATCTAATATATAATAGTAAATATTATATAGGAGGTCCTTTTAAACAGCATAAATTATTGCATAGAATAAAATTTGTATATTGAAACTAGTTGTTTTATGTTAAATTGTAAGGATATAATTCATTTTTTTAATATTACATACATATATACATTTTACCTATATAATATATTTATAATATATAAAGTAACCTCATAATATACATATGAGTTGTCCTACATCGTGCTAATATTCATGATTGTGGTTTAAAAAAAAAAAAAAAAAACCAGAAAATTAAATTAAAAAATAAAACCATTTAATTTATGACATTATCAACTGCAAATGGTTTTTCATATTAAAATAGAACCTTTTGTGCCATTTATCTTAAGTATGAGTAGTATTATGTAATATAGTCAATGATTTAATAATATACATATAGGTATATATGTTTGTGTATTTCAACCAAATTAAAATTTCTCTTTTTCAGTAGTTCTGTAGTTTTTAAAACCACGGCAACTTCTACACCATTCATATTAAATGAATTGGGTACATTAAGAATAGAACGATATTTTAAATAAATATGAACGGTTTTTTATTTATTTTTTTTATTTTAATATCTAAAAAGCGAAATATTGTCATTTGAAATTAAAATTATTCATATTATAATATATTAATGGATGATTTAATTACGAGCCCTATATAGAAAGTAATTTAAATGTCAAATAAGGTTAATTTTTTTTATAACATACTAATTTGAATACGGCCCTACATCCGAAGAGAAAATTTCCTGGAAATTTATTTAATATATAACTAAATATTATTAATAAATATTAATCTAACTGTGTCTATCTAATATTCATTTTATTTTTATTTCACGCGGTTACGTGGAATGACACGGTAATTTACAACCGTTATTTTAGACATTAGTCTACTAAAGCTACTTCCTTCTAAATAATTTAATAACCGGATAGCACTTAATCCTTTCGTTACATGCTTAATAACCACGTAATTCAAAAATAAATTATAAATTATAAAATTGTATTGACCACGTGATTCAATGTGTACAATTGTACATAAATTTACTGAATGGGTTAAGTATATAATTATTGTTTGAGCAAAAGAAGTTGAAGATAAAAACTCTAAAGATTATTAGGATACACAAAACAAGATTAATAGGATACCAAATTCGAAGAAGCAATCAAATAGTATTGGGTTAGAGAATACATAAGAAAATTATCAATTTCAATTGATAAAATATCATTTACAAAGAATTTATATCTTGTGGCTAATAATTTGGCATGTGTGATGTGCATTTTATATGGGTAATTTATGCTTTCTTAATTACAATTCTCCTGAAGGATTAATCTTTTAAAATAGTTGGTCGTACTATTGATTAGTGTATATAGGTTAGATTTTAAAAGACTCACTACAATTTTATGGTTAATAAGTCGTAACTTAATCCTAGATTTAATTATATAATTTTAATAAAAGAATTGTCTGATATCTTTATCACAAAAGAATCTTTTTAGTAGTTTTATGCCGAAAATATCTTTGGAAGCCAAATTTAGTTTCTATATGACAGTTTAGATATCCCCTGTATTGAACCAGTTCAAGATAATTATAAAGGGGAAAAGTCTTTATTCCGTTATTAATTAAAGTTTTTTTTTATCCTTTGTCAAGGAATCTACAGATTTTTTGGTTAAAAATTTAAAATTATATTGACTAAAACCAAAAAAAAAAAACAGAAATTTCAAGTTATGAAACTCTAATTTGAATTTAGTGGTGTGTTTCAAACAGTGCCCCTTTTATTCTACTATGCATTAGATTATAGTTTTAAGTAAAATTTTTAATTATTTAAAAATACGACTCGTTTATTCATAATTTCTTCCTTTTTTTATATACTTAATGTTCCATATTACATGTATATTTATTGTATTATAACGACATCTAGATTGGTGCAAAGAAGTAATGAGGTTTATATGCTAAAAAAAAAAAAATTAGAAAAAAAAAATTACACTGCCACCAAAATATGAGGTCAATGAGTCAAAAAGAAAAAAAAACTAAATACCGGAATAAAAAATCATCGTGGCTCTTTTTTCCCATAAAATATATTGTGGGAAACTAAAATTTAATATAAAAACATACAATCTATAAAGGCTTTAAGGAATCTGTTTTTTTTTTTTTTCAAATATCTTCTTTTGTTTTTGTTATACTTCTATGGATAGCGTAGACTAAATCATATCCTTATAATTTACCTATATGCTATTACTAAATTCATATATTTAAATATATTTTACAAAAATTTAAGTAAGAGTATATATATATATATATATAGTGTGGAAAGTACTTTAAAAATTTGTTCTTCCTATTATAGAAAATGAATAACTAGCTAAGGAAGTTTGAAAAATGAAGTTTTTGACATTTTTGGAACACAAATAGACAAGAATAGTAAAATAAAGAAGAAAAAGAAAAATGGTTTTTCCTATAGTTTAAAATTTGAGAATTTTATCATATATTACGGTTATGCACACAGTAACTTGGCATAATATATTTAACTAGAGTAAGAACTATTCTATATAAATTAGGGTATAAACTAAAAGTTTTTCTTAAAAGTGAAACATTACATCAACATTTTTTTCGTATTTTTAGTTTGATTGAGTTGAATTTACCACACCGATTTTTCTAACCTTTTCCCGGGCATTAAAAATCTCAAACTTTGGATTATGTATGGTAAAATATTTCGATGGTATTAAATTTGAAATCACAATTTAATTTACTTCACATCCTGCTTCAAATAATATATTAAAATATGTTAAAACGCTTCGATTGTCAGGAATTCTACACATTTTAATTTAAATACATGAAGGGAAATGGCGCACGCACTGATATATACAAATATTTTTCTTACATTATAATTTATTTATTTTGAAAAAACCAAAAATGTAACTGTAAAACCTACTAAAAATTGTAGTGCATAATTATAATTTAAGTAGTCAACGCTCTAACACAAAAATTTTGTGTTATACAAAATCCGATCGCTACGCTGTACAGATTGTACTGTACATCAGTAATTATGACGTTTAGTACCTGTAATAATAAGTTAATACCACAATTTTGTTAGTCACTGTACATTCTATTAATCACTTACTGTAATGAATATCCTTTTAAATATATGACAACAGGTAAAGTTAGTTATCTTTTAATAACTTGGTTAAGTGACATCATATAATATAAAACTTTATAAAAAACACAAAATTAACTCTAGGAAAATATCTTAAGTAAGAGTTTTTTTTTTTTTTTTATACTATAGTTTTTTATTGGTTGCTTTTTTATTCTTTAAATTACGATAAAAAGAAACGTTTTCATTTTATACTAAAATATAAAAGTAAAATAGGAAAATTATTGTAAAATATATTTTTTACTTTTTTTTTTTTTTTTTTTTATTATAAAGAATAAAGTTTTTTTTTTTATCTGCAAAAAAAAAAAAAAGAAATTATATTAAACATGTATCTAGTTTTCTATCTAAAGAATATTTTTTTAATAGCCTTATGGTGTATTATTAAATATACACAAGATTTTGTGTCTGAATGTAGAACATAAAAAAGAAAAACAAAAAAAAACAAAAAAAAAAGGAAATAAATAAATGAAACAAAAAAAAAGGAAGATTTTCCTTAAGGAAAGGATTAAATAAATTAGCAGAATACCACAGTCTAAAATAAATTAGTTTATATAATATTATATACTTGTATAATGTATTATACAGGTATTTATGAACAATTAAATATAGTATCTATACAATATCTAACCAATTTTTTATATAATTGTGTATATATATATACATATATGTATGTTTGTTTTAATTATATATGATATATATTAAATACTTTTGTTGCAGTTTAAACTTAAATGAATTAATACTGTTTTAAAAGTATACCAATTATATACATACATATATGTAGTACCATTATAAAAAACATTTATATACGAGTATGTGTATATTTATATCGTTATATATACACACATATATAATATTTATAATTTATTCTTATTTATAAATTTATATAAAGTTCATCATAGTAATCAACATTCCATTATACTCATTTTAATATAATGGTTAAATTTTAATCCTGGCAAGGATATCAAAGAATTAAAAAAAAAATGTATTATAGATAATACAAAAAAAAAAAAAAACAATGAAATAAAATTTTTTTTTAGTTTTAAATATTTAATTTTATTTTTTATATACTATGTCTGTACATATATTTAAATAATTTAAAATAAAAAAAAAGGGAAAATTTTCAATTTTCTTCAATGAAGACTTGAAAATGAAGACTTTTAAATAAAATAAAAAAGTAAGTAATTATATATAAGTGTATGTAATTTATTAATATGTGCTAGTTGGACTTCATTCGTCTTTGTTTAATATAAACAGTTTGTCCTTTCAACATATAAATAAATTTCCATTAAAATAACACTCTAAATTTAAATTAAGTTTATGAGTTGATTGAATCGAGTTGAGTTATAATTCTTTCAATAAATTATACATGATTTTATATTTCATAGGAGAGGTATGATTTATGATTTATGATTTATGATTTATAGTGTATCAAAACATCTCAGGTCTTCTTTATGTGTATATTTCCACATCTTCAGAAAAATGTTATGTTTTAATGCTATGAGACGCTTATTACTGTATATTGACACGGTAGCCGCCAATCGCTGTATATTGACACAGTAAATATAGCAATTATGAGGCTAATGAAAGTGAGAAAAATAAGGAAATATTTAGTTCTTACTGAAATTTTTTAAAATTACACATATCTGGAAATACATACAGGTAGACATTGTTTTTCACTATTTAATGTAATATGTCTTATTTGACTTCAGACTAGAATAGATTTTACTTATATTTTTAACTCTAGACAATTGTATATTACTTTTTTTAAATGTTGGCTTCTGAATTTAAACATTTACAAATTTAATTTAACTAATGTATGTAATAACTATAACCATTTTAGTAGTCTCCTAATTATTCATCATCATCAATTTTAAAGTTATTTTATTCTTATACCTTTACTTTACCAAAAATATCCTGTAAAGCGTATTTTTGTTTTCATGTTATCTCTTCAGATATTGGAATTTACAATTATATCCTTTTTAGTAAATTTTCAAAATAAATTTAAAAAAATGTACCTATTAGTTTCATTCGGTCTACTTTGTCCGTCCGTCTGTTTGGAAACCTTCTACACCGTTAAAGAAAGATCAATGAAATTTTAACCATGCAAATACGTCATATAAAAAAAATAATGTTCTAAAACAATTTTTTTTTTTGATTACGGAGCCTATAGTTCCTATAAACAATTACGGAGCCTATAGTCCCTCTTTGAAAAAGCCCTATTTTTAAATACGTGTATCTAAACTATGTATGTTTGATCTAAAAGATTAATACTACTACGGCTTTTTTTTACATTTATCAAAATTAGGTATACATTTTTTAAAAATTTTATATTTAAATTTACTGTTATGTGAAAACAAATATTGGAAAGTTTTTCGTCCTTCATAACTCAGGCACGCTTTTAGATAGAGACCTAAAATGTTCAGAGAAGAAAGAATTTTTAGAATTGGTATAAGTTTTCTCAGAAATTTTTTTTTGTGTACCACCCCCTGTTTGAGCTATTAGGGCTAAAAAATTTAAAATTAGCTATTTTTAGACACACATAACTAAGGCACTTGTAGAAATTTTTTCAAAATAAAACGCAAAAATTAAAGCTTTAACATTATAATTTTACATGTTTTAATGGTTTTTCTTAATTATATAGAGTTCCCTTAAAATTGAAGAAAGTGTCACTTTATTTTCTACATTTATATTTTTACAAATTTTCATGCAAATCACATTTTTAAACAGTTTGTATTGTCTTTTGGAAAATATGCGCCTTTTAAAACCGTTTTTTAACATTTTGCTTGTTTAACATGTTTTCAACCTTGAATGATGTTTATTTTAATTTCTTAATTGATCAAAATGATTGTCTCCAATATTTTATTTTAAAATAAATTTTCCTTTGTCTGTAACATTATTATTGAACAAACAAAAAAAAAATACATATTATGTAGCTTTAACATGACGTCCTTTTTTAGCACATTTCCAAAAAAAATTTTCACTCTGTCCGTCCGTTCGTCCGTCTGTTTACAAAACTTCTACACCTTTAAAGATAGAGAAAAAAAATTTAAAACATGGGTAGGTCTCATAAAAAAATTAATTTTGTGGAACAACTTTTTCATGTAACCCCATCCATCAGTGAACTAAAGTCCCTCAAACTTTGAAAAAGCCCTATTTTTAAACGCGTGTATTTTATGTTCCGGTTAACATTTTTTCAATCTGAAAACATCATTCGACAGGAATTTTTTTTACCTTTATAAATCAATATCAAAATTATATATAATTTTTAAATTTAGTATTTAAATTTACCGTTATGTGAAAACCAAATTTTGCATGATTTTCTACCTTCATAACTCCTGAGCTATTAGGACTAATGAGCTATTAGGGCTCAAAAATTGAAAATTTGCTATTTTTAAACACCTGTAATTTAGGCACCTGTACACATTTTTCTTCGGCAAGACATGGAAATTAAAAATTCAATAATATGTTTTTCTTAGTTATATAGGGTTCCGAACTTACAGCCCCTCAAAATTCCAGAAAAGTCCTATTTTCACGTTTTTTTTTTATTACATGAAATTTTCAAATTTTTGTGCAAGTCACAATTAAAAACAGTTTGTAGTGTCTTTAGGAAATGTGCGCTTTTAAAACCTGTTGGTTTACATTCTACCTTGTTTTATATATATGTTCTACAATATCCTAAATAATTGTCATTGAATTTTAACTGGATACATTTTAAGTTGTAACATTTTCATTGTAAGCTTGAATGTAGTTTGTTTTTTCCTCAATATTAACAATTCGACCGACAATATTTTTAATCTGTGTAATGGTCAAGAAAAACAACTGATTATATCAATAAAATTAATATGATTTTATACCAAATATATATATAAATGTATATATAATATAAATGTAAATATATATATGTTAGGTTAAAAATTAAATCGAATAACAAATTTTTAAATTTATCCATAACATTTCAAAAATTCCCAGAAAATTAGACAATATCGATTAATTTTAAATAGCTCTAAACTATAAAAAACATTTTCCAAGCAATTTTCACACGACTGAAACGACTGAAATGTACCTATATGTTTCTATTTTATACCATGATATGTTCCTATACCTTGAGTATTAGAATTAACTCAAAAAAAAAAAAAAAAGAAAAAAAAATTAAATAAGAGATTTTATATCTCAAAAGATTTAAAAAATACAATGGTTCAATATTCCACTTAATTATAGTTTTGTAAAATTTTTAAATTACATCCGTTAGGTGTTGTTGATTGTCGCCCTGCCATCTTAATTAACAAGGGAATAATGGTTATTTGAATAGTTAAAATTTATGTATATATAGTATAGTTCTATTCAAGGATTCAATTCACAATAATTGCTAATTAAGGGCTATTAAATTGAACGGTTGAACGAAAATGCTAAACAGAATACAATATTGTATCTTTTTTTAGCATATTTTTCAAAAACAATTTTAAAAAATTTGCTTATTAATTTCACTTAGTCTGTCTGTTCGTCCGTTTTTTTTACAAAACTCTTACACTGGTTAAGATAAAAGAATTAAACAGGGTTCAGGGATAAGATAAGGTCTCTTCCAAAAATTAATATTACAGAACAACTTCTTTGTGTATATAGCCCCATTTATTACAGTGTAATAGTCTCTGAAAATTCCTCAAAGGATAAAGAAAAAAGCCCGATTGTCTTATATGGCGCATGTATATCCCAAGTTCTGTTTAAAATTTTTTGAATGTGAAAACAAAACGTCAAACGGCAGGAATTTTTTTTACCTTTATTGACGAAATTAACAATAAAATTGTACAATGCACTTTAGTATTCAAATTTACCGTTATATGAATACAAAATTTTGTAAGATATTGTTTCCTTCGTGTTTCCGGAACACTTTTAAATAGATCGTAAAAATTGAAAGAGAAGAAAGATCTCTCAGAAGTAGGAAAAGTTATCTCAGAAAATTATTTTGTTCCTGTATCTGGTCCTATTAAAAAGCTATTAGGTGTCAAAAATTGAAAATTTACTCTTTCTCGATCCAATATTATATTTTTACATTTATTACTAGCTTTACTTAATTATATAGGGTTTCCGTAAAATTGCAAAATATATCTGGATTTTTCAAATTTTTTTTTTTATTTTCACACGACACGGCAAAAATTTAGAAATTTTTAGTGTAAGTCACAGTATTCTAAAGTGGTTTTATTTTTTTTTCGAAAATGTGCGCCTTTAAAGACCTATGGTTTTACGTCCTTCTTTGTTTGTTATTAATATAAAGTGATATGATGTATACTTATATAATTGTATCTTCATATTACTTTAAATAAAAAAAATGAATAGAGATTACTAACTACACCTAACTTAGTAACTTAAGATCTTTGATTAAAAATAGTTTCATTAAATAAATATGACAACTTTTTGCGAATTTGAATTTTTAGCAACCACAAAATTATTTTTGTTTTTAATTTTATCTTAAAAAATTCCTTTTACTGTCAGATCCTTTAAGATATTGGTTTGTGATCGATGTACATCGTACAACTTTCTCGATGGCCCGCAAAATTTTTGTTTTGGTAAACATATCTGAATTAAAACTAAAACCAATGTTATTAGGAGTAGTTAATAATTCATAGTCGAACCAGTGGTAGCATATTGAAAATATGCAAAAAGTTTGTTATTAAAATTTTACATACTAACATTAAATTTGGTAAACTTTAACCCAAAGATTTCAGTAAGTATTATGTTTAAAGAAATTTCCTGTATGCTATAGGTCATTTTAATTAATTATTAGCACTATATTCTTTTCCATTTCAAATTCATTGAGGATCAATCCACACTCCAATATACTAATTACTTGATCACCTCGGAATTTAATTTTAATTATACCAGTACACGAGCGAAGCTTCATTTAACATTCAACCAAAGATTACATATAATATACAATATAATATATACTTATTGAATATTTGAGATCATTATTTTAAGTGCAATTTTATATATTCAAATTTATTTACTATATGTATATAAGACTAATGATTTTGAAAATATTGCTATGATTTAAAGTTCAAGAACCAAAACAATATTTAATTACTTATGTAATAAGTATTAAATGATGCACAAAATTTGGGGATGAAATTTATTGATATCTTCAACTAGATGCAAAAAACCATTTTTTTCCCTTAAATGAAAAATTTTTGGTAAAAAAAAATTTACACCTATTTACATATTTATATAGAACCTATTTACTTAACACAATTTAAAAAAAAACGAGGAAGAGTACAGTTGAGAAGACTATGTTAACTCTGGGATACCAGTATGAACGTAATATATCCTGTTTCTATATAACTTGATCATCTTTTAAACAATTTTAGATATTTTAGTAGGTTCCGACGTTATAACTACCGAATTGGTTATAAATTGTGTAGTTGTATGACAGCTACCCAAATCTATTGCACAAGCACAACCAAATTTTACAAAAGTTGTTGCCATAAAACTTGATATTCAATTGCAAGATTGCAGACGCCTAGTTTCATTAATCTCCAAGAGGTGCAAGAAGCCTGAACCGGCTGCTCTAGATCAACAAAATTTTACAAAAATTGTTGGCATGTAACTCGACACCTCTTCACAATATTTTAGATACCTAGCTTTAATAGACACTGAGTTATTTACATTTAAAAAGAGAGTTGTATGACAGCTACCCGAACCTGTCGCCCTAACACAACCAAATTTTAGAGGTGTTGTTGTCCTGTAACTCGACACGATTTTGCAAAATTTGAGATACCTATCTTCAATAGATACTGAGCTGCATTTAAATAGCGAAACTAAAAAAATGTTTAGCTTCCTAGCTCCTTTATTTTGTGAGTTATTGTGCGGACAGGCGGACGGACGGAGGTACATGGCTTAATCGACCTAGAATTCGATTCTGAGCCGATCCATACCTTTGACACTATATCTAGCTTGACTCCTTTAAGGTGTCACAAACGTAATGACAAATTTATTATACCTTTGAATATAATTTATTATACGGGTATAATAACTTCAGCAAAAAAAGCACAATTTCTTAAAATTTGGCAGTTATTCACATTTTAAACTTTGCTAAAATACTGATTTAGATAAAAAAAATCAATTATCAACAATGGAAATGGTAAATAATCTTTATTATGAATGTTTTTTTATTAGCGGCAATTTTCCTAGGGCAATTTTTTCATCTTTTTTATTTTACATCTTTATGACAAATCAATTTCAAAGTTAAAGTTTTTTTTTTAACCAATAAGAAAAATTATAAGCTTATCAGTGATATATTTAAAATATTAGTTCTTTGTATTCCCTATTGCAGATTTATCTTTAATACCATTCAGAATTCTCACCAGATACACTTTTTAAAATTTAGATGGATTTTCAAGGTTTTAAACTTGATTGAAACACAAGAACTGCAGGTATCTTTGTGGTCTTCACAAATAAAATTTTTAGGCAGTTCAAGGAGCTTACTTTTCTTTTAGATTTTATATCAGATTCAACAAACACAAATTAAAACATTTAAAAAGATGTTCATACAAAATCTGAAGGAAGATTGAAACAAATCAGATAATTTAAAAAGAAAATGGTGGAATTTTAAAAATACCGCTTTTTGGATATCGAAAATTTATAATATGTATGTATTCTGATTAAAATTTAAAAATAATTTTTATTATTTTTAGATATATGAAAATTAAATTCAATTTAAAGTATTTACTTTTTTTGATATTCTTTCGTTAGTGGACTCCATTCTTAGTAGAGTAAATTACAGTTTACTTAGCAATATTTTTCCATTATTGCAGGTGATTATTTGATTTACGCATTATTTTACTCAAAACTTTGTATTGGATTTCAGTAACAATTCAAAGTTCAAAGTTCATAAATAATAAGCTAAGTATTGATTGAATGCTGAAGCTCAACATATTTTTTCTTTATTTTCTCTTACATACTTGCAAAAAAAAAAACTCAAACTTGAAATTTTCATTAATTTCTGTATTAAAATACGGAAATATATTACGTATACAGCAGTATGTATGAAATACAGAAAAATGAATGTCAAATTGACAGTATGACACTTGACAGTATGTCATTTGCTTGTATTATCATTTGATGGTATTTCATTTGACTGGAATTGACCCCTATCCACTAGGATAAACCCATTGAAAATAAAAATTTTTCCTGTCAATGTACAGGCAATATCTTCATCAACATCTTTTTTGTACCTTCAAGTGTACGGCATGATCAACTTGGAATTGTTTGACACAGTTATTTCATAAATTATTTTTAGCTTTTTTAAAATTTTTAAAACACTTTTAATTCTACCCAAAATTATTAGAAAAGTAACAATTAAAACTAAAAATTTGGACATATTCCTGAATCCTGAGTATAAAATCTAGTGTTTTTTAAAGTAAAATGATGATGATCATGATCACGAAAAAAAAAAAAAACAAATTTAGCACAAAAATAAACACGTTAAATAACTTTTTCACTTTATTGTCAAACAAACCAACAAAAAAGTTCGTGATGTTCATTTTATTTTTAATTGTTTTGCAAATATTGTTAAAAATCAAATTGAAGTTGAAAAAGAAAAATATATACATATCTATAAGCTATATGTATATGTGTAAGTAATTGTGAAAAATATAGCAATCGGCGTTTTTTTTTTAATACTTTTTTATATCGGATGCTTTTTTTTTTTTTTTTTTTTTAATTTATTTCCTCTTTAGTTTTTTGCTGTATGAAAAAAGTGTTTTTGTTACCATAAAATTTATTGACATATTATACTCGTACATCACATTCACTATTATATCGACATCTATAATTTTTTTTTTTTTTTGTTTTTTTTAGCACAATTTTTTTTTTTAACTTTTTATATGACAATATTTTACTTTGAAAGATTTTTTTACTCAAAAACAAAAAAAAAAACATTAAAAGTAAAAAATTAAAATTGCAAATACTATACAAAAAAAAAAGCATTAAAATTGGTCACAACTATACCACATTTATTGAGTATCCAATATCCAATAACTCAGCATCAATGAATATTAAAGTTGACCAAAAAAAAAAAAAAACATTTCTCTTGAAAAATCGATACTTTTTTGAAATGAGATGCTTTTTGTTGTTATTCTTGTTTTTTTTTTTTCATAAATTTCTTTCGCTTCAAAGATCCCAAAATTACCCAGATTGTTGTTATAAAAGTCGCCATTTAGGTTGTTTTTAAATAAACATTGTATATTCTATATATAAAATTAATATCAACTATAGTATATGGGTATAGATAGCATCATCATCATGATCATCATCATTCATATGTACAATCATACTGACTGGTGGTGTATATTATAATATTTTTTTTTTTTGTTAAACAAGAGCACATGTTATAAAGCTAGTCAGACTTTATTGGATAGTGTTATTATATTATGGTTGATGGAAATTCTATTCTGATGTATTGTTTTCAAAGCAATTAAATAAGAGAAATAAACAATAATAAAAACATTGAACAAACAAAAAAATATTAAAATGGATTACTATAAAAAAAATTACGACATCAAAAAAAAACGAAAAAAAAAAAAATTAACATTGTATTGAATATAATATTGTGCATATTTTCACGGTGGGGTGTGCAAATGAAGGATATTGTAAAATTAGAAAATTTTTATACCCGTATGAACGAGGATGTTCAAGGGTATAATAAATATGTCATTACGTTTTTGACAACTTAAAGGAGCCGAGATAAATATAGACTTAAGTGTATGGATCAAATCAAAATCGAATTATGAGTTGTTTAAGCTATATATTTCTGTCCGATCGTTCATACATACGCAAGATAACACAAAATATAGGATTCTGAAATTTTTACCACATCACTTTTGTAAATTTGTTAGTTTGGTTAATTAAATCCAGTAATTTGGATCGACGGGTTAGAGACGGGCTGCCGTACAATTTCTTTCTTTATATGTAAATAACTCAGTGCCTATTGAAGCTAGATATCTGAAATTTGTGAAAAGATATCTAATTGCATGCCAATAATTTCTGTAAAATTTGATCGTGATAGAACAGCAGGTTCAGGCAGTTTGCATATCTTGGAAACTAATTAAATCAGACATCTGAAATCTTATTAGGTTCATACGAGTATCCTAGAGTTGAGATAGTTTACTCTACACTCTTCCTCCTACATGTTATAACTTTTGTTTAAAAGTAAAATCATTGAAAGATCAGTTCAAATTACAACCTTAAACTAAAATATGTTTTATAAAATAATTTAATGCATGTATTATACATATTTTTTAAACAGAATATTTAATGAATCTATCAGATTACATTTTATGCTTTATGTACAACTAAACTAATTAATTAATTTTGTTGATTTATTGTAAATATATCGTAAACGATATTATGTTTTCTATAATATGAATTAATTGTCATAAATTTGTAATTAACACTTTGACTGACAAATTTTTATTTTACTATTAATTCTTAGTTAAAATTACATCAAAATAGAATATTCCTATACATTTTCTTAATATTTTAATGTGAATGTTATGCTTAACGTTATTGAAAATAATTAAATATAGCAGTAAGTCGATGCAACTGAACGATGCTAACACCAGAAAAATTCAAATTAAATTAAAAACCCATAAATTATTTTAGATAGGTATTTAATATAAATTAAAAACATAAACGTTTTACTAGCTTTTTTATAGAGCATCCTTGTACAAAATTTCAAGAGTTTACCTTTATTAGTTTGGGAGATATGCTTGTTAATTTTGGAGGGCGTGTGGCAGCTGCTTGAGCCGCCTTCCTTTCCTTCCTTATTCAGTGTCACGTAAAACAGGCGGATGTCAGGAACGTAAAAGAGGCATGATTTAACACCCTTCTACAAAATTTCAAGTTTCTATCTTTATTAATTTCAAAGATTTGCTTATTAGACCTTGGGCGGCATGTATTTTTTTTTTTTTTTTTCACTTTTATTTTTTTTAATATAGTCATACATTTTTCTTAACCTTGTAAAAAGTTAACAAAAACAAGGTTTATTTCTGTATTTTTTAATTAACATTTAAAATTATATATACATTTTTTATTGTTAATCTTAGACATAATTATTTATTTTGTTTTATAATATTTGTGTGATTTATCGTATTCTGGCTAAATAATTAATTTCTCCTTTTTTTTTCCTTTTGCATTAAAAAATATAAAAAACAAAAAAAACAATACATTATTTCTGGGTGCCATGTATAAGCTACCTGAACCGCCACTCCAATTCATCTCAAATTTCAGGGATATAGAGGAAACAATATCCTTGTACCAATTTTAAAGGTTCGAGATTTTTTGATTTTGGAGGTATGTTTGTTTGCTCTTTGTTTAGTTCGGAAGATTTTAAAATTCGAACCTATGGACCAATTTTTCCTAGTTGCGATCCCCGCCTTTCTTTTGTAATTAGTAACCTACTACATAAATTTTGTGTTATTGTGCGAACGGGCAAACAGTGGGACGAATGGACGTACATCTTTAGTACATCGGCTCAGGAAGTGACACTGATTAAGAATATATATACATGTCCATACTAACTTGCTTCCTTTTGTTGGTTAAAAACACCATACCAAAATTAATATACCCATAATACACCCATACCCCTATATAATATATTTATTAATATAATTAATATACTTTAGATGTAGGGTATAATAATGAAAATTTAAAGAGAAACGTTCAATTTTTATTGTTCTTTGCTGCAAAGTTATTGGTGGACTTACCAAAAAATGAATTTTCAATTATTTCTAAGTTGTTAGAGTGTGTGAGAACAGAAGATGCGTGGAAAAAAAATTTTCGAAAAAAGCAAAATAATATTTTGTAAAGTTTCCATGTGACCCAGTGAACACAACTGATTCAAAGAGTTAAATTATTCAACATTAATAAATATTTTTATATTAATTAATTTTTTTTTAAAGAAAATTTTAATATTCATTAATATTTATATGATAATTAATAAAAAATTTAACTAAATGACTGACATTTATATTGATATAGAAACCAGAATCTCATGGGAATTGATGGAAATGTCATTTTCATATCATATTTCATATTTTGTTTACTAAAACAATCAGTCGCTCGTCTCTATAATCATTATTGTGTTACATGTCTCTCTGTTGTACATTACAGGTTCATGTTCATATAGAATCAAAATTCTTCTATCATGATATTGTCCAAATATTGTTCTTTCTAAAAGAACTATTTTTTATCGCTATCAGGGATATTTTTCTCCCTGATAAAAGAAAACTTAAATTATTTTTTATTAAAAATTTAAATTTACTCTTCCATACCAGTATTATATGCTCTCTTTTAAGAATTATGGCACCGTCACTGAACAATTTTTACGTATATTTTGGTATAGACTCAACCATTATTCATAGCCGCTGTTTTATAAATGAACTTTCTTTTTTTTTTAACATTTTTAAAAATATTTTCATTTCCTTATATGTAAAATTGTATAAAAAAAGAAAACAAGTGACAAAAAAAAAAAAAACAATAAATAAAATGAAACTGAAACTTAATTAAATTTTTAAGCCTTAAAGTAAAAGGTTAATCTTATGTTGAAAAAACCAAAAAAAAAAAAAAAAGTATCATAATAACTATTTAATATTCATGGATGCGAAAGGGGCGATCTCTACTTTATTTTTTAAATCTTTTTCTTAATATTTTATGTAAAATAATAATTTCGAATAATTTTGAATATTTAATTTTGAAATATTAGTAATACTAAAGCCCCAAATTCTAAAAAGAATGGATATAAGAAGTTTTATTTAAAAATTTACCAGGTTCGAATTTTCTTTTAGGCCAACGATGAGAAAAAAGTACCTATTCTGATTTATTTTTTATTAAAATTTGAGTTTTTTCAAGTTGTTTTGACTGATTATCCTGTATTTAAATAAACAAAAAAAAAAAATATTATTTTAAATGTATTTCACAGATTACCAAGATGGGCACTTTAAATAATTGTTGGCAACACTACTATTAAACCAAATAATTTATATAATTTGCATTACGAGACAACACGGAACCATTAATAGTGTTGAAATTACAAACTTTTGAATTATCTCATTTTATATTCCTTTTTTTTTGTTACTCTTACATAATAACTATGTATGTCTATGTGTATATAATTATAATACATAATATATATTTTTTGATTGCATTCAATGTTATTTATATATTTTAAATGAGTAAAAATTTTATTTATTATGTAGTTAAATTTCGTTTTTGAAAGATTTTTTATTATATATTGATTAATTAAGAACATAATTATTTTGGAAATTATTATATAAACTACCAAGGGAAGTTAATTTCTATATCAGCCATTTTTTTTTTTTAGTTTTTAATACTACTACTAAAATTATATGAAAAATGAGTGATGTATCAAAAATGATTTGAAATGATGGGTGAATTATTACAATAATTTTAAATGATTTTAGAAAACACTTTGAATATTAAAGGCGAATTATTTAGAGGAAAACTTTTGAACTTATGTCAAATGGAATTAATTTATTTCAGAAAATCTGAGTACACAGATAATATAATATGATCTGCCTTTTAATAGAAGGAACTAAAAGAGTTATCCAACGTTGCCCGGAAAATTTGCAAGTTTTTAGAAAAAATAGAAATTTTTTGTTTTGTTTTGTTATTTTAAATAGGAAAATTATTTATTTATTTAATTTGATTCCCGGACCACATACAATGTAAGAGGAAAAAATCAATTATTACGAGGATGTATACAGGAGGTTTAGAGTTTCTTTTGTTGGAGGAAAGAAACGTTAATGCGTCAATTGTTTAGGACAATGAAAAATGAAAAAATTTCTTAATCTCATTAATATTTTTCTTTGTCATTGGACAATATTTCTGCAAGGCTTGAAGTCAATCGATCGGACTGATAACCTGCACAACCAAAAAAACGATAAAAGGTTTATTAGCTACCATACGGGTAATCTGTCAATGAAACAGAATAATCTATAATCCATTTCAGGTAGTACAGAATCTTTTTATAAAATTTTGTTTGACTCTAGTGAGTGGCTTCTTAAGTTATAAGGAAACAAACAAACAGACAAATTTTCTTCTTAATATATTAGACGTATTTCAGCAGCCAATGAAAAAGATCCCAATAACAAAAAGCGTTTCGTAAGAAAAAAATGAAGGAGGAGGTTCTCGAAATAACTGGTCTTAAAGTAAGTTTTATAGCTAAAGTTTTTGAGCTAGCATGGGTACAAATTGACTTTCATATAATATAAAATCCATCCATAAACTGTAACAAAATCTTACAAAAGTTTATGAAAAGTATTATAATACGATTTAATAACGCTGGCTCGGTAATATACTGTAGTCCCACTTAGAAGATTTCATCATAATTTTAATTAAATTAAAACATCTTAAATTAATTATTTTCTTTTCTTTTCTTTTCAATTTTCTTAAAATTTGCAAGATAATTATAATTAAACATTGTAAAGGAAAATTATTTTATTTTGTTTGAAAATTATTTGCATTTAAAAATAAAAAAAATATGATATTAAATTTCTTCACTACAAAAAGAAACTAAAATTACAAAACTCTAAAAAGTTAATGTTTCGTAATAAAGAACAAAATATGTAATTTTTTTCTTAAATAAGTTTAAGTCATATTATATGAAATTATATTTCTTAATTTCTTCTCCATGTTTTTTTTTTTTATTTACTTTGTGTTTTTTTTCTTTTTGCTGATTCCCGCCAAATATTCGTTAAACCAAGGAATTAAAAGAGAAGAAAAAATCTTTGCGTCGCGAGATAACAAAAATGTAAAACTTTTTTTTCTTCGCAAATTACAAACCACAAATCCAATCTTTAAATTTGAACCTAAAAACTAAAAGCAAGTAATTTAATTTTTTTTTGGAGCGTTGAGTGTCAGTGACTTCTGTTTTGTGGTTTCAGTTAAAAAGAAAAAAAAAACAAAAACCAGCAAGCCTAACATATGAATCTCGTCATCTTACATTTCAAAAAAAAAAAAAAGAAACAGCCTGCAACAAAACAAAAGAGACAAAAAAAATAAAAAAAAAACATAAAAATGTGTTAAGAAATCTTTTAAATTTATTATACAAGATTATTAAAAAGTTTTTAAAATACACCACTATAATAGAAAAATGTACTAGTTCCCAAATTCGACAAAAAAAATTACTTTTTTATTTATTTTTTTTTTGAGCCAAATATAAAAACCAATCTTATAAGCATTATTGTATGAAGGTATGTAAATCTATGTAAGGCATTTTCTTCAATAAAGTACACTTGTCTGTAAAATTATAAAAATATATACTTTCTAGTAAAATACTATTGAAGCTTTAAAAAAATCTTAAGTTTTAGCTTCTTTAAATACTGTTTTAACGATACTTGTAGGTTCTTCCTCGGCATAGGTTCAAATAATCTTGTACAAGTCATATAAAAAATATATTTTTAAAAGGAATTTATTTCTTTCTTCCTGCATAATTTTTATAAAATGAAATATTTTCCATATTTTAAATTAAGAAAACATATGATTTCCTATTATCGTTACGACCAACGATATTTAATACCAAAAGAATTAAGCATTAATTTCTGATGCAAGTCTTTGATAAAGTTTGTAAAGTGTTATTAAAAGTTTTCTGATTTCCAGTTCTTGCTAAATTTTATCACATTTATTCTAAAATTGATTATGCTTGTAATTTTTTGCATACAAGTGTATTAAAAATAAATTTAGACTTCAGATTTATTTATTTTTTTGTACGATGTTTTCAGCGAAAAAGAAAAATAATTTTTAAGTATAAAAATTCTGAAAAAAAAAAAAAAAAAAATGTGACAACAGTCTTGTTTTTTCTTTCTGCTTTTTTTCTCTGTAGATCTTAGAGTTATCCTTGAATGGTACAATTTGTACAAGGACAAGTATAAATACATTTTTTATGTTTACATTTTAATGTATTTTTTTTTACTCTATTCATCTTTTTTATTCTCCTTTTCTTCTACTATAGTGCAAAGAATAGGCTTTACATTCTTTTTTTTTTTTTTTATGAATAAAAATTATATGAAATAATATAAATTACAAATAATTTAAATTAAAATTTAAATAAATAAATGATATCGGTATACAAATTTGTGATCCACTGCACTTAAGTGCCATTCTTTTGTAAATTTAATTATAGTATTAAATAATATAAATATTAACTTTAGATGAGCTGCAGTTTTCTTCGAGGATATTCTACTTTTCGTTTGCCGAAGAAAATGATTAGGAAGGTTTCTAGCGAAACGAACAACTGTATTTCAAGATATTTGAATGCAACATAAGAAAAAATATGCTAAAGTTAATTTTATTTAAATTCATTTCGATTAAAACTGAAGAGATATTCTTATTTTGTTTTCTAATCGTTATGATTCTAACCCTTATTTTTTTTTTTAACATCGAAAGTTAATCAAAAAAAGTGCACGAGGTTCCTCTAGGTACCGTGATCAACCAAAAACATTTCTTTTAAAATCTAACTTTAGGATGGGTCTTTTAATACATAGTAATATAATGTATAGTTTGGTTTTGGGGGAAAGGAAAGGATGAAAAGGGAAGGATTACTTGGGAAATTGGGTTTGGGATAATTAGGATGTAATGTTCTTCTTAAATTTCGTTAATCAGAAATTAATTATCAATTTTTGTGGACACATGTACATGCAAAAGGTTCCATAGACGCAACGTGCGCATGACAAACAAATTTCCCAATGCTGTGTTGGCCCATCGTTAAATAATTACGAGTTGAAAGCTATTTCAAGTAGTTAATTAAATATAAAATCAATAATTTTTTTTAATTTCCGGTTGCTGCCGAAATCCTAAAGAAATTTGTTTAAAATTCATTTGTTACCTTTTTATAAGTTACCTTTAATTACCAAAAGGAAAAATATTAAAATTATTTCGTTTCATTTAGACCTAGTTATAAAATATGTTAAGCATTCGGATTTGAATCTCCATCAAGGTTCACAACCTTTAAGTTTTTTTTATTTTGTTCGTCATATTATATAGTCGATGTAATATTTTGTACAGGACTTTGAAAACTTATTCTAGCTTACTAAAACAAATTAATTGCTTAATCAGTAAGAAAGAGATTTGCCTTAATTACAATCATGAATTTGGCTCTGAATTTATAAATTTTCATAATTTCATAATCAAAAATAATTTTTTTATTTAAATACGTTGTACATTAATTTGAAGTACAATATATTAAATTCAAAATCCAGACTCCCTTATAATATTCTTATATCTCCTATAAGATCATCATGACAATTCTAAGAATTTTGACAGATCTTCTAATGTTATTCAGTCCAAAGAGAAATAAAAGTAATAAAAAAAAACGTTTTAGTAAAAAAAAAAAACAAATTTAAAATAAATTTTAATTTTCAGGGGGGACAAAATAATATAATATGATTTCAAGTATATACTGTAACTACCAAACTGTCATAGTACAACGTGTAGGGATTAGTATTATTTTAAAATAACATAAAAAAAAGAAAAAAAAAATCTAACAGCACGTGTATGAAAAAAAGTTTCTTGAGCCAAAAATAAATGGAATACACTTAGAAAAAAACAAATTTCATTTAAAATTTTAGTTAAAAATAAAATTCATATGAAAAAAATTTATTATTCCTCAAAACCTTCAAGGATCATTTATTATATATATATATTGGCTTCATCTATATACATATATATATGATACATATTTTTAAATAAATTCTCCTATAAAATATAAATGAATAAAGTACAGTCAGCTGCAAAAATATATCTACATAAAAAAAGCTAACTGGAATATTTTTTACAATCCCTTCCATTTTTAGTATCATCTCGTGGCTAATTTTGAATTGGTAATCGTTTAATTATGATAATAATTTTCTTGTGAAGTATTTGTAAGTAGTAGCCATTTTTTTTTACATATTGTTCGCATATTGTTTTTTCGGTCTCTAGCTCTGTTTAAAATCAGATGTGAAATGATTGCAATTCTTTGATATTCTTTAGACTCCAGTAATAAACATTTGATCATTCTATTGGTTATTCTCTATTTAAATACTTTGATGAAGTAATTGCCATCATTTCTGTGCTGTGCTGTTTAATTACAGTAGTTATTTCTAAAAATTTTGATGTTTGTCCAAGTAGTGATTAACATAACTTAGACATCTTCGTATTTTCTTTCTTCTTTTCTCTTCGTATTTTCTTTTCTCTTCTCTGATTTATATATTAGCCCTGCCGCAATTTATATATTAGCCCTGAAGTAACCATGAGTAACTGAATAGTACCCAATCTTCTCTTTCCTCTTTCTTTCGTTTTCTTAAAATAAAATCAACAAATAAAAATTAATTTATGTATAATTTGTTGCAATGACCTTTATCTGACAGTAACTGTACATATACATATATGCATGAGTATGTGAGATATTTTTATGTACCAAAATATTTTTATGAATTAATATTATATTAAAAAAAAAATATTATATAATGCAAATAAAAATTTGCAGCAGGTTCATATTATTAGAATTTGTCATACTAAATTTAGATGAAACGACAATAAACGGAAGTTAAATATAATAAAGACATTATAATTCAAATATAATGAATGAATATTTTTTATTTTGCTTTAAAAAATAATATTTCAAAAATAAAACCTTGAATATTCATAAAAACTTTTTTTTTACTAACTTTTAATTTTGGCTACGCATAATATTTTATTTTGTCCTTGCCTATTACCAATAAATAGTACACATTTTTGTGCCATTGTTTGTTTTTTACAATTTAATTTAATTTAGAGTTCGGTAGTCTTTCATTCTAGGTTTTATTTGCTTTCGATTCATTTCTATCTTGTATCCGACCATATTCCTGATCCTATTAAAACTGGATATTATATTACCTTTAATCTTTTCAGACCTAAATGTAATATTTTGAGTGCTGCAACGCGTAAATAATGCAATGCAATTAAATTAGAAATAAGTGATTATTAAGCAGCATGTTAAAGGGTTCATTTTGGATCAATTATTCGGTTTTGCCTTCAACTCTTGGATAGAGTTAATTATAATATACAACAAAATGTCTTATTTGATAAATTTAGATTTTTATTTTAATAGGAGAATATTTTTTATAGTTAAATGTATTCAAAAAAATAAAATTCCTGACAAGTCAAAAACAATATACGCCCGCACGCACACGCACATACACAAAAATAGTTAAAAAATGAAGATTTTTGTATCTTAAAATAACTTGTATTATTTTAATGAAAGTAGTTAAAATTGTCAGGAAGAAATTTGGTTTTTTACTTAAAGAAATGGGAGTCTTCATAATAACTTAACTTTATGTGTCAGATTTTTGCTCATTAAACTAAAACAGAAGTATTACACTCTCAAATTTATACTCAATAAAAATGACGTCGTTGTTAAGAAAGATAAAGGTTCTATATTTATGTAGTAAAGGTTTATTTTTTTATGGATGAAGGCTTAAGCTAAAGGGTCAGTAATAATCACCAGACTTTAGGTTCTAATCATACCTTCAGAACGCAGATCAATCTATTCGACAAGAGTTAATCTTAAGTTTCCCTAGTTTTATGTCACAATGATATCAATCTGATGGAACAAGCTTTGAACGATTCTCAGATTTATATTATAGAGTTCACCTAAATCTTGGGAAAGAAACTACCGTATTAAAATATTACAGTTGAGTAGTGTAGTATAGAAAATATATATATATATATATATAAATATGATATATATGTATATAAAAAGTTAAAGAACAGAAATGATAGCATATAAAAAGCAATTGTTCCAGAAATTTTCTTTAATTATACGAATCTAATCAAATAAAGAGTGTTAATGTATTATACAATTTATAAATTAACTCAAGAACCATTCGTATGTTTAAGAATTCCCGTTAGTTAGAAGAAGGTCTAGTATAAATATAATAAATATTAGAAAGGAAACTAATGAAGATTTTGTATGTTTTTCATTTTTTTTTGGAACAAAGTCTGATATTTATGGGGAAAATGTTCTATTTTCATATACCAACTATTATTTATTGATTTAAGTAGCTTTTGGAAGCATACATATGTCTTTTGTATAATGATTTTAACATCACCAAATAAGTTAATCAAAAGTTATTTATAAAAAACACAGGTTGTTCCTTATTTTATACAATGTTTCAAAGTCTTTTTATATGATGGCTGTTATCTAAATGGATGAGCAAAAAGAAACGATATATTTTATATTCTAGTTATATACAATTCTATGCTTATATATTAAATTTGTAATTAAGTAAGTAATTTTCATAATATTACATTAGCTTTTCTGAGTTGATATGTCACCTGATACCTGCACTTAAATTTTAATTGAAAGAATTTTTTTTGGAAAATATTTAAAGTCATTTCAGTGAAAGAATATTTTAATATTCAAATATCTTTTCAAATATAATTTCCTAAATATTAATATCCTAAAATTAATACTCGCTTGTATACTTATTTAAGGTAGGCACTAAGAAGGTTTTAAAAGATTATTTAGTAATTAGAAATGTTTACATATCCTTGAATTAAAAAATGTTTAATAGTTTCAAATATTTACCTAGAAAATTTTTTGTAAAATATGCAATAACGGTTTAAATTAAATTCAATAAAATCCTAATAGTCTTTTAATCCTATAGCCTTTTTATATCTAATTTCCAACTTTTCTATTATTTTTCTATATTAGAATATTGGTGGTACTTGCCGACAACTTTTGTATACCTGATTAGTTTCACATATTTTGCTTAATTTTTTTTGATTAGTTGATTAGTTTCACATATTTTGCAATTGTTTCCATGTTTCCTTTCTCGCAAACTTTCAATAAATTTTCTGCAATTCTGCTAAAATCGTCTTGGCACAAAATTGAAAATATTAATAGCTCAAACTAAATAAAATTTAATGTTTGCGTTCCTTTTACACGAAAAGAGTAGTTGAGAGTAGTTGGAAGTAGTTGGTAAATGGAACACTAATTTAACATAATCGTATTTACTCCTATCAAGTCTTTCTCGAAGGTTGGTGTAGTTGGGAGTAGAAAAGAGTAGTTTACTATATGTAAAAGGAACTCTAACAATATATGTATATTATAAAGTTACATTATATATACATTCATAATGTATGTGCGTATTTAATATAACCGTCATTTAAAGTCAGTACTTAATATAATGACGTTAGTTTTTTGTTCTTAAATAAGCAAAAAAAAAAAAAGCAGAAACGCAAGTAAAAAGAAAAATCTTGATAAAATTCAACACATACTTAGAAATAAAGTTGAATATCGTGGTTTAAAATTAAAAGAAATCAAATAAAAACAGAAAAAAATAAATAAAATTCATAAGTCTATGTAAGTTGGCAAAAACCAACATACAATTACTAAAATTTGATATTAATTTCAGCAAAAATGTCAAGACTGAAAAAAAAAAAAAATGAAACAACAATTTATATTTAAAAGAAGTTATAAAAAATCTCTGCTTATAGTTATAAAAAAAAAAAAAAAAATTTGTGCAGTATAAGGATAAATATAATGTAGACTAAAAGAAAGTGGCAAGAGTTTTCTTTTTTTTTTTTTTGCTTTTAAATCAATTCTCGTATATTATATGACTACTAACTTTAAAAAAAAAAAAACGTTGAAAAAAATTAGACTTAGAAAAGAAAAATTTTTAAACACTGACTAAGAATGATGATGATAAGAACTTGACGCCTTTTTCAGGACATGTCATTCTTTACACCATATACATACTTTAATCATTTTATAATGGTATCAACATAAATTCATATATGTATATGCATGTGTATATTTAACACTTAAAGAGTCTTATTTTTTATGAATATTTTTTTTTTTTTATCGTTCTTCATTAGAAAAATTTCGAAGAAAAATTTCTAAATTTTCTTTATTAATAGATTTCTATTTATTACAACAGTGTAATTCAAAAGTTCGTAGTTTAATATTAAATTATATTAAAAATGATAAAATTTATACCTTATAGAAAATATAAAAATTAAATCAAATGAAAAAATTACAGTTATTCGTAACAAAAAGCAATAAAATTATGACAATATTTTAAATGAAGTATTGTATAATTTTGCAATTATGATTACGAGAAAACATTTTACCTATTTATATTAAAGCTGATAGTTGTATTTATTTAACATCGGATGCGAAGCAAAGTTTGTTGAAATCTTCCTCTCAATCTGGAACAAATCAATCACAATACTTTATTACAGTTGTTTAATATGCGTTTCGGTGTGGCTCTATGTAAAAGTGTGGGAATGGATCCAAAATTGTTTTTTTTTTAAGGTAGATGGTAAGTGGAAATTATCGAAAGAAACTATAGATAGAGAAATAAGCACGAGTCCTTTATGAGTGCATGAGACTTAAACCTACTTTAACACCACCCCCCTTTTTATGACATATATAAAAATATAAACAATAAGTTATTACTAATACTACTAATGTACTGTCTCGTCAATGGAAGTGAATATTAACGAATGAAAGAACGTAAATTGTTTTCAAAATGATGGGAATATTTTGTACAAAGCTATTAATGTCCATTTGAATGAATGTTGTATATGTAATTCTCACCAAGAATCCATTAATCCCTTGGCCCACAATTTAATTTAAATTTATCTCTCTCAATTAAAACCCGTTTTATCGATGTACTTCAAATTTTGTAGATGTCTTAACTCACTGACGTTGGATTTGACTATAAAAACCGAATTAGAATTTCCTAAGCTAACCGAATTAGAATTCAAAAAAAATTTTTTTTTTGTGAGGGAATTACAGCCTTACCAAGACTGAAAAGAAATTTAAAATAATTTTTTTTCTTTTTTGAGTTTTATTATTCCGTTGCGGCCATGATCTTTTTAAAGGTTTTTTCGTTTTTCCGCTTGTAATTGTAATTCTTGTAATATAAATTTAAAATAAAAGAGAAAACAAATTGGATAGAACCTTGAGATCATTTTTTTCACTTTCAGTACTTCCAGAATTTTAAAAATAAAATTCAAATAATTTTAAATGGTTCTGTATTTCTTCTGTATAAAGAAGAGCAATGCACTTAATATTATTAATGTATATATAAATATAATCCTTTTATATATATATATATATATATATATATATATATATATATATATATATATATATATGCACTGCAATATATTAGTGACAATCACATTAAATAATAATAAAAATAACAAATACAACAAAAACTAAATAATAATAATAATAAAAAAAACAGGAAAGGACTTTTTAAGTGCTATGAAAGTACATATAATTTTTTTCTTTCTTTGTCTTCTTTGGACTCTGCATTTTAGTGAAAAGAGTAAGATAGACATGTGTTAAGTGCATATATGATTTATGGGTTCTTGATTCTTTAGTTCCTGTTAACTATCATTTCATACATTAATTATGTATATATTATATATATATATATATATAAATTCATTTTAATATCTATTAATTTAAGCATAATATTATCTTCTTTAAAAAATAAATTTGATTTAGAATAAGAAGTTTAATAAAATATAAATTAAAGTAAATATAGTTAATATCTTAAATTTGTAAATTTAAAGTTTTATACAAAATAATTTGATTAAAAATTTAAGATTTTTTTTATATTGTGCTTTTGAATTAGAATAAATATTTTATTTGATATTCTAAATATATGAAGTTTTATATTATATAAATAAATAACATTGTAAAAGAGAACAACCTTAATTTTATTGTGGCTTCGCTTTCGAGGTGACTAAGCGTATGGAGTATTAACCAAGGGGATGTGGGGTTAAATTCTACACATTTCGATGCAAATATTTTTATTTTGAAGCCAAATTAATGAAACAGTTATTTTTCTTAAAAATATACATATTAATAAATAAATAAGTAAGTATATAATATTTTTGTTACATGATTCTATACAGTAGGTACAGTCGAGTAAATCACGGCTTAGTACCGATTCCATAGTGGGATTGCCATAAATAAATAAAAAAAATAAATCAACGGCTAAGGTAAACTAATGATTAAAGAAACTTAACCTTAGTTTAGTATAAATAATTACCGATTTAGTGGATGTTGTACGCTCGTACAAGGGAGAGATCGAATCGATCTGTAGTTTAATATGAATAATTACCGACTTAGTGGATGTTGTACGCCCCTGCAAGGGAGGGATCGAAAAATGATTCCTTAAAAAAGTTAAGAATGGAAATTTTTAATCACAGGAAACAAAATACTTCAATGGTAAAAATTTACAATTACATTTATAACAACTACATTTATAAATATGTACAGAGCTTCCAATAAAAGTCAATCAACGTTCATCTTAAAACAGACAAGGGCAAAATTGAAAAAACATATAATGAGTAAGATATTATTTGGAAATTTCAAACAATTTTTTTTACATATTTTAAAATCATTTATTTAATAGGTGGGTTACCCAGATTCTTTATTATTATACATATTATATATAATTATTTCTATCGGTGGGGAGTTTACAGAATGAAATTTTACGTAATTAACTCAACAACTGCGTGCAGTGGAACAACTTTTAAATATTTTTTAAGCTCATAGTCTCTTTTTATAATTTACACACTTTTTTATACTTAATATTGCCTATAGAGTAACTTCAGTTGAGAAAAATGGTAGGTTACAAATAAGTTTTATAGTTTATTGTTAGTGTACAGAAAAACACATAAAAAACTGAATGTAATAAAATTAAAATTAGGAAAGATTGAGTCCCAATGAGTTCATATATACAAAATATATACATATTTTATTCAAAAAATGTTGATGAATAGATAGTTAAAAAAAAAAGTTACATATGAACATGATTCGAACAACATGACCTCCACTTTTGAAACCTGTACACTTTCCTCTGCACCATACAACACTTACAAATGTTGCTAACAGATTACGAAGATAATAAAAAGCGTAACAGAATGACAAATAAATAAATGAATAAATAAATAAACCGACACCGACACCGACGAATTAATATAAAAGCATATAATTAGGAAAGATTGATTCTCAGCCATTTCTTTCTGCTATTTTGAGTATAGTTTTCAATAGAATGCCATATTGCAAGAGTGATTAAAAAAAAAAAGAGAATTGCAATCAAATGACTAATTTTGATTGCATCATAAAAATTTCGGTTTTTCCGGTTAATCTATTTAATACATGTCCATTTGGAAATTATTTGTTTAATTTTAAGTCTATCTCAAGCATGCCTGTTTCAAGTATGGTTGTCGATATTGCATTTTCCGAAGTGAACATACTTATCGATATTCTCAAATTTTGGTATTAGGATCTGAATTTGAGATTCAACTCATCTGAAAACGTGTCATTGGTAAATTCCTTTGCCAAATATGTCAAATTTTTCAATTTCTTAAAGGTAAAATCCAGGAAATCCAGAAAAATAGAGCTAAATACTTCACTATAGCATAAACAAAGGCAAGAAATTCCTGAAAATTATTAATCGTGTCAGAATATTTATTTATATTTTTCTAGTTCAATATTTTATTTAGTCTCTTATTCACTCACACTATATAATTATATTTTAACGAGAAAGCACTGATCTATTTTAATTAGAAAAAAAAATCTTCTAAAGTTTTAAGAGCTTTACTCTATATAATGATTAAGGTTTTCATTTAATTTAGAACAAATTTAATTAAAACTATAAATTGTTACGAAATAAAAACTGCTTTACTTTAATTTCTCTTGCACAACTTTAAATTGTCAAACTTTTATCTTTAAAGAACAAGTTTTTCCAGCAATTTTAAAAAGGCATATGCCTGAATATAAAAAACAAAATAAATGAATCTAACACTTTCTTTTTTATTTGTCATAATTTAGCCTTGTACAATTTGACACAATATGTGTCAAAACAAGAATTAGGAAACTTTTTTTTTTTTGTCCTTTTTCTAACAACTTTGTCACAAAACAAAATTGACTCAACAATATTTTAGCCTAAAGGATACTTCATAAAATCAAATTCAGTTCTCATCTATATACGTATATATTATGTTCTTTAACTTATATAATTCAAGAAACAGCAGTTCGATGTGACCAGCAGAGTGTATTACCATAATAAAAAAAAAAAAAACACAAACCAATAACAAATTTTGAAAAAAATATTTTTTTAAATGCAATAAGAATAAAAGTATAAGTTGTGCAACATTTTCGCAACAATACATTATGTATTATATAGTTTTTTTTTTTTTTTTTTGCAAGAACAAGTCTATGTACACAGAAAAAAGAATAAAAAAAGGAAAAAAGAAAACAATCTGAGGTAAACAAAATAAATGTCCTTCCCCATAGTAATATTCTGTTGAAAATATCAGAAAATGGCATTGGCAAAAATATTTTTTGTGAAACATTATGAAAAAAAAAAATATTGTTAAAAACTGTGTCAAGTCTTCCTAGATTTTTTTTTTTTTTGGGTTCTATACAAAATAAATACAAGGATACTACAAACAAAAGAAAAAAACAACATTAAAAGAGACTGAATTATATACAAGTTTATTGCTCTCTCTTTCCTATATACACAGAATATTTAAAGATCTAAAAAAAAATTTATTTAATTGTAATCTTTTATTTTTTAAATTACGTTTTTTGTTTTTTTTTTTAAATTTTCTTCAGTTCTGTTTGAGGGAAAATAGTAATTACCAACATTTAGGAATAACATATTATATTTTATTTTATAATTAAAAATTTTACCGATTACGATGAAATGAATTTGAACATTTTACATATGCATAGATCCTTCTGAAGTATTAAACTTCTGTGAAGAACTGTTATATTTCGGTTCGATTTTTTGCAATATTAGTTGTATTTTATAATTTCATCATATTTTAAAAGACTAGAAGGCATATTTAGTTAATTGAATTACTATACGTCATTACCAATTTAAACAAGCAATTTAAATTTCTATTCTATTTCTCATAACTACAAATTAAATAAAATGCGCTTTAAATAACGTATTTGCATTATAATTATCCTTTTTTACATAAACAGTTTGTTTTTTATTTAGTGATTTCATTCCACTCTTTTACAATTTCTAAAACCAGAAGCCTGTCTTATATCTGTATTTCATTTGTTTGAAGTGTCATTCATTTAACTGCAGTTTTTGCAAGTTGTTTGTTGGTTACAAAATTAAAGTTTCAATAATGGGGGCTTCCACTCTTTTCAATGGTTCGTTGTTGAAATATGTATGTAAAGTATATTATTAGAGGTAATTTTACAGTTGGTAACAAATGAAATCCATTCAAATGAAATCCAGTCAAATGAAATCCATTAAAATGAAATCCAGTCAAATGAAATATACAGTCACAGAAATCCAATAAAATGAAATACAGTTAAATGAAATATACAGTCAAGTGAAACACAGACAAATAACACACAATCAAGTGACATACAGTCAAACAGAATACAGTCTTATGATAGTTACCCTAGGAAATCATCTTTGAAACAAATAAAAAAAATATCATTAGATTTCTCTCCTTCTATGCTATTTTAAAATAAATTTTACTTTTAAAAATTTACAAACATTTATTAAATAAATCATATTTTAACAAACTATATACCATTTTATTATAGCATATAATTCATTGTCCAGTATTTTACCAATTTATTTTTTATACTTATAAATTTACAGTTTTATTTAAAAAAAAAAAAAAAAACAAATATTTTTATTATATATATTTTGAAAATTTTATCTTCAGAAAAAATGTAAAACTAGCTAATGCTGGAAAAATATAATTCTAAGTAAAATTGATCTATAATATAATGTTTGAGTTCTATCGTAAAAGAAATAAAATAATGGAGCACCTATCAAAATATTATTGTGGTAAGCCCTATAATAAATCTTTTCAACTTTTATAATACACATAAAATTCTGTTTTACTTCAATAAATTAAATATATTTTCAAAATTTATATGTATAGTTGAAAAAAGTTTTCATTTATTTCACTAAAAAGAAAATGAAATATTAAATATAAACAAGATATTTTCCAAATTTAGATCTTCAAAATCAAAATTAAATATTGCATACTTTAAGGCAACTTAAAAAATAGATACAGGAGAAATATTTTTAAATAATATTTTAAATTAGTTATTTAAAAAATAAATATATTAAAAAATATAAAATGAATTAAAATGTGTGCCTTTTTATGAGATTATACGTATTTTCATATTATGAATAATGTTTTGAATAAATTATTTTAAATATATAAAAATAAATTTGTTGTTAACTATAAGCGATCCTTTTAAATTATTTTCATATATAAATTTTTATTTTAATTTAGTTTATTTTTTAGTTTATTTAAGAACAATTGTGAAATTTATAAATATTGTAATTTAATTGTTATTAAACATCTTTACTTTTAATGGGATAATTGGCCGAATGCATATAATTGACCACTCAAATTTTAGATTTTCGAAGAAAATCGAATCGAATTCAGATGTAGTTTTTTTATGAAAAAGTGAGATTTGAGGTTAAGCTCGTTTATATGATTTAATTCGGCGCAATGAATGATTGAAATTGACCAAAATAATGGAAGAATAAGAAGAGTTTTTTAATACGAGTAAATTATATTTCTTTTTGGATACTTAAAGTTTAAATATAATACTTTTCAATTTATTTTGATTATATTAATATCAAGTAAAGCAAAGTAATTTATATTAATTTTATTGAAAAACATACTATAAAGCCGATTTCGATTACTTAATTTTGTTTGTTGAAAAGTTAATTTTGTTTGTCAAGTTGAAAAGGAGATGAAACTTGTTTTTTTGTTTATACGAGTTTATACCTATGTGTTAATAAAAGATAAAGTTTGAGATCTTTCAATGTTTTTAATAAATGTCAACAAGCAAAACACATAAAAAAATATATAGTCATATATTCCGTATATGACTTAAAAACATAACTATATACATATATAAAAAAAAGGGTAAATCTGAGAAAAAAAAAAATCTAGATTTAATCCCCCTTTTAACTTTTATAGTATATAGATTTACTCTTTTTAGCCAATTAAAATCATCATTCATTTTCGGTTAAGTTTTTTATTTTTCAAACGAAAAGAAAATTTTAAAGATAATTTATGTTAGGATATAAGAATTTAAACCGTTTCTTATTAACATAGTTTTTTAAATAATTAACAAATATCATATTTTTATATTAATTAATTTATTCATTTTAAGTTCATAGTTTAATTCAAATAATAAATTTTTTAAAAATGTATTAACAGACGTACAAAATAAAAATCTTAATATAATTTCATGACTTCCTTTTTGATATTTGCTAGTACAATACATAGTATAAAAAAATAGTCAAAAATTATAAAAAGGATTTTGTTAAGTGCAATACATTACAAAAAAAAAAAAAAATATGTATGTTAGTTAAATTCTATTGTATATTATCTAATATTTATGTACCACTATATATATACCAATATATTATGTATTTTTTTTCATATATCTTTTAAAAAATATAAAATTTCTTGACCACATAATTTAATATTCATGACATTGTGATAATATAAAATACAAATTACACTGTTCGCATATTGTTTTGAGTACTATGTATTTTCTTTTAATAAATAAACATGTCAAAAGAGGATACAACTTCAGAATATAAAAAAAAGATAGCAAAAAAAACGAAAAAAAAAATGTATAAAAATAAAAGTAAAATAAATATTAATAATAACATTTTTCTCAATTCCTTTTTTTTTTGTTTTCTTATTTAATACTTCTCGTTTATAAAATTTAAAGTTTCATATTATAGTTTTACTGACCCAGCAAAAATAATGGTTTAGTATAAATATAAATACATATATATATATATATATATATATATATATATATATAATATATTCTTATATATTTATTTATGAAATTGATATTGTTGACTTTCATACCAACATTTGAAAGTTTTTTTTGTTTTTTCTATTTTTATTTCATTCGTGCACATAAAAAAGATACAGATACATTTCTTTTTATGTATAGAAAAAAGTAAAAAAAAATATTTTTCAAGGATTATCAAAACTAGGACAACTATGTTGAAGATGAAATTGAAAATATAAAAATTAAAGAACATAAAAAAAAAAAAGAAAAAAAAATTCTAAGTTCAAGAAACATGACATATAACCAAAAGAATATAAATTATGAACGGCCTTGCTCATACTGATATCTTAAAGCTATATATAAAAATTATACAAAAACAATGATAATAATAAAGAAAAGTAAAGAAAGAATTTTTCCATTAAAAAAATTAATTATTTTCTTTTTTTTTGTTGTTTGAAACATTTTTTAAGTGAGGTTACATAAGAACTTAAGGAAATTGTTAGTTCAAAAAATTCTTTTTAACTTTTATTTTTAAATATCTTTTTAAATTTCACACTAAAACGACTTTTCAAAATTCATTTAGATAAAAAATATCGTGTAATATCGTTTGTTCATAAAAATTTTAAAATTAAAGATTTTACTAGACTTAGAATCTCATCCATAAAGTGAATTCTGTTTTATTAGAGATTAAGTTTTAGTTTGATTATCAAAAGATTCGCTAAGCTGATGTTAAAATGGTTATGTCTTCTACCATATATACAAACCTAACAAATGATATAGTATTAGTCATCTGATATAATAAGATATAAAGTTTTGATTCCATTTATTATTTGTTTAATTTTATATCTTAATATATATTGTTTCTAATTGAAATATGAATTCCAAAGATTTATTGTAGTTGAATCAGGTTAAAAATCTGATAAATATACAAATTTTTATTTGTCGGAGACCAGGATCTGACACTCTAAAACGAAAGAATGACAGTTCATCCATTCAGCTATAATATTTGTGTTATAACCTCTACAGTAACCACTCTACATCTACCTCTGATTAAATTTTTTAATATTAATAAAATATATGTTAATGATGTTATTAATAATATACTAGCTAATTTAGTAATATACTAGCTAATAATATACTAGCTAATGATAAAAATCTTAAAAACACCAAAAAAGAATCTAGCACTGTTCAAATTATTAAATTAGTTAAAGAAAGTGGAGCTTCTTATGAAGGAAAATGTATCGGACCAACCCAAGAAAGGTTGCGTAAAGCGAAATGAAGACATCTTTTTTCGATTGATTCAATACCGGAAATGTGTATATGTCGATAGGGAGATCATATTTGCATTGAATATTCAAGTATAGGTCCTTACATAAGTAATAAAAAGTTGGTTTGTGCTGTAGGGATCTGAAAACTCTTTTGACCAACGCATAATAAATCCAAGAGTTGAGTAAGCTTTATTTATTATTGAGTTCGCTCATAATTGATTGTTGAGTTAGCTCGTATAACCTTGAAAAGCTTATAATTAGGCATTTATTAATATTTAATTCGATATTGTTGTTCCTGCACCATGAACTTTATTGATTAAGATGATGTTGCAACAACTCAGAATCACGAGTTCAAGTTATAGTTTTGAAGATTTTGGCAGCATCAGCAAAACTAAGAAGATGTGAATGCGATAGCCAAAGAGGTCTGTCATAGCTCGATTCTACGAAAAATAAAGCACTCAGATGGCTGTTTTGTAGATGTTTTCTAATCTTTGAATAGTCAACTTGATTTATTAAGTTTGTGCATTATTTCAGAATGTAATGGAAGATACTACGTTGACTTATATAAAGATATTATTAAATTTTCATGTTATGAATAATTAAAAAACCAATTTCAACTAATAAAAAATTCTCTTTAATTAAAACAAAAAATAGAATTATTGTTATTATAAAATAGAATATTGAGAAAATTTATTATATAATTTAAACTCAGTTTAATATTTAGAAAAAATGCTTCAGATATTTCTAATATAAACAAATCAATAAACTGAAAAAACTGAAATAAGGGAACGTATATTCTTTTAATCCTATATTTTTGATGATGATAGATAATGGAAAAAAATAATTAAAAAACTTTTAAATGATGTTATATTGTTAAGGTTCAATTAAGAAAATTCATAGTATTTCAAATTCATTTCTTTGTAATTTGTTGTAAATAAATAAATATGATATGATATTAAAAAATAATGAATATTATTTGAAAAATGATACTATATATTTATTAAATTTTTATTCTTTTTGTAATTATCCTTTTCTAAAATTATTTATTTATTTTTATTAATATTAATAAATCACATAGGATAATGGAATATCACTAAACTACCGACTACTAATAAGGACATTTAATAGGTTGAATACTATTAATTAATATAATATGTAACAATATTATTTATTTTGTTTATGCTTATAATATATGATATATTTGGTAGCAGGAGGATTTATTAAGAAAAATTACATTTATTAGTAATTTTCCTATTTATTTACTTATTTATATTAATATTACATACATTAATGTAGTGCAATATTATTGAACCATCGGCTACCAAGGCCATTATAGGTTTTTATATTATTATTAAATTATATACTAATATTATTTATTTTGTTTATATTATATACTATATATTTACATTATATTTGGTCGTAAGGGGGTATGTAAAGAAAAAAGAACACTTACGACCTGTGCAGGGATCGAACCCGCACTCCTTCGGTTAATACGCCACACGCCTACCCACTAGGCTACCGAAGCCCCTAATTTTCCTACGAATAACAAATAAAATTTTGCTTGGTTAACACACACTGCATACTTTTAGGCAACTTTAAAAAATGATGGGTTTTTTAGAATTGAACTGTTCTTAATTGATGTGTTTTCAGATTAACTAAATTTTATCATATTTCATTTATTTATTTATTTCTAATATTATATAATAAATTACATTAATATTAGTACAGGTCCCGGCTGCTAGAAGGAAAGGAAAATATATGTCTAACATTTTAGTTCCTTCCATATCCTTTCCCTCTAGCAACCGAAACCTGTTCTACTAATATTAATGTAATTTATTATATAATATTAGAAATAAATAAATAAATGAAATATAATAAAACTTAGTTCAAGCCTAAAACATTTTTTCTCACCTTTTAGATATGACTATAGAGTTAAATCATATCAGTATTTAGAAACCATTATCCGTAAAAATCTGGTAAAAGTAAAAAAAACTTTTACTTCCTTCATATATTACGAGTTAGGGTGATAATGAGAAAATATTTCTTTATAATCAGTGTCCCTTAGTATTAAAGTTTTTGGTGGAATAATTTTGAAACTTCTCATATAAAATAAAAGAGGTATTAAATGCATGGGTATTAAAAGAAAAATTACTTTAGGGTAACCAGGTTCCAAATATTTGCAAGACTTTTTTTTTGTCTAAAAATATTTAACCTAGAGATTTCTTAAAAACTTTTCATTTGCCAAAGCTCAAAATATTTTAAAATTATTTACAACACATTAAACTAAATAATTATTCATTATTATCAAAAATCAGTAAATCAGCTCAAATTTAAAATCTTCTACAATTAATTAATTACTGTTCTATTATAAATCAAAATAAAATATTAATTATATAATCAAAACTTTCAAGGACAATCATTTTTATATTTAATAATTTATTACTTTCGTAGCTACAACAAAAATTGTGAATCAATCTGTCATATATAAATAAAAAAAAAAAAAAATGATGTTTTATTAAAATTACTTGCAAATTTGAATTAATTATTTATATTAATTAACGGTTAAAAGATAAACAAAGAGAAAAAAAATCTAATAAAACAGTTACAAATTTTACTTTCCATTAAACAACATCAATAAAAAATTTAAATTAAACGCAATAAAAATCGAATTAATTAAAAAGAAACAAAAATAAAAAAAAAAAAACCGAAAACAAAATTCCAACAACATTTATTATGTATATTTAAAAATATTCCTATAAGGATCATTAATGCTTGCTCCTTTATCTTTTTCAAATTATTTTCAAATCAAACTTATAATAAAATAAAAAATTCAACCATTTATTTTATATTGAATTTAAAGTAAAATCCTAGTTAAGGTTATGTTTGTTTTTGTTTTTTTCTTATGGTATAGAGAAAATTGTCCCGTTTACCAAATTACAATTTTTAAAAAGTCAAAAAATGAAAAAAAAAAAAAAAAATAACAAAACCAATCATAAAAAAAAAAAAAATTTTCTGTATATCCTAAATTTATACCACAGTGAAAATAATACACAATACATATACGTTTTCATTCTTTTTCATATATCTGTATATGCTAATCTATACTATAATATAACGTACACAAACATACTTATTTATATAATATATGGTATAAGTGATATATACTATTTAGGTGAAGTTATATGTACATACATATTATATATATTTTGTATTATTGTCCATTATACAGTTATACAGATTGTGCGGGTGGTGTTAAATTTAACAAAAAATGTTACATAAGAAAAAGTATAAACAGATTTTTTTTCCCTTATTTTTCTGTAAACTGTAGAAAGAGCCGCAGTACAGATTTGATTGTGGTAAGAAATTAAATTAACAGTTACAATATAGAGAATAGTTAAAATAAGAAAAAAATAAATCCCTATATAGAACAGATGCAGGCAGGTAACAGTTGTAGGTGAATAATAGGAGATGTTTGATAAAAGAAATAAAAAAGGCAGCAAAGAAAAACAAAATATTGTAGTTTAACTGCAATTTCTGTTTGTTGATACTGTATAACTATTTTGTGTAGTATCGTTATTCTGTTTTATTTTTATTTTTAGTTTTTTTTTCAGATTTTTCTCATAAATTTTATTACATTTTAAAAAATTTCATATAGAAAAAATAATGTATCATTCAAAAATAGAGAAATAAAGTTCAAAGTGAAAAAAAAAAGATAATTATTTTTACAAAATAACATTTTTACCGTTATTTCAAAAAACCAAGAGACTTTACATTGTATTGTAACAATATAGTTTTTATCATTGTTACAGTTGACACAGCTGTTAATGTATTTTGCTTTTTTTTAATATTACGAGTATATATGTAAAATTTTCTATTTTGAAATTTTTAATATCGACATAAAATAAATGATGTTGCTGTTTAACAGGCAGGCAACCAACATAATTATATAAAAAATAAAAGAGAAATATTGTAAATGTATGTGTAAAATGTAAAACAGAATTAATGTATTGCTAAAATAAAAACAGAGAAAAAAAAAAACGAACAGAATTAACATAGAATAAAAAGAACACAAGAAATATATTTAAAATTTGAGAAAAATGACAGTAAGAGAGATAATGAGAGAGAAAAACACATTTTTTATGTAAAAACAAAAAAAAAAACATAAAAGAAAAACTCAGAAAAAATAAAGATTGGTAGCGTTGAGGGAGTTATTTATATATGACCTTGACCATGACCCTGGGTATGAGAGAAAAAATGAAGTAAAATAGAAAAATGAAATGGAAATGATTGTTTTTTTTTATTTATTTTGTTGATACTTTTTAAATTTTTTTGTTTTTTTTTTTGGTAAAGCTAAAGTTACATTTATATTCGCCATTTTTTATTTGTTTTGTTTTTTACGTATACTTTGATATTGTTGTTTTAAACACTATTGTTTGTAATATTGTTTTTTTTTTTTTATTTGTAATTAAAAAATTTCCTTTTCTATTATTTTTCAATTAGTTTTTTCTATGTTTATTTGACTTTTTGAGTAAAACTCTTAGTATTTTGTGTTCAGGATTTATTTTTTTATTCTCTTGAACATTTATTTTTTTTTTGTTTTTAAATAACAAGTTGTTTTTTTTTTTTTAGGCCAATGTGTTTGTGTTTATGAGTTATTATTTTTGGTTTTTAGATCATTAAAAAAACACTCCCAGGCAAATGTTTGTATATATATATATATATACATAAATATGTAATTTGTTTGATATAAGATATTATAAAAAATTAAAAAACAAAAACTATTTAAATTTATACACACTTTTCTGTTTTTTTTTTTTTTTTTCAGTATAAATCCTATAAGTTACAACGTAATTTTCAATTCTATGTATAACAGTTTATAACCATAATATTATACATACATATATATATGTATATATATAACAGTTTAATATGATTATGTTATATTATTTATGTATATATAAATAATATATAAAAATAAATAAATTATAGTATTACATTTTTATATAACTGTGTTCTTATTTTGTTTATTATAAGTCCTTTAAGTACCTTGTAATGAAAACATAAAAAAGGATTTACTTTATATACAAGAAAATTATTAATGACCCTGGTTAACTATTGAAGCGAATTTTTGTTTATATATTACGTTTGTACATAAATATATATATGTATATATATATGACATAGTACAGTACATATTTAAGTTTTTATGAGAAACTGTTGGAAACCGAAAAAAATAAAAAATAAAATAAAAATAAAGCTAATTTTTTTTTGTTTCCCTCCCGTTTGAAAAATGAAGGTTAAACCAAAAAAGAATTAATTTCTTTTTCTTCAACGTTCTTTTGGACAGAAAAACAAAAAAATTGAAAAACTGAAAAACCGAAAAAAATGCTTCCGTTTGCAAAGTATTAAAAATTTTTTTTTTTTTGGAACATAAAGAATGTCAAATAATGAACGGCGATAAGGATCAGAAATAAATTGGGTAAAATTCAAATTCAGTTGTGGTAGTTTTGTTTTATTTTTTGTTTTTGTGTGCCCTTTTAATGAATTTTAGTTTTGTTATTATTATTGTATGTAATTTGTATAGTTAAGTCAAAGTTAACTGTAGATACTATTTATAAGAATCAGAAATAAGAAAACATAAAATTTTTCTTTTTTCCTATTTATAATATAAAAAAGAAAAGAAAAGAAATAATAAAAGAAAATAAAACTGTACAATACACTATAGTAATTCCTTTTTAACAAACAATGTCATAAATGAGATTTAAGTATCGATTACACCTGCGATTATAATTTTTCTTTTGTTTTTTTTTTCTTTATTAGATACCTATGATTATAATTACCGTAATCATGATTGTTAAAGATTATTATGGAAAATTAATGACTTCTCAAATTAAAGAGAAGTTTGATTGAAAATTAAGAAATACTAAAAAGGATTTAGTGGTATAAATGGGTGGTTGTTTTAATGACATTCTAATAAATATATATTATATACATATTTTAGTTTTAGTTTTTTTTTTTTTTTATAGTTATGATTTTGACAAGAAATAATTATTGTTATACTAATTTACATTATATAACATTTGAGTTTATTTTGTTGAAATGAAATAAATGATTATGTAATTATAATTACATAAAATATATTATGTAGGTATATTTTATATTTAAATTATAATATTAGGATTAAAATATAGGATTAAATATAATTTGAGGTTTCTTTTTGAAAAAAATTCTAATGTTCTAAAAGGAGGGTTTCTATGAATGAAAATAAGTTAAGATTTCAAAGAAGTAAATTTCAAATATATATATATAGGTGAACTAAGGTGAACGAAGGTTAAATTTTCTAAATATATTAATTTTAGATTACCTTTTTCCATTTCTAGATGTCATTTTAATAATTTTAAACTAGTACTTCTAAAATTTTAAAGTTATAAAAGTTAAAAAAAATTTTGAAATTCTTATGTTTTATTACGATCTTGAATACAAATTTCTATAGAAGAATTTTTTATTAAAAGGATATATTAAAAATAATATCGTTTATAATGGTGTTACTGTATGTAATCCACGGAATATAGTAAATTATTTTAATAATCATTTTCTTTCGGTTGGATGCTTTTAGAATCAATCTAGTTTAATTGTACAGGATTATAATGAATACAATTTAGATCTTTTATTTGATGAACATCAATTTTTTTTTCAATTTATCACTAATATGGTTATGAGCAAACACATAAAGAATATTCGGGATAATGTTGCGAGTGGTTATGATCGAATGTCTGCAAAAGATCTTAAAGCTTTTTCAGATGATAAGATCAGCCTGTTCACAAAAATTTTTAACGATTCGGTTGTTAAATGCTCTTTTGCAGATTAATTAAAAATAGCCAAGGTTACACCTTTACATAAGTCCGGACCTAAGGGAGATCTTAATAATTACAGAGCTATATCTGTCCTTCCAGTAATTTCGAAACCATTTGAACGAATTATTTTTGATCAAATGTGGACACACTTTGCGAAGACCAATTTCGTTAGTAAGAACCAGTTTGGATTTATAAACATGATTCAGGAGTCAATGTTTCGAAACAAAATAATCATCATTAACAAAATAACAACATTAAAAGGCATTTGATTCAAATGATCATGACATTCTTCTAATGAAACTTAAAGCAGCGCACTTTTCAAATAATGCCGTACAATATATAAATTCGTACCTTACTAATAGAAAACAATATGTTCAAATTGGTGAAATTAACAGTGAAGTTAATTTGATAAAAAAAGGTGTACCGCAGGGCTCCACATTGGGTCCCTTATTATTTGTAGTATACAAAAATGACATTTTTAAACTCTCCTCTAAAGGAACTATAATTTTGTATGCTGATGATGCCTTGCTGGTTTACAGTGAAGATTCTATGGCAGCTGCGTTTGAAGGCATGCAAACCGATTTAAATACATTACATGAATATTTCAGCAATAACAAATTAAAAATTAATATAAATAAAACCAAATATATGGTGTTAAAAAAACCTGTACCAAATAATTTCAGAATAATTGTGAATGGTGAAATCCTTCAGGGAACTGATCTTATTAAGTATCTCGGTCTATATATAGACAAAAATTTGAAATGGACCTATCACATTGACCATGTTAAAAATAAAACTATTCCGTATGTAGCAGCTTTATATAGACAGCGCTACATTCTTCCAAAATCGGCTCTATACAATATATATTTCGCACATATACATTCCCAGTTAATATATCTAAATTCAATATGGTCGACATCTCCCGCTTATAAATTACGTGAAATACAAGTTTTGCAAAATAAGGCATTAAAGGCAATAAACCGTTTACCTCTTTTAACCCCATCCAACACACTTTACAGTGAAAAGTTATTATCTGTTGATAAATTAAAGGTCTACGAATTATTTATACTATGTTATAAGGTGGTTCACGATAAAATTAAATCTGGGGTACAACTTTCCAAAGTGTGTGAGGTTCATAACTATAATACCAGAGGAAGAGACAATTTGTCAGTTTTAAATTTCGCTCCGAACACAATAATTTTTTCATCTATTACTAATCACAACAATTTGCCTCTACATGTGAGGTCCACCGACTCTATGCTCGTATTTAAACGCTTATTAAGAAAATTTCTTATGACTACCTAATCCTTTATAATTGTGTATTTCATCAATTAAAAAATAATATTTTACCTAATTAAAATTTTTCCTATAATAATACAAGAACTTATTGTTATTAAAATAATTTTGTTGCCTAGTGTTAAGTGTTAATTATTGTAATAAAAACAAATGGGTTCGCCACAAGTGCTAAGCACTTTTTTGAACCTGTAAATAATAAAAAACAAATCTTAGAATAAAAATTATATTTTTCATTAAGATTTTATTATTATTTTTCATTCATTGTATTATTAATGAATCTTTTTAAGTTAAAGGAATAAATCAATTAGAAGTTAATTATGATTTATCGAATGTCCTTTATTGTATTAATTTAAATTATATTTGAACAACATTTGGAAATATATTTTTAAAAAGTTTTATTTGCCAAATACTCGAACGAAATGAATTATTAAACTTATGTAATGTAATAAGTTATAATGTAAACGAAAATAATGTAAAAATTATAAATTGGAGTATTGAAGATTTTTATATATCAAAAAGGATCCATTAGAAATGAATAAAATTAAACTAATAAAATTAATATTATAAAAGATGTTTCTAATTCCGCCTAATTTATATCAAGAAGACAATTTTATTGAGTTGTTGAAGATATTTATATTAATACCTTCAAGAACAAAAAGGTATATTTATTAATAGTATCCGATGATACAAAATTACAATTTATTCTTCTTCTATTTACTTTAAACTATTGAGGCAAAGGCCTTTACAAATTCTTTTCGTCGATCTTGATCATTTCGCAAACGTTTGATTTATAGACAATTCCGTGTCTTATTTACTCGATATTTCTTTAAATCTTCCTAGATTTTCCAAAAGATCTCGTGCTCTAGAGATTCAATTCGAAATACAGGGTATTATCCATCGATCCATCTCCATTTTCTCTGCCGGATCTCGATGTTAATCATTTTTTGCCTAATTCTTCGTCATAGTTCCTAATTGTGTTTGGCAATTATATCTTCATGATGTGACGAAGACAGTGGTATGCCTGTAATTTTTTGTAATGTTACTTGTGAAGTAAGCCTTAATATTTCACAGATATCACAGATTTATCATTGCTATTGAAAGCCTTAAATTTACTGTTTAGAAAAAGTTTAAAAGAAGATGAATGTCTTGGAAATGTTGATAATTAGTATTGCCGTTAATATAAATAAAAAATAGTTAATTCGATGTTATTAAAATGTTGGATAGATAATATCAAAATTATATTTAGAGTAAGATTTTATGTTTTGTTCCCAAATTGTTATATAGAGTCGAGTTTTGAATTGTTTGCAAGCCATAATAAAAAACTTGCTCCGAAATATTATAACGAAGAATAATGTAGAATTGTAAAATTGTATAGGAAGAACTGCAGATAGTAGAGGAACCATCTTTGTTTAAAATATTTATTTAATTAAATATTTATAATGGTATCGGATCATGCATTGGGGTGGTAAACACCGAGTTGTAACATTCAATATTGAAGTTCGTTAATCGGATAAACATAAAAAAAATAAAAATACCTTAAAAATATATGCTAAGTTTTAAACTAATTAAATGAACAATAAAAGTAGATCATTTTAATTTTAAATAGATTTAATAGAAATAATCGATAAATTCAAGAAGAATATCAATAATTTTGCACTAAATATGTCTCCCACCATCAAATAACTTACTATGTTTGCCAATTTTCTTTATTCCTATTTTCCCAATCGCCAAACTAAACAGTACACATTGTACCATAGCTTCTAACCTAATGTTTGGTTTCAAAAAGAATTCAGGCTTTGCTATCATTGGTGCCTTTCGAAATTCCCACCCACTCTTGCGAAAAAAAAATGAAAAAGATAAGAAAGCTCAAAAAAAGAATGATAATGTTTCAAATTACCTAAAATTTATGTCATGAGTGACTATAAATAAATTAAAATATGTTTTGTCAAATTATATTGGCCCCAGTAAACAATGTAACATCAATTTCCCTCAACATTTTCAATAAAAAATTATAATTTTTAATATTAAAACGATTTATAGTCTATTATTGTTGTTTTGTACAAAATTTTACTGCTTTTGTATTAAAAACAAACAAAAACGAAATAAATTCAATATTTTTTTATTATTTTGTTGTTTTCAACATTGTGCAACATTTTTCAATTTAAATTATAATACAATGTTCACTATTGTGTTAATTCATTTAAAATAATTTTATTTCCTTAAAAATTGTATCTAAATGAAAACAAAGTAAAGAAAATGCAATTAAAGTAAACTGAAACAAAAAAACAGGTAAAAAAAATCAATATAATTTTACATAGCGAAAATACAAAAAAAAAAAGAAGAAAATTTTCATTTAAAAATTAAAAGGATGTTTTTCATAATTTATTTTTTTTTGTAATAAATTATGTTTTTTTTTTTTTAAATAAAAAATCAACAAAAGGATTTACTTTTGTATATTATAACGAATTTCATGCTTTGTAGTATTTTGTCCTTTTAATGCATATTACATGTTTACGTCAAAAATTTGACAAATATTAAGTATATCATGAATTCCTTATCCACTATTTACTGTTCCATATTATTTGAGATCAGCTCTCCTAGTTTAAAACTTTTCTACCTTCGATAGTAATTTTATCTATGTGTTTATTATCTTTGAGTATGCAAAGGCTTACCTGTATTAAAGTAGGTGGGTTCCTTAAGTCACTTAAAACAATTTTTGTTCACAATTTCACAGAAAAATGTAAATATTTTTTTTTTATGGTAAGTGGGAATCATCAAAAAACGTTAAAGAGGAGTGATACAAGCATATTTCCTCACTTTAACCCACTAAACAACAACTCCTTTTTTGACCAAACAATAAGTTATGGAACCTTTAGAACTATTGCAATGTTCATGCAAGTTTGTAGACTGATGCGATATACTATTCAAGAATTCTTTTTGTTATCTTTTTAAAAATGCGTGGTTCAAAAATGCCAACAACTTTTGGCTAACTTCTTTTCTTGTAAAATTGTAACAAATTTCTTGTAAAATATGTATACTTATTATGTATGGGTATTTGTATATCCTTAAGATATCATACAAATATAATAAAACAAAATCTGTATAGAGAATACGATTATTCGAAATATTGTTTGCCAATGTGATCAAAACTTTTTCTAGAATTCTGAATTTATCTGCATAGGTGATTTTATAGGATGAATACAGAAAATTTATCAAATAATTTTTTTCTTTTTTGTTTATGATATACCTGTACATATATTCTTTGAATAAAAAAATGTAATGCTTAAAACACAATGTTTGAGTTGACATTCTTTAATTTAGGCGCTTTATTAAAATTTTAAAAACTTCAACATCTGCTCTTGGTATCATATCACTTTCAACAGTATTTTTTTTTTTTTTTTCAAGTTTTAAGGAACTTTATCCACAATTTTCGGTTCCATATTCTCTTCTATATTCTTTTAATATTCTAATCTATTATTATTTGGAATTATTATTTTTGACAAAACTTTGTATCTATTATTAGCTTTTCTAGATCCCATTTTCAATTGTATTTTTTCAAGTATCTAGAAAGCCTACTTTTTTATTTTTTTCTCAATTTTCCATTATTTTAAACTTTTTCTTTAAAAATATTTTTTGACCAAATCGGATTAAAAACCAAAAAAAAAATTTTTTACTTAAGCTACTTTCTGATCAGAAAATAACCAACTTCTTATTATGTTAATAATTAAAATTTTACCTAATGGACTATTTATACCTGCTCATTAATCAATAAATCTAACCTCTAAACTATGATGACATACAATTATATGTATATATGTATATGATATATCAAATCATATCATTAAAACTAGAACACACATTATACAAATATTTTTCATATACCGAATAATATGTTTGTATATTTATGCAAATGAAAATTTTATCTATGAATATATAAAACTAGAAAACCAATTTATGCTTTAATATCTTGTACATATTTGCTTTTTTTTTTTTTTATTTTCCACTTTTTTGTTTCTTTTTTGTCTTTTTTTTTTGTATTTTTTTTTTCCTAAGCAAAATCATCAAGGACATCTCGATTAAAAGTACATAAACAGAAAAAAATTTTATATACTATCATTATCTATATATTTACATTTGAACTTACATAAACTCATATATACATATATATATATATATATACAAATGTAATTTTTTTTTTTCGTGTCATTCTTGTTGTCGTAGGACATAATTATTCACATCTGCCTTACAAAAAATGCACACTCTTATATATATTAAAAGATTATACTTATCATATAACAGATATAATAATATATATGTATATTTAGAAATATCATTTACCATTATATAATATAAAAAGTGGTGTAAAATCAAATTTTATTTATCTTAAAGTTGTAAAGATTCTATACTTAAAGTTTTTTTGATATTTTTTGTTTTGGTTTTGAAATGGCGACCTAAAATCATGAGATAGTAAAAGTTTATATTGTTGTTATTTGCACCCTAAAAAAAAAAAATTTTTTTTTTTTGTTTGTTTTATTTTCTTGTAAATCTGCTGGTGTTGATTTATAAATCTTATAAGAAGAATATAAACATTATCATATTATATTTTCCTTATATATTCATATACATATGTATATTATATAAATTTTGAAAAATTTTCACCCACTTTTCTATATTTACCATAAATAAATATCATATTAGGCATATATAAGATCTTTTATTTGTTAAAGAAAAAATCTATTTTATTTTATATACTTCATTTTATCTTATTTATTTACTATAAATGAAAATATAGAAAAACTATCTGTAAAAAGTATATATATATGCATATACATATCTATAAAATAAAAACTGTATTGAACTAACTGAAATATAAAATTTGCCCTATTTTCTGAAAATATATATTCTCTTCATTTTCGTATTCATGTACATATATATATATATATATATATACATATATATGTAAATATATTTATACAATATACAATTTATAGGTACCTACATATTTGATTGTGTATACGATTATATGCTCCAAAAAAAAAAAAAAGTTTATAATTTTATATGGAAAAATTCACTATCATGCCTGGGATATTTTTTTTATATTGCGTCAGCAAAATATTTTAACGAAAAAACAAAAAAAAAAAAATTCCTTACCTAGCGTAATATTTTCGAATGAATACAGAGAATATTATTTTGAAAATAGAAAACAAAAAAGAAAATGGTTTGTGTCTAGGATATGTTGATATTAAAATGTAGGTCAGTTAGAAATAGAATATCTAGTAAATTTTTATTTTCTTTTATTATTACTAAAAATTTAAATTGAAAAAAAAGAAAAAACCAAAATGCAATGTTGCACTTTAAGAATTTTTTGAAAATCAATTATTTTAAATATTTAATAAAAACAGTAATTTGTAGAATAAAAATAAAATTTATCAACGATTTAAAAAAAATAAAAACAAGGCAGAATGTAAACTAACGGGTTTTAAAAGCCCACATTTCCTAAAGAGAATACAAACTGTTTAGAATTGTGACTTACACCAAAATTTGAAAATTATGAAAATAGGACTTAGGAAAATAGGAAATAGGAAAAAAAATGTGAAAATAGGACTTTTTTGCAATTTTGAAGGACAGTAACTTTGGAATCCTATACAACTAAAACAAACCGTTAAACACACGTAAAAATATATTACTGAATTTTTATATCTTGTCGAAGAAAAATGTGTACTGGTGCCTAAGTTGTGTTTAAAAATAGTAAATTTTCAATTTTCGAGCCCTAAATAACTCATAAACAGAGGATGGTCCAAAAAATTTTCTGAGGAAACTTATACTAATTCTTTTTTCCCTCAAAATTTCAAGGAATCTAAGTCCCTACCTAAAAGCGTGCCGGAGTTATCAAAAAAAAAAAATCAGGAAAATTTGGTTTTCACATAACGGTAAATTTAAGTACTAAATTAAAAACAATATGTCAATTTTAATATTGATTTAGAAAGCAAACAATAATTCCTGTCGAATGATGTTTTCAGATTGAAAAAATTTTAAGCAGAACATGGGGTATACACATTTAAAAATAGGGCTTTTTCTAAGTTTGAGGGGCGTAGCTCCGTAATGGGTGGAGTTACATGAAAAAGTTCTACAACATAAATTTTTTTTATGAGACCTAAATTTTTTTTTCTATCTGTAACGGTGTAGAAGTTTTGTAAAGAGACGGACGGACAGAGTGAAACTAATAAGCACATTACTTCAAATTTTGTTTTGCAAATGTGCCAAGAAGGTTAAATATTGAATTTAAATATTTAATAATTATAATTGTGATGTAAATGTCAAGGATTCAATAATATTACTACAATAAAATATTGTGTATTATTTACTGATACAGTCAAAAATGGATAAGTGCAAATTATCGTTACAGTGCAAGTGCAAATAGTGCAAATTTTCGTCTCTTTTATAAGAAAAATATAAAAAATAGGTTTAAAATAATCTGCTATAACAAACACTAATTAGGTCAACACTTGTGTGTAATGTGTCCGTATGGTACAACATTAGCGGAATTTTAATGGAAAAAGTACGCAAATTGCTTAAGAAAGTGCATAAGAGTTTGTATAAATTAAAATCAAAAACCCGAATCGAACTACAAACATTTTGTACTCATGTGCAAGAAATAAAACATATATAGAATAGACAGTTTTTTGATAAAACTTGTCCGAAAACATTTATGAGAGTAAACATTAAACAAAACACTCCAAAAAATGTTTTTATATCACATGTATTTTATCACAACGAGGAGTATATAAGAAAAATTTTGTTCACGGGATTTATAAAGTCCCTGAACCGAAATTTTAACAATATAAAAAAATTTATTTACTTATCGTTTTTAATTCTCAAAAAATAAAGAAAAAAAAAATGCTTATGAAATTTCAAAGTTAAAATTATTTAGAATTGAAAAAACTTATTGTTAAATTAGACGAACTTTTTATTTCGCAAATTGCACCTCTCCGTTTTTATTTTAGTACAAAATTGTGCTTATGTGAGGTTTAAAAATTTTGTGTGCTTACAAAAAATTTGGCATTAATACGTTTTGTAAAATGTATGTAAAGTGACACGAAGTTAATTTTGTAGTCACAGCCGGTCTAATACATTTTCTTTTAGTTATCGGTTTTAAACTGTGTTTTCGACTGCATAAGACAATCTTTAAAAACAATAACATTGTAGGTAAACTGGAACAACTCTTACCATGTCTTTATTGGAAAATTTTATATGTGATATTATAAAAATATATTAATATTTGGAAATCTGCGATTATTAAAATAATTAAATTTAAAATATTATTTTGAAATCGTTTCCCTTTTTTTTTATTATTTATTACTAAATAATAAAAATATTTAAGATATAAATTTGTTAAGTTTAATTTTCGATATTTTATTAGAAATAATCTCACTAATGGTGCAGTGCGTAAGTTACCAGTAATTTATTTCCCAATGAATGTATAGTTTTTCACATTATGTATGGTGGAAGAACCAAAATATAATACAAGAGATATTATAGAAATATTACAAAAATATTTTCGATATATGACATAGAAATTTCAAACACTATACCATATGTTCAATGCTTTTTCATTTCAATGTTTTTTCAACGAAACAAAATAATTTTATGACGTAGATACCTTTAAAAAATTTAAATAAATATCCTTTTATTTTGTGAAAATTTTCAGTCATATAGAAAAAGACTATAACCGAGGAATATAAATGTTATATAATATTTAAAATTTACATAATATTAGAAAGTATGTATGTAATAATTCATGAAATTTCAAAATAAAAAGCTGTAATGAATTCACTCCAAGATTTTAAACAAGAAAATGACAATGAAGTAAATAGAATAAAATAAGAATTTAAAAATTTGAAAATTTTAACTTTTTAATTCTCAAAATGAAAATCACTTACCATTCTAAATCTTGCAAACTAGATCTAACGTAGATCCAACGTAAACCAATACTCTAACCAATACTTTACTCACCAATAAAGTTTACATTAGTAAATCAACCAACACAGTTTACAAACCATCGAAGTTGTTAACATGGAATTTGAAATCTTTTCACAAAATTTCATGTACTTAGTTTCAATAGACACTGATGAGTTATTTTCATGTAAAGGAAGTAGTTGTATGGGAATTATTCGAACTCGTTGATCGGTCTTGCTCAATTTTAATAGCAAAACTATCAATTGTATAAAGGTAAAATTCGATTCTGAACAAGAATATATTATATACTTTGTTATATCTATCTACTTTTTCTTAAGATGTAAGAAACGTAATGCCATATTTATTATACCCTGAGAACTATGGTACACATATAAAAACTTCATGCTATAAGAAAATAGCTTATTCTTATGCGTATAGCGCAGTTGATCTAAACTCACATTGTAAACATCATAAATCACTTTCACACAAAATGCAAAAATTCGTTTCGCAAAAACTCATTTGCCAAAAAGGTTAGATGTCAAATTTTTACTTTGCAAAACATCCGATTGGCAAATTTTAAAATAACATTAAATAACATAGACGTATGTATTTGGGGAACATTTAGTTATACATATTCTGACAAAAGCGTACAGCGTTGATTTAGTAATTGATCTGATTTAAATAACTGCAATATACTTTTAATTATTCGTTTTCCATACATCTTTCATTAATAATTATTCTGGAAAAAGGGAATACTCTGATTTCGAATCCAACTCTAAAATCTCTCCTAATTCAAAATATCACATATAAATATACATAAATATTCTGGAAAAAGAAGCAACTCTGATTTTGTGACTATAACTATAAAATACCTCCAAGAGACATTTTTTTTTTTAATTTCTTGTTGAAAAAGATGTTTGCCATCCGAGTTTTGCCAAATGTTACACCTCTGTTTCTTTTATGGTAGTAAGGAAACATATTATGTAAGCAACATTAGATAATATATTTTTGTGTTTACCTTTTCTCAAAAAATCTTAATTTCATCGAATAGAATAGTTTCCTAAAATTTCATGTTACAAAATATTTCTTTTTTACAAAAATTAAAATATGCACATTCTTATATAACATTTATAAAGAATTTTCTTATATATTATATTTAAAAAAAAAAAAACTTAATTTATTGAAAGAGCTAAAAATTCGAAAACTATAAATATTATCACTTTAGGTTAGAAAAATTTATTTAAGAAAATAAAAAATTAAAATCCAAAAAATTTTAAAATTTTTCACATACAAAAATCATTTACTTAGAAGACAATTTTGTATTTAAGATCACGCACTCCAAAATCTAAACTACATAATTCATTATAATATCTGAAAAAAAAAGAAAAAAAAAAAAAAAACAAAAATGATCCCCTATACAACAGTTTTAATATAATTTTATATTATTTACAACAAAATATCCATTGTTCAAAAACCAAAATGTTTCATTATCAATTAAAGTACTTATATACTTATATACTTTATAAAATAAAATATCTTTTATTTATTCATAATGTAATTTTATATTATTATTAATAACCCTCAACTTATAAAAGGTCATAACATAAATCTTTAGTCCTTGAAGTCATATTGTTAAGAATGAATTTTTTTTTTTTCTTTTGTGTTTTGTTTTTCTGTTTTGTTTCTAATTAAAAAAAAAATTTTTTTTTTTTTAAAATTAACCTGTAATAAGTGAACAAAACACCTGAATAAATTATGTAATAAATTAAAGCCTATTATGTTTTATTGTTGTATGTACAAAACAATATACATATAAATATAATACATATATACCTACTACTTGTTTTTTTTTTTTTGGTTGTATTTATTAAAACAATTAAAAAATTTTCACCTTAAATTTTTTGTCTTCATTTTTTTCTATTATTATCGTCTTCTTTTTTTTTTCTTTTTTGTTAATCCCCTACTGATTACTTTTTTCATTGTTTTTAAATTTCTGTATACATATTTATATACTTAAATACATAAGTATACATATTATTGTTTTATTTTGAAATTTCTAAAAAAAACAAAACAAAAAAAAAAAAAGTGAATATTACCTAAATTTTTTTTTTTTTAAATATATTTTAAATCTAAAAATTTATGTATATAATTATAAATATATGTATATATGTATATAAATATTAGGTATATAATATTATGTATAATTTATACCAAAAAAAAAAAAAAAAAAATGGAATGGTATATATTTTATTCTGTATACTTATTTTATATAATTACGCAGAGAAAATCGCATTCAAAACAAAAAAAAAAAAAAAAAAACACAGGATACACACAAACTTATATATAAATTTATACACAGTTCACTACAATATACATACTTGTATTTGTGTTCATAAAAAATAAGACCTTCACTTTCTACTAGTATTACCCTCATATTGTTGAGAGAAAGAGAAAAAAAATCAGAAGGAAAATGTAAATGTAAAATTCAATTTAAAAATTATATGTATCCTTGCATTAAAGATATGCTTTTAAATTTTTGTTTTGTTTTTAAAATATCCTTTTTGTTTTTCTTTTTAAATCGTGATTATACAACAGACATACTTATAATATGTTGAAATTGTTTTACATTTCTATACAATATAAAAATATACATAATTATAAAATGTAGTTTACATACCTACATTAAATATTTTATTATAAATTTAAAATTAACACAGGATATATTTTAAATAAATTTCCCATACAATTCAAAATAAAAAAAAAAAAAACAGAAATGTCCTTGTTTGCTTGAAAGAAAATTGGGGAAATTATTCTTTGACGTCATTTATGCAGCGAAAATACAAAAAAAAAAAAAAATCATATAGAAAACTAAAATTTCTTTTCTCTTTTAGTTTAAATATAGATGCTATCCTTTACAAAAAGGATAATATTGATAGATACATATATTATATTATTTGTATTTAATTTTGATTTGTATGAATGTGTACATATATATTATATTAATAAAATAGTATCTATAAATACAATTTTGGGTATATTATTTGGGTATATATTTTGGTTTATTTTTTTTTCCTAATAATTCTATTTCTGTTAATTTAAAATTCACTTTTCTCTAAACAATTTTATTTTTTTTTTTATTCTTTTTTTTTCTTGTTGTTTTTAAATGTAACAATATACAAACAATGAATTTTATAAATAAAGGTATACTTTTATAAGATTATTTACTATATTTAAATAAAATACAATTCGATTTTATATAAAAAAAAAAAAAAAAATTTTTTTATTTCCAATAAAAAATGAATATTGGAAAATTTTTATTCTGATACTTGTAGAAATAAGTGAAGTTCTAATGGAAAAATGATCTAACTGAAAAATTTTTGTTTTTTGGGAAAATCATGAAAAATAAAATTTGAATTTAATATCTATAATTTTTTAAAGGTTTTTTTAGCCGTTTGTTAATTATAGCACATTTTAAAGTCTTAACTCTTCTCTACGAGTAAGCCTTAAAAATTAGATAATATTAAGAGCACTATAGAGAACTTTTCTACTTAGTTTTTTTAAATAGATTAAATTTATTTTCTGTTGTTTGTTATATTTTCGAATCAATCAATTTAGTCAAAAATTAAATGATAGTTCAATATTGATACAGAGCTCGCATTATAAAAAAAATCTTCTGGTATCTTAGTCCTACGATTATGTTCTGAGGTCTGTTTAGTTATATTGAGGTATAATTCTGAATAATAGGCGACATTTTAGACAACTATTTTTGCTTGTTATTTACAAGTTTTAAGTTTTTGTTATACCTAATGTTTATCCTAAAGGATTTTTCAGCGCTTGCTCTGAGTATTAGAGTTTTTGTGCTGATTTTAGTATATAAAATAGAATATTTCTCCTGCAGATTTTTAAGAACTTGCTTTTGGTATCACAAATTTTCTCCTGATGTTAGTTTGAAATTTTTAAGTTAAGATCTTTTCCATATAATTTGAAAGATTTTCTTGTCTTTTACTTTTTTGTGCAATTCGTTTCAAAATCCTGTAAAAGTGGAATTTTCTTGAGTCTGTTAAAATTTTTATTGCACAAATTCTATTTAGATCATTAAATTTCATTAGTATTTTAAACTGGCTTCTAATGCATCTTTAAAAAATTTCTTGTATAGTGCAACATGTGTCGGCAGCAACTAAACAGGTTAATATTAAATTTATCTTTGACTGATCAATTTTGAAGCAGATGATAGTAGTTGATCTTTTTCAGCTAGTGACCAATGCACTTAATCACATTAATTACTCACATTTGCATTAAGAAGTTAAGGGTTTAATCCCATTACAGTTTTTTGTAAAGTTAATCTGTTATTGCAGCTAACACCGAAGTTTTAATATAAAAATTTATTTGTTTTTGAAATAACGGTGTTCAAAAAAGTAAAGTGGGACTCTGAATATTGAATGAAAAACAATTTTTGGAAATTTTACTCTTAGATTTATTTCATTCTTAACTTTTTCTAATATATATACTAAATACTAACATTTACATATTTCATATATATATTTAATATGATTTAAATGTATGTAATATTTTGTCAAAATAAAGTAGATGAAATATTTAATATTTTATTACTTAAATCACGTATTCTAAATATAATATGTATCATGTATTCTAAATATATAGGTACTTTATATTCTAAGCATACATTTATAAATAATTTGTTAAAAGAGTGGCATTTATTTGTCTACCTTTAAAATATTGAGTCACAAACAAAATGGTATTGTCAATGGTCAAGTAAATTATGGTATACATATGTATATCCAACTAGAAGCAGATGAATTTTTCCACAGAAATAATCTTTTAGGGGGTACGGTGGTATATCTATAGAGGAATAAAAAACAAACCCCAGGAAAACAACAAAAAAAAAAAATTATTATTTTGTTTTTCTTTTCTAGTATACCGAAAAAAAAAGGAAAAAAACATTTCATCACGATTCAGTATATATGTATATATAGGCTAAAAATGTAAAATTTTTGTTCATGTATTTATTTATAAAACGAGGAAGAGTGCAGTAGAGTAGACTGTGTTAATTCTGGGATACCAGTATGAACGTAATATATCCTGTTTCTATAAAACTTGATCATCTTTTAAAAACATTCAGATGTTTTAGTACCGAACTACAGAGATATATTTATGTAAATTGTGGAGTTGTATGACAGCTACCCGAATCTATTGCGCTTAGCTTCATTAAGTTCCAAGAGATGCAAGAAGCCTGAACCGGCTGCTTTAGACCAATCAAATTTTATAAAAGTTTTTGTCATGCAACTCGACACTTTTTCACTACATTTCAGATAGCTAGCTTCAATAGACACTGAGTTATTTTCATTTAAAAAGAGAAGTTGTATGGCAACTATCCGAACCTGTCATATCATCACAACCAAATTTTACAGAAGTTGTTGCCATAAAACTGGATCATCATTTGCAAAATTTCAGATACCTAGATTGAATAGACCCTGGGTTATTTCCATTTAAAGAAAGAAGTTGTATGGCAGCTACTCGAACCCGGCGGCCGAAAATGCTGGAGTTAAATAGCAAAACTAACAATTTTGCAAAAGTGACGTAAAAAAAATGTCAGCCTCCTAGCTCCTTTATTTTTTGAGTTATCGTGCGGACGGACACTGAGTTATTTTCATTTAAAAAAAGAAGTTGTATGGCAGCTACCCGAACCCGTCGCACCAACAAAACCAAATTTTACAGAAGTTGTTGCCATAAAACTTGATCATCATTTGCAAAATTTCAGAAACCTAGCTTGAATAGATATTGAGTTATTTCTATATAAAGATAGAAGTTGTATGGCAGCTACTCGAACCCGCCGACTGAAAATGTTGGATTTAAATAGCAAAACTAAAAATTTTGCAAAAGTGACGTAAAAAAAATTTCAACCTCCTAGCTCCTTTATTTTTTGAGTTATCGTGCGGATGGACGGACGTACATGGCTTAATAGACTCAGAATTCGATTCTGAGCCGATCCATACCTTTGACACTATATCTAGCTCGACTCCTTTAAGGTGTCACAAACGTAATGGCAAATTTATTATACCCTTGAACATAGTTCATACGGGTATAAATATTTGGCAATTTGTTTCTTTTTTTTTTGTTGTTGTTTCTGAATTATTATTTTTTGTTCTAGAAACAAAAACAAAATGAATGAGGAAAATATAGGACAATAGTTTTGAATGGCTCCATGTAGTTTTGAGAACTTAAATTTTTGTTTTTTGTTTTTTTTTCATTTTAGATTATCCTTTTTGGTTATTCTATATAGTACTATTTTGTTCCATTAGATTATAAACATGATTACACTGTTATCCTTTATTATATACTTATTCTTATATTATTTTTTATTTTTTTTTTTCTTAATAGGAAAAAAAATCCACTTCAATTTAGTTTAATTTTGGAAATTTTTTTTTTTTTTTTATTAACTCGTTTGTGATGTTTTTTTTTTGTGGATAAATACTTCTAAATTTAATTTTTTATTATAGGTGTTATTATAGGTAAAAGCTTACTTTCAAAGAATATTTCCACCATAGACAGCTATTTCTTTTTCATTATTACCATTAATATGAACATTGCAGTTATATTTACAACATTTTTATATTTAGTGTTGGATCCTGTTGAAAAAAAAACAGTCTTTATAAAAAAACAACATCTTCTTTTTATTTATATTTTAATAAAATTAATACTAAAACAGAAAAGAAACAGGACATTACAAAATAAAAGGAAAGAGAATTAAAATAAGATAGAGGAAAGACAAAATACGTCTTTACCCACAATTAGAAATGCTTAAGTTAGCTGATATTTGTTGGATATAGTTAGAATTCAATTAATTTAACTAATCTATCAATCCATGCTTTTCTAATTAAAATTTATTTTCTATCTTTGTTAAAAAGTTTTTTATATTATACCTAAAGTAAGCAAAGGAGTTACTGTTTCATATTTCAATCCAATTCCGGAATTTTGAAAAATTGTCCTTTCTATTGGTCTTCTTTTAAAATGGTAAATTATATAGGTACCTTGTTTTGGATTTGAATATATCCTTTATTATTTAGGTATAGAAAGAATAGAAGTGGTATGAAGCCATTGTTATGTATTTGCAATATAATATATGTACTTATTATATCTGTAAAAGTGATGGGGCAGACTAGACTATTATTAGTCGTCTTCTTTGTTGTTAAATATCGTATTTTCTTATTAAGAACAAATTAAAACTCTTAATTCGGATTATTTTAATTTTGTTGTATATGTATTTATTTGAAAGATAGTGATTATTAGTTGTCCTATATTCGTGATTCTTAAAAATTGGCTCTCAAGTAATCTGATTTTTTTTTTAGTATATTGTCGCTAATATTAGACTAAATGGGACAAATATAACTAATTATATAGATTTAATAAGCGCCTGTTAGACCAACATTTTATATAGTTGTATAGTATAAAACTAATTTTCTATATACATTTACTTCTATTTTTGATCGGTTTAATAACGAATTAGATCCTTGTTTGCTTTTTATTAATCTGAAAAAAGTTATGATTTAGTTGTCGATAAAAGAAGAAGAAAAAGTAACAAATACGAGGTGTTTAATGTCAATGAAAAATAAAATACATTATGAGATAAGATATGATTAGGTAGCAGATTATGTTAATTAGAATCAGATATCCTTTTTTCGAACAAAATATTTAAACATCAGACTGACCCCATGCAGCTCATATGGGATCTTTAATTTTCTTATTATTTATGAATTATTAGTAGTTGTGATAATTGATAGTCTAATTTTTTTATTAGTGGATGATACTAAAATATCAATTATTAAATCATGGTTGCGATTCTCCGATTGAAAAATTTTATAAATGGTGTTTTTCAAACGGTCTAATTTTGAATATAAAACAAAAATGGGTTTCATTTTAAACACATAAGAAACTATGATATTTTAAACATATAAAGAAAAACTATGAAGTTATGGGATTACATAAAACTAATCTAATATATTAAATTTGACCATCAATTTTAAATAATTCTGTAATAGATATTGTTAGTAAAATAAAGTATCTGGAAATTATTCTTGACCATAAACTCTCTTTTAATCCTCATATTGATTTTATACTATCTAGAACTTATATCATACTTGGTCTTATCAGAATAAATTCTCTACAATTTTCGGATTCTTGTACAAATCAACACTATAATAACTGAAGAAACGACTAATGTTGAAGAACCGAACATCCCTCAAATAAAATTGAATTATATATTAAATTTAATTGTTTTAATTTTTTACTTTTATAAAATCTGTAAGGGATATTCCCAATAGATTTTGAATACATATATAAATAAATAAATAAAAGTTTTATCGATTTAAACAATTCTGGTAAAAGCGATACGACATTTATAACTGTTTTATATTGTAGACTAAAAGATTTTATACAAAGTAAAAGTTAGAATGTAAAACAAAGCAGTTTTTAAGAAAATTTTGGAAAATTAATATTTTTTTGCCTCAATTTTAAAGAAACCTGATTTAGTAAAATAAAACGTTTTATAAAGTGTTCAAAAGCAGTGTTTTAGCAGTGTTAGCCGTCAAAATAATTTCCACAATTGTCAAAGATTCAAGTATAAAAAAAGTGCAAGTACATACATATTTGAATGCGATTTTTTTATTACAAAATGTACATTAGGCGCCAGTTATAGCTTTCACGAAAATGCTTCCGAAAAATGTTTATTTTCAATTTTTTTTTGCAGCAAAGACATATAAAATTTAACAAAAGTGTTGATTTAATGATTGAATAACTTCTGAAGGATAAATAATTCAGCCTCGAATTTTTAAATTTTAAGTTAAATATTAAAAAAAAAATCAATTTTATGATTTTCTGAATTGGCAATTATTTTCCTGAACAACTGATCAGTAATTTTGCATAATGATACAAAATTGTTTTAATGACATATGTTTCATTTCCTTCCATTTCAGTTTGTCATTGACAAAAATTCTGATGCAATTCTTGACATATTTCAATATCATTTTGTATTTCAAACAGTTTACACTTAAATTTAATTTTTTGTATTATAATGTTTTTTATTTTTATTAGGTATCATTTTCTATCAATAATGAATAGATAAATTAAAATAATAAAACTTTATTTTTCAAATATTGAAATAACGATGAGAAGAATTTAAATAAATTACTTATACTTTTATTTTTATTTTGGCTTCAGTATTGTCATTTGTCATTTGACAGATAATTTTATTAACAGTTTTCTCTGATTGCTATAATCGCCTATACGGAAAAAAATGTAAGTTTTCAATGAATCGGTTTTTCCGTATACATTTCAATGAAAGCTATAACTAGTGCCTTAATATATAACATACATATATATATGTATGTATGTTTGGAATCATAATTTTTTTTTGTTTTTTTTTTGGAATCAAGAAATTTTGTATCCCATACCAATTTTTTGTAAATTAGATGTCACGGTAAAATATTACACACTAGCTATAGGTCCCCTAGTAACAATACTGACCCTGATTTCGATAGTCATTTCATAAAATTGAAAATGAAAAATTTCATTTCATTTTAATAATTTTTGCCGATTTCGATAGTCGGAGAAAATGAAGTGGAATTTAAAATTTTTTAAACCGGCAATACTTTTTATTTTGAGGTTTGGCTATAACAAAGAAAAGAAAAGCTAAGTAAAAAATGAAGTGCTAGTAAATTATTAAATAATATTGGCTAACAATAAATACTGACTTCTATAAATACCTGCTCTTATTTTGGAGTAGGCTCCTTATCTTGGGAGCAAGAAGTCGGACCAATATGATTTAAAAAACGTCGTTCCCAATACTGCAATAGAAAAAAAGTAAAAAAATTAAAAAAGGTTCCGAAAAGTGGCTCCTTAGTTTTTTGGTTCTGTTTTTTTGGGGCGGGCTTAAAAGTTTAACTTTTTTACTCATAGTCATAGGTTACTTATAAAAATGCATTATATTCACATAAATATAAATAAAATACTTCATAATTTTTTCTTAAATCCTTAATCCTTACAAGCACTCATTTAACAATTTCAAAATGAGAAAATTTGATGTGTTAAATCATAAAAACGACTATCAAAATCAGCTTCTTTTCATTTTTTATGATTTTTTTCATTTTTTATGACTATCGAAATCAAAAATTTTGTTCCTCATAAATGAACCTCATAAATGAAAATGATATGATTCCTCATAAATGAAAATTATATGACATTGAAATCAGGGCCACTATTTCCAGCTAAAAAAAAATCTCAAGCCTACTAACGGCCGACTATCGTATTATTTAGCGACAAAATTAATTTGTTTTATGATTAAATTAATAAAAAATTATTACAATTTATATTCAGTCAGTATATTAAAATCAACAATCATATAGGAGAAACCCTTTTATATATTAATATTTGAAAATTATTTAATATCTATGTAGATACATACGTAGTTGAAAAAAACTATATCATATGAATTTATCTCTGATTTTTTTTCTTTTTTTCTTTTGTAACAGATAACTGGAGCTGCACAAATAATTGTTGGTACTGCATTGCTATGGGGACACATAGGTTATTATGGAATTGCACAAAATAAATTTTGGGCACCATCAACAATATTATTGGCATTAGGGCCATTTACATTTATATTATGTTGGATGGGATGTCAAGCAACAAATCAAAAGAAAAGATGTTTATTAGGAATGGTGAGTATCTTTTTATATAAAAAAAAAAAAAAATCTAATTAAAATTTTATTTCATTTGTCTCATTAAAATTTCATAACCGTAATTAATTTCAGATTTATATAATAAAATGAATTAATTCAAGCATAAAATGTTAACATTACAGCAGTGGTTATTAAAAATAAAATTGCATGTAATGTAAACTGAAATTCAGTTATTGGTGAAACATTAATCAAATTTCGATAATTCTACTAAAAGTTATTTTTTAATCCTCGAATACTAATTGAATATATACTACTAATAGAATGAAGTTGGTTCGACCAATTCTCTTATATAAAAGCCGTAAACGTTTGCAACAATGTTTTTCATAGCAAAAACTAATGCTGTACATAACAGAAAAAAAGAATAAAAAATACTTAAAATTTATAGGGTTGGGTACGTAACCTCGAAAAAAAATTCAGAAAAAAACATCCCGAATTGAAAATCGCGAAAAATTAAAATCCCGAAAATCAAAATCTCGAAATTTCAAAATCTCGCATAGACATACATACATTATATGGATATAAATTTTTCAGAAAAGGGGAATAATCTGATTTTGAATTCAATTATTAATACTTATACAGTATACCCACATATATATACCACTTTTATTAAATTTTCACATTTCCATATGAAAAATAATTAAATTTGAAAGCCCCGTTATAAGATTATTAAAACCCTGATTTTGAATCCAACTCTAAAATCAATAGTAAAGTATGTCCATGCATAGATGTTTCCATGCAAATGAATTCAATTTTGACATTTCACTTAAAAAATTTTATACGAATTTAGACATGTTTTTGAAAAAAAAAAAAAAGATTTTTGAAGGAGTTGGTGCTACCGCCTTCAAACTCCCACTACAAAATTTTCTTTAATTTTCTTAGTGTTGTTATCTCCGTTTTTACGTTTATTTAAATTTATTCTTATTCTTATTGTGAAAAGTTAAGTATTCTTACTGATGAAGGGAACATAGTTCTCAAAAAACGTTTTTAAGATAAGTAAAAAATATAGTTAGATTAGAACAGAAAGATATTTATTTTTATTTCATTTAAAAATTAAGTGATAAAAAACCAATATTATTTCTAGATTACCAGACTGGCGTATGCTACACAGGGTTCATCTCTTTATAATTTCAATTCTTTATTATATAACTAAAAAAAAAAATAAAATTAAGAAAAATAGAAAATCTTCGTTTTTTAGAAACTTGGATTTTAGTCATATGTAATCATTAAAACATAAGTCGTTTGGACTAACCTGCTCTTTATAATTTGAAAATCAGAACACTTACCATTAATAAATATGTCTATACTTATGGGGTACGGAATACGGATGAATACTGAAATTACAAAAAAAAAAAAAAAATCAAACAGAACGATTCATTTGTGAATTGAAAGAGGGAGAGTTAAAAATATCTTATGTGTTAGTCAAATCGACTATCATTACTATTCTAAGGTTAAAGTAGCTATTAAAAACTTAATTAACGTTTTTTTTATAATGTTTTAATATGTTTTTTTTACAAATAAATTAATTTCAGGCAATATATATATGTATATATATATACAAAAAAAATTTCTAAAATTTTGAAGAATAATGGAAAAAAATGTTTTAAAATAAATTCTAGGGCAACAATTGCTTCAAAGTTATCATACAAAAATCATTGTTTGAAAAATTAAAATATTTTTTTATGCTATTAAAAAATAAATAAATTTAATATTTTTATTTTTCATTTATTATATATGCATGCATATATAGTTTAGTGCATTTTTGGTACTTGAAATTTGCATACAATTCATTGTTTGTGGATGGGCATTAGCAATGCGTGAAAATCTTCCAACTGTTGTTGAAATCTATGTTGATGATTCATTTGTGGACTTTTTAGATAAATTTTCCAGAACAAAAGTAGATAATTTGCATATGTGGAATAGAATGCAAACACAGGTTAGTTTAAATAATATAAATTTTTTATTTTTATTTAATTCAAAGTTTATTTATATTTAATTCAAAAAAAAAAAAATTGTATATTAATTTTAATTTTAATAAAAATTTATATTATATATATTTTTGTTTTGTTTTTTTTTTCAATAGTTACAATGCTGTGGTGTAGATGGTCCATTAGATTATCGACGCTTATCATTACCATGGTCATGTTGTTCACGACCAGAACATGCATTCGAAACATCCTGTGATACTCATTATAAAAGAGGTTGTTTAGCTGTTCTATCTGAACAAATAAAACTTCGTTTATTATTGGCTTGTTTTGCTGCTGGTGCAATTGCATTAATTCAAGTAAGTGGTTTAATTTAAAGTAAAAATTATGTATTATTATACATTTTTGTTTTTTTTTTTTGATGCAACACATCTTTTATTTACCATTTTTTTTTTTTTTTTGTTTTGTTTTTGACGATTAAAAGTTATTTTTTTATTATATATTTAATATAATTTAAAAGTAAAATCAAGTGTTTTTATTTTTAATTAAGGCAAAGGAAATTTTTATATAGGAGAAAAAAATTTTCTTCAATATAATGGTTTAAATCTGGTTTAAAAGTAAACTTAAAAAAAAAAAAAAATTAGTATTAAAGGAATCTAATTATCAAAAGTAAAAACTAAAATGTTTCTATTAATATTGGCATGCGTATTTTTAAAACTATATAAAGTTTTTTTTTTATTTTCTAAATTTATGTAAACTATCTTTATATTTTTTAAACTGTATCTATAATATCTTACATAAAAATAATAATAATTTAAATCTATTCTATTCTAAGCGTTTCTATTAAAAACTATATTTAAAAGAAAAACTTCTCAAAACTCGTTATTTTAACTCAAATTTAAATTATACTCAAACCAAAAGTAATTTTTAGCGGAGACAAAAACCTTTCGTTTTTATTTTTGTTTAAAGAATATATTGTTGCTTACAAATGGAAAATAAAAATATTGTACTATATGTACTAAAATTTAGTACAATTTCAATAAAGTGTAAACAATGTTGATATAATGTTGGTGGTAATATTAAAAAGTTCAATTTTGTTGGTAAACATTGTTGATAAACAATAATTATAAGTACAAAGAAGTTAAATGTATAAAAAAAACAATATAGGATAGGAATATTATAATTATTATGTACTAAAAATATATTTCTATTATTAAAATATAATATTTTACAATTTCATATTTTTAAATAAAATTTTTTTGATAGCATTTAACACCAAAAATTCTTCTTATGTTAGATTTTATTACAAGTATAAAAACCACAAGTATCTATTAAATTATTTTTTGTTTAATACTCGTTTTATTTAAATTCATATATGTAAAATTTGAATCTGCATTTTAATAATACCTTTACTCCATCTTAAATTCAAAATATTTTTAATGTATTTGGATTTATAAATATTTGTTGATACATTTTAAAATTAATATAATCGCATTCAGTACTTAACAATGATATATTTCCATATGAATTTTCCATATGAACAATCCAGTTCATAATCGGACTATGGACCATATACAAAACAATCAATAAATGCTTTTTATAAAATACACCTAAAACATATGATAAATTATACAACACCATATTTTGTATTATTCTATTACTGTATCTACAGTTAGTTATTAAAGTCTGCATAGTGTAAGAACGAAAGAAAGAATGTTTAAGAAGGAAAATTAGTGGAAAAATTTAATTGCAGTAAAAATTAGATTTAACAAAATTTCTTAAGAAAGGAATTTAAAAATGTAGAGGAATTTGGAAAAAAAAAAAAATTATTATGCCTCATGAAGTAGATACATATAATATAAAATTTCAAGAAAACTCATCTTTTCTTAAAATTTCATCATTGTATATTTGAAATGAAAGTGTACTTGTGATAAGGTATGTTAGATGAGGAATTTTGGGATCACGACGTTCGGACTTCACGAATGGATCATCACTAATAGACATTTTTTTTTTTTTGAAAATCTTTTTGGGACATAATCTTGAAAAAAGAAAATCTTACATGACAAAATCTAGAATTTTATTTTGAAATCAAATATTTTGTTCAAGATTTTTTTTTTTTTCAAAGAATATTTTTCATGCTTTCTTGTTGAAATGTTTATGCAGAAAAATACTTAAGAAGAATTTTAGAGTCGATTTCAAAATCAATGTTTCAATAAATTGTTTAGCGGTGGTTTAATACGGCAGCATAATTAACCTTTTTTTTGGTATTTTTGAAGAGCTTGTGTATATAAAAAAAATATTTAGAAAGAATTAAAGGATTTTACAGTTGGTTTCAAAATCAGGGTTTCAAATATTTGTTTAGCGAGGGTTTGGAAGGATTTTGGATCAAAATTATATACTTTTTACAAAATATTTATATATATGTATATGTATGTATATGAGAAATTCTGAATTTAGAGGGGTTTTAGATTTGGATTTAAAAGCAGCGTTATCCCCTATTTGCAGAATATTTATATACCTATACATATAAAATGTATATGTGATATTTTTAATTAGGAGACATTTTTTTTTAATTGAAATCATTATTCTTGAAATGAATTTTGAAGATATCAAAGGTGACCCTTTTCAAGATATCAGGGGTGACCCGATATTTATAAAAAATACTACAATATCGCAACTTGGTAATGCCTTAGGATAAAATCTTTCTTCAATTTTTGTAGATCCCAATTTTTGTAAGTCCGAATTAAATGAATATTTTTTTTATAAAATAAAATTAGGAGTTTTCAAAATAATCGAAATTGCATCGATCTAACATTTAAAATTTTTAATTTTTAATAATATCGCATAAATTGTATATTTCATGCACTTTTTAAAATATAAATTCATGCACAAATTTTTTTTGCTTTAACAAAAATTGTAACTTATACTTTTTTTTATAATATTTAATATTACTTTTATCTTTTTTTTTTTTTTTTTCTTATTACCTACATTTATTTTTAATTAAATTTACTTTTTTTTCTTATTTAAAAATAAAACAGAGCATTGGGGTATTTTGTGCAATACAATTAACTGTATTATTGGGTCGTAGTGAAAATGTTCAAGATATAAATAAAATAGCAAAACGTCAAAATGAAATGCTGCCATTATCAATACAAGAGAAAGGACGTCGTGATTTACCACCATCACCATTAAGTTTATCACCAACAGCACCTGGTCATCGATTATTAAAGGTATCAACAAATTTACAATTAAATTATCTTGATTAATAATTATTGAAAAAAAAAAAAAAAAAAATTAAATTAACTCACTAATTTTTAATATTTTATTTTTTTTTTTCCTTTTTTAAAAAAAAAAAAAATTTTTTTTTTTTTCTTTAAATGTTTTTATTTGAATTTTCTTTTTTTCTTTTTGTTTTTTTCTGACAACTTATGTGTTTATTTTTTTTTTTTTTTGCATTTTATTTTTGTATATGTTCAAATTAATTATTATTATATATATGTATATACTTTTTATTTTCTCTTCTTTATCTTTTAAAAATCAAAATTTTTGCTATATTAATTTTCATAATTCCAAAATACTAATTTGATCATAACTTTTTTTTCTATTTTTTTTTTTGTGTTTTTTTTTTCTATTCAATTTCACATCTTTTTTCAAAAAAAACGAATTATTTTATGATTTTTTGCGCACCATTTTACATTAACAGAAAGAAAAAAAATAAATTCAATAAAAAAAAAAATAAGAAAAAAAGAAAAAAAAAATATATAATGTACATTAAAAACATAAAATCTCATAATCTCATTAATTTTTTTTTTATTTTAAAACAAAACTCTCTTTTGTCATTTTCATCTTTTTAGACTGCTCCACCACCGCCTCCACCCACCATGCCTAAATGACAGACGATTAGTTTTTAAATTTTCAGAACACATTAAACAAAATAATAACTAAATAAATAAATAAATTAATTAATAAAAATATTCTTATTATTTACAAATTTATAATATAATAAAAACAAAAAAAAAAAAAAAAAAAAAAAAAAAAACTAAATAATAATTAAAATCTAAAAAAAAAAAAAATAAAATAAAATAAAACAAAAAAAACATTAAAATAAATTTAAAATTTAAATTCTATACAATATACATATATTAGATATTAATTAATAATTATTTATTTTTAAACAAAACTCTTCTTTTTTTTTTCTTTTTTAAATTTTTTTTTTTTTTTTTTTTTTAAATTTTCTTTCAACAGAAAAATCAGAAACATTGAACAGATAAATCAATCTCTCAGTGCATATTGAGCGATTTTAAAAATAATATTTATTAAAAGAAAAAAAAAAAAAAAAAAAATTTTTACCAATCAAAAGGGTAAAAACAATATAAAAAAAAAAAAAACAAATTTAAAATAAAAATGTAAAAGTATAAAGTGAAAATATCCTGTTTCCTTCATCAAAAACAAAAATAATAATACAAATTCATTAGAGTTCATCAAAATTTCATCAAAAATGACAAAAAAAACCAAAAAAAAAAAAAAAAAACAAAAACAATTTTATTATAGAAACATGAAAATTTATCAGATTATTAAATAATTTACGAAACCAGACACCGGAGAATCTTCTACATTCGATTTTCGTAAAGTTTTGACATTGTAATTTTATTTGAAATTTAAATGGTCGGGTTTTTTTTTTTTTGTTAAATAAATTTGAAATATTAAAACATTAAAATTTTTAAATTAATAAAAATTAATAATAAATTAAATAAAAAATGCATTTATTACAAAAAAAAAAAAATCATGTTTATTCCTTTGTTTTATTTTATTTTAATTTCTAAATTAAAATGGATATAATTTTAAAAATATTATATTTAATAGATCAAAATTAATATAAATATATCATAGATATATTAATGGATGGTTTTTAAATAGTTTAAATTATTAAAAGATAAAAAGATATTAATAAATTATTAATTAATAGAATATTAATTTCATTAATAATTAAAAAAAAATTTTTTATCATTTTAAAACTAAAATATTATTAAATAAAAATTATAATAAAAAAATTTTTAAAAATATTCAAATAAATATTTCAATGTCAAAACTTTAATCAACCAATTGGAGTTTTTAATCTTTAATTTATTTTTAAAATTTAATATAAGATAATATTATAATAATTATTATATATATAAAAAAAAAAAAAAAACAATCCACTGCTCTTGTTCTTAAATTTATATATATATAGATATTATATATATATATATATATTTATAAATTTTTTTATTTAAAAAAAAAAAAAAAATACGAAATTGTTTTTTAAGAATTTTTAAACAAAAAAAAAAAAATATTAAAATTAATTATTAATTATTTAATTTTTTTTTTAAATTTTTTTTTTCTTTTTTTTTAATAAAAAACCAAACAAAATATTAAATAAAAAACTAAAAAATAAAATTTAATTAAATTCGTAGTTAATTGTGATAGAATTTCTTGTGCGGCGAATGTAAACATTTAATTAAATAAAAAAAAAAAAAAACAATTAATAATATAATTAATAATATACAATAATTAATATATAAATTACATTAAATTTCTATTTTTATGTTTTTTTTTTATGTAAAATTTTAAATATATCGACAAAAAGAATAATTTTGATTTTCTTGGATGAATTTCGTATCAATATAATATGGTGATATTTTTTTAGATGAAAATATTTTATGATTTTAACAAAACTTGTTATTGGTAGTCAATTTTTTAAAAAAATTTTTGTTATAATTTAAAACTATGAAACATTTCATAGTTACCTATATAATATAGGAAATTAAGGAATTGTATATTTGTTTTTTAAATTTAATTTAGTTCTAAAATATTTTGAATGTCGAATATTCACTTTAACAATGTTTTTTTTTTAATAATAAATTCGAATATACATTAATATACAAACAAACATACATTAATATAAATTATGTAATTAAAACGTTTCAACGAAAATAATTAATTTTATTTACAAAAAAATTAAACTCTAACTGAATAATAAATTTTAAATAATTTGAAAATTATCAAAATTAAATTGTAAAGCAAATTCTTTTCAATTCCAAATACATAATCTATATTCTATAGTATTTCTCGCCCCTTTTGAAATTTAAAATTGAAATTGGTGAAAATCGGCTAAATTTTAACATAAATATATAAATCTGAAATTTTTTGACCAATGAATAAAACTAAAATTTCAATCTTAGGAACTTTACTCATTAAAATATTTACGAGAAAAAATACTCCTTTTCACATTAGAAGAGCACGCATCAGCTGATCAGTAGCATAACCATTTTCTAGGTAAAGAAATATGAAACGACTCCAAAAACGAATGCACAGAAAGAGATTTTTTGAAATAAAATTTAACTGATTGGTCTAGTTTCCACGTGAACTTTCAACCGATGCTCTACTATACTGTACATTTCCACTTGTATTTACTAAACAAAAATTACTTATCTATGTGTGCGTGTATAAATTTTATTTTAAAATAAAAATTAAAGCAAGAGTTATACAAAAGAGTTATACAAACAATATAAATTATTATCATTGATATTTTTCAAAGATTATCTATATAAAATGAGCCACTCTCACCACGTGACCGAATTTTTTTTTGATACTCGAAAAAAAAACAACAAAATTGAAAAAAATAGATAGTAATAAGATTTTATTATGTGAAAAGAAGACAAAAACTGATATGAAACATGAAATGTATAGAATGTGAAATTTTACTATGCGACAAAGTGTGTCAAAAGTGGAAAAGCGAAATAAATTTAAATAAATTGTATTTTTAAGTTTTAAAAACAATTTTTTTGTTTTAGATTATTTAATTCAAAAATTTAAAAACGAAACAAATACATAATTTCAAGCTGTAAAGAAATAGAAAAGTATATGGAATGAAAATAGGATTTTAAAATTTATATTTTTTAAAACGTTCATATAATTATGTTTCCGTACTAATTCCACTAAAATATTTAATAAATTTATTTTCTAAACTATCTAAATAATATCTCCATAAAATTGTCAGGAGGCCTCATTAAAATACATTTTTCATATTCAAATTTCAATAAACAATTTAAAATACTTTCGATTATTACTTTTTGCCACTATGCGCTTAAATGAAAAAAATTAAACAAAGTTCCGCCTTTAAAAATACATTGCGATTCAATTTCAAATATTTCTATATTTTGTATTATAACATAACATAAACATAGAAACAAAGTTGCGCCTTTAAAAAACTATTGTAAAAATACTACCTAAACATTATTTCGTTCATTTTCTCTTTTACAGTAATTTCAATTATAGAATGGTTTTGAAAGGAAGTAACAAATATTTTACCTATTTTTACTAATGGTTTTTTTTTTGCTTAGGTATTTGTAAAAAAATGCATTAAAATATGTAAATTAGAGTTGATCATCTTATAATAGATAACCTCTGGTTTTTACTAAAAAAAATCAAATTTTGTTTTTAGTAGGGTTTAAAAAATTGTATTCCCTACTTGCTAAAAAATGAAGAGAAAATTATGTATACTTTGAAAAATAGTGCTACACAAAAAATCTGTTTTTCAAAACGTTTTAGAATAACGTTCAGCAACAGCAACAATTATAGAATAACAGCAGCGCTTGATAAAATTTTCCACTTTTCCACTTTTTTTTATACAATGTAGCGCTAGATGAATTTTGCAGCAAGAAAATTTTACGCTAAATTATGTAGCGAGTTTTTATTGACTTTATGGGTTTACATTTATTGTCAAAAATTTTTTGTTTACTAAATTTTGTGAGAATTATTGGATTTCAAGTATATTTATAAAAATTGATAAATTGAGAGATAAAAAATATAAGATTTAAGAAACAAAAATACGATTTAAATAAAATAAAAATATACGAAATGTCATTTAATTTTGCTGCAAATCGTTAAGTACAAACATGTAGCGCTAAATGCTACACCGCTGCAATTTTATATAGAGCTAGATTCTCCTGTACGCGACCATATATACATATATATCTACTAAAAAAATAAATAAATAAATAGGTACATAAAATATGTACATAAATATTTACAAAATTAAAATGTTGAATATAAAATCAACATCCGACTTGCTTTGTTATATAAATCTATCCTAGATTTGATGTTGTCAGTTCGATCATTCAATTTCTTGAAATAACAATAAAACACACTATCGCATTTACAAACGAAAAAAAAAAAAGTGATGTAAAAATATCTTAATATGAAAGCTGAACTCTTGCAACAAAAAATTCAAGCAGCGTGCTACTCTAATGTGAAAACCCACAAAATTAACATGATTTCAATTGTCTGCGTTCCTTTTACACAAAAAGAGTAGTTGAAAGTAGTTGGGAGTAGAAAAGAGTACTCTACTCTGTAAAAGAAACGCAAACTTAAATCTCTACTATGACTCTTCATTAACTCAGGTCAACAGGTTATATGTATGTATGTATGTATGTATGTATCACTATACAAAAATATACAGCTTTAAAATAAGAATGTGTGAATCTCATCGCGTTTCAATAATAAGTTAATTAATTTTATTTAATTTTAATTCAATTTATCGATTCATCGATTTAATAATATTTAAACTCTAAAAAAAAAAAAATAATTACATTAAATTAAAAAAAAAAAAATACCAATTAAAAATATTAAATCATAATAAATAACAATATAAAAAAAAAAAAAGTTAAATGTTCACTTTTTAACTTAAATCTTAAACTTAAAATAAAATAAAATAAAACAAAATAAATAATACATATTATACAATAATGTTTACATTCTGCTCGCTTCTTTTTATGATGTTCAATCCTTTTTAAATCTAATTATATAATATATATATATAACAAAAAAGAAAAAAAAAAAACAAAAACAAAACATGTTTAAATATATATACATATAAAGAAAAATAAAAACAAAAAAAAAACCAAACGAACGACCGAACAAGCAAAATAAATAGGGAAAGACGATAACAAAGAATTGTAAAAACAAACAGTAAAAAAAAAAACAAAAACAAACAAACAAATGAAAATAAATATATAAAGTATATAAAAAGAAGAATATTAGAAAAAAAAGAAAAAAAAAATTAATATAAAATAAAATAGTTATGTAGTTTTTCTAAAATATGAAATGAAATGATATGAAATAGGAGTGAAAGAGAAAGTTGATGATAAGCTGTGTATATGCATATTCATATAATAATATTACAAAAAAAAAACACCATTAATACCATACATAAAAAAAAAAAAATAATAATGAATTATAAGAAAAGTCTTTACTTTATTGTATTGTACTTTTGTTTTTTTTTTTTTCTATATATAGGAAAGAGGTGTTAATATCGATAAGTATAAAATATTAAAGTATTTTACTTCATATTTTATATTAAATAAAGAACATTAAAAAAATTAAACAATTTAAATAAAATATATAAATAATTTTTTCAATTATAATCAATTAATCATTAAATCAAAATCTATACTTATTTAAAAAAAAAAATACAACAACTGTTGATTGATTGAAGAAAAAAAAAAAAAAAAAAAAAACGAATAATCTTTTCTATATACTTTAATTTATTCCTAAATTTTTATTTAGTTTTAAAAAAAATTTAAACTTTAGAAATTTTAATTAAAAAAAAAAAACAAAATGAAAGAATATTATATATTATAAATCTTAATCATAAGTTAAATAAAAACATATAAAATTTTTCTGTAAACAAAAAAAAAAGAAAAAAATATTTGCTCGTCTCTTGTATAAAAAAAAAAAACTTAAAAATTTTTTAAAATATAGTCTGATTTTAAAAAAAACAAAAATTTAGTGTTCATTTTAATTAAGATTAAAAAAAAAATAACAAATTTTTTTTTTTTTTTTTGAATTATTCTTAAAAATGAATGTAAAATATAAAAAAAAAATCAAACAAAAATTATAATTGGCAAAAAGAAAAAATAATAATATTTAATTTAAATCAAATTTAAAAGTATTAATTAATATCTTCTATATTTAGAGCAAATTTAAATAAAAAAAAAAAAATTATAAAACAAAAATTAGATATCGAATATAAAATCGAAAATATTGAGAAATTGATTGGTATTCATAAAGTTTTGAAGCTTGCAAAATTAAAGTTTTGTTTTCCTATCATTTAAATATTACCGTAAACTAATACCGTAAGAATTGTGATTATTCATTATTAGATCAATTTTAAATAACATGATACATAACATATATGATTTTTTTAAAAATAAAAATATTATAACCTCTTAAAAATCAGAACCTAAATATACCAAACAATATATTGTAGTTCAAAAACTACACTTTGTAAAATAAGTAAATAATACAATAACACATTAGATTTATTTTGACACAAGCGCTACCCACAACAAATAATAACATTTTGTACGTCATATTGAATTGTTATAATTGATACATACATTTATGTATGTATTATGTATTAAGGTTATGTTTAAAATTAAAATAATTATCTTATTTTTTTTAAATACCTATTTAAAATATATAATGCAAAATAGCCAATAAAAAAATTTGTTAAGGTCACTTTAAATCAATCATCTGTGAACTCCAAAAGGACGCTTTAAACAAAAAAAAAAAAATTAAAGAAATTGAAAAGTACGGGTCTCATCGGAAATGTCAAAAAAGTATATTTGATTTCGTCAAAATCGAAAAAAATTAAAAGTATAAACAGAATGATGTCGATTTTCCGTGGCGCAATGTCAAAATTCAAATCGCCACTGTTTATTTAAATTTAAGACCCCGCATCGATGTCGGAAAATCGTTGGCGACAAAATAATTTTAATTTATATTTCGACAATCGATTTTTATTTGATGACAACTATTTTTTTTGTTTGTGACATAATGACATTTAGAAATTAAATTAGAATTTATTGTTTAACAAGATGGAAGAGATTAGAGAAGCTAATAAAGGAAGAAAAATTGTGCGAAGTTATTTACAATTTAAAACACCCACATTACAAAAATGTAATAAATAAGACAGAAGTAAATTAAATGAAGAAATATTCATTCTGGTTAATTTGAAAAAATGTTCTTCATCTTTTTCTTTCATTTGCAAAAAGCCTTTATTAAAAAATCCTTCTTCTTCACGAGTCTCATTAATTTCTCTTACCCACCATCGTCGTTTAAATTTTTTTTGCATTTCAGTAACAATTGCAAGAATAAAAATTTTTAAAAGTTTCAATTTTTGAATTTACCTTGCTTATATTTTTTGTAAAATAATAGATTTGACATTAACAGCTGATTTCGCCATAGCTGTTTCTGACATTATTCTCTTTAAGCAGCGGAATTCCGTTGCCGCCGCCCTTTGTCGACATTATTCTGTTTAAAACTTTTAAGTTTTAACGTTAAAGTAAAACAACGTTAAAGTTTAAAACTTTCCTATATTCGTTCATTATTCAACAAAAAAAGCTCAAAAAACCAAAGAATCGGAACGGGTGCACAGAAAATTTTTAATGCTTATATTTTGACTGATATTTCAGTATTTACAACGTTGCAAACACATTGCTAAACGATTTTCGATCATAGCACATCGTCAAATTTTTGTTTTTGACATTTCAGATCATGAAACAATCTATTGAACACATCGCAAATGAATTTCCAATGCGAGAGATACTGCTAAAATACTGAACTAAACTGTTACTAAAGAAATAATGTCCATATGCAGTTTTAGCTTTAGCTGTCTTCTGCCCAATTTGTAACAAAGTTCACAAGTAGTTAATTAATTTACTTTCAGTATTATTAGTTATTTATTTATTTCAAAAAGTTCAAATTTCCTTAAACTAGTTTTATATAGTTTAAATATGATTTAATTTTTCACCTATGAATTTATTTGTTACCCTACATTTAATTTTATTTACAATAAAATGTGTATTCATCTGGAAAAGAAGGAAAAGATCCTTGTAATAAGAGAGTAAGAGTTCTTATGATAAAACTTAATATTAACTAGTCTACAGCTTCAAAAATTAAATGGGTTTTGTTTTTAATTTCCCATATATTTTTTAAAAATATTTCTTTAAAACAAAATCCAGATTTCGTCCATGGAATTTCGATTTTTGTATTGATTATTTAAAATTTTTTTTCATAACACGTGATTTATTTTTGTAACTGTCAAATAATAAACATTTAAATAAAAGTACGTTTATAAACTTGGAAATTGAGTTGGCTTAAAACGTAATTTGACATATTTATATTGTGATAAAGTTTATACTTAAAAAAAAAACAGGTGTATACAATGGAGATTTTGAAAAAATTAATAATTTTGGCATTAAATGCTAAAAAGGAAAAAGAATTATTTTATAGAAAAAAAGGGGAATTCTTATTAAAAAACGCAAAATGTTATTAAAAAGAAAGCATTCTTAAATACAACAATAAGGAACCACATATTTTTTTATACGTTCTTTTTTCTATTTTATTTTTTTAAATATAAAACAAATAATAAATAGAAATTTTAATTCTTGATCTGATAACAAAACTTTTGTTTTGATTTTTTGACAAACTCAGAAAAACAACAAGGATTATGAAAATTTTTTTAAAATACATAATCAAAACTCGAAATTTCATGGACGGAAATAGTTAATTTCCAGGTGATTTTCAAGAACTATATGGATTTTGTTTGACAGATATTTTTTTTCAAAATATATGGGAAAAATCAGTTTTCGAAATTAACTCGATTTCTCAAAATCAAGAGATTGTAAACGTACTATTGTCATAAACAATAAAAATGTACTTCATTTTTATTTAGTACTTTTTGAAATTAACTTTAAAACATTATTACTTATAAACTGTATCAATATGTCAGATTTTCTTCTTGATTTTCAAAAATGATTGTAATATATCTTAAAATTAACTTAATTAGATGCATGATAGATTATCTATTTAATTTCGTAGTTTCTAAACAAGGTATCTATTAATAAAAGAATAATAATTGTTTTACATTTGAAAACTTATGAAATGCAAAAAAAAAAAAAAAAAAACAAAAACATGAAATATCAAAAACATAACCTATCAATTAAAAAAAAAGTATAATTACTATAATTTAATTCCCTTCCTTAATTTTATTTTATTAAATTAATGAACTGTTTTACTTACTTTTATGATTGAAATTGGTGCAAATCCTACTTGGATGATTAAAAAGATTTAAATTTCAATTTAATTTTTTTTTTTATAAATATTCGCTTTACAATATATGTATGTATGCACACTTATGAACATTTTTAAGTAGAGTGCAGCTATATACATATGTATAAGCTTATTTACTTTACACATTGACATAATTTAAAAAAATATTGAAACTTTAAAACTTATTACAGCTATAGAATATCTGTATCACAAACTCGTTTAAACTGATTTAAGTGTCCATCTGCAGCCCCTATCTTCCAGTACCGTATCTAAAAGTAACTTTAAACAGTTTAAACTAGAGTATTTATAAACATTTTTTCATAATCTTAATATTTAATGTTTTACATCTAATTTGTATTTGTTTAAGTTATGCAATAAAATGATGGAATGACATTAAAATGGGCGATAGATTTTTATAATGAATTTAAAATTTTTGTTAAAACTTTATGAATACAAATACAATTGATATCTCACATCTGATGTTTAGTATATTTTAGTATTTTTTTTAAATTTTTTTTTTTTTTTTAGTTTTATTAAAAAAAAAAAAAAAAACAAAAAATAGTGTAGACCAAATAAATACATGCATATAATATATTTTTCTATATTAATTTTTTTTTTTAAATAGTGTCATTTATATATAAAAAGAAAAACAAGAAAAAAAAAAGAAAAGAAAACAGGAAAGAATTGAAGTAATAGACTTTTTCTCTTTTAATTAACATTCCTATAAACAAATTTAATATAATAAATTAATAAAAAATTAATAATTTCATTCATTAATAAATTTGTTTTTTTTTTTTTTTTGTTGTCGTCTTATAACCAAATAATTCATTGAATCTGTACTTAAATATAAATAAATCATGGTACTGTAAATATTTCAAAGTAAAAATTTTTGTTTTTAATTTAAAATTCATTTCATTGTTAAAAAAAAAAAAAAAAAATTAATTTAAAATTCAACTCAATCATGTAACATGTATCTACGTTTTATTCATTTTTCGTATATATATATATATATATTGTGTTTTGTATTGTAGAATTAAAATAAAATTTTTAAAAACAATAATTATAAAAGTTTAATATTGTAAAGTTTAATTTGGTACAGGATTTTTATAAAAAAAAAAAAAAAAAACAGAAAAATACCCTACAATAATATTTCATAATTCATTATAATAAACAATTCCTTATAATAAACAATTAATATTCATTGCAAGATAATTTCTATTCAATTCACAAAAATCTTTATAATTTATTAATAATTGGCAATTCTACTGTTGTTTTTGTTTTTGTTTTGGGTTTTTTTTTTTTTTTTTGTGAATTGTATTAATTGCATTGAAACGTTTTTATATTAACTCTTGCAAAACACAATGATTTTTTTTTTTAATTTAAATTCTTTTTTTTTTATCCTTTCAGAATTACTCATAATAAAAACATTAAAATCGTTCAATTCATCATAAAAATGCAATTTTTTTTTTTTTTTTTTTAACATTAATATCAGATATTTGCTATTTTAAAATCATTTTTAAAGCAAAAAAAAAAAAAAAAACAATTTCATATGCGCAAAAGACCAATCAATGCTTTTTTTTTCTGTTTTTAATTTTTAATCTTATTAAATTTTCTTTTTTTGTTGTTTTTTGAGATTATTGTCCTGTTTTTTTTTTTCCAAAATTTAAAAAAAAAATCTTTTATATAAAATTACAATTTATAAATTATATTCTTAATATTTACTTCTCTTTACTATAAAAAAAAAAAAAAATATTAATTAAAACCATAAAAAAAAAAAAAAAAAAATTGCATATAAAGTAAATAATAAATAAATAGAAAAAAACAAAAAAAATTAATCCAAATATAATAAATAAACAGTTTTTTTTTTTTTTTGTTATTAAATTTAATAACAAATATCCAATAAAACCAACCAACATTTAAATATTAAAGAAAAAACAAAAAAAGGTTTCACTAAATCAAAATAACTGATTTACTTTGTTTTTTTTTTTTTTTTTTTTTCGGAAAAATATAAAAAACCAAATCTTTTTTTTTTTTTTCTGAAATTTAATTTTTAATTCTACTTTAATTTATTTTTCCTGTAATTTTTATTCTACTTTTTTATGTTTTGTGTTGTTGTTGTTTTTTCTTCTAATTTTATTCTAATTATTCAGGTAAATATAGGAAGTTGTTGTTTCAAGAAGAAAGAAAATGATTCAAAGCAAAAGAATTCATCCAAAAAATAAAATAAAATTTTATTAAAAAAAAAATAAACCAAATTAAAAAAAAAAATTATTCATGTCCATGTATTTGAATTGCCAATACTATTACAAAATACAAAACAAAAAAATACCGTATATATACAACAAAATAAAACACAATAAATTTATTTAAATTAAATACAATAATTTAACAATGAACAAAAAAAACAACCAATAAAAACAACTAAAACCATAATATGTATATATATATAGAGAAGAGTATGTGTGTGACACATTATAAAATTTTAAAGGACTGAACCTAATTGAAAGAAATACTAAAGTAAGCAAAATAAATATTTCATAAATATAAAAATAACGGCATTATCCCTTCTCAAATCTTACAAAAAGTTTACAATAATATGTATTGTATCGAATGCATAAAACTAAGCTTAAACTCAAATCTAACTTTTCTAAACAAAAACTAGAAATACAGAGCTCTGTTGCACCTAAACATTTATCACTAATCAAATAATCAAATAAATATTTTTTTGATAAGTTTTCTTATTGCACCAAAATCAATAAACTATTGATTAGTAACTCAATAAAGTATTGATTAGTAAAAAAAAACACTTACTTATCAAAAAAAAAATGATTATATGATTAGTATATAAGTGGTTGATGCAATAGGTCCGAGGTATAGTTTTTATTTGAAAAAGTCAGGTTTAAGTTTAAGCTCAGTTTTATGCATACGAACCAATTATTATGTTATATTGTACTTATTTTTGCAATTTATATCAATTATCTTTAGTCCTATATAAATATAGATTTCTTTAATGTTAATCTCTCTTTCTCTCTCTCTATATATATATATATGTATGTGTGTTTGTATGTATGTATAAAACTACTTTATTAAATATATTATAATAATATTTTTCGAATATTCTTTATATATTTTAGATTTTTAAACAAATTAATAAAATAACAAAAAAAAAAAGGGAATTTATCATTATAAAAAATTTCTCTCTTTTTTTTTTTTTTTTTTTTTAAAGCTTAGAAGGTTATATATTTATTCACAAAAGATATTTTTTAATTAGATGAAAATATTAAAAAAAAAAAAAAAAAAAACTGCCATTAGAGGAAAAACCTTAAAGACAAACAAATTTATATGTATATATAATTATTATGTATATACCAAATAAATAGAAGAAGCACATACTTGCCATTATAATTGTACTAAAGAAAAAAAAAAAAAATTTTTAAATAATTAACAAAAAAAAACTACCAAAATTTTATAATTTTAAACTCTTTTGGCAAAATTATACGATTAATATATGGTAAAAACTATATGTAGCTATTTATAAATTGTTACAAATGAATCAAATTAAGGATAACAAAAAAAAAAAAAAAAAATTAAAAAGTATTAATGAATCTATTTTAATGAAAATCAAGTAAATAATTTACTTAAAAACGGTCTAAGTGTGGTATCAATTAAAAAGGAATTAATTAAATATTTAAAATTTTCAAATTTAATACTTCAAATATTTTAATTTTCTTTTTAAAAAAAAAAAATACTTATTTTATTTCGTGTTATTTTTGAAAAAAAAAAAAAAAAATTAAATTTTCTTAATTTCTTAGGATTAAATTCATTTTGAACCGTTATCTTACTCTTTATATTAATATATCCATTATATCCTTAAATTCCTTGTAAATTTGTATGATTTGAAAAAAAGAAAATATTTTATACTTATCACTATATACAGCTTTTTAATAGAAATTAAAAAAAAAAAAAAAAAATTCACTGTCAAAAAGGAATCCTTATTTTTTTTTGTTTTTTGTTTCAAAACTAATGACAGACAAAATTTAAAAGAATATTTCAATAAAAAAACAAATTAATTAATTAATTAAAACAAAAAAATAAGAAAAAAAAATAAACATTTCAAAAACCATTTCAAAAAAAAAAAAAATAGATAAAATAAAACAAAAAAAATAAAATAAATAAATAAAATAGAAGAAGTATTTTTCTAAAAACAAAAAATCTTAATACAAAAGTAATTTATTAACAAAAAAAAAAAAAAATATATATATATATATATATAATTATAAAAAAATGTTACTTAAAAAAATTCACAATCCTTACAAAAAAAAAAAAAAAAAATTAAAAAAAAAAGAAAAATAACAAAGAGTTTTCCTTTTTGATTTTTTCTTTTTTTTTTTTTTTTTTTGTTATAATTTTATTATAGACAATTAATTATACATTAAATATAATATATTAAATAGATATATATATGTATAAATATGTATATATATATACATATATATAGAACAAAAGAAAATTATATTATGTATAAATGTAAACTTAATTACTTTCTATATATATTGAACAAAAAAAAAAAAAAACAAAAAAAAAAAACAAAAACAAAGAAAAACGTAAGTAAATTAAAAAAATATTAATACAAATAAAACAAAAAAAAATAAAAATCTTCACAAAAATATTTAAATTAAATAAAAAGAAAAAAAAAAAAAACAAAAAATGACAAAAAAGTTAAAAGATATTTTAAAAAAAATAATTACTGTTAATATTTTGCCGTTTATGGGCATTTATATTAATAATATTAATAAATAAATAATAAATATTTTCTTCATTTCATTTTATTCATTTTTTTATTTTACCTTAATGATTTTAATTTATATAATACATAGAATTCATTAAATTTTTTTATATGTATATATTATTATCTAAAGGAGGTGTAAAATAATTAATAATATTAATTATTGTTTTTTTTTTTTTTTTTTTTTTTTTGATACAAATATATTAATTAATTAATATTAATGTATATTATTAATTAATAAAGAGATTATTAATTAGTAGTTAGTATATTAATTATTATATTATGTAACAAATATTTATTTTTTTAACTGATAAAAATTATTTTCGAATTCGATTTATAAAATAAATTCATATTATAAATTGTATTATATTCCTTCTGATTTGTAAAAATATATGGATTTTTTCTATACCTATAATCATATTTGTATAACTGTTTGATTAATGCGTTATAAAATGTAAGAAATTTATAACGTTTCTATATGTGTGATATACAATATAAAAATATATCTAATAATGTAACACTACTACGAATCTATTTTGTAAAAATAAAATAATGTCATTCGAGATTTAAATTGATAAAATTAAATATAAACAAAAAACTTTTAGGATTTTGTATAGCGATCCTAAGAACCTATCACATGAACCCATGAACCTGAAAAGAAAATAATTTTAAAATTTTTAATTTTACTCTTGTTAAAACACTTTTTATTTTTATTTTCTATTTAAAAATATTTTCTACTTTTAATATACTCCTTCAGTCAATCAATTTTTATATTAATTAACCCCCTTTTTTTTTTAAAAAATTACTATTCTTGATTATTCATTCACATGACAGATCTTTTCACAAAATTAGAATCATTAAGGTAATTAAAAATTTAAGAGGTTTTTATTTTTAAAATTAAACGTATAAAAAAACATAAAACGTAAATTTAAAATTTATTATAAAATAAATAACACAGAATTACAAAAAAAAAAAAAAAACAATGAATTCAAACTCCAAATTAAATATTTAAAACAAAAAAAAAAAACTTATAATACAAAAAAAAAAAAAAACTTTTGGCTATTAATAAAAAAAAAAAAAAAACAAAAACGTTGTGTTAGTGTAAAAAAAAACAAAAAAAGTCATAAATTTAATGAAGAGAATATTTTGATCAAAAATAATGTACTTAAAAACACAAAAAAAAAAAAAAATTACAAATGTTATGAAAATTGTACTTATATATATACTTATTATATATATATTATAAATATTATATTTAAATTATATTAATTATACATGTACAAATATTATTATATAGTTATTAAAATTTAAAACAAAACTAAATAACAAAAAAAAAAAATTGATTATAAAATTTTAAAAAATAAGAAAAATAAATGATAAAAAAAAAAAAATGAAAGAGAAAAACTACCACTTATATTATGTAGAGTTTAGCTTCACTTATTGACCAAAATTCCAACAACAAAAAAAAAAAAAAAAAATGTATTATAAAATAAAAATTTAAATGATATTTAAAAATACAAATTGAAAAAAAAACAAAAATTTAAAACAAAATTAAAAAAAAAAACTATTATAAAAAAATAAAAAACAAAAAAAAAAAACCTTAAAAAATTCGGTGAAATGTTCAAATAATATTTTTTAAAAAATGTTATAATTTTGAAATATTTTTCAAATATAATAATTATTTAAGTTTTATGTTAAAATTTAAATTAATCATAAAAAAAAAAACAAAAATTAAAATGAAAAATAAGAAGTGAGGAAAATATATAATAGATATAATGAAAAAAAAATATATAAAACACAGTATATTTGATTGTATTGAAAATTTAAATTTTTAAATAAGTTTTTTTTTTTTTTTTTTTTTTTATATTATCTATATATTGTATAAAAAAAAAATATATATATATATATATATGTATATATTTAAATATTCCTAAAATCAAAAAAAAAAAAAAAAAAATTTACTTTCCACAAAATTCAATAAATAAAAATGAAAAAAGAAAACTATTAAAAACTGATGATAATCTCAAAAGATTTTTTTTGTTTTTATATTTAAAAGGTATTTATTTTTTACATTAATTTTTTTTTTTCTTTTTTTATTATTTTCTTTTGGCTACCTTGTACTTAATCCTTAAATTTTTATATAAATTTGCTTTATATTATTTAATTTATCCTATAATATAATTGTTTTTTTTTTTTTTTTTTTGTAGGATTTAAAATTTTTTGAATAAAAGAAAAAAAAAAAAATAGCGATTGCATACTTTTAGGATTTTGTTCTTGAAATTTTGAAAATTTACGATCTAATTTTGTAAATATATTAGATATTTAATTATGGATATCATTTATTATTCATTATGAAATATTCAATATGTTTATTAAAATTAACACAAATTTAAATGTTTTTTTCTATTGTTCTCTTTATTTTTTTTGTTTTGTGGAATTAAAAATTATATAAATTGAGGCATAAAAATCATTTGATTTTTTAATTAATATTAATATTAATTATTTAATTAATATTGACATCTTTAATTTAGATTTTTATTAATTCTAGTCGAAAATTAAAGCTATATATTCAGTATCCTATTAATAGGTAATCAATGTTTTTTTTTTCTTTTTTTTTTTGTTTTAAATTTCTCAAAGTATGTTAAAAAATTTTTTTATTCAAACAAATTTTAAATTCTTAAACACATGAATTGGCGATCTTATGACATATAATTTATTTATTTTACAAATATTTTTAAATTAAATTATATTTATAATTAAGTTTTTTTTTCTTTTTTTTTTTTTATATATATATTATTTTTATATTATTATTTTTAAAACTTAAAAAAATTTCATTAATTATTAATTTATATTAAATAGAATTTTTAATTATAAAAAAAGAATGTATTAATATTTTATATTTTTTAATATTATTGTATGATTTAAAATTAAATATAATTTTTTTTTTATTATTATTATTATTATTATTACTTGTAATTGTATTTTTTAAAGAAAACAAACACAAAATAATAAAAAAAAAACAAAAAAAAAATAAAAATTTTAATTAAAATTTATTTTACGAATTTTAAGGTCAATTAAAAAAAAAAATTAAAAAAAAAAAAAAAATATTAAAAAACAAAAATAAGTCTTTTTTTGCTCTGTAGTTTTATTTGTCTTTTTTCTTTCTTTTTGTATGTTTACAGATCACAGTTTTGTAATCCATTAATCCATGAATCACAAATATCAGAATCAAATAGAATTGTTCTAGAGTTCTAAATCTTAAAAAAAAAAAAAAAAACAAAAAAAAAAACAAAAAAAAAAAAAATTAGTTTTCTATTTCAGACAATTTTCCGCGTTATATGTACCAATAGATACCACTTACCTATAAGCATTAACTTTTGATATCAAAAACAAATGAAAAAAAAATAAACAAAAAAAAAAAACTGTTTTTTTTTCATTTTCTTTTTCTTTTTTTTTTAAATAAAACAAAAAATTTTTTTTATATTTATGTTTCTAATGTAAATTTTGTTCAAAATAAAATTAAAAATTTTCCGAAATTTTAATTATTACATTTTTTTTAATTGGTATTATTTGAAGATTGCTGTATGTACTATACACTTTCTAAAAAAAAAAAAAAAAAAAAACTGACAAAAGATTTTATTCCTTTCATTTTGTCTGTCCATATTCCAAAATTACTTTAATTTTCAGGTTAAAAAAAAATTATTTTTACAGATTTAAATGGTAAGTGAGTATAAAATGTATCTCTAAAATGCAAAATTTAAGAAATATTTCACAATATCCTTATATATTTTTTTTTCGTCTTGGAAAATGAACATTGAGCGAATTCTTTATTGTCATAATGTCATATGACACGACGCAAATATTGCTGAAACAAAATTATTGATCAACAATATATATTTTAAAGAGTTAATTTGAGAATTTTATTAAAACGAGAATATTGAAATGAAATATTTAAAATTTAAAAAAAAAATTAGCAGTCTTGTAAGAGTTTCGCTCATTTTGCTCCTTTTCGTTTAAGAATAAAAAACCAAACTACAAACAAACAAAGAAAATTTGACATTTTGGTTTTAAAATTTTTAAAAGAGGAAATTTTCATAGAATGCATAAATGATAGCATAAATAGCAACAATAGAAATCAAGTCATTAGCAAAAGAAAATTAACGAAGGCAGTGTCGATGGCAATAGTAAATTTGAAACTTTAACAAATGTTCGGTTTATGAAAATAAAGAATTTGCCCATTGTGAATTATAAAACAGAAAGAGGGAGAGTTTTAGAAATTAGACCTTAATTATTGACACAATTATATCTAAAGGTGTATAAATATATATATGTACCCATATTTTTCCAGCACAGTTTTTGAGTATCTCAGAAATGTACAAAACCTAAATGTTTTCACAACAACAAAAAAACTTTTTATGGGAAAAACTTCTTATAAAAGAAAAAAAAGGTAAGTTAATGTAAAGTTTATCATTAAGTAAGTGTTAAAACAATTTTAGTTATGAAAAGATTTTGTATACAGGATTTAATATAAACTCCTATCGTGATCTGAGCCAATTAAATATTGAAAAAATTTATCAATGTCAATAATTATGTCCGTATCACGATTTTAAATATATATAACTTATTTTTCTATTGTGAATAGTTATTAAAAAAAATATAACTTTTGTTGTTGGTTGTTTGAAGTTTATGATATTTTCATTTAAATAAAAGAAATTTAAACGTTAAAAGTTTAAAATATTGTTTTTCACCTTTTTTGTTAGAAGATGAAAGTGACGAACGAATGAGAACAATATTATAGAAAAAGTATTAGAGATGTATGAAATCGTTTAGAACTGGATACGCTAACGTACATTTTTTAGATACTATACCTCTTAATTAACGGTGTCCCAACGTTTAACTGAAGTTTCCTAAAGACCTTAATTTATTGAAAAAGAAAGCAAATAACTAGGTTAATTGTTAAGAAACGACCAAAATGATTAACATTCTCAATATCAATTTTTATAAGATAATTGGCAGTTGCTTAAAATAATTCACAATCGGTCAATCATTATTGTTGACTATTTTTTGTGGCTATAGGCTATACTAAATTCTTTTTTCTCTTTGGATAAGAATGGTGAGAATCATCGAAAAATACTGTACACAGTTACGTTACAGTTATCTGTCTCGTAATTATATGTGAGACTTTAATTCACTAAAAACATCAGTTTCGTCTTAAAAGATTAAAACTAATTTTACAGGTTAACCATTAATTTTACGTGGAGATACTAAATGGAAAAATTAATTGATGGCTACCAATTTTTAATTAAAAATATTGATGTTCATGATAACCACCGTCCACCATAAAGGTTGAAGAAATCCTATTCAAGATTAATATCCTCAATGAAAAGTTGTAAATGAAAATTCTATAATATTCGTTTATTCATTAGATTTGTGAGTTTATTTTAATTATTTAATATGTTGTATTTATTTGTTCTAAATTTATATCAAATGTGATTTTAATTTTGACACCTTTATCTTACGAACTAAATAAATATGTAGAATTATTCAATATAGAGTTTTTATTTTTCAATTCTTTCCATTTGAAAATAAAAAATCTTAAAAAAATAAACAAACGTCTCGAATTGATTTAAAAAATAACAGCAATTATATTATTTTATGGCATTACTAGCCTCCTTATGACTTTTTCGTCATCTCTGATGTAAATATAGGTAAAGAAAGTATTCAACAGAATTTGACTTTAAAATGCTAGGAAACTCTTTTTCCAGTACTGCATCACAGTGTTAGCTGGATCAGGTTCAATTAATGACGGAGTGTTCTTTGCATCATAAGTTTAAAACCATGTACAAATATATTTTTTCCCAGGTAATTTATGCTGATTCTTAAACATTTTTGTCCATCAAAAATTTTACATAACAGTAAATTTCTATACTAAATTGAAGAAAATAACGTAATTTCTTTTTTCCTAGTGGAGCTGGGGAACTTTCACAGGCATCAAGAATTTTATCTTGGTAGTGTCAGATTCTTACTGACTAAACCCACCTCCCACTTTAGCCAATATGGGATAAAACCCTTACCTGTTAACGCAGTATATTGGCTAGGGAGTAGGGATAGAAAATGGATGTGGAAACATTAAATTGGAAGTAGGATTGCAAGGAAACAATGAATCCGCCTACATGTATGTATGTGTAAAAGTAAATAAAAAATTATACCTACACTTTTTCCACAATATATATGAACATGCCAGATTTTAAATTAGAAAAGATTTCATATTTGATGTCAAAATCAGGATTTCAGTCATTTGTTTAATAGAATTTTTGTTGGATGATTGGAGGTGGCAGCGTTATTTTAAAAGTTTTGTTATTGAAATATGTATGTATCTATGTATTTAATATTATTACAGGAATAGAATTTAATACTATAGTTTGTTTTTTCATATTTTGATTGTTATTTAAGGGGTATAAATGATACTGTTACCTTTTGATGAAGATCTATTGTGATTTTTGTCTCTACTTATAATACTGCCTTTAAGAAAGTAAACTTTTGTATTGATGTTTCATTGCGGGTTCATTGCTGGTTCATTGCTGGTTCATTGCTGGTTCATTGCTGTTTCATTGCTGGCAGTTTATATTTGGCAAAGCAATATGCTCTTAGATACTCATATATTGCTCGGTGTAAGGCTTCGCAGTTTTCGAAAATGTCAGCTGGAGCTTTCTTTTAATTAATTCTTTGCAATTGTTGAAAAGTAAATCACATTCTCATTTAACCTGCGCATATCATATAAAATTGATTTAGGCAACGTTTATAAAGGCAAATTAAATCCAGTCAAATGTAATACAGTTAAATAAAATTCAGTCAAAATACAGTTAAAAAATTCAGTAGTAGAGCAAAAATGAAAGTACGTTAAAGTGATATCCAGTTAAAGAAATACACGCTTGTGATACAAATCTAAATTTTAATCAATATTTACAAGTACCTTAAAAGATTTAACTGAAACAATTGAAAATTAATTTAATTTTGTAGACAATATTGTTCTTAAACAATGAAAATATAATTTACTTACTATACTTTTACTAGGAGCACTTCACTTGTTCTAAACCCATTTCTCATAAAATCATTTCGTATAAACCCAGTTGGTATCTTTTAGCATAAAGCCAATGTGAAGTTTAAGGTTTACGAAAGCTGAAGTTTAAGATTTCTAGAAGATAACAAATAATAAATTTTTTTTTTTGGTTTTTCGGGTTTCAATAATTAATTAAGCGGGGTATTCGGTGCAGTCGCACCGATTTTTTTTTTATTGTACTTTTTTTACATACACATTTTAAAGCAATTAAAATAGTTAAATTGTACGAAGAAAATAATATTAAGAAGAATTTTAGAGTTGGTTTGAAACTCATTCTTTCAATACATAATTAGTTTGGTGGTGGTTTGAGAACAACAGATTCCACTATTTGAAATATGTGTTTAAAACAAAGTTATTTGAAGGGATCTAGATTTGATTACAAAATCAGAGTTATATTATTCGTCTTCTACAGAATATACAGTTCTATAGAAAATACACTTAAATAGAATTAGTTAAATGATACAGTCAAATGAAACACAGTTAAATGGCTTACGCACATAAATTGAATACAATCTTATCATAGTAAGCCTTGCAATTTGCATTGTGAGTTGTGATTAAAGTTTATTATGGAACTATAAGTGTTCGTTTACAAATCTTAAATTGTTTTTAACAGCTTTTTATTAACTTGGTTGGGTAAAGGATGGAATCTTAGAAGCCATTTTAAACACACTTCCCGTTGAGCTAGAGACTTGAAATTTTCTTCATTAGATCAGATCTCGATGACAATACATGATTTTAAAATAATAATATCGAAAAACAGTAGAGAAATTCGCTTAATTTCAAAATTAAATTTTCATACAAACATATAACAGAATTTTTAACAGAATTATTACAGAACCAAAATAAAACATTTTATCTAAATTTACTAAACTCACCAATACCAATACCAATACGTATACGTAATACATAAATGTTTTTTTTTCTATAAAAGACTATTATTTTTTATGTAGCCCATTGCATTGTGTGTGTACATATACATAAAAACATACTTAAAAATATGTAATAATAAGTGCTTCGAAAATATTTTTGGTTTGAAAGCGATGAATTTGAAAGATATGAATGTGTAAACAAATTAATGTGCCGCACTTGAGAACACAGTGTAAAATTTAATATGCATTTACTTAAAATTTAGTAAGCAAGTGTTAAATTTAAGTTTTTTTTTCATCAAATCAATTGATTTTTAGTATTTTTTTTTTTTTTTATTTATTTTTTTATTGACAAATTCAAAAAAGTGCAAAGCACTTGTGTAGAATTTCATATTTACAAAATAACCTACTTAAATATTATTATAACACTTGATCCAAATTCAATAACATAACATTTTAAGAAATAAAAAAAAAAAAAGAAATAAAAATAGATAAAAAAAATAAAAAGCTGTATGAAAAGAAATGTGGTTTAGTTAGCCATAAGGTACACTTTTAGTTGCTTTTTGAAAATTAAGATCGTATTTGAGTTTTTTACATGCATAGGTAAGCTATTGTAATGGAATATCATTGTGGACAGAAAAGCATTCATTGGAAAATTTTGAGCTGTTAGATTGTTTCGATTAGTGTATTGTAGTGATGAGTCTCAGAAACTTTTGATAGGATTAAGCCAGATTTAATTATTTTATGAATTAGTTTATAACACAATACACACATTTCAAAGATCTTAAGTATATCCAATGGAAGAATCTTCACATTATAGAGTTGACTTGACGGAGTTAACATAGGTAGATTGTTTACAAATTTTACTGCTTTGTTTTGCAAAACCTGAAGTTCTCGTAGTCTATATGCTGACGCAGATGACCAAATCGAGTTTAAATAAACCAATCTCGAGTGAATATGTGCAAAGTATATATTGAATTGTAATTGCTTTGGTAAATTTTTACGTAGCCTATTTAGCGCTGCAACATATGGTATAATTTTCTTCTTTAAGTAATTAATGTGGTCTTCCCACTTCAAATTTTTATCTATATGTAGTCCAAGATATTTAATTGTATTTACTTTCTCTATAATTTCATTATTTAAACTTAGTTCGTATGTATCCGGTATATTTTTTTTAAATATCATATATTTTGTTTTAGACTTATTAATTTTAATTTTATTAGAGCTAAAATATTTATCAAGTGAATTTAAGTCCGCCTTCATTTTTCTAAATAAACTTTCCATCGATGCTTCACTAAAAACTAAAAGAGCATCATCCGCATACATAGTTAAGGTACCATTTAAGGGAACGTTAAAAACATCATTGATGTAGATGAGGAACAATAGTGGTCCAAGAATTGACCCCTGTGGGACACCTTTTTGTACTACGCGAAAAGTGCTTTTATATGACCCTATTTGAACATATTGAGTTCTATTAGATAAATAACTGTTAATAAGCTTTATAGACTCATTAGAAAATTGCAACCTTTTTAGTTTCTGAAGCAGTATTTCATGGTCAATTGAGTCAAATGCTTTTTGCAAATCAATACTAATAATTCCCGTCACACAACCATTAGATATAGAAGTTTGTATCTCATTCATAACTTCAATACAAGCAGATGACGTGCTTGAGGTTGGAACAAACCCAAATTGATTTGCGTGAATCAAATTAAAGTTTAGGCAATGATCCCATGTTTGATTAAGTAAAATTTTTTCTAAAAGTTTAGAAAAGACTGGAAGCACTGATATGGCCCTATAGTTATTTAAGTCTTGTTTTGACCCACCTTTGTGCAAGGGAGTTATTTTTGCAATTTTGAGCTCGTCAGGAAAGCAACTCTTTTTGATGCAATTATTGAAGAAATTCTTTAACGTAATTATTTTTTCATTGGATAGGGACTTGAGATCTTTAACAGACAGACAATCATATCCAGCAGAGATATTGTTTTTTACACTTTTTATATATTCAGTCAATGTAGAAACTGAAACAGATTTAAAAAAGAATTGGTTTTCCTCAAACAAATATTCCAAACCGAAACTACTTTCGTCACACTCTGTATTTATATTTTGATACCTAGTATTAACATTTGTAGAAAAGTGATCATTAAAACAATTTACGATTTTAATAGGGTCTTGTATCATGGTCCCATTATGATTGATATTTTTAGGTAAATTATTGTTGTTGTAATTTATTGTTCTATTATACATTGAATAATTAATTATTTGCCATAATTTCTTTGGATTGTTTATGTTCTGTGTACATTGATCAATAAGAAATTGTTTTTTTTTATTTTTTTTTTTATTTGCAAACCGGCTTCTTATCTTTTTAAATTCGGCTTGTATATAAGAATTATTGGGATATAATTTTGTCAATTTATACAGTCTTTCTTTTTCTTTCGATAATTCTAGTAATTCATGCGTCATTAATTCATTGCGTCAGTATACATTTTTATTTATAAAAGCAATGTGTTTATTTATAATATTTATATAGATATGTGTTTTTCCTTTCTTAATTATAATTAAAATAGGGCTTTTCTTTCGAAACTCTGAACATATTAAAATCGCATATTATGACCCTAACATTGATATCTAAATTGGGAGCTGCCTTTAAATTAAGATCTATTAGGGAATGATGATCTGCACCGCTAATGTCTTTTTCTGAAGTATAAAAACTAAGAATATATTTCCAATTGTGTAAAAACATTAAACAACAGAATGAATATATTAAAAATAAGAAATCCAGTCTTTTTTAAAAATAGTAAATAACAACAATATTTTTCTTTTCAATAACAATAATTATGAATTTATCATAAAATATATGTTATGTACATACATACATATATATCTACATCGTCTAGAAAAAGCAAAATAATTTTTTTTTAATTCAAAAACATTAGCATTTAGAAGTAAGCAATTTAATATATCTCAATTACATACTTTTAAAACAAAATTTTTTTACTACATATGTAGGTACAAACATGTACAAAAATGGTATGCACATTTTTATGTGTGCTGTACTATTAAAAATCTGCTAACACAGTCACACCAAATTCCCAAATTCCCAACTATTATTATTTAGTTGATTTATCGATTTATTATTTTTTAATATGTAGGCAACAGTTATATTTATATGAATGGACGGTAAACATAAACGAACAAAAAAACATTTTATGTATGCATATGAATGGACGGTTAACATAAACGAACAAAAAAAAAATTCAGAATGTTCTATAGCTAATAATTTCTATTTTTTAAATAGACTGTATGCATAAATTTAATATTAAAAAAAAAAATAAGTTCTTAGCGTACATAAATAACAGAAAAAAAAAGTAAAATGTAATACTGGAAGAAAAATAAAAACGAATAGAAAAAAAAGAGAACAAAAAATGTTACTTTGATTGTTTTTAAATATTTTTAAAGGCTATTTTTTATGTATATGTGCACATCTGATATTTACACACATAACAGATAGAAAAAAAGAAATATTAAAATGTCATGCTATAAAAGAAAGAAAAAACAAGGCAGTATATAAATCAAAGTTTTTAAAGGGTCGCATTTTTAAGTGGAAATAAAGAACATTATAAAATTGCAATATTTTTATTTAAATTTTGAATACTTATATTTGTCGTTACTAAAAAGAATAAAATAAAATAAATAAAAAAAATTTAAAAAAAAACAGCTTTTTTGAACTAAAAAGTAGAAAATAAATTTTTAATAGCATATTTTTCTGTAATTTTCTAAACTATATTGTTATAATCGAGATTTCTTTGAAAAAGTTTATTTCAATATGTCAAATATATATATAAATATAAGTATATATAAGTTTTAAAGTCTGTGAAATTAAAATAAAAGCTGGAGGCAACAAACGCATAACTATAAACTTATATTTTTAAATTTTGCCTCCAGCTTTTATATTAATTTCACAAATTTTAAAACTTATATATACTTATATTTATACATATATTTGACATATTGAAATAAACTTTTTCAAAGAAATCTCGATTGTAACAATATAGTTTAGAAAACTACAGAAAAATATGCTATTAAAAATTTATTTTCTACTTTTTAGTTCAAAAAAGCTGTTTTTTTAAAAATTTTTTTTATTTATTTTATTTTATGTTAACTGGCTTTATGCTAAAATTCTTTATACCAAGTGGTTTTTTAAGAAATGGATTTATATCAACTGTCATATATCCATATTTTTACTTCATATTCATTTAAATTTGAGTAGAAAAAAAAAATCAAAATATAAGAAGTTGTAATAATATTATTTAATGTAAAATATTTATTTATTTATTTTTAATTTAATTTAAAATAAACAAAATAATCATTAGATACTGAAAAAAAAATTTTTTTTTAAATTTCTGTTAAAATAAATAAAATATTCTTCTATTTAAAATCATTTGCAAATTTAATATTAATTTTAATACATAACTGACATGAGCGCTCACAATAATATCTAAGAATAAAAATTTTTAAAAGAAAAAAAAAAAACTAAAATGTTAATAATTAAAAATTTTAAATTAATTTTTATTAATATATTTATACTTTTTATAATTATAACAAATAATTGCATTCATTCATTAAATTTTTATAATATTAAAAAAATAATTAATATATTAAATATAAAATATAATTTAAAAACAAATTTATTTTTTTATGATTATAATATAACAACAAAAAATCATAATTTTATAAATGAATTTAATAAATTATTACAAAATAATGAAAATAATAATGAAAATAATATTATTATACAACAACCATATTTAAATTTTATAATGAATAATGAATATACACAATTATATACACAATTACCAAAAAATATATTAACAATAATATTTATTAATAATACAAAAATTTTTAATTATTATAATATTATATTTAATACAATTGAAATGTATTTGGAAAAATTATATTCAACAAAAATTTTATTTTATTTTTTATATCCAGAATTAAATATAAATTCATCTAATATTAAACAAATATTTAATATATGTTTTAAAAAATCATTATTAAATATTTTAATAATATATAATAATATTAATAATAATTATAATATAATTGGTTATAAACCATTTCCAAAAATAAAAATTTATAATTATACAAAAAAAATTTTAAATAAAAAATCTATAGATTTTTTTCCAAATAATTTAAAAAATTTTTATGGTTATATATTTCAATCACCAGTACAATTTGATCCACCACGTGTTTTTAAATATACTATTAATAATAATATAACTAATATAAGTGGTATTAGTGCTGAAATTTTTTTTAATTTTTTAAAATTATATAATGGTACATTTATTGAAATACCAACAACAAGTGATTATTTAAATATGATAGATGCATTAAATACAATATATAATGAAAAAACTGAAATATTAATACATTCATTTGAATTTTTTGATCCATTAATTGTACAAAGTACATATCCATATGATCAAATAAATTTATGTATTATTGTACCAATTTTAGGTGAAATATCAGATTATTGGTATATTATATTACCATTTAAAAATGATATATGGTTATATAATTTTATATTAACAATATTTTTAATAATATTTTCATATTTAATTGAATTAATATTTAATAATAAACATGAATTTGGTATTAGTTTAACATATGTTATAACATTATTATTATATATACCACCAACAAAAAGAACAATAATATCAATAATTAATATAAAAAAAAATATTAATAAATTAAAAAAAACTCATATATTAATATATTTATTAATATTTATATATGGTTTTATAATGATTAATTTATATTTAGCATTTTTAACAACATTTTTAACAACAACTGTATTAAATAAAGAAATAAATAATTTAAATGATATAATATATAATAAATTACGTATAATAACAACAAATTATTATAAAATGATGATATATACAACATTTCATAATGTTAATTATATATATAAAATAAATAAATTAATTGATGAATTAAGTATATATGAAATTGAAATTAATATATCAAAATTAAATAATTCATTTTGTTATATAATGCCAAAAGATAAATGGGAATTTTATTTATATAAACAAAATAATTATAAAAATAAATTATTAAAAATATCAAAAGAATGTTCGGAATTAAAATTTTTATCAATGATTGTTAAAGAAAATTCAATATTTTCTGATTTATTATCAGATTTTGTTATGAAATCACATGAATTTGGTTTAATTGAATATTGGAAAAGAAAAACATATAGAATTGCTATAAAATATAATATTATTGAAAAATTAAATAATAATATAATTATTGATGATAAAAAACAACCAATAACAATTGAACATATTCGTTTATTATTTGTTATTTATTTTTGTGGTATTTTTATATCAATAATTATTTTTATAATGGAAAAATTACGATATTTTATAACAAGAATAAAATAAAAAAAATTAATATATATTAATTATTATAAATATATATGACTTATATATTAAAGTGTGTAAACTTTGCACTAAAAATGTTTTTTTTGTTTTTTAAAAATTATAAAAAATTTTTAAAATAAATAAAGAATATAAATGTTGATGGTGCCTTTTATTTTAAGCTTGGTAATAATTTTCATAGATATATTATATTATTGTTTCGAATATTTCATTTTTTTGTTCGTGGACATAATTCCTCTGAAGACAATAAAAATACTCCCTTGGTAGTATCAGATTCTTACTGTTTAAATTAACCTTCCCCTTTAGTCAATAAAATGGATTGAAATTTCCGACTACAATCATAGTATATTAGTTAGGGAGTAGTGATACGAGATGAGAGGACAAATATCTGGAAACATTGAAAGGAATAGTGGAGCTGTAATAGCGAAAAATGTTTTTTTTTAAATATTATTACTATTTTGTTGTCAGTGACGAAGTCATCAACGGTTACAACATGCAGTAGTATATAATCCCTTCCTACATTAGATAATAATTAAAGACACTGGCACTGTAGCAGCTACTATTATTACTTATTAGTATTAATTATTAAGATTACTATTATTTACTACTTAGTCAAAATCATCAGTCGATTACAACACGTAGTAATATATGGTACTTTCCTGCATAAGGTAATCAAAGATAGCTCCACTGTAGTAGCTATATTATTATTATAAATATACGATATAAATATACCATTTAATTTTTTTTTATGACCTGACTGGACTGCGAACCCAAGACTCTCCAATTATAAACCATATGCATTAAGTCGCTTATTATTCATATTTGAATAAGTATCAGTTTCCTTTTAATCATTATTTTCACTATGATTATTTGGCTGTACCTATTTTATTATATGCATATTCGAACAGAAATCAAAGTCACAGAATGTTAATGAAGAAGCCGCAGCCTTATTCAAGAGTTATATATCCATAAAGTAATTGGTTATATATGTAAAACTGCTGATAACATAAGTAAACTCAAATTGTACAACAAGGTAAAATCCAAAAGTATTGTAAACAAAAAGCTCTTAGGCGATATTAATGCTAAATATCTTGCGTCAAAAGGCCATTTATAGAAATATAAATGCTGAAAAATTAACAATGGATGTAGCATAAACAAGAATAAAAGAAAACACAACCAAAAAAAAGGTAATGTTGGAAAAACTAAAAATTCATAAAATAACTCAAATAGCAACAGAAATAGAAGTTGAGCTGATAAAGTTCACACGTGCTTGAACGTTAACTCGAAGTCTAAACAATATACACATATGCAGATTCTGTATAACTATGTAATCATCTATACCTTGACTTTTTTTCTAGGTTTACAATATACCCTCTTATAAAGTTACCCTCCTTACAATATACTTACAGTACCCTCCCTCTTCAAAAGAGATCTATTTTAAGCTTAACTAAAATAAATTAATGAGATAATAAAAATTGAAACATGAATCATCATATACCTCATAGAAACCGCAGCTTTAATCTCATTTTGTTTAGATTTCGCTTTTTAAAATGCAAGTTTTCTAAATCTCGTTTTTCAAAAATCTTATGAAATCTCGCTTTTGCCAGAAAATGTAAAAAAAGTAAAATAAAATTTGAATATTAGATTTTTAATAAAAATATTTTTCTCCAGTAGAATTGGATAAATTCATAGTTTCAATAAGGTGTTTGCAGGTGGTAGGGTTCTAGAACACTATTAAAAAATATAAGTTTTGTCTTAAAACAATATTAAAATACTGTATTTTATAAGAAAAACAAGTAAATGTAAGAGTTGCAACCAACTTATTTATACTCTACACCTGAATAATTCGAATTAAATTAAAAATCCATAAGTTTTCTGGCAGCTGCTGCAACTACTTCCCTTTTCTATCTTCTTCAACTCGAATTTTAGGAACTTAAAAGAAGAATCCTCTTGGAATATGCTTGACACCCTTGTAAAAAATTTCAAGTTTCTATCTTTATTAATTTCGAAGATATGCTTGTTAGTCCTTGGGAGGCATGTGTCAGGTACCCGAATTGCCACTCCAATTCATCAAATCCATCTCAGGGACATAAAGAAAACATGCCAGAACGCCATTGTACTAAATTTAGAGGTTCTACTTTTGTTGGTTTTGGAGATATGCTCGTTTGCTCTTGTGCTCGTCCGGAAGTTTCCAAAATACGAACCCATGGTTCAATTTCTTTCAAATATCAGTTTCCAATTTTACAGAAAAGGAAACATGACAGAACACCCTTGTACTCAAAATAAAGGTTCTAACTTTGTTGGTTGTGCAGATATACTCGTTTGCTCTGGGGCTCGTTCGGAAGCTTCCAAGATCCGAACCTATGAACCAAATCCTCCCAAATTTCAGAAACACAAATAAAACACGAAAGAACACCACTGTACCAAATTCAAAGATTCTATCTTTGTTGGTTCTGGAGAAAATCTCGTTTGCTCTGGGGCTTGTTCGGAAGCTTCAAAAATCCGAACCCATGGACCAAATCCTCTCAAATTTGAGAGACTTAAATCAAACATGAAAGAACACCATTCTGCCAAATTGAAAGGTTATATCTTTATTGGTTTTGGAGATAATCTCATTTCCTCTGGGGCTCGTTCAGAGGCTTCCAAAATCCAAACCCATGGAGCAAATCCTCTTAAATTTCAGAGACATAAATCAAAGGCGAAGGAACATCATCTTAAAATATTTGAAGGTTCTATCTTTGTTGGTTTTGGAGATAATCTCGTTTGCTCCGGAATCATTCGGTAGCTTCGAGAATGCGAACCCATGAACCGATTTTGTTCAGATTCAAACTTAGCCTTCCTTTCGTAATTAGTAACCTACTATATGAATTTCATCAAGATAGCTTTACTAGTTTTTGAGTTTTCATGCGAACGGACGGACGGACATCGTTAAAGCGATTCAGGAGGTGGTCCTCATTCAGAATATATATGTACATGTCGATATCTAACTCTCTTCCTTTTGGTTGTTACAAACTCTATACCAAAGTTAATATACCCTACAATTTATGTGTAGGGTATAAAAATATAAACACAAACAGAAGTTTAGGTAAAAGAGATTCCTAAAAAAACCAAATTTTTAATAATTTGTTTAGCGGTGTTTTAAAAATTTTTAATCTACGTTTTAAAATATAAGAATATGGTGCAAAATTAAGGAACATCTGGAAAATAATTTTGCTGGTCAAAACTATTTTGAAATTTTTCTAGATTTTTCTTATAGAAATGGGTACAGGTGCCTAAGTTACAGGTGTCTCAAAATAGTATTTTTTACTATTGGTGGTGCAGAAACATTGGTGCAGAAACATTTTCTGAGAGAACTGATATAGTAATATTCCAAAAAGTTTTTCTTCTCTTAGAATTTCAAAGCATTTCTGATATATTTATGAAGGAAACAAAATCTTGTAAAATCTTCATTTAACATAACGTTTAAGATATACTAAATACTAAATTTGAGAAGATTGAATTTTTTTGACATTGATTTATAAAGTTAATAATAGGTCATGTACCTCTCTACATTTGACCTCTCTTCAATAAAAAACTAGTAAGCAAAACTTGAGTTAAAAAACATTTCAAAATAACATTTGAAAATTTATGAGACCTACCTGTGGTTAAAATTTCATTGCTCTCTATCTGTAACAGTGCAGAAATTTTGTAAAAAGACGGACAGAAATGACAGACATGCAGAGAAACGGATGCATGGACGAACAGACTGAAAGTAATAAGGAAATTTAAAAAAAAACTGACAGTTTTTAAAGACAAATATTTTCCAAAAAACAATATAAACTCTTTAAAATTACACCGTTACTGTTTAAAAACACTTTCTTCAATTTTAACGGAACTTAAACGGAAGTTGAAGGTTCAATTTTGTCTTTTATTTTGAAAACATTTGTACTGGTGCCAAATTGCAGATGCTTAAAAATAGGAAAATTTCCATTTTTGATTCCTAACAGTCCCCAAACAGGGTGTCGTAGAAAAAAATCTTTCATCTCTTAAAATTTCAAGTCCCTACCTAAAATTGTGTCGGAGTTATGAAGGAAGAAAAATTGTGCGCTATCACATAACAGTAAATTTAAATACTAAATTTAAAAAAAATGCATAATTTTTTTTTTTATTGCATTTCTCTGCCACATAAATGTGGACAGAAAATTACACAGCCTTTCCTGTTCAGGCGTGGCTGTAAATGTCGTAAGAAAGAATAACTCTTACGACGTGTGTGAAATTCGAACCCACACTCCCTCGGTGTTTACAGCGTATTTCGTACGCTCTTACCCACTAGGCCATCATGCATAATTTTGATATCGATTTATAAAGATAAAAAAAAACTTGATTTTTCAAAATTTGTTTGAAAATGTGATAAAAATGAAAATAAAATCATGAGAAACGAAAATTCATATATACGAGCAGTTGACCCCTTCAAATGATCTGAAAAATAGGATTAGGGATTAATAACTGTAAAATATCAAATAAATAATAACAACACAAGAATTTTTTTTTTTAATTTTTAATAATTTTTATTAAAAATTTGTTATTTTTTTTTTTCTGTTTTTGGTTTTTTTTTTTGAATTTTTTATTATTTTTTTTTTTTAAATATAATAAATAAAGATCTTTTATTTTTTGGTTTTTTTTTTGTTTTTTGTTTTTTTTTTGATTTTTTTTTTATGTTTTTCATTCATTCAGCATTAATCAAAAAAGAAATACTTTTGAAGCTTAATATAGCTTTATTATAAATATATTAAATTAAATTTTTAAAGTTCTTTTTTTTTGGTTTTTCTATTTTTTTTTTTTTTTTTTTTTCAATTTAATTTTTGTATATTAATCATGTATTTATATTTCATTTTCTCTTTTTTTCTTTTAATTTTTATTTTAATATTCTTTCATATTTATTTATTTATTTATTTGTAAGTTTTGTTTTTTTTTTCTTAGTTTATTTTTCATTGTTAAAATTTTGCCTAAATCCCAAATTAAAAAAAAAAAAAAAAAAATAAAAAAAAGAATAGGATAACTGAATTGAATTTCCCAATTTTAAGTGTAAAACTCTTTTAAATTTCTTTATTCTGTTTTCCAATTAATTATGTTTTGTTTTTTTTTTTTTCGGTATTTTTGTATTTTTATTTAATTTTAGTAATAGTAAATACAAATTTCGATAATTATAATGTTTTTGTTTTTTTTTTTTATTAATTTTTATTAATTATTTTTTTAGTATCGGCCATTTTTGATTTATTTTTAATGTTCCTTTAATTTTTTTATAATTTGAAATTGTTTTACGAAAATGATGGCCGATTCTTTTGACTTATTATCATTTTGGTATTTCGGTTTTGTTAAGCGTGATTCGATCAGTTTGGTTTTTTTTTATTCATTTTTTAATGTTATAATAAATAATAACTGTTTTTTTTGTAAATTATATATTTTTATATTTGATATTATTTTTTTTTTTATTATTATTATTTTTGTGCTGATTTTATTATTATTATTAGTTGGTTTGTTTTGTTCTTGTTTTTGTTTTTTTTTTTTTTTATATAAAGGAACGAAAAGCTTAATTTTAAAAATAAATGTTTTAAGTACATATTATACAAAATTTTTCTTTTTCATCTCTATATATTTTTGTTTTTTAATTTTATTTTGTTTATTTTTGGGTGTGGGTATACGAAAATTGAAATTAAAAAGTTTAGCTTACATAAGAAATGGGAAAGAAAAGAAACTTTAAAAAATATATATATATATATGTATATATTAAAACATAATAATGTTAAAATCACAATTTTTATCCAAGCAATCAGTTCAATTTAAAAATAAACTGTCTCTGTATCTTTAATTTAAAATTCTGTCAAACAAATTGATTAAAAGGGTTTTTTTTTAAATAAAATTGTCTTTAAATAAGGTTTCGGCTTTTATAATATGCACCCTTAGAATTCCAAAGTAAATTTTTTCCGAAATATTAGTTACGTTACGAACAAAGATTTTTAATTATTCTAAATTTCGTCAATTTAGAGAGAATCATGAAAACTGAAACTGAAAATTCGGCAACCCGTTTTTTTGAAAATTCAAAACTAGATGTTCTGTCCATTTTTTTTTTAAAAAACATATTGAAGTTATTAATTTGAAAAATATTTTTTACTTTCAATTATCAGAAGAATTTCAGAAGAAGTTTCAGAAGAATATGAATTTTGTTGTTTTCTTCATACATACATATATAGCATATATTTTATAAGCATAAAACAGCTCAAACAATTTTCCCCATTGAATTTGATTGATTGTTATTTTTTTTTACCCTTAAAACAATTTTGAATTTTTTCATAAACTTGTTTGCCATCGAAAAAAAAAAATAACTATTTACTAATTACTATGAACTACGAATGAAAATTTCTTTCGTACATTTTTGACGTTTGTTTTACATTACACAGGAATTGAAAATTGCGAATATTACGAAAATTCGAAAAAACATAGAGACAATGTTTAAAATTTTTAGAAACATAAACATGACATTTATTTTTGTTTTGACATTATTATTTTGTTATGAAGTTTATGTATATTCTGATTGAAAATAAATGTTTTTTTGACATTTATCATTTTCTCTGAGAGAAAAAGAAATCGAGAGTACAAAACATGATTATTATTTATTATCAATCATGAATATAAATGCGAATAACAAAATACGACACATTTTATGACATTTTAAAATGTATTGAAAACATTAGAAATTTCTGTAGGTATAGATAGTTAAATTAATTACTTTATTTACATATTGACTGACTGATCAAAAATGTATACATTTTGATAATTCTTTGCTACAAATTTAAAATTTTTAAACATTCAACTACATTCACGGCGAGGCGACAATCGTATCAATATAAATCAAAATAATCATTTATAAAGGTTGAAAGTTTGTAGCCGAAGCTGCGTAAGTAAGCGTCATTACTGTATATTAATTGTAGCAAAAAATTTCATTTAAATTATGTGTGTTACTGTGTTGACATTTTGTATATTATATCGATTGGATAAATTTTAAATTTTTATAAATTATAAATTAAAAATATGACAAAATATGGAAATAAAAACCAATTATATTTTGTACAAATGTTTGTAATAAATTTTAATGTTTAATCGCAGTACAAAATATATGTATATGTATATATATTTATATTTTTCTTTTCCTTCCTTTTTAATTCACTTTTTTTAGCTCAGTTAATGCTTTATTATATTATTTTTCAATAATTATTTTCTACTATCAAAGCTATTCTAATTATATTTTTGAATTTTGTTTAATTTTATAATTAAAAAGAAAAAAAAAAAATTTAAATAATTAAAATAAATTTAATTATAATTTATTTCTTTTTAGGCTGTAGTTATAGGTGTAAAATTTTTTTAGTTACTTTACATATCGCTATACTCGTAATTACAGTCATGTTTGGCAGTTAAAAAAACATAAAAAACAAAAAAACTTACACATATACTTAAATATGGTTTATATTCAAATTAATTTGAAAATTATTAATTAATTAGAGAATAATCAAAAAAAAAAATACTAATATAATTATTTTAATGGTAATACCTAATAAATAACAATAAAATTCTTAAAACGTTTATAATATGTTTTTTTTTGTTTTTTTTTTGTTTAATAAAATGTTTTAAAGTGATTTTTACGTTTTTACTTACTTATGAATTAAATTTTAAAATAACTTTTCGAATGAATGGGGACATATTTACACAGCAAAAATGATTTATCGTTTTTATGATTTATTTTAATTTATAATATATATATTATTTTTCTTTTTATTGGTGTTTCAAAATATCTATAAAATAAAACAATTAAAGTCACTTTTAATTTTAAATGGTGTGAATATTTTATAAAAAAAAAAAAGAAAAAAACAATAATTAAATGCGGTTTTTGGTGTACAACCAAAATATTAATGAAACAAATTATTAAAAAAACGAATACTTCACAAACAAAAAAAAAACGTTTTATTTTTAATTATTATTTGTAATAAATATCCTTTATTTATCCTTTGCACAGACGGCGAAAATAATTTGAATATTAAATTAATACAGTTTGGAAACATATTGGAGTGATGGAAATTTAAATCTGTGTTTTTTTTTTCTCCGAAATTTGAAATTAAATAATAAATTCTTGTTTGTTTCAAATATTAAAAAATAACAGCATGTTAACAGGACAGCAACGCGAAGATTTTTAAAGACACATATTTTTCAAATTACATTAAAAATATTTTAGAATATTGTGACTTGCACGAAAATTTGTAAATTTTCTTAGTATTTTGGATATGTAAGAAAAAAATATGAAAAAGAAAACAAGAGACACGGTAATCATATACATAATTAAAAAAAAGCTGCTAATATATGTACGTTTAACCTCAGATAAAAATATAATCTGGTAACATTAATTTTTGACTTTTATTTTCCTTTTTGACTCTTAATAACTCTTAAACAGGTATGGTGGTACAGAACAGTTCATTCTAAAAGATCTTTCTTGTCTAAAAATTTCAAGGCGGTATTTGAAAGTGTTGCTGAGATATGAAGGAAGAAAAATCATACAAAATTTTTCTTTTTTTTTTTTTAATACATTTCTCTGTCACATAATGTGGACAGGAAATTACACAGTCTTTCCTGTTCAGGCGTGACTGTAAATGTTGTAAGGGGGAATAACTCGTACGACGTGTGTGGGATTCGAACCCACACTTCTTGGTGTTTATAGCGCATTTTATATGCTCACCCACTAGACCACCGAGGCCCCTCATACAAAATTTTATTTTTATTTTGCTATCTTAAATGGTGTAGAAGTTTTGTAAATAGACTGACGAATGGACGAATAAAGTGAAATAAATAAGTTTTTTTTTTTTTTTTTGAAAATTGTGGTAAAAATGTTAGGTTTTGAGTAGTAGAGGATATATGTAACTTCAATATAATAATATAAGAATGATTTTAAATAGGATAATCCGCGAATATCTCGATTATTTATTATATTAAGTATGTAAATTTAATTACAAAAGTTTACCGTTCTATGCAAAGATATTATTTTTAAATAAGTTTTATAGGTAAATAAAATATTATAATATTTCATTAATTTTGTATTGATTAAAGGTAATTATAAATTTGATCAACTGAAATATTTTTTAATCTTTGTTTTCTACTAAATTATTTTGTGTAAAATGCAAAGGGTATATAAAAGCATAATTTTTAAAGTATCTTCAACTTCAACTTATTTTATTTCTTATATCATTTCACTGCATTATAATCGTATTTTTATTAATATTTTAATGTTTAGATATTTTGATGGTTATTTATTATATTGTATTATAATATTTGTATAAATATTTTATATTAATAGTTTTTATTAAAATATTTTATTTATATTATTGTATAAAATATAAGTAAATAAGCACAATTTTGACAATCGACGAAAAATTCAAGACTGAAAATTTGAAACTTTTATACATTTTTATGTATTTATTTTATTTACAAGTGTCCTGTGTGACCATCGACCAACAAAAATTCATCGTCGCAGAGATTAAGATATTTTTAGTTTTTTTTTTTTGACATTTATCTCTAAGCAACAAAAATTAACAAAGTCACGTATTAAAAAAATTTTTATTTTTTTTTCTGATCAAAATGAAGTAATTAAAAATATCATGCTTATTACAAATGTCAAATATTGTATATCAAATATCGTTTAAATCTATCGTCTATCATTTTTCTTGGTATTACGAAGTATTACAAAACGATATACGATAAACTTAAATCTAACGAAAAAGCTTTTTTAAGTATGACATAAAATAACATGAAAAACATTCCGAAATTTCAAAAGTTAATTTTATTTCAAATTTATTTAAAAGGTTTAGACAGTTTTGTTTTTAAAAAAAATTATAAAATGCTATCTGCTGAGTTTTTTTTTTTTTATTTTTCAAATAATTTTACGTTTCTTTACTTTTCTTTAAATACTTACATTTTTCTAATAAAAAAATTTTTAAATTCTTACCTATCGTAAGTAAATTCCTAATTGATAAAAAAACACAAAGAAAACGATACGTTTTGACATCTGTAATAGTAAATTTTAAAAAACTCATACAAACTTAAAAACTTTTTTGATAAACGCTAAAGCTTTCTTTTTAAATACGTTAAACGATAAGTAACGACATACGTAATAGACATGAGAATTTTTATTGTTAAATATCGTATATCGGAAAAATTTTGACAATTGTAATAAACATGATTGTAAATTTTTTAAAATCCGTGTAATTTTAAACAAACTCTTCATTACCTATTTATATTTTTGGTTGTGTTTATTTTTATTTTTGGTTTCGCTATAATTATGTTTCATTTGATAAAAATAGTTGAGCGAAACGAATTTCGTCGATTTTCGGAATTGTGTTTACTACTATTAAACGAATAATTCTTTACAACTTTGTTTTTGTTTTTATTTTTGATTTTTATCTTGAAATTAACAAAATTTAAATAAATTTAATTTAAAAAATTTTGAATATTAACTTAAATATTTTGGAAATAAATATTTTTTTCTTTATATTATACTAAATTAAAATGATAATTCTGTATTTTTTTTTGTGGTTTTAAATTTTTTTTCATTTTAAAAACCCTTAAAATCTTTAACAATATACAGAAAATAATTTTGTAACAACTTTTTGTCTTTATTTTCTTTTTTCTTTGTTTTTATTATCTATTATTAAAAATTTAATATTTCTTTTTTTCAAATTGTCATTCAATTTTTTCAATGTCTTTAATATTTTCTTATTTTTAATTTTTCCCACTTTTTTTAATTTTCCATAAATTGACGAACAAATCAATTAAGGATATTTTATTGGATTTGAAAAGGATATGGCTTTAATGGATTATGTATTTAAAAATTTCCTTTTGCGGCAGGGTTTGTAATGGGATAGCAGCTCTTTGACTGATATATTTGTATACATAAATGTGGACAGGAAATTACACAGACTTTCCTGTTCAGGCGTGGCTATAAATGTCGTAAAGGGGAATAACTCTTACGACATGTGTGGGGTTCGAAGCCACACTCCCTCGGTGTTTATAGCGTATTTTATACGCTTTTATCCACTAGGCCACTGAGGTCCCACTTTTTTTTTTTGCTTATTATTGAATGTAAGATAAAATTTAAAATAATAAAATTTGTATAGATTTTTTAGGATAATTTCAGACGTATACTGTAAAAGTGGTTGTAAACGGTTTTGTAACGGTGGTTGTATACCTTACGGTTTGGAGGTATAAGTGTTTCCTGTTTTAGTAGCAATTACTTTATTTTTATATTAATATTTTTGAAGTGAGCTGTATGGTTATTAAGTGTTGCATACATTCTACTGAGTTTCAAAATGCCTTAAACCAAAGGTTTGACACTCTGTTAATTTACCTTATTATAGTCTATCACCGGAAGGAATTAAGTTAAAACAAAATTCCCTAATATATGTTTTCGTGACAAAAACATTTATTTTATTAATGTACATCGTTTCCAGTCTTGGCGTGCAAGGTCTTAAGTATTTTTTTGATCAGATGCACGTTATTCGATTCGATTTAATGCCTAATCGTTTTAGTTTATTTCGTTTATTTTGGTTTGTTTAATGTTTTATTTATTTTTGAATAAAAATCTGTTAATGCCTTCTGGGATTTCTTTTTTCAATTTTAAAATAATACAAAATATTATTTCGAATTCTATTGAAATTTTTTGAATCGTACAATTTTTTATTTAATTTTTTAAAATGACTTTAAATTGAGTAAATTAATTTAAAGAATTTGAAATAAATTGACGTTTTTTATTCTAATTTAAATACAATTTCAATTACAAATAAAAGTTATTAGTTAATTATTATTATCCTCCTTAATCATGTTAAACATGAGACATGTTTTGATCACCAAAATTTTTCATTGAATCGGGATTCTGAAACCATGGAGATTTTAATTTGGTTTGGACACAAAAAGCTTAATATCTATGCTAAAAGGCTTACTGTGCCAAAATAGAATTAAAAGTTTTATAGTTCAAACTTTAATTTGGTTTAATTTTAACAGTAATCAAATAATCATTTTTCTTGATAAGTGAGTGCGTTTTACTTAAAACTTTATTGAGTTCCTATCAAATATGGTTTTGGTTTAACAGAAACTTATCAAAAAAAAAAAATGATTATTGGGTTAGTGAGAAGTTTTTGGTGCAATAATCATTAGTTTAACATGATATGGGTATATTACGTTCAGTTTATGAAAATTATCACTTTATATTATTTAGTTTATAGACTTTTGTAGATAACACATTTTCATACCATTTGGGTAATAAGGAAACTGGCTGCTAATATTTTCTATAGTTCTTTAATAAAATTTGAAGAATACAAAAGATTGAAATTTACAATTTATATACATGTGTATTTTTGTCCAAAATTGTAACAAAATGTATTCATATGTTATTATTAATATTTTTTTTATTGCATATAATATAATATTAAATAAAATATTAATAATAAAATAAATTAATTAAAACATATGCCCGTTTTTTTTTTTTTATCATATTATGTCAATAATTTGCATATCAATTTCTTTTTTTTTTCGTAACTACTCTTGTCATTTTATTTTATTTTTTTTTTGATTTTTTTGTTCTTTAAAAATGATTTTTAAATAATTCTCTGTTTATTTTTATTCCTTTTTAAACATATTACTATAATTTATAATTTTTTTTTTTAATTTAATTATTTTTTTTTATATTTTATACTTATTTTAATGTTATTTTTTTTTTTATAGTAATTCAATAATAAATATCAGCAAATTAAGTTTTTTTATTAAATGTAATATAGCACAGCCTTGATAATACAAAAATTTTTAACCGCTTGATGTTTTATTTCATTTTATATTTTTTAATTTTCTTTTTTTTTTCTATTTATTTTATTTAATTTTAATTAATTTAAACTTTTTTTTTTTTTTTGAAAATAATTAATAGAATTTTTAAATTAAATATCTATTTAATAATATTTGTTTTTTAATTTATATTGAATTTTACAACAATGGCAAGATAAATAAATAAAATTGTTTTTATTTTTTAATTAATAAATTTATTTTGTAATTTAATTTAATTTAATATTTTAATAATTTTTAATTGAATTTTTCTTTTATTAATGTTATTTTCTTAAAATAATTTCTTAAAGAATTTAAAGCAGGAATCTAATAAAATATTATACTTAAAAGGGTTTGGAAAAAAAAAAAATTAATATAAAAAAAAATTAATATAAAAAATATTAATATGAAAAAAAAATTAATATAAAAATTAATATAAAAAAAAATTAATATAAAAATTAATATAAAAAAACTTAATATCAAAAAAAATTTAATATAAAAAAAATTAATATAAAAAAAAAATTAATATAAAAATTAATATAAAAATTAATATAAAAAAAAAATTAATATAAAAAAAATTAATATAAAAATAAAATTAATATAGATAGAAAAAAAGATTAATATAAAAAAAATATTAAAACAAAGTTTAAAACGCGTTTAAATATATCTGAAACAATTGATATTAATTTATTTTATTTTGTTATTGGGGAAAAATTTAAGGTAACTATTAATAATATTTCTTGTAGATCCATTATCATAATATTGAAAATTATCATATTTTGTTAAAAATTTAAAACGCTGTTGTCTTAAACACTCAAAATAATTCCATAGATTAAAATATATGATAGATATGTGAACATTTTGGTATATGAAAATTAATAAAAATTAATATTACCACCCATCTTTTTATTTATTTTATTTTTTTATAATTAAAGAAAGAATTTTTTTTAAATAAATAAAAAAAAAAACAAAATAAAATCGCAAAAATTTTTCATAATTACCGAAGGACTAAAAAAAACAAGCGATATTTTTTTTTTTTTTTATCAAAAAATTTTAAAAGTTTGTGTGTGTGTAGTGTTCTACTTTAATTAACACTAAAAAATATTAATATGTATTACACGACTAAACGACATAATATTGAACAATATTATAAATATTATACAAATACAATAAAATCAATAAATAATAAATAAATAAACACAAATAATATTATACCATTACATGAATAATAATCGAAATTTCTATTAATATCACTGAATTTTTTGTTTTTAATTTAAGACTAATAATAATGAATTAATAATATTATGTTAATTTTTTTTTTGTATTTTACTAATTTTTTCTACTTTTTAATATCAGTTCTAATTTTTCAAAAGCATTCTAGTATTTTTTTTTAATCTGCACTCTAATTTAATATTATCCTTTTTTTGTTTTTTCTTTCATATTTTTTTTTATAATAAATCTACATTTAAATCCAATCCAACCACACCGGGTATAATTGATTTTATTTTTAATAATAATTAAAAAATGGTTATTAAATAGGTAAAAAAAAATAATTAAATTTTAATTAAAAATATTTACTTCGAGAAAATAAAAAAATAATAAAATAAAAAATTTAATTAACTTTAGTAATAATAATAATATAAGGGTTGAGTATGAATGCTCGTTTCTCAAAATCTAGTTTTATCAAAATTTTTTAAAATCTAGGTTTCTTTTGTTTTTATTATTTTATTTTTAACACATTTTTCAAAAAGAAAGATACGGACAAAAGTGGTCGAATATTTAAATTCTAAAATAGCTCCTACTTTTTTTTGTACATATTTAGCCGTTAATCATAGCCGTTAAAAATAGCCGTTAACATCATAGCCGGTAAAAACCTGTAAATAAATTATTGAAATGGTGATTTTTTTTAATCAACTCTAAACTCCATGCTAATTGTATTTTTTCATACGTATTGTAACATCAAAGTGTTTAAAATAGTGGGAGCTATACCGTCCCGAAATCTCCGCTATACAAATTATTGAAACCCTGATTTCAATACCAACTTTAAACTCCATTTTTTATTATATATTTTTTTATACATATTTCAATATCATGTTGAATCATACATATTTCAACATGAGAATCTTTAAAATAGAGGGGGAGTCGCCCGAAATCCTTATCAAATCAAATATATATATGTATGCTTAAATATTCTGGAAAAAGCGTAAAACCCTGATTTTTAATCCAAAATCCCGCATTTCGGTAAATAATCCATTATCCGATAAAAATTAAAAATTACAGTATTTTCCGAAAAAAGAGGTTTAATAGTTTACTCCGATTTTTAACAAAACGAGATTTTGAGATACAGGCATTAGTAGCGCTCCCTTAATATAATAACTAATTATTAACCTACAAACTTAATTGTTAAAGTTTTTTTGGTTTTATTTTAAATTATTTTAGAAGTGATATTTTCGAAATATAAAGCTAGTTTTCAATTTTTTGTCGTTTTTTTTTTAAATAAAAGAAGCTATTTTTAATATTTGAAGCAAAAAATCAATATGATTTATTTTTTTGTTTTTTTTTAAATAGATGTTTTTTTTTTTTTTTTTTTGTAATAACAGTTTATGTCTTAATATTAATTTTTATTAAAGTTTTATTATAAAATTTGAATAATAATAATTTATAATTACTAAAATTATATAATATGTAATAATTATATCTAAAACTAAAAAAAAAAAAAATATAACTAGTTATATATATTATATAATATAATATTTATTATGTATCATGTATTATGCATATTTATAAAAAAAAAACAATAATTTATGAAAACTAAAACTAAAAATGATATTTTAGAGGTTTAAATATTAAAAATTATGTTTTTATATGAGAAATATATAAAAATTGGTCGTTTTATAATGAAATTTTCCAAATTAAATTCAAAATATTATAATATTTATATTGAGAAATTAAATTAATTAGGAAACCATTTTATTCTGTATACATTTTGTTACGTTGTAAAACCGAAAATGTTCACCTAAAAAAAATACAATGGACCGTATGCATGTGAAACTGATCTAGTACATAAATCTCAATTTTCCAAAAAAAAACTACGAGTACGGTTGTAGATTTTGGAATGCATTCGACTAAATAAGAGTCTTCACGTTAAGATTCATCCAATAAAGTAAAATCGAAAAATGCTACGTAACTCTTAAACGGCCCAATGCAAAATATAAATTGCAAAATAAAAAAAAATTCTAGATGACACCAATGTTGACTGCTTTAGGGAAAATATTTATTGGTATCTTGGTATCTTTTAAAAATGTTAAATTAAATAAAAACAAAGGTAGAATGTAAACCAACGGTTTTTAAAAGCGCACATTTCCAAAACACAATACAAACTGTTTAGAGTTGTGACTTGCACAAAAATTTTAAAAATTTAAAAAATATAATTTAAGAAAGTTTTTGTAATAAGAAAAGATGTGAAAATAGGACTTTTCTGGAATTTTTAGGGGCTGTAAGTCGGGAACCCTATATAACTAAGAAAAACCGTTAACACACGTAAAATTACTAATATTACTCTAGCTTTAATTTTTATATCTTGCCGAAGTAAACTGTGTACAGGTTCCTAAGTTACAGGTGTTTAAAAATAACATATTTTCAATTTTAGAGCCCTAATAGCTCATAAACAGTGGGTGGCCCAAAAAAAATTTCTGAGCAAACTTATACTAATTCTAAAAGTTCATTCTTGTCTCAAAATTTCAAGTCTCTATCTAGAAGCGTGCCGGAGGTATGAAAGTAGAAAAATCATTCAAAAATCATTCAAAATGGTTTTCACATAACGGTCAATTTAAATACTAAATTTAAAAAAATTGTATAATTTTGATATTAATTTACAAAGCTAAAAAAAATACCTGTCGAATGACGTTCTCAGAGTGGAAAAATCTTTAGCAGAACATAAGATATATACATTTAAAAATAGGGCTTTTTCAAAGTTTGAGGGGCTGTAGCTCCATAATAGATGGGGCTACATAAAAAAGTTGTTCCACAAAATTATATTTTTTATGAGACCTATTCATGGTTAAAATTTTTTTTCTCTAACTTTAACGGTGTAGAAGTTTTGTAAACAGACGGACGGACGGACCGACAGAGTGAAACTAATAAGCATATTTTTTCAAAATTTTTTTGGAAATGTGCTAACAAACTTCAAAAATATGTAAGAAGAAATATTTAAAATATGGAATAGGGTTGATGTCTAGGATATGTTAGTCTAAGAAAAATAATATTGTTGCATATATTTTATACATGAAATAAACAACAATTTCTCCTGTCAAAAATTTTCACCATTGTTTTAATTCTACGATGCAACACCAGAGTTTGCACTTTGACGTGAAAATCCTTAATGTAATTTTTCGATACGAAGAAATTAACTTCAATTTCTTTTCTTGTATGTAAATTTGTTCAGTTTATTTGAATTTGAGGTTAAAATTAAACTAATTAAAATGAAATACATGTAAAATGTAAATTTTTAATTCTGATTCTGATTTTAAAAACTAATTTTACCAAATCTAACTTGTTTTCAATAAATTTTGAGAAAAATAAACTAAAATACTATTTTATTGTTATGTGGAAACGAGATTCTATTTATTACAATTAAATAAAAGGTGTCGCAATTTAGAAGAGTTAGATTTATTTAGTAAAAAAAAAAATATATAAATTTCATATGATATCACTTCATATCATAAAATAACTTCATTCGTTTGAAATAAATCTAGCTCTTCTGGCAACACTTGAATTAAACATCGTCTTTCAACCACAAAATTTTACGATTACGAATATATAATATATATCCATGTTAGACTTATGATATACGTATCATCAAAAATTTTGTATTATGACATAAAAGTCATTAAACATGATTATTTTAGTCTTTTGTGATAACTCAAATCCTAATTCAATAAAAAATTTTTGTGATTCGTATCACAAGCCTAACGTGATACGGATGATAGACAACAGATTGTAAATTTTTGTATAATTTAGAAACTCTATCGAGAACTGAATTTGTTAATTTTGAAAATGATCCAAACTGTATAGTTTTAAATTTTAACATTATAAATGTTAATATTAAATAGAATAGCGCAATGGTAATTCTTCAAAATAAATTCTTCATTCCATCCCTTTTCATTTGTCACAAACAAAAAAATCGTATTCAATTTAAAAATCCCTACAATAAAAAATTACTTTATTCTAACTCTATTTCTAAACTCTAGGGGTTGGTTTATAGAACGTAGTTGGCAACGAAATATACGAGTGCTGTTTGCCGTTTACTAAAAAATACCGTTGTTCCAACATATTAAAACATCTGATTTTTTGGAAAAAAAAAACTTCTTTTAATATAAAATGTATGGTATGTATTTTTAGTCATTATTTTAAAAATAATTCGATTTAATTTCAAATTTAATTTGGATAATTTTCATTTTAATAATAACTATATTAAAATTTCTAAATAAATTTTTAACAAATTATTGAAATTATATAACGTTTTTTTCTTTTTTTTTTAATTTTATTACACAATACGTAGGTACTACAACATTTTCAATTTAAGGAATCATATACATTAAAAATTACTTTCAATTATAGTTTTTTGTAATTAAAAAAAAAAAAAAACAAAAATAAAAAATAAAATTTTTTCCATTTTCCATTACTTTCATCAGATTTTCGATTTTAGTTTTCTTTTAAAAAAAAAAGATATATAATTAATTTTAGTAAAATTAACAAAAAAAAAAAAAAATTAATTAAAAATATTTATTTTATTCGTCTTTTATTTCAATAATAATTATTATTTTTTTTTTTTTTTTTTTTTTTTTAATATTATTAATATAAACTTACATAATTTTTGTAAAAATTATTTTTAAATATTCGTAATTTTATTGTAATTTTTTTTCGAATTATATTTTAACTAAAAAAAATTATTATTTAAACTTATTTTAAGAAAATTAATTTAAATATAGCTAACAAATTTTTTTTTTTAAAAGGGTTTTAAATATTATATAATTTAACAAAAATATTAATAAAAAAAATATAAATTTATTTTATTTTACATTAATATTAAGAAAAAAAAAAAGAAAAATTATTTTAATTAACTAGCTATTTATTTTAGCAAAAAAAAAAAAAAAAAAAATTCTTTTTTTTTTATTATTGTGTAATATCTTGACTTTTGGAATGTTTACTGTCCTGAAAATAAATTAAAAAAAAAAAAAAATAAAATATTTTTTCCTTTTACAAACATTTCGTTGTTTTTTGTTTTTTGTTTTTTACATGTACTCTTAAAAAAAAAAAAAACATAACATATATTTTTTCTTAAATAAGAATAATATTAAATTTTGTTTTTGTTCTACATAATAATTAGATTAACTAAAACTACATTAAATTATAATATATAAATATACAAACTATTAATATCTATTAATATATTAAATAATTTTAATGACGCTAACGTGCTTTTCTAAAATTTATTTTGTAACTGTAAATAAAATTAAAAATAAAATTATGTGTATTGGTGTCATAAAACATTTTTTCTTTTCATTCTTCGTTAAAAAATTATTGCATAAAACAACAAAATAAAAAAAAATTACTAAGTTTAATTAAAATTTTAGTATAAATTAAATTAATTAATTAAAAAAAAAAAAAAAAATAATATACTAATTAATAATGATTTTCTTTTATCTATTTTAGTTTTCTTTATTAATATTTGATCATGTATTTTGTTTTTTTAAGAAAAGCCTTAATTTAGCGAAAGTGTAATAAATAAAGCATAAATAGACAATTTTTTTTTTTTTTTTATTAAAGGTTAATTTATTTTTTTTTTTTTTTTATTAATTAGATAATGTTAATTAATTCTGATGAAATTCATTATAGATATTATAATATTTTTCTAAAAATAAAATTATTTTTGAATATTATTTTAAAATTTTTATGTTAAAAAATGTTTTTCCGTAATAATATCCTTGTTGTGAATATGAAAAAAAAATATATACTTTTTTATTAAATGTTTTAAATCATTTTTAAAATAACGTATAAATGAGACTAGAGACTTTTTTTTTGCAATAGGAATATTTTCATATATAAATATGTTTATGAACTTTCTAAAATCTGGCACTAAATTGTCTATATTAAAATAAAGCAAGGTAGAATGTAAACTAACGGTTTTTAAAAGCGGACATTTCCAAAAGATAATACAAACTGTTTCGAATTTTGACCTGCACAAAAATTTAAGAAATTTTTTATAATAAGAAAATATATAAAACTAGGACTTTTCTGGAATTTTGAGGGGCTGTAAGTCCGGAACCCTTTATTACTAAGAAAACCCGTTAACACACGTAAAAATATATTACTGGAGCTTTAATTTGTATGTCTTGCCGAAGAAAAATGTGTAGATGCTTAAGTTACAGGTGCCTAAAAATAGCAAATTTTCAATTTTTCAGCCCTAATACCTTCTTAAACAAGAGGCGGTCCAAAAAAATTTTCTTACCAAACTTATACTAATTCTAAAAATTCTTTATTGCCTCAAAATTACCAGCCTCTATCTAAAAGCGTGCCGGAGTTATGAAAGTAGAAAAATCATGCAAAATTTTATTTTCACATAACGGTAAATTTAAATACCAAATTTAAAAAAATTGTATACTTTTGATATTAATTTACAAATTTAAAAAAAATACCTGTCGAATGACGTTTTCAGATTGAAAAAATGTTAACCAAAACATAAGATATATACATTTAAAAATAGGGCTTTTTCAAAGTTTGAGGGGCTGTAGCTCCGTAATGGATGGGGCTACATGAAAAAGTTGTTCCACAAAATTATTTTTTTATGAGACCTACCAATGGTTAAAATTTTTTTTCTCTATCTTTAACTTTCTTTGTTATCTATCGATCTCTATCTTTCTCTGTCTCTATCTTTTCAAAATTTTTTTGGAAATGTACTAAAAAACGAGCTAGGAATATCAAATTAATTTATAAAATTATTTTCCTTTAATTTATTAATATTAATTTAAATTAATACTTTTTTTTTTGGATTTATAACTTTCTCATATAAATTATTTAAAATTCAAGCAGGTTGAGCTGCAAGTGTATATGTATCATCGATGAATATTGCTGAATGTTCTCAAAAGCCCGAATCAAATTTAATGGACCTTTACCTTTAAAAATATTCACCGGTGATACATTGGAAGCTAACGCAAGTTTGGTTTTTATGTTTAACGGTGAGCGCGGAATTTTGTAACATTTGATCGGTGATACACGTGGGACTTCATGCAAGTATTTTGTTAAGTTCACTGGTGAGCGTGGGACTCCACGTATTAACCAAGACACTGCAAAAAAGTATCCACAATGAAATTTGAGTTTAAGAGAAAAAATTAAGTAAAATAAAATTGACTGTTTCTCTATTTTAACTGATATTTACTATAATATTAATTATTAAAGCAAATATTTTAAAAATATTGTAGGTAAACAGGAATAAATCTACCTATTAAAAAAAAAAAGGTTTCTTTTTATTTAAATATTCAACCCTTTCTCTCACGACTACTAAACAACTGTAGTTTTTTTTTTTTAAATACTTTCATACAATGTTATTCATTTCAATTTTATTTTGACATTGACAAGTGGCTGATAGCGATCGAACAAGAGTAATGTTTTCGTCTTTTTTGACATTACGCAAAGTTAAAACGCTATTTTCGAAAAAAAAGAATATAATATTGAGACAAAATGTAAATAATCTTCTAATAATGAATAGTGATTAACATTGTAATTTTCTTTTTTTGTTTTTATTATGTTGCCGGTTTGTTCAGGATAAAAATTGTCAACGGTCGAGAATTTAGGTGCAGAAAATGTTACATTTTGAAAAAGATTTTTTTTTAGAAACGAACACGAATTTAGTTGTTTAGTTCAATATTTCATTTGAGAAACGAACACAAAAAATGCTGCCTTGTCAAAAAAGTGCAGAATGAGTGTAATATTTTTATTCGAAAAGAATTCACCATTACTGAATGTCACCCCAGAACCGAAAGACAAATGATATAAATATACTTTAATTTAGAAAAATAGAAAAACTTTTAAGTTAAAAATTAATAATAAAATTTAATATTCATTTTTTTTTTTTAAATATCTATGTATATGTAATGTTAGACGATATGACAATCAAATTAAAAGTAAAAGTTTATAGATTTAGCCAATTGTACACATTTTATATAGGTATTAGTTTTATTTTCAGAGATGAAGTATCTGCTTAGATATTATAATCTTGTTGAAAAAGATCGTTATCTTAAGAGCAATTAAGATTAGGATTTTTTTAAATAAAGTTTTTTGCTTTTAAATAATTTTTTTAATTTATAACGTAATGTGTAAATGTATGTTTTACATGTTAAACTTTAAATAAATTATCATTTGTATTGTATTGTTGTAATGTTAAGAAAAAAATTTCATTTATTTTAAGCTAAAATTTACTAAAAAAAATGCCTCTAGTCTACAAAACTTGTTAAAATTTTTAAATTAAGGATCAAAAATAATTTCTTTAATTTTAAAAAAAAACAATCACAGATAAAAATTAAAATATTCTTTGAGAAATTAACCTTTAAATAATCCCTAATTATTATAATAAAAAATTTTATACAAATAATAAGTATTTAAATGACTAGATTTTAATTAAAAAAAAAAAAAAGAAGTATTTAACATTTTTCGGTATTCTGTTTTTTTTTTTTTTTTTGATATTGTAAAATTTTGTTTATGTTTTAACATTTTTTTCTTCCATGTTATGTAAGTTAAATGTATAATATCAAAATTACTAAAAAAAAAGCATTATAATAATTATAATTATATTACAAAATAAATTTTTAATAAATTTTTTTATACCATGCTAATATTGTATTGTTAAAAAAAAAAAAAAATAAAATAGGCAAATTTCAAAAATTTAATGCAAGTATTTTTTAAAAATTTTTAAAAATTTAAAAAAATTTAAAAAAAAAAGTCTTAAAATATTTAAAAAGTAAATTTCAAAAAACAAAAATATATAGAGAAAATTTAAAAAAATAAAAATTGAGTATTTTAAAAGATATAATTTCAATTTATTAAATTTAAAAACCGTTTTTTGTTTTTTTTTTTTTTTGGAATATTTTTTAAATTTATTGGTAGTAATATACAGTGTATATATGTACATATATAAAACTGATCTGTAAAGCTGTTAGTTGAAATAATAATTTATACTTTTCTAACAACATATCATGTCAAATAAAATATCTCAAATATAATTGCGGTATTTTTTTCTTTTCTCTTATTTCTTCTTTCCATTATTATAGCGGCATTAGCTAAGTCAAGGGCTTATTAATTAAGCCCTTGATTACTAGGCTGAAGCTATGGAAATATTTTTGGATGGATATTATTTCTGCGTCATCTTATACAAGAATTATGGCAAGGACTAAGCAAGGACTAAGCAAAGAAAATTCCAAGACATAAATGTCGACAGGAAATTACACAGCCTTTCCTGTTCAGACATGGCTGTAAATGTCGTAAAATAACTCTTACGACGTGTGTGGGATTCGAACTCACACTCCCTCGATGTTTGCAGCGTATTTTATACACTCTTACCCACTATAGAGCACTGAGGCCCCATTATTTTATATTAATTATAAATTTACAATTTCCTATATAATTTAGAATGTGACAGGCTAATTAAAATAGATTCATATTTAAATAAAAATTAAAAAAGCGTAACTCTTCAGTAAAATTACTTGTAAACGAAATTACTGCATTTCTTTTTTGCCATTTCAAAACATTTCAAAAACTCAAATCTATTAAGTTTTTTTGTATTGAATTTCTCTGTACAAATACCATGAGATAACATTCAATTTTGATTATATCACCAGAGACCAGCTCTAAATCTGATATTTTTGAAATTAACATTAATAAGATGTTAAATCAATATTGTAGTCATGTTTAATTCATAATGCATGTAAAATATTCATGGTTTCCGTAATTATTAACCGAAAAAGTTGAATTTGCATACTTGAAATAGACAATAATCGGAAAATAAGGTGACAATTCATTTCAAAGAAAATCTACATATTATTGCTCGAAAAACTGCCACTTTTAGCAACAGATTCTACGACACATTTTTTCAGTTCGGGAAACAAGTGAATTGCTATATTCAATATAGTACCACTTAGGTAGCTCCATGTGCTTGGAATGAACAATTGGAACCGCTCTAGTGGTACGTTGAAATTGTTTGAGAAGAGTCATCAATGATTCGATATCATCTGAGCGTCATTATCTACAAAATATATATAAAAAAAGAAAAAAATTTCAATATTATTACTAATATCAAAAGAGATGAAAGTATTAGTCTCTATACGGTCAAAGTACACAGAGTAGTCATATACACAGTATATGGGGTCATCAATAAGACGAATGGAACGTTTTTGAACTCGATCGAGCTAGACCAAAGAGGAAAATTAGGCGCCAGCCCATATATCTAAATTGTATTCCATCTTAGGTCATATATAAGGTTTATAGATATTAGTTAGGTCTTTGGAAGAGAAAAATGATCAGTACCTAAAGAGAAAACCCAATCAAGCTCTTTTCGCTATATCAAAAATATGATCATACCACATACATTTTTATTTAAGCTGCATGCCTATAATATTTAAACGTTCTGAATGTCTCAAGAATTCAACGTTCAGAACAGAATTTCCGAATTATTGGATTATAATTGATTTTTTTTTAAGAATGGCTGACTGGATTTGGTGATGTGTTGTTTATATTCTCTGTTCTCTGACTCTGTTGTTTATATTCTAATTGCCAGTTTTAGCTAAATCATGATTGATCGTGTTGGTCATGGATGGCCTTGATGTATCAATGGCAGTAGTTGTGGCGTTCGACTTCGTAGGAAGATCGTAAGTAGCCACCAGCGAGTGCTGTCGTCAGCAAAACTGTCAATTGGATTAGAGGTTGAAGATAGAAGATGATTGATAAAAATCAAAAAAAAAAAAAAGAGTTGATGCAAGAACGAATTATTGTGAAATGTTACCGTTTATTTGGAATTTGCCATCTGTGTAATCTTCAACTAGGACACAAAAACAATGATTCAAAAGATAGTCTTCAATCCAGTTCTAAAGAAACGTATCAAGACCTATAACTTGATATTTGCTTTCTTTAATTTCTCCTTAGTAGCATCGAGCGGAATGTATTAATTTTTTTTTTACATATTTGCTCGAGTATTGTACATAAATGGCGACCCATTCTACATACTTTGTTCCATTTGGCAAAGAACTGCTTCTGTTTTTCTATAATTCTTGTTAATTTTAAAACTGCCGTATTAAAATCAATCGTATAGAAATCAAATCTTATGTCGAATTTTTTAAATTTCTTTTGTTAAATATAATTGGTCAAGCAACATTCGGACTATAGATGTATAGATCCTATTAGAATATGTATCAATTTATTTTTTTTTTAATATCCTGAATCAGTTTCTATTTAAGTCCCTATTATCCTAATAAAAGTTTTTAATCTGTAGTTATCGAATTACGAAAGATTGTTTTTTGCATAATAAAATGATGACCAGTCGGTGCAGAAACGAATTTTGTTGAATTTATAAAATAAAAACAAATATAAATAAACTATTAAAATGCTATAAATTCTTTCATATTTGAGATATTTTAATTAGTCATTGTGTTAGTGAAATATAAATTATGTAGAACTAATGAAACTTGTAGATTAGATATGAAGGATATGATTTAGTTTTAGTATTTAGATTATTTAAGTTTAGTTTTTATTTATTTTAAAACCTTTTTTTTTTTTTTTTTGTTGATAATAAAAAGAATGTGATAAAAAATTTTAATAATTTGTTTTTAAATTAATATAAAATTATTTTAGGAATAAATGAAATAAAAATCATTTTCATTTATTTTAAAATAATTTTCTTTTTTGTTTGCTTTCTAGTGAATTTTCATTGCATTAATTAAATATATACCTATACAATATATTTTACAAGTTTTTCTTTTGTGATTTAAATTGAAAATTATAAAAAAAAAAAAAAAAAATTAATTTCTTTTTCTTTTTATTAATTGGTTTTTGTTTTTTTTTTTTTTTGTATTGAAGCAATAACATTAATATTTTACTTTTTAGTATTTTTTTTTTTTTTTTTTTTTATGATTGAATTTGATTTATTTAGAAAAGGACAATAATGAATAATAATTTTTGTTTATAATTACATGGTATGTATAAACAATGAGTAAAAACAGGTATTTTTTTTTTTTATATTATTTTTAGTTTTTTTTTTTTTTAATTTTTCACTTAAGTAAAAATTTGTAATAATTAAAAAAAAAAACAAAAAAATTAATTAATAAATAAATTTATAAATTTTTACATATATATATTATATATGTATAATTTTTTTTTGTTTCTAATCTAATTTGTATAAATTTTTCATGCTCGTTTTTTTTATAGCGAAAAAGAAAACTTTTGCAGAAAAAAAATTTATAATTTTTGTGTTTTATATAATAATAATTATAATAATATATTTTTTTTTATTTGTTTTTTTTTTTTTTTGTTTTTGTTTTAAATTAATTTTAAATAAGAATTTCTATATAATTATTAAATAGCAATCACAAGGATCATACTTGATCTATTTCATCTAATGATTCCAATTTAGCTATAGGAGCAAATACTGTCGTCCAATTATCGGTATCTTCCATTGTTTGATTAAATGATGAAAATTTTGAGCACCTAAAAGTATGCAATATTTAATAAATTTTTATTAAGAATTTTATCAAGATTTATCAAATTTATTTAAAAAAAAAAGAAGAATAATGGATTTGAGAAAAGTAAAAATTTAAACTTAAAAAGGAAAATCAAATATTTAAGATGATTAGGTAATGCAGAGGCAGACATTTTAGATGAAGAAAATAAATATTTACTGCCATAATAAAAAACACTAGCGGTCTCCGTTGCTGACTGATTAAATACTTGGCTTATTACCAAGGGAGTGCGAGTTCAAATTCTGCACAGGTAGCAACTTATATTAACTGAAAACAAATTCCCCTTGAGGTTGCTATATAATATATTATAAAGTATAAAATAATGTAGAATATAAACTTTGTTCGGATGTTACGTACATTTTTTAAATTTTAATAAACTGAATAAATGTCTATAATATTCAGTATAACTTGAATTCTGATGATGATTTAATTAAAATATATATTATATTGCTTATTATTTTATACCCTACACCTAAAGTATTAGGTATATTAACTTTGGTATGGTGTTTGTAACCACCAAAAGGAATAGAGTTAGATGTAGACTGGTACATATATTCTTAATCAGGGTCAGCTTCTAAGTCAATTTAATAATGTCCGCCTATCTGTTCGTTCGCACGATAACTCAAAAACTAATAAAACTATCTTCATGAAATGTATATAGTGGGTTACAGTTACGATAAAAAGGCGTTGATTGCATCTGGTCATATAAATAAAAAATATGTAGTAATTTTATATCGTATAATTAATAGTTGTATAATGATAATAACAATAATAATAGTAATAATAACAATAATAATAGTAATAATAATAATAACGAGAAAGAATACAGTTGCCTTTGTCAACCCCTAGATACCCGTACGAACCGTTAGTATGTTTACAGCCTGTCACTCTGCTTACAATATTACTTTTTTAAATATTCTATAGTACCATTTAATACTAAGCGGTAAATGTATATTAAATTACAAAATAGTAAATATAATTTTAAATATTATATTATATTAATGCGCACATGGTATATTTATCTTGTTATAAGTATATCGCCATACATTGCAATATTTCTTTAAAAATATTTCCATTCATAGAATAATTTCTTATAAGTACAATAAAATACATATATGTATGTAAATACGGCGCTATATAATATACATCTATACTTTTATCATTCATTCAACAGTGACACATACGATATGTAAATAAACATGATGTTATATAAGTATGTATATATATCAATATCATATAAATAAAAATTCTTCAAGCAACCGTTATGTTGTTTATTTATTTAAATTTTTTTGTACTACGCATTATATCCTCAACAATTTTAAATTATCGAGTAAAACAAATGCAAAAAATTTTTTGAAGAAATTTGTTAGAAAATTTGAAAAAATCAAGTAACACTTTCGTCAATTATAAAGTAACCCTATATTATTAAAAAAAAGTTGTTAACAGAAATAAGAGTATAATGTTGAAGCTTTAATTTTTGTGTATTATTTCAAAAAAATTTTAACAGGTGTACAAGTTACAGGTGTTTAAAAATAAGAAATTTTCAGTTTTTGACCCTTTACAGCTCCTAAACGGGGGGTAATACAAAAAAAAATTCTGAAATGACTCATACTTATTTTACAAAGATCTAACTTCTGTCAAAATTGCAAGTTTCCAACTTAAAGCGTTTAGAAGATAGAAGGGTTAAAGTATTTTGCAATAATTCAGTTTCGCATAACGGTAAATTATGTGGTAAAATAATAATAATAATAATAATAGTAATAATAATAATAGTACAATAATTAAATAGTACAATAATTAAATAGTACAATAATTAAATAGTATAATAAATAGTACAATAATAATATAATAATAATTATAATAATAATAGTAATAATAATAATAGCTTCTACAGTGGGGCTATCTTTGGTTATATCATGCAAGTAAGGTGTTATATACTGCTGCACGTTGTAATCCACTGATGGCGCTGACTCTGTAGTAAAATAATATTAATAAGAATATTAATACTAATAATAACAGCCGCTACAGTGACAGTGGGGGTTGCCTTCAATAATTACCTCATGTAGTAATATATATACTACTACTACATATTGTAACTGTTGTGACGGCTTTAGTCACTGTTAGCAAAATAATAATAATAGACGGATTCATTGTTTCCTTACAGTCCCACTCCCAATTCAATGTTTCCCTATCCATTTTCCTATCCTTTCCTATCCCTACTCCCTAACCAATATACCGCGTTCGCTGGTAAGGGTTTCATCCCACTTTATTGGGTAAAGGGGGAGGTGGGTTTAGTCAGTAAGAATCTGACACTACCAAGGGGAAATTCTTGGTGTCTTTGGAAGATTCCCACCTCCCTTAGGAAAAAAAAAAAAAAAATTAAGACACCGTATAGCACAAGTATATATTTATTATATACATGTTTGTAAAGCTCATAGTAGCACCTATCGTTTGGAATTCAGAATTCAGATTCAGCTTTCTTAGTTTTTGAGTTAGCGTGCTGACGGACGGACGAACGGACATGGCTTAATCGACTCAGAATTTGATTCTGATCCGATCCATACCTTTGAAGGTATATTTAGCTCGCTTATTTCGAGGTGTTACAAACGGAGGGTATTATTATACCCGATATTTATTGTACGGGTATAATAATAATAACAATAATAATAATAATAGTAATAGTAATAATAATCTAGTAATAATAATAATAGTAATAATAACAATAGCTGCTACAGTGCAGCTATCTTTGGTTATATAATGCAGTAAGGTGTTATATACTGCTGCACGTTGTAATCCACTGATGGCTCTGGCTCTGTAGTAAAATAATAATAATATTAATAAAGAATACTAATACCAATAATAACAGCCGCTACAGTGTCAGTGGGGGTTGCCTTCAATAATTACCTCATGTAGTAAGGTGTTATATACTACTACATGTTGTTACTATTGTAACGGATTCATTATTTCCTTACAGTCCCACTCCCAATTCAATGTTTCCGCATTCTTTACCTATCCTTTCCTATCCTTACTCCCTAGCCAATATACTGCGTTCGCAGGTAAGGGTTTCATCACATTATATTGGCTAAAGGCGGAGGTGGGTTTAGTCAGTAAGAATCTGACACTACTAAGGGGGGAATTCTTGGTGTCTTTGGAAGATTCCCACCTTCCTTAGGAAAAAAAAAAAATGTTAAAATTTAATTTTAAAGCTTTTTTTTGGAAAATTCTCATGTTTTAGATATTTTTATCTATTTGTTTTTTCACATTATATGTACGACGATAGAGTGAGATTTATATTAACAGAATGTAGACGAATAAATTCCAATTAAATGAATTTATTTGATAATAAATGATTTGTTATATGGTATTTTGCTTGCAACCAATCTTAGATCATTTGCTATTTTAGAGTTATGATGATGTTGATTTATAGAGCTTAAATGAGAATTTCATAGAATACATTTTATATAATAGACCCATGTTGATTTGCAAAGTATGGTGGATTGAGAAGAATTTGTATATGAAAAAGTCAAGCACTTATGTTATTATATCAGTGGCGATATATATATATACATATATTTAAATTTTTATTGAAATATGAACTAATTTAAAATTAAGATGAAATAAGCTATTAATATATACCGGTTCGATTTAAAAAGAAAGTTAAAGATTGAGAAAATTTTAATTACTTTTCAAGTTCACACCTGAACAAACTCTTTTCATTTGATGATGTTGCAGCACATTCTGGTTGTGAAATAGATCTCTGTACATTGGTTCGTTGTTGTTGTGATTGATGTGATAATTGTGGTTGTTGTTGTTGCTGCGTTTGCTGTTGCTGTAATTGTGTTTGTGGTGCTTGTTTTTCAATAGTGATTCCTCCAGCTAAATCAATTGAGAAATCACTTTCGGACGGTTGAAAGGATGTCGTTATTTGTTGGCCAGCTAATAATTGTTGTTGTTGTTGTTGTATTTGTTGTTGTTGCTGCATTTGATGTTGTAATTGTTGTTGATGTAATTGTAATTGCATTTGTTGTTGTTGATGTAAAATATCCAATATGGTTCTAATATCTTTATGTAAATTTGTTTCTAATGAATCGATACGTTTTGTTAATTCACCTAGTTGAGTTTTAATTGAGCTAAAAAAAAAAAGAAACGGTATTTAAAATATTTTTTAATAATACATTGACTGATGATTACTCTTACCTAATTTCTGATGATTTCGCACAATAATGCATACTACTACTACTAACACCATGATGTGGCATACCACTTGCACTAGTTGTTGTGTGAATATAACCAGAAGCTGGAATATCACCATGACCTTGAATATCACCACCACCACCACCACTATCCATATATTGATGTTGTTTTTGTAATTGTGGTTGTTGTTTTCTACTTGTACTAATATGATCAGCTCTTGTTGGACAAAAACATGAATTATTTGTTGGTGTTGCGCTCAACGTAACAGCATCAGTATCTTTATACTGTTCTTCATAATCATCTGTTGAACACGGATGGCCTAAAACATTTAGTGGATCTCTAATAGCACTTGCTTCTCCAGTTTCATCAATATCACTTTGTAGTATAATATTAGCACCGGAAACACCATTATCAATACGACTACCTATTGTTATATTCATACTATTTAGTGGTTGTTGTATACCACCACTTCCTCTACCTCCTCCTCCTCCTCCACCACTATCACCGATAATAGTTCCTCCACCACCATTGTCAACACCACCACCTAAACTGCCTACTCGGCTTTTGTGCGTATTTGTTTGATGTTGGCTATCTGTTGGTGATGCTTTAAATTGTTTTTGCAAATAAAACAAAAAACAAAAAAAAAAACGAAAAAGAAAACAAGAAGAGAAAAGGCAAAAAAAAAAAAAAAAATTATATTAATAAATTTTTAAAAATTTCAATTTTTTTTAATGAACATTTTAACATATAAAAGCTGTATTTTTTAAATGCATCAAAAACAATAAAAAGAAAAGAAAAATAGCACACAAATTATATAATTTTGCAACATCTTTTATACATAAGTTAAGCTATAAATAAAATTTATTTTAATTTATTTTTTGTTTTTATAATATTAAACATATATATATAATACATATATATACATGTATAATATATTTATAAATACATGTATATAAATTAATAAAAGGATACAAATTAAAGTTTGTGAAGTGAAGGGCTAAATCATGAAAAAAGCAATAAAAATTGAAACTTTAAACATTGAAATTATTTTAATGAAAAACAAACTACAAAAGTTCACAAAACAACATCGAATAATGTTATAGAAAAGTAAAAGGAGAATAGATTTTGTATATATAATATATGGTGTCACCTAATAGGTGGTCAATTGTCACATAAATTCCCAAAATAATGAACAACACATTTGTGCTAGTTTCGTCTAGCTGCGAATTTTTAACAATCTCCTATATTTTAGATCTCCTTACAATACTTTCCACCTTTTATAAATCCTTTGAGACTTTAGGGAAACACCCCATATACATATAACAAATATTATTATATTTACTATAAGTAATTGTTTTAAAAAAAAAAATTGATTTCAATAGCAAAAAATTAATAACATAAAAAAAAAATTTTTTTTAATTATTTTATGGAAAACTCTTAATTATGCCCGTGCTTATATGATAGATTTGAAAATGAATTGAAAGTGAACTTTTTGTAATAGAAAAAAAAATTGTTTATGAATGATGTGAACATTTTATAAAAAAATTAATTTGAACAGTTTTTTATCAGTTTTTTATTAAAACAAATCAGTATGTAAAACTAAAGGTTTGTAAAGGAGACTAAGAGAGTGACAATAAAAAGACTTTAGAATTTTGGCTTAAACCAAAATTTCAAGTTTTTCTTAAAATTTTATGTAATTTTATGTAAATGTATATGAAAATATTGTGAAAAATCGATAGACACCTTCTCCCATTTTAAGAAAAGCCTTTAATAACAACCCTGCTGTAACAACATAATTTAATTTTTTGCATTTTACTTGGAAAAAAATTACACAGGTGTTCAAAAATAGTAAATTTATAAATTTTGACCACTAATATCAGGGAAAGGTTAAGAATTTCAACGTTCTAACTAAAGTAGAATATAGTCTTACATATAGCCGATTGCCGGTTTTAGCTTGAAAAAATGTTAAGGAAAACCTGAGATATACACATTTCAAAACAGGGTTTTCCCAATTTTTAAGCGAAAATTTGGTAACAGGGAGGCTATCATAAAAAAGTTCTTTGATAACATTAATTTTTTTAAGACATCTATCGATATTTTTATTCTGATTTACTACATCTTATTATGCAAAGTTTTTGGAAAAATGGAGATTTTATTCTAAGCTACGATATGATTTTAACTTTATTTTAGTCCTAATTAGTGTTACAACATTTGGTTATCGATTAGGTACGTAGTAGTTTACTTTGTGTTGATATGAAATAGTTTATTAGAAGAATTGCTTCACATTGAACTCGGTGAACATCTATGGAGTGATAAAATGTTTTACCAACTAGTTATGTTTTTAATACTTTAGCTACAAAAATACCACAAATATGGTTGAATACTTTTGTGTCTAAAATTTTTTTATTTATATGCACTAAATATTTTTATTATAAGCACTAACCGAATAAAACAATCAAAACAAGTTCTGGACCTACTAACCAAGCATGACCGTCATTAAACCCATCAATCAAAATGTAGGTCAGCATGTTGTGCGATATGGGTTATTTTTTTTCCCATCCCAAAGTGTAGGGTTACCTACTCTTAATCCATAGAATAGCTGGTTACCGTTTGGGTTTTATGTAGAGTAAAAATCACGATTTTGGCTGGAGTATGAATGGAAATATGGGAATAATTGTGGAGGAGAAAACTGCCACAAATTTCGACGAAAACTGCGTACGATTTACATATTTTAAACTTATTATGAGGACTACGCGTTTAAGATGCGTTCGCTCAAATTTGAGAATTTTTACTCCCTCTCTACACGAATATAAGATCTATAGATATTAAGTAACTCCAGCGGAGTGAAATAGTATAGAAGTCTAGACTAATTTTATATTTTAGAACTTATCCAAATATTATGTTCATGATATTAAACAAGATTAAAGGATATTTTGGTAATCAACTGATAAATATTAAATTTTTATTTTAGTAATTAATATAAATAAATAATAAATATTATTTGTAATATTTTCATGTTTACAGAACTAAAAACTCATTTAATAATAAAAATCGATAATCTTAAGATATTTTGTTTTTCGTTATTATTTTTAAATGTATTTAATGTCACAAATTGTAAAAGGTTAATGTACTTTAAAGGGAATTGGAAAACTTTTTCGTTTTAATGGATTTCAAATCGATTTTTAAAAGAAAAACAATTCAGCACAAAGAAAATAACAAAATAAAGACCAAAAAAATTTTTAAAAAGAATTTATTCCTATTTAAAAACATTATTTTTTTAAGTTTTTATAGTAAACTTTCAATAAAATAATTATTGATTGAAAAGTTTTAAAATAAAAATGGAATTAGGGCGCATATAAAACAGTTTTTACATGAATCAATTACTCTTATTAATTGGGAAAAAATTACCTTTATTTTTAATTTTTAAATTAGTATGTTAACACTTAAACATAATTTTATTGATTTTATTATTTTAGATTTAATCAAGAAAAAGTTACGTAAATAGAAATATAATTAATTGCTTGTTAACTGTTTGATTAAAACGATTAAAATGTTCATAGTAATAAATATTTTTACCTTGTAAAGTTAAAAAGGTATCTATGTACTAAAAAACTAAAACAAAAAAAATTTAAATACCCCGAATTGAGGTTAAGATGCAGTTAAATTTTTGTGTTTTTTGAATTGCTGCAAAACTTACTTTTCTGCATTAGATCCTCTCAATATGTATGAAACGTATACTAGACAGAAAATGGAGTATAACGAATACATTTAGGCTGGAGTCTCTCAAATAGCACTACGTTATTTTTACAAACATTTACACTGGAGCCCCCCAAACAGCACTATGTTGTTTTTAATAATGCAAAACAGAGCTATTAATTTTATTAACTATCCCAGTGTTTCCGCAACGTTGACTCCATTGTCAGCCATCGTCGCATAGCTTGGTCATTGACCATAGATACCTTGTAGGAGCAATTAAATGTTTCAATAAAATAAAACATTTAATGCTTCTACACAGAATTAAGAAATAAAGAGTGCAACAGCCAATCGCTATACAGCTAAATTTTTAAACTGTGTTTGCTTTTGACATCTCATGGATATGGTATCATATACCATCACATACGTCCTCTAAAGTTGATAAAATGAAAAATAAGCTTTCCTCCCGTATTCTAATCCCAAAATTCAATTTGTAAATTTGTATTAAAAGCTTCATTTTTAACTAAAGGAAAACAATTTTGGATGGTTTAAATTCAACTGAAGTGATTTTCGATGTATTCCACCACCTTTACGCGGTGGTGGAAAAATGAAAAAAAAAAAATACTTATTCTATTAATGTATAAAAATTATCCATTGTTAAAATTAGTGTTGTAGTAAACTATGAAAATTTGAAACATTAAAGATAAAAACCTAATAATGCTCCAGATGTTAACTTCCTATCATTTTTGTGGTAATTAAATTTATTCAATCTGGTAAATTTAAGCAAAACATTAAGTTTTGATCTTTTAAAAAATCCTTATTTCTGATGAAAACAATTTCTATGTTCATTCAGAATTAGAAAAAAATTATTTGTTGTGAAAGAGAAGACATTTAATAAATTACTATATAAAGTTTTTTTTTCCTCGTTTTTTACTTAATCTTTTTTATACCCGTATGAACTATCTTCACAATAAATTTGCCATTACGTTTGCAACACCTTAAAGGAGTCGAGTTAGATATAGTGTCAAAGGTATGGATCGGCTCAGAATCGAATTCTTCGAAATCGAATGGCAACAACTTCTGTAAAATTTGGTTGTGCTGCTGTTCGGGTAGCTGCCATAAAGCTCTTCTTTTTAAATGAAAATAACTCCGAGTCTATTGAAGCTAGGTATCTGAAATATTAAAAAAAGATGTCGAATTGTATTCTAACAACTTCTGTAAAATTTAGTTGGGCTAGAGTAGTAGGTTAAGGCTTCTTGCACCTCTTGGAAGCTTATGAAGCTAAGCGTCTGAAATCTTACAAAAGATGATCAAATTTTAGGGCAATAACTTCTGTAAAATTTGGTTGTGTGGTGCAATAGATTAGAGTAGCTCTCATACAATCCGATAATTTACATAGATATATCTGGGTAGTTAACGTGGGTACTGAAACATCTGAAATTTTTAAAAAGAGAATCAAGTTTCTCAGAAACAGGATATATTACGTTCCTACGGCGATCCCAGAGTTAACACAGTCTACTCTACTACAATCTTCCCCGTTTTGTAATTTATTTCATTTAATTGTTTTTAGTTCAATACTTTAATCTTGTATCTGTAATTTTTAATAAAAATGAAATCATTTTGTTTCTTTAGTTTCATTATATTTTTATATAATAGTACTGATTAAAAGTAGTTCTTTCTCCTCGAAACTTATTATTATTTCGTTGACTTTAGTCAATAATTAATATTTGAAATGTAATTTTTTCGAATTCTATGGAATATGTAAGTATAAGAAATACTCTATATAGTTTTTCTTTTAAATTAAATGCATTAGTTACGTTACATTTTTGTTTTCTAAAATTGTTTTAATTTCTTGAGAATTAAAAAAATACTTAGAAAACAGAAACTAGGTTACGTCTAGTCTATGAGTTTAATTAATAAAAATCTGTTCGATTTCTTCTTTTTTTTTGCCATCTTTCTGCCATTTAGCCGAAATAAACTCTTTGCAATAGAGAGTTAATTCCCAAGTATGTTTTGTTGGTTTTATCTATAAGTTTGTCAAATACAATAAGTAACAATGACCTATGGAAGCTTGCCAAAGTAGAACAGATTGGGCAAGAGATCAAAAGAAAAAAGTGGAGATGGATAGGGCACACACTTAGGAAGCCGCAAGAATGCATAGCAAGGGAAGCATTAGAATGGAACCCACAAGGAACTCGAGGACGAGGTCGCCCCAATAACACCTGGAGGTGAACGATACTAGAGGAACTAACTTCAACCGGAAAAAACATGGGAGGAAGCAAAAATAACTGCTCCGAATAGAGTCAGATGAAGATATGTTTAGTAGATATCCTATGCTCCCAAGAGGGGCAATAAGAAAAAAAAAAAATCTATAAGTTTTACATATTATCATGATCCATGGAATGGTGAATACCTAATAGACTTTGTAAACCGTTAAACCCTGCTCTAAATAAATTTTGTTACTATAAAACACTATATTCATTTTAAATCAATTTGTTTGAAGTCCAAAAATAAATGATAGAAGTTAGATTAAATTAAATTGATATTGAGTAAACAAAGACTTTATATACTCTAAGACATGATAAAGCATTAATTCATACATATTGGTTTTTAAATTTATTACAAATTGTGAAAGCATTTTTTAATAAAGCGATAGATTTGGTGCAAAAAAAAAAAAAAAAAAGAAGAATAACACAAAATAATAAAAAATATCCATAGAAAAGTTAAAAAAAAAAAAGAGAAAATTAAATAAAAAACACACATATAAGAAATATAAACACATACATATAAGAAAAGTAGATACAATAAATTTTTTCAAAGGATAAACTAAAAAAGTTAAAGCTACACACACACATATAGATACAAACAAAAAAAAAATAGAAGAAAATAAAACAATAAACACAATTAAATTTAGGACAACGAACATAAATAAATTATAAGAAAATTATAAATTTTTTTATGCACCATTTAAAAGAGATTTATGTTGTTTATGTGTTCTCGGATCATGCTGCCTATTATAGTTGGAACGTTTTGTGAACTTTGTTGTCTTTGATGTGCTTCCTTTGAGGATTGATTTTATTTAATTTTATTTTAAATTTTAGAAAATCGTTTTGTTTTTTTTTTTGAAATGTTGGTGAAATTTATTTGAAAAAAAAAAAAAAGAAAATAGAATTAAATTATGATTAAGAATCTCAAAAAAAACAAAAAAAAAATGGAATAAATGTTAAAAGTAATGTAAAAATGAGAAAAAAATATATTAAAAGAAAAAAAAAAAAAACAGATCTTAAGTATAATAAACAAATCTAAGGTAGACATTTTTATTCTTATGCTTACTTTCCAATTAATTGAATTTTAAAAAAATAGTTTTACGTATATCTTAAAATAAAAAAAAATTACTATTAAACCAAACAAAATTAATCTGAGGTTTTTAACACCTTTACGAAACTTTTTAAAAAAATTAAGGTGAGATAACGCCTCAGTAATCACTAGACTCTAGATGCACTTTCAAACGTAAGATTTAATAATAGTTAGAAGAACCTATTTAATAATAGTTGAAGTTTCTTTATATTTATGCCACGTTCGAACGGAAGAACTTTTCAAAACTTCTTATATCCATGCCAGAGTGCTTATCTAAATTTTGAAAAAAGAAACTACTTAAATATTTTCCTTTTTTTTTGACAGTGTGGTTTACGCTCTTTATAGCGTCAATCCGTTTGCAAAAATCTAAAGTTAACACCCATATACAAACCTAATTGCAAAATAAATCGCACATTATGAATCTTATTAACAAAACTTTATCTGGAAGAGGGACAATAATATTGCATGTGCCGATCGTTAAATCAAAAGTATTATAAATCGTTAAGTAAAAGCATATAAATTTAATTTTTGTAACTGAATAGAAATACATATGGTAACATCGTGTAAGTAAGATATTGTTATACTGCTGACTAAAATTTAATATTTTATACATATTTTAGAAAAACAATAAGAAAAAGAAAAATATTTCAAACAGCTATTTTAGTATACATATAGTATAACACATTTTAGTATACCACATACATACGAGGTTTATAAATAATGGTGTTATGAATTAATTAAATTACACATTTATAGCGTAGTTTAGTTTGAATTTTTAAAATACAATTTAAAGGTTAGATGCAGTTTAAAAACAACTAGTTCAAATATTTATTAATTGATTTTAATTCTTTTCATTCAATGTAAAATCGTTTATATGAAATATTAAAAAATACTATTTTGTTTACTAAAAACTAAGACTTTATAGCAACGCAGCGCAGCACTAATGTAACTATCACTTAGTATAAAAATTGTTGCAGTTTTTGTGCATTCAAAAGTTTCTTTTTTATACGAACATTTTTTAATTTATTTAAAATATACATATTTTTACTTTAGTAAAATTCAAAATAATTAAGCTTAGTTATGGCGAAAATTATAGCGATTCATAAATAATTGCATATAAATTTATTTTCTGTCAGATCGAAGCATATTTTCGTTCAATAATTTCGTTTAATTTGGAAGAAATTAGGTATATTCCCATGGAATGAATGATTGTCCCATGGGACAATGTATATAAAATATATTTCGACTACATCACACGCATTCTTTAAAATTAATATTAACAAAAAAAATTTCCTTCAATATGTATCAATTCGTTTATGCTGCAAATTTGAATTTTTCATTTTGAAATTACATGACACTAGTAAAGATTATTCTTCTCTCAAAAATATATTAAAACAAATACTGCTGTAATTTTTTTTTAAGAAATTTGTGAATCCAAAATCTACGTCTTGGTGCAAATTGCTTTATTTTTAGTTCTGTTTCTTCAATAGAAACTGCAAGCAAATACTTACCATCACCATATTTTATTTTATCCATATTTTTCATTCAAATGTTTATTCATTTGGTATATAATTTAACGCTTTGTACATCATCTTATGGCAGATGCAAAACAATCTTCCTCCATAAATGTGAGAAAAAAGAGCATTTATGTAATAAATACGATATATTTGAATCAATCGAAATTACACAACTAAATGCATGCATTATATTATGTAAACGGTTCTTTACGCGTTCAGAAAATGAAACAAATCAGCTTTTTATAAAAATTAATATCAATCCGTGTAAAATTACATAATTAATTTAATTAAATATTCAACGTTAATCGCTAAAATTAGAACTGAATTTATTTTGACAAATATGCTGAAGAAAAATTGATAACAAAAAATTTATGTATGCCAGATTTACGTACGCTATAATTTTGCCTTAGCAGATTTTATATCAGATTAAAATTTTTTCCCCCCTTAATCCCTTTTTTTTGTTTTTTTTTTTGTTTATTATCTTAATATAAAATGGAGATATTAAAAAAAAAAAAAATTCTTGTTTATTTTTCTCTACTATCCTAAAAAATACCTTATAACTTTTTCTTTTTTATTTATTTTTAAATTTTACGAAATAAAATGAAAAAAAAAATTTTATAAAAGCTTTTTGGGAAAAAATCTATTAAAAATTATTGTACTATACATACTTACTTATGTATGTATGGATATAATATACAATTAAAATCAAAAAATTTAATTTACCTGTTCTAGTATAATTATCATGATCACCAGCAATTGTTCTGTCTAAATCACTAAGATCATTTGTTGAGATCCTATCGTTGGGATTGTCACAAATATTTCCACTACGATGGAATGAAGGTTGTCTATTAAGTCCGGTACTTCTATTATTTCCAAAAAAAAAAAATAAGAAAATTAAAATTTTATTTAATTTTTTCGATTTGATGTAAAAAGAAATTTTTAAATATTTAATTTATGTGTAAAGTTTATAAAAAAGCATGCATTCAAAGAAATTGTCAAGTAAAATTATAATGTGATTACAAAAAAAAAAAAAACTAAATTGAAGAAATTTAGGGTGTTAAAGGGGGGGGGGGAGGCAGGGAATATCTACTTTAAATTTTAAATAGAATTAATTGTTTTACTATACGAACAGGAAAATAATTATGTATTTTAAAAAAGAAAGAAAATTATTTTTTTTTTTTTTTTTTTTAGTTTTACAATTAATTAATTTAAATTTTTTTGTTTTTTTCTTATTTTTGTACTTACACTCTAATTGATCTAGTATCACTATTACTTCTGTCTCTATCATGTGATGTTGCTCTCATATATCTATGTCTTACTTCTACACCAGCTTGTTCTTCCTGTATTGTTTTGATTGTAAAGTTTTAAATTTTATTTTTGGTATTTTTTTTTTTTTTTTTTTGTGGTTTTTGTTTTTTTTTTTTTAATAAACTTTATACAAAATTTTTTTTTTTCTTATATTTTTTATACGGATTTTTTTTTTTAGTTAATGTTAATGAATGTTTTTGATAGCCAATATTATGTTGTTATGAGCATATTAAAATGTATGTATGTATGTATATTGAATTATATTTTTTTTTTTCAGATAATGGTAGAGACAGTTAAATAAAAGTTATATACAATAAAAAAAAAAATAAAAATACAAGGGCCATTTTTACTTGATTTAACTAGATTTTATTTTTTTAATTAATGGAAATTAAAAAAAAAAAAAAATAAAATTGGATCTTTACTGGTAAAATTTATAAGCATAAATAAAATAAAAACATAAAACATAAAATGAAAATACTTTGAACTTTAAATATTTGTTGTATATAAAATATTTTTCAAGGTGCTGTAAAATAATATTGTAATCAAAATTTTGATTATGGTATTCTTTAAAAATTTTACAGGAAAAATAAGAAAAGTTCACCTGGAAAATGTCCGAAAATGACATGAATATTGAAAAGTATAACATTAGTTTAAGAAAATCTAGAAGCAAAACTGTGTATACAAGATTTCTACTGAACTTTAATTTATATATGTATATATATATATATATTTTTTTTCCCCATAATGAATAAAAAAAAACATTTTATATTTTTTTTAAAAAAATGTTAGGTATTTGGATTTTATGTTTTTTCCTTTTCCACTGTTCTTAATCATTTTTTTAATTTTTTAGTCATAGTTTTTAATTAAAACTAAAATAAAAATAAAAAATCCATATATAAAAATCCAAAAGACAAAATCCACAAAAAACAAAAAAATCTACAAAAAAAAAATCCGCAAATAAAAATTCATAAATTCAAAAAAAAAAATGTAGGCCGTCGCCTCTAAGAGCCCGCTAAACAAACCCAAATTTTACAAAGAACTCTAAAGTTCTTTCTAATTATCTTTTTCACACACGTATTATAACATCGAAGAAGTTAAAATAATGGGGATTGTCGTCCCCAAGCCGACGGTAACCAAATTATTGAACCATGATTTTGTAACCAACTCTAAAGCCCTTATTTTTTATTTTTACATATATATTTCAATAACTAAGTATTTAAAATCATTGTGAATTTTGTTTTTTGTAAAACAAAAATAATTATGGATTTTGTTTTTTGTGGATTTTTGCCCCTACTCATTTTAAATTATTATTATTATTATTATTAAATTGTCATTAATATTGCATATATGTATGTGTTTAAATAAAAGAATTGTAATCATCCCTTTATATTTTGATCCTTTTATAGGATATTTAAATTATTAAAGAAAGTATGAAAATGTTTTTTTTTATTAATTTTTATTTTTTTTTTTAAATTATTTATTTCTTGATTATATTATTTTACCTTAAAATTATGATTGAATTGAACATATGCAGTACTGGTACACATATGACCCTACAATACGCCAAAATTAACCATAAGCTATATATATATATATTTTCTATCTAACTTTTAAACTTTTTTTAAAGAAAAAAAAATTTCTACAATAAAATATAAAATTTATTTTGAAACGACTTTAATCTTGTGTAAAGGTATATGAGACTTACTTTAGTAGTAAAACATAGAAAGTTTTTAAATGAAACACGACAATTTTTAAGTTATTCTATTAAAAAAGAGATGTTTTAATTGATTCATTTTGATATTACTTTAAAAATTTAATTGAAAGAAGAATAATAGATCATAACCTCAAACGAAAAAAAATGTATTTAAAAAGTTTATAATGGAACAATTGCTAAAAAATTAAATTAGTGTCCATTAAAATGGTTTTCCTACAGAAAAATTTATAAGCAAGTTTAAAATTACCTGAAACGAGGAAGAATACAGTTGACTTTGTCAACTCTTAGATACCCGTACGAACCGTTAGTATGTTAACAGCCTGTCACTCTGCTCACAATATTATTTTTTTAATATTTTAGTATTTTAAAATAATTTGGGTGAATTTTATAATTTCTAGAACTATGGGTTGTACATATATTCAAACTATATGTTTATATGTACATTCTTCAAAAGCAGATTCTAAGCTTTCACATATTCTATCTATTTCACATTTTTCAAATATTCTATAGTACCATTTAATACTAAGCGGTAAATGTGTATTAAATTACAAAATAGTAAATATAATTTTAAATATTATATTATATTAATGCGCACATGGTATATTTATATTGTTATAAGTATATCGCCATACATTGCAATATTTCTTTAAAAATATTTCCATTCATAGAATAATTTCTTATAAGTACAATAAAATACATATATGTATGTAAATACGGCGCTATATAATATACATCTATACTTTTATCATTCATTCAACAGTGACATATACGATATGTAAATAAACATGATATTATATAAGTATGTATATCAATATCATATAAATAAAAATTCTTCAAGCAACCGTTATGTTGTTTATTTATTTAAATTTTTTTGTACTACGCATTATATCCTCAACAATTTCAAATTATCGAGTAAAACAAATGCAAAAAATTTGTTGAAGAAATTTGTTAGAAAATTTGAAAAAATCAAGTAACACTTTCGTCAATTATAAAGTAACCCTACATTATTAAAAAAAGTTGTTAACAGAAATAAGAGTATAATGTTGAAGCTTTAATTTTTGTGTATTACTTCAAAAAAATTCTAACAGGTGTTCAAGTTACAGGTGTTTAAAAATAGGAAATTTTCAGTTTTTGACTCCTTACAGCTCCTAAACGGGGGGTGATACAAAAAAAATTTCTGAAATGACTCATACTTATTTTCAAAGATCTAACTTTTGTCAAAATTTCAAGTTTCCAACTTAAACCCTTTAGAAGATAGAAGGGTTAAAGAATTTTGCAAAATTTGAGTTTCGCAGAACGGTAAATTAAGACACCGTCTGCCACAAATATATATTTATTGTATATATACTTTTAAAGCTAATGAAAGTAGTAATCGTTTGGCGTTTTCAAAATGAAGATATACCTTATACAACTTGTGCTATAACAATTTAAATATAGAGCTTTTTTGAACCTTTGGGGAGCTGTAGCTACGTAACGGGTGGGGCTACAAAAAAAAGTTATTAAAAATAAAATTAATATTTTTGTGAGATCTATCAGTAGTTAAAATTTCATAGCTCTATTTCAAAAAAAATGTGGGGATCTAAAAGTTAGGTGTTCGAGAGCTACCCTAAGGCTTGGTCCAAACTCAACCAAAAAAAATAGGGAACCTACAAATTACTCCCAAAATATTTTGTGTAAATTTCAAGATTCTAGCTTTCTTAGTTTTTGAGTTAGCGTGCTGACGGACGGACGGACGGACGGACATGGCTCAAAAGTCTTAGAATTTTTTTCTGATCCGATCCATACCTTTGAAGGTATATCTAGCTCGCTTATTTCGAGGTGTTACAAACGGAGGAGTAATTTTATTATACCCGATCCTATCGTACGGGTATAAAAATCACTGATGTTAATATAAAAACAAGTAAAAGTAACAGTAAGTCGATGCAACCGACTTATTTATACCCTACACCTAAAAAATTCAAATTAAATTAAAAATCCATAAGTTATTTTAGTTAGGTATTTAATATAACTAAGCTAAAAAAATAAATGCTTTTACAACCTTTGTACAAAATTTCAGATTTCTATCTTTATTAAATTCGAAAATATGCTTGTTAGGTCTTGGGAAGTGTGTGAAGGCACGCGGACCACCACCCCAATTCATCTCAAATTTTAGAGACATCAACAGGGTAGAACATTCTTATATCAAATTTCAAGTTTACATATTTATTAATTTCGAAGATATGCTTGTTTGGTCTTAAGAGTTGTGTGGCAGATACCCGAACAACCATTCTAATTCATCTTAAATTTTGGACAAATCAGGGATTCAGGAAACAACACCCTAGTACGAAATTTGAAGTTTCTATCTTTATTAATTTCGAATATATGCTTGTTCGGTTTTGGGATTTGTATGGGAGGTACCCCGAACAGCTCCTCCAATTCATGTCAAATTTTGGACAAATCAGGGATTCAGGAAACAACACCCTAGTACCAAATTTGAAGTTTCTATCTTTATTAATTTCGAATATATGCTTGTTCGGTTTTGGGATTTGTATGGGAGGTACCCGAACAAGCACTCCAATTCATCTCAAATTTTGGGAATATCAGGGATTCAGAAAAACACACCCTCCTACAAAATTTTAAGTTTCTATCTTTATTAATTTCGAAAATATGCGTATTAGGTTTTGGGAGTTGTATGGGAGGTACTCGAACGCATGGTCCGATTTCGCCCATTTACAATCCCCGCCTTACCTTAGTCATTGTTAACCTACAGTATAAATTTCATCAAAATAGCATCATTATTTTTTGAGTTATCGTGCGTACGGACGGACGGACGGACATCGCTAAATCGACTTAGGCGGTGATCCTGATTCAGAATATATATACATGTCTATACCTAACTCGCTTCCTTTTGGTGGTTACAAACACCATACCAATATTAACTTTGGTAATATACTTAATGTGTAGGGTATAATAATATTCAATCAAATATGAAATATAGAATACCTATTGTAAAAAATTTTAGCGCATTAAAAATAACCAAAAGTTGTGATTTGGATTTTTTTTTGAATTTTCAGTTTTATCAATTTTTAAATTTGGGATTTTGCAGGGGAACCAAATAAATATTTTCTAATAAATATAATTATTTTTAAAACACAAGATTTTGAAATAGGAATAGAACATGAACAGAAAAATTTTTGTTTCAAGGTTTTAAGACTCGGTTGAGTAATCATCTGATTTAATAATTTGACATTAAAATGCTCATGTAAAATAACCGTCACAAATTCGTGTTAACTGTGTATCAAAGCGTTAACGCTTTATCATTAAAATGCACTACAAAATCTTGCATTACAAAATCCTGCATTACCAAATTCTATCATGAAAATTTTGTATTACCAAATTCTATCGTCAAAATTAAACAAAATCTTGCTACAAATTGCAGCGCAGGAGAATTTGCTTCGATGAAATAATGTATGCCATATAATTGAACTATGCCTAATTAATCCATTATCATTTATAAAATAAATTATTTATTAACATCAATTTCTGTTACTCTTAACAATAATATATAAACAGGAGAGAAATTTTAATAATATAGAACTAGGTTTTTTAGTTTTTGGCACAGATTCAGGGCCGGCGCTTCCATATGCACAGACGCCAACATTTTAGGGCGCCAAATTTATTCTACATAGAAAATTATGTGGGTGTGGGTCTTTTTGTTGAAAAACAAAATGTTGGAAAATAAAATTTTGAATGCAAAAAATGTTGAAAAAAAAATGTCGAATAGGGAAAAAAATTATAAAATAAAATGTCGAAAAAAAAATGTTGAAAAAAAAAGAATGCTGAAATAAAAATATACTCAAATGTAGATTTAAAATAATTTTTTTTAATTCTATTTATCACTCCTAATGCATAATGTCACATATACATATAAATATTATGGAAAAGCCGTATAACCCTGATTTTTAATCCTACTCTAAAATCCCTCGGAATTATTTTTATTATTTATATTTTTATTATTTATCTAACTCTAAAATCCATGCTAATTCAGAATTTCACATGCACATATATATAAATATTCTAGAAAAAGCTCTAAAATCCCTCGGATCATTTTTTTCCCATGCATATTTCAAAACAAAAGCGATGTCCGTCCGTCCGTCCTTCTGTATGCACGATATTTCAAAAAGATAATGATACTATCTTGATGAAATTTATACTGTAGATTAACAACGACTAAAGTAAGGCGGAGATTGCAAATAGGCGAAACGGACCAGGGGTTCGGATACCTCCCATACAACTCCCAAAATCGAACAAGCATATATTCGAAATTAATAAAGATGGAAACTTCAAATTTGGTATACAACTCCCAAAACCGAACAAGCATATCTTCGAAATTAATAAAGATAGAAACTGCAAATTTGATACGAGGGTGTTGTTTTCTGAATCCCTGATTTGCCTAAAATTTCAGATGAATTGGAATGGTTGTTCGGGTATCTCCCACGCAATTCCCAAGACCGAACAAGCATATCTTCGAAATTAATAAATATAAAAACTTGAAATTTGATAAAAATTTTGTACAAAGGTTGTAAAAGCATTTTTTTTTTTAGCTTATATAAAATACCTAACTAAAATAACTTATGGATTTTTAATTTAATTTGAATTTTTTTGGTGTAGGGTATAAATAAGTCGGTTGCATCGGTTTACTGTTACATTTACTTGTTTTTATTTCAGTTTTTCCGATTGATTAAAATTTTTTAAAAATTTTGTTATCGCAAGTTTTTGTGGTGTATATTTTGTAAATGTTAAATTTTCTTGCGCTAGATTTTATTATTGCAAGTTTTTAATGTTGCAAGATTAATAAAAAAAAAGCAAGATTTTGTTACTGAATAATTTTGTAATACTGTCTTACATACGGCTCTCATTGTAACTTCTGTTTACAAAAATTGTTAAAACAAAACCCTTAATTAACTATTCATGTAAGTATATAAATTTGTATATCTATAGAACATTTCATTTCCAATTTTAAAACAAAAATACATTTCTGAACTGTAGAATATCGTGTTTAAAAATTGTTCAAAAGTGGAAAAAAAAAAACATTTGAGAAAGTGTGTAAAGTTACATAAACTTTGTAATCTGCATAAATTAAATTAATTATTTTAAATCACTGTTAGTTTATATATATATAAAAAAATAACTAAATCTAACCAAGGATTTAATTTAAATGAAAGCACAATATTATAAAAATTTTCGTTTTTATTTAATATAAAATATTAAACATCTATTAATTACCATTTTATTTATATTTTCTACTTTTAATTAAATTTCATTTTTACTAACTAAAGAAAACTATAGATAAATTCTACCAAAATGAACCGATAAAAAAATATATATACTGTATTTACAATATAGTAATATTGTAATCCCTACACATTTAATACATATTATAATTATAATTAAAATTAAAATTAAAAAAAAAAAAAAAAAAAAATATATAAATATTAATGCTGAAAATCTTTTTTTTTTTTAATTTAAATTTTAATAATTAAATAGCGCTTATATATCATAGTACGAACATCAAAAATTTTTACTTTATTAATGAACAATTTTAAATTAAGTTTGTGTATGTATTAAATTAGTACATAAATTATATAGTATATAGTAAATAATATAAAACTTACATCTCTCATATTGTACGTAATTACTAAATTATTAACAAAACAATCATAAAATTCTGGATATAAATCTAGGACATCAAGTAAATCTTCACGATGAATTTTATGCAAATCACAATATGTAAGAGCTCTAACATTACTATTTGATTTACCAATAGTTGGATATATACAAGGATTTTCACCGAAAATATCATCTTTCCCTAAGAAAAATAAAAATTTATTTATATTTAAATGAAAAACCAATGAATTTTTTTTTTTTTTTTTTAGTTTTTACTTACCTAATATTACCATAACTACATCGTCTTTTAAAATTTCTATTGAACCACGAGCTATAAAATACAGTGATGTTAATACATCACCTTTATGAACTAATGTATCACCTGGCGGAGCATGTGTTGTTTTAAATTTAAGTGATAACGCTCTAAAATATATAAAATACAAAAAAAAAAAAAAAAAAAACAAAAGCATATATGTAAAAATTTTATTAAAATAATAACCTTCATATATATATATATAGAATTTTTTTTATATATATATATATATATATATATATATCTGAGAATAATAAATCTGCCTGTTTAAAACTATATTAAAATACTGAAAATTACAAAGAAATAGGCATAAAAATTGTTTAGGATACATTTTTATTGATATTTAAACTTACCTCAGGCAACCTGGGCTGGCACCATCAAAAGCTGAACAATTTGCTAATAAATTACGATTCAAATGAAGACAAATATCAGCTTGTAAACATTCTGGAAAACCTTTTAATACAGAATTCATATCGATACCGTTCGTATAGGTCCACGCATGTTGAAAATATTCTTCTAATCTTTGTCGCAAAGGATTTGGAATCTATTTATTGAAAAAAATTTTTTTGTTTTGTTTTGTTTTTTTTTTTTTTAAATTTTTCTTTTTCTATATTATTAAATATTTTAAAAAATTTCCATAATATAAAATGTATAAAATTTAATAATAATATTATTTAAAAAAAAAAAAAAAAATAATATCAAATATTATATTATATACTTTTATTATATAATATAATATGTACATAGTATAATATTATATAATTTATTTGTATTACCTGATGAAATCTTATAAATTCTCTAACACGTAACATTTGAGTATGATATCTAGCAGTGCCCGAATATAATCTTTGAATAATTGCCGATACATTACCAAAGATACTGGCATACATAAGAGCTAGAAAATGTGAAATAAAGGTGAAAAAGAGAACAGAAAATATATTAAAAATATTATTTATTCGGAAATATTTACTTTTTCTTTTCAAACAAAATCTATACTACAAACACACACACACACACACATACAGACACATACTCAAACACATGTATAGATTATAAATCTAGTGAAAAAGTAGATACAAATATAAAATGGTAGCAAATAGTACAAAACGTGACTTTAGAAATGGTAATACAAAATTTTAATATATAGTACTTATAAATACAAATCAATATCTAAATTCAACAGGTATAGGTAGTAAAAAGTTTTTTATAGATTTAGATGTGATCAGAGAAATTGATTGGAAACAAAAAATATATATATATGTATATATATATATCTTTAAAGTGACTTGACAAAGTGAATTGTTGGAGTAAGGTCTTATACAGGATATCTCACATTAAGCATTGACTAGAAATAGGATAGGAGCCAATGGAACAATGTTTACCTATTCTAAATAATAATAATAATAATAATAGGATTTAAAGGATAGGACGTAACAGAATTTAAAGTTCCTTATGATGAATTTCTTAAAAATTCTATATTTTTATATATAAATTGAAAAATATTTGTTTAACATTTACTATAATTATAAAATTTTTAAATACCTAAATTTATTTCCCGCCAAATTAACATTTATTTAAATGACTGTTATATAATATATTTTTACAATATTCTAACTCTCAGCTTCAATAGTGTTTTTTTATAATCTCAATTACCATAGTTTTTATCATACCACTTACCATATTATCAATTACTTTATTACAGTTCTATTGATTGATTTTTTAAGGACATCATATACTTAATCTTATTTGTTTTAATAATTTTAATATAGAATCTTTAAGATCATTATTATGGAAATTTTTTTTTTTAATTCTCGCATTTTATTTCTCACTTATTGTGAGATACCCTGTATTTTGATTTAATGTTATCAAGAATTAATTTGGATACAAAAAAAAAAAAAAAAAAAAAAAAAAAATAGAAATATCCAGAAAAAATCTATAGAATCTACGAAACACATAAAAATTGTAGTTCTACTATATTATGGTTAATTCAAATAACAAAACAAATTCTAAAAAAAATTTACGATATAAATTATATTTAGTTTTTTGTTTTTTACTTACAGCCCATTAACATAACACATATCGTAAAAATTTTCTCAGCATCTGTATTTGGTGCAACGTTACCAAATCCAACTGATGTTAACGAAGTAAATGTAAAATATAAAGCTGTTATATAACGAGACTGTAATTAAATAAAATGCAACAAATTAAATAAAAATATTTTTGAAATTTGTAAATTAATAAAAAAAAAAAAATAAAAATTATAATGACGCCAGAGAATATTGAAGATCAAATTATTTAGATCAGATAACATCTTGTTAAGTGAAATCTGTTTTTTTTTTTTTTTTTTACAATAAATGGTAAATTGTTTTTGTTATTTTAGAAAAAAAAAATTTAAAAATAAAAATGGTTCATTTAAAAAAAAACAAAAATTTCTTTTCAATGTAAAATAAAATTGCATTTATAGCATGCAAAAATATCAAATTTTTAACTAAAGAAAACAAAATATTTTATATAATTTTTCTTTTCATTTTTCGATTCCAAAATAAACTAAAAAAAGTTAAATTAAATTAATTTTTATCATGCCATTCCTAATAGGTACGTATACATTATATATATACATATACGTATATATTAAATTAAAAAACAATATTTTTAATTAAATAAAATTAATTTTTTGTTTTTTGAAAAAAAAGCAAAACAAAACATTGTGTTAACAAAAGATAAAAAACATCATTTTTTTTTTTGTATTAAGGCAAAAAATATAAAAAAAAAATGCATATTTTTAGGATCATCATTATTTTGTACCTATTCATTGAAACTAATCAAAAATAAATTAAAACAATATTGAATAAAAATTCAAAAAAAATATATATTTAAAAAAAAAAAGAAAAAGTAAACTTTAAATATTAAATATTCTGTTTTTTTTTGTTTTTTTTTTTATTTTCTTTCTCGCTTTTTATCTATCACTCTTTCTACAACTGCGACAATACTTATACTTTTTTTTTCTGAAAAAAAAAGAAGAATTGACACATTATAATTTATTGTATTGAATCAATATCTTTATTGATATATAAGAATCAATATCATTTTGTTATATACGTCATCATGAGCGTGATTTTTGTTTTCACAGAGTTTTCCAGCAATTAAAATAAAGAGTACTTAATTCAAAATTCATGTTTTTGTTTTGCTATTTTTTTTTTTTTTTTTGGATTTTTTTTTTCTTTTTTTCGGTTATTTTGTTTTTTTTGTTTTTTTAGGCTAGAATATCTAGAATATTCCAATTTTGAGTTATATTTTTATTACCAAATTTCATTTTCATCTTTAAATAATCATTATTAGTGAAATTATCAATTTTTATTTTTAATTTTTTGTTTTTTTTTTTTTTTTTTTTGCTATTGAAAACCAAAAATAAAAATAAAATTTTTATGATAATTTTGCTTGAGATTTCAAATTAATTAAATAAAAAAAGAATTGTATAAAATTAAAAGTTTTAACTGAAATTATATTGACTATTAATATTTTGCCATGATTAAGGACAAAGGATAGATTAAGATAAAAATCGAAAAATAAAGGATACTCTCACAAATCAAATGGGAAATATTTTTATAATTTTAATTAAATTGAAATTTTTGAAAGAAAAAAAAAAAAAATTGAAAATTTCACTTTACAATGATTTTGAATTTATGTTAAGTACTTACTTTAATTGAAGGACCACCCGTTTTATTTGGAAAATACGGTTCATCTATGCTTTCTGCTAAACTATCTAACCAACCAATTTTTTTATCCGGATGCATTGGTCGTTCAGCATTTCCAATAGCATACCTAAAAAACAATAAAATTTTTAATTACTGTTTTTAATTATACACTATAAATATTTTTTTTAATTGGTTTTTAATTAAATACAATACAAAGTATTAAAATATGAAACTTAATGTAAATTTTGGTATCCTTTTTTTAGATATTAGTTTTGATGTTGCAATAATATAAAGTTGAATTAAATATCTGATAAAATTTCTGTATATTATATAAAGGAAATATTATGAACATGAAGTGTGTTAAGAAATTGTTAGGCCCCCCTTGGCCGCTCCTCCTTCCTTATTTATTTTATTTATTTTGTATTTTTATAAGAAATGATTTTTGATACTTTTAATATTAGTAAACATTGATAGATAAAACATTTTTACAATAACGTTTTTCTTAATAATTCTACAATGCAATGCTGTTGTTACGCTTCGAAGTGTCAAAGTAGAGTTAAGGTCGATCCCACTACACTGGCACCTCACGATACCGTGACGACAACATATTTTTTTCACACTATGCCGACGTCGAACATGACGACACCGTATTTTTATTATATTACAATAACGTTGTCGTCACAATAGTCTATTCAGACATAACGTCGCAAGTGATTTTTTTTCTTCCGTGATTTTTATTTTATTTTATAATATTTTATTTAATTGATACCATGAACCTTTTTTATGAATATACTCATACAATAACGGCAACGACGATGTGAACGCCTCGGCCAGCAAAATAAAAATATCGTATCGTACGATATTTTAAATCATATTACCAGTAGGTGTCGGTGATGTTGTTGTTGTTCTATGTGAATATTTTCATAAGAAATTCATAGTATGAATAAAAATGACGGTACGAAGTCATCATGGTGTCGTCAAGTGCCAGTGTATTGGGAATCGATCTTTAAATGTATTAAATTGTGTGAAAGTGTCCACAATAAACGCTGACGCAGATAAAATTGATAAAAGCAAAAAGCTAAATGATAAAAGATAAAAGCTGATAAAAAAAAAATAAAGAGAAGCCATCTTTGTTAAGTAAGTAGATAAGTATATTTTACAAATTACGATTTCCTTGTGGACACTCTTTTATAAACTGCGTTAAGAAAATGTAACGAGAGCATTGATAATGTTAGTTAATGTTGGTTTAGAACATAATTCATTATAGCAGTAGTTAGCGTTATCAATCTAATCTAATCATTAACTGAGTTCTGGTTTACTCTATATGATAAAATTTTGACTTTGAACTTATAAATGAATCCATATAGGTTCAAGAATCACTTCTTTCTGAAGAAGCTAAAGATAACATTGTCATTTTTAACCTATCTTCTTCGAACCTATCTTTGTCAATTTGTCACCTTTCACCTATGTTCTTCTTTTTTAGTGATACAGAATTGTCATATGCTTCAATAATTTTTATTGCTTTAATAATTTTGTGATTTACTGTAATTAAAGAGTGTTAATCAACTTCTTATATTTGTATTGGATATGAAGCAAGAGCAAAAATTACGTATTTACGAAATTTTCATTTGTTTTCCAAGTGCAAGATTCGATTTTTTAAATATAGTTACTAAAATATTCTAACATTTAAAAGAAAATTCTATCAACGGGAAAAGTTATAACTCTCTTTTTCGATATTATCAAAATATACTCGTAGATAGAATCAACGTAGAACAAATCAGAATTACGTCGACTAAATTCATTAATATTTTTTCTAACTGTTTGAGGTGTTATCAGATTTATTCTTATATAATGTAAATAACAATTCACTATTACTTTAAAGACTTTGTTTGAATTCAAAAACGATTTAGTAAAATTAATATTTTTGAAATTTAGTTTTTGTCTATTATATATAATAGACAGTAAGTAATACTGATAGCAAAATAAAATATATTAATTTTAAATTTATCCAAAAAATTATTTCCAAATTAAATCCAAAAAGATTATTTGCCGTCCTACTATAAATCAATTCTTGCTTAACACGTTAAAATTCTAAACAAAAAATCACAATGTATCATATAAAAAAAAAACTTTCTCTACAGTCTAATTTTTGTCCGGCAAACGTACAGTATTTGATTTTTTAAAAAAAGTTTAGTGTTCACAGGTGAACACTGGGCTGTGAAAAAAGTTTTTGTTTTGTGTTCACCGGTGATACACGATGATAAAAAAATAACGTGTGTTTTCCGGTGGCATTTTGGACTGAGAAAAAATTTTTTTTCGGTGATACACTGGCAGTAGATGACAGAATTTGTTAAATATACCGAAATTCTAAGCTATTTTATTTCCGATTTTATTTTAATTTCTTATTTTTAGATTTTAATTTCATTTAAATACTATTTCTTATGATGACGTATGATCCTTTGTTTTTCTATGAAGATTTTGACACAAAATCTCTAAATCGTTTTTGAAATCACATTAAAAATTTTCAATTTTTATTTAAAACGAGGAAAAGTTTATAGTTGACTGTGATAACTTTGCGATACGTCGCGAACATAATATTATATGCCGCTTAAATAAAATTATCTTTTACAAAATTTCAAATATTTGAATTAATATATTGTATAATATATTATTATATATATGTATAACAGATATATTTATTTAAATTTCAGAATTATATGATAGTTACTCGAACTCATTTTGCCAAATTAATAAAAGTTAATGCGTTTATCAACTTAATCGCCTTAATTTAAAATATTTCAGATACCTAGCTTCTTGTATAAGTTTTCTTGTATACCTGTGAAACATAGAAGGTCACAAGGAACATTACAAAAAAAGCGTCAGGCATATTTCAAGCGGTGTCTATGCCACATCGTGAATATATGATAACCGAACACGATTCCAAATCAGGAAATGTGGCAAAAAATAAGAAAAAAATTAACATCGAAATCCTACAAAGAAATTGGTAACAAATGGGTCATTCCCTGAGGAAGTCAAATGAAAAATTTGGAGAACAACCGTAATAGCTTAGGTAAGATCACTAAATAAGACATGGTTACAAACAAAACGTTTGGTCAATTATCAGGAGTTTGTGAACACCCTATATCCAATCGGTATTAAATGAAGTAGAATAAAACAAGGAACTACAAAGTACAAAAAATTGTGTTATGCTCACAAAAAAATAAGTTCATGCAAGAACTCGTTTTCCTAGATCAACCAAATTTTCAGAAGTCGTCCTCATAATACTTAATTTCTTTTGACTGAATTTCATATACCTAGGACAATAAGACACTGAGTTATCATGTTAAAAGGAAAGAAGTTGTATGGCAGCAACTCGTTCTTTCGAATTCATTTTCAACAGGAAACCTGACATTTATATATATAAAAATACTTGGAATTCTACCTCAACATTTTTTGAGTTTTGATTGCCGACGGACATATGAACGCATACAGATTTAAATTCTGGACAAGAATATATTATGTACTTTCCCATATCTCGTCTGCTTTTCAGTTGACACCAATGTAATAAAAAATTTATTTTACATTGAAAATTATGTTCGTACTGGTTGATTATTGCTGTGTCTATTTATTGGAATAGGAAAATTAACAAATATATTGGAAAATTTTTAATTCATGAATTAAAAGGAAAGCTCTATTCGTACCAAATATGTTCATGTAAGGTATTTAAATGATGAAAATAAATTGACGAATCGTAAAATTTTCAATATTTAGTAGACCGTAGGGATGTCTAATTGAATTCGTAATTAACAACCCAATACAATATCTATCTATGTTTTTTGTGTACATATATATATATATATATATATGTGTGTGTATATATTATATATATATATACTAAATAAATTTACAAAAACGCACAGCAATATTAAAAATTTAATAAAATCTCAAATGATTTTAATTATGTTTGAACTAAACCTCAGAAGAATAAAAACTTAACGATAAAATTTCGAAATAAAAAATTTTTGCAAGTGGAAATAAACGAAATGTCAACAAATGAATGAAAAATTCAATTTAATTAATTAATGCATTTTTTTTTTCAAATTTTAATTTATGATTGCATAAATAAAATTTTATGAATTTGTTTTAGGGGTTTCTTTACTTCTTAATATTTTTATACTAAAAAGTAGTTTTCATGTCTTTATAACTGAAGCTACTAATGTACATATATACATGTATAAATATTTAATGAACTAACTGAACAAATTAAACTTTTAAACAGGTACATTTGCAATAGGTAAATTTAACAAGACTTGCAGAAATGTTTTTTTCAGAAAATTTTTCAGCAAAGAAAGAGTTCCATTTTTGAAATAATACTGTAAATTGCAATTGCAAAAATATTATTAAATCTTTGAAAGATAATTTTTAATATTTTATTTTCAGTATTAGAATTTATTAGGTATATAATCTTTTAAACTCATATTTCCAAGATAGAAGATAGAAAGATCATAAATTTTTTTTTTAGTGCCTGTCACATAAATGTAGCAAGAAAATTATACAGCCGTTCCTTTTCAGGCGTAGCTGTACATGTCGTAAGGGGGAATTACTTTTAGAACGTGTGAGGGATTCGAATCAACACTCCTTCGGTGTTTAAAGCGTATTTTATATGCTCTTTACCCACTAGACTACCGAGGCCCGAAAAATTATATATTCAAATTGTTTAAAAAATTCGAAAAGTAGTTTCGGAACGAACATTTTCTTTAATAAAGATAAAATACATTCCAAAATGTCCATTATATAGTTTTTTATGGAGTTTTTTTAAATTTTTTTTTTTGACGATAGTTCTTTGCTCATAATTTCACAGAGTTACAGACTGGTATATGAAATGACATTATACCGACTCGAAATATTGGCCTTTGCTTTAATAACCGATAGAAAGATCAAATTGATTTTCATACATTGGTTAGTATATAGAGTGGTAAGATTTATGAATGGTGTTGATACTCGAATAACCAAAAAAGCTTAAATGAAATTGTACATAATCATGGCTTTAAATTTCGTAATGAAGTTAATAACTTTTTTTAAGTTATCGGTTATTTTTTTTTTTGTTTTTTAAGCTAATTGCAAAGTTGCATTGAAATATCAATAGTTTTGCCGCTGGACAAAGAAACATATTATTAATTATGAAACAACATAATCATACATATAATCGAAATGGTCATTTTTCTTTCCATATTTCTTGCAATAACAATCGAAAAGGTCGGTTCCCTTTTCTAGTTTATTACTTGTTAAACTTCATTCGGTTTGGACTATTATTAAATATTCTTAAATATTTTAAGAAAAATGATTTCTAAGCTCTTTCAAAAATTTAGTAAAACATTTACGAGTATTGTCTCTTGGTATTTTAAAATTTGAAGTATGTTTATTATAATGATTTAAATTTTTAAGATAAGTTTCCTTTTTTAAATATCAAAATACTTATTGACATCTTCTTAAAAATTTGATATTTGTCTGATGTATTCTCAGAAAATCACCATTAATTAATTAATTAATTTCTTTTAGTCAGAAATATTCAATTTATAAGTTAAAATATCTATAGTATAAAAATTCAATTACCTATATAATATATTATATGTTAAACCGATTGCTACTTTGTTATGATAAATTGCAATTTTGTATTCTTTTTAATTTTAAAGACGAAGTCCTTCTACTTCTTGTTTTTTGTTTTGTATTTTTATTTTTTTTTAATGCATTTCTCTGCATTTTCATAAATGTGGACAGGAAATTACACAGCCTTTTCTGTTCAGGCGTGGCTGTAAATGTTGTAAGCGGAAATAACTCTTACGATCTGTGTGGGTTTCGAACCCACACTTCCTCAGTGTTTACAGCGTATTTTATACGCTCTTATACCAACTAGACCACCGAGGCCCCCGTTTTGTATTTTTGTATCTAACTCTACGTTTTAAAGTTGTATTTTCTGATCAAAAAGAATTTTTTTTTTTTTAACACCTAACTTTATAAAAATATATTTTAAAATATAGTAAAATGGCAACAAAAGGATGTTGCAAGGTAATGATTAGTTTCTTATATAAAATGTTAATTAACAATTTGACAAAAAGAAAACTTTGCATTTTTTCATTCTTTTTTTTTAACCTTTATTTTAATTTTAAATTAAAAAAATATTTAATTAATATTATTAAAATTTGAAATAAAATTTAAACTAAAGTTTAAACTAAAAGTGTACCCGTCTAAGCAGATAATTTAAAAAAAAAAAAAAAAATCTAAAGAATTATTTAATATTGTATTTAGGTAGGTAGATATTTTCTACCAAAAAGGAAATATCATTCTATTCAGAAAAGTCCTTCTTATTATTTTTTTTTATGGAATAATATTAAAAAATAAAATCTTTGTTATATAAAAATATTAATTAAATCATTTTTATAATACAATTAAATTAAAGAAAAATAAAAGGAAATCATTTTATAGTATTGTGTCATTTCAATCTTTTACCATAAAAACTCGTTAATTAATTCAAGATATCCATTAGATACCCATAATATGTGGTTGATATGGAATTATCTTTGTAAAGATTTAATTTTTTAATTCTTTCACGTTATTTTAACAACAATATACCACTGATTGCATTTATAAGTATATAATAAATATATATATTTGTATATATATATGTGAGATATGTAATTAGAAAAAGTGAAACAAATAATTCTTGTATTTTTATATAATAAAAATGAAAAGAAATAAAAAAAATAAAAAAATATTTGCTGCCACCATTAACTTTTTTTCTATCACGTACATAACAATTTGAAAAAACAAAGCAAAAGTTTTTTTTTTATTTTTTTTATATCAGTGCATTTTAATGAGTGAAGTAATATGTTTTACGTAAAGTGTCATAAATGTTATTTATTTATAATACCACACATGTATTTTTCTGTTCAACTTCTGTTTTGTTATATTTCTGTTCAATTTTATGCTTTAGAGATGCATAAAACTATTAAATATGAGAGTGTGTGTTTTTTTTATATTTTTATTTTTGTTTTAAATGTTATCTTTGGATTATTTTTTTTTAATAACGGATTTGACTTTCACGTTATATTATTTATTATTACCGATCGCCTACAATTAGGTAGATATTGTTTTCATACTAAAAATTTGTACCCGAGATTTTGGCAAATATGCAATACTCCGGTGTGGAGAAGGCTGTAAAATTTTTTTTAGCATGATATCCGTCTGTGTGTGTGTGTGTGTATCTGTGGGCACGTGTACAGCTTAAACGACTGAGTGGAGTTTTTTGTAATTTCATATTTAGGGTTTTCACGTAAATATCTCGGATTGATAAGTTTTTGGAGCAAATCGGACAACCGCAAGTGGTAGTTTACTAATGTACTTTTTAAGTTTTTTTACGAATATTTCGTAACAGAAAAATTTTATGAGAAAAATTATTAAGAAAAAATTGTTACACAAGGAAAGAGCAACAACTTTGCCATAGAACATTTTTTGATCCAACTTTAACTTTTATTTAATTTTTTTTCTAAGTCCAAATTTCATACATAACACTCGATATGAATTTATATGAACAATTTTTTTGGTTTTTCTTTTTTTATATCTCTAAAAATGTATATACATATATCTATGGATATTATTCTTTTGTTGATGACATAAAATTAAAACGGTAAAATTTTTGTTAGCAGTTTCAATATTAATCTTATGTTTGTTTTGTATTTGTTTACAGTTTTTATTATTTTTTACTTCTAATATTTTTGAATGAAAAAAAAATCATGTACATTACATAATAATGTAAATGGATGCAGGATGTATGAATAAATGCACATATATTTTTACGATTTCATTGCTTATTATTGTTATTGAATAAAACAAAATGTTGTTAAATTATTAGAAGTTCCTTTGATATAAATTGTTATGTAAAAAAACTATAAATTTTGGCTTTGAACTTTTCGTGTAGTGGCGGTCGGTCCTGTGGTGGAGATAGCTGATTTTTTTTTTTATAAATAATTGAAAGGGTTACTTTTTAAAAACGGAAGTTACGAGTAGTTTATTTTGGTTTGTTAGGTAAAATAAGATTAAATATATAATGAATACATTCATTTTGTATCATATAAGCTGTATAGTAGTTTTAATCCTTATTGCATGTTTTCTTGTTAAATATTATATAAACTTTTAATTTTAAACTTTTTATTTTTGTTTTATATATATGTATATATAAATATATATATATATATATATATATATATATAGGTGAGACCCTCGCAAAGAAGGTTTAAGATAGAATATTATTTTAAATTGAAACAAAATTATTTTATGTAATTTTTAAAAATTTTAAAAAGCTGTAATTTTTTCGCATAAACTAAAAAGTTTGTTTTCCTTAACAGTATAAAAAAAGTTGACTTTGAATGGAATTCGTAAAGAACAGATAAAAAGGATACTTTTTTAAATTTTTATTTATTGAAAAACACTTTAATTGTTATTGTTATAATTTGTAATGGATTTGTAATTTGTTGTAATTCGAGATATTTAATTTGAATAAATGATTTCCAAATAAGAACAAAATTATTTAGAGACAATATATTAAATATTTTATTTTGATGATGTAACATCCTCGAGTTTGATACTTTGTCTTTTACGTCAAAATCTAATGCCACAAAATCTTGCTTTCGAAAATCTTTTAAAACAAAATCTTTTTTCCAAAATCTACTAGGACAAAATCTTGCATATAATTCAGAATGTCACATATTCTTATACATAAATATTCTGGAAAAAGCGGCAAACCTGCCTTTGAATCCAACTGTAAAATCCTCCTTAACTATTTGTTTATAAATACTTTAAAAACAAAGCCACAATCTATTCCTTTAAAAATATTTTGCAAGATTTTGTCTGTGAAAGGTGTTGTAATGCAAGTATTTTAGAAAGATAGATTTTGTAATGCAAGATGAAAAAAAGCAAGATTTTGTCGCAGGTTGATTTTGGTGTGCAGGATTGTGACCTGCCCCCAACATACTCTTCTACTATTATGGCGAGATATTGAAAACTTAAATTAAAACATTGAAATTAAAAATACAGAACGATTGTGATTTCTAATGAGTCTCTTTTTTAAAATAAAAATAAAATGTTAATCATTTTATTAAATTGGATGTTAAAGAGTTTGTCATATGCCTAGACTTTAGAGTGTTTATATGATTGTATTTTTGCAAGTTGCCTGGATTATCATTTGAGTGCATTTTCTATTTTGCTTGTATTTTCATTTGAAATGATATGTGGAGTAATAGTTATGCCAGCTATACTTTTGGGCAACATTGTATTGATATGGTTTACTGATGGTTCAAAAATATCGGAAGGAACTGGGTCTGGAGTAAAAGTGTCAGGAATCAAATGCTCAGAATTGTTGGGAAAATTTCCTACCATATTTTAATGGAATGCAATCAAAAGGTGCCTAAAATAGAGGTGCCTAGAAATAGAGAAATAGCTATTCTATCAGACAGCCAAGCAGTCATAAAGACACTAAACGCCCGAGCAATTAAATCCCAAGTAGTTTGGAATTACTTAGTGAAACTAAACCGCTTGCGAACAAATAATAAAGTAACACTTTACTCGGTACCTGTACATCTAAGTATAGTTGGAAATGAGGAAGCGGATCGATTTGCAAAAAAAGCAGCTGCAACTCCCTTTACAGGTCCAGAACATTTTTGTGGTATAGGTAAACACAAAATAAGAGAAGCACTCAAAGAGGAAAACTGTAGGAGCAATGAAATGGAATGAAAAATATGAAAATGAAAAATTCGGCCTCAGACAATTTAAACAGCTTCTGTGAAACTATTACCGGAAACGATATTCTAAAATCATTGTATTTAGTAAAAATAAACTGAGAATTTTAACATGATTCATGTCGTGATACTGACTAAAGGGACACTAAAAGAAAATTGAAATAGAAAATGACGGAATATGCAGTTTCTCTTTAAAAGAAGATAAAACTCCAGATCACATACTCAGAAACTACGGAACTTTACTCGAAACAAAATGTGTGCACCTAGAAGCATATTGCTTTTAGGGAGAAGAACTGCCAATATTTACTTTCTTAGAAGCAGTATGGTTAAGAAATTTATAAGTAGAGGCGAAATTCACAACACGTAATAATAGGGGAAGCACAATAGGTCTACATTAAATTGTCCCTGTGTCAATTATACCTTTAAAATAACAATCTAATCTAGTATAGAAAAATTATAATATAGTCATGTTATATCCAATTAAGTAACATGCACTGGATTGAAAAGTAGGCTTGTGATATTACATCGAATTTTTGATATAGTTCAGATTTTTAAGACTTTTTTTTTTACCAATTTTATCACGCAAGACAATGCTTTTTAAAATGTAATTCTTAACATTAAAAAAAATTAACATGCTTTAAACTTTATTGATGATCTTAGAGAGAAACAATCAATAGAAATCATATTATATATATATATTACTTATTAATATATTTACAAAGATAGTCCTATATATTATAATGGTGTATATATATCTTGATAAAATAAACCTCCTTCTCTCCTCAACACTATACCTACCTACCTTTTCTATTTTATGTTAAATATATTATAAAAAATTTTCTTATAAAATTAATTATGTACTTACCATATACATGCCAACCAATGGGCAATTAAGGCGAATGTTGCCATAAGTAGAACAAGAACAGCAGCACCATATTCTGAATATCGATCAATTTTTCTGGCAACTCTAACAAGACGTAATAAACGTGCTGTTTTCAGAAGTCCAATCAATGTAGTAGTCTAGATTTTTTTATTTTTTATTTTTTAATTTTAGGTAAGACGTTGTTGTTTTTATGTTTTTTTTTTTTTTTTTCGGTTTTTTTTGGATATTTTTTTTGTGATTCGAAGGTAAATATGATTTGATTTTTTTGTGGATTGGTTTTATTGGTATTGTTTTTGGATTTTTCATTTTATTTTTAATTTTTTTTTTTTTTTTTTTTGGAAAATTTCAATTAAAATTTATAAAATTTAAAAAAAAAAAAAAAGAAATATAAAAAAAATTGAAGAATTAATAAAGAAAAAAATATTGCATAAATATATTTTAAATATTAAAAAAAAAAAAAAAAAAATTGAATTAAATAACTATAAAAAAAAAAATGTTAAAAAACTCTTTTTAAAAAATTTAATTTTTGTACTTTATTTTGATAAAATAATTTTATTTGCAATAAAAGTAAATTGATTTTAAAAATATTTGTTTATAATATATAATACATATAATAAAAAGATTATTTTGCCATTTTTGTTTGTTTTTTTAATCAACAAATTTTAAAGTTTAATTTTATTTAATTTTTTTTGTTTTATCTTTTTGTTTCTTTTTTGTTTTTTTTTTTTTATTACTTCAATTTGTTGTTATGTTAACTGTTTTTCGATATTTTTGTTTTATTGTTTATTATATTTAAAAAAAAAAAAATAAAACTTTTTTGTGATTTTTTATTTTTTGGTTTGTGAACTGCTGTTGTGATTGTAGTAGTAGTTAGTGGCTTGTAACAAAGTGTAGGTGGATTGTGTGTTATATATATATATATCAAATATTACATAAGTACGCAAAAAAAAAAAAAAAAAAATTTAAAATAATTAGCATAATAGATAATATACATACATATATGTAATTAAAGTAAAAAAATATTTTTTTTTTACAGTAGATTTCAATTATAAACAACCTGATAAGACACGTATCGCAAATAAATTATTAATAAAATTAACCGACATTTTAATTTTTATTGAAAAAAAAAATTTTTTTTTTTTTGTGTGAACATGGCGCAGCTAAATATCAATTGTAATACATGGAAAGCAAAGCATTAAAATTAAAAATCGTTTTTAAATGAAAACTACTGTTATAACGTTTTTGTTTATGGTTTTGTTTTTTTTTTTTTTTTTTGAGTTTGCTGTTGTTTTTTATTTTTGTTTCTATTTTTTTTATTGCATTTGTTATTTTTGTTTCTAAAATAATTAAAATAGTGTTTATATTATGTGGTTTTTTTTTAAGTTTAAATAAAAAGCAATATTAATATTAAATATTAATACCATTAATATTTTTTATTTACTTTTTATTTTATTTTTTATTTTACTTTTTTTTTTTTAAATTATTTATTTAAATAGTAGTTAAATAATTATTGTGTTGGGTGTAAAGATTTTATTAAAAAGTAGTGAATTTTAAAAAATTAAACTAGAAAATGTAAAGTACATTTAGGAAAAATTATATATCGCATAAAAAAAAAAATATTGGAGCATTAAAACAATTGCAGCGTGTTGGATTTTTTATTGTTTTTACAGAACATTATGCTTAAATTTATAAATTAGTGTTTCTATATAATAAACTTGAAAAATTATATTGTATAAATGTGTTTGGTAAAAGAATATTTAAAATAAATTATATAAAAAAATTATAATTTAAAAACAATTAAATAAGAAAATTTTTAAAATTAAATGTTTATATATTAATTAAAAAAAATATAATTAAAACCTAAAAATTATAACCTAAAAGTTAGTACTTTTAGATCGATTTTAAATTAGGTTTAAAAGCACATATTTATTTATATACATATATTGTTAAAAGTATGGATGATTTGTGGATGAAAATTTTTTATTAAAAATTTTGAATCTCCTATTACAGAATCTTCTATTAAAATGTAAGTTCTCAGTAATGATCTTATTATTTCAACTTTAATTAGTTCAATAATGCAATATTTATTTTCATTTATGGAAATTTCATAAAAAAAGTACAGAAATATATTGTCAATTTATAATATAAGGGATATTTCCTAATTAACTACACTGCTATGTACCGCTGTGCAGAATAAGTAATTTATTGTACAGAGGTTAAGCATAGACTCTTGTAGTTTCACATGAATCTAAATCTGCGCATGTCAACTTTACTAACAAAAAAAATAAATATTCCGATCGCATAAATTAAAATATACTCTGTCACCATCCTCTACGAAAATAAACCAGAGTATGACATTAAATGTGAAGATCAAATGGTATCAACATGTCAAAAAGAAATAAAAGGAGTTAGATATTCGGTTTAAAGAATTAACTGCTAATCGGGCGTAAGTTAAAAACATTAACTTTGTAAGTTTTGATATAAAATAAAATTTTAAAGCTGGGATTACGGTATCCACTTATTGGGTTGCGCTAAACAGGTTCATACAAATATCTGAGGATAATTTTTGCATTATGGATTTAGTCGAATACTAAATTTATTTATACGTTATTTATAACGTGAATAGAAAATTAATGGTTAGTCTAAGTTGACTTGTTTCAGTAATTGAAACGAGAGGTGTGGATTAGTGTGGAGAAAGTCCTCACAGTACAGTTATAATCGTTGCGACCAAAACGATATATCGGTCCTTTTTAAGGTTCTCACTCCCAAACCTAAAAGAAATAAAAAAAAGGATGTGGAGACTGATGATATTTTCGCTTTTGGATTACTGTGGGGAAAGTCGTCACAGTACCGTTTTAATCGTTGCGGCCAAAACGATATATCGGTATCTTTTAAGGTTCTCACTCTCAAACTTCAAAGCAATAAAAAAAAGGATGTGGAGACTGATGATATTTTCGGTTTTAGATTTTAATAAATTACAATATAACTCCGTGTCTAGACCATGTATGAAATTTCTATAAAATGCTTTAAAGATTTATAAAATGCAGGCGTACAACAATGTAGTAAACTAGGAAAAATCATATATATGTTTATCAATAATAACATTTTCTTTTTCTAATTTGGATTTCAAGGTAAATGTGAAAATTTTAGTTATTTATTAAGCCTTTTATATATATTTAAAAAGAGAAAAAAAATATTTTTAACATTTATAGATAAATATCTAATTTTTTTCTAGTCTTTTAAAATCAATTATTTGACTTGCGTGAATTTAATTCAAAATCAATCAAAAATTAGTTTTATTTAATAACAACACTGATGGTATAGTTTTTTTTTTGTTTATTATTAATTTAGGATTTTTTTGTTAAAATAAATAAATTAGAACTGGATACATGCAATATTGGGAAAAAAAGAAATTTTTCAATAAAAATGACTGAAATATTTTTTTTTTTTTTAAAAATACATAAAAGGTTAGAATAGGTTTGCATGTTGACATTACTTGAAGGATATTAATTATTGTAAATGTCCTTTTAAAGTAAAAATGTTAATAAATTGTGAAAAAACAACAATTTTTTGTATTTTCTATAAATAATTAAAAAGCGTTTTATTGCGTTATTATAAAAAATAGCAGAGTTTTTGTAACAGATCGTAGATGGCGCACAAATAAAAATATTTCAGTTACATATTCTTGTATGTATGCTTAGTAAAACTAGTGATTCCAAAACTGAAGCTTAGACAAATCATCATAATGAATGACTTATGCCCTATGCTTGGTAGTACAACAGATTTACTAATATTATTTTTGGATAATTACGATATTTTTATTCAAATGGTGTTGTTCTACTTTTAAATTCTAGCGTAGCATGTAAAATATTAATCCAAATATTGAGAGTTAACATTTTTTTGAAAACATGAACTTAAAATAAAAGATTTTATCTTTCTATATAAAAAAAAAAAAATTTTATTCCAAAATCCTAATTACAAAACTTTCTCTATAAACTACACAATAATTTATTTTTATTTGTTTAAATTAAGTGAAAATTTAAAATAATATAAAAAATAAAATTACCAAAAAAAAAAAAAAAGGTTGTGGAAAATTGTAAGCAACAGCAACAGAAACCAAAATTTAAATTTTAAAAAGTAAAATTCAAAAATTATTTAATAAGAAAATAATTTTTATCCAAAAATTTTTTTTATTGGTTTGACGTGCAAAAAAAATTTTTTTCGAATTCATAAAAATTTGAATCACCCATTTATCAAAAATTCAAAAAGTTTTATAATATTTATAAAAAAAAATATTATAAAACAATAATAATGAATTAAATAATAATAATGATGGAGGAAAAGAAAAAACACAAATTTTCGAAACAAAATGAACAACAGTTATACTTTATATCAGACATCAGGCTTAATACAAGCATCAATTTTGAATAACAAGTCATCATTTACAAGTGCTAGAGTGTTAATAAATGATGATACTACTTGAACCAACTGTATTGTTTATGAGTACGCTACGCGGTACCATTATTAGTTAACCCGGCAGTCATTGGAAAAAATCATGCCAAATCGCACCACCCACTGACCGACATTTTGATTGATGGGTTTAATGTAGATTATTCTTGGTTAGTAGGTAAAAAACTAGTTTTGATTGTATTGGTTTGGGTTGCATTGCAAGATAGGTAGGAAGCGTGGGTTGTTAATTTATTAACTCATACACTAATACAGTCATACAGTGATATTTAGTGCTAGTGAATCTTATGTTCTCTCGAATAGATGAGATAATGACATCTCCACCAACCATCTAGGATATTGTCGTGATTGAAGAGAATTACAAATTAATTAAAGATTATATGGCTTCATACGAAGGAAGGCGTAGTGTTTAAGATAAATTGCGTAAAGCGAAATGTATCTAGCTATTTTTTTTTACTGATTCAATACGTCAGATATATAATTGTATATCATGATAAGGTAACTAAACTTCACTTGCATTTAAGTATTAGTTTAACATATATAGCGAAAAGCTGTTTTGGCATTGTTATATAGGTCGAAAAATTCTTTTGACTTGTTATTTACGTTAATAATCAAATTTTTGTGACTTTTAAAATTAAGCCTAATCGCTAGAATCAATCCATGCGAACAACATGTTCAACCCATTTTAAACCTTGCTTGAAAAGATAAAAACAAAAGAAAAGTTTTAGGTAGTCGTGTACAAAGGGATTACAATTTATTAGATATTCTACCTATATTTATAGTGTTGGTTATTTGGTTTGGTGGTATTTCTTTCCAGAATTTATCACCTTGAAACTAATTAATCTTATACATTTATGATAGTGTTATAGGCTAAGCATAAAGCCTGGAATATACTATGATTCATAAAAGAATCTAATTGACATATCTTTGAATATTTATCAAAATTATAATAAGTATATAAAAGAATGTAAATATGCATAACCAGTTAATAATTGGCATACTATAGTTATAGTACAACCAGTATAGTTAAGTACAACCAAGTTTAAAACTATAAAAATTAATTAACTTTAGAATTAAATTTTGGGATTTAGGATTGTTTTAGAATTTTGTACTGGACAGACCCACCCATATTTCTTTTTAAGGAAGGATATAAATATGGCTGGTATAGGTCCATGTCATTATAAATATATTTATATAAAAAAAAAAATGTATCATCAAAAATTGTGTTTTTTATTTTTTTTTTAAGCTTTTATTAGAATTGAAAAAAATGTTAAAGCAAGCAAAGAACAAAAATGCAATCTGAAAAGCAAAAGCATTCAATTTCAAAAAAAATCTACTTAAGAACAAAAATAATTTATTATTATTTAAAATTTTTAAATTTAACAAAAAATAAAGTATGTATTTTGATTAAAAAATTTGTTAATAATCAATTTAAAAAAAATGTATTTAAAAAAATAAACAAAATTAATTTTTGAAAAATTTTATAAAAAGAAAAACAACATACACTCTATATACGTCGAATTTTTGAAATTTTGTATGGAAGAAGGATGAGTTTTGATCAATTTGTTAGGGAATTTATTTATTTATTTTTTATTTTGTCAATCAAATTCCACAGGTTTTTTTTTTTTTTTTTGTTTTTTACAAACAATTTTGTTTTTTATTTTGTTCATAATTAGTTTTTTTGAATAGAAAGAGAAAAAACACATTGAAAAAAGAAAAGGAAAAAAGAAAAATAGTTATGAAAAATTTTGTTTGTTTTTACAATAACAATTTTTTTTTTTTTTTTATTTGTTTTACATATACATTTATAAATACTTAAATATATATACATATATATAAAGTAATGTTTAAAATGTCATTTTAGAAAATGAAAATCAAATCAGAACAAAAAAAAAAATAAATAAATTAAAGATATGAAAAAAAAAAAAAAATTTTAGTAAAAAAAAAAAACATTTATTTTATTTAATGTTAAAATAATATAAATAATTATAATTTTCCTAATAATTTAATTTAGCTTCAATGTATGTAATAATTATTTAAATTTATATTGATGATTAAAAGCATAAATAAATTAAAATTCAATTAAATTTTAATAACAATAATTTAGATTCAATTACACACGTGATTAAGGTTTTTATTTAAGATAAAAAAATTGATAGGTATTAAAAGTCATAATTTTTGGTCTTCATTATGTATTATGATTTATAACAATATATATATGGCCTATTAAACTCATCATTACTTATTATTTTTAAAGTTATTATCGAGTGTTGCTTATATTAAGAATGAAAATTAGATAAAGATTAGCTTTTTTAATTGTTACCCGAATTTTTACATATCACAATAAGGATACAACATAATTATCACAAATCATATATAAGAATAATTTATATAAAATAAAATTATTGGCTACTAAACGCTAGTATAGGTTAAAAAATATTAATAATTTTTATCATATTATAATATATTACGTATTGACACTATATTTGATAGCAAAGGAAATTAATAAAACTTGCTACATATGAATGATGATTATAACTTGAACTTTTTTTCGCTACGTGCTTAATAATTTGGCCACTGAGACCCATCTTAGTTTAAAATGTATTTATTTATTTATTTGTTTGCATCTAGTATTTTATATATAAAAAAAAATCATACAAGATCAGAAATTACCTCCAAGGTCAAAATTCAGTTTTAAAAATAATTCAATTATTATTGCATACTTATAGGTGCATCAAATTATATTTTCAAATTTCAAAGCACGTTTTATTAAATATAAATTTTTTAATTATTTTTACACAAATTTATGTAATATTTGGATGAAAATTGAAGGAATTATTATAATTGAACCAAAATTTAGAAAAAATTTGTTATAAAATGATTTTTTATTGTATATATAAGTAATAATTTGATCACGACCATATTTAATACATATTATTTAATAAATGTTACATAATAATTTGAAAACTATATATATTAAAATATTTTTGTGTAATTGAATCTTAAAGTAGAAAAAAAAATTTTAATTTAAAAATAGAAAAATATCAAAAAAAAATTTGAATTTAAACTTATAAAATGATGATTTAATAATCTACAAAATGACTTGGACATTATTATTTGCTTACTAGAATGAGGTATTTTTTTTTTTTTTGTCATTTATATAGATTTGAATTTATATTTGAATATATTATATATAAATTTGTTATTATGTATATATAAATATATTAATATAAACATATATACATAAATGAATATAAAAATGTGATTAATAATCAATGGTTATTAATTATTTAGAATAAAATATTGTATTTTTTTTTCTTTTAAATTTTATATTAAAATATAAATTAATTAAGAATATAGTACTTAAAAAATAATAATTTTTTTTATACAGTAAAAAGAAGGATCTCAATTTATATCAATTATTTTATTTAATTAATGAAACTATTTTTTTAATTCACTTAATATAAGATCTCATATTATGTTAAATAAAATTTAAGTGGTGACGTGTCAGGAGTCCCATTGGGACGTTTTACACACTTCAATGAGTCAGAAGTCCCGAGGGACTTAAATGTCTCAGTGTTAAGGGCAGATGTTCGAATGGGATTCAAATTGAAAATAATTTTTTTAATTAAAATTTGCCATATAAACATACTATATATCGGTAGGTACATAGAGGTATATGTATACATATTTTGAAAAAAGAGTATAACCCTGATTTTGTAACTAACTTTAAACTTCCTCAAATTTCAGAATATTGCATATACATAATAGGTATATACAAATAATTTATAAAAAGCATATAACTTTAATTTTGAATTCAATTTTAAGATTCCTTGTAATTCAGAATATCGCATACCATATATACAAAAATTTTGAAAAAGAGAGTATAACCCTGATTTTATAACCAACTCTGAAATTACTTTCATTTTTTTATTTACTTCTGAAATTCATATATTTACATATATATATTCTGGAAAAAGGGGAAACTCTGATTGAGATTCCGCATGTATATTTGAAATTCTGAATTAGGAGAGATTTTAGAGTTGGCTACAAAATCAGGGTTATACGCTTTTTCCAGAATTTCTATAATCATTTTTAATTCTAAATTCCTTCCTAATTCAGAATCTCAGATATACTTATAATTTATATACATATATTCCGGAAAAAGAGGCAAATCTGATTTCGCAACCGACTATAAATATTCCTTCCAATTTATAATATACATATATAGATATGTATATATATGTATTTGATTTTATAGTTGGTAGGGGCATAAATTAAAATTTAGTCTAAAAAATTTAGTCTAAACAAAATTATTACGTTATTATTATCATTACAACAAGTCCCATGGGGCTTCTGACCATGGCACTTTTGACACGTCATCAATTTAGCTATATTAACATAATATATTTTTGATTGGTTCCGAAGCTTTGAGAGAATTATGAAATAATATTGAAATACATTGTTTTCATATTCCTTCATAATTTTATGATATTTATTTGGTCAAAATTAAAGAATAGAACAGAATATAAAAGACGAGTAAATTGCAACTCAAATTATATAATTGATGGGAGCGCAATCGTAAAAATGAATTCGATATTTTGAATTGAATATTGAATGGTCTTAAGATCGCAGTCTAACATGAGTTTTAAAATAAAAAATATCTAGGATGATTTTATAACGACTAATAGTTCAAAAATATTCTCTTGTAAAGAAAATAATAGATTAAAGAAAACTTTTTTTTTTTTCGATAATAAAAATTCGAAATAAATTTTGAATATATTCGTAAAACCAATTTAAAGGTTACTATTCTATTCTATTAAGACTTTTTATTTTGTTTTTAAAAATATTTAAAATTAAATAATCAATATAAAAATCTTTTTAAAAAATAAAAACAATAAGATACAAATAAAAAAAAAATATATATATATATAAATTTAATTTATTACTTTAAAAAATCTACAAAGAAGAATTAAACAAAATAATTTTTTAATTAATTCTTTAACTACAACACATTTTTATTTTATATTACCGTTCACTTATGAATAATTTATCAAAAATATTTTTAGGTTTTTTTTATTGAAAAACAGAAGAAGCATTAAAAAAAAAATACCAATTAATTTACCAATAAAATAAATAATTTAACCCTCATCAATTTTGTCGTCAAAAAAAAAAATACTGAAGAAAAATTCCTCGGGTTTATTTTTAACCAGTTTGTAAATAACGTATAAAATTCTGATGGAATTGCCTAAGAAAATTTACAAATTTGTATTGAAGAAGCTACAGCACCAATTTATTTCAGGGACCTCAGTGGTCTAGTGAATAAGGGCATATAAAAAGTGCTGTAAACACCGAGTGAGTGTGGGTACGAATCCCACACATGTCGTTAGAATAATTTTCTCTTACGACATTTACAGTAACACCTGAAAAGGAAAGGCTGCGTAATTTCTTTGTTATGTGGTAAGGAATACACTAAAATAATTTAATTCATAAAAAATCGCATATTCACTTTCAAATAAACAAAGTTACACGTAATAATTTCCGTAAAAACAAAAAAAAAAAAAAAGAAATTGGGAATATCAAAAGTTAATATTAGATAAATTTTCACGCAAAGATAACGTCAAGAAGAAAATCCTGTAGCTGATGTATTTTTCAAAATTTTAACATAAGATATTTTTAACAGAGATTAAAAATTCTGTTATAACCAAATACACAAAGGATTACTAAAAATTTCAATAAAAACCGAAAATAATTGGCAATGTCAAAAGTAAAAATTTAATGGCTAAGAATTCAATCAAGAATAATATGAGGGTTAAAGAAAAAGTCTTAATATTATATTTTTTAAAAAGATTTACCATACTAAATTGTTTTAATCTGATATTTTCTTAAAATTCGAATCTTAAAATTTTGAAATTTTTTTATTAGAAAAAATTTTGTTTAAATTTTTATTTTTAATATCTTTATGTTTTTATTTAAAATTTTGCTAAAAATGTTGCTGAAAATTTTGCTGAAAATTTTTATGTTTGTTTGGTCCGATTTTGAAAAGCATTAAAGCAGATTTTTTGGTGTTTAATATAATTTTTGTTTTTTTTTTATTTTTTTTTTTTTGTTAAGCCAAAAGGCCATTCCAAAGCAAAAAAAAAATAATTTTTAATAACATCTATATAATTCTTTAATTATTTTCTTCTATTTTATTTTAAATGAAAGAAATCTACAAAATTTATTTAATTTTTAAAGGGTAAAGTAAAAAAAAAAAAAAACGAGAATTTATAAAATTTAATTTTTAATATAATTATTTTAGGCAGTAGGTATCTAAATTTTTTTTTTAAATTTTTAAAGATAGGAAATTATATAAATTTGATATTTAATTAATAGGTATGAAAAAAAAAAAGATAAATTTAAGGTAGAGACCATTTTTCTTTCCCAAATTTTTTTTTATTTATTTTTGTATCTACTGTAGATACAAACTTATAAAAATCGCATAATTTTTTTTAAAATATGATTGAAAATCGCAAAAAAAAAAAAGTTAATTAAACTTACCTTTCAATTAATAATTTATATAATATGTTTAATTTAAAACAAAAATATTGTAGTTATTTAAAATGAAAACTAAATGTACATGAGATTGTATGAACTATTTTGATATTTGGGATGAAAAACGAAAATTTAAAATGGAAAAATATTATAATAAAAATGAAATTTTTCTTTCGAGCTTAAAATTTTTTATTGTCCAATTTCTTAATGTAGTTGTTATATTTTATTGTTGTATTAAAAAAAAAATTTTTATGATTGAATTTCTATTTAAATTAAATAAATTTTGAATCGTCAATATGTTTGAAGTGATGACAAAACAATGACAAAAAAAATGCCATATTTATTGCATTTATATTTTAAAAAAAAATTTTTTATTGTTTTTTTTTTTTTGAATAAAATTTTTTTTTAACATTTTCTCTTTAATTTTTATTTTTATTTTAATATTATTCGGTATTTTGTCTAAATATTTTGAAAATTTCAATTTTATTATTAAAAGTTGTTAGATTTCTGGAAAATCTGTGAAATATTTGTGAGTCCGTTTTTATTAAAAAAAATAAATAGACAACGCGCGCACAGTATTAAAAAAATATAAAGCAAAGCTCTAATGAATATATTATGTATATTATAAATTTTTTGCAATATAGCAATAAGTTTTTTTAATATTTTTTCTATTTTTTTTTTTTTTTTTAAATCTTTAAAAGCTACTTTATAAGAAATGCATTTTTATAAAACATTCAATATACTTTTTGGAAAAAAAGGGTGTATTCAAAGTTATAATTTTTAAGATATTTTCTTGGTTTTTTTTTTTTGTTTTTCCTGTCTTTCAAATTTCAATAAAACAAATTTTTTAATAGATAATAAATATATTAAATAAAAGAAAGTATATATATTTTAATTAATTAAAAATTAATATTTTGCAAATTATATTAAAAATAGAAATTAATTATATAAATAAAATAAAATTAAAAAAAAATTTAATTTAAAAGTAAAAAAAAATATTCATTAAATTATGAAATTTTTTACAAAAATTCATCATTATTCATATTTTAAAGATAAAAATATCTTATTAATATAGAATAAATATTGATGAATTATTGTATACAGGGTATCCTAAGATTGATAGAACAGACTGTAGATAGAATAAACTTTAAAGAAATTCACTAGAGAAGGTTATTTGTAACAGAATGTAAGGAAAAGAAAGATAATAAAAAGGGACGATGGAAAATATCGGAATTCACTCAAAGGAACTGCACGAGGTTCCTCTAGCTAGTGTTGGGATATAAAGAAAAGAACATAAATACTATTTAATTATTTCATGTTAATTACAAACATATCAAACTGATGTAGATAGGAAACAGATATCTGACTCATGGATTCATTGAGTATTTTAATTGAAGGGTTTTACGTTTCAACCCCACTCCCCAGTATTAGATCATATAAAAGTAAAATATAGAGCTGCTACAGTGCAACTGCCTGCAATCATTACCTTATGCAGTTCGTTATTTTATACTATACTCTGTGTTTTATTTATAGATGGTTTCGTCACTGTTAGTAAAATATATAATAGTATAGGCGGATTCATTGTTACCATACAGTTCCACTGCAAAATTTCCAAAGTTTTCAAAACCCTGTTCTATCCATTTCTATCTCTACTCCCTAAATTTATACCGCATGAGCAGTTAAGAATTTCATTCCATTGCATTTTCCAAAACAAAAAGGTTGGTTTATTCAGAAAAAAAAAATTGGGATTATTATGTGTTTTTGATTCCCACTTCTCTTAGAAAACAAAAAAAACAAAAAACTTGAAAATTTTTTCGAAATTAAATATTTTTCGAAATTTTAAACCCTGAAGAAATCGATTATAGGTTACCCTGTAAATATATTTTGAAAATTAAAAGTATAAATATAAATTTTTCTGTTTTATTTAACATCAAAAATAATATTTAAAGGAAAAATATAAACATTTACAGAGAAAGGAAATGTATATATATATTTTGAAATAATACTAGGAAGAAAAATGAAGAATATACAAAAAAAAAAAAAATAAAAACAAAAACAAAAAAAAAAAAATGACGAAAACGATTCTAGAAAAAGAAAAAAAAAAAATTTGAACAGCATCAGTGTAAATTTATTAAATAATATTTTGGAAGTACAACAAAAACAAGAAAATGAAAAAAAGAACAACATAATAAAATTAAAAGCACACACACTTCTGGTGTTTAAAACATTTTCAAAACAAAGCAATTATTGAAAAAATTACCAAAAATAAAATGAAAAACAAAATTTTAATTCTTCAAAAAAAAAACATAGCTTATATTTTTAAAAATAAAAACAAAAAAAAACTAATTTTTTTGTTGTTTTGTATATATGTATACATACAAGTAAAATTTTCTTTTCATTTAAAATTTTTGGAAAATAATACATTTAAATTCATTCAGAAACCATTAATGGTACTATCATCATCAGATATTTTCAACATAATTATATTAATGTCTTTTTGATCTTCCAATTTCATTTTATAAGCCATAAAAACGGACAAAAAAAAGAAAATAACAAAATACAATTTCTTTCCCGGTATTCAAATAGGAATGTAAAATTTATAATTTTACATATACTTATATCCCATTGTATATAATTAATCAAGTAGATACATGCGAACATTAACATTGGACCATTGACATGCGAATACAAACATGCAACCATTAACATGCAAACATTAACAGAAATCTTACATTACTATTTTTATCATTTCCCCATTATACTTTGCGATAGGAGCCTTAATGGCCTGATGGGTAGAAACTTATATAAAAAATGCTGTAAAAATAATGAGAGAGTAGAGGTTCGAATCCCACATTATCCCTTATGATATTTACAGCCACAACAGGAAAGGAAATACCCAAAAGTAATTTCCTTGTCATATTTATGTGGCAGGGGAATAACCTAAAAAAAAAAAACAAAATATTACGATAGAAAAAATTATTTTAAGCGACAAAAGAGGTCGACTCGATTTTTTTTATCAACTGAACGTAGATTACAGGTATTTAAAAATAGCTAATTTTACAATTTTTGATCCCTTATAACACTTAAACCGGGTTGAACTACAAAACCATGATTTCTAAAGAGACTTATGTTCCAAAGTTGAGGAGAAACAAAAACTTTTAAAAAATTAAGGTTTTTTTTTGCAATTTAAATGGGGTGTAGCTCTGTAAAAGAGGAAGCTACAAAAAAGTTTTCTTCTACAAATTTAGTTTTTTATTAACACCTATCCATGTTAAATGCATTTTATAGCATTTTACAATTTCACTGCTCCATCTTAAACGCATCTACGTCGTTTTGTAATCAGTTGGACGGGTGAACAAAGTGAAACTAATAAGCAAAAATTTACCCAAAAAAAAAAAAAATAATTATTTTTTTTTAACCAGAAAACATTCTGTACCTATAGGTATTCATTTAAATCGATTGAATGAACACAAAGAACAAATAGTAACTATTTGTTTTCACTTTTTTTATGGAAACAATTGAAATAGATCTAGTAGTTATTTTGATGATGTGACGAACAGAAGTTAGTGTGGGAATGTCTTGTATTTAATAAATCTTCAACAGATTCTAGTAGTGGAATAAGTATAGAGGAAGAATGAAACGTGACATAGTCTATGATCCAAAGAATGTATGCATAGATACTTATAAAATTTTTGATTAGATTCTGGGCTTACGATTTTTTTTGAAATAAACACGTGGACAAACAAACTTTCTGATTTATAATATGGGAGATATAGAAAAATTTTACTTGTATGACATTTGACCTATATTTGATATCGGTGACATTTTAAAGAAAAAACAAAAGTAACCAAACAAACATAAATTACATAAAAAATATGATTGAAGTGTTTTTTTTTTTTTTTTTTTTTTTACTGAAAGTGTGTTCAAAATGTTCAATATTTCATTATTTCAATATCTTTTTTTCTAGTCTTTATTAATTAGAGAAAAAAAATAAAAATAAATATTTTTAATTTCCAATATTAAAGACCAATTATTTATTATTCAACAAAAAATGTATTTTTTTTTTTTAAATATCGGACCAAGAAAGAATTCACGAATTTTTTTAAAATGTACTTTTTTTTTTTATTTTTTATTTTATATTTTGAATTTTGATATAAATTAATATAAAAAAAAAAAATTAATATAAAAATAAAGAATATTTATAATAATAATAATATGTTATGTTGTATTAAAAATTATTTATTTATTTAATATGAGTATGAATATGTGTATTATATAATATAATATATATATTAATATAATATTAATATAATATTATTAATATAATATTAATATAATTATTATTTATTAGTAAATATCATTAATAAGAAAGCGAATAATTGTATTTTATTTATTATTAATTAATATTTAAAAATAAATAATTTTTTTTTTATGTATTTATTAATTTTTTTTTTGTTTTTTTTTTTTAATTTGAATTGTAAATAATTTAATTGATATGAAATGGCTATATTTCTGATTAGAAACCTAAATTAATAAACTTTTATATAACCATAGCTTAACAAATATACTTTTTTCGGCTTTATATTAATCGTAATTTATTGCATTTAAGTTTAGAATTTTGGTCAAAAAAAAAAAAAAAAAAATTACCATAAGAAATTAAATTTTAAAATTTAGATTTTTATTTATACATATATTTTTCCAACTAATATATAATAAATAAATATATACAAAATATTGGATCGAATGCATAAAACCTGAGCTTGAACTAAAATCTAAGCTTAAACTCGTAGATTTTTGTTTGAAAAAGTTAAATTTGAGTTTAAGTTCTGGTTTATGCATTAGACGCATTTTCTTATAAAGTTTTCAAAAAAACCCCTAATGGATTTAATATTTAGTTTGGCGTCGAAACTATAGTTATAAATATATAGTTTATTAGAGGATACTACTCAGAAATATTTCTTTTTAATTAAAAATGTTTTTTTTTTTAAATTTATTTATTTTTAAAATTTTAAATGAATGAAAGCCTTTGGTTGTGTGCCTGCATTTTTATTTAAAAAAAAAAAAAATGTAGTTACAAAATTTATATTGGCTTTTATTTTTTTTTTTTTTTTTTATATTTTTTTTTTTGTTTTATAGATACAAACTCTTTTATCAAAATTTAGCGTTTTTTTTTTTTTTTTAATGCTTAGATTTCTTTATATCACAATACCTCATCTTTGTCCAAGCCAAGCTGTTTAAAAAAATGTTGAGTTTTTCAAAAGAAAAGAAAAAGAAACTATAAGTTAATTTGACTTGTAATTATCACAGAAAATAATAATATAAAAGACAAAAGGAAAATAAAATAAAAAAAAAAAATTCATAATAGAAAAGACAATTATTAGGTAACAAAAATGTAAGTTTTATTTTATATTCTAAATATTATTTATTTATTATATTATGCAAAAAAAAAAAAAAAACAAAAATTTTTATCTTAAAAATCAAAATGAAAAAGTAAAAATATATCTTAAAAATTTTGACAAAAAACAAAAAAAAAAAAAATAATTTGGCTTATTTTTTTTAATATTTTTGAAAAAAATAAAAAAAAAAATTTTTAACTACTTTTTTTTTACTAATTTTTAGTTAATATCACATTTAAGTAAAATGACAATTTAAAATTTAAACGTTGATTAAATTTCGAATATATTCCTATACTTTTAAAAAACCAAATTTAAAGGAAACATTATGCCTTTTAGAGTATAATCTGGGGTGGAAACATGAAACTTATTTCGAATAGATAGCTCTGATTAATATATTGTCAAAAAGAAGCAGCGCGAACTTAACGGTTAATTAAAAATTTTTTAAATTTATCCTTATAACTTACAGATGATTTCTATTGCAATTCATTTAAGTATTATAGTATAAGTCAAAAGTTTAAATAGTAGTTAAACAATTTTAACATTACAATGTTTACTGATGAGTGAGGATAGTAATATTGAAAAGTCAAAACACCATTCGACTCGATTTTTTATTTTAATTTGTAGTACCTACCTACTGTGTTAATTTATTTGTTTTTCTTTTACTTTTTTTCGTTCTAAAGTAATTTTTTTTTGTTTTTGTGAAATATATTTTATAAAATATTACATATAATAATTAAAAATCACTTTTAACATTTTAGGATTAATTGAAACTAACATTTTTTTTTTTTAAGTTTAAGAGAAACATTAAAAATAAAGTGATTTTAATAAAAATTTAATTAATATAAAATAATTTAATTTTAGTTGAAAAAAATTATTTTGTTTGAAGCAGAAAAAAAAAAGTTAATAAATAAAATTGGTAGTTAGAATATTTTAAAGGATCACAAGATCACATACCTATTTTACTTTAATAGAAAATCTTAAAATTTATTCAAAATCTAATTTATTAATATAATTTTTTAATTTATTAAATTGATTATTAATATAATAATTTGATCATTATTAATTTTTATAAAGATTCCATTCCTGAAAATTAAAATAAATCAAACATATTAGTATCAACTTATTAAATTAATATGAATTCAAAAAGAAGATATTAATAAATCTTCATTTTATTTCTGTAGTCATTATTAACTTTAACAACTCCTTATTTTAAATTTTATGACTTTCCTTTTAAATTTTAGGTACCTAACTATTTATCTTTCAGATAAACTGCCAAGTTGATTTTATTTCGAAAAACTTAAATATGATTCCACCCCATTTTATCTTTATAATAATTTGAAATAATTTCTTTGAATATTAATTATTTTGTAAATTTTTAAATTGTCGTAATAGTTACGGTACACATTTTTGTTTCTACTGATATTTTAGCATAATAATTTTATTAATTTTCTATTTATTTAGACAATGAATTTAAAAATTAGTTCTAAAGATTTATGAATATTATTTTATTGTAGGTATACCGGAATATATTTTACATATTAGTAAATAGATACTCCAAGAAAATAATTTTGTAAATAATTCTAAATAAAAGAATTTTCATGTTATAAAATATATTAGAAATTAATAACTAATCGGGATTTACTAAGGAATAAATCTATTGTTAGAAAGAAAAGTGTTGTTTCAGAATTCTAAAAATTAAGAATATTTTTTTTATTTTTTTATTTAATTAATAGAAAAGATTGTATTACTTTTAAAGTATATATATAAGATTAAATAAAAAATATATATATATATATTATTATGTATAGTGAAAGTTAATTTTAAAAATTGTATTAGAAAATTAATATTGAATTCTATCTAGATCTAGAAAATATATATTACATTAAAAAAAAAGAAAAATTATATAATACTGAAAATTTTTTATTCATTTCTAATCTGTTTTATTATTGTATTTTATAGTTTTATTAAATTTGATAGTAGGTATTTATATATACAGTGTCGACAATGTTAATTAATATATTTAAATTTAATTATTAATAATTTTATGTCATATTGAAAGCAAAATAATAAATGAAAATTATTACAATTATGATATTAATTAAGTGAATACAATATTATTTTTTTTCTTTTAATGGAATTTATAATAAAAATTAAAAATTAAAAAAATATACATTTAAATTATTTAACAATTCAAAACAAAAAAAAGAAACCATAGTTTGGAAAGCAAATAATATTATTTATTATATATATATAAATTAATATTAATTTATATTAAAAAAAAATAAATATAATTACCAAAAAAAAAACAAAAACAAATATATATTTAATAAAATTAATTAATAAAATTAATTAATAAAAATAATTAATATAATAATGTTTAATATATAAAAAAAAAAAAAAAAATGTATATTAAGATTATTAATAATGATTTTTAGATGAAATAATGATTGAAATAAAATGAAAATTAAAGAATGATTTTATAGTTTTAAAGAAAATATAATATTTAGCGAAGACTTACAAAATACCTATAATTAATTTATTAATATTTAGTATTTTTTTTATAATATATTTTTAATTTATGAAAAGTAATAAAATTTCATTTAATTGTTAAAAAATAATAGAACATTAATATTAATTATAATGTGATTTTTTTCTTGTTTTTTTTTTTTTTTTTTTTTTTATTATTTCGAATGATTGGTTGATAATATTATTTTTATTTAAAATTAAGAATTTAATATTTAAAAAGAAAATTACAACAAACATTTATTTTTAATGTGAAGTATGTATATTAAAATTTAAATAAAACATCAATATTATTAATAAAACAAAAAAAAAATTTTCTATTTATATTAGATTTGCTTTAGTTGCATATTTTAATATTGTTTTATTTAAAGTAAGTTAAATTTTTAAATTTTCTATATGTAACTCTAATAAAGTTCTTGTTTTAGTAAAAGTTATTTTGTTTTTTAACCATAATCTCTAATAAATGTAATTTATAATAATTAATAGTTTTAGTATTAATATAACAACAATGCAAAAAATTCCTTAACAAAAGTTATAAAACAAAATCATACTAATTTTTTTCAAAAAAAAAAAAAAAAAAAAAAAAAAATAACAACATATACATGCTTAAAATAAAAAAAAACTTAGTAAGAATTATTTGAAAAACGAAAAAAAAAAAATTAGAACTCATAAATTAGAGCTTAAATTTAATAAAAATCTGTTTAAAAAAAAGGAAACTTAAACTTCAATAGAATAATCTTATAAAATGTCCTTAAGTTATTGAAAATTTTTTTTTTATTTTATTTTTTGGAGTACTTGTAATATATTAATTTTATAGGCTCTAGAATTTTATTGAAATTAATGTCACACATTATGACTACTCTTAATTAAAGCAGGTTTTACTAAAAAGTTTAATTTTTTTGATAAAGAAAAATTTTTGTTAGGTGTATCGAGGCTTTAAGGTAGTAAAATTGAAACGAAGAAAATATTCTTCTCATTTTTGTTTAATAAAAGTAATGTTAATATATTGTGTTAAACATAGAAATTTAGTAGAGTGGGTTTAAATCTATTTAAAAATCAAATATCTTTCGAAATTAATTAATTTGGAATTACACTTCTTTCTATTCTACACTTAATCCTTAACCTGATTTTAGTTATTTTAAATTTTTTTTTCATATCCATTTTCACAGTAGGTGTTTAAATTTCAAATCCATAAGTTTAGTATTCAGTTTAAGTTGAACAGACTGTAAAATTTTATTGTTAAAATTTAGTTTAGTTTTTAGACAAAAGAAATTTTGTGCTTCTTAAATTGAATTTAATTGAAAAAGTTTTTTAAGTTAAGGTAACGAATTTTAACAGAGCAATAGAAATAACGAAGAATAATATTTTTTGGATTAACTATCGATTTCTTGAAAATTAAAACATATGAAAGCCAAAATCTTGAAAACTAAATTATTTTTGGAATAAAATCTACCAAAAAATAAATCTAGAAGAAAAAATCTTTTTGACAAAATTTTTTTTGAAAATTAATATTGTCTACGGATCTGGTACGAAAAGTCCACATTTTTTATCTACCCTTTTCGAAATCCCCGCTTGTTAAAATTACATTTTTCAAAATCGGTCATAAATTATTGAAACTTTGATTTTGTAACCAATTCAAAAATTCTTCCTAATAATATTTAAATAATAATAGTTGGGGCTGCCGCCTCTAAAACCTTTGCGAACCAATTTATTTGAAACCAAATTTTGATACCAAAAAAAGAATATAATAAAATTGTTTTTAAAGAGATTTTGGGACAAAAAGATTTGCAAAAGAAAATGATTTTAGATTTTGTCCATTCAAGACAATATCGTGCTGCCATATTTTATTTTAGTTTTTTAGTTTTTTATGAAACCCAATGCAACTGATTTGTTCCAACAATTAATTATTGGATTCTTTTTTATTTCTATGATGTTTTTGAACTTATTAGGTTAATGTTTTAACCTAATAATGTTGTTGTTCATCATAAAATTTTTTTTCCCGCTTCATCTATTCAGCCAATGGTGTAGTGGTTAAAACATTGGTCTTTTATTCGAAAGCCCTCGCAATAAAAATAAAAAATATTTTACCTTTCATAGATTTGTGCATAAATATATAGGTTACCCCCCTTAAGCTATATAAATAGCTTAGGGAGTAACCTATTAGAGTGGGAAGAAGAAAAAAACCGCTTCGCCAACTGCACTATCAAACTAAAAGAATTTAAACTCGAAGATAATTTACATCTAAAGTCAGATAACGGTTGTTAAGCTAACTAAATAATAAACATTTGATAATCGGCCATGAGTAGTACTTTTATTTTTGAAATATTCTTTTTAATATTAAATTGGTGAAATCGAAAATAATCTACTATTGTCTTTTAATAAACTATACGTAAATAAAAAATATGAATAATCCACTTAAATAACTATAAAAATAAATTTAATTTTAATAATAAGCTAATAATCATAATTAATAGTTTATAATTTTAAAATAATTAAGAACATTTTATTAAATTAGAAGAAATGGGATTCACCTTTTTCACAAAAAAAAAAAAAAAAATAATATATAATAAGTAAATAAATAAATTAATAAAAAATTATATTAGTTTTTTTTTTTTTTTTTATTTTAAAAACTTTAACAATTATCCTAATTATCCTTTTTTGATATTAGCAGAATTTAATTGAAGTTTGAATTAATTTTTAAGATTTATTGATGTTTTATAATATAATATGATATTGTGTTAATATTATTAAGTTCACTTTTATATAATAATTAATAATGTATTAATAATAAAATATATTTTTTTTGTTGTTATACACAGTATAGCCCGTATTAATAATATAATAATCAATCATTTGGTTTTTTTTTTTTAACTACTTTCAAAACTAATAAGTTTTTGTTTTGTTTTTTATAATAAATATATTTTACTAACTATTATTCTTTTTTTTTTTTTGTTCATTTATTACCCTTCACAAATATAATAAAAAAAAAAAAAAATAAAAAACAAAAAAAAAAACAATAATATTTTAATTTAAAAATAAAAAAAAAATAATTATAAATTAAAATAATAATAATTATTTTATAAATATTTTATTTAATATTTATATTTTTATTATTAATTTTTTTTTTTTTTTGAAATTTAGTTAATAGATATAATATATATATATATATATGTATATTGTATTATTTTTGTAAATTATTCACTTACCTCATCAGTATTGTCACCAACTAATAATAAATCAAATGGTATTGCCGCCACTAAATCAATTAGAAACCATCCACTTAAATAATGTACTGCTATTCGTCCAGGATGCGAAACGACTTCGTCCTGGCCATTAACGAATGTTGTGCGAAAATTTATTAATATATCTATCACAAATGTTACATCCACTGAAAAATTTAAAATTAATATTAATTATTTGAAAAATAAATTTTTTTGTATAAATAATATTATTAAGTTAATTTAAAATAGGGGTTTACTGTGACTTATATTATGGTCATCACTTTTGGGGATCATCTTTCAGAGCAATGATCTTGGACTTTTTAAAAAAAAATTGGAAAGGAATTATATACAATAAAATCTAATAAAACTGCTACTCCATATTTTTAATTCTACTACGTCGTTACAATTTTATGTACGATGACAAGATGTACGATGACAAAAATGTAAATAATGTTTAATATAACACGTCCTTGAACTAATAAAAAAAAAAAAAGATCGGAACATTTTGAGTTATTTAATGATTTGTAAGAGGCCTACTATATTTTTCTTTCAGTGGATCTTTCAGTGTATTTTTTAAGTAAGCCTATTGTAAGAACTAAGTTTTCTCAAACCTATTTCAGACCCATTTCTCTGTTTTCTTCAACAACAACTCAATATAGAATATAGAGGATGCAAAAATTTTTGATTCTTAAATTTGCGAAAGAGCACGATTTGTAAATCGGGAGTTTAAGTAATTTAAAAAAAAAAATCTATATAAATGTTATAACATTCATTAATTGTATAACACTTTCAATATTTGAAATAAGTTAAAAAAACAAAATTTTGATATTTTAATGACTAAAACATTGGTTTTTACACGAGTTGCCATTGTCCATAAATTGTATTTGTACAAAATGTAATTTTTTACGATGAATTGTTATGAATTGGCGATATGTCACATAAAATTTAATAATAAAAAATAAATCACAGGAGAGCCCTCTATTATTGACATACATATATATATATATTTTGAAAATGAATACTGAAATTTGATCTAATTGTTCATTATATACTTTTGGTTGTGATATTATGATTTTGAAATGCAATAAATAGTGTGGAGTGGTTATGAACGAAGCAAAATTTTGCAAAATCTTATATAAGAATGTTAAATTTAAATACTAAATTTAAAAAGAAGACTGCTTTATTGAGTAAACTTTGTCAACTTTGGGATACCTGTATGAACATAATATATACCGTTCCATAAAACTTGATCATCTTTTATAATATTATCAGATGTTTTACTTAATTAAGACCGATATATATTTATGTAAGTTTTGAAGTTGTATGATAGATGCTCGAACCTATTGCAGTTGGAGTTGTATGGCAGATACTCGAACTTGATCATCTTTTAGAAGATTTTAGATACCTAACTTTATTATGTTTCAATTCAATACAAGCAAGCTACCTGAAGCTGCTCTAGCTGAACCAAATTGTACAGAAGTTATTGCCATGCAACTTGAAACCTTTCCACAAAATTTCGATACCTAGCTTCTGAAATTTCGATACCTAGCTTCTGAATAGACACTGAATAATAGCAGCTACACTTCAACTTGCAATTTTACAAAAGTGACGTAGTAAAAATACATTCGTTTCAGAGTCGTGGATCCTTTATTTTTTAAATCATTGTGCGGAGGAGGGACAAATGGATAGACGTACATTGCTTAAAGGACTTAGAATTCGATTCTGATCCGAATCACACACTTGAGCTTGTATATTTGTTATATCTTACTCCTTTAAGATGTCACAAGTGTAATGAAAAAATTATTATATCCTTGAACATACGTTCATACGGGTTTAATAATTAGAAGAGGATTTAAAGTTGATAAGAAAATCAGAATCCAGAAAATTGTAACTCAAAATTTTGTTAGTTCAGCATTTTGTCATTCCGAATTTTATTCCATATAATTTTGTATTTTATTATTCTAATTATATAATTAATTTTAAAAAATACAATTAAATAATAAATAGTATTCAATAAAAAAAAAAAACAAAAGAAATTGAATTACTTACCAATTAAATCGACTATAACAATTGGATCTTTATAAAGATACTTATTATTACGTCGCTGATTATAATCAGGTTCACCGAGTAAAAAAGCAGCTACATATGGTGTAAAAATTGCTGTATACATTACTAAAATTAATATTAACCAATCCCACACCGCCTTAAATGGTGAATAATGTAATATTGTCCACTTATGTACACTAGGACTTTGCATTTTATATTCAGGCAGGACATCAGCACCAAGTGATAATACCTAGGAAATAAACAATATATATATATATATATATTTTTTTTTTATGAAAAAAACGTGTTAACAAATTTAAAAAAGAAAATTAATAGAAATAACTAAGTATATTATCAATTATTAATTAAAAGATAAATATTAATATTTAATATATTCCTCAAGTCAAAACCTAATTCCGAGGTGTTATAATAAGGTAATATAATGCAAGATAAATGTATAAAGGATGTCCAGTCTCTTAATATAAAAGAATGTAATATGAAGTAGCGGAGTACTAAATTTAGTTTAGTGGTTTAGTTAATAACTTGAATATAGTTGATCAGTCGGAAAGATCCGTGATTGAGTCAATCTTTAAAAGTTTTCCAGATAAATAAACCTTCGTATTTCAAAATAAATTAAAAAGTATATTAAAAATTTATAAGATAGCAGTGCTGTAATTATGAAGAAGAGGTATTAGGCCGAATTCATAAATCTTAGTTTTAACTAAAATTTCACTTTTTCAAACAAAATCTACACTTGAACTCACAGATTTTCTTCAAAAATTTAAGATTTGTGTTGTACCTCAATTTTATGCATTCAAATCATTAGCAATAATTTAATTTTTCAAATAACTTATTAAAAAATAATGGTAACTTTAAAGTAAAAATTGTCATTAAAATAAAATATATATTTACATTTTCTAAATATTATTTTTAAAATAAATTGAATTAATTTTTATAGCAAAATTTGTAGGATATCGAAATATTGCGTTTTTATACCCTACACCTAAAGTATAGGGTATATTAACTTTGGTATGGTGTTTGTAACCACCAAAAGGAAGCGAGTTAGGTATAGACATGTATATATATTCTGAATCAGGATCACCGCCGGAGTCGATTTAGCGATGTCCGTCCGTCCGTCCGTCCGTACGCACGATAACTCAAAAAATAATGATGCTATCTTGATGAAATTTTTATAATAGGTTACTAATTACGAAAGAAAGGCTATGTTCGAATCTGGACAAAATCCGTCCATGGGTTCGGATTCTGGAAGCTTCCGAATGATTCCGGAGCAAACGAGATTATCTCCAAAAGCAACAAAGATAGAACCTTCAAATTTTGTACAATGATGTTTCTTCCCGTTCGATTTATGTCTCTGAAATTTAAGAGGATTTGGTCCATGGGTTTGGGTTTTGGAAGCTTCCGAACGAGCACCAGAGCAAATGAGATTATCTCCAAAACCAACAAAGATAGAACCTTTAAATTTTGTACAATGATGTTCCTTCCCGTTCGATTTATGTCTCTGAAATTTAAGAGGATTTGGTCCGTGGGTTTGGATTTGGAAGCTTCCGAACGAGCCCTAGAGCAAATGAGATTATCTCCAAAACCAATAAAGATATAACCTTTACTTTTGGCAGAATGGTGTTCTTTCATGTATGATTTAGGCCTCTGAAATTTAAGAGGATTTGGTCCATGGGTTTGGATTTGGAAGCTTCCGAACGAGCACCAGAGCGAATGAGATTATCTCCAAAACCAACAAAGATATAACCTTTAAATTTGGCAGGGTGGTGTTCTTTCATGTTTTATTTAAGTCTATGAAATGTGAGAAGATTTGGTCCATGGGTTCGGGTTTTGGAAGCTTCCGAACGAGCCCCAGAGTAAACGAGATTATCTCCAAAACCAATAAAGATAGAACCTTTAAATTTTTTATAATGATGTTTCTTCCAGTTTGATTTATGTCTCTAAAATTTAAGAGGATGTGGTCCATGGGTTTGGATTTTGGAAGCTTCCGAACGAGCTCCAGAGCAAATGAGATTATCTCCAAAAACAACAAATATATAACCTTTAAATTTGGCCGAATGGTGTTTTTTCATGTTTGATTTAGGTCTCTGAAATTTGAGAGGATTTGGCCATGGGTTTAAATTTGAAAGAATTTGAACCGTGGATTCGAATTTTGGAAGCTTCCGAACGAGCCGCAGAGCAAATGAGATTATATCCAATACGAACAAAGGTAGAACCTTTGAATTTGGTACAATGGTGTTCTTTCGTGTTTGATTTATGTCTCTGAAATTTAAGAGGATTTGGTCCATGGGTTTGGTTTTAGAAGCTTCCGAATGAGCCCCAGAGCAAATGAGATTATCTCCAAAACCAATAAAGATATAAGTTTTACTTTTGGCAGAATGGTGTTCTTTCATGTATGATTTAGGCCTCTGAAATTTGAGAGGATTTGGTCCATGGATTCGGATTTTGGAAGCTTCCGAACGAGTGCCAGAGCAAATGATATTATCTCCAAATGCAACAAAGATATAACCTTTTAATTAGGCAGAATGGTGTTCCTTCATGTTTGATTTATGTTTCTGAAATTTGTGAGGATTTGGTCCATGGGTTCAAATCTTGGAAGCTTCCGGACGAGCCCCAGAGCAAACGAGTATATCTCCACAACCAACAAAGATAGAACTTTTATTTTTAGTACAAAGGTGTTCTGTTATGTTTCCTTTTCTGTAAAATTGGAAACTGACATTTGAAAGAATTTGAACCATGGGTTCGTATTTTGGAAATTTCCGGACGAGCACAAGAGCAACGAGCATATCTCCAAAACCAACAAAAGTAGAACCTTTAAATTTAATAGAATGGTGTTCTGGCAAGTTTTCTTTATGTTCCTGAGATGGATTCGATGAATTAGAGTGGCAATTCGGGTAGCTGACACAAACCTCCCAAGGACTACCAATCTTCGAAAATAATTAAGATAGAAACTTAAAATTTTATACAAGGGTGTCAAGCATATCCCAAGCGGATGCCTCTTTTACGTTCTTGAAATTCGAGTTGAATAAGACAGAAAAGGGAAGAAGTTCAAGCAGCTGCCAAAAACACTTATGGATTTTTAATTTAATTCGAATTATTCAGGTGTAGGGTATTAATAAGTCGGTTGCATCGACTTACTGTTACATTTACTTGTTTCGTTTTAATTTGCATACAATTTTTAATATCAATTATATCCGGTTGTTAAAAGATTGGGGTCTTTTATTTTGACATCCTCCGTACTACTACACACATACTGTTGCATTAGATTATTTATTTTATATATATTTATATTTATAAAAAAAAATTTAATTTCTTTTAAATCAAAAAAAAAAATTCGTAGTTATTTTTCCTGGAAGAAAAATATTTTATTTTTTATTTTTCAATTTTTCTACTAATATTTTTATTATTTTTACGATTTCCAAACAAACAGACCTTCAACTAATACTATATAAATATTTTTTTTTATTTTTATTTATTTATTTATAATAACATTTTATGTAAAATAATTATGTTGAATTTATTCCAATATTAAATAAATAAATTTATAATCTAACGATTTATTTTGAAATTTTGTTTTTTGTTTTGTTTTGTAGAATATTAATTAAGGATATACGAGTATATTCGTTGGTTTATATAAGCAGATACTTGTTTACTTACTGTTAATATTTAAATATTATAATATATAAGTAAATAATAATGATTTAATAACTAACTAACTATTATGAATTATTTTTGTTATCATGATAATATTATATAATAATAAAAGTTAATTAAATAGCAATGTAAAATTTAAAATGAAATGAAGTGTGCTTTGTAAAATTTTTGGAGTATTTTAAGGATTTTATTTGTGCAATTTCTAATTCATTAAAAATTTTGTTACATATATCAAAAGTTTAATTATATGAGAATTAGATAAATCTTAATTATATATGTATACATAAATCAAGTAGGGTATCGTAATTAGGTAGCGCGAAAACGATCTGACTATTGAAAATGGCGTAGAGTGGAATGAAGAAATCTGTTTTGAACAGATTCACGTCTTTTTAGGTAACGGTTTCATTATAAGAAGACTACACAATAATAATATATAATAATATTATATATATTGCTTACGGTGCTGTGTCATACTCCCACACGCCAAAAGTCCGCAATGGGGGCATGTCCCACTATGGTGGATTATGACACCATAATGTAATTATAATGCAATTACGATGTTATAATACATGATGGTGGGACATAAGCCAATAAATTTTTGAGTCATAATCCCATAATATTTTCAACCCACATGTAGTGGGTTATAACACCATCATTTCGGTAAGGTGATGTCTCCCATTGGTAGTGAGTCATAATACGACAAGTGATTTTGATGGAATTATATGACCCACTTAAAAAAATTAAAGTAGGTAAATTGAAAACGTTTTTCGTTATTTTTTTTTTTATGTATTTTTTTTTTAATGTATTTTTATTTTTTATAAATGTAAAAAACATAACAAAACAAACTCAATTAGGAATTTAATTCTCCGAATTTATAAAAAAAAAATAATAAAACAAAACTACATTAGCAAACTTTCTCTGAAACAAAAAAGGTAAATGCAATATTATTTTACATTTTAGTTTTACAAAGTTAGCAAAAAACTTTTAGCAAGAAATTTGTTATAAAACTTCTGCAAAAGGGACACAATAAAGCAGAATTATTATTTTTTGCTTTTTTCTTATGGTACACATTCTGGAAAAAGAGTATAACCATGATTTTGTAATTGACTATAAAATAGGAATATTTTCAACGGGTACATTTATTTTACTTATTAGCCCCGCTTTCGTGCCGCCGGATGCTCCGCGGCCACAGACGGCTGCGCGTGAAAATATCCGGTCGCGTACACGCTTTTGGCCAGAAAATGAGGAAAGTAAATGTACCCGTTGAACATATTTCCAAAGCCCAGAAGTCTGAAAAAAAGGCTGGAACTATGGAAAATAAATACATATCTACGCCTCTTTCCGGAAATTTATAGTATTATGACCCAACATTTTATGCCATTATGATTTGCACTGAGTCACAACACCACAACTTTTATATGAATTTTGATGGGTCATAAGCCCTTGTGGGTTTATATCCCACCATATTGGGTTGGGTTTTATAATGGAATACGTGCAATATCGTTAAAATTTCTGGGCATCCACTAAGTCATTTATTCATGTTTGACAAAGATTCAGTTTCGGGAATCATTCATTTCACTAAGCCATTCATTAGTCGGTTGTAGCTATTGTACAAGATTATGAGACGTTCCGATAACTTGAATACGGTAAATGAAAATATTTATAGCCATTAAAAACTGTTTTCAGCGTAACTTTAAAAATTAAATCAACAGTTAATAATAATTTTTTAATGTGTACTAAATATTTAAATTTTCTTTCGCATTTAAATAATTTTTGCCTACATAGGTATATTGTGAAAAATAAAAAATTAAAATGATTATGTGATTCATAACACCATATAATAGAATTTCAGAAAGCCTTTCTCCTGACGACTTTAATCAATTTTTTTATAAAATTATTAATTAGCTATTGCTTTAAAATAAATTTAAAATATCTTCGAATCTTCGAATAACATATTTTATGTATTAAAATTGATTGATAAATTTGGTTTGCTTCATTTTTATTTGCTATAGTTTAAGTCAGGCAGTCAAGCCAGAAAAGTTTCATTATATATTCATTAGGTATGCTGAATTGGAATGGGATTGTCGCCATTTTTCTACAAATCTCGTAGGTTCATTGTGTTTGACCATTAAATATTTCACATCCGGATAAAAAATTTTGTGCAGTACTTATACTGAAGATAAAATGTTTTTCAAAATAAAAAAGAGTTTAAAGTAAAATAGGAAATAGATATGTACGTACGTATATTAAACACATTTAACATATTTTATGTAATACATTTTTAAAAACAATTTTTAATTGTTATTTGTTACATTTAAACTCAATTAAATCTGTAAAACATGATTTTTCTAAGCCACTGGAGGAGTAAAATTTAAAATTGTACGCAATATTCTGTTAAGTTTGTATCTTATATTCAATGATGTCAAAATTTTAATAATTTTGAAATATTATAAAATTTTAATATATACTAAACTATGAATTTTAAATCCTGTATAATCAATTTGACTAATGACTCTTCTATTATATCTAAATTTTTGAATGGATCTTTTATGCACCTCTAGCTTTAGGAAAAATGTATCCTTGTAAATTATCATTTCATTAATACGAATATTGGTTTTTCACATATTTTGAAAATAGTTTTTATTAATACGAAATAATGGTATGGCATTCTTTCAGATCTCAATCTAATATTTTACCTTTTTCTTGAGAACCTTACTGTTCCGTACCGTATATTTCCATCAATATTGTTTGTGGACGTAGGGCGATTCAATTTGCAATTTTTTTTTTTGGTAAATAATTTGATTTTAGCAATGAAAACTTTATACTGGGAATTTAATTGACGAATTATAATGAGAATGATTGTGCATGTTGAAAATTAAAGAAACGGAAAATACCATCCTTTATAAATTTTCTTTAAAAATTGTTTCATAAAGTTAGTAGGTATCTAAATATTGTGAAATTATTATTAAAATGGCTCGAGGGCGTACTAAAGGTAATGAAAAGTGAAAAAATATTCATGAGACTTAAATATAGGTAATATTACATTAACAAACAATTGAAAAGATTCTATACAAAATTATGATAATGAAAATCTCTCCGTTTAAGGGCAAAATATTTTAAATTTCAAAAATTCAACTTATTAAAAACAAATATAAAATAATATATTTTTTAATTAATATTTTTTTCCCCAGAATTTAATTAAGTGTGACAAAAACATTTTCTATTTAATTTATTAAAATTAATATAAAACAAAGATGTTATATTAGTTTAGTAGTTTGGGAAAATTATTATGTATTTACAATATTGTTTAAAATTCAAAAAAAAAAAAAAAAAAAAAAAAATATATAAAATTTTCATTTAAATTATTTAACAATATTTTATTTCAAGGATATACAGAATAGGCGGTGGCGGTGGCAGTTTCTTAAAAAATTGTAAAAATAAATTGTAAAATTTTCCAGGAAAAATAATAAAATGGCGTCCAATTTGCCGATTTTTTTTTTGTAATAAACTTTTCTTTTCAATTTCATTGATATTTAGATTTATTTTTTATTTGATTTTTTATGCTACCCAAGAAGCCTTAATACACACACCTTTTTATATATATATATTTTTTTTTTGTTGAATTATTAAAATATTTGAAATCGTAAAAGGATCATTTTTTTTTTTTTTTTTTTTTTTTGATATTTAAAATTAAGTTGCGCTCCTACTGACAAGAATAAGTGAAGGTTTTGTTAAAGTGGATGATATCACTTTCATATTAAATATCTTATTAAATTCTTTAAAAAAAAAAAATTTAATAAAACAAAAAACTCGCCAACTTTCTTTTAGATTTAAGTCAAACTGTAAATTTGTTGTATTAAAGTTTTTTGTCATTGTTTTTTTTTTTTTTTTTTTGTGTAACTTTCAGTTTTAAAAAATGAAGTATGGGTTTTTCTTGAGATTTTGCATTCATTTTTGAAAAATTAAAATTAATTTATTTATTTTTTATGTTTACTGGGCCATATTTCTATAGAAATAAAAAAATTCTTGTGGCATAAAGTATGATTAAATAATATCGGATACAATTTAAATTGAATTGAAAAGAAAAATAAAAAAAAAAAAGAAGAAATAAAACAAATAAAATCCTTATTTTTATATCTATTTGAAGAAGACCTATATTAATATTATACCTATTTTTTTTTTTTTATTATATTTTCAAAGCATTTTTTTAACATATAACTCAGCTATATTATATTTACATTTATTACTATATAACGAAATAGTGATGTCATTTTTTGAACTTCATTTAATCTATTAATTTACTTGAGTATACTTTGCTATAGACTTTTATCGTTTACTAAAATGTTAAAAGAAAAATTTAATTTTTTAAGTAGATTTGTAAAATTCTAATCCGGTTGTTTAATTTCTTTAGCATTCACTATAGTTTCATTTACTTTGTTTACTTATTTTATGTTATCCTGTTTGCTTATTGGATAAGATAAGGTAGGAATGAAACGTTTTCCAATTGAAATCGAAACGATGAAACCGAATATTTCTTTGCAATTACAACAAAAAAAAAATAAATCTAGTATTTTAGTATGAAAAATAAAGGGCTTCTTCTAATATTTTAATCGGAGAAATTTCTATCTCGAATTCAATACTTTTCTTATATTTTTTAAAAAGAAATAATGAAAATAAATCTGGTTAAAAAGAAAATAAAAAACAAACAGCAATTTTAAAAGTAAACAATTTTTTTCTTAGTTTTCCTTTAATTTTTGTTTTGCCAAAATGCCTAAGACTTTCTTAAATTTACATAAGTTGTTTTTTTGTTTTGTTTTTTTTTGTAGTTTGGTTCCAGAACAAAACACACGCAATGCACATAAAGGAAATCAAAAAATTTTAAGGAAAATCGACGGGGGGAAATAAGACCTAGAGCATTAAAGCCTAATAGACCTTATTTCACTTTCGAATGAGAAAGAAAGCCTAATTCGCGAAATTTCGCGATTTAGACTTTATTTCTTATTCCAAAGTGAAATAAGGCCTAATTATTTTTTTTTAAATAATGGAATTAAAGCCTAATTGTAATTTATTATTCCAATAATAACATTTTTTAATATTTTTCTTTCTTAATTTAATTCTCATATATTTCAGCTTATTTAAGTAATAAAATGTTTTCTGTTTTTTTTTGGCACATTTCACTGTGTAAGTGCGTCAGTAGTCAGTGTTTCTTCATAATGAAATAAGTTCGACAAGTTAAAAATTAAAAAAATTTCGTTTAAATTCAACATTCAAACATATTTCACTTTTTAATGTAATAATTTTGTTGAATAATTTTAAAATCATGGGGGGAAAAAATAATTTTTCAGCTTTCCATACAAAAGTATTAAATTTTGACTGTTCTTTCTGAAATATAATAATAAATTTTATGAAAATTTAGACATTTTTATGAAAAACAAAAAAAAAATTGCTTTGAAGGAATAAGGGCTGCTATATGGATATATATAATGGCTCGAAAGACAGGGCTTACCAGAATATAGAAAATTGTTTGAAACCTGTTAAAAATATTCATATTGTACAGTCAGCTACAAATTTGTAATTGGAATAATATAATAATAATATAATATTTCTAAAGTGAAATAAGGCCTAAAGGCTTTAATTCTCTTTGAAATGAGAAATAAGACCTACCGCGAAATTTTACGAATTAGGCTTTATTTCTCAACCCAAATGTGAAATAAGGCTTATTAGGTCTTATTGCTCTAGGCTTTATTTCCCCCGGCCGGAAAATCATCAAAAACAAAAAAAAAAAACAGTGTGTGAGGAGAACAATAAAAATAAAAAAAAAGATAAAGAAAAAAAAAATGAATAAGGAGACCGGAACATACTAAAACAATTCGTATTTATTTATTTATACACTTTTTGTGGCTAAGTTTATTTTGTTTTATATTGTAAAGGTCATGGAAGGATAGAAGTTTGTTTTTTAGCAATTCTCGAAAGGAATCAAAAAACTATTAGAAATTATTTTATCAATCATGTTTTTTTTTGCTTTTTTGCTTTTTTTTTATTTTAGATTTGATCGATTCATAAACTTTTTAAATATTATGAATAAAATTAAACTCAATCAAAAAAATTATTTAAGAGAAAAATTAATTTTATAAGATTTTCAAGAATATCCTTATCTTTGAAGTTAGCAATAGTATTTCATTTTGCTTTTCATAGTTTAAAGTAATGAAAGGATTCAGTTGTAGACTGGGATTCAGTTTTAAGCAGAAAGAATATCTTTGGATTGATCATAAAGAAAATGATTTCCTTCAAATTTCCATTATCTTACACCTATTATCTATTATAAACTCACATGAGGAATTACTCTTTAAAGAGTTTTTAAAAAATGAACCTTTACAAAGTTAAAAGTAAGCAGGCCTTTAATGTACTATCTGACTAATGATGTAGTGGTTAAGCTGCCGGTTTTCCAGTTGAAAGGTTTCAAAATTCATTTATATCATATAAGTGATTTATATCGTAATAGTTTATATCGTAATAATTAATATCGTAATGTAAAAATAAATAAAAACCATTTTTGTATAAGATAACAAAGATGGTCTAAAAATTGTATTTGATAATCGTGTACAATATAACTACAGCCGACTAATCATCGTCTTAGTGAAAATAATGATGAGAAAAACTGAATTTAGTGAAATATGCAACTTAGTGGATGTGGTCTATTAAAATATTAAAAAGATAGAGTTTTCTAAAATTATTTTTAATAAACCTTATTTTTATAAGGTTTCGGGCAAAAATTCATTGAGAAATAAAAATATTACTCAAATTTTTAACCCTCATATAAAATTTTAGTAATCAGATACATTATGTATACATATACTAATGACGGCATATATTTATGAATTCATACAATATACTTTATCACTGTTTAATAAAATATATAAAATCTATTAAATTAGCTACTTATTTATTTTTATGTGTGTGACATTTACATACGTACTAATTATATGATGATGGCTGATGACAATGATTTAATTTATATAGATACTTCAATCAGTTTTTATGTTTTAATCATTAAAGTAATTGAATTTTAAGCATCAACTCTTAAAAACCTATTAGAATTTAAGATAATTTTAGTTATTAAATAACAAGGATTAAATTACTAATATAAGTACTCTTAAAACATTTTCTCATTCTCGCGGAAATTTTTTTTTTTTGATAATAATATATAAATAAAATTGAACAGGTCGTCCTTTAATAATATAAAATAATATAATAATATAATAAAAAGGCGGAATAGTGTTATTTTAATGGCAAAAAAAAGTCGTAAAATTTATTACCGAAACACATATCCCATATATTTTTTTTGTAAAGATTTAAATCTATTGTCCTTTTTTGTTGATGAGAAATCGAATTATGATTTTTTTTTATTTTTTTTCTTTTTAAAATTTTCTTAAAGAAAATAATATTTAAATGATTAAAAATGTGGGCAAATATGTTAATTTTTTTAATAAATATAGCAGTCTCGTAAAAAAAGAATAGAAAATGTATTTAAAAATGAAGAATTTAAAGCGTGATAACATGCCAAGTTCATAATGACGCCTTAAAGTCTGCAATATGTTTTAATGAGAAAAAGAAAATCAATAAAATAAAAAAAAAAGAATAAAAAATATAATATTTGTTTGTATATAATATAATATAACAATCACTTTAATATAAACAAAATATATAATATAAACAATTTATATATAAACATAAATATATATATACATAAATATATTTTATGTACATACATAAATATTTCAGTTATTTTTGAAATAATTTTAATATTATACAATATAATATGTATATCTATATATACAGGGTGTTCCCAACTTCATGGTCTTCCTTGAAATGGGTGATTGGGCATATCGAAACGGGTGTTGAGAGTCTATTCTGGACCCTTTTCGAGATATGAGGGGTTAAAGATATTTAAATGACTTTTTATAAAAAATTCTATAACTTTTGAACGGCTGCTATAGAGATAAAGAAAAAGTTATTAGTTAGTAATTATAGGGCTTGAAAAGCTGTTTTGAAATATGCTATAAAAAGTATCCCAAATACAGGGTGTTTTAAAAGAAAATTTAATTTGAAACATAATTTTTTCATTTTAAATCAATTTCAACCTTTATAACTTTTGTAACTTTTATGATATGGGAATTATTAGTACACAAAGAATGAAGCTGACAACTTACTCTACAAAATGCATTTTTTTTTATCTGGAAGGAAGATCATCGAGTCGAAAACACCCTGTATATATATATATTTGAATTTATAATACTACTTCTTTTTTAAGGACATTCATTTTACTGTAAAATTATGTGTCCTTTGAAAGCATTTAAAACTACACTCTACACATGCTATTTTGAAAATTTTATACGATTATTTTTTTGTTTTAACTTTATTTTATTTTGCTTTTAAAAAAAAAATTGTAATAACGCTGATCTCATATAAAATTTATTTTTTCATTATTCTTATTTTTGGTTTTTTTAAAGTTAAATAAAAGAAAAAAGGGATATGTTAGAAGAATTGGACAAAAACTAACAAATAATTTCAAATGTTTTTTTTATTGTTTTATTTTACGCAATTACAACAACCGTAAAAAAAAAGAACGTATATTAAAGAAGTTAAAGTTGTAAAATATATAAACAAAGCAAAAAAAAAAATTTAATAATTTAGGTTATTCTTAGATTGTATTAAAATTTTAACCTTTTTTTTTTATAAATAAATTTAAATGTTTTTTTTTTTTTTTGCTTCAAAAAAATAATTCTCAACTGGGAGATTCGAATTTAAGGACTTTTAGCAATTTTTTTTTTTCTTACATGTTTTAAAGAAATTAATTTGTTTTAAAGAAATTGTAAAATTGTTTTAGCACGAAACTACACCTCAACCTTTTTAAAACATCTCAAAATTCTAAAACTATCAATTTAATTCACTTACTTTTTCCAGGGAAACTCTTTTTTTACTTTTCTCTATTTTTAGCGCAAAGAAGATTGAAATAAAGTAATTTATTGAAAAAACTTAAGAATATTAGAAAGGTTTTTATTTTTTGGAAACGACGGTTAAGTTTTTAGGTACAGATATTTTTTTTATTAAGAACCAAAAAAAAAATAGTTTTTTAATCAGTTTTAAGAGTTTATTTTCGATTTAATAATATATGATTGGTTGAATTAGATACAGAGCTTTGTTCTTGCAAAGCACAATAAGTACAAACAATGAGTGTTTTGATACCACTTATTATATTATTAATTTGGTTTTGTATTATTATGTAAATGGCAAAATGAACCCCAGGAAGAAGAATTATGCTCTCAGTTGATGGGCTATATGGTTAAGTACTCAGACTTCAGTCATTATGCACATGGCTTATAATAAATATTTCAAGGAAAAAAGAAAATTTAAAATTAAAAAAAATAATATATGGAAATTTATCAAAATAATAAGAAAGTGAGATTATCCTTTCAGTTTAGTTTAATTTAGGGGCCTCGGTGACCTAGTGGGTAAGAGCGTATAAAATACGCTGTAAACATCGAGGGAATATGGATTCCAATCCCACACATGTCGTAAGAGTTAATCCCCCTTACGACATTTACAGCAAAGCCTGAACAGGAAAGACTGTGTAATTTACTGTCCACATTTATGTGGCAAAGAAATACAATAAAAAAAATATGTATTTCTAATTTTATTTGACATAATCCATCATTTTCAATTTTTAACCATAAAAAACATAAAAACTATTTCACTAATAAAAAATTGAATAAGAGTTTTTAATTTTCTTGGATTAAAAGTTTTTTTCAACTTAAAATAAAAGTTGCGAGTAGTACTTACTATGTTTTCTAATAATAATATTTTAAACAAACATCACATACGTTTTTTTTTCCAAATATTCATGTATATCAGCCACAAATAATCAGAGCAAGCAAACTTTAGTTTTACTTCATAAAAACTAAAAAAAAAATTGTTTTAGTCGGGTTCATTAACCTTAATATTTGAATATTTAAATATTAGAATATTTGTATAATTTTTTTCATCTTATTCTTCTATTTAAATATTATTTTATAGTTTTTTTTTGTTTTAAAAAAAAATTAATATAAAAAAATATCCTAAATATATGCAAAACTTTTCTGTAATATCGTAAAATGTTTAATTGTATTATTAATGCTGCAAATCAGGCAGAGATAGGAAGTTTTATTAATTTAAAATAAAATTCCCCTTGCTATCAAATATAGAGTAAATATATAATGTATAATATAAACAAAATAATTAATGTTATGGCATAATTAAACAGCAGAATCCAACCTATAATGTCCTATATATAACCTACATAGTAGCCGATAGTTTTATAGTATTGAATTATCCTATGTGATTTGTTGATAAGTAAATAAATAAAAAATAATAATAATAATAATAATAATAATAATAATAATCAAATATATAATTTCTGCATTAATATATAATTTAATATAAGTTTTAAATAAATTAATACACTTCAAATTGCAAAGGAAGGGAATTGGGACTAAGGGAATTGTACCTAGTATACTAAAAGAAAGTGAAGTTTTTCTGGAACAAGATATAACACTTCAATAGAATATCAATTCATATTCGAGTTTAGTAAATGGATTAGATTTCCAATTCCCGAATCATTGCTAATATTAGATAACAAAACATTTTATGGATTTTCAAAAAGAAATATTAAAAAATTTATCCACGACCAACTATTAGATTTTAAAAATGTTCTCAAATACTCGTTTTTTAATGATTATATGAGTATGTATATAATAAATCGTGATACACAATAATATTAGTTAATGGTGTATATATTTTGTTTAGTGAGAAAAATATTTTAATATAGCAAACACATGACTCGCTGTCACAGTTTTATTTTATGTTTCCATCAACTTTTAATCACGCAACCATTTTCTTTAAAGTTTTTTTTTTCAGTTTTAAATAAAATTTGCAATAAAATGGTCAACATTAGTTTTATAGAGATATTTAATGCATTTTATGCCCTTGCCACTTGGAAAAATAGTTGTTGGAAAAAATTGTATGACAATATGTGCAAATTTATGTATACAGAGTGCTTGACTCTTAATGTCTTCCTTGAACTAAGTGATCGAAGATGTCGACACAAACAAAACATAGTTTTGGAGGTAGGTGGCGGGTCCATTCGCAAAAGGTTTTTTGAAAAAGGTATGAAATAAATTTCCTCTTTGCGGAACAATTTTCTATTTGTTTCGACATCATTCTCGATCATCCAGCTTAAGAAAGATCATTAAGAAGGGGGCCGTACACCCTGTATAAATAATAATTGCAAATAATTATAAAACAAGAATGGTATAAAGTATTGTTAGTTTATTTTTATTTTGAAATTTTATAATTTGTTTATTTTAGTTTTTTTTTATTCTGAAATTTTCTGGGCAAATCAATATTTAAAATGTCACCTATAGTTTTTTTTTTTTTTATTATATTGTTTATATTTTATATTTAATTATTATGTACATGGTATTTGTAAGGTTTTAATATATATGTACATATAATATGAAAAAATGAAACCATGTCATTAAAGGACAATGTTGATTAGCAAGAAAAATTAGATTAAAATTAAATGAAAAAAAAAATGTGTCAGGAATAATGTAATTAAGGATACAAAATAGTAAAATAATTTTTTATCATATGTTATTTAATACAATATGTTACATACAATTTTATATAATGCAAAATAACTGATCTGGCTGCTTAATCTATACTAAAATTACATTAAATTTTGTAAAAAAATTTTGTCGACGCACAATTTGTATTAAATGATTAACTCCTTTTTTTTTTTACTTTATGGTATATTTTACAACCATGACTCAGAATTCGGATTTTCCACAATATTGAAAAAATTAAAAAATTCATAAAAACTGTGCCTAAGAAATAAGGCCAAATCGACTGCTTTCCTTGTCACAAGGGCACAAATTTCAAAACTGAATTATTTCAAATTGAGTCTTTTTATAGTTGAAAAGATACCAAAATCGGAAAGAAAACAAAGTCGAACTTTAAACATATTTATAAATATTTTCAAAAAACATAATAATCTGGATTTTGGAACCAATCCCGCCTAATTATTTTTCAACATGGCATTTATACATATTTATACATATTTTAACAACATGGCATTTATAATTATGCCCCCTAATCATTCTGTTAAAGGAGATATATCCCTTTATTCAGAACCTTTACAATAAAATATTTTGACTTTACTATTACAATTTGATTTATTATATTCTTTTCGAAAAAAGTAATATATCTCTAAAGAAACAATCATCACTAACCCGAAATCAGTCTTTTATTTCTTAAAAACTTCAGCAAAATGTCAAAGAAACTTTTTGAAATAAGCGGAACAAACAACATGTCCTGAATACAAAACCAAAAAAAAAAATGCAAAAACCATATAATATTTGTAAAACAAAAATAAGGCCGATTCGACTTTATTTTTCTTCCGATGCAATAATAAGACTTAATTTAGAAAAATTGCGATTTTGGTTTTATTACCGTTATAAAATGGAAATATAAACGATTTGGCTTGTTTTTTTGAGATATTTGATTTTTTAATATGATTCAAATAAAAATATGCATTCAACTTAAACAATTTTCAAAGTAAATTTGAAAAAACTTTATTTAATTTTATACAGACATAATTAAACTTTGGTCAAAATAGAAGAATCTACCTAATTAAATTTTTAGATTAATTAAAATAGATATAACTTTTTTTTTGTATATAATTTTTTAAAAATTATTCAGCAATAAATTTTTTTATAATTTTTATTTAATTGCAAAGGAAGTATTTTATTTCTTTGAAACCGTTACTAGCACAACTGGACTGTGTGCAAGGACTAACAAAGAAAAACAAATTGTCTTTATTTAATTAAATAAAATTTAAAGAGTTATAAAGTCAAAAAGTTTGGTTAAAAGCGTTAATTGAAAATAAATAATCAACAATTTATTTAAATGAAAATATTTTTTGTTTTAATGAGAAGGTAATATAAGACTAAAAAAACTGTAAATAGTTTTAAATTTTTGAAAGAATCTTTTAATTAATAAAAATCCTTTCTTTTTGAGAACGTATTTTTTTTACGAAGGTTCGGTAAAAAATTTCAAAAGTCCAGCAGAGAAATTTCAGGTGATTCTTTCGGATAGTGTTAAACTTTCTTCTTCTTCTTCTGGTGTCTTATTCGCTACAAACGTTGGTCAGCATGATCATTATTTTCAGTTTGTTTACTGCCTCTCTGAACAAGAATTTAGTGCTGATGTTGAAGCATTGTCGTGAATTCTTGAGCCAGGAAATTCTACGTCTCTCAGGCGCACGCCTGCCTTCAATTTTACCTTCCAGTATTATTTTAAAAGTTCGTGTTTCTCTGGATGCCGTAATACGTGCCCAAAGTATTCTAATTTTCTGGCTTTTTTTGAATTCGTAAGAGGAGTTCTTCATTTGTTACGTTTATTACGATATTGCCCAATCAAATTCACCGCCCTTTAAACCTAACTTTCTATTGCAGACTTTAATACAAATATAAATGGGATAAGGATGTGGGAATACATTTTAGGAAAACATTTTGGAGAAAGAAATAAGTTAATGTTCTTTTTAAACTTTACTAAATCGTACACATTGGAGTTACCACAATTTAAATGCCATACCATCTGATTCCACAACTGTGATTTGAGTATGACAAATGAATTTTCATAAGTTGTGTTACGGCATATTTCTATGATATATGTAGTAGATTTGTATAATGGATAAAACCATTTATATATTTTATTTGAGGCTTGAAAAAAAATTCTTTTTGTTTTTTTTTTTGAATGCATTTTTATCCCACATAAATGCGGACAGGAAATTACATAGCCTTTCCTGTTCAGATGTGGCTGTAAATATCGTTTACAGCGTATTTTATACGCTCTTACCCACTAGGGCGACTAAAATAATTGATATTCAAATTGAATTGACTACGTATTTCAGATATTTGTATTACATTAAAAATTTTAACTGAAATTTATTGTTAAAATCTATTCATTCATTAATTCAAATTGTTACAAATGGAAGATTTTATTATAAAAAACGTTTATGTTTTCTATTTATCTAATATATAATTCAACAAGTTTGGTTGTTTGCCGAGAATTCAAGTAAAATTCACCTAATTTCATGTGAAAATTCTATGGAATTCGGAATTTATTATATGGTATGTTGTATTCCGGTCTATTAACTGGTTTCGGCTTCAGGGCCCGTTAAAGTTTTTTCATTTTTTCGTTGTTCTGTCTAAAAGTCTCTGTTTAACTAATTGAGTAGAAAATTTATTTAGTGTTCATTTTAGCTGCAGCGCGGTTTGTTTCCGATATCCAATTTTGTAGAGTGATTTTATAAAGCCTGAAACAATTTTTTGCTAAGTTTCGATAACCCGTTTGAGCACGAGGGCCCAATCAAGTTTTTAAATTTTTTTTTTGTTATTGCTTTGACAACGGTTTGATCAATTGGATTGAAAATTTTGCAAAAGTGTTGATCTGTAGCACAGAAGCTTGCTAACTGAATTTTGTTAACCCTGCTACTGATACTATTAAAATAATACCTATTTTTTGCAAGTCACTAAAATGTTTTTAAATTTTCTCTTTTAGAAAATATTGTATTATTTATTTTCATAGTTTTATTTAATAACGACTAAATGTTTTTTTTTTATAGCTTTATTTATTTTTTTTTTTCGAGTTTCATTCAATTGGAAAAAAGTAAGAACTTTTTCTATAAATTAAAATAAATTCTTTTGTAAAAAAAAAAAAAAAAATTGTTTTTGCCGCGCAACTGAATCTTAGTACACCGTTTTTCAAATTAATTATAATAATACCTATATTTTTTTTTTTTTTTTTGTAGTTTGACTTTAAATTTTATTGACAAAGAGTTTTTTACCGGTCTTTTTATTAATTATATTACTTTAAAATTGTACATAAAAAAAAAACGTGGATGTCAAACTTTTTAAATTTCAAACATCTTTTCTTTTTTTGTTTTTTTTTTTTTAAATAAAATTGCAAGAAAAGTAAAATTAAGGAAGTGTTAAAGAAAGTTGTTGTTAAAATAAAAGAAAAATTTTTACCGTTAAAAAAAAATCAAAGAAAATAACTTTTTTTTTATTTTTATTTTAATAATGTACCGATCTAAAGTTGTTTAAGGTCATATCATTTAATTAATAAAGTACGAAAGAAACAAAAAAAAAAAAAAAAAAACAGAAAAAGTGAACGAGTTAAAGAAAAAGTTATGGAAAAACAAAAAAAAACTTTTTTAATATTTTTTATTACCTACATATTTTATATAATTTTTATTTTTGAAAAGCGGTTGTGTCTTTTAAGTCCTTGGAAATAGTTCCTTCTTTTTTTTTTCCTTTAAATAAATTCATTTTAATGTAACTTAGTAATTGCTTTTCTTTGAAATTTGTATTAATACAAACCCGCGACTATAAGACACACAAGTAGATATCAGTAAATTTAAAAGAAAAAAAAAAACTTGCGAATTAAGTTTTTCTCTGATAAATGGATTTTCTTTTCTTTTCGCAGAATTTTTTAAGAATAAAAAAGAAAATTTTCGATGCGTTTCATTTTCCAGGCAATTGAATTAAAAATTATTGGTATATTGAAAATTTTTTTTGGGGTTAAATTTTTCAAAAGCGAAAATTGCGAAATTTGTTATGAGTTTAGAATAAAATAAAATCATAAAATTTAAAAAGATTTAAAACGTTAAAATTTTTTTGGTTTAATTAATATTAAAGGTTTATGTTAATGTTTCTAAATAAAACACTCTAATGCGCTTTTACCTTAATATCCTTTCTTTAAGAAAATAGTATCCTTTACGCATTAAATTCGGCTAATAAATTATGTGTAACTTTAACAAGATTGTCAAAACTATGAAAAGGTTGACCTGGACGTCGATTTTTTAAAAAAGAAAATTTTTGCTTAAATGTATTGTATTTAAAATTTAAATTTTTCTGCTTCCTTTTCTATTTCCTTTCATTTTTCTGGTTTTTTGATTCTTTATCAAAATTTAAAATAAAGGATATCCTAGTCTATTTTTGATTTCTTGTTAAATGAAGTTTTTTCAATCTGAAACTTTTATATTATTGTTGGAAAAATTCTTTTAATTCAAAGTTATTTTCTTTGAATATTTTATTTTCTTTTGAATTCATAATTTGTTTTTGTTTTTCTTATTGAAAAAATAAGTATTTTTTTTTTTTTTTTTTTTAGAAAATTTAAAATCAATCCTAAAGAGTTGTATAATTTTTTATTTTTTATTTGATTGATTGGCATGTGGTTATTGTTTCAGTTTCAATTAGAACTGGAAATCTTTAATTTTTTTTTTTTTTTTACATATCGAATATTGTATATAACGTATGTATTGGAATTAACAATGAAAGACTGGATTTATAAGAAATTTTCGATTTTCCATGGAAAAATTAATTGGATTAAACGTTTGTAATAAATTGAAGGTTTTTACAATATTATTAAATTATGAATATTTAAATTTATATGTTACGAAAAGAAAAAAAATTGGTTCAATTCGTCCTTTCCATTTTTAATTGGAATCGTACAGTTTATATCACACCTCATAATGTTAATAGATAAAAGAAATAATGTTCCTTAATAAATTTATTTAAAATATTATTTTTATTTTTAATTAAATAAAAATTTTGCAATAGGTTGTACTGAAATTTAAAATTAAAATAAATTTAAGTTAGAGCAATATGAAAAAAGCACGGTTTTCAACTGCGAGGCAAAAAAAGGAGGAATGGGAAGAAATTGTGAAGAAAACGGAAACTTACTTACTCTAAGCATTGATACCAAATTATAACCTTCCTATATCTGACTCATAGCGAAGTAGTTAAGTCTTTAGGCTTTCAATCAGAGAATGTTGTGCACAAATTCCGATGTAAATAAATATAATGGCTGATAGAGTAGAACTGTCTCCAACATCAATTAATACTTACAACAGATTGTAACTGTTTATAGCTTTGTCATTGTTATCAAAATAGTACAATAAAAATAAAAACATTTATTCTTCCCTTACTACTCTCTCATCCGAGTTCTACTCTTTCATCCGAATTCTTATCATATCCAATCTTTTTGTATCCCTTACTCCCTAGCCATGTACTGCGTGAACAGTTATGGATTTTCATTTTATTGTATTAGCTAAAGGCGTAGGTGGCTTTAGTCTGTAATAATCTGACATTATCTTGTTTCTATTGAATGTGGGGCTACTCTTGGTGTCATTAGAAGATTCTCACCTGTTTTAGGCTCAAAAACAAAAACTATAATAAAGTTTTAAAATTCTTTAAAAAGCTATAACATGCAAGTTTTCGAAAGGAGGTGAATAGTATAAATATATTATTTCTCCTTTGTACATGATATGTCCGTCTCTTTTTATGTTTACTCCATGTTTAATTTATAATATTAAAAAAAACTTTTGCAATTAAAATAAAATTCAAATAATTAATAAATTTAAGAAGTTGTTTTATAATATGTGATCAAACAAAAGCTAAACTGAATGAATGTAAGCAATTAAATAACACATAACTTTTCTCGTTTATAGTTAAGTATATAAAATTTGTACAATTTTTCCAAATTAATGGCTTATCCTCAGGATATTTTACTGATAATAAATTTACAGATCTTATGATTTTAAAAACCATTTTTAGATAATGTAAAAAAAAAGTACTTTTATTTCTTTATATACTATGGAATTAAATGAAAATATTATTAATGATTTTCTTTATCAAAATATAGCTATACAGTAAAGAAAAACTAAAGGTCAAAAAAGTGTTTCATAAAAGTAATTTATAAGATAAAACATAAATCAGAATAGAAAAAATTTTAACAAAATTATAATATATTATTACCCATTAATAAAATTATACAAAAATTAAGCATTTAATCATTCAAGCGAATGAAAAAGGAAAATTAAGAAAAAGAATTTAATAGATAAAATATTTTACCATTAAAAACAATTAATTTCAAATTTAATTTTTGTTCTTTTTGTTTGTATTTTTTTAATAAACCTCGATGCCACCAATTGTTATTAAATAAACCATGAAAATTTTTTTCAGAAATTATTGAAAAATTAAAAATTTTATAATTTAGATTCATTATTTTTTTAATAGGTTTCATTCCGAGAAAACCATTAAGGTTAAAGTGGGTAAAGTTTTTGAAGTCATCTAAAAAAAAAACCAAGGAAATTGAAAAAAGTAAAATCCTTGTGTAATCCAAAATAACAACTGAATAAAACCATTATGACGGTGTAGCTTTATGAAGCTTAACAGTTTTCTGTGGATAGACCAGGGACGGTAAGGATACTGTTAAATTACAATACACAAAATTAAATAATTTATGTCATTCAATAGTAAATTAAAATATGAAACAAGCCAGAGGATGTAAAAACCATGATTTTTAAAGATGGCCATTTTCCAAAATATAATAAATTTATAAATTTTCTTAAAAAATTATGTGTAAGAAAAAATTGTGGAAAATCAAGAGACACTTTCTTCAATTTTAAGGAAACCTTATATAATAATGAAAGTATGTAATGCGAACATACTGAAGCTTCACATTTTGCGTTTAATTTTGAAAAAAATTGTACAGGTACCAGCTAAGTTACAATTTTAGTTTTTAATTCCTAATAAGTTTTAAACAGACCGACTTAAGTTTTAAACAGACCGACAGACCGAAAAAATTTTGTGAGGTAACTTTTGCTAATTCTGAAAAAACTGCCTTTCTCAAAACTTGAAGGCTTTAACTAAATATGTGCCGGAGTTATGTAGGAAGCAAAATTTTGTTTTAGTATAATAACGGTATATTTAAATAAAAAATTTCAAATAATTGTAAAATTTTGATTAAAGGTCTATGAATAGGGCTTTTTGAAATGGTGAGAAACTGTAGCTCCATAACGGGTGGGACACAATAAAGTCGGTTGGGACACAATAATAAGGACAAGTTTCTACATAATATTAATTTTTTTAAAAAACTTTTCTATGGTTAAAATTGTTATCGTTGTATCTTAAACTGTGTAAAACAATGAACCAACAGACGTACAGACAGAGTGAAACTAATAAGCTAATTTTTCTTTTTTTGACCAAAGCACTTTTCTGATGAAAAATCTTAAATTTCTTTTTTTTTTACAATTCTTTCTAATAACTTTTTACAGTCTGATTCTGAAACTACTTTAATGTAAAGAAAAAAAAAAAATGTATAAAATTTTATTTTAGAAATAAAAAGGACATCAAAATATTTTAATTCTTTATGATGTCCTTAAAATATTTTCTCGTAACAAAATCTGCGTTGTTTCACATATAAAATAAAAATATATTGATTTTTCTTCAATATCTTGTTAATATATTTAGTGTATAAATAATAATATTGTAACTGTGTTTAATATTTTCCTATTTTATATGCTTTTATATTAACTCGTCGCTGTCGGTTTATTTATTTATTTATTTATTTATTTATTTATTTATTTATTTATTTATTTGTCATTCTGTCACGCTTTTTATTATCTTCGTAATCTGTTAGCAACATTTGTAAGTGTAGTATGGTGCAGAGGATAGTGTACAGGTTTCAAAAGTGGGGATCATGTTGTTCGAATCCAGTTCACATGCAACATTTTTTTTTTTTAACTATCTATTCATCAACATTTTTTGAATAAAATATGTATACATTTTTGTATATATCAATTTAAAACTTACATTTTTATCTCTTATTCATGCATACAAACATACACATTATATTTTTGATCTTTCCTGGTGTTTTGTATTAGCATAATTAGCAAAACACAATCCATACATATAATATTTTTATGTATGTTGCTAAGTTATTTTGTTTACAACATTTGTTTAGTATTTAAATCAAAATATTTTCTGTCAACATTCTTTAATGCATATTGAATTAATGCATATATGGTGCAGAGGAAAGTGTACAGGTCTTGAAAGTGAGTGTTAATGTGTGGACTGTGGTTCGAATCCAATTCGTATATATGTATAATTTTTTTTTTTTTTTTTTAACTCTATTCATCAATATTTTTTTTAAATAAAATTTTATGTACCTACATAATATTATTTTTGTACATAGAAAAGAATATAAAAAGTAAAGATCATTACAAAATTATGCTTTTGCGCATTACGCATTATGATTTACAAACAAAAAATCTATTACGCATTATGATTTGTCAACACAAAAAATTAAAACTACGTATGTAAATATGTACGTACGTATGTACATAATATTTATTTATTTATTTATATTCAGGTACCGTGGTACATAAATGTGGTAGCTTCCTGGTAGGAATGTGTACGTGATATAATGATATATTATAAAGTATTTACATATTGCGATATATGAATTTTTTTTTTTTTTTATTTTATAATTATTGTACCCAACCGGGAATCGAACCCGAGACCTCTCTTCTCTTATGCGTGCGTCAACCACTGCACCAATGGCTGGATACACATAATATTATGTTAAACTAATTACCTAAATTATTTTGTTCCGCTCCATTTGTTTATAATTTAAATCAAGATATTTGTCAACATTTTTTACTGCATGATCTTATTAAGCGATTAGGTAGGTAGGTGTTCAAGGTTAGATGTTTGTTTGAATATACGATATACTACTAATAGTATACTATAGAAATATACAGTAAAGTACATTTATGTATATCATTTTCATTCGAGTTATGTTGTTGGATTGTAATATTTATATAATCACAGTATTTTGGTACATATTTTACCCTGCGAGGTACTTTCTTTATTTATGAATTACATACTGGAATAAAAAATTTTTACTCTTGCTGTAATGGAATCGATTTAACATCTCTTAATTTACTTAAACATTTGGTATAAAATTATAAAACGTATTTTATATCAGAAACAATAATTAATGTATGTATGAATAAAAAATATCCCATATTTTTAAATTCAAATTATGTGTTTCATTTAAAACTAAAAAGTATAAAATAAAATAATATGTAAAAAAAATATTTTTTAAAATATGCTTTTATCGAAACCAAATTCGCCCCCTAAAAAGTAGAAAATAAAATTGATTGCAAAACTTTAGCTTTTTTGACTGTTATAATATAAAAGTGAATTGCTAGTGCAAGCATTTTGGACTGTTATAATATAAAAGTAAATTGCTGGAATAAAAAAGAAACACGAACCTCAAATTTCCTAGATTTTTATTTAACTTTATTCCAGCAATTTACTTTTATATTATAACAGTCCAAAATGCTTGCACTAGCAATTCATTTTTATATTATAACAGTCAAAAAAGCTAAAGTTTTGCAATCAATTTTATTTTCTACTTTTTAGGGGGCGAATTTGGTTTCGATAAAAGCATATTTTAAAAAATATTTTTTTTACATATTATTTTATTTACTTTATATCTCATATTATCATAAAATGTTTTTATCCAATATTACAACAAAAACAAAAAAAAAACCCATTGAGGAAATCTTAAAATTTATACAAAATAAATATTTAACTTAAAAACAAAAAAAAAAAGGAAATAGAAGGACCCTTTAGATAAGAGTAGATCATCCATAATAAGAGAGTATTATCCATAATAAAACAGTATGAGAAATGCGTTTGACGATAGTTCTTAAATCAATAGGTGGCATTTTTGCAGTTTTTTTTCTATTCATTTCCGCTTTTCTTGTTTCATTTTTTATTCGTAATTTTCTTAGAATTTTCCTTTTGATTTTCATGAGAAGAAAATTTTTGATTTAATAATTATAGTAGAAGACAAAAAATAAAAATGAGGACACATTTGATATGTGCATAAATATAAATAAATAATGATAGTTTTTTTTTTGTTTTTTTTTGTATGTACTGCATTTAAAACTTTGGAAAGGATTATATCTGTTCAGGAGTTATAAGAAATGGAAAGAAAATAATAGAAGTAATTGAGGATTTACCGAAAGAACCTTTAAGCACATTTGTAAACTAAATATAACAAATCGTCGGTTTTCAGAAGCAAGTATTGAAGATATTAATTACTTAATTTGAGATTCTGATAAAAAAAATTTCATATTTGGGTTTCACCTATCTAAGTATCGAACTAGAAGCTCTTTTTATAGTTTGCTAAATTTTTTTTATAGTTTGCTAAAGATTTTGATTGAAGCTGTTAGGGATATAATTTCTACTGAACAAGTGATGTTACTTATGTTATTGATGTTTCTGCTAGCAAAAAGAGTGATAGTTCTCCAATGCTATCACGTATCACGATAACCAAAAGTGGATACGGGATCATAACCATGTTATTGTTTATCAGGTTATGTTAGAATTAGTATAACACAAAATTATAATGTTCGAATGGTTAATTTAAATCAATGTTAAGACTGATATATTTACTCTTTTAAATACGAAGAGATTTTTCTATAGCCCATATTACATCACTATGGGAAATATATGATTTCTTTCTCAGCAGACCATACCACAATATAGTTTGTATAATCTCTGCAGGCCATACAGTACAGGGATTTTTTTTTGTCTTTTATTGAGGCATTATTGGATAAATTGTAAAGAAGAAACTTATTTAATATTTTAAAATTATGTTCGGATTTTTTTACTATTACAATGCTTATTTTGTATTTCGTATTGTATTTTTTTAATTCGTAAGAAAACAAGAAAGGGAAAATAAGAAGATTGATCAGATTGATACTATATCTATCATATTAAGAATATTTATAATATGTAATCAAAATTCATATGAATAAAATTATTGAGAATAGCTGTGCTATTTTTGCAAGATTGCATTTTATAAGTTCAGTGGAAAGTTTGCGGCATTAAGAATATCAAAAATCCATTTCTTTATTTGTTTTTGTTTTTTTTTTGTTTTCTTCTCTAGTCGCATATCTAATGTTTTTTCAGTTAAATATAATTCAAAAATTATTTTGTTATTATTGGAAAATTTATTAAATAATTTATGGAAAATTAAAAGTGTTATTTCAATATTTTAATACTATTTTTATGAATCTAAATGTATACGTATAATGAATGGCATAACAAGTGGTCCATAAGGAAAATAATTATGAAAATTGAGTAATGAACTTTTTCTCTCCTTAGCCTTACATGGCATAAGCAAGTATGGATAGTTTATGTTATTCTGGTGATGTATAGGGAAAAGTATTTATAGCGAGTATAAAACTTCTTTGTTGCTCTTGATGTGATTTAAAGTTTTTTCATAATATTTGAATTTTAGAACTTCACTTAGATAAAATATGGAAACTATGAATTTTAAGTGAAAACAATTCTTTTTTTTTTTCAAGTAATTTTGTAAATTAATAAAACAAAAAAAAAAAAAAAAATTAATTAAAGATATTATTAAATAATGTAAAAAAATATTTATATAAATTTAAATAGTTTTTTAAATAGTTTTAAACAATAATTTTGAAAAGTTTCGTTAAAAACTGATAGTATCTATCTTTTGATTCTATATTATAAAAGTTTTATAATTTATTCTTTAGTTTAAAAGTTATATAAGGTAATGTAAAAATCATTAGCTTATTTACAAAAAAAAAAATAAAGATAATGTAAAGTGATACTAATAGATACTTTAACAAAAATGTTGTTTTTTTTTTAATTCTTAAACTTTTTATAATATATATATGGATAATTGTTTATCTTTAATATAAAAATTCAAAAATCAAAAATAAAATTCATTTTAGATACAAAAAAAAAATGGAAACTGATGTAAAATTTATATAAAAATAAAAATGATAATTTAATTACAATTAAAATCAAGAAAATTCAAAATAAATATTTAATTTAAGTCTTTATTACACGTTATCTACCCGAGAAAGACAAAATCGAACTACCTAACCAAATCACAAAATAAATTTTGCTCTACCGCATGTTTTTACACGAATTTCTATTTCGATAGCAAAAATTCGCTCTATAAAAAAGTACTACAAAGAAATTTTTTTTGGAGCTCTATTTTAGCTATGCAACAGATGTTTTAAAACTCCAACAGAAGCCTCAGTGGCCTAGTGTATAAGAGGGTATAAAATACGATGTAAAACACCAAGGGATAGGTTCGAATCCCACACACGTTGTAAGAATTATTCCCCCTTACGACATTTACAGCCACACCTGAAAAGGAAAGGCTGTATAATTTCCTGTTCACATTTATGTGGCAAAGAAATCCACAAAAAAAAAACTGCAACACAATCTATTTTAATTATTGTTTCCGGAAGATTCATGATAGAGCATAAAACTATACTTTAGTGAAAATAAATCAGTTTATTCACAACTTTTTTGTGTGTGAAGAAACTTTAAAAATGAATACGCAAACATTTAATGAGTCAAATATTGCTTTTAAAAGTTTTGAACTCGTAAGTCGTAAGTGGATTTAAAAACAAGAAAATGTTGAACCTTATTAAATAAGTTAGTGACTGAGGATCCCAAAATGTATAAACATTTCATATATGAACCCAATTTTTTTTGTCGAAATTTAATTCTTTTTTATCAATTTTTTTTTAAATTAATATATTAAAAATTTAATTATATTTTAATTTAAGCTAAATAAAAACTGATTTTAATTAACTAAATAACAACTGAAATAGTTTTAAATAAATAATTCTATGTTTACTACAATAACTAATAATTAATAAGTAAGATGAAAAGATACAAACAAAACATAATATTATAGAGCTCTACCATTATTATACATCACATATAATAATTTGTTGAGGAGATTTTGAGAAAAAAATATCTTTAACGGAAAAATTTAGAGAACATGGAAACATGGTAGAGAAATTTATAAAAAAAAACATTTCTATTGTAGAGCCAATAAAGAGCTCTAAATTACTTCTCTATAAGAAGGTTACACGTGCCTTTACCGAAATTTTTCTCAGTTCTACTATTTTTTGTCTCTGGTATACACATATAGGTTTATCCGTTTTTTTTTTTTTTTAGTTTATAGTCTTTTTGACCCGAGAGCACACTAAAAATTTAAAAAAAAAAAAGTTGTTAGAAAAATATGTTTTGGAAATATGTGTTGTTCCAGGAATGCTCTCTCTAGTGTTTCTAATTTTATAAAAATAACTTGATTTGTTCATCAGGGTCCATTTTGTGACAAAAATTACAGATATATTACATCGTTACAAAATACTTATATAAAACTGACATAATCCGTCTAGTGGTGTCAAAATAACCCCAGTAATAAAAACATTATTTATCAAACAATTATACATGGAAAAACTTTGAAAAATTATTACTAGTATGGCATGTTTTATCAAGTAATTTTGCAAAAAGCATGTTTTTAGTCATTCAGTTTTGCTAAAACATATTTTTAATTCAGTTTAGAATTTTAATTCTTATTTTAAACATTTTTTATTACTTTTGAATATTTTCTTGTACGTTTTTTGAATTTCATATAATAAATTATTTTATTCTTATTAAAAAGAAAATATTATTATTTTAGAATAATTTTTCTCTTATTCAAACGTTATTTATTGACTGGGGTCGTTTTCGATCCCAATAGACGAACAAAGTTTTAAAAATTGTAGACTGACGGAAGGTTAAAACGCTCCGGTGTTTTTTTTTTTGTTAGTTCTTATTTTATTAAATATAAGATTTTGAACTCACGCCCAAAACGACTTTTTCAAGGAAAATATTTGAGAAAAAAAACGCATTTAAGAAATTTTCAACAGAGGTATATTAATTTAATTATTTTATTTTTTTTTTTAGTTAATTAAAGGTGTAAAAAAAAATTAACAAAGAAGAGAAGAATATATCGTTTTATATTTCTTTTATACCTAAATAATTATACCCGAAAAAGTTCTTCTTTTATTAAATTAACAATTTAAAAATAATTAAATTTTAAATAAATGGCACTATGTTTCATAGAAAATGATTCAGCGCAATAACGGAATTTTTTCTCGAAGATATAAGTTATAACTGTATTATGGATTAAAAGAAAAAATTATGAAATAAATATAAAATAAATACATACTAAAATAATTATTAGATTTTTTTTTTTTTTTTTTGTTTTGTTTTTATAGTTTTTTATTTTACCTCCTGTCCCAATTTTTTTGATTTCCCTTTTCCATTTGAGCTTCCATCATTTTCGAATCCATTTAAATTAAAATTTGAGTTCAATGAAATATGATTTTCAATTTTAACTTTATTTTTTGAATCTGTACTATATCGAACACTTGTCCACTTTTCACTTGCCTATAGTTGAATTAATTTTTTTTTTTATTTTATAATTTTATTTAAATTATTTATTTTTTTTTTTTTTATATATATATATATATATGTGTATTTTGTTTTAATTTAAAAAAAAAAAAAAAAATTCTTATAAATTTTTATGCACATGTATAAAATTAAATTAAATAAAAAGAAATAAAAAAATAAAAACAATATATAAAAAAATAAAATAAAATAATATTTACAATAAGAAACAACAATAAATAAATTATTAATTTTTTTTTTTTTTTAATAAATTATAAAATAGTTACAACAAATATTCTTAAATAATTAGAGATATATGTGTTATAAATTATCTGAATTTAATATTAATTGATTCAATTTGTTACAAAAAAAAAAAAAAAAAAAAAAAAAAAAACATATAAAGAAATAAATTATTGACGATTTTGTGTGATAGGTATCTTAAGTACGTTCATTTAATTATTAATTTAAAAATAACTTTGTAAAATAATTAATAGAGCGAATGAACAGCCTTTTGATCATATCTATTAAAAATTTTGTCCTTAAGTATATACGTACATATTATATCTGTTGATATCTATTTAAATGTATATATATTACGTATATAATATATATATACATAATCATAAAATGTAATATATATTGTATTATATATATTTTATTCTGGAAAAAGCATAAACCTGATTTTGTAACCCACTCTTAAATGCCTCCAATTTATTTTACATACATATTACAAGAAAGCATGTAAAATTAAAGCATATTATTACAACAAGAAAGCATGGTGTGCCGCCTCCAAAGCCCTACAATACAAATTATTACAAAACACTGATTTTATAACTAAATCTAAAATTCCTCATAATTATATTTGCCATGAAAATTTAATTCATATAAAAAAAATATTTAAGTACCTATACAAAATACAAAAAAAAAAATTTGGTTCATAAGGATCAAATCCATTTCCTTAGCTTATGTACTTAAAACACAATTACAAAAATAATTTGAGCTCTTATATTTGATGATCAGAATATAAATAAACAGAAACATATGAATTTTAGTAACAAAACATAAAAAAAACAACAATAATCTATTTTAATTTTAAAGTAAATCATTGAAAAACATTATAGAGTAGTGAAATGAGCACGAATTTTCCATTAGTGTGTTGGACTTAAATCCATTAAACACCACCTCCATTTTATGACTAAGAAAAAGGTTATGTTTTATCGTTTATGTTGTTTTTTTACGTTTTTATATTTTGAAACTCATAGAACTAACTATGGGTGTTCAGAACCGTTAGTTAAATCTCAACAATTTATTAATTATTAATGTGTGTGTTTCTCTGAAATCGATTTTAATGATTAAAAAGATATTATTAAAACGAAAGTTAACATATTTTTCAATAATTCTTCAATTAATTTTTTTTTAAAAGATCTTTTAAATGCTAAGTATATTGGCTTATTGCTTAGGATTGAGGGACGGTGGAAAACATTGTCATTGAAACGAACTGCACGAAGTTTTTTTCAGTAGTGTTGGAATCAACCCAACCACCCACTTTAAAACCAATCCTTAGGATAGATCTTTTAATACATAATGACATAATGTACAGTTTACAGTTTGGGGAGAAGGATGTGGTAAGGATTGCTTGGAAAATTGGAGTTTTTTGGGATTATTAGGATTATGGAGGATGAAGAGAAAAGAATTTGGAGAATTATTTTGAAGAAGGATGTTAATATTTTTATTAAGTTTCGTTATATCGTACAAATATGAAAAATGTCGAACTAAAATCGAAATATAGAGAAATGTATTGGCTGCTAGGATAAAACTCTATATTGCCAATAAGAATATAAAATTTGGTTATATAACTAAAAAATTTAGACTTTTAGGTTATACAAGTTAACAAATACAAGTTATATACTATAGGGTTGTGTCAAATCAAAAAAATATTCAGAGCATCCAAATTTTCCAAAATGAAATTTTATATAACATAGTAAGAACTTCTTGGTACGTATGAAATTTTGATTAATATAAGGATCTAGATATTCCTAGTGCAAAGGAAGAAATAAAAAATATACACTAAAACATAAAATCTTTTTAGAAGAACATATCAATGTAGAAGTATCAAAACTCCAACATTCCGAAAATGACAAACGGAGACTTAAAAAAACTAGGCCAGTATATTTAGCGTTAAACGCATATCACCTTCACGGATGTCTTTAACTGCATAGTACGTTTATAAGAGTTAATACAAAATTAATGTTTAGACTTTAAGATTTAATATTTTAAGGTGGGACTGGTGTTTTTATGAGTTAATGGGCCGAATGCATAAAACTGAACTTGGACTCAAATCTGACTTTTTCAATTTTGATTATAATATATAATTTTGTTTTACTATAATTTTGTTTGAAAAAGTGGCGCACGAGTTCAAGCTCAATTTTATGAATTCGGCAATATGTATCATAAAACTGTTTTGTGTTCATTATACCTTTTAATAATATTCTCATCATCCCTACTCCAAGAGAAAAAAAGAGTTTTTGATTCCAAAAATCAGTTTAAATTATTATTTTAAAGAAAATATTATGGTCAAAGAATTGAACAAAAGAAAAAAACAAATTTAAACTTAATAATAATAATTAATTGAAAAAGTTAACTCTAAATAAAATTACAAAAACGAAAACCTATAAAAGTTATTTTTTTAATTATTGTTCTTTTAAAATTCTACATAAATAATATTTTCTTTTATAGTTTTCATTTTAATTATTTTTAAAATGTATTACTTAATTTAACTTATATTTCTCTTTACTTAAGACTCTTAAAAATCTACAAAACTAAAAAAGAATATTTAAATAAAAGTAAAAACGAGGAAGAGTGCAGTAGAGTAGACTGTGTCAACTCTGGGATACCCGTATGAATGTAATATATCCTGTTTCTATAAAACTTGATCATCTTTTAAAAACATTCAGATGTTCTAGTACCTAACTACAGAGATATATTTATGTAAATTGTGGAGTTGTATGACAGCTACTCGAATCTATTGCGCCTAGCTTCATTAAGTTCCAAGAAATGCAAGAAGCCTGAACCGGCTGCTTTAGACCAATCAAATTTTACAAAAGTTTTTAGCATGCAATTCCACACTTTTTCACTAAATTTCAGATAGCTAGTTTCAATATACACTGAGTTATTTTCATTTAAAAAGAGAAATTGTATGGCAGCTACCCGAACCCGCGCACCACCACAACCAAATTTTACAGAATTTGTTGCCATAAAACTTGATCATCATTCGCAAAATTTCAGATACCTAGATTGAATAGAGACTGGGTTATTTTCATTTAAAGAAAGAAGTTGTATGGCAGCTACCCGAACCCGGCGCACCACCACAACCAAATTTTGCAAAAGTTGTTGCAGATTTCAGACGCTTAGCTTCATTAAGTTCCAAGAGATGCCAGAAACCTGAACCGGCTGCTCTAGACCAACCAAATTTTACAAAAGTTGTTGGCCTGTAACTCGACACCTCTTTACTAAATTTCAGGTTCCTAGCTTCAATAGACACTGAGTTATTCTCATTTAAACGGATAAGTTGTATGGCAGCTACCCGAACCCGGCGCACCACCACAACCAAATTTTGCAAAAGTTGTTGTCATAAAACTTGATCATTATTTGCAAGATTTCAGACGCCTAGCTTCATTAAGTTCCAAGAGGTGCAAGAAGCCTGAACCGGCTGCTCTAGACCAACCAAATTTTACAAAAGTTGTTGGCATGTAACTCGACACCTCTTTACTAAATTTCAGATTCCTAGCTTCAATAAACACTGAGTTATTCTCATTTAAACGGAGAAGTTGTATGGCAGCTACCCGAACCCTCCGCACCACCACAACCAAATTATACAGAAGTTGTTACCATAAAACTAGATCATCATTTGCAAAATTTCAGAAACCTAGCTTGAATAGATACTGGAGTTATTTCTATATAAAGATAGAAGTTGTATGGCAGCTACTCGAACCCGCCGACCGAAAATGTTGGATTTAAATAGCAAAACTAACAATTTTGTAAAAGTGACGTAAAAAAAATGTCAGCCCCTAGCTCCTTTATTTTTTGAGTTATCGTGCGGACGGACGGACGGACGTACATGGCTTAATCGACTCAGAATTCGATTCTGAGCCGATCCATACCTTTGACACTATATCTAGCTCGACTCCTTTAAGGTGTCACAAACGTAATGGCAAATTTATTATACCCTTGAACATAGTTCATACGGGTATAATGATATGGAATTGTAATTTTTATAATTAAAATAATTTTAAAACTATCTTTCAAAATATGTTTAAGTATTTTCTTAATTCCTTTTAATATTAAAATATAAATTGTGTTACAAAATCGATTTATAATTGTACATAATATATCTTAACTATATAAAGTTCGATAAAACAGATGAAATTCGATTTGTTTCCAAATAACCCACAAAACATAACAAATTTATATTTAAAAATTATATAATTAAAATTTAATATTAATTTTTTTTTTTTTTTTCGGTTTGTATTAAGAAATAATTATATATATATACATAAATGTGTAATACACGTGTAATACACGTATAATAAACGTATAATACATGTATAATACACATAATAATAAAAAAGAAATTTTATTTACATTTCTATTTTTATTTAGTAATTATTTTGAAAGGTATTATAAATTTAATTATATTTAACACCCTTTGGATGATGATAAATTTTGCTCTGTCGATGAATTTTAATCAAATTTTTACGTTTGGCAACACCATTTTTGCCTGTTGTTACTGAAATTTTCAAGGATCCTTTGTATATTTTTTAGAAATCCTAATCTATGTTAAAAATGTTATTTTGTCTTTAAATTTTTTAAAAATACAACAGCTACAGCAATTTTTTGTGTGAGGTCCTTTTAGATCCTTTAATACAAATTTGTAAATTTTCTAAGGAAAATTTACTGAATATCTAAATTTTTTTCGAGTATTTATCATTCATCAGATTTATATTAAAATGTTTGTATGTTATTTACATACTATGTAGGTAGAAATTCACCTGAAGAATTTTCTATAATATTTTTTGGAGGTTAACATTCGTGTTAAAAAAACAAGATATTGAAAGATATTGACTTATATACCAGAAGTGAATAAATCAATAATTAAAACGCGTCGCTTTGACATTTAAAAAGAATATTTCAGTTTAAATAAGACTTGAGCAATTGGAACGCGCCGCGACGAAGCGAATAACTTTCTACTTTTAGTCGCGTTGACAATCAATTTCTTTTGTTTTGTTTTTCTTATTTTGTATTGGTTGTTGGTTGTCATTGACAATATAATTTTCATAAGTTAAAATATTATCAATTTAATTTAGTTCATATAGCGAAGCTAAAATTTAGTCATCAGTTTATTTAAAAAGCACTGGGTCATCACCTTTAGTAATAATTTGGATTAAATCCTTTTAAATAAATTTCCTACAAGGAAATTATATACAAAAAAATTCAAGACCGCATGAAGGAAATTGCAAAAAAAACTTAAAACATTATCAAATTTATTCCAATTCACGAATCTAAAAACTTCGAATGTTAAGAATTAATAAATAATCAAAGATTGGGATTTTAATCATAAATTAATGTTATGAACTAAATAATTCATGTTATATAGGATGTTAATTTATAGGTAATATCATAATGGTAGTCCCCATAGTTTCTGTTTACATTGACTTCTATAGAAGTTTTAAGTTATTACGAAAGTAGAAAGGAGAAAATATCATTTGGAATTTAAGAAGATTTAAGTAATTGGATTAGTTTCTTCTAAATGATTACAGTGAGCGGTGCGTAATTGTACATTTTTTTAAAAAAATAGTATAAAAAAGATATTTTTGATTAGATTTGATTTGATTAGATGATCACTTCAACTTAACTCAATAAATCGGGGTCATGAAAAAATTCCGTAAAAAAAAAAATTTTATTATTTCATTTTGCTTCGGCATTATTTCATTGTGTTCTGACATTATTTCATTTTTTGCGACGATATTTGCAATACAAAATTTTGGAGGTTTATTTCATTTTTTTTTGCGGCGTTATTTTATTCCATCACATTTATCATTACTATTTTTGTCTAATACTTTTGTTTCTTCATTCACAAGGATTGGTATTATCGAAAGTCGTTATAGAGGAATATAACGAAAACGAGTTCTCTATATAAGTGTGACTGGAACCTATTAAACACCACTTTTACTTTTACTGACTTTTATGACCAAACAATAGGTTATATGTCATTAAGTACTAATATGGGGACGAACAATTGTAAAATGGTTTCAAAATCACGGGAATATTGTGAACAAAGTTGTTAATGTTCACTTTTAATCTTTCAATGTTGTATATAAATTTTAAATGAAAAGAGGCAAAAACATATTATTAGAATATTGGTAGGAAAGCTAGAGTATGTATAATATTAAGAAACGAAATATACATTAATTTCAGTTTTTAAATCTAACTTAATTTTTTACTTATAAATCTTATAACTAAACAGTAGGCAGGCCGAGTTGTCTAGGAATTTTAAAGAAATTATAAAAAATAATGTTCCAGATACTCTATAATATATCCTTTAGTATTCCTGAATAACTCATATTTTGGCCTTATTTAATTTTAAATTAATATTTTTTACATAATTTTTTTTTTATTTTAAATTGTATAACAAAAATGCAAACAAATTCTACTTCTATTTAAGTGTTTTAATTTTGTCAATTGATTTTGGCACAATTTCAAAATGTGTTTGGTTATTTTTTTTTATTCCCAAAACACTTGCACCTAAAGTGTTATTTTATGAAAAATATTCTCTATTTTTTGTCTAGATTTGTATTTATATGTATTTAAAAAAAAAATAATAATAATTTTACTACATATTATACAATAAAAGAAAATCCTTACAAAATTACATATATCCTTACAGAAAAAAAAAAAAATTTACTATGTAATTACAATTAATGCTTGCATTTTATTTTGTGGTAATTTAAAAAATAATAAAATAAAAATATATTAAAATTCATAAATAATAGTTGGCTTTTCATTTGTGGGTTATAATAATGTTGTCATAAATATATAACAGTGTATTTTACATAATATAATACATATTATGTTGTTACAATAAAATTTATTTAAAATTTTTATTGAAAAAATATTATGTTAAGTCAAATTTGAATGTATGACATCATGACATCATTTTTGAATACGTTTTAAATAATAAAATTGGAAGAAATGTATCTTTTTATTAGACTGATTATGATCTGGCATTCTTTTCGACATTCAAACCCTATAACAGGTGTCAGGCAAACTTTCACCTTTACTTTTCAACATCTATTCGAAGAAGAGTTTACATATCAATGTAAACGGCGTTCAAATAAACAATATTATGTTTTACGGTGATGACGCTACGTTAATTGAGGACGGACTATAAGAGTTACAAAAAATTCATAAATAATGTTAACCAATAATATAGTCAAAAGTTATGTCTAAATATAAATACATCGAAAATAAAATATATGATTGAAAGCAGATACAATACACACACCAAAACGTATATAACAATCAAACGCGCACCCATAGAAAGAGTTAAAATATGTAGATATCTGGGCTTAAGTTCAGACTAGTTCTAGGGCTTAAGACTAGAGTTAATCAAAGGAAATAAATTAGTGAATTGAACCACGAAGACTGCATCAAATAAGTAAAAGTGCTCAGCAGACATCATCTCAATCTGTCCATAAAAATCAGATTCATTTAAGTGCTATATTTGGACAAATTTGCTATATATGAGATAAAAGGCATATTTCATTCGCACTATAAGAAATACAAATTATTTATCTTAAATAAATCTTAAAATAATACCAATTATGACAACTCATAATTGAGGGAAAAATCCATTGTCATCGCACTGTACCCAAACCTTGTGGGTGAGTTATTTAAAATCGCGAAATATGCAGAGATCATCAACAATGAAAGCAATTTCATGATCGCCAACATTCGAAATCGGTTAGGCAGTGCAAAACATGGTATCCTTTTATATATATATATAATTATTAACAAAATTAAAAGACATTTTAAAATAAACAATTAAAGTTTAAAGAATTTTTAAATACCTTTAATTATATTTTCAAAAACATGTTATTGTAAAATTAAAAAAATTTAATTTATTGATAATATCAAAATATTGCGTAACTATAGCAGAAAGTTTTTTATTTTATTTATTTATTAGAAGTAACTAATCTGCTAAGTCTAAAATATCAACAGTCTGATTTAAAAAGAACAAGACAGAATGTAAACTAAAGCTTTTTAAAAGCGTACATTTTCCAATAGACAATATTTAGAATTGTGATTTACATTAAAAGTGCACCCTATTTTCAAAAATATCGCTTCTTTAAAGTTTGAGGAGTTCTAACACCATAATGGCGAGGGCGATCATAAAAAAATTCTTCTATAACATTAATTTTTTTATGAGTCCTAGCCATGGTTAACATTTTATTGCTCTTAAAATATGTTAAAGTTTCATAAAAAGACAGACGCATAGATGGTTGGATGATTTTTGAATATTTTTAACATTTATAGATAGGTAGTATTTCTATCAAACAAAAAGATTTACTAATAATAAAATATTTTAAAGTTTTTTAATTAATTTTCAATTTACTTTTGAAGTAAAATATTAAAGAAAAAACTTTTTCAACAGGAAAAGGATAATTTTTTATAGTTGTTCTACAAGAAAGAAGTAATACAAAGTAAGAAACAATATTTACACTTTAGAAAAAATTAAATATCTTTTATATTTTTTAATGCGTAAAATAATTTTTAAAATATATAAATAAAATTTTTTTATTAAAACAGGATTTTTTTAATATAAAAATAAAACTTTATATTATAGTTATAAAACAAATAAATAACTTTTAACTTATACATAAATATATCTGTATTATACAAAAAAAATGTCTTGACAGCTTTTATAAACTGGCGTATAAGTGAGTCTGTTAATTAACTATCAAAAGAAAATTTTAATTTTTCCAAATTTCAATAATTTTATGAAAAAAATTAATACTAAATATTTTTTTTCAAATTAAAATCATAACTATTTTAATTTTCTTTATTAGTTTAAAATTTACTTGAAAATTTTTTCTTTATTTTTCTTTAAAATAAATTTTCGTATACATAGTTGCGAATTACGAACGATTTTAGAATATCAACAGGGATTTCGAACTGTCATATTTCTATTAAAGAGAGGGAAAATATAGGGTTTACTCAGTTTCCGAGAGCAGGGCGACACTGTGCTTATTATACTTATAGAAAGCACAGTTACTTTCTTTAGCTTAAGTAGACGAGTTGATAAGCATAAGTAAACATCTACTGAAATTCTATGAGTTCTAAATCTGACAGTTAAAAATTTATTTGCAATCTTATGCGATTAAATAATGTAAATAAAATAATAAATATATATACATCCTATGGATGTATCCATATATACGAGTACTCATAAAATAGGTTCAACTTTTGTTCAATAATTGAAAATGTTTCTTAAAAAACATATAAAATATAGTTTTATTTGATTAACGCGGTTTTTATTGATCCAGCACTGATAAAATTTGTATGACCATTAATTGTTTTCATATTTCAGAACGCCAAACCCCCAAAATGTGATAGAAATTTGTCATCGTAAATTTTAAATTTTTTATTTAAAATATCTAGAACTTAAGTTATTTCAAATATTATGTACTAAATTAGAATTATTTTGTACTAAAATTGTATTAAGCATTCATTTCACAATATAAAGGTTGAATTAATTTGCGTTGAACTAAAATTTGTACGATGTTGTGTTAATGCAATTTTGTTAAAATGTTTACAGTTTTAATTCAACAAAAATATTTATACTATTTACTATAAGTATTATTTATGAAACTTGTTTTGAAAAAAGAAACAATGTTTTGTATATGGGTTGTTATCTAATTTTAAAAACAACAGTAAATGCTATTTATTTATTTACAATAGCTATATATTATTTTAGTACATATTTGTATAAAAATAATTAACACGGATATTTACATTAAAAATTTCAAATACCTAATAATAGAATCATTTCAATGATTGAACAAATTTAAAATGTACAATACAACAGTGCAATTTCCATTCGACGGCTACATACAATTTGATTTAACATTCAGGCCTTATTTAACTGCTCAATATTGTTTTAACTGTTGACAATAGGAAATATACAAAATAACCGCGGCTGTTCAACAGAGTCGTTTTTAGAAATTGATTCAACTGTCGAATGATACCTGTTGTATCGTGTAACAAACGCTTTATTTTGAATCAAATTTAAATTATTCCATAATAAACAATTAATGTTTTTTACAATGGAATATTTTTGTTTTAATTAATTTTCTGAATTAATGGGATTATTTAATAAGAATTTAAGTGTTTTTTCTTTCTAGGATAAGATTATGCAATAATATGATAAGTTTCTTGAAACCTAAATAACTTTAACCTATATATTTTTGGCATGATCTATGAGAAAATTAAAGTATAATAAAAGTGGTTTTTAATATCTTTCGTCTTTTCTTTTTGTAGTTAAAAATTAAATATTAACGTTAACTTTAAATTTGGTTTTATTTTATTCACGAAATTTTATAGTTACACAATGGGATGGGAAAATAAAATTCCAAAATTTCTTACTAAATTCCAAACTGTCAAAATACATATAAAAAAATAATTAGGTTATAAAAACAGGATATTCCCCTTTTCCAGAATATTTATATTTATATATATGTAAGCGAGATTCTGTTTTGAGGGGTTTTATAGATGGCTACAAAATTTCGGTTTCATTAATTTGTTAAACCCTTACACAAAATCTAATTTGTGACTTATGTTGAGTTATAATTTTGTTAAAATGCTTATTTTTCGGATTGCTTCCTATAATTTTTCTTTTAATGACTTCTCTCTTATATTTAAAACTAAAATTTTTTTTTTTTATTGCATTTCTCTGCCACATAAATGTGGACAGGAAATTACACAGCCTTTCCCGTTCAGACGTGGTTGTAAATGTCGTAATAGGAAATAACTCTTACAATGTGTGTAAGAATCGAACCCACACTCCCTCTGTGTTTACAGCGTATTAGCAGTTTTAGATATTTTAATTTATTACAAATTACTTTTCTATAAATTTAGAGAGTCAATATTCATTCTAGCAAAATATGTTTTACAGAGACCTAAATTTATTACTATTAATTTTAGAACACCAATGAAAACTCTTCTACTTCTCTTTTTCTTTTCTATATCTATTATTTTTCAATGAGTTTATTTTTTGTTATGCAGCTAGTTTTTAAATTTAAAAAGCCTGAACTCCTAAATTTATATAATGTAACTGCATAAAATTTTGACTATACAAAAATAATTTTGGATTCGAAATTTTTGCTTATCTTTCTTTAGTTGTTGCGAACAAGAGCAGAATTTTATTGTTTCTATTCAAATTTAAAAGTCTTTTCAGAGTTTTTCTAAATTCCTTCTGTATAGGAGGAGTGATTTTAAATTCATTAAACAGACTTTTAATATTTTTTTTTAAATTTAAATGACTAAAATATATACAAATTATAGAAGGTTTAGACTTTAGAGTATTTAACAGCCCCCCTTCTACTACCACTTTTATAATCTTGTATGTAACTTTTTATTTTATTTTTTATTTATTTATTTCCATATTTCTATTATTATAAAAGCTCAATTTAGGTCATTCAAAATGCAAATATCAACATACCATGCTAATATAAAATATTTAATGTAATCTACACCATCATTTATTTCCAGTTAAAAAAAAAAAGAAAAGAAGTTTAAATTTACTTAAAAAAAAAAATAACTATGGTTTTTCTACCCTTTATTTTTTATGCACGTGTGTCTGTACATATACATTTTATACCTACAGTTGTGACTTTCAAAAAGAAAATACCTTTCAACATATAAAAAGAATATCATTAATAATAATATAAAATTATTAAATTCTTTTCAGAAATAAGAATAAAATATAAGTAGGGTTCCCTTAGAAACTTCTGCAGTAAACAAAGTGTTAAAAATCCGAAGTGTTTTTCTAGAAAATTTTTAAATATGTTTTAAAATTAAAAAAACCCACACAAGCTTATCAAGCCTCTTCTTCTTTGAAATATTTAACTCCTAAGGGGATTGTATATGTAAATATACCATTTTTCTATTATATTAAGTAAGAACAAGAGGAGGAAAGTAAAAGAAAAAGAGGAGAAAAAAAAAAATATTAATATTAGGAAAAATTCTTCATACTAGGTTTTTCCGATATAATTATACAAAATTCACTCTAATGGTTTAAAATCTAAAATAATAAGATTTTTATTTAATTTGAAGAAGTTTTGAAGAAAACAAAAAAATATAATATTAAACTAAAATATAATATTAACATTTTTTTATTTAAAAGCTTCAGCTTCTTTCTTTGATACAAGAATTATATTTATGATCTGGACTTTAAAAATATGATTGAAAAATATTTTTTTTACAAAAACCTTAATCCTTACATAAAAATTTAAATAACATATCATTCAATATACAGAAAAATAAATAAAGATAAATATTTTTAATTGGTACTTTAGAACTCACAGATCTATAGATAATAACGTAATTAAGATGAAAGTGAAAATGAATACCGAAATCATAAATAAAAAAATAGATACATACTTAAACAGATTTTTGTTATATTTCTTTCTACTTTCACGTATCGATTAAGTGTGTAACGATGGCATAGTGCACACCCATACAAAGTACAATATTTTCAAAATTTTAAAATGCTATTTTAAAAGGAACTTCTAGTGTAAATATGAAATGCATTAAGCAAGTAGTTTCTGAGATAATCAAGTGCTAAAGTAGGTTAAGTGAAAACGTTTGCGATTAAGTCTAAGTACGCTTATTTAAAATATTGGAGCTAAAAAACGATGTTGGCTAGTTGAACACAAATATGCCAAGTGCTTTTTTGGACTATTAAACCTAAAAAAATTACATTTCAACAGAAACATGCTAAGTACCAAATTTGCATGTAATAGTATGGTAAGTGCAAAACCTGTTACAGAAAATACAAAATTAAAAAACAAAAACCATTTAATAGTAAAAAAAATTTTCAGTTATTATATTATTAAAAAAAGAAAAGAGTAAAAAAATGTTTGTACGCTCTTCTAACTTTAATAGTACACTTTTGGCAAACTATCAAAATTTTAATATTCTATACTGCACTATTAGAACTTTGCGACTTACCATAAATATGCTAAGCCATCCATATATGGTTTAAAATAATTATGCTATATAAATGATGAATTCAAATTACGTAAATTTTGGCAATCACATATTAAATAAGTATAACAGGGTAAAGGTTTAGTGAAATTAACGTTTTGAAAAACTGAATAAAATTAAAGTACACTTTTGGGTACCTCACACTAAAACGGCCTAAAATCAGTAAAAAATAAAAAAAAAAATCTGTTTTTCTGTAAGTTTGTCATTAAATTTGTCATTAAGAAAAAAATTGTAGTAAATGGGGTTTGCTTAATTTTGTGCTTTGTATGTGTACTATGTACATAATTTTTGAAGTACTGTATGATTGGAACTGCTGTATGATTTTCATATGGTTTCATACAAAAAATTTATTTGTTTTACTTCAACTTATAAAAAAAAAACAGAAATGTAAGGAAATTACTGAAATATCCCTATATTACTCATATTTGGGTAATTTGGTTGTTTTGGTAATTCCAATTCCGAATTTGTATAATAACATGAGTTGGATTCTTTTTTTTCATTCTTTCTAATATTGCCAATTACTTGAGAAGTGAATATTCCAATTACTATTTAGGTATTACTTGTGTACTTCTGAACATTTTTTAAGAGTATGAATTATTAATAAACCTTTTCTTATCTAAAATTATTTAAAACTTTATGACGCGTTTATTTTCCGTTATATTACCCGGATATTTTGTTCTTTTTCGTCATGTACCTAGTATTTTCTATAGTTTTTTCTTTCTTAGTTCTAATGATTATATATGAAATTCCTAAAACATAAATTTACTTTGTATTACAATGTATAAATAATAAATCATAAATTGCCATTCTAAATAAATGGTCGGAAAAAAAAATTAATTTAGATTAATAATTCAATAAATTTCTTTTAATTTTCAAATGGTTCTATTTTTATGTCTAATACTGTGTGTCATTATTGAAAAGGATATACAAATTAAGTGAGTAATTAAAACGAAGAATTTTAAAGGAGTGCATTTTTTTAATTTTAATATAATGATAAGATAAACAAAAATTTTTTTTATGAAGCAAACCACTCAACCAAACCAGAGTTTTGAGTTAAAATCAATTTTAAATTTCGGTAATTTTAATTTTAAGACTTTAAAAATTCCATAAAAGTCTTAAAATTAGAAACTCTGACAATCTGCCGACATATGCTTCAATCTAAATAGCGAAATTTTTAAATTAAAAAATATTTTTTCAATAATAATACATAACCGTTTAAAGATCTGCGCTGCTTCCACATTTTACGACCTATAACATTTGAAAAATTACTTCAACTTTCATCAATCTTTTCATGGTTTAATATTTTATCAGGTAATCTTAAAGTGTGGGAAAAATTTGTAAACAGACTCACGGACCCATGTATAATAAATAGCAAAACAAATAAGGAAATTTTTTTAAATAATTTTTTTTTTTTAGTATACAAGAAAAACGACAAAATATTGTCCTGGTCTACTCTAATTTAAACATGCAATTTTTTTTTTTAACCGGAAAACCCGTTTTATACCTGCCGATAAAATATAGAAACTGCAAATTTTTTTAAATATTTACAACTGGCATTTTATAGTTTGTACATTTGTTTGTATATGTGTAGATTATTAACTATTCTATGAAAATGGTATTGGGGTAAAATAAACATATGGTCTAATGAGAGTTTCATAGCATAAAATTTCTACAACAATATATGCTTGTATAAGGTACGACGGGGGGGGGAGGGTACAATTTGTGTCAGTTTTGAGTTTTGAGTTTTTATTTTATTTTTTTATTTACATTATTTATATGTTACTAACTATTTACATTTTGTTATTAGAACAGTATTCTTTTTTACCTGTGAGAAAGTATTTTTTACCTGAATGTTCAGTATTTTGAAAAAGTAGTACAAATTTGTTTTAAATGTTAAATATTATGTTTTTTTTTCATTTTTTTTTTCATCGTGTTACAATAATTTAAAAAAAAAACAGTAAATTGCAATTTTTTTTTGTTTTCTGCAAAGAGGACTATAACTGTTTTGAATACAGTTTCAGTATAAAAAAATTTCAGAAAGATTTCTTTTATAATAAAATCTTCTTTAAAATATGTGCAGAATCCTTGATATTTTTTTATAATTTATTCAAATAATTTGAATATTGAATATAAATATTTTAAAACCTTTAAAACATGGTTCAACAAATTGAAAAAAAAAATTAGCATTTTACCTTAGTATTATATTGAAAATTGAATTCAAGAGTAGAATCGTAGAATTTATAATAAATAAAAGATTAGATGCTAAAATTTAAACTGTCAATGCGTCATTCCTATAAAAAAAAAATCAAAGTAAAAAGAAAGGTTTGTATTTAGACTTTGGAAAAGGGATTGTCGTCCGAGTAATCAGTTGATGTATTGTATTGTAACAGTAACATTAATTTCCTTAAATATTTTAAGGTTAAGTTAAAAACAAAAATTATTTAATACCAATTAAATTTTTGCAATTTAAAAATGGTTCGACTTCCAATAAAAGCGTTAATTCAAAATCAGATTTTTAGGAACCTTGAAATACGCTGAACTAAATAAAGTCAAATTAGCTTTATTCACATTTATTTGTCAAATAAAGTTAAAATCGCGAATTTTGAAATTAAATCCAAAAAAAAAATCGAAATTAAAAATAAAATAATGTCAAACTTGTTATTAGGTATATTTAAAAATAAAAATAATTGAATAATTAAATGTCTTAAATAAATTCTATTTAATTAAAATTTCGTTATTCTAAATCCCATCTTATTCCTGCTTCAAATAACGAAGTAGGGAAAGTAGGGAAATGAGGAAAAGCGAAAAAAAAGAAAGAGCTGTCCACACACAATCTACTCTTGTCAATTTATTCGAACTATAATTGTGTAACTAACTGTAAAATCTCTTTTAATTCAAAATTTCGAATTAATTTATGTACATATTCTGAAAAATGCGTATAACTCTGATTTGTAACCAACTCTAAAATCGTTTCTAATTATTTTCATTTTGTATATTTATATTTCAACATCACTTTTAATAAAAAGTATCTTAAAATTGGGAATAATTTCAAATTAATGAAACCCTATTTTTGTAAACAGCTTTTAAAATTGGCTAAATTTCCAATCTTTTGAAATTATTTATAATTATTACAAAAATTGGCGTTTTTGGTTTTATTACACATTTGAAAGTGGAGTAAAGTCAATTTGGCTTTATTACAATTGGTCTTTTCTCAAATACTTTTTGGTTTATATTCGATTTAAAGCTTCTTAGAATAAATTATAATTGTCATATACAAACTTTATTTATTACATTTGGAATTTAAAAAAAAAATAAAAACGTCAATTATATTAATTTCTTACTCAAGAAGTTAAACTTTTCATTTCTTTTTCGGTCTGGTTTTTTTTAACAAATTTTCAGATATTTTTGAAAAAAAATTTATTTATTAGTTTCAGTTTTTCCATCCGTTTATCAACAAATCTTTTACAGTTGAAAATAAAGTCTTTTTCATTATATTTTTTCCAAGGAAACCATATAAGTCACGCTATATGAGTTCTGAGGCATTAAAGTTTTCGTATTTTGGTTTATTTCCTTGTTTAGATACTGTTTTCTTAAGATTGTTTTGGTTCTCTACTTAGCCCTGAAGATTTTGGCTTTTTAGGTTTTCTTTACGATATTTAATTTTTAACGACCATTTTAAATAAAACATTAACATTTTAATCATTAACTGATCTCATTAAAAAAATCTTTTCTAGAATAAAAAAAAAATTAAGTGATGTTAATATTATCATTTTGAAAATCTGCTCCTTTAAACACCCTTGATTTTGTGTATAATTTAATTATTAAATTTTCTTTTTGTCATTTTTGTAACCACAAAATTTTGGTTACAATTCAATTCTTAAAATTCTGAGTGTAAGAGCTGATAAAAAAGTTATAGTACCAACTCTTTGAATTGAATTGAAAAAAACCAATCTTAAGTTTGTTTTGAAATCTCGTCTTTTTTATTATACCTAATATGAAAATATTAAACCATATCATATATGCACATACATAGCTAAATATAATGCACTTATAAGGTGTTTAGTTAATCAGAAATGAGTACTTCAAGTTTTTAACTATGATTGAATTGCAGAAAAAAAAAATTAAAGTTAAATTTTCTTTTTCAATAATCCTTTTTTTTTTCCATACACCATTCCATACATCTAAATTAAATCAATTTCAATTTTGAAAATATTTGAGAGAAAAGTCTGTAACCTATTTGTGTGAAAAAAAAAAAATGGGAAATCGTTATAAATGAAATAAATTAAAAATAACACTTCTATTACAAATTTATTACAGTAATTGATTTCATAACTGTTTTCATAAAAAACTTTTCTTCTAATACTCGTATTTCGATTAAAAAAAAATTTTTTTTTTTGGAAAATTCAAAAGAAGTGGTTGTATAAAATACGTTTACTACAATGTTTAAAGAAAATGATTTCACAAATATAATTTTATACAGATTATTCACAGACAGTGGAAAAGTTAAGGGTTTATCAATTTAAATTGTCTAAACTAAAAAAAAATACATTATCTCATAATTTTTGTTACACAACCAATCTCATAAGTCATAAGACATTCAATCATAAGAAAGAGACCATTTTTATGAGTTTATATTATTTTTTATTTCAAATGGATATCTGGGCATTATTATCTGAATATAAGCATCTCTAATACTTTTTATACCCGTATGAACTATGTTCAAGGGTATAATAAATTTGCCATTACGTTTGTGACACCTTAAAGGAGTCGAGCTAGATATAGCGTCAAAGGTATGGATCGGCTCAGAATCGAATTCTGAGTCGATTAAGCCATGTACGTCCGTCCGCCCGCACGATAACTCAAAAAATAAAGGAGCTAGGAGGCTGAAATTTTTTTTACGTCACTTTTGCAAAATTGTTAGTTTTGCTATTTAAATCCAACATTTTCGGTCGGCGGGATCGAGTAGCTGCCATACAACTTCTATCTTTATATAAAAATAAGTCAGTATCTATTTAAGCTACGTTTCTGAAATTTTGCAAATGATGATCAAGTTTTATGGCAACAACTTTTGTAAAATTTGGTTGTGGTGATGCGACGGATTCGGGTAGCTGCCATACAACTTCTCCATTTAAATGAGAATAACTCAGTGTTTGTTAAAGCTAGGAATCTGAAATTTTGCGAATAATGATCAAGTTTCATGGCAACAACTTTTACAAAATGTGGTTGTGCTAGTGTGACGGGTTCGAGTAGCTGCCATACAACTTATCCGTTTAAATAAGAATAACTCAGTGTCTGTTAAAGCTAGGAATCTGAAATTTTGTGAATGATGATCAAGTTTTATGGCAACAACTTCTACAAAATTTGGTTGTGGTGGTGCGACGGGTTCGGGTAGCTGCCATACAACTTATCTTTTTAAATGAAAATAACTCAGTGTTTATTGAAGCTAGGAATCTGACATTTTGCGAATGATAATCAAGTTTTATGGCAACAACTTATGCAAAATTTGGTTGTGGTGGTGCGACAGGTTCGGGTAGTTGCCATACAACTTCTCTTTTTAAATAAAAATAACTCAGTGTCCGTCCGCACGATAACTCAAAAAATAAAGGAGCTAGGAGGCTGAATTTTTTTTACGTCACTTTTACAAAATTGTTAGTTTTGCTATTTAACTTCAGCATTTCCGGCCGCCGGGTTCGAGTAGCTGCCATACAACTTCTTTCTTTAAATGGAAATAACCCAGTGTCTATTCAATCTAGGTATCTGAAATTTTGCAAATGATGATCCAGTTTTATGGCAACAACTTCTGTAAAATTTGGTTATGATGATATGGCAGGTTCGGAAAGTTGCCATACAATTTCTCTTTTTAAATGAAAATAACTCAGTGTCTATTGAAGCTAGCTATCTTAAATTTAGTGAAAAAGTGTCGAGTTGCATGCCAAAGACTTTTGTAAAATTTGATTTGTCTAAAGCAGCCGGTTCAGGCTTCTTGCATTTCTTGGAACTTAATGAAGCTAGGCGCAATAGATTCAGGTAGGTGTCATACAACTCCACAATTTACATAAATATATCTCTGTAGTTAGGTACTAAAACATCTGAATGTTTTTAAAAGATGATCAAGTTTTATAGAAACAGGATATATTACATTCATACGGGTATCCCAGAGTTGACACAGTCTACTCTACTGCACTCTTCCTCGTTTCATATTAATATCTTTAAGATTTTTTTTTTTTCAGTTTAATAAATAGTTGATTCGTATAATGGAACAATATATAAAAGATTAGAGTGCTTTAAACTGAAAAAAAAAAAAAGTAAATTTGAATTGAGTCAACTTAAATCTAGCATACTAATTTATAAAAAATTAAAATGAAATCGAATGCGATGCTATTATTAAAACTATTATTCCAGGGATATATGGTGTAGATCTATATTGTGGTCGTTTTATTACTATGTGTTATCACTACTGTCTCTAAGAAATTAAAGATCTGCAAAGAGTTTATTTTTTCCAGAACATCTTCGGTGAAGCAATATGCTTCTAGGTTCATATATGTTGTTATAAGTATATCTCTTGTAGTTGTAGCTTCTTCTCCTTAACAGAATCTGCGTGAACCGTCATTCGATTGAGGTATTTTCTTCTTACAGTTAATAGGTTTGATAGTATAACACAGAGTTCAACATGATGAGTTTATAGCAATTTTCGTCGTCATTTACGATTAAAAACTCACCTCAAACGAATTTAACTAGCGACCGAAAAAAAAAATTACGAAATGATTAAAATGCAATAACGAAAATGAAAATGGACAGTATAACAACTTTGAAGAAAAAAAATAATCTTTCAAATGTCATGAAATAAAGATAAGTATTAAAAGTAAGAACTTAAAGAAAACTCAAGTATACTTTTTTTTCCGAATGAGAGTTTCATTTTGAAAAACAAGCTTTTAAAAGCATTTTATTATACTAATGTTTTTATCAAATCATCATGACATTTCATTTTTATTGTCCAATCTTTTATTTTTAAAACAGAATAGGGGATTTGTAATCTGGCCGAATGTTAAATAGACTTTTACGCTATGAAAAACTTTTTTTACTTTATAAAATGAAGTTTTAATTTTAATTACAAAATTTTAATATTTTAAATAAATGGATTTCTGTCATATTTTGTGTCTAATGATAAATAGTGCTGCCATACGTTTTTCTTTTCATTAATTTGAATTTCTTAATACATTAATTATTAATTTATCAAGTTTAATATTCTGGTAACTCCTTTCTATATATTTTTTAAAAAATAACTTATTTGTTAATGTTAAAATTAAATAATATGTGAAATTGATTGAAAATATAATTTAAAATTCCATTATTTTAATAAATTTCTTTTAAATTTAATTTTTTCAGTCATAAAAATATATTTTGAGAAAGTGTCTGTCTTCCAATTGATTTTCTACAAGAAAAATAAGGCCTTTATTATTGCTTTTTTTTTTTAATGTTAAAATAGTTGGGATATAAAATATGTAAGAAAAAAAATTGGAAAATATATTTAAAATTTTGAGTTGAAAGCAGCAATTTCAATATTTTTATAAAAATCGGCATATTATATTTTTCGTGATAAAAATATGAAAGGAAAAGGAAAACAATATTCAAGGCAATGTTACTTGTTATGGACCGCATACATTAATGTATAATGTAGGTATTGTTTTCATACTAAGAATTTGTACGCGAGATTTTGGCAAATATGCCCTACTCCCGTGTGGAGAAGGCTGTAAAAAAATGTTTAGCATGATGTCTGTCTGTGGGTGTGTGTGTGTGGATGCGTGTGTGTGGGTGCGTGTGTTGGTATGTCTGTGGGCACGTGTACAGCTTAAACGACTGAGTGGATTTTTTTGCAATTTCATATTTAAGGTTTTCACGTAAATATCTCAGATGGATAAGCCTTTGGAGCAAATCGGACAACAGTAAGTGGTAGTTTACTAGTGTACTTTTTAAGTTTTTCACGAATATTTCGTAACAGAAAAATTTTATGGTCGGTCTTGTGGTGGAGACAGCTGATTTTTGTATATATTGTTTGTTGGTTGTACACACCTGGCCTGTTAATTTATTATTATTGTTGGTTTGTTGCGGATTATTGTTAATTTTATAATTCTTATTCTCTGTTGCAGTTCTTTACTTTGCATGAATAATAATTTCTTATTACTTTAAATTATATATGTATATATATATATATATATATATATGTGTATATAAATGTGTAATCTCCGTTATATATATCTGTCTTCTTGTGTTTAATTAATCATATAGATTTGCCATATAATGTTTCTCTTATCAAGAATGAAAAATCTTTTTTAAAAGGATATGGACAAAAGGTGACAAATATGTCTTTATATATTTATTTTAAGATCTATATACCAACGTGGTCCAATTAATGATATGGAATAGTAGTTTTTACTTTAAAGAATTTATTGTATTTAATTAGCGCCATCAGTTTTTCTGACACATTTACTCTATAAGTAAGAAAAGAGATATTCACACAAGCCTAATAAGGAACCCCTTTTTTTCTATCAATAGCTTTTATGTGAAATAATCTTATGAAATAAAAAAGTTTAATAAAAAAAAACTAGGATTTATTGTAATTCCGTTATTTATGACAGGTTATTGGGTTAGTTATATTATTATTATAATAATTGATCAAAGTGTTTCCGGTTTATTATTCAAGTATTTTGTTTTTGTTTATTCAAACAAATTAACTAATTAATGAATTGTGATTTTGTTTTTTTTTTTCTCTCATTTTCTTTATGATTTTATTTTCTTCCTCTTTCACTTTGAATAACTAAAAAAAAAAAAAATCAAGTAAATAAAAAAGTATTAACCTTTACAAGAAAAAAGAAAAAATCCTGTCATAAATACAAATTATTTCTATAGGGAAACTCTTCAGAAAAAAGCGGAAGCAAATGTACATATATATATACAGATTAACTCCTTAAACTTATAACTAAAATGACTCATTATTTAAAATAATTTTATAGTTATTTAAAAGAAAACAAAAAATTAACGAATTTATTTGAAATCCGGAAACTTTATGAAAGTTTCATAGAAATATGAAAACAAATTTTCTTTTCCTTTTTTTTTTTTTTTAATCAATAATAACTTTTAATGACGAAGCGTGAGTTTTTCTCATTTACCTTGAAAACCATCAAGTCTCAATTGAAGGTCATTTACTTTAAATGAACTGAATATGAAGTAATTTAAGTAATAAAAATTAAAATAATGCATAGCTACTATAGGTACCTAATAAAAAATATTTTATTAAAATTTATTTCATCCTCTAACGAGTATATGATTATGATTTTATAATTTTCGGAAACTTTAATTAATTAATTGACCTGCCGGATATGTTAATATGATTTAATTTGCAATTAAAAATTGTTAAAATCTGTTTTTAAATTCTCTGGTTGATACTTTTCATGTAATGGAATACAAAAAAAAAAGTAAGTACATGCGTTAACATACATACAACCTTTTCAAATTTAAAACTTTAATTACTTATAATTTTCCTAATTGCTTTTACTACATTTGAAATCAAAGAAAAAATTTACAAAACTTTTGGGGGAAAGAGTAATTTGAAAAAATACAGATTTAAGTATGTCAAGTTTTCAGAAAAAAACAAAAAAAGAAAAACTTTTCAAAAAAAATTTTCTTGTAAGCTTTTTTAATCCAATTACAGAAAAAAAAAAAATTAAATTTATATATTAAAGAAAGCGGTATGTAAAAACAAAGGTATTTAAAGGTGCACATTTGCGCATAGGACACAAAAGGATAATTTTAAAATGTTGATTATTTTTGCAACAAAATTTTTAAGTTTTTTTTTTTTAGAATCTGTGATGTAAGAAGCAAGAGACATTTTTTTCAATTTTAAAGAAGCTCTGGATTATAATTTAAGAGGTATAAGAACTGTGCCTTAGATGTGATGCGATGTAGATCTATTGTGCTGAACGAAACTCTGTATAGGTAACTAGAAAAAGTTTTTAACTCAATATGTAAAAATTCAATATTGGAGATCAAATTTGAACAGGTGTCTAAATTTACAGGTGCTTAAAAATAGTAAATTTTTACGCTTAATATTTAGCTCTTAAACTGAAGTAAGTATTTAAATGTTTTATTTAAGGTAAATTATTCTATTTCTCAAAGATTTTTCTTCTCTTTCAAACTTTCAATATTCTTTTTAAAAGCGTTGCGAAAACATAATGATAAATATAGTATTTACACCAAATTTTAAAATTGCTTTATAAAAGTCTATTAATTGACATTTTTAGATAGAAAAAATATTAAGCAGACTTATTTCGCATGAAATATTTGAAAAAAATGCTTAAGAGGCTGTAACTCTCGCTGTTGCCGCACAAAATTAATTTTTTTATTTGACGTATTGTTTTGACGTGTAATTTCATTGTTTCACCTAAAACGATATTTTTAAAGTTTTGTAAACAGACAGAAGTACTATAGGACATCAGTCAGTATGAAACTAATAAGTAAATTTTTCAGTCAAATATATCTGTAGATAATAAATTCTTTTGTCTTTGTATATAATTATAGAAATTCTTTTACATACTCGTATATATATTATGAAAATTAATTTAAAATATATTTGAAAGGCACAAATCTGTGAAGTGTGAGCTCAAATATAAAGGAAAATTTTTTAATTATCTTAATTTTATTCCGAATTCATATAGTTACAACCAGCGTTAACGTTTTTTTAATTTATAAAATAAGAATTTTTCTATCTAAAGTTTAGTGCCAATAACATTGGGATACGCTATGATATTTTTTTCTTTACAGACTTTAGTTTATATAAATACTAATCTACTAACGGCCGTAATACTTAAATTTTATAATTTCGCAGGTTGAAGATAGAAATATTGTGTGTTAAAAGAGATTCATCTCAAAGAGATAGGGAAGCCGTCGGGAAAATTTTTTTATCTCCATTAGTGACTAAATGAAACTGAATATATATGAATATATATTAAATATAGTTATTAAAATTCAAAATCAGTAATCATTAGTAAAAGAAAGTATATTCGAAAAGTAGAATATTTTGTAAAAAAAAAAAAAAAACTTAAATAAAAGGAAAAAAAAAAGGAAAATAAATCTCGGCGCTAAAGACAAATAAAAGAAAATAAGTTTTATAATTTTGTTTTTAAACATTAAAAGGGGCCTCGGTGGCCTAGTGGATAATAGCGTATAAAATACGCTGTAAAAACCGAGGGAGTGTGGATTCGAATCCCACACACGTCGTAAAAATTATTCCCCCTTACGACATTTACAGCCACGCCTGATCAGGAAAGGCTGTGTAATTTCCTGTCCACATTTATGTGACAGAGAAATGCATTAAAAAAAAATATAAAAAGGACTTTCTGATTTATTTAGGAAAGATAAAGTATAGTTGTTCTTTTTAATTTATTCACCTGCCTCATAAATGTGACATTTAAAGAAATTTGAACAATATTCAACAATTCGATATTTTAATATTATTTAAAGTCCTTGAAAAAGAAAAGGATAACACAACACAGGTAGATACATATATCGTTATCATCATATAAAAGAAAACTTGTATTTAAACTAAAAATAAAACTTATATATTACTGTAAAATTTCATAATAATCCTTTCTTTTATAGGCATTTTGTGTATTTGATTGACACAATTATGCTAAAAGCATTAAAATTTATCCTTTTTTTTTTTTTTTTTTTTTTTAAAAAAGAATCTTATTGCTGTAAAATGCTTAAAGCTATTTAATGTACTAAATTGAAAGTTATTTATGAAAGTTCTGATTTTAAAAATTGTTTGAGAAAATGAACGTTAAGAAAAACTTTAATTGATGTGTATTTGAACGGATTATGTACGAGTATGAGTTGAGTACTCATATGATTGTATGAAGGATATTGAAAATTGTTGTATTAATATTTTGTATTAATAAATTATTACAATTAAATCTATTATTTATTACAACCTAACATATTATATTCTTTCATTATTATTAATAATATAATCCTGATACAAAATTAATGATTTTTTCTTTTTGTTTTTTTTTGTTATTAAAAAATCACTAAGTAATTATGTTATAATTCGCTTATTTTTAACCGATTTAATTAAATCCATTAATAACTATAGTATATAAAAAAAAAATAAATATTAATAATTATTGTATAAATTTATTGGAAATTAAAATAACTAATTGCTTCCACATATTTATTTAAAATTTATAATATCCTTTAATATCCTTTAAATAAAATTTAATACATTTTCCTTTGTACAGTGGAAATAAAATAAAGTATTTTTAGTTTTTTTCATGTAGTTTTGACTATTAATTGATATATAAATTTATGTAATTGTTATTTTTTCGTTTTTGCTCAAATTTTAGGTATTCAAAATAAAATACTAATTAGGTACTACTACTACTAATACCACTTAACTACTATTACTACTACTACTACTACTACTACTATTTAACTATTAATGCCAAATTGATTAGTTTCCTATACAAAAATGAAAAAAAAAATATTGTAAAATATATAAGATTGTTAGAATTACTCCTTTTATGATCAATTTTAAAATTTAGGCGATTTTTTTTAAATTAAATAAATCATAAAAATTTCTCAAATAAAAATAAACTTGACAGTTTTATTTGTTTTAATTAAAATCACTTAGTTTTCATTTAGTTATTGAGAGATTTTGGTAAGAAAAAAATATTAACAATATCTGAAAATGGTTAAAACAGCGAAAACTTTCGAAAAAAAAAATCCGAAACAATTCTAATAAATTACTCTTTTAACCCACAGATACTTTGTTTTGTAATCAAAAATAATGTTTTAAGTAAGTTTAAGAATTACAAATTAATTTTAAAATCGATAAGTAATAAACGCAATTCCAACCATTGATCACAGTTTCTGTGGTGGTGCGCCCAACTATTTTCATTCTGGGTGTTTACAAAACTTTTACACCGTTTGAAATACAGTAATGATATTTTAACTTAGGATAGGCATTGCAAAAAAAAAAAATTAATTTTATGCAACAATTTTTTTTATAGCCGTTACCCGTTATGGAGGGATAATTCTCCACAGTTAAAAAAAACTCTATATTTAAATTGTTAAAACAAAAGTTGTTATACCTTATACAATCTGGAAATGTCAAATGATAGCTACTTTTATAAGCTTTCTAAATTGATATAAAATAAATACATATAGTTTTGCTAATAAATTTTTACAAAATTCTTGACCCCTTTTATCTTTGAAACTGTTTAGGAAATTGAAATTTTGAAAGGAGTTAGATTTTTAGAAATAAGAAGTTGTTTTAGTGTCATCCCTCGTTTAGCAGCTTTAAAATTGAAAATTTCCTATTTTTAAACACCTATCCCAATTTTTTTTTTGAAGAGTTAACAACTTTTCTTAATAGTATAGGGATTAGGGATACTTTGAAATTGAAGAAAGTTTGATCGGATTTTTCGCTTGAGGTAGAAATTTCAAATTCGACGAACAGTGGAAAAAATTAAAAATATCTTATTCTCGGCGGCTCAGAAAATTCTTGATTGGAACTTGAAATGCGATGATTACAATTATTTTAAGTAATATAAGAATGCATATTTTTTAATTTTTTTGTCGCAAATTTTTCATGGGTACACGGACAGAATTGTTTTTATTTCTTAGAACCTTAATTTTATTCATTTAAAAATCCTGGTTTTAAAGTTGTTCGTTAGTAAGATCTTGGGGTCAAAACTCCGTCATATCATATCCAAAGGAAGTATACAATTTAATATTTAAAATTAATAAAAATATTCTAGCAGTAGATTAGTTGGATTAATCATGACTTTACCCTATGCTCATTTTAAAATTACTTAAAGATTGAAAATTGATTATCTCTTTATTAATTTATTACACTTTTTTTTTTTTTTTTTTGTAAACATTAAAAAATGGATCATAATCTTTTTTTTTTTTGTACACATTGAAAAATGGATCATAATCAATTTGGCTTATTATAATAATGATTTAATTTAATTAATAACTATCTATTAAAATAACACTATACTATTTTGTCAAACTTACCATTTGTAAAAGATATAAAATGAATAAATGAAATTTTTAAATAGAATTTTATTATAATGCCGCAATAATTTTATATTATTAATTAAACAAACATTAATTATCATTCTCTATATTAACTTAACATTTGAATTTTAATATTTTGATTAAATTTTTATATTTTGTAAATTTTTTTTTTTTTTTTTAATTTGTATTTTTTAACTAATTAACTATTTTTTTTTTATTTAAATAACATTTAGAAAAATTTTAATTGATAAAATTTAATTATTTTTGATATGATTAAAATATGCATAAAACTATCATTATTAATTTTTTTTTTTTTGTTTTTCTTTAATTAAATTAATACTCGTATATACCATCTAAATAACAAAATTTGAAGTATTATCTATTTAAAATATTTTTTATTGACTATATTTTTTAAAATTATTATTTTGTTTTTGCTTTGAATTTCTAAAAAAACAAAAGAAAACAAAAAAAAAAAACATTCACAAAAACAAATAGAAATAAGGATATGAAAGAAATTCAAAAAAAAAATGAAATAAAACTTATAGATATTATTTTATTAAATATTTTTTTTTTTTTCATTTATTTATAAAAAAAAAATTAACACGTCAAAAGTTCAACTACAAATAAAATAAAAAACCAAAGAATTTCTTTATATTGCAGTACTGAGAGAATATTAAAAAAAAAAAAAAAAAAATGCTGATTTTATTTCTATATAATATATATATGTATATATATTTTCTTTTTTTGAATAATTTGTTTTTTATGAAATTTTTTGCATTATTTTTTAGTGTTAAAGAAACATTACGTTAGTAAAAAAAAAAATGAAGATATGAAAAGAAAAAATACCAAACAAAAGAAAAAAAGAAAAAAGATATTATTGAATATATAAACAAAATAATGAAAACATATAATATGTACCTATGTATATAAAAAAAAACAAACATAATTTTATATATTAAAATGTATCTATAGATATATCCTTTTTTTTTTTTTTTTAATTGTAATGCTACAGACAACAGATGCTGCATGTTACATTACTAAGAAAAATAAATAATGAAATAAAATAATAAAAATAATTATAAAAGATAATGAAAAAAGAAAAAAACAAAACACCTACTATACTATTCCATTATTTTTTTTTTTTTTTTTTAATTTCATTTAAATTTTCAACACAAATTTAATGCGCGTTTTTTTTTTTTTTCTTTTGTTTTTGCCTTATTTTTTTCTTATATTTATAAAGCGTATCACAAACAAAAATATAAAATTTTGTTACGGCACAGCGACGTTTTTTACTTTATGCATAGCACAGAAACGATTGTTTCATCTTTTTATTAATAAAAGGATAAACAAAAATACATAAAAACAAATGAGATAAGAAAACAGCACACAAAAAAAAAAAAAAAAAAAAAAACAAAAGATAGTTTAACAATTACACAAAGTAACCACTATAATAATTGTACATATATAAATTTAGAAGTATCGAAAGATTACCGATGATTCCTTTTTAATGATATGCTATGCAAATTTAAACTGAAATCAAAAATCTTCATAAAAATTTTAACACGACCAAAACTCATCCATTATTAGATACATATGTAGATTTTTACATTTTTTTATTTTTTATTTTTTTTTTGTTTTGTTAAAGCGAATTACATTTTTTTTTTTTTGTTTTGTTTTTTAAAAACTTACTTTTTTTTATTTTATAACAGAAACTTTTCCAATAAAATAAAATTTCTGTATATTTCTTTTCTCTCTCTCTCTCTCTCTAATTTCATCTCTGTTTTTAATAATTTGTACTAGTTTGCATCTCTCTTGTATTTCATTTAATTCAAATTTTCATTACAAATATACGAGAGTGTACAGAATATTTCATTAAAAAAATCCTAGATAAAAAAAAAAAGGTAAAAAGCAAAAAAAAAAAAAATAACGAACGCAGGTATATCTTTACGTGTGTATGTATATGTTGGATGCGATCATTGCAGTTGGAGAAAATAATTTTTTTTTTTTTAACACTTAACTATTTCTTTTATTATTTTTATCTTAGTTTACATTTATTTCATTTTGGTTAAATGTTTGTGGGTTTGTTCATTACATTTAAAGTATGTATACCTGTATAGTATAACATAATACATTTTAATACGACTGCTGTCAAGTTACATTTTACATATTATTGTATTCACACATACAATATGTGAACACACTGTTGAGACACATTTAACTTGTTGTTTGTTTTTTCATTAATGGTGAAATTATTTTTAGCAACATTTTTTAACGCAAGTAATACATTTTTGTTTTTTTTTGTATTCAAATAATCATGAAACAAAATAAAAAAAGAGAAAGATATAAAAATAAAATAAGTATAATTTTTTTTTGTAACCAACAATAAATTTATCCTCTCAGGTATTGGCACCTGAGTTCAAAAAAAAAAAAAAAACAGTCAGTTACTATTAAGAGAATTTACAAATAAAAGAAAAAAACAAAAATTGTTGCTTTGTTTATAAAAAGTACCTATGTACCTTAACTTGTGTTATTTAAGGGTTTCTTATTCATTTTATTCAGGGTCGAAAATTTATATCTTTATAATTGAAAGGATTTAAATATAAAATGAATTTTTTAAGGATTAAAAAAATACACTCGAGAGAAGGACCTAAACTAAATTATATTAAAAAAAAAAATATATATTTTCCTTTTAAGTAGAAATATATAATTTTTTTTTTTATTTAACACTTGTTGGTATATACGTTTAATGTATAGCAACATGTTGCTATCAATTAATATTGTATACAATTTGAATACATAAAATGTTCCAATTGGTATAAACCTGTATCCTTTATAAAATTATTTCTATATTTTATGTTTTATATAATAATGTTCATTTAAATTATTTTAAAATAATTGAAAGCACATATATAAACAAATTAAATATTCAATATAGATATTCATACATATACATATGCATTTTAGTTTCCATGGAAAGATGTCAGTAATAAATAGACATCAACTAGTATGTTAGTTAGGTTTTTAAAGTACTTCAGTTTTAATACACAATAAATAAATTCTATTACATGTGGTGATAAATATAAAATAATGTACATAAAATAAAAAAAATAAAAAAACAATAACTATAATAATAAAAAGAAATTAATACAATTTTTGTTAATCATGTAGTAGCTTAGTTTATTGATTAATTTATATTTATCAATTTCAGCTTATAATTAAATGTATTTTTAGACAAAAATATTATGTTAGAGATAGTCGTGTTAAACATGGAGTATCTATCTACTACCTATTAACTTTCTTCCATTTGTTTTTTTTTGGTTCTAAAAATCACATTTTTATGCATTCGAAATATTCTTTTTTTGTGGTAGACAACTTTTTTTTTTTTTGAAACAGAAAAATAAACTGTTATTAGTGAAAATTAAATATATAATGTATAATATATACATTAATATGTTAACTATATACATAAATAGGCATAAATAGATATACATAAATAGGCAAATACATAAATATATAATGTAAAATATATACATAATATGTTAACTATATACATAAATAGGCAAAAATTAACGTCCTTTATTTCTTTTTAACGTAATGTTATTTTTCAGATATAAATAGTATAGCAAATTTATGGAAATGACCACCCCAATTCATCTCAAATTTTAGAGACATCATCAGAACAGGGTAGAACACTATTATATCAAATTTCAAGTTTTTATATTTATTAATTTCGAAGATATGCTTGTTCGGTTTTGGGAGTTGTATGGGAGTTACCCGAACAACCCCTCCAATTCATCTTAATTTATAGGCAAATCAGGGGTTCAGGAAAGAGCACCCTCGTATCAAATTTTAAGTTTCTATCTTTAATAATTTCGAAGATATGGGTATTCGGTTTTGGGAGTTGTATGGGAGGTACCCGAACCCATGGTCAGATTTCGCCCATTTGCAATCCTCGCCTTACTTTAGTCATTGTTAACCTACAGTATAAATTTCATCAAGATAGCATCATTTTTTTTTGAGTCGTGCGTACGGACGGACGGACGGCCATCGCTAAATAGACTCAGGAGGTGATCCTGATTCAGAATATATATACATGTCCAATTCTAACTCGCTTCCTTTTGGTGGTAACAAACACCATACCAAAGTTAATATACCCTATACTTTAAGTGTAGGGTATACAAACAAAAATAATTGAAAATTTATTGACTGTTCGAACCGTTGGATCCATTTTTTCTTTAGGATCATTCAAATCGCTTCTATCATTATTGATTTCTCTTCCTTCTTCCTTGTATTAGATTTTCATCTTCCAAGTTTACGTTTACGTAAAGTAACAAATTATTATTTGACATTATTTTCTGATCTAAATTTGTTTGGCTTGACTACTTATTTTTGTGTAAAAATTTATTCTAAAAATCCCTATGGTCTTTCTTAATAATTATTGTAATAGCTTTCATCTTTGTTCAATTCTTAGAAATATTGAATACATTTTGTCATAAATATTTGTGAATTAGTTTTTAATTTCAAAAGATTCAAAAATATTGGAAAATCTTAAGTGTTCTACACAGCACATGTTAAAGATTTATTATTAAAATAAAAATTTAACATGAAAATATTTTGAAATATCATTTTTGTTAGGGAAGCTTGTTGTGTTTCTAAGAATGTTTATATTTTCAAAATGGTTCATTTAATTTGTAAATTTAAAAATAAAAAATTTTATATTTCGAAAAAAAATATTTAACAACATACTTCAACTTGAAACGAATATTAAAACAGTTTTTTTGAAGTATCTGAAGTGAACTTAACAGAAAAATTTATAAGAAAAAATCTAAATGAAAATGGTTTTTTTTTTGTTTTAAGAAAAATTCTAGCTAAAAAATAAAATAAACTTCAAAACAAAATTGATAAAAGCAAGAATTTTTGATTAACTATATAATTATGAAATAATAATAATAAAAACTAATAGTAATAATAATAGCTGCTACAGTGGAGCTATCTTTGGTTATATCGTGAGGGGAAGGTGCTTTATACTACTAAACGTTATAATCCACTGAAGGCCCCGCGTCTGTAGTAAAAATAATAATAATATTAGTAAGTAATACTAATAGGTACCAATAATAATAGCTGCTACAGTGACAGTGGGGGTTACCTTCAATAATCACCTCATGTAGTAAAGTGTTATATACTACTGCATGTTGTAACTGTTGTAACGCCTATAGTCACTACTAGCAAAATAGTAATAATAATAGGCGGATTCATTGTTTCTTTACAGTCCCACTCCCAATTCAATGTTTTCGCATCCATTTCCTATCCCTACTCCCTAGCCAATATACTGCGTTAGCAGTTAAGAGTTTCCTCGTATTATATTGGTGGGTTTAGTCAGTAAGAATCTGACACTACCAAAGAGAAATTCTTGGTGTCTTGGAAAATTCCCACCTCCCTTAAGAAAAAAAAATCGGTTCATACAACCACAATAATTTTATAAGAATTAGCCTCCCTCTTATATCAATATATTTTGAAAATAATTGTTTAAGTGTATAAAATAATCATTTAAAGTATTTTATTTTACAAAATATATTTGTGAAAACTGTTCCAAAGTTTAAATTAGTGAAAAAAAAAATTCAAAATAGAAAAAAAACTCTGGAGAAAAAAAAAAATTGCATATACATATATTAGAAAAATCTTTTTATAACGATTTTCATTTAATCAATATTTACTGACATAAATTAATTAAATTAAATAAACAAAATTGAGAAGATAATTTTCAAAAGAAACCTTGCCTTGAAGTGTATTTTTGTAAACCCAACAAAAATTTTTCAATACTATTTTTAAATTATATTAAAAAAAATTACAAGTACAGCATCAATCCTGAAAGTATGCAACACAACAATTTGTTTAAAAGGAAAAATTTCGATTTATTCACTATTTTTTAAATAAATGAATAAATAAATGAATAAATAAATAATAATATAACAGTTTGTTTTGGTTAATTAATTTTTTATTTAATTATAAAAAAAAAATAAATAAAAAATAATTTCAATCATTCATTATAAAAATTAATTTACCTAATTTCACGTTGCATTTAAAAATATATGCATTTGTGCATTCCAATATTTACAAAAAAATGTTTTTCTGCATCTGTATCTACTATTTCTGTAGTTATTATGTATAAAAAAAGAGTGTTTATATATTTTATATATTCTAACAATTTTATAAAATTTTCATTCTCGTTAAAATTAGGACACAAAAAAAAAAAAAACTAATTAAAACGCAATGTGCAGATTAAAAAATTTCTGTTATAAATAGTTATTCATGCCTGTCTATGTACATACTTTATTATGTATATAATGCCTGTATATGTACATATGTTTGTAAATATAAGTTTTATCTTTTAGTTTTTCTACTTGGTTTGATAAAACGCATGTATTGGTTTATGAATGATAAGAGTTTGTTCAATACTTCAAAATCCTTTTTTCTGTACGTACGTACTTTATAATTATACTGACTTCAAAAATTCTTTTCGGTTTGATTAAATGTAAAATTCATTAAAAATATAATTTATTAAAAAATATTTGTATAAAAGAATATGAATGCTCATTTTATTGCAGTAGCCATACGTATTTGGTTTTAGCTTTATATTTGAACAAAATTTTAAATTCTTACGAGTTTTTCAGTAAATATTGTGTAGTGCTTAATCATCCTTTCATTCGAGAGATCTTGGATAACCTCAACTGGATCATATAGATTTTTCATATAATATATCAAAATGTATATATATTTATCATATCCTTTGTATACATATTTATGTCTAACAATGTTTTTTATATGTATTTTATATTGATTTTTTATTTCGAATGTTGAACTAACCACAATATTTTTTATGTACTTATTATTTAATTGATTTGACCAGTCTTTTTTTTTGTTTTATGCAATTTTTCAACCTAAATATAATAAATGAAAAAAGGATAATTCATTAATTGTATAGCAACAACTATTAGTTCTTAATTTTATCGAATTTAAAAAAATATATGGACTTACAAAAACTTAGTGTATTACCTTAATAACCTTAATTAAAGTAATCTTTTGCCATTGTCATTATTCTTTCTTTATTTTAAGATAAGTATTAAGTCTTTAAAAAGTTTACACTTAATTTTTAACCAAAATAATTTTTTTTTTTTAAACTTTTATTTCACGTTTTTTATTTGCTTTTCTTTACAAAAAGGATTAAATTTAGTTGAGAATTTGGCATGTTTCCAAGTTTCTATACGGATAGTTTGGTTTAAATATTATAAAGGTAACATTTTTATAATATGTGAATAATATTTTAAATACATAAAAATACTTAAAAAATGAACAAAAGTTTTCTTAGAGAGAGTTTAAAAAATGAAAATCAGAATTGCATTAGAGAAACTGCTTTTATTTTGAATGTACGGAAGGCTCATCTAACGAAAATTAAGTATTCTGAAAAACAGGCTTCCGACATTAACAAATAAGTATAAAAAAATTTTTTTGGTGGACTATGGAAACTGTTGTTGAGGATATTTATGATGATTGACAAATAGCGAAACAAATTAAGGAAAGAAAATGTAAAACGGATAGTGTAAAGATTTTTAAAAGAACTGAACACGATGAAAATAGAAATAAAAAACAAAAGTGCCAAGGGACTTAAAAACTCCTGCTATATTATGCTTATTATTCTAAAATAAAGCACTGGCATATAAATGGTATTTGCTGAGAAGAAAATATACGAATGCAATAGTAATTTTTAATACAAAAGGTAAGGATTCACTAGAATTCACTCATTTTAATATGCCAAAAGACCCATTAAAAAAAAGGTCAGAAATCTCATAAAAAAAAGCGAGAAGTCCGGTCGGGAAATGCAAATTGAACGTCTATTTTTGTGGTAATGGGATTGAAAGAATTTGTTTTGATAATAACAGGAAGTTCTGACGTATAATGTCTGGAAAAGAATTTATTTTATAAGATGAAAAATTTAACGAATACGTAACTCACATGCATATTTAGATTTTTATTTAATTATAATATAAATATTTATTTTTTTTTTGGGAACATTCTCAATTGTTATTTTGTTTTCTAAATTTGTAAGAGTTTTTAAGGTAAATTTTGTTTTATTTTTCATATATACTTATTTTTAATAAAAATTTCATTTCGAACGGCTCGACTTAAAAAAAAAAGAGTACGCCGTACAATTTATATTTATACCCCAGTAAGTCGATATGTCAACGTATCCCGAAATTGATTTACGTGTACAACTTTTTGTTATTTACTATTTTTATGTATATTTACTATTATTTTTAGAATTGAAGCACTTTATTATAAAATAACAATAAAATTCATTTATTACCTTAGATTTATTTGAAGTATTTAAATATTTATTATTTTTAAAAAACAGTGCCTTGGCAACATAATAAAAAACAATAAAAAATTTTTTATACGTTTTGCTAATTTTAAAATGATAAAAACTTGATGTATAGTAAGTTGTGTATGCTCTCATATGAATTTAAAAATATTTTAACAGAAAATATACTCCGACGCTTTTATTTAGGTCCAAACTTAAATAATCGTTTAAAACAAAATTTAATTCACTTTTTATCTAACAGACTGTAACAGATTTGCATAATTTTTTTTTGGACATTTGCATACAATGCAAGACAAAGTTTTTGTTGAAATTTTTCCTAAAAACTAAATTAATCTAATTGTTGTTCTTAAAATTAAAATTTTCTAACATATCTTGTTTTCTTTTGCCCATTTCTATATAAATTTCAGTAGAATCCATGGAAACTGAAAGGATAAGAAATTTTATCACAGATGATGTGAATTTTTCACTTTAATATACATATTATAAACATGTACCTACTCTTATATTATATTAGATAAAAAAAGAAAAACGACAACAATTCTTTAGTTTGATTATTTTTTTGTTTTATAAAAAATAAAATAAAAAGGAAATTTTGATTGTTACATGAAATACGTTTTAATCATGTCAAATAAATTAAATTAACTTTAGACATATTTTGTAGTGTACATAATATTTATATGTAAAAGTCTTACACAGTTAGATTAAATATCATTAAATGTACATTTCTTCTCTGAATTTTCTTTTTAGCACATTTCCAAACAAATTTTGACTCTGTTTCATTCTATCCATTCGCCCATCCATCCGTTTCTTTTCAAAATTTTTACACCGTTAAAAATAGAGCAAGGAGTTTTTAACAATGGGTAGGTGTTATAAAAAAATTAATGTTGTAAAATAACCTTTGCATATAGTTCTATCCATTACGGAACTACAGCCCTTCAAACTTTGAAAAAACCCTATTTTTAAATGTGCATATCTCATGTTCTGATTACCATTTTGCCAATTTAAAAATCCAAATCGACCAATTTTTTTCTACCTTTATAAATCAATATCAGATTTTTTAAAATTTAGTATTTAAATTTACCGTTATGTGAAAACCAAGTTTTGCATGATTTTTTTTCCTTCATTACTCGGGCACGCTTTTAGTTAAAGACTTGAAGAAAGTACTCTTTGAATTAGTATAAGTTTGCTCAGAATTTTTATTTGGACCGCGTCCCGTTTAAGAGTTATTGGGGCTCAAAAATTGAAAATTTTCTATTTTTAGAAACCTGTAACTTAGATACCTGTACAAATTTTTCTTTGGCAAGACATAAAAATTAAATCTTTTCAACGTATGTTAACTGTTTTACTTTGTTATATAGGGTTCAGGAGTTACAGTCCCTCAAAATTACAAAAAATCCTATTTTCACATTTTTTCTTATATGAAAATTTCAATTTGGTGCAAGCCACAATTCTAAACAGTTTGTATTCTCTTTTGGAAATGTACGGTTTTAAAAACCGTTGGTTTACATTCTGCCTTGTTTTTTATATCTATAGATACTTTTATTCAACTTCGTGAAACTATTTAATTTTTGATGTGAAACATTTTTATGAGATAAATGATTCCACGCAAATAGTAGAGAATCTTTTAATACGAAAATATGCATTATATATTTACATAATATACCTAAATTATGTACATTATTTATTTTATTAGTATTAGAAGGTGTACGTTCTTACTCTAAAGATAGTAAAATATTTTGCGTTCAATTTACTTAAAGTGTTAACTTAAATTCATGTGTTAATGTAAATGTTTTAATATTTTAAAGGTAAATGTATGAATGTTAACATAAATAGGTATATATCATAAGTAATGCATTATAATATAGCAGTGCTTCCATAATAAACATAATATCTTAATCAATTGTTATCTTAATAAAAGATTTAAAGATTTTCAAAAATATTCATATACTTTTCTTTTCATCTGGAAATTTATTCAAGTTTATTGCTTGTTGTTGTCTTTTCTTCTGTATGAAGAGTAGGCATTATTTTATACAAATTTTTTTTAAATAAATGAGACAGATGGAAATTTATTTTTTCATTTTCTTTTTGTATCTTGCTAATTAATTCAGTATTTGTTATTTTAGAAGTGCACACTGGCCATAAATTTAATTTTTTTTTTGCTTTTATTGGATCCAGACATAATTGACTCTAATGAAACAAAAAGTGGCTTAATAACGCGCACAGCAAACTTTTACATTCCTAAAATTCCGGAAACACACAATCCTTTAAGTATTAAATCCTGTAATTCAAGCTTATGTAAAATTAAAATCCAGACTTTTAGAATAATTTATGGGACTTTGGAATAATTTAAGAGAGATTTAAGAGTTGATTATAAAATGAGGTTGGTTATCATTCGTTTGTTTAGCGACCATTGAGGTGCGGTAATCTTCAGTATTTTAAATTTAATGTTGAAATATGCATCTAATAAAAATTATTAGGAGGGATTTTATAGTTGATTACACATAGTGCCTAATCATTATGTGTTTTTTGAAAACTTACGTTCTATTTGTTAGAGTTAGCCTTAAATTTTAGTAGATACGACTAAACTAGAAATTTTAGTAAAACTAGAAATTTGATTTATTTTAAAAGGTGCTATTTATACCATTTCAGGAAGTTATATTTGTACGCGCTCTTAATGAATAAATTTTTTAAAAGCAGGTTTTGGTTTCAGGGATTTTCAAAATACGGGAATTTGGGATGCAAGGATTTTGGACAAATTTCGGGTTCTGTACGCAACCCAATGAAGTAATTCTTAAAATTTTAATACAATGAAATAATTGAAAGGAAACAAATCATAAAATTGGAAAATGAAAGAACCTATAAGAAAATGTAAATGCTGTTAATTAAAAAATCAAATAATTCCGAACATTTTAGGAAAAATATATCTAATATATATACAATTGAAATGGGACTCAAATAGTATAGAAATCGTAAATAATGTCATATTTTATCATGAAGTTACATTCTTTGTATATACAAGCCTCTGAGAATTAGAAAGGATTTCAGAATTGAATACAAAATGATAGTTTTTCTTTTTGCCAAACTAATTTTGGATTACATTCATTATATATCGATATAATATATATATATATTGTGAGGACTTTAGAGATGTATACAAAACCTCTTTTCTACAAAGTCTTATTAACAAAAACTTTATTTTTTATTTTTCCAAGAAGTTTTATGGCATAGTCTCAATATTGTTGTAAACAAAGATTTTAATAAAGGATAAAGATTGAAAAAAACTTTATTTAGAATGAAGATTTTTTACCATAAGTAGTAGTTTTTTTTACTTTAATAATGTGTTATATTAGAATTTCTCCCTATATCGAATAATATTAATTTTTTAAAAATTATAGATTTTAATAAATTGATACTCTGAGAATTTTTCTAATATTGATGGTTTGACAAAATAATATTAAAATACTCGGTATATGATTATAAACCAGAGTTTCAATGTAATTTGAAAGCAGATCAAAACTTTAGTCGGTTAAATACCAAAATTAAGTTATATTTTAAAATAACTTGAAGTAATTCCTATTTCTTGTAAAAAAAAGTATTTGTGTTGAATGTTTCATACTTATTTATAGAATTCATAGTATCGAATACATATATCTTCCTGTAATTCGCCTCATATTTAATATTCTTATAAATTTGTTTTTAAGAAATTATAATGCTAAAAATAATATCTGCAAATGTATGCAAATCTTTTATAATTATTTTGTATATATCTAATCTTTTATTTAACTTTTCTTAATGAATAAAAACAATTTTTAAACTTTTTGTTGTTAATATTTCAATAGAATTAATTTAATTTAAAATTATTTTATTTTTAATATAAATTTATCTCAAAAAAATATTGATTAATTTTTTGATTTAAAATATAAAAAGCAAAAAAACAAAACAAAACAAATTTAAATAATAAAATTAAGATTTTCTTTTATTTAAATATTTTTAAATTTCCTTTAAAAAATTTAAATAAAAAATAAATACAAATACAAAAAGAAATATTTAAGTATAATATATATCTAGGTTCTTGAGCCTTTTTTTTTTTAAATTTTAAAAGCTCGGAGAGAAATTATATGAATTTTTTAAAACGACGCTTGCGTAAATTTTTTTTACAATTCATATTTTTTGCAAAAAAAAAAAAAAAAATAAAAAAAATACATAAAATAGGTCTGTATAAAATAATATAGAAAACCATATTGTTTACATATGAAGTATATTTATTTACATACCTATATATTATATTTTGTTAGAGAGAAGCAAACCTTAGGGAAAATAAAAATAACATTAAACAAAAAAAAAAAAAATTTAACAAAAAGATGAAAAAACAAAAAAAAAAAAAAAAACTGAACATATTTTCCCACTTACAATTTGACTTTAATAGTTCTTCCTTTAAGAAAATCTTAAATACTTGAGTTAAAATAGAAAATTCAACAGTTTTAATTCTTTACTTAAGAACTTCTGTTGTTTTTCCTTTTTATTTTAGAATTATCCACTTTTTTTGACAGATTTTTCAAAAATTATAAAATTTTCTTAATTAAATTTGTTAGATTACTTTTCAAAGACTTATATGATAGTTTTTTTCAATGTTCAGAACATTTGAAAAAAAAAAACTTGTGAAAGTAACAAAATTTGTAAAAGAAAACATTGAAATATATAGGATATGAGAAATTGACATATAATTTAATAGGGTTCATTTTAATTTGTATGTATTGTCAATATTAAAAATATTTTTAAAATAAATTTACAAATATTTAAAATGAAATTTTATATAAATATCTTTAAAATAAAATCACAGACCGGCAAAGATTGAAATTTTTTAGAAGTACGTGTTTCAAAATGTTTTTTTTTAAATTTGCGATTAGCCTAAAAGTATGCAACAATTTACTTTTGTTTAATTTTAAAGGATTCATTTTTGCACAGCTAACAATGTGTTTTTAATTGTAAGGAAAATTATTGAAAAAGCAGTTTTTCTTAAAAAATCCCTCTCGTCACAAAGTATAGTGTAAATTTATGTATTATACATATATTTCAGTCCCTAATGGACAAAAAAGCCGATGGTGTTGTTATATTGCATTATTTTATATTGTGATTTTGTAATATTAATTATTCGCGTATTGTTTTTTAACAGCTTTTAATGGTAAAACTTAAAAATTAAATGAAAATTTAAATTTGAGATATTAATTTATTATTAAGAAGCACACATACAGTAAAAAACTTTTCATTTATAAAAAAAAAGTATTCGTAAGGTTTACATAAATACTTTTTTTTTTTTAATATAAAAAAATACTTAATATGCATTAAATAATGAGGTAAAAACAGACTGTCTTTCTAATTTTTGTTTTTTTACAAAAGTATTTTTTGATATAAATTTTAGAAACAAAAAAATCTTTTTCAAAATGTTTCTTTAAGCTTTTTTTTTTTTTTTGCTGAAAACAAACAATTTTAGTAACCGCTTTTATTTTTATTGAAAGATAAAGAAATTATTTTTAGATTTGTTGGTAAAATCTACTCTCTACGTGTTGATTTGTTCTAAAAATAAATTTTGCAAAACAAAGTTAAATAAGTTAAATAACATACTATTTAATATTGTTTAATTGTTGATTTTAAATGTATATTTAAAACGTTTGTTAAAAATAAAAGAAAAATCTTAATATTATTTAATGCCTTTAGGTAAAACATCTAATAGAAAAAGATCCAGAAAATAATACTTAATATTTAATTTATGGCTTAATCAAAGATGTGAAAAGTGATTTCATGAAATTTAAAATTAAGAAATTGAATAGGATGTAGAAATGTTGAAAAATGGAAACACACGCTTTTGGCGAAATAAAATTTAAAAGGAAATATGACTTTAAGAAATTTTAAAGGAATTAACTAAAAAAAAGATTTACCATTAAAATTAATTTCAGCAAAAAACAAAAAAGATAAAAGAGATTTCACGCGCCATAAAATTGTTTAATCATGTCCTTCCTATATACAAATAGGATATTTTTGACTTTGCGTATATCAAATTTTAATTCAAAAAACCTGTCATTTTTACATTCATATTTTGTAGAATGATAACAGATTCTATGATATCTGCCAAGAATACGACCATCCGTCAAAAAAATATCAAAAAACGAAAAAAAAACATTTATAGAATTATGCCCACGCAAACAAAAAAGGAATTTTATCCTTTTCAAAATATCTATTTTGTTAATTGAAGATCAAATTACCATAAAACAGTCGTAAAAAGATATGCGGGCGATCAAAAAACAATTCGATATTTTCTTCCATATTAATAAGTATTGCAATTCTGAATTTTTTGAAAAAAGAAAATTTTAAAAAAATTAAATTGAAATTGATGGTTTTTTCAAAACATTTTTTTTCTTTTTTCCACACATTAAAATTAATATGATTATATCAATATTATATGTATTATGCCAATTTTAATTCTCCTGAATTCCTTTTCTATGCTTTAATTTAATTTTCAAGTTAAAAGTTTAGTTTAAGTAAAGTTTTGAGTAAAAATTACACAAACCTTGAAAATATGGGCAGCTCTCTTTAAAAATTTCAATCTAATTTCAAATTAAAGCCAAGAAAAAACTAAAATTTTCAGCTTCCAATCAGATAAAAAAATCTTATTGCTCATTTTGCTTCCTACGGTAACATTAAATGGCAACATCATTTTTTAAGAAGAGCTTTTAAAATTCCTCTTTAGTTTTATGTAACCGAAGGCTGAATTTTCTTCCAATTTAACCTATTTATTACTATTTTCATTTCAGGCTTTAAATTTGCAGCCCACTTAAAATGTTATTTTACATCATTAGAAAGGAAAATACGCTAGTATAGTCAGAAATAAAAAAATTTTACATAAAAGAGTTATTCAAAAAGAAAATAGAACCGAGTATAAGTATATGATATTACAGGTAAAATATTTTTTGAAAGTTTTGGAAATACGGATATGAGGCTAATCTATAATATGATCCCACCTAAGTCAAATTACACACCATATTTGCATATTTATAAAAAGGTTATTATGTTCTTTGTTTTTTGCGTGAAAATCTCTTACAATTTTCCAAATATTTTTTTGCCACAAAAACAAATTTCCTTTTATTGAAAATTGAATTGGTTTTTTTTTTGCTTTTATTTTATAGTTACCAATTAATTTGGTTTTTCCTTTAGAAATTTATTTATATATGGGTATTCATTTTATGAAAAATAATAGTGAACGTTATTTCTGTGAGCGAAAATAACATTCTATTAAATTTTCTTTTTTGTCTGAAATTGTTCAAAATCATAAAAAGAAATAAATGAAAAGTCGTTAAATTTATATTAAATTGTCTAAATAATGAATATATTTATATTATAATAGTAGAAAACCCATAACAATTAAACAATGTGAAACAATGAATTTTTCCTTCAGGTGAACTCAGTGTTAAAGACCACGATTTAAAAAATTTTTTTTTTTGTTTTATTCATTTTATCTTTAGGCTACTTGTTATCCTTTTTGAAAAACAAAACAAAAAAAAAAATGAAAAATGACGAAAAATTTAATCTGCATGCTCAAAAAAAGTGGGAATTTTATGGGTTGCTTACATTTATATTATTATATTATAATAATCTACTAGGGGCCCGTGTTAATGTGTAGTCAAATTTTATGTTGAATCCCAATTCATATAATAGACAGTTGTAGTTTAGATTTATGGAAAAAGTACAATCCGTAAAAATTCAGAAAGCAAAACCAAATTCGTCAAAACATTAACTGAAATTATTTTTAAAATAATGCCAAAATAGAATTAAATTGTATAAAGAGCCTGTAGTTGGTGTACGTATATTTAGAATTTAGATTATTTGGTATTGTGAGTGAGGACTATTATGTCTATTTATTTATCGAGTTCGAAATAAATGTTTTAAAGGTACGTGGTGAAAACAGAATAGGTATCCGTAAAACATTCGGAAAATGCACAAACAAAGGTTGGAGCAAAATACAGTTAAATTTATTTTATTAGCAAAGTTGTCTGGAACAATATTGTCGTTGTTCGTTTTACCTTGCCCTAATGTGAAAAATTTAAAATCTAAAAAGACCCTATAGGTATTTCTCGTACAATCCTTGATTAAGATTGTACATGTAACATGGTACAGAGGGCGAGAAAACCGTACAAATATTACCACAATTGTACAAATGGTAACCCTGCCTAAAATTGACATACAAAATATTTAAAAATAAAAAATTATTCAAATTTAATTTTGGTTATAAGAACTGCTGTATACTCAAATTTAAGTATATGAGAAGAAATTGAATTCAAAAAAGAATACAATTAGAAAATCGCTTCAAATAATATACAAACATTCATACATAAATGCAACAATTTAATAGAAAAGTAAAAAACCAAAACAATTATATAATTGAATTTTAAAGAGACTCGCCCGCTGGTTATTCATGAGTACATACTTAGATACCTATTGATTATTAATATCAGATCAATATCATTCATCATTATTTAAAATTTCAATAAATGTTGTGATAAATGACGATTTTTATCAATTTTTAAATTTTTTTCTTTACACATGCATAAGTTAAGTACATTACATACATGTAGCCAAAGAATAGTTGAGCCGTTGAGGTCGAGTCGTGTCGAGTCAAGACTCGTGACTCGAGAGGGAAAAAAAAGAATACACAATTTTAAAGAGAGAAGTGAGAATGTCTCTTATAATTTTGTGTTTTTTTTTGTTCTGTTTTTATTCTGTTGTGTACGTTTTGTTACTACTACCGACTATCGTAGGTACCATACTACTGTAATATAAATATGAACTGTGTTGTTTGTTTTTTATTATTAATATTATGTATAGATTTTATAGTAGAAAAATCGTAAAAAATATGTAGTTACTGATGTTCAAAGCTTGAAACGGAATTCATAATACGTAGTGTGTGGCTGACTAAATTATAATTATAGATTATTTCAATTGCATGTAGTAGAAACCGAAGCTGCTGTTGTTAGGATTTTGAAAGGATTTAATTAGTAATCCAGTAACCGTATATTACAGGTATCCCCCGATGGAAAGTGAATTTATTATATTAGAAAACTTGAAATACATACAAATATTATATTTAACATAGTACCTAAATCTAATCTAATGGTTGTGCTTTTTTTTTAGTACTTTGTTCTAGGAGGAATTTTTTCTACCATAAGCCCTCTCATTCCAAGCAAAGTCATATTTATTTCTGTAAGAACAAGCATCTTTCTTTTGCTCAATTATTACATAACAAGTTTAGTTTCCAGACAATTATTAGCTAAAGATTAAAATGATATTCAAAAATATTTGAGCTACAAAAACTCATGTTGAGTTTTACTAAAAAAAAAAAAATCTATCTATTAATGTCGTCTTCTTTTTACAACATAAAATATTAATAATCAGAATATTTTACGATGTAAATGAACCTTAATATGACTGTAACAAAATACAATTCACTTTTTTTGTTTTTATATCTATATATTTATTTTGTTGTTGTCCTTATGTACTTGACCTCATTCAGGACTCTTATGTTTTTACAAAAAAAAGCAACAAATTTTGAAAAAAAGGACGGTTTATTACAGTTTTCTTTATCCAATTCTTTATTTTATATTTATTTTTTTGTTTTGTTTTCTTTTCATAAAATAAAATTTTCTATGAGGGTTCAGATAATGACAAAAAATTTTCTTCAATCTATAAATAATTAATTGAAGATTCTTCTTTTTTTTTCTTCTGTTTTTTTTCTTCTGTTATTTTTTTTGTTTTTGATATTATTATAAGTTTTTAATATTTTAATTTTAATTAGTTATTATTACTATGGTAAATAATAGTTTATTATCATAAAAGATTATAAGAAGTAAAATTTTGAGTGTTATGCACAGATAAAATTATTGTCTGTAAAGTTTGAAATTGGAGCGTATTATTTAGGTCGAAACCAAGAAGCGCTTTTAATTTCTAGAGCTTATTTTTATAAAGAACATACTTTAAAGAGAGGTGTTAAAAGTAGTTTTTTTAAGGGAAAATGTCATAATAAGGTGCATAAGGACAACTACATTTTTGCAAGTTGTCTGGATTTATATTTGATTTTATTTTATTTGAAGGTATTATCATTTAACTGCATTCCATATCTGACTGGATTTAATTGAGTTTTTTGTATTGAAATGTATGCAAAAACAAAATGAGAGACACATTATAGTTGGACAGAAAATTAGGCTTACGGGGCATTTTCCATGAATATTTTTATATTATGTATATAAGAGATTCTGAATCAGTAGACATTTTAACATTAGTTTTAGAATCAGAGTTCCAATAATTTATTAGTTGGGCGGTTTGGTGGAAGGAACCTTCACAGTTTTAAATATTTTTTGTTAAAATTATTTTGAAAACTTTGATATTGTAATATTTATATAAAAAATTAATAAGAAGGAATTTTATACTTGGTTTCAAAACCGGGACTTCAATAATTTGTTTTGCTAGGATCTAAGGGTTGCACCTTCTATTATTTTAATATTGTGTTATGGATTCCATTGATCTATTATTAATATTACGAGAACAGATTTAAGAACTTGGGAATTTTCGAAAAGTCAACTATACATACTCTTTTCACAGTTAGTTGCATATATAAAAATTGACCATTAAAAGATTTATCTAAGCTGTATAAACATTACAAATGAAATCAGTTTTGTGATATTAACCCTTTAACCCTGAACCTTAATAACAATTCAGCGTGTAGTAAAATTGCGTGGTTGCATTTTTTCTTCGTTTTAATTTAAATTAAATTTTAAAATTTCAAAATTTTTCACCTTATTATCTTAAATTTTCTTTAATTTTAATTAAAAATAGAAAAATATTTTTGCTTTTAAATTTTTAATTACAATACCTTGGGAATATATGTAGGTAGGTACACATTCACTTTTTTTTTTTTAGCAGAATGTCCTTGATTAAATAATGCATAAATATGTATTAGTTTAAATGTGCATTTACTAATATAAATAATAATATAATAATGTACAGGTACGAAATATTTTAAAAGCTTTTAAAGATGGGAGTGTTAAAGTAATTTTTAAAATGTAATCAATTCTTACGATAAAAATTAATAAAATTTTCAATGAAAGTTAAAAAGGTTAAAAATTTTAGAAATTTAATGAAAGTAAACGCAATATTAATTATGGTAACATTTTTTTACCATTTTTAATTGCATTAATAATGGTGGTGGTTCTTTAAGTGTTATTTTTGATTAAATATACGGCAATGCATTAAAAACAACCATTTAATAATTTGATGGTCTAAAAGAAAATTTTGTTTCTCTAAGACGTTTCACTATTTTATAAAATATATTCTCATTTTATAATGAAAATGTTGATTACTTTAATATAATTTTCATTTAAATTTTCTTAAATTAAGAAAATATCTTTTATCTGCCTAAGTGAATAATCAACAGCTTAGTCAAACTAATGATTCCAGAAATTGAGGCTTTTAGTAATATATGAATAATAAATACCTTAATGGATGGATGCTTCAATGCTTATTATGCACCAAGCGACATCGCTATTTATGAGGAAAGTTTTATTTTTCATACCCTCTTTCCTTAACCACATAATTAGATAATAATATGAAAGAGAGTATATGAAACGAAAGAGTAAAACTTTACTCTTAAATACTTCTGTGGCGTGACACAATAGAAGTGTAAACAGAAATAAAACTTTAAAGTAATCTTATACGTTAGAACACATTTTATAAATTTTTGTTAGTTTTTACTATGGTATTAAGCCGCAAATTTTCCTATAATTTTTTTGAAATAAATATATTTTCTGTTTTAACACGTTGAATCCCAAATGTGTCATCGGTGAACATCACTCTAATATTTCAAAGTCCCTGCTCACTAGTGTACATTGATGAATATTCTTCAAAGTCAGAATTAAATTAATGCATTATTTTTATACCCTACACATTAAGTATAGGGTATATTAACTTTGGTATGGTGTTTGTAACCACCAAAAGGAAGCGAGTTAGTATAGACATGTATATATATATTCTGAATCAGGATCACCTCCGGAGTCGATTTAGCGATGTCCGTCCGTCCGTCCGTCCGTACGCACGATAACTCAAAAAATAATGATGCTATCTTGATGAAATTTATACTGTAGGTTAACAATGACTAAGGTAAGGTGCGGATTGTAAATGGGCGAAATCGGACCATGCGTTCGAGTACCTCCCATACAACTTTCAAAACCGAATACGCATATAAGATAGAAATTTAAAATTTTGTAAGAGGGTGTGTTTTTCTGAATTCCTGATATCTCTAAAATTTGAGATGAATTGGAGTGGTTGTTCGGGTACCTCCCATACATATATCCCAAAACCGAATAAGCATATATTCGAAATTAATAAAGATAGAAACTTCAAATTTGGTACTAGGGTGTTGTTTACTGAATCCCTGATTTGTTCAAAATTTGAGATGAATTGAGGGAGCTGTTCGGGTACCTCCTATACAACTCCCAAAACTGAATAAGCATATCTTCGAAAATAATAAAGATAGGAACTTCAAATTTGATACGAGGGTGATGTTTCCTAAATCTCGGATTTGCTTAAAATTGGAGATGAATTGGAGTGGTCGTTCGGGTACCTCCCATACAACTCCCAAAACCGAACAAGCATATCTTCGAAATTAATAAAGATAGAAACTTCAAATTTGGTACTAGGGTGTTGTTTCCTGAATCCCTGATTTGTCCAAAATTTAAGATGAATTAGAATGGTTGTTCGGGTATCTGCCACACAACTCCTAAGACCAAACTAGCATATCTTCGAAATTAATAAAGATAGAAACTTCAAATTTGATATAAAAGTGTTCTACCCTATTCTGATGATGTCTCTAAAATTTGAGATGAATTGGGGTGGTGGTCTACGTGCCTTCACACATTTACCAAGACCTAACAAGCATATTTTCGAATTTAATAAAGATAGAAACCTGAAATTTTGTACAAAGGTTGTAAAAGCATTTATTTTTTTAGCTTAGTTATATTAAATACCTAACTAAAATAACTTATGGATTTTTAATTTAATTTGAATTTTTTGGGTGTAGGTTATAAATAAGTCGGTTGCAACGACTTACTGTTATTTTTACTTGTTTAACTTTAAAAATGTTCACAGGTTATACATTGGGACTTAATACAAGTTAATTTTGATGTTACTATAGTGAGCGGGACTCAATATTTTAAAACATAATATAATAATATCAAGTGTTTTAAAATGAAAAAAAATTTTCTTAATATTCAAGAAACTAAAAAGTAACACAATATATTTTAATAATTTGAAGTTGAAATCTTATTTAAATTTATATTAAATTTAAAACGTACAGTTTTGAAAGTTTTAATTTTTTTCTTTTCAAGATTTTATGCAGAACATAATCATAGACAATCTAATTAATTCTGAACAGGTAACAAAATGTTGAAGGCATGATTACAACTAATTAGGATTCGTTTTTTTTTTTTTAAATATTTTTCCTGAAATAAATTCCGTGGAAATTTTTAACGATTCGGAAGAAATAATAAAAAAAAAAAAACTTTTGTTAACAAAACAAAAAATTGTATCTATTAACTGTTATAATAAATTTTTTTGAGTTATACATAGTAATTCTTATTAAAATCATTCTCGTTCATACGATTATATGTAATGTTTGTATGTATGTTTTCAAGTAATAACATAAATCCACCTGAATTAGTTTTTAATATTATTTATTATCTACCTAGGAATAAATATCTAGGTTTATATAATAGGTATATCTTGAGAGAGAAATGGCAAAAATTGCTACAAGAAAAATTTTAAATTAAAATAAAATTTACATTTAAAATCTGAAATTTAGAAAATTCATGTTTAAAGAATACAATTTTTTTTTGATTTTAATTCTTTGAAATCCTTAAATTCTATCAAACAATTTTTTTTTTTTTTTTGAATTTTAAATTCATTAAAGACCATGTGAAATCTATGGATAGATTTTCAGTATAAACAGTTTTGATTTTAAATAATAATAAACCATATAGATATATATAGGTAACAGTGGCGGCTCGTGGATTTTCAATCTTCTGATTCAAAACAAAAAAAATTTAAATAAAATAAAAAAATTCTTTTAAAACTTATATTTTAGGTCTATTGTTCTTTCTTTAGTTCCAAAAATTTTTATTACATCTTCAAGAAAAGATTGTTTTATTACAACTTCTTTTTTTTCAATATTTTTATTTTCAATATAAATTAATGATAAACTAGATATTCTGTCTTTACACATTGAATTTCGAACATAAGTTTTTTATATTTTTTAAGTTAGAAAAATATCCTTCTGCTGGTATAGTTTCTATTAATAATGCAATGCTTCTTTTATACTATCCACCAAATCATTTTGTTTACAATATATTATAAAATCTTCAATGTTTTGAAATTTGCGGAAATCTTGTATTCTATAAACTAAAATTAAATCATTTCTTAAAAAACTAAAATCGAAAATTAAAAGAAAATGATCTATTAAAATAACTAATTGGAAATTTTTTTTCAAAATCTTCAAATTTTTTAAAATCAAATAAACTTAAAAGGCTTAAATTAATTAAAGAGTCAAAACGAAATATTAGTTTATACATCTGTTACATTTATCAATAATTATAGTATGATGAATATACATACAATAAGTATGAATATACATACGACGAAAAAAATGTGTATACATTAAATCTCATTCATTACTCATTAATACTTGATATTACAGTATTACACATCAGTCATAAATCATGGATTCAATTTCATATATTGAATCTTCTAAGATTTATGATTTATGAAATAAAATGAAAATGAAGTATGTATTAAGTATACATACTATGAAAATGTAATACGTATGACCAAAGTATGAACGTAGTAAATGCTAAATAAAATGATAAGATAGTCTCTCACCTCTCAAGTCTCAAATCTTAATTCTCAAAACTCAACTCAACTCTAAATCTCAAATCAATTCTCAATTTTTTGTTTCTTTATTCTCTCTTCGTCGATATTTTTCTTTGCTTTTTTTATTTTGTTTTTTTTTTATAAAACATAATAAATACAAATGCATACCTATTATTTTGCTTAGATTCAAAACATAAAATTGAATCTTTGTTGAATGTTTAAAAATCTTAAAAATACCTAAGCAAAAAAAAAATTTCGTATTCGCAGAAGAGAAAATAAAAATAAAATTTTGTTTAGATCATATTTTCATAGATTCAAATGACTAAATTGAATACATGACATGATATTACATTACAATACATACATTAACATAACATACATACATGAAACTTAACACGAATAATATATTATATTAAATATTTATTAATATATGTATGCAAATGACAAAAATAAAAATATAGAAGAATTATGTAATATTGTGGATTCAATTCCTTCTATTGAATCTATGATAAAATTGATATTGGCAATTGGCATTTGGAACCAAAATATGTGCTCTCTTTTGTTGTGATCAATAAAATATAAAGTATACATACATAATATATGTAAAGGATTTTTAAATTTTTTTAAACTTTTAGATTTTAAATAAAGTTAAAATTTTTACGACTGATTCAATGAATCAGTTGAATCTTAGGAGAAGCCGCCACTGATAGGTCACCATAATATATGCCATATAGGTAATAATAAACCACCCTCTATACATTGTATACACATTCAATATACCACAATTGGTTTTGTTTTGGGTGAAATTCAAACTTTTTTTCCCTAAATAAAAATTTTGAAAAAACACTATAGGTACTGAACTTAGCTTTAGGCATTTTTTTTATTTCTTATTTCATAGAATAAAATAACTAGAAAAATATTTTCAAGGTCAGAACATTTCTTTGCATATTATTAAAGTTATATATTTTTATTGATGAAAGCTGAGCAAAAAACGTCAATATAGCCATTAGACTCTAGGTTCGTATTGCAACTTTTTCAACCAGATTAGATTTATTAAACGATGATAGAGTTGATTAGAGTTGTACCTGACGGAAGAAGATGTGAAAACTTCTCAGATGAAGGTCATCAGATATTCGAGAAAAATTTTGGTAAAACAAACTACCGAAAAATGTTAGCCTTTTCTAGACAGACTGGGACAGATGCAAAAAAGTGTTCTACAAGTTATACCTTCAATTTGTCATAAAAAATATGAAATAAAATGACAACTGCAAAATATGGAAAAATCTTTGTGCTTTAAAGCTCCTTGAACACAAAAATTCTAATTTTTGGAAAGATCTCAGTGTCAGTAGATAATTATTTCAAAAACGTACTACTTATTACTTTTTATATGAAAAATATTATAAAGATGTTAAATATCACAATTGATTTGAAAATCGAAAAGCGCTTCTTTTGACAAATTTTATGTTTGAAATGCAAAATTTTTGGTTTACTTTTTTTGAACTTTTATTATTTTTTGATACCATTTCAAACATCTTTTACTTTTGTATTATATTAACACCAGCATAATATTATATTAAAATAATCAGAGTACCTAAATTTTGGCGGAAGGTTTTCAAATTTATTTTCAGATTTATAAAATATCACATTGTTAACCACTAAAATTGTCCACCTTGTAGTTTTCCCAATTACATTTTTTTTTCTTTTTGCTATCAAAACGTTGCAAGGGATCTGGCTGACCTAGTGGGTAAAAGCTTATAATACGCTGTAAACACCGATGGAGTGTGTGTTCGAATCCACAGTTGTAAGAGTTATTCCCCCTTACAACATTTACAGCCACGAAAAAAAAAAACGTTGCAGGACTACATATTAAAACATCGAATAATTTTCTTATTTCTTTCACTTTCTAAATCACTTATTCACTTGATCCTTTCAATCGGCTATTAATCACTTTTTTTAAAGACTTGTATAATAATCACCAGTCTTCAAATAATAACTGGTGGTTGTGTCCAAACAGTTTTTGTAAACAAAAAGGTAATTCTCTATTCTATTGAATGCATTCAAAACTATAAAGCAATATTCTTTTCCATTATAGATGAAAATGCATCTTTCTTTGTACTGTAACAAATTTAATTTCACCTTATCAAAATATGAAAGCGTTTATAATGCTCAATATCATTTTAATCACATTTGCCTTTAATCATGACAAGGAGAATAGAATAAAGTATATTTCAATATTGCGGTTTTTGATTGTTACATGTTGATGTATTGTTTTTTGTCCTGTTTCGTGGAATAATTTTAATTTAAAATTTTTAATTCTGGATTTTTTGATTTTTAGAAACCATCATCAAAGCCATCATAAAGTTTAAACTAAAATAACTCAATTTCTGTTCAAAGCTAGAGGATTTCACTCATCATTATCATAGATTTTAATTGAAAGTAATGATCACAATATCCTAACAATGATTATATTAAATTTTCATATCAATATTTCATAATACTTAATGTTTACAAAATTTACTGTGATCGTATGACGTATTCAGATTGAAAATAATGTTAAGCAGAGTTTGAGATAACCACATTTAAAAATAAGGGTTTTTCCAAGGGGTTTTGAGGGACTAAAGCTTCGTAATAGGGGGAGCTACATAAAAAAAATTGTTTTACGTCATTAAATATTTTAAAGAAACCTATGCATGACCAAAATTTAATTGTTCCATCTTAAACTATTTAGAAGTTTAGTAAACAGACGAATGGAGAGATGTAATTAAGCTAATAAGGACATTTTTCAAAATTTTTTCAAAATATCCTAATAGTACTGTATTGATTCGGTTTCTTTTGATTTATTTTATAAAAAATTATATACCGTTTTTTTTTTATACAATTTCCTTTATTACATTTTCTAATTTTTTCATGTGGAAATTGATGTGGATAAAGGTTATATATCGCAATTGTAAGGCATTTTTTTTTGCTCTTGCTTACTGGTATATCAAAAATAAAGTGACCATGTATTTTATGTTGAAATCCGGGACAAGTTCAAATAAATATAAAGAAAAGCTTAACGTATTCCTCAGGACATAATTTTCTTAGTTTATTTAATTGTTCCGAATTAAAATATCATAGATTTTTCATTTTATTAATTTAATTAATATCAAAAATAAAAAAAAAATTAAGATAAAAATAAAATTATTCTTACAAGAAATAAACTTTATAAAAATAACCTAATAATAATTTGCATAAATTTAAACTTTTCACTTTTGTTTAGTACACTTCAACTTTTTAAACTGAAATAGCAATTATAGAAATAGATTTTTTTAAATAGCAATGTGAATTCGCTAAAAACTCATGACATACTTGAATTGAAATAGTTGAATTTTTGAATTTAAATAATTGTTGGCAGTTAAACCATATCAGTGTTATTTAATTGGAAAAGTTAGTTTACAAATAGAGAGCAATAATAAGGTAAGATATACAATACGGGACACTTTTTCGAGACAATTTTCAATGCAGGACATTCGATTTAAATTCGGGAACGTCCCTCATAATCCGGGACATCTGGTCACTTTAATCAAAAACGAAAAAAAGTGTAAACGATAAATATATTATATGAGGTATTTTTTAACCACATCAAATTGGTAAAGATATCATTTAAATTATAAATTATTGTAGATGTATTCTTAAAAAAAAGTGATATAGTAGCTATTCTGTTCCATTATAACCATATTTCTTCAAATTATTTAAAGAAGTGAGTAAAAAAGGTACGTTATAGGACCAAAAGTAATATTATTATTGGTTCAATAATCAAAATTACTATATATTTAAATCTTAATTAAAATATTGATCCTTTAGAAAATTATTTCCTTAATTATTGAAAATGTTAAAAAAAAATTATTCAAAAACTGAAAACAGTTTTGTTTTACACGCTAACTAAACACTAGCAAGAGATTCTTTTATACTAATATAGGTTTAGCTAAATTGGAGAGGGAAAACGGGAAGAAAATATGATATTATTGGTGAGTTGGAGCGTAAATTACAAATTAACCTAAAAACATTCTTTTTGAGCAGTTGCAAATTGTAAAATAGAATATTATTATCAAAGGGGAACAGATAGGGTGGAAGCATGTTCTCAAATCTTAGCAGCTCTCACCATGAATAAGTTTTTATAACCAGTTTTAAATCACCTATGAATTTTCAGAGTGTAAAAATGAGCACTTACTGCTTCTCTTGTGGTACGTTGCAATAGTTTGAGGGGAGACATAATTGACTTTAATTTATTAGAGCAAGTATCATTGCCTACAAGATATTTAGAAAAAAGTGAAATTGTTCCAATATTTCGACTCTTGTTAAGAGGAGTTAGTGTTACTAGTTCTTCGAGATAGTCAGTTAGGCGTAAGACGCCGGTTTAACTTTGTTGCAGTAACACAAAGTTTGGGCGACGCCGCCCGCTTATATATGCGAGTTATATTCCATCCTAGGCCGAATGTATGCTTTATTTATCTTTTGCGAGAAAGATTTGTTTTACAACGGTTAGGAAACCCCAAACATTTGACAGCATTCTTAAATATATCAAAAATATACTCATTCCACAACATCTTTTGATTTAGATGTATGCCCAAAATGTTGACACTGTCGGATCGCTGTATTGAACTCGACTCTGTTTGCATTATCCCAATCAGCTATTTTTGATAATTCATGGTTGATCAAGCTAACTATAATATTTCTTTTTAAGCTAACTACGGTAGGTACATATGATTTTCTCAGAAAATTGTAGAGTGCATCAAAAGTGCTGTCGTCGGCAAAGCTATGGATTGGATTGAATTATGGTTACAAACTGTGTACGTAATATAAACAAAAATTACATGTTCCGCTTGATATTAACATTTTTTTCAATTATTTGAATTTTTCTGTTATTACTTCATTTTTTAAACGGGTAAATTCAATGATTCCGTCATATTCTTTTACTATATGCGTATCGTTTAAATCTAAGAAGTAAAATTTTCAATCTTCTTGAGATTACTTTAAAATGTTCGCCTCATTAATGTATTCTTCATTTTTTTTGTTAAATTTTCATTTGTTTGAGTTGTATGAAAATTTAAGGATTAAGGAAAGGTTATGGAAGTTTCATACAAAAACCATGTTGTCAAAATAGTACCGGCTATAAAACAACCTAACTAAGAGTTAAATTTTTTCAAATAATTTTTTTGTAAAAATATTAAAAATATTTTTTTTTCTCTGCATTTTTTGACCTTATTTTATTATAAAAACTAATTGGTATAAAAAAATGTTTGATTAAAATAATCTTGATTCAATTATTTTCTTTTTATAACACTTGTTCACTTTTCAATCATCCCAATTTAGAGAAAAAAACAAATTCGAATCGATATTTTCAATATCCATTGTTTTTATTTTTTCATATATTTTTTTTTTTGTTTTTATTTAATTTGGGACTTTCCCTAAACAATGGAAGAAAATAAAGAAATCAATTTAAAAAGACTGAAAAATTGAAAATAAATAAAAAAAAAACAAAAAATAGGCAGAAGATATAATTTGTTATTTTTTGGTTCATTTTTATTAAATTTTTTTTTTTATAAAACAATCTCGTAAGATATCATAAGCTTCGAAAATGTGTTGAAGCCATGACAGAATTTATATTATTACTATATAGAACACAAACGCAAGGATATTGCAGTACTAGTTATTAAAGGACCACTACATGTAATATTTATTTTTAGTTTTTTCTTTTCTCCTCATTTTTATTTTTATTTTAAAGGAGTTATTACGTCACACAACTACACAACTATTAAAGTACAATAAAAATGTTTTTAACAATAAATTAATAAAATAAGAAGAAAAGAAAAGAAAATTTAAGGATATAAAAGATTGAAATAATAAAAGTTTAGGGGTTTTTTATTTGAAATTTTTTACAAATTTTCGTTTATTTTTTTTCTCCTTTGTTTTTTTGTAAATCCTTTAAGACTCGAATAAAAATAAATAAGAATTTAAAGTAACTTTAAGACAATAAGACATATAATTATTGCATATTGTATATTTTCCATTAAATTCAACTCAAACAAATGTAAAATAAATTTAAGTAAGAATCGATTGCGAGATATTTTGAAAGTTAACTTAAGAGAATACTAAAGATTGTGCCTTTTAAATTTAAACGATACGCATAACAAAAGATTATGATGAAATTTTTAAATTTAGCAGATAAAAAACTGAAGTGATGACAGAAATTTTTTCAGATACAATGTGTTTAAAAATTGAAATTTCGCGGCTTCTAAGAATGCAGAGTAACAAATCATATTTTCTTTTAAATTTAAAAATTAAATTGCATTTTTTAAGTGGTTTTTAACAAATCATATTTTCTTTTAAATTTAAAAATTAAATTGCATTTTTTAAGTGGTTTTTAAATTTTGAATGTCTCAAATAAGAAATTTAAGACATGTTAAATGTTATATACGTAATTACGTAAGTATAGAGGTTAAGAAATTGAATATTAAGTTTTGAATTTTAAAAATTGAATAGAAATAAATACCATATTTAGTATAATTTACAATTTATTTTATTTTAAGATAAATATTTTTAACATTTTAAAACTCAAAGCTGTTTCTTTCTTTTTTTTTTTTTGGTAGACATCTGTCAAATTTCACAAGATTTTAAATTTCATTTATACCTAATTGATTTTTTCCTTTTTAACTATTAATAAATGTATCATGTCGTGTCTGGTAGAGTCAAAAACCCAATAAAAGAAAAATAAAATCATGATAATTTTTCCAATCTTATAGAATATTTCTTTTTGATTTTTCTTGAATACTGATTTTGACAAAAAAAACAAGGAGAACTGGTGTAGCCTATTTTGCGGGTGTTTGAAAACTGAATGTAAAATATTTTCTTGTATTTCTTATAAAAATCATCAATTGGATTTTTCAAAGTGATCTATAAAAACATTAGGAAATTTAAAGTATAATTGGTTAAGGACAAAGTAGGAGAATTTAAAAAAAAGGCGATTTTTCATATTAATTGATTATATAAAAAATAGCACTGTTTTGTCACTACCATTCCCTATTTTTAGTAAATTTATTACCAGAAGTTTTAATAATAATAGGTATTCTGTAAAGGTATAATAATTGATCCTTAAAATAAATGTTAAATTATAGTTTTTTATGGAATAGTATAATACGGCTGAAAATTTTTTTTTTAAAATCACAATTTTTTTAGAAAATTCAGTATTGATTTTTTTTGTTCTTGTTCGCTCAGCTCAGCTTGATTCTTCATAACCGACAAAACCCATTTTATAACCTAAAATACAAAACGATATACCTAACGATAAAGTTTAAACATTCTCAGGTTAATGTTACTAGAATGCCCTATACACCCTTCGCTGGCATAAATATAAAACATAGTATGAATGAAAGAGAAATCAGAAATATTAAGAATATTTTTATTTTTAACGTCAACATCGCAATTGGCTAGAACATTTTTACCTATATTTTTGGTCTTCTAATATGCGTTTAACTTAAAAAAAATTAAGATACTATCGACACCGGTTTGAGAAGGCTTAATTGAGAAAAATACTATACATCCAGATTTTGATGACATATTTTGCTCTTATTGACATATTTTCTAGAAATTATTTGTTTGAAAATTTTAAAATGTTTTCTTCTTTCTTGAAAAAAGATTTTAAGATATTATAAGAATTTTTTTAATCAAAATAATATAAAATTATTAAAATGTTCCCTATGTTCATTATTTAACTTTTTAGTATTATGTGAAAAAACAAATAACAGTAAAAATGTTAAATCCTAACACAAACCGAAAAAAAAGTGAAAGGATGAAATTTTTTCAATTAAAATATCCTTTTTGTTATAAATTTATATGTCATTTTTTATCGATTTTTATTTCATATGGGTTCATGTTATATAGAATTCAAATATTTATATTGTATTTTTATTGATTATTAGAAAAAGTACTAAGAGTAACAATAAAACAAAATTGTTATCTTATGAATTAATAGTAGTAGGATAATAGATAAATGGAAAACAAAAATAGTTTAATATCAAATTAATTGAAAATAAAATTTTTGACAATTTCTATAAAATCAAATATCAAAAAAACTTTTAATTTTGGAAAGTATGTCAAGAGAGCAATAAATTATAAAAAAAAAAATTGAACTCCAATAGTATAGGGAGGGATGTTTTGAGATTTAAAAAAAGTTTTTAAATTATGTGGAATAAAAAAAAATCCATATTATATTGTATTTATTGATTCTTAGACTCAATAGTCCTCTAAACTCTGAATTAGTCCTTTTCTAATATAAAAATGTTTATTTTTAAGCTTTGAATAGTCCTTTTTCTTAATTATTAGTTGATGTATATATATTTAATCGGCTTATTTTTCTACATATAAATATATTTAATCCTTTTTAACCTTCCGTCCGTCCACAATTTTTAAAACTTTGTTCGTCTATTGGGGTCTAAAACAACCCAAGTCAATAAATAACGTTTGAATAAGAGAAAAATTATTCTAGAATAATAATAATATTTTCTTTTTAATAAGAATAAAATAATTTATTATATGAAATTCAAAAAAACGTAGAAGAAAATATTCAAAAGTAATAAAAAATGTTTAAAATAAGAATTAAAATTCTAAACTGAATCAAAAATATGTTTTAGCAAAACTGAATGACTAAACATGCTTTTTGTAAAATTGCTTGATAAAACATGTCTTTATTAGTATGGCCAAATTTTGATCCCATAAAACGGATTATGTCAGTTTTATATAAGAATTTTGTAACGATTTGATATATCTGTAATTTTTGTCACAAAATGGACCCTCATGAAGAAATCAAGTTATTTTTACAAAATTAGAAACATTAGAGAGAGCATTCCTGGAACAAGAAATATTTCCAACTATTTTTTATAACTTATTTTTTTAATTTTTAGTGGTCAAATAGACCAAAGATGACGGACGAAAGGTTAAGAAAAAGTACTGAATCGATTTTCATGAAATAACAACGACAAGAAAGATTTTTCATTTATGAAATTTTAATTTTTTGTACATCCTGTAATAAAATAAACCCACAAATAAATAGTAAATGTAAATTTCCAATAAATAAAAGGTCCAAGAAATAAATGGTTATAAGGATTTGACAATTTTTTTTAATATTTCGTACAAAATGGGCCTAAAAATTCCATAAGTTTACATCATTTAGTAGAAAAAAATATTGATAACATTTAAAGTTTTCCATTCGTAAATATGCATTTGAGAACATGTCTATGATTTCTGTTAATTTTTCTTTGAAAAGGATTAGAAAAAAGTTTAAAATTTTGAGTTGAAAACTGAAATATCCCCAAAATTTCATTTTGTATTAAAATTTGGTATATTTCATTGAATATTTTATAACAAAAACTTATAATGAAAACAGACACCTAATCATAAATTGAATTTGTTAAAATGTTATAGTTGGTTTATTTGATTATAGTGAATAGTAATAATAATAGAATGATTCATTCTTCCTTTACTCAGAAATTCCAAGTTTCTAAATAGAAAATCAAAATCTATTTTCCTATTCCTACTCCCTGGTAAACATACTCCATTAGCAATTTGGAGCTTCACTCCAGGCGAGGTGGGTTTACTCAGTAAAAAACTAATTTCATACTAACGGGACGGTTTAGTGATTTTTCCCACGTTTCTTAAGAAAAAAGAAAAATATATAATTGCACTATCGGCCGATTCACTTTTTTGTTCGCAAAACTGATTGAATTTGCAAAAAATATGAAAATTAAGTTTAGTACTTCCTAATTTAATATTTGTTGTTATAAATGTAAAAGCACGAATGAATATTATATAAATTTTCTAAAAAAAAAATCAAAAATATGTACACACACTTTACGCAAATGTAAGCATATAATATGGTGTACTGGAAAGAATGCAAACTTTGAACATGAAAATTATTATGATCAAGATCTAATACTTGCGTTATTACAAAGATAGATTTTAGAATGTCAATACGAAAACAAATTTTCAAATTTAATGATGTTTGGTGAGTAATCTAAGATCTATTCGAAATTCGAGTCTATAGGACAACACTAGTTATTAACTAAATGCTAATATTGACTAGGTATATTTGAAAACTAAATATTCCCTACTTACAGGGACAAAAAAAATTGATATGAAAAGATTATTAGGTATATAATATAGAATCAACAGTTTAATCAGGGTAAATAACCTTAGTTGTAAAATTGAAAATTTTAGATAATAAAAGTAGAAATATTCAATTTAAAAAAAGGTATTAAATAATTGTTTGAAAAGACAAACTTCCTTTATCCTTTATATATCAATAAAAAATAATAAAATAAGTAAAATTATACCAGCACCGAAGCACAATTACATATATTATAAATTTCTTATACATTTTAAAATAAACCAAACTAAAAGAAAGAATTTTCTGCTCTATAAAATTTCATTAAGGGTTATACGAGTAGATTTTAAATAATTCCACAATTTATTTATTTTTTTGTTTGTTTTTTAAAAATATACAATACAAATTGTTATGGGAGCGTGTTTATAAAGTTAAAAAGAATGAAAAATTACTAAAAAAAAAAAAATTCTTAACCTTCGCATCAAAGTGGATGAAAGAAAAGTCAAACAAAACATTTATAAAACAAAGAAAAGATTTAATACCTTTTTATATATAATTTTAACATTTTTAGTTTTACTCGTAAATATTGTTGCGAAAATAAAAGACAATATCCTTGTGATTTATTTATTTTTTTTTTGTTTTTCAAACAAATATTAACTACCTATTATGAATCAAAGAATTTATTATACTAAAATTAAATGATTTTTAAGTGAACAACTATTCAAGTAATTAAAAAATCAGAAAAAATTGTATATTGTAATTCAAAGAATCAAAACAGAATAAAATTAGCTATCGTACAGCTATAAAGTTATATAGCTATATATTAACCTAGTTATAACCAACTTTTTTTAAATACAATAAAAATCGTTCCAACCATGCCAACGATAAACAACTATTCTTATACTTAGGTGACTCACTGTGCACACAATGTTCCTATACAGCAGGACGATTTTATTATGGTCAAGTACCCTGACTTCGGAGGAAAATTTTCATTAACTCTCTCAAAATTCTTCACCTTTGGTATTCCAATGTCAAATGTCAACGTCTTTTATAAGGAATCTGGAGTCTACCGCCTAAATCTGATTGGTAAGGATTTGGCCTGTTTGTCTATTATCTTATTTCCTGGAAAGTCTAAGTCAGTGGGATTTATTGGTCACCCCAAACGCATTCAGGCCTCTTCAACTTTTAGGGATTAACTTCTCATTGTGCAAACTTCTCATTTTTTTTATCATGCTTCTTCTCTTTTATCATGCGTTTTATCATGCTTCTTGCTTCTTTATTCCTCTTATTTATACAACCCTTTATTTTCAATTTTTGTAACGTACAATTTGTGAAAAAATTAAATGATCAGCTGTTCAAGTAAGAAATCTTTGTTAATGTTAATGACTCATGGGCATACTGTTTTAAATTATAATCTTTACAATTTGCACAATCAGACAATATTATTGAAAGCTAGTGAATATGTAAAAAATCTTTGTTTTACTCAAGTTTTTAGTATTTTAGAAAAAAATATTTCTTTTGGAATGATTTATGAAAATGAAATAAAATAATATTATTAATCGAATTGTTATTTTTATTCTTTACATAATCTATAAAACTACTATTTATCAAGATAACTATTCTCCTAGACTATAACGAGTTTAAATTAAGTATTCATCATCAATATTTATATTGTGTTAGAATCATAGTATTTGACTACCGGTGACCAAAAAAGGAGCTAAACAAGAAAAATATTTTTTATCTGAATATGATTCTAAAACGAGGTGATCATATGCCGTTTCCCGTTTAGTCCCAACATTTGATATTGGGGCGACTTACAAGAAGGACTACTTATAAATATTACTTAATAATAGTTGTATGTGAATCATTGAATTTGTACCAAATAGGTAACAATAACTTAGAATCAATAATTGATGTGGCAAACATTTATAGTGAAAAGGAATAATAAGAGCGATCAATGTGATTACCTAAAAAATAGGTTGAACTAACAAAATTGCAAAGGGTTCTAAAAAAAATCCAAATAATTGAACCATTATTAGAATTAAATTCAAAATTTATTGAAAATTTCCAAATATTTTAAAAGTTTTAAAAACTAATAGTTTTGACTACAAAATCCATCATGGTTAACAAACAAACATTACTTCAAAACATTGGATTAATTTTGTACTGGAAAAAAAATCCTTGAAAAATTACATTAAAACTATACCTAACAAATTATATTTTTAACGGATATAAACAAAATTGAACTTTACTTTTATTTAATTTGCAAAGATAAACATTTTGAAGAATAAATAAATCTGAACGTCCTTTTTTTTGGGGGGGCTTATCTATAAAAGCAAAAAATCTTGTTGATTCAACATAATCCTTAAAATTGATAATCCATTTATCGTACAAAAAAAAAAAAAAAATTTCAACTAAAATGTTAGCCACCTACAGTCGTAAAATGTATATAATTTCCACATAGGAATAATAAAGATACAATACAAATATACACATAATACATATACATGTACGCAGTACTGAAGGATAACTAAAACAGTTTCTGTTTTTCTTTTTTGTTTTTAACGTAATGTAAATGTTGTTATTGGTTAACTGTAATAAAATAATAATTATGGTATCGTATATACATAATATGTATATTAAAATAAACTGGAAGGCTATAAAAGTTTGAATATTATAATACTAAAAAAAAATATATATATTTCAGATTTATTCAAGAAGTTGTTTCATATTTCTTTTGTTAACTAAATTTATATAATGAAAAATCGCAACATTAAGTAGAATGAAAAAAGTACATAGTAAATATATGACCTTCGATTTATGTCAAATGAATGCTGTTTATTGTTATAATTTAATAATTCGTTATATCCTTATACTGATCCTGATATGTTCCAAAACAAAAAATCGATACAAATTTCCTATGTTTCAATTTATAAGACAAGGCCATCAGTCTGTTTTAAAAATTTAATAATAAAATTTTTCGTTTTCTTGTTAAACGAGGAAGAGTGCAGTATAGGAGACTGTGTCAACTCTGGAATACCTGTATGAATATAATATATGCGTCTATTTCAATAAAACTTGATCATCTTTTACGAAATTTCAGCTGTTTTACTTAACTAACTATCGATATATATATTATATGTAAATTTTGGAGTTATATGACAGCTACTCGAATAAGTTGCTCCCAACTAACCACATTTTACAGAAATTATTGACATAAAATTTCATTATCTTTTACAAGGTTGCAGATGCCTAGCTCTAATATAAACTGAGTTATTTTCATTTAAGAAATAATAATAAAAGAAGTTGTATATGGCAGCTACCCCAACCTGTTGCACCAGGACCATCAAATTTTACAGAATTTATTGCCATAAAACTTAACTGGCTTTTGTGAGATTCCAGATATGCCTAGGTTCATTTAATTTCAAGAAGTGCATGTAATTAAACTTAAATATTGTTTTAGAAAATTTCAGATGCCCAGCTTTATATCCTCATAACCAAGTTATGAGAATATAAATTATAGTTATATAAAAAAGCAAGTTGTATCGCAGCTCTCTGAACATTCTGTTCTAGACCAACCAAATTTTACAGAAGTTGCTAGCATACAATCCAACATCTTTTCACAAAATTTCAGATACCTAGCTTCAATAGACACTGAATTATTTTTATATAAAAATAGAAGTCGTATGTTCGCTACTCGAATTCGGCGGAAGTTTTCCAAAAATCAACAAGAAAATAACAGAATTAATGACAGATGATAAAGATGATGATCTTTTGTTTTTAGTTTTACACAGTTTCAGAATAATTTTATATTTGTCATCGCGTTACCTCTTTAATTAGAATTTATAATATTACTCTAACTGTATATTTAAATAAAGATTTTTTCATTGAGATGACCATTTAGCGGATTTTCTATGTAAACAAAAATATTAATGGTTGCTTAATAAACGTAGAAAATTTGACATAATATAACTTCTTACTAGTTTTTTAAAAAAAATTTTATAGTAAAATTTTTTTTTTTTGGTCTCAGTTTCATTGAACTCGTCATTGATTTTTTTCATTTATTGTGTCCTTATATTACATATATTTTTATATTTTCATTTTAAATGTATGTATTTCTTTTTTTTTTGTTTTTAAGATTAAAAAAACATTTAAAAACATGTACACAAAAAAAAAATAAATATTATATAGCTAAATATTTTTTATATTTAAAAATTTTTAAACAAAAACAAAGAAAATATTTTTCATTTATTTTCAGTTTATTTTTAAGAATCTTTTAACGGGGGGAAAAAAAAACTTAACAAACAATGTAACAAAATGAAAGCCAAAAAAAAAAAGAAAAAAATAAAATATAAGTTTAAAACAAAAAAAAAGAAAAATAAAAACAAATAATAAAATATATTTTTTTCTTTTTTATAACGGAAAGTTATAACGGAACATGCGCATCTGTCACAAAATAACTAACTATTCTTTAAATTTATTTTTTTTATTTTATTTTATAGCTGTTAAAATGAAAAATAAAACTGAAAAAAAAAAATGGAATAAAAAATAACAATAATAACACACATAACTGTAATTGTTGTAGAAAAGAACAACTTTCAGCCAAATAAAATCTTGCTAAAAGAAAATTTATTTTCTAATGTATTGAAAATATACTGCTAAAGAAAATAAAAAAAATAAACAAAATAGTTAGAAATACACATATTTTTTATATTACTATATATTTAATGTGTGTTTGTATATGTGTGTTTTTGTATGCTTTAGTTTATACTAGTAACGGTAAACTATTATATTATAATATAATGTACATATAAACTATTTAATATAGTGATAATTATTTTAAAATGTGATGACATTTAGAATAAAATAAAGAATCAAATATCCTGTTGTAAAGAGCATAAAAGTACCCAAAATCTTAACAACTTATTTTTTGGTTGACAATAAAAAAAAAAATTAAAAGTGAATAAAAAAATAAAAGGAAATAGAAAACAAATGTAAATTTTTTTTTTATTTTGACAAAAAAAAAAAAATTAGGAAAAAATATTTTTGAAAATTCACGTTAAGACTACAGAGGAAAAACAAAAACCTAATATGGAGTGACAGAATAATTCTTGTAAGTTGTAACACAATGTAAAATAAAAAATAAAAAAAATAATATAACAAATATGGTACTAGAGATAAACAGAAAAAAAAAAAAAAAAAAATTCCATATTTGGGAATTAGAATTGAGTCTTTCACAGAGCAAAAATTACAAAAAGAACAAAGAAAGTTATTTTTTAAGAATTTATTCAGAAATGAAAAGCTAAATTTTGCAACTGTCACCTTTTTAGCACATTTCCAAAAAAATTTTGAAAAAATGTGCTTATTAGTTTCACTCTGTCCGTCCGTCCGTCCGTCCGTCTGTTTACAAAACTTCTACACCGTTAAAGATAGAGAAAAAAAATTTTAACCATGGGTAGATCTCATAAAAAAAATAATTTTGTGGAACAATTTTTTCATGTAGCCCCTCCCATTACGGAGCTACAGCCCCTCAAACTTTGAAAAAGCCCTATTTTTAAATGCATATATCTTATGTTCTACTTAAGATTTTTTCAATCTGAAAACGTCATTCGACAGGTATTTCTTTTATCTTTGTAAATTAATATGAAAATTGTACAATATTTTTAAATTTAGTATTTAAATTTACCGTTATGTGAAAACCAAATTTTGCATGATTTTTCTACTTTCATAACTCCGGCATGCTTTTAGATAGAGCCTTGAAATTTTGAGGCAAGAAATAACTTTTAGAATTAGTATAAGTTTGCTCAGAAAATTTTTTTGGAACACCCCCTGTTTATGAGCTATTAGGGCTTAAAAATTGAAAATTTGCTATTTTTAAACACCTGTAACTTAGGAACCTGTACACATTTTACTTCTACAAGATATAAAAATTAAAGCTACAGTAATATATTTTTACGTGTGTTAAAGGTTTATTTAAGTTGTAAAGGGTTCCAAAGTTGCAGCTCTTAAAAATTGCGAAAAAGCCCCATTTTCAGACGTATATATCTCAGGCTTTGCGTAATAGTTTTGCAATCTAAAACCGCCAGAAGATCGAAAATTTTATTATCTATATAAAACAATATCAAAATTATGTAATATTTTGTAATTTACTATTTAAATTTACCGTTATGTGAAAACCATATTTTGCATGAAATTTCATTTTTCATAACTCCGGCACGCCTTTAGATAGGAACCTGAAATTTTGAGACAAGAAAGAATTTTTTGGTAGCACCCCCTCCTCTTTAAGAGTTATTACGCCTCAAAAATTGAAAATTTGGTGTTTTTAGACACCTGTAACTTAGGCACCTGTACAAATTTTTCTTCGGCAAGGCATGAAAATTAAAGGTTCAATAATATATTTTTACGTGTGTTAACGGCTTTCCTTAGTTATATAGGATTCCGGACTTACGGCCCCTCAAAATTTCAAAAATGTCCTATTTTCACATTTTTTTCTTATTACATGAAATTTTCAAATTTTTGTGTAAGTCACACTTCTAAACAGTTTGTATTAAGTTTTGGAAATGTGCGCTTTTAAAAACCGTTGGTTTACATTCTACCTTGTTTTTATTTTTTTCGTATATTTGATTTTAAATATATTTTTCTTAAATCTTTTATTAACCTTAAGATATCAGAGTGATAATAATTTTAAATCATTTAATTAACTTTAAGTTTTTATGTAGTTACCAATCTATATATTATGCATATTTTATTAGGTTCTTTACTTTTTCAATTTTTTAATAGTTCTGTCTCTCATTTATAAAAGGGGCAAATAGATTTATTGAATAAATTTAGATAATATATAATATGTCTAACTTTTTATAAATCAGTTTATTCCATCTCTTTTTAATGGCTAAATAAAATTTTATAAAATAATTTTATACTTTTTATAGTTCATCCAATTTAAAATTTACTTTTATTTTTAAAATAGAATACAATCTTAGGCTGTGGTTACACTTTCGGGGTGTTTTACATACGCGTTTAAGTGTGTTTTAATAAGCGCTTGTGAACTCAAAGTTCGTGGTCAATGAAAAAAATCAACAGGCGCAAATACGTTCAAAGACGTGTGTTTTTTCAGGGGTTAATTTTTGATTGTGTTTTAAAAGATAAAAGATATACATACAATGAAATTATAGTTAAGTGATATATTCATGTTAAGCGATAAGTATAGATTTAAAATACAACATATTTCACGAAAAGCATGAATTCTGTTCATTTCATAAAAAAAGTAGGGAGCCTCGGCGCCCTAGTGGGTAAGAGCATATAAAATACACTGTAAACACCGAGGGAGTGTGGGTTCGAATTCCCCCTTATGAGATGTACAGCCACACCTGAACAGGAAAGGCTGTTTCCTGTCCACATTTTAATGAGAAATGTATTTAAAAAAAAGAAAAAAAATTTGGTAAAGTTTCATATGATTTTTAAAAACCGATTTTACCAAGATAAGAAACGCTTTTACGGATATTGCAGAATGTCATCAGCTACTTTCGATTACAATTTCAATCTTTTTGTGCCATATATATGTATATATATAAATTACCGATTTCAATAGCGCTCCAATATCATCAGAAGAATGACTTTCTGTGATATTTACGTCAATAAAAATGTTTAAACAGTTTTTATAAGCTCTTTATATATAGAAACTAAAAATATTCAAAAACATATCTCAGAACTTCATAAGGTCTTTTATTTTGGAACTTTAAAAATTAACATATCCACGTCTATATCAATTCACTTTAATACTTGTCCACATTACGCTAAGTCCACATCGACATTATACTAAGCAAAATAATTGATTTAAAAAAGTGACCAGAATATTCGACATAGGTACATGTTGAAAAAAGGAAATTTAATTTCAGCTTTCACACAAGTGCGAAGTTTAAATTGCAAGCCCGTATACGAGTATATAAATTCATTTCCAATAACCACTAGTTAGAATTTGTATGTAAAGTTACTTGTAAAAGCATTTGATCATGCTTTTCATTTCACTCTGATCAATTCATCCTGATAGTATAACCGTAGCCTTAAAAAGGTTTACATCTATTGTATAGAATCGCTCTCCCTCTCCCTTTTACAAATGGACGACAGAGTTGCAGCTTATAAATGAATTTTTTTTGAAATTATTGATGTAAAACCAATTCATTAATTTTACAATTTCTGTAATCACGTTGTATACTATTGATTTAGTTACGAAGGGGGTACGAATTCTTAGATAATAAAATAAATAAATTTTTAAAGGAAAATGTCATAAAAATTAGGTGTAATATTAAATATAAAAAGTAGTTTTTAAAATTAAATTTAAAAGCCAACTTGTTAATCACAAATATTTATACAAAAAAAAAAAAAAAAAAACAAATAAAAGGTAAATAATAATAAAAATATTTTAACTTATTTTCTAACAACACTACTGCTCTATCATATCATTCTGAAATAAAATCTTTTCAAAAATTAGCCCCCAATTTATAAGATGATAAAATTTTAGAGAAAGCTTTTTTTTTTTATTAAAGAAAATTCATTCCTTAAGATTGAATACAAGACATAACGATGATATAATATATAATAATATGTATATATATATAATAAAAGAGCAATAATAATAAAAAAAAAAATAAAGGAATAAAACTATATCCTTTTTTTCGCAATAAATTTTTTAAATTATAATTTTGCTTTTTATAACTTCAGCAGCTAGAATTTTTTTGTTTTTCTTACGTTTTTTTTTTTTTTTTTTTTTCTATAATACCAAATTGAATCAATTAATATATGGTTGCATTCTGCGTTTTTTTTTTCTAAAGTAATTATTTAAAAAAATATAATAAGTAATAATATATTAATAATGTATAAGTATATATTTATTGTATGTATAATTTAAATTAAAAAATAAAGAAAATTGTATAAAAAAAAAAACTAGAAGCAATTTTTATTTAAAAAATAAATTTATTAACTTTTAAATAAATAATAAACAATTTCAAAAAACAAAAAAAGAAAATTTATTAGTGAGGTACAGAAACTTTTTTAAAATTAAAATAATGAATACAACAATTTATTTTCTTTTATAATAAATTTTATTTTTTCTTTAAGGGCCCAAACTAAATCAGAGCATACGGCGTATATTTTCTGTCAAAATATTTTTAAATGCTTGCATATGAGAGCATCCGAAATACGCGGTGTACTCTAACGTCCATCATTTAAAATTTAAAAACTGACAAAGCGTATAAAATTTTTGTTTCTTATTTTTTGTTACGTTGTCAAGGCAATGTTTTCAAAAATGAAAAAAGAAATAACAAAATTTAAAAATGCCAGTACAAATAAAAACTGTACGTGCGAATCAATTTCGGGATACGTCAACATTTCGACGTACTGGCGTATAAAAATTGTACGTCGTAAGATTTTATTTAGGTTAAGCCCTAACTAAACAATAAAATACAGAGATCGATAGAGATACGAGATATCAATGGAATAGATGCAAGATTCGGATATATAAGTTAAATTTGAAAGAAAAATTATCATGTACCTGTGTATGTATTGTGAACTTCATTTTCTATATAAGCATTCATTTAAAAAAAAAACTACTTCCGAATTTAAACTAAGTAATTCAGTAATTCAGTTATATATTATAAAAAAAAAATTTCAGTTCGGTTTACTTCGGTTTCCTGTATACTATCACCCTTTTTAAAAACATATTTGGGCACAAATCAGGTTGCAATTCCCGGTAATAGTCCAAAAGATAGTGACAAAAATGTCGCAAACGAAATTGTTGCGAAGAAGGATTTTCGATTCAAAATCAAAGTTATACACTTTCTAAAGAATATTTCAGCGATTTTAGAGTTGGACTCAAAATTAGGGTATTTTCCTTTTTTTCAAAATATTTTCAAATAAAGTCCGCTACATCTTATCCGGTGACATTTTTTCAATGGGATATTTTTGTCACGACATTATTGCTTTCGACCTTTTTACTTGTGACAACATGACCTCAAAATCTAAATGTTTAAAATGATCAGAGATTGAAAACAAAAGGGCTGTAGTACCAAATAAAGGGATGATCTATATAATGATGTCATCACAAAAAGGACTTTATGACCTAACGGTTCTAAACCTAAAAATATAAATGTATATTTGTGTATTTAAAAAAATAATTCTATTGGTAAATAAAGAGAAATAAGATTAATATTCCATTTTTAAAACACCATACATACAATATATATTAAATTCGGATTATAATGTTAAAAGTTATCAGATCCAAAAACTTTAACTGTCAATGGGTACATTAAATGAATTATGTATGTAAAAATATGCTTCAGTATCTAAATTCATATTCAAATAATATAATATGCAAAATATTAACTTTCATATAATTAAAACATAAGTTATAATTAAGTTAATGTGTACTGATTTTACTGATTTTGTCAATATTATTTATAGGCGTAACATAAATCTGGATAATAATATGCAGACTGATAAAAATCTCAAATTAATTTATAAAATTTATGATCATTTATTTGTATATGTACCCTTTTTAGAACATTCCCAAAAAAATTTTGAATAAATTTGCTTATTAGTTTCATTCTGTTCGTCCGTCTGTTTACAAAATTTCTTCACCGTTAAAGATTGAGAAAAAACATTTTAACCATGGGTAGGTCTCATAAAAAAGTTAATGTTGTAGAACTACTTTTTTATGAAGCCCCCTCCATTATAGAGCTATAGCCCCACAAACTTTAAAAAAGCCCTATTTTTAAATGCGTATATCTCATGTTCTGTTTAACATTTTTGCTATCTGAAAACGCCATTTGAGAGGAATTTTTTTACCTTTGTAAATCAATATCAAAATTGTAGAATTCTTTTAAATTTAGTATTTAAATTTACCTTTAAGTGAAAATGAAATTTTGACTGATTTTTCTACCTTCATAACTTGAATTTTGAGGAAAGAAAAAACTTTTAGAATTAGTATAAGTTTCCTCAGAAATTTTTCTTTTGACTACCCCCTGTTTCTGCGCTATTAGAGCTCAAAAATTGAAAATTTACTATTTTTAAATACCTGTAACTTAGGCACGTAACTTAGTACACATTTTTCTTCGGCAAGACATAATAATTAAAGCTCCAGTAATATATTTTTACTTGTGTTGACGGTTTCTTTTAATTGTATGTGGTTACGAAGTTACAGGTTCTTAAAATTACAAAAAAAGCAGATGTACAAAATTTTCAGATGTATATATCTCAGATTCTGTTTAGTAGTTTTGCAATCTAAAAACGGTAGAAGATCGGATATTTTCTTACCTCTATAAAACAATATGAAAATTATGCAATATTTTGTAATTTACTATATAAATTTACCGTTATGTGAAAACTAAATTTTGCAAGATATTTGTTTTTTCATAACTACGCCAGACTTTTGGATAAAAACTTAAAATTTTTAAACAAGAAAGAACTTATAGAATTAGTATAGGTTTCCTCAGAAATTTTTTTTGTGCCGCCCCTGGTTAAGAGCTATTAGAGCTCAAAAATTGAAAATATGCAATTTTTAGACACCTGTAACTTAGGCACCTGTACAAATTTTTCTTTGACAAGACATACAAATTAAAGCTTCAGTAATATATTTTTACGAGTGCTAATGAGTTTTCTTAGTTATATAGGGTTCCAGACTTACAGGCCTTCAAAATTGCAAATACGTCATATTTTCACATATTTTGTTATTATATGAAATTTTAAAATTTTGGTGCAAGTCACAATTCTAAACAGTTTGTATTTTCTTTTGGAAATATGCGCTTTTAAAAACCTTTGGTTTACATTCTGTCTTGTTTCATAATGCAAAGAATAAATATTCGGTTGAATTCTATCAATATATAATATTAAATAATTCTTTATCTTTAAAAAATTACTTAAAAAGAATCAAAGTCAATAATTTAATTCCTTTATATTTATGCACAATAAAAAAACATAATTCTGCTAATAAAAAGATTTTCAAATAAATTTCTTATCATTGTATCGAACAATAAGTAAGAGTATGATGGAAGGGGTCTCGGTGGCCTAGTGGGTAAAAGCGTATATAATATGCTGTAAACACCGAGGGAGTGTGGGTTCGAATCCCACACACGTCGAAAGAATTATTTCCGCTTACAACATGTACAGCCACGCCTGAAAAGGAAAGGCTGTGTAATTTACAGCGTATAAAATACGCTGTAAACACCGAAGGAGTGTGGGTTCGAATCCCACAGACGTCATAAGAGTTATTCCCCCTTACGACATGTACAGCCACGCCTGAAAAGGAAAGGATGTGTAATTTTCTTATTACATTTATGTGGCAGGAAAATGCTCTAAAAAAAAAGAAAAAAAAAAGTATGATGATTTTGTTTCTGTAGATTTATTTCAATCTAGACTAATTTGCGTTTATATTAATTAGACATAAGATAATAATTTCATTATAAGTCAAATACAATATTACAAAACTATACCGATTATATATTATTTAATATTAGAAACTAAAGGGGATATACCGATATCGGTTACTAAAGTATTTATTGATTGAATATAATATTATTACTTACTTTATAAAGTAATAGTATTGTCTTTATTTAGATTATAAATATTATTATATATTTACAGGGCCTACAGGATATTTGGTAGAAAATGGGAATTTGTTTTCAATTAAAAAGCAAATGCTATCTGTGCAATATTTAAACTTGAATTATCTTGGTTAATAAGTCACATGTTTAAACAGTCAGCCACATCCCTTGCTACACTTCACCCCAACCAATAAAAGTTAGTGAATGGAACAGTTTTATTGAAGTTTCATTCAATTGCATACTTTTAGGATACATCCTGTTTTAATCAGTTATAGTATTTTAATTAGTACTAGAAAATCCCCTGTGCAATTGCACAAATTCTATAGATTCAAAAACATTTACGTTATCATACTGACTCCCTTAATAAACTACCTAAAAGTTTCATTTTTACATCAGCACCATTAAAAAAAACGTTGAAATCACTTACTTACTTGTAATAGAAAAAAAACATAAAACAAATCTAAACACATAAAATTAAAAATGTTAGGTACAGTTTATTAATTTATTCTCGCCGTTTTTTCGTGGCGATAATTTTTGACAGTTTTTATAATTATTGAGAAAAAATGGTCCAAGCTAAAAACACATTCAGGGTAAAAGTTCGTGCCGATATCTCAAAAATTGTTTGAAACACATGTATAAAGTGCACAATAAAAACCGGCGAAAAACCAACCAACACCAACCGCTACGACATTTATTTTTTGTTACATTTAAAACACTCCCAATAATCGAAATAATTTTAATACTTGTTAAAATTTTACTCTCTATTTTTCTTTAGTTTTAAAAAAAAAATTTTATGTCGATGAAAAGTTGTTTTCGCCGCGAAATTACTTCAATTACCAAAACTACTTTCAAGTCTTTTGCGTTTATTTTTTTTTTTGCTTGAAAAAAATTAGCTGAATTTATTTTATTTAAATGTACTTTGGAAGAGGTCTTTGGTATATTTAATAAAAGATTCATGTCTCTGATAATGTAATTTCATAAATTTTCGGGGTCTTTTTTTTTGTGACGGTCGTTTTCGACAGCTTTTTAATTTAATGGTCTAATAATAAATTAGTACAAAATTATGAATCTTTTGTGAGAGAAGGCTTCTAAAATGATATTTTCTATGTTATTTTTTCTTTTTTTTTTAAGAAAAATATCTGTTTCTATAATATTTAGTAAGTTTCTGATTTCTGTTATGAAATATAATTAGCTAAGTCTGCCGAATTTTATATTAATAAAAAAAATTCAAATATTTTATGTTATATCAAAAATTCAGCTTAAAAAATCAAAATTCTAACCTAAATAAACAAAACTACTATAAAGTCTGTTGCGAAGCTTTTACCAGCTTTTATAATAGTGAAAACAAAATCAAAAATTAAATCGGCCTATTATTTTTTTCTTATAAATATAAGGCTTACTATAAACTTTGCTCTTTTCACTTTCAGGTCTTTTAATTTTATTAAGAGTATTTTTATTTTTTTCAAAACAAAGAGTCATTTGAAAACTGCCAACAGAAGAATAATAATTTATTTTTAATTTACCGCTGCGACCAGTTCATAATGGATGTGGCGGTCAAATTTAAAAATTAAAAATTTGCTTTAAATTTTGTGTCGAAAGTACTTTTTAAAAAGTAAACATTTGTGTCTCTGATAAGGCTTTTAGTCGAAGATTTATGTCTCTGATAATAAAATTTTAAATTATTAAATAAATATATAGAAATATCATCATTGCCAGTTTAGTTTACATTCAGTGTGAGTGTTTTATTATAGATATAAAATATATTTTTTTACATGTTGGCAAGGTCTTATCATTATATTGTGTACATTATCAGAAATTCAATCATTAATTTCAGGTATTATAATCTGATCTGATTAATAAATCTTATTTTTTTCCATGGCTAACAATATTATTAATGGTCTAGTACAAAATTATGAATCTTTTGTGAGAGAAGGCTTCTAAAATGATATTTTCTATGTTATTTTTTTCTTTTTTTTTTAAGAAAAATATCTGTTTCTATAATATTTAGTAAGTTTCTGACTTTTGTTATGAAATATAATTATTTAAGTCAGTCGAATTTTACATTAATAAAAAAATTTCGAATATTTTATGTTATACCAGTTCTACCGAAAATTTAGCTTAAAAATCTAAATTTCAACCTAAATAAACAAAACTATTTTAAAGTACGTTACGAAGCTTTCACCAGCTTTTATACTAATGAAAACAAAATCAAGAATAAAATCGGCCTATTATTTTTTTCTTATAAATATGAGGTTTACTATAAACTTTGCTCACTCTCACTTTTCACTTTCAGGCGTTTTAATTTTATTAAGAGTACCTATTTTTATTTTTTTTTTTTCCAAAACAAAGATTGAAAATGCCAACAGAAGATTAATAATTTATTTTTAATTTACCGCTGCGACCAGTTCATAATGGACGTAGCGGTCAAATTTAAAAATTAAAAATTTGCTGAATTTATTTTGATTGAAAATGTGTTTTTAAGTATGTACTTTTCCTTTTTTGACTGTTCTCACTTTTAATGAAGGGGTTGTGTCTCTGATAATACTTCTAGCGGAAAATTTGGTCACTAATAATATTTACTAAATTTATTTATATATTTAATGAACGGTTTGTGTCTCTTGATAATACTTTGAGTCAAAAATTTGTGTCTCTGGTAATAAAATTTTAAATTATTAAATAAATATACAAAAATATCATCATTGCAGTTTAGTTTACATTCAGTGTGAATGTTTTATTATAGATATAAAATATATTTTTTTACATGTTGGCAAGGTCTCGCCAACATCTTGTGTATTATATTATAGATTCCTATTTTTTTTTTTAAAGTAAATATAACAAAAATTTGATATCGTTAGTGTGGTAAAGAAAAATTAATGGTTATTTTTTTAATCTCAGTTGTGGTTAATAGTAAAAATATTTAACAGAAATATTTATATTTTCACAAATGTATAGTTCAGAAAGAATTCATCTCATTTTACTTTATATTTGTGTTTTTTTTTTTTTTGTTGTGAAAGAAAATGATCTAAAAAAATGAACAATAATGAAGAGATAATAAATTTATCTTCAGACAATGCAACATAACCAGAAAATATTATATTTATTCCTTTAGTATATATTTGATATAAGTATATACTCGTACATATTGAAAATACAATAAAAGAAACAGAAAAAAAGTTAGACAAAAGAATGAAAAATGCTATGTAATTTTAGAATATTTTTTTTTTTAAATTAAAAAGAATTGAAGGAAAAATAAAACCTATGCACTAATACGGAAAAGTTGAATAATTTTGATCGACTTTAAAAAGTTAAGAAAGAAAAATAAAACTATGCACTATAATACGGGAAAATCTAAAGAATATTTTTTATTTCTTTTCTTTCATTTTCTTTCTCATTCAGTTCGGATCCAGTATTCTGATCCGAATTTTAAAAGAAAAATAAGCCTCCTAATGAATATTTTAAAAGTAAAATAAAAGTTTGACATATATTATTACAGATGATATGGGTAACAAATATTTATTCATTTTATTTCTTTATTTTGTATCTTATAAATTATGCAGTAAAATTTCGATAGGTTATTATTATATAGTTTGATGTATATTTGAAAAAAAAATTCTTTTTAAAGACATCATTTTATAATGTATGAATACCTAATATTTTCTTTATATCCATTTTTTCATATTCAGTTTTTTTTTTTTTTATATTCTTCTCGTATTTTGGTTTATTGTTTTGTTTTTTTTTTTTTTTAGCTATTATTAGTTACCTTTTTATTTTGTTAAATTTTCATAGAATTCTTTCTGATTTATATTTATGATCAATTTAATTGAATAGAATCAAATTGTATTAAATTATCTATTACTTTTTGTAAGACATTTTGAACATAATGAAAATGATGTGTTGAAAACAAAATTAAATTATTAACAGAAAAGGTTTTATATTAACTTGATAAATTTTAAATTAATGGAAATATTAGAATATGGAATACATAAATAGGTACTATAGATTGTTTTTGTAATTTTCTTCTTTGAATTAAAAATAATAAAAGGTATTTATCAAAAGGTGTGTAAAGAAAATTGTAATGAACAATAATTTTGCCTGTATACGTTTCTTAAAATGTCATCAGAAGTTTTCTCTTGTCATCACAAGCTAAAATGGTTTTTAGAATTTTGATTTTTACAAGTACGAAAAAATTGCTGTATTCCAACTTTCTCTTGAATAATTGAATTCTAAAAAGTGGCCGCAAAATTTAAGGAAAACATTTTGAAAATTAGTTTTTTTTTTTTTGAAGCTAATTATAAGTATTACACTTTCTAATATGTCTTTGCTCAGCAATCGGAGTTGGCTCAATTTTCTTAGTTGGCCTACATTTAGTTTGTATCAGAGGTGACGTATTTTCATTATTTTATTTCGTAAAAATTTGATCTAAAGATTTTATGAAATTAAACTTTCAATTTATTCCTTATCCGGAAACAGTATTTTTGAGAAAATCTGTTGGTATAAGTGGTATGTCCTTTTTCATATGAAAATTTTCTTATACAAAAGAACTCGATGAGAGTACAACTTAGATAAATAAAATATATTATCTATCCATCTATTAAATTGTAGAAAAGTTGTAAATACATTGGATTGTGAAAAAGATTCGAAAACATATTCGTCATTTATAAAAAAAATGATTAGAACAACAAAGAATCAAAAAAGTTCTGACTTAGATTAAAAAAATTTAGCGAATATATTTTGTGTTAAATCAGAAAATTTTTATATTACTTTAAAATTTTGAGTAGACTAAACAACCAACGGTAGAACTTCACATATGAAGTAATAATCGAAAGTTCCAAAGTTTAAAAATATTTTAATGTACAGTTGAAGCTAAAATTGTGGTAAATTTTTATGATTTTTCCTACCACGAAAAGTTGTTTGATTTTTAAATTTAGTTTTAAGTTGAACTTTTCCATTTCAGATGTAGTTGCGGTACAAGTATTAAATTATATTATTATATTTTATATAATATTTTGACCTGGCCGAAGTTTGAACTCAAGATTTTGCACTTGAAAGAATGTAGTCTTGCAGACTACACCGTTGGTCACTTTCACAAGTTGTTATCTTCAAGTTTTCTTCATATCACAAAAAAAATTATAGAGCTAATACTAAAATACTTAAAATCAATTTGCGAGTTGAATGCAATAATTTATGAAAATTCTATCTTTGAACACACAACAACAATATTTTTTGCTAACCACAATACTCAAACACCCGAATTTCTAAAGTTTATTTTAAAAGAACATTATTAACATAATGTAGGGCCACATGTTTAAAAATTAACTTTCAATTGGAAAGAAATATTAGCATTATACAATTTTAAATACCGAAGTAAAGAAAAACATTATATTAGATGAGATCAGTAACAGGATTTAATAAATATCCTGTTACTAATTTAAATTTTCAAGGTTTTCTTGTAACAAGGCATTTTTATGTAATCTATAAAAGTATCTTTTTTTTTTATTTAGAAATTTCTCATTTCATAAAAATATAAATATTATTATTATTTTGAAACACATACTTACATATTATTACGAATAAAATTCAATGAATTTTAACAAATTAATAAAAAATATGAATGTAGATTCCATTAAGAAAAATTCATAATTTTTATAGATAAATTCTAGAAAAAAAGATGTAGGTATTATAATTTAAGGATTTCAATTTTTGTATAAAATACTGGATATTATAAGACTCTCATGGATTGCATTGAATTTTTTTCAAGAGAAAATATTTAAAGAAGTAAATAATATATATTATAATTATTATGTACTTATGCATATACATATAAAGTTATAAAATTTTCACCGCTTAAGGGAACAAGGATTCAATACAATTTTTATAAATTACACAACATGAGACGACAATATAATATTAGTATCAATAACGGTATTTTATTATAATTATCCTTTTAAACATAAATTTTGTATTTTCATAAAATGTTTGCGTCATTTTTACTGTTACTTTTATAAATTTTTATATTAAAAAATTAATATTTACTTATATTTTCTTTTTCTGTTTAATAATAATATTATTTTTGAAATTACAATTTTTTTTTTTTTTTTTTATATTTACCTAAAAAGGGGTTTTAATTAAGACTGGATTTATTTTGTTTGAGAATTTTTAATAAAAAGTGTCATAGGATTCAACTTTGTCATTTAAATGTAATAATAAAGTTAAGAGAGTTAAAAAATAAATATTTTTTTTTTTAATTTATTAATTGAAATAAATGGAAAGTTCAAGGCATTATAAAGAAATGTCAAAAAATTGGTTAAGTATAAGTTGTAAATTTGATTAAAACCTATTAAAATTAATTTTGATGTAGTCAATTGTAATATAAAGTAGATAATATGGGTATAGGGGTGAGCAAGAATGTGCTTTATAAATTTTAATTTAGATTTTTTTTTTATAATATTATAAATTATGATTGAAGCGAACTTTGAATATGCCTTGCTCATGCCGAAATACCGAAATCAATATATACAAAATGATCTGAGAATTGAGAAATAAAATTTTTAAAAAAGTGTTCATATTATAATTTTTTTTTTGATACACGTTGACGTCTTTGATAATTTTTAATTTCCTAATTTCAGTTTCATTTTAATCGTTGCTATGGTTTTACAAAATTTATAAAAATGGTTGTCATGCGGTTTTACAAAAAATAGTTGAGGAGGAGCATAAATAAATTCATGTTCAAATTGAAATTAATGTTTTATAGGATTTAAGATCGATTATCATTAGAAAGGCACGTGGTGACCCCGTGGCTTATGTGGCTACATTTGCTGACGATACTGCAATAATGGCAGTAGCATTCAATATTGCCGAGGCTACAGATAAATTACAAAAAGCAAGGGAGCTTTTTCTGAACCAAAAAATGGAAAATTAAGCTTAATGAACTTAAATCTGTCCAAGTAAATTTTACCAATAAAATCGTACAAAATCGCCCAGCCGTAAATTTAAATGGAGTAGATATATATTTCAAGAAAACAAGGTAAAATACCTAGGAATGACATAGATGTCAAGCTGAGATGAAAAGAGCATGAAAAGAGCAAGAAGAAAAAAGTCGAATTAGAATCGAAATACAGACAAATTTATTGGCTCCTAGGTCAAAATTCTAAATTTGCCAATATAATATAAAATTTTGTTATGTAACCAAATAATGTAGCCTATTTTGTTGTACGGCATACAGCAATGGGATTGCGCCAAACAAACAAATATTCAGAGCATTCAATTTTTCCAAAATAAAATTGTACGTAATATGGTTGGTACTCCTTGTTACGTACGAAATTGCAATTTACATAGGGATCTAGAAATACTCACTGTAAGCGAAGAAATAAAAAAATATGCACTAAAACATAAAATCAGCTTAGAATGGCAAATAAATATAGAGTCCTACAAAATTCCTACATTGTAAAATGCCATTAGAGATCAGCAATTCTAGTAGATTTATAAGAGTTAATGCAAAATTAATGGTTAAGTCTTTCAGACCAATTTTACTATTTCAAGGCTGGGCTGGTATTTTTTTAGTGAGTTAAGGTCTTATATAACTGTATTGCGTACAGTATCTTTCGACGATTCTTACCATCCTTACCCAAACGAAAAAAAAAAAAATTTATATAATATGCATTTTTTTATAACGTATATATTCACACTATTCTGGTGATGATGTGGTGACAATTTTACCGGTATAGATTTGCTAGCAAAAGTAAAATATCGTTCAGAGCCATGTTTTAAATCCCGGTACGGTATTAGTATGGCGTTCTAGGTTCATGGCGTTCTAGGTTCATGGCGTTCTAGGTGAATATGTTTATTAGAAACACATATCAAACACACGTAACGTCATTGTTACGGTTTCGCTATCAGCCGTTATAGTGTGAATCGACCTTTATACTAACTCATATATGTAAGACTATGTGTACTTTGTAATATTATAATGAATCATATTGGTTTAGATTTTTACTAAAATATATTTTTTTAAAATAAATTATACAATAGCTTTCGAATATTATTTCTGTACCTCACCATTTTTTTTTTTTTGTAATATAGTTGAATGTAGTTTTATTTTAAAAGCAAATTAATTAAAAATTAAATAATAATAATTAATATAACAAACATTCATTTCAATATTTTTAGAAAATAAAAGAAAATAACAACATAACCAAACAAAAAAAAAAAAACCTAAAAATAGAAAAAAAAAAAGATTTTATTAAAAAAAATTATTTTGTGTTTAAAAAATGTGTTGGTTTTTTTTTTTTTATAAAAAAAAAATTAAAAAACGACCTGCAAACTGTGTGGTACTGATTTATTACGATGTTCATTTCCTAATTTTGATTGTTGTCGAATAAAACTTCGACATGATTTTGTTTTAAAACTATATTCAAGACCATCAATATCATCATCATTATCAATAAATTTTGCACTATCTGGGCTTAATGTATTATTATAATTATTAATATTATTACGATTAAAATATTGTTGATGTTGTTCTTGTTGTTCCTGTTTTTGTTGTGATGTTTGATAATTAATAAAATTATTAAAATTATTTTTATAATGACTATTGCTATTTGATAAATAATAATTATATGTTTGATTTTCATATAAATTATTTGAATTTATATTAATCATATTATTATGACTGGTAGCATTACGTATTCCATTACCACGATTTAATTTAATTGAATTATTTTTATTATTTATATCATCGTTATCATTAAAATTATTAATATTAATTGAATTTGTATTATCAAAACTTTTACTATTATTATTATCGTTAATTGTACCGATATGAAATAAAGAAATATTATTATTATTTTTTAATGGATCTATTAAATTTGAAACGTTTTTATCGGTAGCAGAAGCAATGACATCTGAAGCAGTAATAGCATTATCATTACTATTATTTATTAAATCAGTAACATTAGTATTAGCTGTAACATTATTAATGTTATTAGCAGCTGTATTATCGTCAACAATTAAATTATCCGATGATATTATTCCAGTAATAACAGTAGCCGTAGATGGTGTTAAAATATTATTAGATGAAATATTAATAGCATTATTATTATATATTTGATTAGCGGGAGTAGAAGCAGCAGATGCAGATGTAGATGAAGCGGCGGCGGCAGCTGCGGCTGCAGTTGCAGTTGCAGTTTGAGCTTGCTTAATATTATTTAATATTGTTATATCATTTATTGTCTTTGATGTAATAATAGGAGTAGTAACAATTAAAGTTGGACTAGTTATTGGACTATTATCTATTAAATTATTTGTTTGAGCAAAATCATGTAATGAATTATTTTTTTTTATTTTTTTATTAATAGGATTATTTAAAAATAAATTACTACCAACACTACCATCACCATCACTACTCATTAATATAATATTGTCATTATTTAAACTATTTGATAATTTTAATTTTTCAGTTGAAATATTTATTTTCACCTTATCATTAAATTGTTGGCTAAGTTTTTTAAAACTTTCACCACCGGCTGTTGATGGTGTTGTTGATATTTGATTTGATTGTTGAAATTGTACAGTTGCTGTTGTTGGTACACCATCATCAGATTCTGGTGATAATAATATATTAGTATTAGGTGTTCCAGTTGTTTGTTGTATTGTTGGATTTGTTGTTGCAGTAGTTGTTGTTGTTGTAGTTGTCGTTGTTGTTGCATTATTAATATAATTATTTGTAATTGGATTTGATAAAGCAGTTGGTGTAATTGGTGTTTGAATTTGTTGATGTTGAAATGAATTTGATAAATGATGATCATGTCGATTATTAAGTATTGCATCAATTTCATTTTTAATAAAATTTCTATCATCATTTTCATCATCATTATCACTATTATCACTACCAGTTGTATCAAATTTATCATCAAAACCAGTTAAAATTAATGGTACACTTGAGCTATCATCTCGATCTCCACATTTGCTCATTATATATAATATTTATTAAAATATTTTACTTGTTTATATAAAAAAAATTTTATTTTCTTTATTTCTTATTTTATTTTATTTATTTATTTTTTTTTTTGTTTGTGCGTAAATTTATTAATTTTAAATTAAATTATTTAAAATTTTTCTTATTAAATTATTTTAATTTTTTAGATTTATTTGTATTAATTAAGTCTTACTTTTTTCACGTAAAAATTTATTAATAGTATTTAATTTATTTATTTTTAATAAAATATAATAATTTTGTTTTTTTTATATTAATTTTTTATATTAATACACAATTTATGTAACATTAATAAATATATTAATTATTAATTATAATAAATCCACAATAATTATTTTATATTAATAAAATATAATTTATAAAATGAATCAGAAGAAAATTCAATTCAATTGTTATAGTGTAGGCTTCAATTTGGTTGATTGTTGTTGAATATCATATATAATTAATTTATAATTAATATATTATTTTAATTTTAAATTCAATTTATTGAATTAACTATAAAATTTTTTTTTAATTATTAATAAAAATAAAAAAAACCTCAACTTGTTTTTTTTTTTTTTATATAAATATTAAAATTACAAATATTTTGTTTTTTTTTTAATTAATATAAGCGTATTATTATTTTATTTTTTGTATTAATAATAATTATTGATATTAATAATAATAATTTTCATTTTATTTTATTTATATTTTTTTTAAATTTTTAATTATATTTAATCTTAATTAGTAGTATAGAATTTTCATTAGCAAACAATGGTTTTTTTTTGTGTTTTAATATTTTAAAGCACTTTTAAAAATCTGTAGAAAAAATTATTAACATTTTTTAAAATATATTATAAAATTTGTTATAGGTGTGACTTTTCGGTAATTAAAAATGTTAAATTGTTTTTTTTTTCTGTAATTATTTTGGTTTTCCTGTAAAAAAAAAAAAAAAAAAAAGTTGATTCTTTGTAACAACAAAAAACAGTTGATTTCGATATCTTGTTCTTTCAGATTCTGATGACATAATTTTAAATATCAAAACAAATATTATACAAATATTGAAGATACTTTTATCTAATTTAACAATTTTTTCAATGTTAGATTTAATTTATAATCAAAATATAATGTTTTATTAAATAAAAATAATATTAATATACCGATTCATTTATTTCAAATGAAAATACAACAATTATTACGAAATCTCATTTTAAAAAATATTCTTTTTAGAAAATTCACTTTTTCAAAAATTTTCTTGTTCTAAATGTCCTTTTATTTAAAATCTTCTTTTTCTTAAATTTTTCTTTTCAAAATCTCCTTTATTGTGCTACATATTATGTTTTGAAATAGTAAAGAATTGAAAGAAAAGCAAAATCCCAAAATCAAACCCAAAATAAAAAAATCCGAGAAAAAATAGTTCTTAATAAAATAACATGTATTTAAAATAGTGGAGGTTGCCGCGCCAAAGCTTCGCCAAAAATATTATTAAAGCCTGGTTTTGAAACCAATTATAAAATCCTTCTTAATTATTTTTTTGCATACATATTTTAACAACAAAGCATTCAAAATGGTGGGGGCTGCTGCTCCCACACCTTCGCTAAAAAAATTGTTGGAACCCTGCTTTTGTAACAAACTCTAAAATCCCTCCTAATTAGTTTTTTTTACACACATATCTCAACTACGAAGCTTTGAAAATAGTGGAGGTTGTCACCCCAAATGTCCGATAAACAAAATATTTTGTACTATAAATAACAGATGCGAAAAAATAATACATTAAACTGTAAAATATACAAAAAAAAAAAAAAATGGGTTTTATGAATGCTCTGAAGATCAAAATAGTGGGAAATTACTTTTTTATATAATATATCATAGATGGGATATGTGTTCCGAGGTATCGAATTCGAAAAATATGCTTATAAAACTTAAAAGAAGCTAAAATAGTCAAAGTGGTTTGCAATATGTGGAAAAATTTGATAACACTGGTGTTAATGGTGTTATGACACTTACTTTTCTTCCATTTATTTAAGTTTTCGCGCAGTATCACACTAATGTCAAAATAATAAAGAAAAAATATTTGAATTGTTTATTTTTTGATTGGTCGGTTGTAATAAAATGAATAAAAATAAAACTATTTTGGAATGGAAAGACGTTGTATGGTTGAAAATTGTTGAAAATATTAATAAACAATTTCAGTTGATATAAGTTATAACCAAGTCACAACATTTTTTTTTATCAAAAAAAAGTAAATGAAAGTCAAAAAAAGTAAGAAATGTCAAAATAAGTACACGAAAAAGAATGTTTTCTACATTCTTTTTCGTGTATTAAACAGTAGTAGAAAACATTCTTTTTCGTGTATTTATTTTGACATTTCAAAAAAAGTTTCTAAAAACTTAATTTCACGAAAAAGTACACGAATTGAATATAAAATTTATATATCTAACTCTTTCACACTTACGCAGAATTTTCATATGATATTTTGTTTTTTTTTATTCAATTCTATAAAGTTTAAGATTAAGGGGAAAAAAAAGTAAGTCTCATAAGAAAGGACTAAATAAGTATAATATTATTTTATTTTTGGAAAAGTTATAATTAGTTTTTCTGGTATTTTCACTATTAAAATACCGTATATGTACTCATTTTCTAAGTATAGGGCTAACAGTTTTTATTACTTTTCATTGCAAACGAGGAAATCCTAATAAAGTCTCTTAAAGTTAAAATAATTTATTATTCCGTGTTACTTTTTTTTTTACAACAACTAGACACTAAAGCATTATTTTCCCTTTACAATCGTTACTTTAATATTAACAACATATAATAAAATATTGTAAAGAGCTGAAGCTTTGTTTGAGAATATATTGTGTTAGCAGTTACAGACTTTCATCCCATTGTATTGGCAAAAGAGGGAGGTGAATTTAGTCAGTAAGAATTTGACCCTACCAAGGATTGTATTCTTGGTGTCTTTAAAAAAATTCCCATCTTTTTTAGGGGGAAAAAAATTCAAAACGAAATTTCTGTTATTGATGAGCATTTTATTTTTTATATAAACTTTTTTTCCTGTTTTCTTTTTTTTGTATATAAAAGAATTTTCTTGTTAAAAATTCACATAAACTGTGAAAAATATTTAAAAAATTTGTTCTGTTATCTGTTAGTGGTGGTGGTGGTTTTTTTTTTTTTTTGTGTAAATATTTAAAACAATAGAAAATATTTTATACAAAATATTAATGTTAAAAAATTGATGCTGAATAAATATGACAAAAAAAAATATTGATTAAAACTTTAATGGAATCCTTGTAAAAATCGCAAATATTATAATATAAAGTATATATTTTAATAATTATGAAAAAAAGCAATTATTTTAATTGCCATATTTTTATATCTATATATAAAGTATATGTATTATATTAGCATACAAGGATATTCACGAGAAAACTGCATAACTTAAGAGAATTTAAGAGGAAGGTTCAAATAATCAGAAAATAAGGGAATGGGGAGCTATTTAAGGGAAGTGTTATTGAGATAACAGTGATTAAAGATTTAAAAGTCTCAAAAAGACATTGTTTAGATTTTATTTAGAATTTCATTTCTAATGGAATGTCAAGAAAGTTTTAGTCAACAAAATATACGTCAAGCATATAACAATATCAATGGCATTAAGCTTCCTTCTATGCATTTTTAGGAAAGAAATACATTTTTTTATCGGCATTATTTCACTAACCCTTAAAAATAAACCTCCCCCTTACCAAGTTATGTATTGCTTAACCTTCTTTGACCTCATTTATCTTTTCTATATATTTATATTGAATAACTACAAATGTATCTACCATAACATATTTAAAAATATAAAATAAAAGATTTCGATTGACAAAGGATTTCGCATTATTCACTGTCTAATTATTTTATAATAGTTTCCTCTTTAATCAGTTTTTTTGTCTGCTCTTATTTTATTTTATAGTTTTTTTTTTTATTTCTTTTTTTTTGTTTTTTTTTTGTTGTTTTGTTAAAGGACAATTTATATATATTGTATATGTACAAATGTAATTATATAAAAATAGTTTAGATGTAATATAACATAAATCTTATTCAGTCTTTATTTAGATAAATTTTAGAAACCTTCTATTAGTGCCATTGTTTGGGTATCTTTAGCATGATAATAAATGTATTAATAATTTCTAAAGAGAAAGAGTATACCTATATAAAGTAAAAATGGAAATCCAAATCTGTTTGTAAAAAATTTTCCATAATATAAATAGTAGGGTATTGTTCTAAAAAAAATAAAAGGAAGAATATGTGATGAGTTTAATCGATTAGTAAATAAAATTTACTCTAGAAACAATCATTTTCTAATCTTTTATTTGATTTAAATTAATTTTTGTTTGTTAAAATCATTAAAATACATTTCTATCTTATTTACAATTGCAATTCTGAAAATTTGTTTTAAAAAAGTTTTGATGTATTAATAGATATTATGTGATAATAAAATGATAGATTGTAATTATAGCTCTATCCACATCATATTACGAACCTACACATGCTATTTATTCTTTTAACATTATATTGAAATTTTATTATTAGTTTGAAATTTTATAATTCTCTGTCACCAGAAATCCTGAATTTTTCTTTTTGTATATGTATGCAATACCAAAATTTGTTGACAAAATATAAATAAAGTTGTGCAAAATGATCCCAGATCGTTTTTTTGATAAATTATTAAATTAAAAAAAAATATTTGAAATAAATTAATAAAATAAAAAAAGCTGTTAATAATAAAAAACAAACCATTTAAAATAAATATGAAAAATGAAAATAAAACTGTGTTTTTTCATATACAAATATTTGTTACCACTGCATGTTGTATGTATATTTTCTATCCCTACTCCCTAGCCAATATACTGCGTTCGTAGGTAAGGGTTTCATCTTATTATATTGAGGGGAAGGGGGTTTACTCAGTAAGAATCTGAAATTACTAAAGGGAAATTCTTGGTGTCTTTGGAATTTCCCACCTCCCTTACGAAAAAAAAAATCTTTATTTAAGATTTACACTACACCGGCATGTGATTTGAAATTACTGTAATTTTGCCGTCAAAAAAGAAACTGTTGAAAACTATATTTTAAATCATGGTACAGAGAGATCGTTGCAATGCAGTTGCAACTATAAAATTAATATATTTTTAAGAAATGCATAGGAACCTCGGTGGCTTCGTTAGTGGACAATAAAATACTCTTTCAATATTGAATCCCACACATATCGTAAGAATAATACCCCTTTACGACCTTTATAGCTGCACCTAGAAAAGAAAGACTGTGTAACTTTCTTGTCACATTAACGCGGCAGTGCAAGAAACTAAAAAAAAAAAGAAAAAAATTGCATAGTATAAATTAATATTACGTCATGTCATCGGCCACGTCATTACGAAATCTGTCAACATAATTTAATATCCATTACATTTTTTTATCCATTACATCTAAAGTATATTAACTTTGGTATGGTGTTTGTAACCATCAAAAGGAAGAAAGTTAGATATGGACATGTATATATATATTCTTAACCAGTGTCACCTCTTGGGTCAATTTTACTATGTCCGTCCGTCCGCTAAATAATTCAAAAACTAATAATAGCTACGTTGCTAATTATGAAAGAAATGCGACGAATGCTCCATAACCAATGAAGATAGCACCTTTAAAATTGGTGCAAAAATGTTCTGTAATGTTTCCTCTATGTTCCTGAAATTTGAGATGAACTGGAATGGCGATTCGGATAGTTGACACACGCCTCCCAAAGTCTAACAAGCATATCTTCGAAATTAATAAAGATAGAAACTTGAAATTTTATAGAAAGGTGTTAAATCTTTATATTAAAAACATATCTAAAATAACTTACGGATTTTTAATTAAATTTAAATTTTTCAGGTCTTGGGTATTAGGGTAGTGTTACATTTACTTGTTTTAATAAATTTTAGTACTTAAAACAATTTCAAAAACTACCAACAAAATAAATCGATACAGTATTTCTGTCTTTGTAATCATAAAACTTGGATAAAGTCGAGGAAAAACTCGGTTTTGATAGAACTAGATCAGATTTTGAAAAGGATATACAAATGAAATAATTTTCTTAAAAAAATACACTATAGTTTGGCTTGGTAATTGATCGAGGTAACTGAGTTCTAGGAATTATTTTTTTATATAATGGTATACTCTTAGTTTTACTCAGTTGTTATTAAGGTAATACGACCTCAATAAAAGTTTAGGTGAAATAAATTTTTATGCTAGAGAATAGATTTAATTTTTTTAATAAAACAATAAGAAATAAGAGTCGCTTTTGTTATAATTTTACTAATTTAGTACGGCGGAAAATTAGTTTAAAATTCAAAAGTGCTATAGAAGAACTAACACGTGCAGGGGCCTCGGTGGTCTAGTGGGTAAGAGCGTATAAAATACGCTGTAAACATCGAGGGAGTGTGGGTTTGAATCCCAAACACATCGTAAGAGTTTCCTCCCCTTACGACATTTACTGCTACGCCTGTAAAGGAAAGGCTGTGTAATTTCCTGTTCACATTTATGTGGCAGAGAAATGCGCTAAAAAATATATATATATATATATATACATATATAACACGTGCTTTGCTGCAGTTTCATCATCATTTAGATACAATCAATACATTGTCGTTTGTGACAACAGTATCTCAGGATACATTTGAAACAAAGACTATCTGAAAAGATGTATTATATAAAAGACATGCCGAAGAGACTAAAAGTAGGAACAACAAGTTTAGTGATTTTTAGCTGATCAATTTGGTCAATTTTATATTTAATATGTCGGTAAATTTTAAAACCTAATTTTATTTAACAAACCATTTTTTCAAAATCTATTCTATTCTATTAGAATATTATAATACAATGTTTGTTTTTTGAAATTTAAGTTGTGTTTGAATTCAAAATGATTGTTCCATTATGCATTTTTCACAATTCAATAACTACAGATACCATATAATTTTTAGATTTTAATGTTTTGTATTCAATTTTATTTCTCAATTTATTGGATTAAATCAAAATAATTTGATTGGTCTCGAAACTGAAAAATGTTATTGATTTTAATTTTACTTTTCTATTTTAGTTTTTTTTGTTGAAAAATTGTTTCCTCATTTGCCATAAATTCATTTGTCAACAAAAAACATAAATTGAAATTATGATTTTTAATTTTTTTAACAAAAAACCACATAATTTGACCACATTATAGAAATATTTTAAAATCAAAAATTGATTAGCTATTATTTTGTAAATCATTCAATTGTGATTTTTTTTTTTTGAATTGAAATTCATATTAAAAATTGAATGTTTATTACGAACTCGATACGTAGCCTGTCAATGTGGAAAACAAATCTTTTGCAATCTAGCTAATAGATACTTAATACAAAAATATTAAATTCTTTAACAGAACAAAGTCAGCTTTTATTGTCAGTCGAAAAATCTTTAATCAATTTTGTAAATTAATGAATAAAAAATCTGATATTTTTGACAAAAAAAAAGTTAATATAATATTATAAACCTTTTTTTTTTATATGATTTTTCAGTTGCAGTAAAACATGATCAAAAACAATACAATTTTGGTGGTAAATGACAATAAATCCTAATCTTTGCCTTCAAGTAATTCCTGATTATATAAAATATTTTTCAGAAAAAGTTAAAACAAAATTGAATGAAATAAAATACAAAATAAACAAAATTCCAAAATAAACTTTTATAATACTGAAAACAAATTTAATCTATATTTAATCATATTTCAGATTATCATTTAATAAAATCTTTGTTTAAAGAAAGAAAAACCAAACATGTTATTGAAAAAACAGGAGTTCAAAAAAGAATTTTATGAAATTTAATAAATAGTGTTATGGATACAAATTTGCTAAACTGTCGATCGATATCTACCAAATATATTTTTGATGATACTGTAGAACATCATTTGCCTCATAATAAAATTGTAAGGGTTATTAAGTAAAATAAAGGTTTATCTATATTTAATTTATTTTATTGGTTAAGTCACCAGTCTTTCAAATTGAGTTTTAGGTCAAACACCGGGCAGATCATATAAGATAATAATAATAGGCGGATTCTTTATCCAACTACGGTCCCACTCCACAACTCAAAGTTTCCACACCCCTATCCCATTCTTTTCTATCACAACTCCACAACTAATATACTGCGTTAATTAGATGTTCCAATTTTATAAAAACCTTTGCTTTCTTAAAGGCAGTAGGGCTGATAGAAGTACTATGAGTAGAGGCAAAATTCATAACATGTACTAACAAGAGAAGCACAATAGACCTAAATCAAAATGTAGCGTAATTTACACCTCAATAATAAAATCTAATCTAGTAAGGGTATCCCATTATATTTGTTAAAGCGATATTATTTTATGATATATAATAAATAGTAAAATCATTTAACAAAAATAACACTAAAACTATAGTCTAGTTGTAACCTAACTGCAGTTAAGCAAATTGCAAAAATTAAAAAATAATGATAATTAGTATTGCAAGAAATGGTAAAGTTTGGTTTTTATTCTAGTAATGGGTTTTGTTTCGATCGCAATCTGTAGTTTTATGACTTGAGATTTTAAATAGTTCAATAGATCTGACATTATTTAAATTTTCTTTATACAATTGGTGATAAGTACTAAAGGCTATTATGTTACCAATAATTACTTGATGGATAATGGAAATATCGACTACTAATCTACAAGTAGTTAAAGAATAAAGATCAGTTAAGAGTGATTTACTCTCATATGGAGGCAGATGAATTGATGGAATTTTTAAAGCGCACGATACATTTATTAAAGCAAAACGAAGAATATTTTCTGAACCGATGATCTTAAATTATATTAAATTTGACAGGTATCACCAAAATTAGTCCAACATAAACCATTCAAAAGTACTTAAGGTACTTAGTTATGTACGGATCTACAAACTCTAGAGGCCAATAGATAATAAACCCGAACGTTCAATTAGTTAGTCTTATTAATAATCAAGTTGAGATGACTTTTGAAACTAAATTTTTTGATTCAATTTACACAAAATCAATTAAAGTATTTCAGATAACGTTGAAAACAAAAACAATCCACATGCAGAAAATTAAAATTTTATATGAAACTTTTAGGCAAATCATATAAATTTCAGTAGTAAAGAATGTAAAGCCTACATTATTGTTTTTAAACCTTATAATATGACTTTATTTTTTATATTTTATATAGAAAAATTTTCTTTTTTTGCAATCAAGTAAACGGCCATTTTGTTTGTTTTTATTAATAACCAAAAAGTTTATTTTAAATTCATTTGATTGAACATATTATTAAAAAGAATGCTAAAACATTTAGGTACAATTTATGTTTTCTGATTTTTATCTTCGTATGACGTGTAAATTTAACCTCATACACAATATTATTAAAAATTTGATTATTATTTTTTAGTTTTTTTCTTAGATTCATTTTATATTCCAAAATAATATTAATAACAAGAGGTAAAAATAAATAATGTTTAACAAACAGTCTAGGTACTATAAATGGTATAAATTTAATCTTAAATATTGTGCTGTACCTACATAGTACTGAGTACCTATATAAGCTTTAAACAAAACATAGGAATGATTTAAAAACTTTAGATACATTTAAGTAACCAATAGTATATAAACTAATAGTTAATAAACAGTAAAAGAGTTTTAGATTTTGTCTTCAAACTTTTGCATAAAAAAATAGTACAGTAAAAGTTTTATCGACACCTTAATACCAAATAAATTAAAAGGTTTATTATACTTTTATTGTTTTCATTGTTCGCGTTCCTTCCACAGAATAAACTATACTCTTTCCTTCTCCCAATTACCTGCAGCAGCCTTTGAGAAAAAGTACAAATGTAGGAGTAAATATTGTTATTTTAAATTATAATTTTCCATTTACCAACTATTCTCAAACGACTGTCAACTATTCTCTTCGTCTAAAAGAATCGCAAACATTATTGTCAATAAAAAATTCGAAAATCTTAATTTTGAAATTGATATCTATAGTCTTTATAAAGTAAAATTTACATTTAAAGATAATAAATTTCAAATCTAATCTTATTATCGGGAGGGATGACTTAACTTCCAAGGAAGTTTCATGGAAATAAGATCCATTTCTAAATAAATTTAAGTTCCATTAAAATAACGACAAGGTTTCCATGGGACTTATGACTTTTTTGCTTGAAGACACAAAAGTAATCATAAGTTCGATAGCATCAAAACTAAAAAAATATGTTTTTATGAGTTTAAGGCAAATTTTATTTAGGCAAATAATTATTTTAGAGGAATACTATTATTTACGAGGAATACGTTTTGGTGTTCATATATATGTACTTGCGAGATTCTGAATTTGTAGAGTTTTTAAAGTTGTAATCTAAATCAGAGTTCTGTGCTTTTTGCATAATATTTATATATACTTATGTAAATATCATTATGGAAAATTCTAAATTGGGATAGATTTTAAAATCTCGCATATATAAGTAAGCTCTGAATATTTATATGTTTAAAACTTTTTGTGGAAACTTTTTGTTAAAATATACATTAAATATACTGTAATGTATTTATATTTATATAATATTTGCTATTTAAAATCAAAAACTGAAAAGTCACACTTATTGTCATTTCTGTGGAAATCACTTATGGTCAGTTATGTCTGTGAAAGTTAAGTTATCCCCACTTATTTTTTATACTCAATTTGAAATTATAAAAGTGGAAGACTCCTAATAGTAAATATTATTAAAATGCTAATAATTATAAAAATTAATCTTCCAACTTATAACCTCTACTATGTGATACACTCAAACATACACGTTTTATTAAATTCACTTAATTTTTTCGTTACTTCTTTTTCTCTTTATTGTAGAATTATCTGAATATCTAAAATTTTGTCTTTTCCAGTATTACTTTTAAATAAAGGATATTTGATTTTTTTCCATCAAGAATATTTTTTAATATTTTCTTTCATTATTAATCCTTATTTTCAATAACATAATTTTTTTTTACTATAATTAAAGAGAAAACCAAAAACGAAAAGTAATTAAAAAAAATAAATAAATAAATAAAAAAAAACTAGTTTTACAAATTTAAAAAAAAAAATGGGGAATTTTTTATGTACCTACATAAAAATATATATGTAATATGTATATAGTAAGTATACAGACAGGATACACTTTCGCACCACATTTTATTGATTTTCTCAATGAAGAAAAACAAACAAAAAAAAAAAAATATACGATTCCTTATTTTACATATTTATATATATATACAATATATATATATATATATATATATATATTATATTTACATTTTTCATATTTGGCATTGATGCTACTGCTGCTGAGATGTTGATGTTGTTAGATATATATATATATATATTATATATATATTTTTTTTTGTTGGTAACATTGAAAGAAAATAAAAATAAATCTAACAGAAATAATAAAATGCAACATTTAGATAGGAAAGAATAAATATGTTGTTTTTTATACAACAATGATGAAAAAAAAACAAAAAAATAACAAAAATAAAATAAATAAATAACAAATTATTGTATTACATACACAAAATAATTTCGTTTTATATCATATATAGGTAAATTTTCTCAAAAAAAAAAATTGTGGGTATCTTTAATATTTATTTTAAATAATAATTGTTTTGGTAAACCGTTATTATATCCGTTTTTTTTTTTTATTGTATACTTAAATATATTGAATATAATATAAACCTTGATTTAAAATGAAAACTTCCCAATATAAACTCTTATAAACGTTAATGAATACAACTTTTTCCTTTTTTTCTTTTTTATTGAAAACCTTATTTAGATAACGAAAAGAAAATTAGAAAAAAAGAAAATTTTTTGGGGAAATCGTTTGAAAGATGATAAAAAAAAGATTTCACGATTTTCTTTTTTAATTTTATTTTGTAAATTTTTCTTTTATATAAAAAAAAAAAAAAAAAATGTCAAGTCCTTTATTGTCTCTTAGTGTTATTTTCTACTATTGTTTATTTTTACTTTTTATTTGTTACTGTTACTTTTGTTTTTGTTGCTTTTTTTTTTTTTTGGTGTGTTTTCCTCTTTTTGTTTTTTGCTTGAATTATTTTCTAAGCTCATCAGTTGTAGTTCGGATAATGATGATTAAATGGATGGATATTTTGTAAGTATCTAATGTAAATTTTAAATATTTTTTTTTTTTTTTTGTTTTTTAAATTCCTTTAAATTCCTTTAGCATAATTTTAATATTAATTTTTGTTATATTATTAAATAATCGGTGTCAAATTATATTATATTTATATTAAATTATTTATCTTAAAAATCTTTTTTTTAATAATCAGTTTTTTAATATTGTATTTTTTAAAATGGAAACTTAAGTTTTACTTATTTTTTACTTTGTTCTATAAATTTTCTTTTTTTTTTTTCCAAATTTTATAATAAACACGATTTATATAAATATTTTATATATATAGGTATGTAATATATAAAAAAAAAAAACTTTTTTTATAACTATATATATATATATATTATATTTTAATATAATTTTATAATATTTTTATTATTATTTTATTAAATTCCCCAACAATAATAAAGGCATATTATTATTTAATAGATTTTTCACTATTTTAATAATAAAAATTCACAAGCAAAGTTTTTAAATATTTTTTTTTTTTTTTTTTGAATTTTAAAAATATTTATTTACTTTTTATAACATATTATATATTTATACATTTATAATATTATTATTATTATGTAGATATATGCATACATATTTAAATTTTTTTTTTTACTTTAAGTAAAAGGTAGATATTTTATTTATTATTTTTTTTTTTTTCACTTGATTTTTTCTTTTTTAATTTTAAATTTATGAATATCCTTATTTTATATACATTTAGAAATTTAATTTTTATTTGTAAAATTTTAAAATTTTTAAATTTAAAAAGAATAAAAAATTCAAACCAAAAAAAAAAACAAAGTAAAATTTAATTTAATGAATAAGTGGGTGGGAAAACGGAGGAAAATTGTTTTTGTTTTTGCTTATATATTTAAAGCGTAATTTTTATTGTTTTTCTTTTAAATTTTTTTTTTTTTTGTTTGTTTCTTGTCTATGTACAATAAATTATCAGAAATTTAAAAGTAAATATGGATTATTGGAAATTGTTTTTAAATAGAATTTCCATTTAATTATTTTTTGATTTTAAGCACAAAATTTATGATTTGGTTTGTTTTTTCTTTTCTTATTATTTATGTACTATAGCTAAAATTTATTTGATTATTTTGATGAAGTATATAATTATTTGTAATAAAACGTTTTCTATTATTGATTTTTGTTTTTTGTTTATTAGAAATATCACTTATTATAATTCTATGAATTATTTTAATTAAATATTATTTATTTTTCTTCTAAATAATAAACAAAACTTTTATAGCAAAACGCGTATAGCAAAAATGAAAAAAAAAAAAAAAATCAAAAACATTTACTTAAAAAGTCTATACAGTTAATTTATATTTTGTTTTATTTTTCGTTATTTATTTTTTATTTTGTTGTTTTGTTTTTATTTTGTATTAAAATTTATATATATATATTTTTTTTTTTTTTCAATTTTACGATAGTCAAAGTACACACGAGAGACGGAAACCACTCCTTTGAACAAGGATCAAAAAATGAAGCATGTTTGTATTCAACTGTACCCAAATATGAAAGGATATTTGAATAGAAAAAGCTTTCCCCTTGAACAAAACAAAAAAAAAAAAAAAAAAAGTGAAAAAGAAAATTTTTCCTTGTTGTTCTTTGTCCTTTTTTTGGCTGAATAGAAAAAAATTACAAATTTTTCCTTATTTTTTTTTTTTTTTTTGTGAATTAAATCATAAAGAACAATTTTTTTTTTGTTTTCTCAATGCAATAAATCGGAAAACTTAACTTAAAAATTAACAACAACAACTAATGAAAATAAAAAAATTAAGTAAATAAATAAAACAAAAAAAAAAAAAACAAAGAAACAAAGCATTAAAATTTTTAATGTAAACGTAACAATAATTTATTTTTGTCTTTAATGTGAGTTATTTTAAGAGATTTTTCAAATATTAAAAGCCTTAGTTTTTCTCTTTACATTTTTTTTTTTGTTTCATCATCAATTGAGGTTTGAGAATTTGAGTTTCGATTGACTTTCTCGAATTCTTCTCAAACTATTTTTAATTTTAAAAACGAAAGCACGGGATAACGTTTAAAAACTACTGATTTTATCAAATAGTTTTCCATTGTATTTTTCTTAAAATTTAGTATTAAAGTATTTTTAAAAAAAATTTATGAGAATTTTTTTACAAAAGTTTGGAAAATTACAGCTTTTCTTTTTGTTTTTGTTTATTAGGTGCTAAAATATGTAAAAATGCTAAAATATAAATGTTAAAAAAGGGTTTTGATATTTTTTAGTTATTAATTTGTTATCATAACAAAAAAGCTGAAGAGAAATTTAGTACATATTTGAAAAAAGCTTAAACATTTTTTTAAGAGATGCAATTCAATTCATTTTTCTTGAAGCTTTTCTTTATTATTATGAAGAGAAATAATAATTTTCAATTAATACTTTTATAAAATTTTTCTTCGAAATGTATACATATATTTTTTTTTTTTGTAAAATGAATTAATAACTTGTTTTAAAAATTTTAATAGAATCATCATCTTATAGTCTAGGTTTAAGGGATAACGAGATTTTAATGATTAATGTGTTAGTAACACTGTATCTGCATATTATAGAAAAAAATAAAATAACAGCAAACATTTAACAATGAATAATGATTTGCCCCATCATTAAAACAGATATGAGAATATACTTTTCACTCTTTGCATTACCCTTTAAATTTTTATAAATAAAATGTTCATAATTCAAGTATCAATATAATATATATATATACGATGATATATGATGTATGTATGTATTGATATCTGTATGGGTAGACGCGAGCTCTAATTTAAACAAAAATATATTTTGTTTTTTTTTATGAATTAAAGCTTAAATACTTTTGTTTTTTTTTTTTTGTTTTGCTTAAATCGAGTGTAATACACTTTAAATGAAGATTTTGACTGATAAATTATACAGGTGTATTTAATTATAACAATGTGTAATTGTAAATGTAAATTGTACAAAAAAGTCTGACTAGGTATAGGTATATAAAAAAATAATTTTTCTTTTTTGGAAATAACATAATATGAAGTATAGAAATTGTATCTAAATATTTTTCCGGGCTTTGTGTTTCATTTAGTTAAACTCTGAAATTGACAATTTTTTAGATAGTTAATTTTTATTTTAAACCGGCAATAATACTATATAAGTAAAAGTATGTAATATACTTTTATATAATATCTTAAAGTGTGTAAATAATTGCTCACTCTTATTGTAAATATATAAATGTATGTATGATTTCATTTGTATTATGTGTTATATTATTATTAATAACGTTTTATTAAGTTACGGGTATTTGACATCATTTTATTTTAAAATAATGAACTTCGATACAAAAGCAAATAAGAATTTTTTATATACATGTTTATTTCATTGTATATTTTTTATCATAATATTTGATATTCTTACAATAAAAATTTTTCTTATAAGGCTTTATTTATTTATTTTATTTATATTAATATTACATACATAAATGTAATGCAATATTATTGAACCATCGGCTACTAAGGCCATTATAGGTTTTTATACTATTATTAAATTATATACTAATAGTATTTATTTTGTTTATATTATATACTATATATTTACATTATATTTGGTTGTAAGGGGGTATGTAAAGAAAAAAACACTTATGACCAGTGTAGGGATCGAACCCCCACTCCTTCGGTTAATACGCCACACGCCTACATACTAGGATACTGAAGCTCTCTAAGGCTTATTTATTTATTTATATATATTAATATTACATATTTATTACATTATTTATATATATATGCAATATTATTGAACCATCGGCTACTTCGGCCATTATAGGTTTTTAGACTATTATTAAATTATATACTAATAGTATTTATTTTGTTTATATTATATACTATATATTTACATTATATTTGGTCGTAAGGTATGTAAAGAAAAAAACACTTACGACCTGTGCAGGGATCGAACCCACACTCCTTCGGTTAATACGCCACACGCCTACCTACTAGGCTACCGAAGCCCCCCCTAAGGCTTTATTTTTAGAACTAATGCAAAATTATGTTTTATTGCATATTTTTAGGATAATATTGAAATGGTTCAGTTTTAATTTTACATTTTGTTAATGGCAACTCCTTTTAGATTGAAATTCCAGGATATTTTATTATTTCAATAAAATTTTGTTTTTCCATGAATAGTATTGGGGTCATAGGTACTCTTTCTACCTAAGATATTTTTATCTGTTTTTAAAATTTCCTCATCTTTTGAAAAGATTTCAATACTTTTTTGTTGTGTATTAATGTTTGAATGTCGTTTTGATGTGTCGTTCAAAAATTAAAATTAAAATTTGTGTTATTTTTTTTTGTGCCTGTCAAAACCGAAGTCACGATAAGGGTCATATGCTGAAGTTAACATTGATCTCAGAAAAAAAATTATTATATAGAAGTCAATCAAATATTTTTTTCTATTATATAACAAATAAATGAAAGTTTTTATGTAAATGTTGTATTATGGTGACCGATGTCCCTTTTATTTTATTGTCTGCTATAATTAATATCAAAATGAAAGTCTAAATAATATTCAGAATTAACGTCACAATATTCATTTTGATTTGTATAGCGAAATATGTATATAAATTGGTGTATTGGCTGGTTTTTGGTATTCGTTTTGTTGTCTATAAATTAAAAGATTTAATCTGCCTTTCTGATACGCTAAACATAATATATTTGATCTTTTTTGATGTGTAATTGTTTATAGTGTTCCTCTATTATATAAATCTAAAGTTTATTAAATTTTGTAATATATAAATTTACTTTTAAATTGAAGGTTTAAGGTTAGAAAATAGAAGAAATTGATATTTTTTATCCAAAAAAAAAAAAATTATTACTACCTAGTAATTTAAGCTTTTCTGGATTAGGTAGTCGGTATAAACGCATCTACGTCGCGTATATATTTGTATGATCCTTTTTTGCGTTTATGTAGAAGATTAAAAAAAAAAAAATAAATTTTAAGAACTTTAAGAAACTGTGAATTAGGAGTATTAATTATATCTGGTACAACATCAGCACATTAAACAATATCACGTAAATGTTGTTAGTCACTTTTTACGAAGTATCATTTTGAATTTTTTTCAATTTTTCAGCCAACATAAAATGAAGCAAATTTTTTTTAAAGTAATGTTCTTTTAGCAAAGCCAAAGCTCCGGTATTAATCGTAAAAATATCTATAGGATTTTTTAAAACCTTTTTTGTGTGATTTCTGAACTATAATCCTTGTTACTAAGAATTAGAAATTTTGGAATTATGAATTAAAATTTAAAATTTGTTTATCTAATCGGTCTATGTAGGACGATTTATTTTTCAACCAAAGGAGGAATAAAAAATTGCAGTAATTTAAGTTCTTTTATAAGATCCTTTGACAGCAATCAATATTACATTTACAGTAAGCAAAAAGTATGAGTATATCACAATATAAAAAAAAGCATTAGAACGTAGTTTGTACAAATTACACTTAATTTACCTTTTAGCAAAATTAAAAAAAAAATTTCCAGTTATTTTATTTCTATCTGAATATAGAATATAATAACTATCCTTAAAACTTTCTTATAATTTATTAATTTATTAAAATTTACTTACAGTTTTATTTGATTAATTTATAAAATATATAAATTGCCTTTGCAGATAAATTTTATAGACTTACCTGTAAATAGAAAAATTAAAAAAAAATATTTATAAGTATTTTATTTTGTATTCAATTTAATTAATTTTTTTTTTATTTTAAATAAAGATTACTTGGCTTTTCTTTGAAGTTTATATGATAAATTTTTAATCATAATTGAAAAACTTAAATATACTTAAAGTTAAATGCTGAAACAACAAAGAACTTACTTGTAAAATTTAAACCAGATTCATCATTATGAATTCATCAAGTGTGGTAGACTTCACAGACTATACATGAAGAATAAGTATATATAGTTAAGTGGTAGTAAATAAAGAAAATCAGAGACAAAAATATAAAAGAAAATCATTTATACGAGTAGTAGAAATCTCTCAAACGAAATCAGATGTTTTTATCTCTCGTGCCTGACATTCAAATATATTTCGAGCAGACATAAAATACACAAGATTAATAACGAAGGAAATCCGCAGTTGGGATGGGTAGCTAAACTGAATTTAGGAAAGCAAGAAAATTTGTATATAACACTTTGGTAATTTTACAAAATAAATTGCGAAAAAAAATATTTAGCTAATGATGGATTTTAATGAATGGCAGAATGTTTCTTTTTCCTCCCCTATATAATCAAAACATAGGCAAGAGTAAGAGCTGAAAGGATGATAAGAATGGGTTTCCAAATGGAAATTGAACGAACAGATGATTATTGAAATGTATAGAAAAGTATATAAAAATTAAGGTAAATGTAGAAGGGTTATAATATATAGTAAGTTATATAATATAATATTGAGAAGTTATAGTGGAATAATAAAAAGTTTTCGCATGATGACAGAGAAAGAAAAAAAATATTCTACTACAGAAGAATTACAATATTTTTTGTTTTTAACGTATAGGATACGTCGAAGCAAACAAAACTTAACTAAATGGGGTTTATCTCTAAAGGTGCTTGAAGTAATCAGGCTTCAAAAATTGTGTAAATATCAGAAAAAGCAAATTAAACCTTAAAAAGAATTTTTACAGCTCATTTCATTATACATTTTTTTTTTGGAATAGAATTGGAACCAATATAAGCAAAATATATGAGAAAATATTTTAAAACTGTAGTTTCAATTAATCTTAAAATTTATGATGGAAATTGTGTAAGGTATGTCAATAAAGAGTAATAAGTATACCTACTTATTTTTAATAAAGTTATTAAGTCTAAGTTATATTGAAAGCCTTTAGAGTTAAACCCTACTCATGCTATACTTTAAAAATTTATATATTTTTGGTTATTTCAATTCGTTTTTTTTACAACCTACCATTTATTACATAGTACTTGAATACACTCTGTATATATGTCAAGTACACGAACTATTTAAGTTATTAGGATATTATGTAAAAAAAAAAATATTATAATCAAAAACAGAATATTAAATAAACTGACTGATGTCAAAAAATTATTTCCCTATTGTAACTATACACATTCACATACAGTAACTATACATATTTTGACTTTATAAATTCAGCAATTTAAAATCTCTTCGTCTGTTTTTGTATTGTTTATAAACATTTTGGAAAATTATCTAGAAAAAGTTTTTTTCCTTTTGTTTAGAATTGAAATGTTGGAAAAAAGGATATTGAATTGTTTTAAATGAACATTGTATTGTATTTTCAAGGTGAAATTAAAAAAAAAAAAAGGTAATTCCAAAATTTGACATAAAAATAAAAATTTTTCTTAAAAATAAAGAAATGTACAAAACAATATTATTTGAAGTAAATATATTTTTTTTTCTAGCAATATCCTTTTAAAAGTTACAACATGCGCATTTTAGCTGTATAAGAAAAAAAAAAAAATTACAAAATAAAGCTTAACCGTAAAGCATTGTTTTGGTTAAGAAGGGACATTTTTTTTTTTGTAAATACTAATGAATACATTTGCCAAGATTTAATCAAAGAAAGAGTAATTTTTTTTTATCTTTTTAAATTGAAAATATACAAAAGAAGCTTTTAATTCATTTCCAATCGTTTTTCAATTTTCAATGGTTTCTTTCTCTTCAAATTTCTTACTTTTTCTCGTTAAGAAAATTTTTCTTTTATTTTTCCTAATTTTAAAAACGTTTTGGTATTTAAAGTTATTAGTTTATAATCGAAAAAAATTTTCTTTGCTTTAATTCAGCAAAAATTCTCTTGTTTTGTTTTTTATGTCTACATTGTATGTACGATATATTATGTACACATTCATTCATATTCATTTAAAAATAGAAAATTTTATATAAAAAACAGCTGTTTTTTATTTTCATTATAATAAAATAGAAAAAAAAAATGTACTCATAATAATTTGTAATACGACTAACGTGTAACGTGTGTTTATGTATGCGTGTTAGAAACTTTTACTATTGTATGAAATGGTACAAGTTTAATAGTAATCCTTAAAATATGCAATATAATTTTTATTAATATATAATATTATTTTGGTCTTAATTTCATATTTTATATATTTCGAATTTTAAATAAAGAATGTATAGTTGGCTTTGGAAATGTTTTTTTGTAGGAGTTTTTTTTTTTTTTTTATTCTATATTATATGCGACTCGGATGCTAAATAATAATTTATGAATATTCAAAAACTCATTCATCCTTGGACAATTTTCCAAAATACATATATATTATAAAATATATTACTATTATAATTGTGGGTTGTTTTAAGTTTTAATCTTATATAGAGTATAATAATAATAATATATATAAAATGACTATGTAAGTATATAATATAATACAAAATTATAATGTCTTATGAAAATGATACAATTTTTGTAGTTATTTTTCTTTTTTTTTACTTGAATTTGTTTTTGGCAACGAATTTTTTT